>OY728151.1:1613478366-1614903356 GCA_963277665.1 Viscum album
ACATACATACATACATACATACAGACATACATAAATACATACATACATACATACATACATACATACATACATACATACAGACATCCATACAGGCATACAGACACACATACATACACACATACACACATACATACAGACAAACATACACACATACATACACACATACACACACACACACACACACACACACACACACACACACACACACACACATACACACACACACACACACATACATACACACACACACACACACATACATACATACATACATACATACATACATACATACATACATAGATACATACATACATACATACATACATACATACATACATACATACATACATACATACATACATACATACATACATACATACATACATACATACATACATACATACATACATACATACATACATACATACATACATACATACATACATACATACATACATACATACATACATACATACATACATACATACATACATACATACATTCATACATACATACATACATACATACATACATACATACATACATACATACATACATACATACATACATACATACATACATACAAAATATATATTTTTATACTTATTCATAATATATATTTTTATTCAATTAGAATTATTATTTCATATATTTTATACTTATTCATAATATATATATTTATAATCATTCTTGGATGGTGAACGTAGAAGATGAATCTCATCACGTTGTGGAGATGGTAAGTCCTACATATGCACGAGCGATGATATCATTTCTTTAATGGTTAAATGGTATGGAATTGGATGGAATATGAATTTTACATAAAAAATATCATGTTATATTTATTATTTACATCCTTTATATTCATCATTATACCCATATAAATAAATTGTACATGAAAAGAAATTTACACCACGACGTGGAGACTTTAAGCCGTACGTACGTACACATGGTGATATTTTTTTATAGGATGTGTAAAAAGAGGAATATTGTTGTCCCATAATAATAAAAAAATCTAATAATATAGTATATTCTATATTTATTACTTTATTATGTAAAAAAATAGGAAGAGGAAGTATAAGAAGAAAATAATTTGAATTGAATTGGTAAAACAATTACCTCTTCTTCGAGTGTCTCCTTTTGATTTGCACAAATGGACACCTTAGGTTGAATTTGTGACCAAATTATGGACTCTAGGATGAAGTGAGGGAGGTTGGGAGAGGAAATGGTTAGGGTTTTTCTGAGACAAAGGGCTTTGGAGGTGTGAATTAAAGATAAGGAGAAGTTCCCTTTTATAAGAGAGGTGAGGGGCACTTGTGGAAGATCTTAAAATATTAATTTATTATAAATTTATTTTTGGTTTAAAATAGGTCCAAAGTGGTTTATTTTGAGTATAATATGAGTATAGGTTGAAATCCTCTCAACCATTTAATTTTATACATGTTTAGGTCAAAACATTAACCTTATCTTTTTGATTTTACCCGTAGTTAAACAGTTTACCTCTTACCGTGTTTTCTTTTATTTTTAAACTATAGGGTAAATAAAGTTAATATAAAATAAAAAATGACCCCAATTGGGTTATTTATGAAATATTTGAAATTATAAAAGTTATCTGGAAGAAACATAATTTTTTTTATTTTTATATCATTTAATAAAATAGTATTTATTTTAAAATATCATTTCTGTCAATTTTAATACTATTCAATATTTTCATTTTTAAAAATATAAAAAAAAAATAATAACGTCGAACCAATACTTCCAATATGTCAAAAAAATGGCTAATGTATCTATAAAATTAGTGTATGCCGATAAATAAGTCAAATTATATTTATTTTAATACTATTAATATCTTTTATTTGATTCTTCCTTTAATAAATCAATTACTGCATTATCATTATGTCAAAATTAAATTTAATTATTTAACATATAAAAATTATAAATAAATTATAATGATGTAGATAAATTTCTTACATTTATAATGAATACTTATAGTCAAATTAATCTTATTTATAAAAATATATTAAAAATGACTGAGTTATTAAAATTTGAATATGACACTTTTAACTCTTCTCTTAATAAACTATAATTAATGTCTTAATCGAATAAAAGTGGCTTAAAAAAGATCATATTTTAGACCCAAGGTTTATTTTGGTCAAAAAATACTTATCCAATGAAATTATGACAAGTGTTAGGGTTATTTTATATTATTACAATATTATTTTAACCTTTAATTACCCTATTTACCATTAACCATTGTCAACAAAATTCAAAAGTTACTATTCAAAAAAAATATTTTGATCCTATTAGAACACAAATTTCATACTTTTTAATCTAAAATCCCAAGTAAATAATGAATAATATATTTAAATATTTATTAATATTTTTGAATTAAATATTAATGTCATTTTAAAGGGGATGCTATTTTCGATGGCATACCCGATACATAACAACAAGTTTCTTTGAAGTCTAATGTTACACACAATGCTGAGTCATACTGAAAAATAATAATATAATATTATTTTAAATGGTAGTTAACGCCTAGAAATTTTATTTGTGGGAATTAATATAACTAACTACATTATTATTATACATGTTTTTTAAATGTTTTTACATTTATCCAATAAATGTTAAAGGCTTAAAATGTGAATTAATCTAATTTTAAGTATAAATAATCTAATATTATTTAAAAGGTCAATTTACCGTCTTTTAATGGAGAACCCTATTTAAATATAGTCTTGGACACTTTTATATGTTCTATTTGATAAAATAAAATTCTTCTTTAGAGTCGGGACTTCAAAATTTACTTTGGGTATTTTTTTTTATTTTTCTAATAAAATTTATTTTTTAATGAATAGTGAAAAATACTGTATTTTAATTCAAAATTACCTTTTAATATAATATATTTATATGGATATATTATATTCTTAATTGTTTTTGAAGTGTAATTAGATTATATTTTTACCATTTAATCCAATGTTGGTCATTGGAAGTAATTTCACTTTGAAAATGGACATAAAGAAGTGTCGATCTTTTGATAGTTATTATTTCTTAAAAACACGCTTTTGTTTTGACAAAGGGAATTAATTTTAGATTAATTAATGCAACTTATATGTTTTTAATTTGGTAAAATAGACTTCATTTTTGAATTCATAATATCAAATATAGCTCAGGCTGAATTTTTGTTATTTTTATGAAAAACATCAATTTTTTATGAATAGTGAAAACACTAAACAGTAGTTAAAAAGATGACTTATTCATTTAAATGAAATTTTATCACTTCTATGAATTTAATTTTTAAAATACAGTATACATGGTTTTTATTAGTAAGTAAAAAGTTCTTCAAAAAGCTAAAAATATTTTTTGGTGAATTGTAACTTTTGACTATTATTTACCACAGTTAAAGGTAAATATGGTAATTCAAGGTAAAACAATATTGGAATAATATAAAATTACCTTAACAATTGTCATAACTTTATTGAATTAGTAATGTCCAGCCAAGACAATCCTTGGGTAAGAAAATGATATTAATAACTTTTTATTTAAAGTAAATATAAAAATATCATAAACATGTATTGTTATGCTAAAAAAATTTTAATGGGGGGTTATATAATTGATATATTTGACTATATATATTCATTATAAAGCTAAAAATATTTCATATATCACGTTATTTTTTTTATAATTTTTATACATCAAATAAATAAATTTATTTATTACACAATAATGATGTAGTGTTTACCTCATTAATGAATGATTTAAATAAATAAGATTATAAAAATTAAAACAATATCCAAAACCTATCCAATTTATATTGGATTATTTTATTTAGAAAAGGAGTAATCTTATCTTTGAGTTTAATAAGTTTTTGACCTTTATAAAATGAAAATAATTATATAATAAAATAATATTTTCAAGATTTCGAAAAGAGCCCCTCCTCCCCCTTATAAAAAGCTCTCACCTCTTACCCATTACTCACACATCTCAATCCCCATGGATCATCCAAACTCGGCCCAAATAAGCTCTAAATATCCCTATTTCTCACCAAAAATCCTTAAATTAAGAATAAGGCACTTCAAGAAATCCTTTTGGTTCAAACCAAAGGGAGTTACCCGATTTAAAGGTAACATCTTCTCTTAAGTTATTTTCTTTTATTTTAATTCTCCAAACACCTAAACTCTATTTATTACTTTATTTTATAAAAACAATAGTATCCTAAATATACTAGGTTATTGTTATGAGAAGTATTTGATCTACCCTTACACACACCTTCGTCTAATGGGTAAAGAACATATTGTTTCTGTGGGCGGCGAACTAACGCCTCACGAAATGATGATTGTTTAATTATCTCCTACCACCTCTTATGGTGGCCATTAAGATGGAATTATATTTGTATGTAATATATATTATATTTATATTGTTTCTATGATTTTTTATTTTTCATTTATAGAACACCTTTATGGTTTCTATAGTGGGTAAATACGATAATTTCATTTAAGGAAGAGCAGACTACCGCCCCCTCAAAGTGATATGAATCGTTCATGCCATACGTGGAAAATATAAAGGATGGAGTTACTAAAATTATATATGATATTATAATAGAATTATAATATACCTATTTATCATTATTTTTTCATTCCATTAAATACGAAATAGAAATGAAAGTAGCATTCATGCGTGCATACAGCTTACCGTCTCCATGAATGGTGCATTTCATTTATTATATCCAAATGTTATGTACTATTATAAATACATATATATACTGGATATATATGATATATATGATATCTAAATCATGAATATAATTCTGGAGATAATGGAATTTTGACCACATGAACAACTTGTAATTATAATAAGTTCATTTTTGACACAGGTACCAAATATCGACAAAACAACCGTTATTAACTTAAATGATTACATAATGTTTATAACATGGTAATAAGTGATATTAAAAGAATAATAAATTTTAAAAAGGTTCATAAGAAAGTATAAATTAACTATAGTTTATTATTCAAGATAGTAAAGAATGAACGAGTCAATTCGGACAAGAGGTAAGGGACTTCATCTCAATCTACTTTCATTGAGGCATATTTTGTTCTATACATGAATTTATTTTATACAGTTTATAAAAACATTTGACTTTTCATTTCATTCAAAGGGAATATTTTTCTATGAGGTGTTTTACTAAACGAAAAAAGAGAATGTTTGTTTTAACATAAGTAGCGACGACGACCTTTTTCGCCACCACGAGTATTATTTGATATATGGATTCCTAAATAAACTGTAATGCTTTTGAAAGGAAAATAAATACCATAAAATATTTTAAATATTTTGGTATTGAAAATGGTTTTTATAATGGATTTGTTATGTAAATATATGTAAACAATATATTTTGATTGAAATGTGGAAGTATTATCTTTCGTTTATGTTTGTTTTATGTATTGTGAATATGGTATGGTTCTTGGGAATTGTTTATGTATATGGGTGGTTCTGTGATAAAACTTTGGTGGGTGAGCCCAAGATAGCTCTCCAATGCATTGGGTAACGTGACAGAGGTAAACTTGAATGCTTCTCTTAAGAGATTTAGGGAATATAATGTGATGAGTATTCTAAATGTAACTCCCTATATGGCTGTGAAAGCTATAACGTAAGTATGTTATGGATGCCATAAGTTACCATTATGATTTTTGATTACTATATGTTATTCATAAATATTATGATTTTATGAGGTATGTTAAAAGGATTATGTTTTGATGGAGTAATGTTTTCTTTCTTTAATTTATAACCATTACTGAGATTTTTATGCTCATACCATGTTTTGAAATGTTTTTCATAGGACATAAAGATGAATAGGGTCAAGGATGGGATCAAGGAAAATTCAAGCTATCTAAAACATGGAACTAGACATGACTATTTTTTCAAGATTTTTTATTTTATGAAAAAAATGGAAGCTGAGAAAAAGTGTCTACTTTTTAATTTTTGAGATGTAATTTAATAGTTATGGCCTAATTCTCTACAACTCTAAACCCGAAAATATCCTCAACATGAATTATCCATTTAATTCAAGATTATGTAATGTTTTAAGGCTGTGTCCTTATAGTTGGCATCAGAGGTAGGTTTAGAAAACTTTAGAAGTTAGGATATTGTTAAATTAATGTCCATAAATTAATTTTTGGTAATATTGAAATGATATAGCATCTAAAGATTACCATGTTGCTTCGCCTAAGATATTTCGGTGTTCAGAATGGTTTTCTACTGAGAAAACATGGAATCTATGATGGGATGACATCAGGAGAAAGACAACCTTCTAAATCAGCAACCTGAGATTCTTGGAATTAGAATTGAAAAGTTTTTTTACAGTGATGTAATAGTTGACTTAGGATATAAATGGTGGGGGTATTCATGCACGAGATCATCCAGATCAACCATAGAGGAACATGTCAGTAGTAGATCATTTCATGAGGCAACATCCCCCATCATTTAGAGTATCATCTGAGCCTGTGCTAGAATAAGGCAATATTAAAGCATTGGAGATTATTTTTGATATCATGAGGTGTTCATAACATCAAAAGGTTAGTCTCACTGTTTACCATTTTGAAGGTGAAGTTGATCAGTGGTGGTCGATAGTGAAAAATATAAGGGATATTGAGGAGATTGATGCTCTTGATTGGGATGAATTCAAAGGTATGTTTCTTGAGAAATATTTTCCTAAAGTGGTTCTTCTAAGGATGGAAATAAATTATTGTAATTGAGGCAGGAGGATGGCTCAGTGGTTGCTTATGAAGCAAAATTCACTCGACTGGGAAGGTATGCTCCAAATTTTGTATGAGATATTGATAGTAAAATCAACCATTTTTACTCAGGATTAAATCCAAAGTATCTAAGGTCTTTATCTTCTAGTGAGTTCAAAAATTATGATTTTTTTTGATGTGTAGAGAAGGTGGAAATGAAGTTTTCCGATGATCAAGTGTTCTTTGAAGAACAACAAAATAAGAGGTTGAGGTGGCATATGAAAGGGAAGAACTCTTAAAAAAAGTTTGATGGTAAGAAACTCAAGTTTACAGTTTGTGATTTTTTTTGTAAAAAGCATGTTAGTGAATTTATTTTGAATTTTGGTAAGTGCTAATGATGTGGTAAAATGGGGAATAAGGCTCGTAATTGCAGTAAAAAAGATCATATTAATGTTAAGACAAAATCTAATTTACAGTAAGTAAAATGTTTTAAGTGCAATGAAATAAGTCATTATAAAAATGAGTGTCCAATGAAGAACTCAACTGAGGTAAAGTAGCTGGACTACAAGCAGAAAGGGGTGGTGAATTCCTTTGCAACTACTTCATCAAAAGTTGGGCCATTAAATGAAGTAGTATCAGCTTCAGGAAGCTCATTATTTTTGAATATTTACTTGAGTTCAGGATAACATAAGTTGAAATTAAAGGAAAAATACATTCTGAAGATTCTGTTTTGTACTAGATATGGCCATTATGAATTTGTAGTTATGCCTTTTGGGTTAACCAATGTACCTGTTGTATTCATGGATCTTATGAATAAAATTCTCTGTGAGTTCTTGGATAAGTTTTTTATAGTGTTCATTGATGATATTTTGGTTTATTCTAAAAGAAAAGAGGAGCATGAAAGTCATTTAAGGGTTGTATTGAAAACCAAAAAAGAAAAGAAACTGTTTGGGAAATTCATCAAGTGTGAGTTTTGGTTATAACAAATTTCATTACTTGGTCTCATTGTTTCAAAAAATGGCATAACTATTGATCCTTCTAAAACAAAATTTGTTGAAGAATGGAAAATACCCAAAAATATAACCAAGATTCGTAGTTTTCTTGGTTTGGAAGGTTATTACCAGAGGTTTGTTGAAAAGTTTTCATGGTTATCCAGTCTAGTGACTAAGTTAACTTGAAAAGGTGTTATGTTCATCTGGACAAAAGAATGTGATGATTGTTTTCAGGAATTGAAAAATGATTGGTGAATGCTCCAGTTTTTTCACTGCCTTTAGAAATGGGGAGTTTGTTATCTACTATGATGATTCTTTGAAAGGACTTGGTTGTTTCCTAATGTAGAATGATCAGGTAATTGCTTATTCTTCACGATAGTTGAAACCTCATGAGTTAAATTATCCTACAAATTATTTGGAATTAGCTACTGTTTTTTTTGCTTTAAAATTTTGGATGCATCATCTCCATGGAGTAAAATGTGAAATATATACTGATCACAAAAGTTTAAAGTATATATTCACTCAAAAAGAATGAAACATGAGACATAGGAGATGGATAGAATTAATCAAAGATTATGATTTCATGATTCATTACGAACTGGGAAATGAAAATAAAGTGGCTGATGTTTTGAGTAGAAAAAGTAATGCAACATTAATCATGATACATTTGGAATGAGATCCTTTGGTTTTTGATTTGATGAACTTTGGCATAGAAGTTGTGGGTGCAGAAAATTCCCCTGTTTTGTTTTAGGTGTCTCTAAAATCATCTCTATCAGACATAATTAATAAAGCATAGATGGAAGATAGTGAGTTACAGAAAAAGGTATAGTTGGTACAGAATGTTAAGTTTCCTGATTTTAACATTGATAATGATTGTGTTTTGTGGTTTGGGAAAAGATTATGTGTGCATTGTGATTCATAGTTGAAGAAAGAGTTGTTATATGAAGTACATAGTTCTATATTTTCAGTTAATCCTGGAAATACTAAGATGTACAGAGATCTTCGGGAGTATTACTGGTGGGATGGAATGAAAATAGATATTGATGACTTTACTGTGAAGTGTTTGACTTGTAAACTAGTTAAAGCCGAGTATCAGTTACCGAAAGGGATGCTTGAACCTTTACTGGTGCCAGAGTGGAAATGGGAAAATGTATCCATGGACTTCGTTATGGGATTACCAAAGACATCTCGAGGTAATAACACAATCCGGGTTATTGTTGATCTATTGACTAAATTTTCTCATTTCATTCCTATTCGAGATATCTTGTCTCTAGATCAAATTTCTTGGTTGTATGTTAAAGATATAGTCAGGTTGCATGGATTTTCCCTCTCAATTGTATTTGATCGTGATCCTTGGTTTACTTCTAACTTTTGGAAAGGCCTTCAGAAGTTGTTGGGTACTGAATTAAATTTTAGTACAGCTTTTCATCCTCAATTAGATGGGCAGTCAACACGAACAATTTAGACCTTGGAGGATATGCTATGTGCTTGTTCACTAGATTACTAGGAAAGTTGGGACCAATATATTTCTTTGGTTTAATTTTCATATAATAACAATTTTTATTATAGTATTCAGATAGATCCATTTCAGGAATTATATGGAAAGCGGCGTCGAACTCCAGTTTTTTGGGATGAAGTAGGTGAAAGGAAACTGATGGGACCAGAATTGGTAGAAGAGATGGAAGAAAAGGTTCAGTTGATTCAGAACCACATGAGAACATCTCAGAGCAGGAAAAAAAGTTATGTGGATAACCAGAGGAAGGATATTTTTTTTGAGGTAGGTGATCATGTCTTTCCCAAAGTTTTTCCAGGGAAAAGTGTGATGCTTTTAGGAAATAAGGGAAAGTTGAGTCCGAGATTCATTGGACCTTATGAAATCCTGTAGAAAGTTGGATCAGTTTCCTACAGAGTGGATTTACCTCCAAGTTTATCCTAGGTACACAATGTTTTTCATGTTTCATTATTGAGAAAGTATATTCCAGATCCATATCATGTTTTGAGCCCAGAGGTAGTTTAGTTGGAAGAGAATCTCTCTTATGAGGAATAAACAGTCTAGATTCTTGACTGAAGAGAGAAAGTGTTGCAGAATATGGAAATTCAACAGGTAAAGGTTTGTGAAAAAACTATATGGTTGAAGAGGAAATGTGGGAATCTAAAAATTCTATGAAGGATAATACTCCCACTTATTTTATAAGTGAATAAAAATTGTGAGGACACAATTTCCAAAAGGGGGGAAGGATGTAACATCCCAAGTAAATAAAGAATAATAGATTTACATATTTATTAGTATTTGTGAATTAAATATTAATTTTATTTTAAAGGGGATGCTATGTTCAATGGCGTACATGATACGCAACAACATGTTTCTTTGGAGTCTAATGTTACACACAATGCTGAGTCATACTGAAAAATAATAATATAATATTATTTTAAATGGTAGTTAACACCTAGTCTTTGTATTGGCGGGAATGAATAGAACTAACTAAAATATGATTATACATGTGTTTTAATTTTTTTACATTTATCCAATAAAAGTTAGAGGCTTAAAATGTGAATTAATCCAATTTTAAGCATAAATACTCTAATATTATTTAAAAGGTCAATTTACTGCCTTTTAATGGAGAACCCTCTTCAAATATAGATTTGGTCAGTTTTATATGTCATATTTGAAAAAATAAAATCCTTCTTTATAATCGAGATATCAAAATTTACTTTTTGTATTTTTTTTGGTATTTTTCCGATAAAATTCATTTATAATGAATAGTAAAAAATACTGTATTTTAATTCAAAATTGCCTTTTAATCTAATTTATTTTTATGGATAGAGTATCTTTTTAATTGGTTTTAAAGTGTAATTAGAATATATTTTTACCATTTAATCTAATGTTGGTAATTGAATGTAATTTCACTTTGAAATTGGACATAAACAAGTGTCAATCTTTTGATAGTTAATATTTCTTAAAAACACGTTTTTGTTTTGACAATGAGAATTAATTTTAAATTAATTAATGAAACTTATATGTTTTTAATTTTTTAAAATAAAAATAATTTTTGAATTCGGAATATCAAATATATCTTCGGCTGAATTTTTGGTATTTTTCTTAAAAAATTCAATTTTTGATGAATAGTGAAAACACTGAGTAGTAGTTAAAAAGCTGAATTTTTCATTCAAATGAAATTTTACCACTTCTGTGAATTGAATTTCAAAAATCTGACATACATGGTTGTTATTAGTATGTAAAATGTGGTTTAATAAAATGAAAATAATTTTTGGTGAATAGTAACTTTTGACTATTATTTACCGCGGTTAAAGGTAAATAGGGAAATTCAAGGTAAAAACAATATTATAATAATATAAAATTTCCTTAACACTTTTACTAACCTTATTGTATGAGTAATGGCCAACCAAGAAAATCCTTGGGAAAGATAACTATATTAATAACATTTTATTTAAAGTAAAAATAAAAATATCATAAACATGTATTATTTGGCTAAATGTTTTTTAATTTGGGGTTATATAATTGATATATTTGACTATAAATATTAATTATAATTCTAAAAATATTTCAAACATCATGGTATTTTTTTATAATTTTTATACATCAAATAAATAAAATTATTTTTGACACAATAATGATGCAATGTTTACCACATTAATGAATGATTTAAATATATAAGATTATAAAAATTAAAAAAATATCCAAAACCTATCCGATTCTTATTGGATGATTTTATTTCAAACAATATTCATCTTATATTTGACTTTAATAAGTTTTGGGCCTTTAGAAACCAAAAATCATTATATAATAAAATAATATTTTCATGTTTTCCAAAAGCGCCCCTCCTCGCCCTTATAAAAAGTCATCACCTCTAACCCATTACTCACACCTCTCAAGCCCCATAGATCATCCAAACTATGCCCAAATAAGCTCTCAATATCCCTCGATTACACCTAGAATCTTTACCTTAGGCAAAAGGCACTTCAAGAAATCCTTTTGGTTCAAACCAAAGGGAGTTACCCGATTTTAAGGTAACATCTTCTCTTAAGTTATTTTCTTTTATTTTAATTCTCCAACCCCCTAAACTCTATTTATTATTTTCTTTTATAAAAACACCAGTATCATAAATATACTGGGTTGTTGTTATGAGAAGTATTCAAACTACACTTACACACACCTCTGTCTAATGGGTAAAAAACATACTGTTTCTGTGGACGACGAACTAACGCCTCACAAAACAATGATTGTTCAATTATTTTCTACCACCTCTTATGGTGGCCAATAAGATGGAACTATATTTATATGTGATATATATTATATTTATATTGTTTCTATGTTTCTGTATTTTTCATTTATAGAATACCTTTATGGTTTACAGAGTGGGTAAATACGATAATTTCATTTGAGGAAGTACAGACTACCGCCCACACAAAGTGATATGACTCGTTCATTCCATACGTGGAACGTATAAATGATGAAGTTAATGAAATTATATATGATATTATATTGGAATTATAATATACCTATGTATCATTAATTTTTCATTACATTAAATATGAAATAGAAATGAATGTAGCGTTCTTGCGTACGCACGACTTACCATCTCCATGAACGGTGCATTTCATTTCTTATCTCCAAATGTTATGTACTATTATAAATACATATATATAATGAATAAATATGATATATATGATATCTAAATCATGAATATCATTATGAAGATAATGGAATTTTGACCACATGAACAACTTGTAATTATAAGAAGTTCATTTTTGACTCAAGTACCAAATATCGACAAAACGACCGTTATTAACTTAAATGATTACATAATGTTTACAACATGGTAATAAGTGATATAAAAAGATTAATAAACTTGAAAAAGGTTATTAAGAAAGTATAAATTAAGTATAGTTTATTATTAAAGAGATTAAATAACGAACGAGTCAATTCGAACATGAGGTTAGAGACTTCGTCTCAATCTCCTTTCGTTGAGGAATATTTTGTTTTATACACGAATTTATTTTATACAGTGTATAAACACCTATGAATTTTCATTTTATTCAAAGGTAATATTTTTCTATTAGGATTTTTACTAAATTACAGAAAGAGAATGTTTGTTTTAATATAAGTAGTGAAAATGGCCTTTTACGCCACCATGAGTATTATTTGATCTATGGATTCCTTAACAAGCCGTAATGTTTTTGAAAGGAAAATAAATACCACATACTCTTTAACATATTTTTGGTATTGAAAATGGTATTGAGAATGGATTTGTTTTGTCAATATATTTAAATGATATATTGTGATTGAAATGTGGAAGTATTATCTTTTCTTTATGTTTGTTTTATGTATTGTGAATATGTTATGGTTCTTGGGAATTATTTACGTATACGGGTGGTTCTGTGATAAACCTAGGGCGGATGAGACCGATATATCTCTCAAATGCATTGGTTAATGTGACCGAGGTAAACGTGAATGTTTCTACTAAATGATTTAGGGAATATAATGTGATGGGTATTCCAAATGTAACTCTCTACTTGGCTGTGAAAGCTACAACGTAAGTATGTTATGGATGCCAAAAGTTACCATTATTATTTTTATTTGCTATATGTTATTAATAAATCTTATGATTTTATGAGGTATGTTAAAAATATTATGTTTTGATTGAATAATGTTTTCTTTCTTTATTTTATAACCCTTACTGAGCTTTTTATGCTCATCTCATGTTTTGAAATGTTTTTCACAGGACTTAAAGATGAATAGGGTCAAGGATGGGATCAAGGAAAATTCATGCAATCTAAAACATGGAACTAGACATGAATCTTTTCTTCAAGAGTTTTTATTTTATGAAAAAAATGGAAGCTGAGTAGAAGTGCCTATTTTGTAATTTTTGAGATGTAATGTAATAGTTACTACATAATTCTCTAAAACTATAAACTTGAAAACATCCTCAATGTGAATTATAAATTTAATTAAAGATCATGTAATGTTTTAAGGTTGAGTACTTATAATTACAACCATGTATGTTAGATTTCCTAAAGTCATTTCACATATGCGGTGAAATTACGTTTAATGCTAATTTGGAAATGTGGCTAGAAGGAGGATAATAATTTGTTAAAAAAGTTCAATTCATTTTTATATCTAATTCTATTATAAAAATTATTCTAATGACCTAAATTGGGTTAATATATGTATTATTTATCTATTGTGACTTTAAAATCAATATAACGTAAAATAATTATTTAAATATAAAAGTCAGTTTTATAACTATAAAGTAGTGTTTTCTACTATTCATCTAAAATTGAATGTTTTCATAAAAATAAAAAAATTCACCCTAAGCTAATTTTGATATTCAGAAATTCAAAAATGAAGTCTATTTTTCTAAATTCAATTTCGTAGAGTGTCTAAAATTAATTTTTTATTGTTAAAAAAGGACATAAAAAGTAGTTACTTTAAGAATATAGTATTTCTAAACATATAAATATTTTATCAAAACTTATAAATTTCATTATAAATATTTTTTATTTATGTAAAAAAATTATAAATAACATTTATAAATTATTTATTACTATTTATATTACTATATTTAAAGGATAATTTATAAATATATCTTTTAAATAATCATAACACTAAAGTGTTGTTTCACAGAAACTCTATCATGCATGTTACTCAATCCAAGTCAGTGTTGTGTGCAACAAATGAGATTGAAGATAATGTACCATGAAATATTGGGATATTACATTCTATAATCCTTTCATAAATTGAGCCCTTGTAATTTAAACTTGGAAACAAAATCTATGGGATGCACTTTTAAAAATATATTTATTGAAACCCCACATCGGAAAATGGATAAATGAGACCACCATTTTAAAATAAAGAAACAGAAGTAATAAGGTCACTAGAGATAACCCACACTAGGGTTCCATGTAGGATTTCATAGACATGTTAGAAAATTTAACCATCATGTTATGATGGAGAGTTATAGAGAACATTATTAGGATAATGTTAACAACCAGAAAGCTATAAATCTATAATGATCCAAGGGACCATTTGTTTCATCACAAAATAAAGTAATAGGAAATTTTTTTTGGTTTTATGATCATTCACCTATAGTTAAAGAATTTATTTACTTCATGGGCTAAGAACATAATGAAACATACTTACTTATATAATAAGTATAGTTTCCTCCATTAATCAATTTTCAACAAAGACTCATATTTTTCTCTAAATGATGAGTGTTCAAGATGAATTTTTCACACTTGAATCACTAGATTCAACTTATAGATAATATCACAATTCACTAAATATTAAATATATTTTTCTACTATATTTAGTCACTAACCAAATTTTTAGTAAAAGAGAAGATAATTTCCAAAAATAATCTCAAAAATTATATAGTAAAACCTAAAATATTATCATAGATCATTCAGAAAATAACTAGCCTACATAAAAATATTTTATACTAAGATTGAAAGCCAAAATTCAGAAATATTTGACCACATAGTCTTCCTGTATAAATTTTAACATTTATCTCTAAATAAAATAACCACTCTTAATGTCTCATACTAAAAAGTAATTAAAATAATATTATATTCTCCATGATAGGATAATCATATCTATAAATAACCCAAATCGCTACAAGTATACAAAAAAATCATAGATTCTTACAAAATAAGATTCAACCATTACTCCTCAAATAAAATCCCATAGAATCCTATTTACCTTAATCATATAATGTTCCCAAAATAGTGAATATATTTCAAAATAATATTTATCGCTTAATTCCCAAATCATTTTCCAACACCAAGGATATCCATTTGATAAAACATAAGTTCCAAAAATAAACTTATTCTTATTCCAAAAACTCATTTAACCAAAAAGAAAAAGTCATACTAACTAGGGACTTGACGTAGGCTAGTTGTAGGTGCTTCACTCTTGTCACCCTTTGGTTGTGGATTCAAGACCCATGACCTTTCCATACATGATGGGTTGTCACTATTCCAATGTGTTGTCTTTTTTTAAAACTATATAATTTTTATAACATTCCAAAATTGAGATGAAATCTAAAAAATAACCATAACATATTTTAATCCCAATGTTTATCACATGACTTTCATTTTTCATCCCAAAATGTAATATCCAATAATTAACTCCAAATCATATAAACCCTAAAGGCCATTTATAACTTTATAATTATGTCCACACAAGAAAAGATAATTTCTTCCTCTAATAACACTTTCACATAATGAACATCATGGTTGCACAAACTAAAAGAAATTATTCCAAAGTAATCCCATCATCAAAAGACCATTAATACATTTAAACAATTCATCATTCATTTATTTACATATAGGTCCTACCTTGGCCAATTGGTTATCCTATAAAATAGGGCATTAACTCGGGTAATTCCTAGGTCCCCTAAATTTATAGAAAATGATGGTAAATGGATTATTAGGATCGGTTTAATCTTTTTTTCCATTATACCATTAATTTTTCCTCATAAATCCTTTACTTTATGCCATTATCTCCCACATACAAAGCATTTATTTGTTCCGTTGGGACACTTTCTTTGGTTTCTACTTCCAAATTTCCTACATGATGTAAATTGAGATTTATTTTCTCCATGGTCTCCACCACTGGAGATCTTAGAATGCTCCACATTTCTCTTATTTGGTGAGTTCGGGAGTTGGTTAATGTATATATTATTAATCATATTTTTGGAAAATTTATTAGGAATAAACATGATATCTTTCACTCCTATAAACATTCCATTTGGTTTCTAATCGCCTCCACCTTTTCCAGCTTGTCCATCATGTTCGATATTAATATGACTTATTTAGGACCCATCCATTGACTAAAACAAAAAATTTGAGTGTGAGTAACAAAAATCAGAAAATAATTTAAAGAACTTCATGTCATATTATTTCCAATCTAAAACACCATAGGTTTCACCATGTTTACTCATTCACATCTTATATTAAAATACTTCATATTGGTTTGTAATGAAAATGTGAATTATTCTAAGCATATCCCCTGGGAGTGTCAAACCAGGTGAGTAGTAATGTCTGTCAAGTCAAGCCCAAAACACATTGTCAAAGTTATTAATCCTAGGTACATCTGTTCCAGAACCACGTCCACTTTTAGTATCTAGAAAAGAATGTATTTTCTAGGAATTCCCACATAATCTCTACATTACCAAAATTTTAGGATGTTCCTATATTCTTATCTTCAAATCCCATCTTAGGGCCATGAACCATAATCTAAGTATTCTAAATATAGTTTCTAAGGTTGTTGCCAAAATTACCATGATACCAACTGTAATTCCCTGACCCAAAATGCTCAGAGCCGATGAATTATTTTAATACACTTCCATGATTATAAAGAATCAAATCCTAAAGGGATGATCAGTTTAACAGTCATGGAAAATAGATTACATACATGAACTTTACATTACAATTCAAAGCATAAAATGAAATATGGATAATTCTTTGATAACACCATTATTATCCTTGCTTAAACCTACATATCAATAATAAAAAACTTCTTTCCATCCTTGGAAAATAAAACATATGAAATGGGTAATCACATATGCCTAGTAAGGATAAACAATATAGAGGAAGCTATCATGAATAACTATAAACTTTTGAGGCAAGGTATAAAAACTAAAACAAAAGAATTTTAAACATAATGTTCTTCATATTATGGAAATAAGAAATCAAATAACTCCATTTAAACCTTCACATGGATATTATACTAGTTGAATAATCACATGTAATATCAACAAATAAACTCATAATGAGGGAATGAATAATGCAAAAAATCATAACCACTTTGTCAAGGCCTCATGCAAAGACCATACTTATGTAGGGAAGACATTAGTCAAAAACCAAAAAAAAATTCCCCATGAGAAATACTTATGCATCACAGGGCTTTTATTAACTGGTCCCCAACCCATAGGTATTCCATTAAGTGGTCTACAACCCGTCACATACTATGTCCAATGCATTCGTCATATGAAAATGGTGAAACATTTCCAACAAAAACACTCATATTAAAACAAACATATGAAATTTTCTTACTTTAACCATAAACCATGAATATTATTCGAATTTCACATACACAGTAAAATATATTAGTTACCCTTCAATATAATAATAAATCAACCTAAATTAAGCATAAAATTCAATAAGGATGTTTATATGAAAATAATAATCATTAAAAATATTTTCGAGTGATATCCATTTTTTACTTTGAAATCATTTATAATCCACATAATAAAAGAAAAAATTTCTTTCAAAAATGGTATTTTACATTTGTAAGGGAATATTTAAAATTTTAAGGCATCATAATAGTGGAAAATATCCACTCACGTCATATAAGTTAAAAATCATTCTTTACTTAATTTTTCAAAAACGACATAAAGAACCTCCTTTCGAAAATGATGAAATGATTCCTTTCAAAAAAATTTATAAAAATTTAAATATGGGTAAAAATGACTTGAAAGTGTCTTCTATAATATTTTGAAATAAATTTTAAGAAACATGGACATGGATGATAAATATTCCCCAGTATATATTTATATACAAACAACCTCTGATAATAATGAAATTGTGAAATTAACCCTTACATAAACTCTTTAAAAGATGATTTTTTGAAAAAATTTTAATGCCCATAAAAATAGAAATAAAACATCCTTTATAATCCTTTTATATCCATATAAATAATTATGTAAATTTATATCAAGTATATTGAAATAGAAAAAGATTAATTCTTTAAACATTCAATGCATCTCATACCATTTTAGACATTTAAATCATAAAACTAATATCTTTAAATGAATATTTAAATTCCATGAAGAAATTGTATTAATGATATGTAATATAATAGGGTAATTACATACAATACACAGAATAAATAGGTGATGAACATGTCTTATATCTCATGAAATTTAAATGTGAGATGGAATTCTCTTACATCAGGTCTGATAATCTCCGTACGTGTCCAAAACTCCTGTATAATGGTTTTAAACACATTATTAACTTCTAACAGCATCATAATAATATTTATTATATCATATATGATTCATTTATGACTTTATATTACCCATTTATTAATAATTTCACAGTTAAAGCAACATTTCGGGAAATAATTTCTTCCTTTATCACAAAAGTTTGGACTTGTATTATCAATTGTATTACTTAAATCATGACTTAATTACTTAAATAATGTAAAAAATTATTTATATATCATATATATTAAGAATATATATAAATATATATAATATAGATATATGAAATGAAATACACCATTCATGGAGATGGTAGGTCTTACGTGTGCATGAACGCTGCTTTTGTTTTCTTATCATATTGAATGAAAGTAAGTGAATGAAATATATGTAAAAACACACACACAAAAACACACACACATATTATTCCAATAGAATTATTATTTCATATATTCTATACTTATTCGTAATATATATTTTTTATAATCATTCTTGGATGGTGAATAAGGAAGATGAATCTCATCGCGTCGTGGAGATGGTAAGACGTACATACACATGAGTGACAATATTATTTCTTTAATGGTTAAATGATATGGAATTGGATTGAATATGAATTTTAAAGAAACAATATCATTTTATATTTATTATTTACATCCTTTATATTCATTTCTATAACCATAGAAATAATGTGTACATGAGAAGTAGTTAACTCCATAGCGTGGAGACGGTAAGCCATACATTTGCACACATTGTGATATTTTTTTGTAGGATGTGAAAAAAGAGGAATATTTTTGTCCATTATAATAAAAAATATCAAAATATAGTATATTATTTATTTATTACGTTATTATGTACAGAAAATAGGAATAAAAATTATAAGAAGAAAAGAAATTGAATTGAATTGGTAAAACAATTACCTCTTCCCCAAGTGTCTCCTTTTGATTTGCAGAAAATGACTCCATAGGTTGGATTTATGACCAAAGTATGGACTCTAAAATAAAGTGAGGGAGGTTGGGAGAGTAAATTGGTAGGTTTTATCTAATTCGAAGGTCCTTTTAGGTGTTAATTAATTAGAAGGAGAAGTGCCCTTTTATAAGAGAGGTGATGGTCACTTTTGGAAGATCTTAAAATATTAATTTGTTATAAATTTATTTTCAGTTTAAAATAGTTAAAAAGTTATTTATTTATAGTATATGATGATTATTGGTAGAAATACCCTCAACCAAATAATTTTAGACATATTTAGGTTATAAAATTAACCTTATCTTTTGGATTTAACCCTTATTTAAACACTTTAACTCTTACAAGGTCTTGTATTTTTACACTGGGTTAAATCCAAATAATTTGTCATTTATGACATATTTTACATTATAAAATTTAGTTGTAAGAACCTTTTAATTATATTACTTTTATATCATTTCATAAAATATTATTTATTTTAAAATATCATTTATGTGAATTTTAATACTATTCAATATTTTCATTTTTAAAAATATCAAACCAACATGATAACTTTGAAAAAATAACTAAAATATGTCAGTAACATGTCTAATATATATATTAAATTAGTTTATGTAATTATTGAAGTCAAATTTTATTTATTTTAATATTATAAATATCTTTTATTTAATTCTTCCTTTAATAAATCAATTAACTCATCATCATTTTCTCATAATAAAATTTAATTATTTAATGTATAAAAATTATAAATAAATTATCATTATGTAGATAAATTTATTATATTTATAATGAATATTTATAGTCAAATTTATCTTATGTATAACACTATATTTAAAATGATTGAGTTATTCAAATTTGAACATGACACTTTTAACTATTATTTAAATAAACTATAATAAATGTCTTAATCTAATAAAAGTGGATTAAAAAAGATCATATTTTAGTCTTAAGGTTGATTTAGGTTATAAAATACTTATCCAATGAAATTAGGACAAGTGTTAGGGTAATGTTATATTATTATAATATCATTTTTACCTTTAATTACCCTATTTACCTTTAACCATGGTAAATAAAATTCAAAAGCTATTATTCACCAAAAACTTTTTTGATCAAATTAGAACAGATTTTTCATATTGATTACAACCATATATGTTGGATTTATGAAATTCAATTCATAGAAGCGATGAAATTATGTTTAATGATAATATGCAAATGTGCCTAAAAGGTGGGTAAAAAGATGTTAAAAAAGTTCAATGAATTTTTATATCTAATTCTGTTATAAACATAATTAAAATGATCTAAATTGTGTTAATATATGTATTATTTATCTATTTTGAATTTACAATCAATTTAACATAAAATTATTATTTAAATGAAAAAGTTGGGTTTTTAATAATATATGTATTATTTATCTACGCGGCCGAGATATGTGGCCGAGCTACGTGGTGGACCTCCACACCTGAAGACTTTTTATGTCCCTGTGTGGAGAACCTATGTGGCGGAGATGCAAAAAGTACCTGTGCGGGCTAAATTTCTTCGATCAAGCCCATCCATGCCTATAAATAGAGCCCTTGGGCTCCTCATTTCCGAACTGAAAAAAAGTGAAATACTCTATGAAGCTCCCATTGCGTAGCTCTTTCACCTAGAACTCTCAAATTTTCTAAGGTAGTTCTCTAAACTACAAAAGAAGGGATAATTAAAAGGGATAGGCATGTTTTGAAGTTCTTCCCATTCTTCAGTCCTCATCCATACCTACACGGTATATCGGCGCACCATGCCTGTGTGCCACATCTATGCGATAGGGAAACATTGGGTACCTACGCAGCATGGTTGCGCAAGGTACCTATGCGACCAACTCAAGTACCCTTCTTTAAGGCCATCCATGGAAGGGTATCTCCTTCCTTAGTTCCCTTATCGGAAAGGGGCTAAGTTGAAGCCTCCACCAAAACCTCCTGAATTCTCAAACCTTTAGGTAAGGAACATCATCATGTATCTAGTTTGGGTTTGTATTTCCACAGTCAGTGGTTTCCCACATTTTTTTCATAATGGGGTTAGGATTTATGGGATGTTTGTGGGTTTTTATATCCACATTCACATGGACTTTTCTCCCAAAAACAGTGTTGGGAAGTTCCCAGTTTGGAGTATGGTTGGCTACCAGCCTCTCCCTTCTCAAAGGGGTGACCTAGGATGTTAGGTCTTCAGTAGGGAAGGTACACTTCACACTTTCCATTCCACGCAAGTATAAGAGAAGTCTCCCTCCCCTACCAGAACCAATTTCAGGGTATCCATCCTGGTATAAGCCCCTTACCTTCACCCCTTATTCCTTACATTTGGACCCTTGTCCAATGTAAATATAAGAGAGGGAAGGTTCGTTGCCTCTCCCTCTTCTATGACTGACTCACCCTCTTCCATCAGCAAGGAGAAAAAAATTTGGAAGTGTGAAGTGTCATTGTTGGATCTTTAATTTCCTCTTGTTTATCACACCGAGCTTGACTCACGTGGGCTTAGAGATTCGTGATGGTTGCAACATGTGCACAAACACTCAGCCAATGAACTACGAGAACCCTGAGTCCTGTTCATGTCAGGATATGTAGGAAGCCCTTTCAGGGCCTAAGCTCATCCAACCCTAATTCCCCCAATTTGGGCATCCTCCTTAGGAAAGAAGCCCCAAATTCAATACTCAAATCATCACGACATTCTTTTTCAAAAAGTAATCCCAAAACTCTTCTCTCTCAGAGGAACATACTCTCCCACGAGACCCATTTAACTATGTGGGCTTTGATTCCCATTAATATGGGATATGTAGGAATCTTCATTGAGGTTCAAACCCAACACTTCAAATCAAACCTATTCTCTTTGGGCCATATTCCCAATAGGGTCTGATTCTACTTGGAAACTCATATCCTTTACATGTTTCTTGGGATACTTTAGCATAAGTCCCAAACTAAGTTTCGACTAATAACCTTCCACTTGGAGTTCCTTATCACATGACCTTAAAAGGTATGATGTGTCCTATTAAGTGACACATAATTATGAGGGTTCTGATTCCTTTCATAAGGATACGTAGGTAGCTCATTTTATGAGCACAATCCCAAGATGAAAACAAAACTTTGTCTCCCTGGAAGACAATAAATTCCAAAGTGCCCCACTAAGTGGCTTAAAAACCAGTATCATAATAACAATGATTAAAAGGATCTCTAATCAGTATATTAGAGGATACCATTAATAGAAAAACTCTAATACATAAAGATGTTTCCATTAATGAAGAACCTTGAATGCATACTGATGATTCTAAGATTTACACATGTTAATAAGTGATTGTAAATTCCAATGGATACTTATGATATACTTGTTTAATTTATAAGGATTCATTAAAAATATTTTAATTTTACAAAGAGAGTCCCGTAGTAGACAGTAATTCCCCCCAAAAGGATGTGATGAGTCCAACCTCCCATCCTCTCGACCAATGCACATTATTAAGTATCATAAATCTAAAAACATAATGAACGTATGCCTTTGGAAAGCTTGTCCTTTTTGGATAAAGAACTATTGGACATTTCCATTTCCATGAATAAATCCAATGGAAACTTCTTGGAAATAGTGATTTTTAAATCTAGAACACACGTTTCAAGGAACTACGAAACAAAAATGGTGAACCCGATGTGAATCCTTAACCATGTTAATAATGTTACCCACATGTTAGGCCCCTATCAATTGATAAAGGAAGGCCAGACAAAGGAATTAATCACGCATGTGTCCATATGAAAATATGTTGTTTTAATAATGTTTTTTATTATTCTCATTTTTCCACAGAACTCCCTTCAAACCAAAGAATTAATTTCTATAAGACAACATCTGTGAACTTTCTGAATGTTTCTCAAGCTGGATCTCCATCCACGGGAAGGATTTTATCACCAACCCAACATCTTGAACACTGGGTCTCTAATGTGCTGATAAAGGAATATCGCCAGCATGATACAATCCCAACTTTGGAGGCTGCTCGATAGGCCCTCTAGGTCAACAATAATCTTCGATCATCTGGCCAACAACAACCAATGATCAAGAAGAAAATGGTGCCAACCACCATCTCCAACTGTTTTGATTCTTTATCCCCAGAATGCAACAATCAATATCTCCCATACTATAGAGAGGTGGATCAAGAGGTCACTGAAGGCCTCAATTCAAGAATACATGAGTCCTTCCGGAGGACTCCCACCAGCAATCGCTGCCAGAATCATGTGATAGTGTATCCCCAACATGATGGGGGTGTTTCCTTTGGATGTTTGGACCAGGTCTCTCAAACCTGGGCATGAAAGACAGACTAACAGGGACAAATTCTGGTTAATAGGAAGAAGGTTCTCACCTCCACCTCCACCGAAGAAGTCCATCGATCAAACTTGATGGAAAACAACGAGCGGGCACATACACCCATTCATTCTAATTTTGTTTCTCATCAGTCTCGTCTAACAACAAACCACAAATCAAACTAGATAAACCCAGCGAAGTATCATGACCAGGCACATACACCTGCTCACAAGTTATCATCCAGTCAGCAGGCTCATCTGACTGCATTTAAAGAGGCCCGCCAATCTAATATGGTGGAAACTAGTAAACAGGAACAAACACCTATTTATGATCACCAATTCTATCCGAAGTCTCATCTTCCAGTATTGAAGGAAGTTTTTCAACCATACTTGATGAAAAATAACCATCAAGCACAAACCCATGCCAATTTTCATCAATCCCTCCCACAGTCTCATTTGGTAGCACTCAGAGAAGTCAGTTGGAAAGCTCCGATGACAAATTTGGGGCAGACCCAACTCTCTACCCCTATGCATGAGTACTGTCAATATCCGTTGACAGGAAAAGGAGGATAGGAGAAGGAACATACACCTAATCCAGATACATAATGGATGTATATTCCCGTTCCGGCCATTGAAGTCACTAAACACATATTATCAATGGTGAAAGGGTATACTCATATCCTGACTCATATTCTGGAAGAATGTTAGGATATTTTAACAACTACTTCAGCAGTATCATGTGAACAGACATATAAATCTATCCCCACACATGGGATGACACATCGACATGCCATCTCAGAGTAGATACACACCTCTATTCTAGTCCAGGAGGGTCATGGGGCATACTCCCCCATATCATATGGACAACAAGATCAGGAACATACACCCTTTCCAATTGAAGGTAACCGGTCTGTTCCGGTAACTAATCCAAGGTAGGCACATATACCTATCAATGATAACCACTTTTCCCAGCAAGTGGCCCCAACTAAGTATAAGAGAACATCCACGAAGAAATATCACCAAATACTATTGGAAAATAAAGAGTCAAGCTATGGTTTATCTCCTCTTAATTCTAGAGTTCTTGAAGACCTCAGACATTTATCTATTGCTGCTCAAGATCCTACCCTCTCATTACCAAATTTGGGAGTGTTAGTTGTAATTATAAAGTTTCTCAACAGAAACTTCATCATGAAGGACTGCTTCGTGAAAATTCAGTTAATCCAGAGTGTCTATCTTTGGATGAGAGCCATGGAAACCCTCCATGTGACTAGAAGACCAAGGAGTAAGAAGATTTATCCCTTGCTGTAATCTATCATGGTGATCCTCCCCATGATGGAATTCACAGTGAAAGTCCTCTCCGCAGTAGTATTTCACATTGTCAAAACAATTCTATAATTGACAATGTAGAAACAAGAAATCCCTCCTATCTCAAGGAACTTTCAAACACAAGGTCAGTCATGTCTGATGCCTTTTCATTTATGGATGAAACACTTTCTCAGTCAGAAGACATCTTAAGGGAACAATCATTCTCCGAACCTCCCTTGGGTCA
This sequence comes from Viscum album, assembly GCA_963277665.1. Lineage (NCBI taxonomy): Eukaryota > Viridiplantae > Streptophyta > Magnoliopsida > Santalales > Viscaceae > Viscum > Viscum album. Next base: position 1,613,503,900 of record OY728151.1, read on the forward strand.
TTTATCATCTAACGCAGAGCATCCACTTTGGTCCGACCAAGTGGAGAAACCTCTATTAGAAGATGATGAAGACGTGTTAAACATGATGGAAAAATTAGCTAGAGTAGAAATACTATTCATGATCTGGCCTTCCACAAATTTTCAGTTTGATATTCCAGAATTGATGATAGAAGATTGCATTCATGACATTCATCTCAACTTATGGAAAACGCTTCGTCATTTGAAAAACAACATATTAACATATGATGAATATCAAAATCATATAAAGGTAATATAAGGGTTATAGTGCCAAATTGACTTGGCATCTCTTTCAGTTTCCAAGTATCCAAGGGTTGAAAAACAATAGATAACCCTTTAGTGTGCATGTCTCAATGCTCTGAAGAGGATACACCAATTAATTTCTGATTCCCCATCTAATGTTCACATAAGAGGATGAGGTGCATATGAAGATTTGTATTTTACTGCACTCCAAAATCATAAATATCCACCAAAAGTGGTCTCATGAAATGTTATTGCCCACGACTGAACACTGTCGATAGATTTTGTATGTAATAAATTGTATGCTCAAGAACATGCCTCAACTAGCTCTCATCAGAATCAGGCCCAAAGAAAAGAAGTTGTTGAATTACTTCTATATCAAGCCTATGATAATCTTGAGTAGGCATCCCTTTTAGAGGATGTTAGGCATTAGAGGATACAAATGTCTGAAATATCATAGAAATCTTCTGAAACAGGTGATTTAAGTAATTATTAGATGATGAACCCAACTAATGTCCAAACCAAAATCCGCAAAATCAGAAGAGTAGTTGCACGAATTTCAGCTATAATAGTTCAAGAATCACCTCATCTTTCTAGGATGGGGGATAATTTAATGCAACCTTCAAATTCATTAATTTTTTTTGAAATATTTGAAGATGAAGAATATGATCAATCCCAACCTGCAAGGCTAGGGGCCTTTTCACATCTATAATCCCCTCCTCAACGGAAGTCAGTTTTCTCCCATTTAGGGAAGAAGCCACAAGGAAAGTGTACAGATGAACTATCCGATGAATCCCTTCATGTTACTATCCACCAAATAGTTCCAAGGAATTATTCATATAGGAGAATGAAGATTTATGAAAGACAAAAAGGGATACGATCTACCAGAAACACTGACAGAATGCCACTAGTGTGTTATGCATCAGGGAATGTTATCAATACCATTGTAGAAGATCCTCCAGAAAATAAGTTCAGTTCAGGGGAATTATAAGATGAAGTTCTTATCCACAATGAAGTACACACCAAGGAAAATGAAGAAGGTGTGCATACCCAAAATCAGAGGCTTACCCAAAATCTAGGTATACCTTCAAATAACCAACTCCCCCTCTCTGAAAGACATCAAATAAGTGGAAAGGAAAAAGTCAGATTACATCTCACTTTTCCACTGGAGAAGGTCCATCTCTTTCACTTGAAGAGAGACTTGCACAACAAGAATAGGAAATTAAGGAGTTGAAAAGACTCAACACAGAGTTACTTCGAAACAACATTTCTTCTAGACGATATCCCTAGGAAAGCCATAAAATTTCAAATCCTATAGGAGATCCTTAGAAAAAAGGATTTTTATTAACTCCAGAGGTAGACAATGAATTCCCTCCATTGGGTACACAATCAAGACAAGCTTATATACATCTAGATAGACCTGTTTCTGTGGGTTATCCAAGACAGATATCAGTACCACCATCAGTGGTCTTACCGGTCATTGCACCAGATCAAGTTTCAGTTGCAATACCTGCACAAAACCCATCTCATTCGGATATTCCCCAAATACTTATGAATACAATTGAGGCATTAATGACTCTATTGGAAGCTATGAAGGAATGATGTGCACCAGTTCAACCGAAAAAGAGAGCTTACCCTGAATTGGTGGATGCAATTCCTCCCCCACCAAATTTTGTGAATACCACATTCCCAATTTTTAATGTTTTGGGAGATCTGGAACAACAATTAACACATTTTATTTCTCATTGTGATCCTATTATGGGAACTTCCCCACAATAAGAAGCAGTTAAGATTATGTGTTTTGTGCAGTCATTACAAGGACCAACTTTTGTCTGGTGTACAAGTTTACAATCTCGATCAATTACTGGGTGGGAAGATCTCCATCAGAAATTCCTTCTTCAATTTAGCTCAACATTACCAAAGACGATAGTTTTTGATCTTACCAATTGTAAACAAAGGTAAAATGAAAGAGTTTCAGATTTAATTTCTCGCTAGAAGGGATTAACATATTCCTTAATTTTATCACTCTCTCAAGAAGAGTTGCTACCAATCTATGTGGAAAATCTTCATGATGAATTACACACACCATTGATCCCTGTGAAATACAAAGGAGGGTTTCGAGACCTTACTTCAATCGCTTAATATATAGAAGACTCTATTATAGAGACTAAGGCTAAAACTCATGTAATTCCATCAGTTCTAGGAAGGATAATAGGAAAGGCAGAAGCTGCTACAGTTACACTCAAACAGGCACCTATACCTGCTTCTACTTCAAGACCTTCATCATACCGAAGGGCTATGCTTCCTGAGCATCAGCAGAAATGACCAGCTCGTTAATATGATCAAAGAGATCAAATATGGAAACAATTTGAGGAATTAAAGAATAAAATCTATTCTTTCAAAAATGAGCAAGTTCCTTGCTACTTCATCTCAACCTTAGAAAACAATTTGGTTTAGTTTCCAAGGCTGAAGAATCCAAATAAAGATAGAGATGAAGATCGTCAGAATTATTATCCCTTTCATCAGATGTTGGGACACCCCATTTAAAAGTGATTTGTTTTCAATGACCTTCTGAAAAAGATGGTAGACTCTAGACAAGTGAAATTGAAAAGTTCATCATCTCAAGTAGCATGTGTTACTACCACCAATCTAGAGGAAGAATGAGAATGGAAAGAGGTTAAAAGTAAAAATGTAAAAAAATATGATGATTGGATGATCAGGAAAATGATCAACCAAACTCATGCTATTTTATAAACACAGTTGAAACAACCAATTGTGTCTTCTACCTCTCCTGCCACAACAAAACCATCTTCAAAAAAGGTTAATTCATAAAAGAAACAAGGTGTTCATAAGAATAAAGATCAATCAGAAGAATAAAATATCACATGAAGTCCAAAGTTGTACTTAACCATGGAAGATTTCATTCCATCTGGTTCAAAATCACAGGCACCGCCCCACCAAATGGTACAACCAGAAATAACCTCTTAGGTAGAATCTTCATTAGACGAAGAATTGATATTTGGTTCTGTTAATGGTATCAATTTAATAGATCCTTATGCCAATGGTGATTCTAATTGTATTGAGCCCAAATTACTTGTGCCTAATTGGGAAACTAGAGGAAGAGGCCAAGGTCAAGGATATAGGGGAAGACGTGGGAATTCCAGAAACCATCATCGTAAATCTACCCCTACTCAAACCATATATGTGGCAGAAACTCATAGAAGAGCCCTTTTGTGAGCTCAATAAGAACAATGAGTTTCTTCCATGAAAAACAAGTCTATTTCTAGCACAATTATTCTATCAGACCGATTATAAGATACACCATCTTCTTCTCAGTAGATGAAAAGACTTAGACAGTCTAATTTACCAAAGTCAGTAGTATTTCCCACTTCTGTTTCAACACATAATACATCTACAACAGAAGCATAAACTTCCAAAGAACCTATAAAAACACATCTTCATTTTGGGAAACGCAGACCTTTTGACCAAAATTATGATGTATTGAAACAATTGGCCCAAGTAACAGCCAAGTTATCAATTTTGGATGCTTTGAATATGTCAAAATATCTCTAAGAAGCACTCATTGAGGCCTTGTTAAGTCCTCAAGAATTTGAAACCAAATTTTTTGCGGTTGAAGTTTACCATATAGAGAATGATTCTGCAGAATATCATGAAATCATATCTTTTACAGATGAAGATGAAGACCATGTGGTACATGGACATATCAGACCTTTGTATCTATCTAGAAAGGTCAATGACATGGATGTTTGGCGAGCCTTTATTGATAATGGATCCGGGGTCAACTTCATTCCCGTTCGTACACTTCGTCGATTGGGCCTTCCTGAATTTGACTTATCTCCTTTGAATTTAATGTTACAAGGATATGAAAAGAATGAGAAAGAACCTCTGGGAGAAATTAAACTCAGATCTAAGTTTGTATATCTTGTGTCTAATTCAGATTTCATGGTTTTTTGTCAGGACACAACCTTAAATATTCTGCTTGGAAGGCCTTGGTTGCATCAACATGAAACCATACCTTCATCATACCACCAATGTATGAAATACTATTTCAATGGTCAAATCATAACATTTTATGGTAACAAGTCTCCATTCGAAACCTGATAATCTCAATACATTGTGGAAGAGTTTTATCACACAAAAGGAACGAGGTCTATGACCAAGGAGATAACCATAGTTAATGCTCCAAATGGACTGGAAAAGATTCTAGAAAATCCGTTCATTATTTGAGTACAGATTATGTGTTACCCATCAATCAAGTTGAAAGGGTAAATCCAAATCCTTGAACTCATCCAATAATTTTCATAATGTCAATTACGGCAATTGAGCCTGATAACATGGGAGAAATTATTGATGCACCAAGCAATGATGGAAGTTTGAATGGAGATGTTTTTATTTCATCTGCTGAACTACAACGAACCTCTACTTCATTAATCAGAATAGAAGAAATTGTAGCAATATTATAGGAAGACAAAGATGTTGATTCTCAATCCATCAATCCCTCCTTACCACAGGAAGACCCTTCGTCATCAGTCGGGTCAGATATGGTGGATTATTCTTTGATATGTTCAAATACTGATTCCTCCCCTAAATTTGGAGTTTTTCCTAGTCATCTACGATGAAAATGGAAACAGAAGAAGTGGATGATAATAAATAAGAAGAGGAAGATCTCGGGGATGCTCCTCTAGCATTTAAAGAAGGTGTTTCTACCATCGTGGATGAACTCAGAGAAATAAATCTAGGAACAAGAGAGGATCCATGCCCCACCTTAATTGGTGCGGCCATGAACTCTGAGGAGAAAGAGGTGTATACTTCCTTTATAAAGAAAAATAGAGATATGTTTTCTTGGAATTATACAGAAATTCCAGGTTTTAATCCTGATATATCCACCCATCATTTGGGTTTTCCAGAAGAACATCGTGGGTTCAAGCAAGTAGAAAAGATAACACACCCAACTCATGCCTCTAAAATTGAAGATGAAGTTGATAAGGTTATAAAGGCTAACATTGTCAGGGAAGTTCAGTACCCCAAATGGATGGAAAATATTATCCCAGTGAAAAATAAGAATAGGAAAATAAGAATAGCCCCAGAGGATGAAGAATCTACAGCCTTTAGAGCTCCTCAAGGTGTGTTTTGTTATTGGGTAATTCCCTTTGGCTTAAAGAATCCATGTGCGACATACCAACGTTCCATGCACCATATCTTCAAACCCTTATTAGTTAAATTTTTTGAATGTTATGTGGATGATTTGGTATTCAAATACAAAAAATGTTTCAATCACTTGGATGATTTGGAAACCATATTTCAAAAACTTCAGCAACATAATTTAAAGATTAATCCCTTAAAATGTGCTTTCGGGGTAACCTTAGGAAAATTCCTTCGCTTCGTTGTACACTATCGTGGTATAGAAGTTGATCATGAGAAAAAAAATCAATCCTTGGTATGTCACCTACTCGAAATTTGAAATAATTGAGAGGAATTCAAGGACACTTGGCCTATATTCGGCACTTTATCACCAATTTGGCAGGAAAATTCTTACCTTTCACCAAATTAATGAATAAAGGAATCACTTATTAATGGACTGAGGATTGCCAAGAATCATTTGATATACTCAAGAAATATCTCTTGAGACCACCAGTATTGATACCACCTATTGAAGGAAGACTACTCATTCTCTACGTGACAACTTTAGAGTGATCACTAGGTGCCTTCCTCACCCAAAAGAATGATGCTAGAATTGAAAACAACCTTTATTATCTCATTCTCACTATGTATGATGTAGAAAATCGGTATTCAAGTATTGAGAAGTGCTTCCTGGCATTAATCTTTGCTGTTAATAAATTGAGACATTACCTAAAACATCATGAGGTCTAATTGGTATCTCGTAATAACTCGCTCAAATTTATCCTCAGTCGTCCTATGCTTACAAGACGTCTATCATGGTAGGCCGTTATTTTGCAACAGTTTGATATCCAGTTTGTTCCTCAAAAGGCAATAAAGGGCCAAGCCCTGACTGATTTCCTTGCTGTGTATCCATCTGTAGAAGATACATTGTTTAATACTGAACTTCCTGATGAAGAGGTCTTCTTTATTTAAGATAATTCCCAAAAATGTGAAATGTATTTTGATGGTTCTTCTAGAAGTAAAATAGGGAAGAGAATAGAAAATCCCAAACTCAACAAGGTTGGATTAGGAATAGTCTTTATTTCCCCAGAAAAGGAAGTATTGCCTTATTCATTTCTATTATCGGAAGTTGGTACCAACAATGAAGCAGAGTATCAAGATCACATCGCATGTTTGGAATTGGCCCTTTAGGTGAAAATGGATCATTTAAAAGTAAAAGGTGATTCAGAATTGGTAATCAAATAAATCAATGGGGAATACTCTATCAGAAAAGAAGAGTTAATCCCTTTTTGTGATAACTTCATAGAGTTAATGGATGAATTTCCCTCAGAACCGAAATTTTCCTATGTCCCACGATAACAAAATTCCCAAGCAGATGCACTGACTAATGTAGCTATAGCCTTCGCAGATCCAAATCGGGATGATACAGTTATCATTATAACCCATCGCCATGTGGTCTTTCCTTTTGTTCAAACCAGAATGGAGGAAAATAATGAAATTTTCCATATTTCTGAACCGTATGGTCATACCATGGGATAGAGAACATCCATCATGATATATCTTCAGAATGGGATAATTCCACCAAATAGGGCCGAGAAAGAGCAGATCCAGTGACGAGCGGCTAATTTTACTCTTTATGATGGTCCAAACCACCAAAAGATACTTTACAAGTGAGGATTTGATGGAATTCTCTTCAGATGTATTTATGGAGAAGAGATCGTGGGCGTCATGAAATAAGTTCATTCAGGAGCTTGTAGTGCCCACCAATCTATCCACAGACTCTCCGATCAGATCCAAAGGATTGGATACTTTTGGCCTTCAATGACACAAGATTGTACAAACTTCACAAAAAAATGTCATCCCTATCAAGTGCATGCCAAATTCATTCATCAACCCCCAGAGTTCCTACATATAGCTAAATACTCTTGGACATTTTCCACATGGGGAATGGATGTAGTAGGGCCTTATCCTCCAGCCACGACTAAGCAGTTCAAGTATATTCTCACTACTACTGATTTCTTCTCTACATGGGTTAAGGTAATACCTCTCAGGGAAGTCAGAGCCAAAAGCATCATTAGTTTTTTCAAAACTAATATCATCACCAGATTTGGAATCCCTCTTACTATTTTGACTGAAAATGGAACCATTTTTTGTTTTGATAAAGTAAAAAAGTTATATCAGGAATATAATATCAAATCTAATAATTCATATCGCTATCATGTGGCGGCCAATGGACATATAGAGGCTTTTAACAAAAACCTATCAAATATACTCCATAATATGGGGGATAAAGATAAGAAACCATGTCCTGATAAAATTTTGAATGCTTTATGGTCTTATCAGACAACTATATGTACTGCCACCCAAACAACTCCTTATTCATTGGTATATGGAACTGAAGAGTTTTTTCCAATTGAAGTACAATTTCCTTCACTTAGAGTTGTAATTTGTGATTAGTTTTCTAAATATGAAAGATCTCAGAAACCGTTCAATGATTTGGAACGATCAGATGAGAAAATATTGCAAACTTTGCATCATCTAGAAGTCTATCGGAATTTAATAGCACGAGATTTTAATAAGAAAGTTCGTCTTCGTTCATTTCTTCAAGGAGAATTGGTATTGGTCCTTAGGACTTTATGATACCAGGAAAGAAACCTCTAAAACATGAACCAAAATGGGAAGGAATTTATTCCATACATAAGGTTTAATCAAATGGAGCCTATGCTTTAATCTCAATGGATGGATAGCTCATTACATCTCCAACCAATGTGAGATTCTTGAAGAAATACATTGTGTAATTATATAAATTAGTCCTCACTGCAATAATTTAAACTGCACAGTACAATGTCTTTGCTACAAGACTTAAAACTACACAACATCACATGTCCTAGTTGTAAGACATTAAACTAAATAGCAACCATAAACATCCAGGCTGCATGACGTTAAAGTTCGTAGTATCTTCATCCTTTTTTCATGACGTTAAACTACATAACATCACATGTACAACTAATGCTTTCTCTATTTAACGTTAGAAGATTATATAAGAAAATTTCATTGATGTCATAATTACTTCTTAGTAGTACATGAGTCCCTCTATTTCCTATGTCAGAGTCAGATATGCATAGAGACCAAGTTGCAAGAACTACATATGGATTGATTCTCATTTTTAATGAGATACATAGAGATGCCTTAATCTCCAATTTTGGGTCCATCCACAATCACAAAATTTTATTATTTTCTTTTCTCCTCCTATATATGAATCAGATCTATACAGAGTGTTTCCTAAATATATATGATTTTGTCCTTATACCATTTAATGTCTTAAGATTTATCATTCTCTTAGGACGTATCAAAATCCCCCATTCCTAATGTCAAACTTAACGTGAGGAATGATTGTTTAAATAACCATATATGGCTTGATTATCATCTATTTTTGAGATATGTAGAGATGCCTAGATATTCAATATTAGGCCCAACCACAACAAAAAAACCAATTTATGACTTGATTATTTCCCTAGCAAGACATATATTGACACTTAGGTTTTATCCCTTAATCTAGTTATAGTATGTATTTCCTTTCATACCAGTTTATAGTCATCCTTACCACATGACGTTACACTAAATGAAAATCTAATACCCCTATTCTTCATTTCCATCACCTTTGCATTATAAAATAATCCCTTACTTATCCTTGTTTCTCAAACCAATTATAGCTCACGTGGGCTTAGGAATTGAGTAAATGGATTCTTTATATAAGTTTTTTATTAATTCATTTTATGGGGTTAATAATTTCCTTACTAAATGACTTAAAACTGCACATTACCATATTCATTCAAAGGTAAAAAAGAAAGTATCCATTTTACATATGAGTCAGATCTATGTAAAGGACATCAAATTCATGGTGAATATTGATTCAAATATTTCTCATATACATTGGGAATAACCCCCTTCCATATCTCACACTCTTAATCTTGATTTTTTTCTTTCATATTTTCATAATCTTTATTATTGTTTCTGGTGAAAAGTTTTCCAATATTTGAGAGCTCTTTTACCTGACTATGAAGTACATTCCCTTAGGGGGCCTTGCATAAGTTGCCTACATAACAGGACTGTCAGTCAAAAGATGCCACTATTTGGCTATGCATCATATGCCCTATTGGCCCGGCATAATACAACCCCCATCAGGGGTTTGTCAAATAATAGTAACTTTTTTCTTAGTTATATAATCTCTTCCCCATTAATATTTGATGTCAATATATAAGAATTTGTATTTTAAAACAGTCATTCAAGTATACTTCTTCCATTATCTTTCTCACAATATGAAAGTCTTCAAGACCATGGTTTACACATTTCCCTCATCATGTGTTCGATACACTATGAAATAATCTTGAAATCACTTGGCCAAATGTTATACATTGTTTCCATTTTTGTTCATAGTTGTTTGACCTAAAACTACAGACACTATATATTTTACATTTGGGTTAGAACTTTGTAAAATTCCTATTCCTATGATTCTTTGAATATCTTGATTTGAAATACCCTTTACTTATTTAGGTACCTTTCTCTATAATCCTAACTCTATGCTTTGAAAAATCTGAATCTCCATAAACTTTCTTCGACTTTTAGTAATAAAACGTCAAAATTCTGAGATCTCTTTTTCCAGACTATGTAGCACGTGCCCTTAGGTGGCCTTGCATAAGTTTCCTACATAATAGGCCTGCCAGTCAAAAGATGTCACTATTTGACTATGCAGTATATGCCCCAGTTGGCCCTGCATAATACAGCCCCAATAACATGTTTTTCAAGTAATGGTAACTTTGTTCTTAGAAAAGACTTCCTCTAATACTTCTAGCCCTTTTCCCATACCATTCCTCAGTTTCAAAAATTCTCAAATCATAGTTTACAATTTTCCCTTTCATTCCTAAATATGATAGTATATTTCTAAACAAATTATCAATAAATTGGGAGAGTTTCCTACTTTTGATCAGAGATAAAGACCTTAAATTAAAGCCACCCAATGTCCTCACTGCATGACTTAAAACTAAACAATACCAATGTCCTCACTGCATGACTGTTGGTTTAAAATAACCATTTTTCATTCTTAAAATTCATTTCCTTAGAAAAACCACCTACTATGGTCTTAAGTCACCCAAATATTATTTCCCCATATCTATCATCAACAAAACATTAAATTATTAAGGATCTATTTTGAATGACTATGCATCACGTGCCCATAGGTGGCCTTGCATAAGTTTCATACATAACAAGCCTGTCAGTCAAAAGATACCACTATTTAGCTATGTAGCATATACCCCGATTATCCCTTTATAATACAGCCCCCATAATGGGTTTTGTCAAATAATGGTAACTTCATTCCTGGAAAAGACACACATTATGTTGATACAGGTTTCACATTTGGTGACCATAAAAAAAATATCATGCCTCAAGATTCCCCTTGGAAATGTTTAAAGAATATTAAAGAAATTATTAGACACTGATTCTTGTTTGGAATCTAATTCAAAATTTCTAGTCAAATCTATTTGACCCTAAATATTATCCCTTTATATCCCAACAATCATGACTTTAAACTACCAGTAACAAAAGAATCGGTACTCATTAGGTTGAGAACTTGAAAGGGGAACTCTAAACAAAAGTAGAGTACCAAGCTCACTAAACATACATTTTTGTATGATTTAGGTAATATTGAGCAATAAAAAAAATATTTCAAAAGACACAAAATTTGTGGGTTATCCATATAACCCTAAAAACAGTCAAATTATGCTCATTAGGTCCCTCGACTTAATAAGAAAATTTTGATCACTTCATTCTTATTATTATAATAATGATTGTTTAATATAAAATAATCATTATCATCATTTACCTTTCATATTGCTGTCATAAAAAACATGAATGAATATTTATATGATTGAAAACAAAGTTTCATTCATTTATATGAAAATAGAGGGCCATACACAAAATGGAGCCTCTCTATCATGTTTCGGAACAAATTCTCAACCTGACTTCTCATTTGTTGGACCGCTTCATAAGCTCTATCAGATACCTGTTGAAGTTGAGATAGTTGAGAAACTCCAGCCTCCTCTACTTGACGAAGGGATTCCTTAGCAGTTGAAATGGCAGTTATCCCCTCTAATTGGGTTTCTACTAATGTATGATTCAATTTCTCAAGCTTGTTATGAACAACATCGAGTTTCTATTGAGGAGATACCAACTCCTTCATGGATTCTTTGATTTGTTGGCTAATCTCGAGTGATTTCTTGTTATGATTTTCCTCTGCCTCAACTATTGCAGCTTGAAAGCCATAAAAATTGATGATTTTTTTAGCCTCTTAAAAATATTTTTGTAGTTTATGCTCCTTCTACCATCAGGTGAATTGTATCTTTCATGGCATCATAGACTGGCCGATAATAAAATCCACCAAACCCCAATACGCAGAATAATGCTGGGAGTTTTGGAAAATTAGATGACAATTAATCTAAAGGATTTTCAATAATTATTCTCCAGATATTCCTCCATGTCTTCTTACGTGCCATGCTAAGAGCATATTGCATCTCTATGTCTGAATCTGAGTCACTAACATGAGGTAAAATGTACTCTGGGAACAAGTCTCTTAAAGAGCTGCCTTGTTCTGCTTCTCTTGGGGCAGTAGAAGCTTCACCTTCTGACCTAGGAGCTGATAAACCTAAATGATAAATCATGGTCATTATTAGTTTCAAATGAAGGAAGAAAATATAATTCAAACAACTCATTATATTTACCGAATAACAAGTCAACTACATGATTGGATTCATCCCCTATATTCTCAGCTCTAGTGTTTTGAGAAAGTGTTTCTTGAGAAGGGTCATTTCCTTGTTTTTTCTCAGGTATGAAATCTGAACACTTTAGAATATCTCTTGATGAAGGATCCTCTATGGGTATTTCCCCAGCTCCAGTATAAGGATAAAGTGGAACACCCTATTCCTGAAAAGCCTTTGCAACATTTTCTGTAGATAAATATGCATAAGGTAAATTTTGATGTAAATAATCAAGTTCAAGAACAAATTATGTATGGAAAATGATAGAATAGGGACTTATGTCCTTGAAATTCTTCATGAAAATATCCAAACTCCTTGATAGAACATGGAATATCAATATTCGGATTAAGGGTGTCCATCATTTCAGTGTATATGGCCTGAAATGTTACAACATCCTAACCATTTAAGGTATCCATAAAATATTGGTTGATGACCAAATTGGATCAACTAAAATTTTGTTCTGCTGACTCTTCAATTGATATACCATCATCAGATATTTCCTGGTTTGGGTTAATAACAGTGTTGGTTTTAGATTTCCCTGGATCTTTAGTCCTTTCTTCTGAAACAATAGGAATATCAGTATTGATTAATTTCAAGATCCTTTGACAAAAGTTACCAGGGAATATATTTAATCTTACCATGTCTTTCCTCTATCTCAATAGATATAGGAGCAGGTATAGCTGAATCTTTTGACATTATAGATTCGTTAGCCTGAACCTGGGTTTCCCTTGGGGCTTCTTTTTCTAGTCATGAAGCATTAGCTCTTAATCCCTTGAGAGAGGAGAGAGACATAGATCCTACAAGAGATGAAATATGGTTACCAAAATATATTTAGCAATTTTTAAGCCTTAGGGATTATTTAAACACTTACTCCTTCAGCAAACACTTCGAATCAATCTCATTTCTCTCTTTAGTTTTTGTTCAAAAGCTTGAGGAGAGATTTAAACCCTCCTCTTAGCAGGGTAAACTTGAGGTAATGGTTGAGGATTATCTGTCTCCATTACCCTGGTCATGATTCTTGCTCCTAGAGAAAGTTATGTCGACCTAGGAGGATCATTTGTTTCATTAATAGGAGAGCCTGTAGGACCGTACTTGGGTGATTCGAGAACTGGTCCAGATATTCATTCTCTACATTCAAGATGCATAAATATATTTTCATCAAGATTAATGATGATAAATGATAAAGCAGAGTTGAGATAAAAGAATAAGGGAATTACATTCTCAGTATTAACATAAATATCCCACTCATCCTCAGATTCGATAATTACCCCTTCACGGAATCCTAAGTCGAGCATATGAGATACTCATTTAGAGGCTGGGATTTGTTCATCGATTTCATATATAAAAACCTCCAGCTCTGCAATATACTTCTATACATCAGCCAAGTTATGGTCTGGATTGCAATCATATGGTGCCTTGATATCACCAATATTTGGTATTCGAATGACATGAAGGAGGAATGCCCATGCATCCCTAAGATCACGGGTTATAATTACCCAATGATGAATGGATGAAGGTCGCACATAATTCAATCTTGGTATAGTTGACTATGGAAGGGAAGCTTCAGCTTATGATTGGAAAATTTCTTCAGACCTCTTTTCTTCAATAATTTCAACAGATGGATTAGGGACCACTATTTGATGGTGGCGACGGGATCGCCTTGGCATTGGAGGTATTGCTTCTCTATCCTTGGTATTCCTGGTGTACTTCCTACGAAGACATTTTGAGGGATCTAAATCCTCTGAAACTTCTGTATCATCTCTGGCCTGGGATTTCTTTCCATGATTTCCACGTGAAACAGTCGTTGTAACTACAACTCGATATATCCCTTTTGTTAGATCCCCTTGGGGATATGAAGAAACCCAAGCTTTGGAATACCCATCTTCCAATCCAATTGATGCATCTGGTGGAGGTAATGTAATTGACAATTTGGATACCTCTAAAGCTATGAGAATCCATAATTGTCACGCTACCATTGGGTGATTCTCATGTCTGACATATGTGGGTGGAAAAGTGCTTGATTGTTTAAGACACCTAAACTGACGAGCAAAACTATAGGGCACATAATCCTCACAAATAATTTCAGCATCAATCCTAGTTGATAATATGCCATACCTAAATGCCATCATATAAGATCTCAGCTCATAATTCTTTTCTTTGTCATCATCAATAAATGTTCTAGTAGGTGGGTCACCAAAAGGAAAGAAGATAAATTCTATTGAAACATTCAATGCCTTCAGTACCACATCATGTATTAAGCCTAGGCTCTGAATACTATAAACTTTATGTAGAAATGAAGTTAATCAAACATTGGTAACTCTAACTGAATTCAGCACAGAGTATGAAGAAAAGTGTGCTGCAATCCATCCCCACAACACTTTGAATGGCCCTACTATACTAAATGGAGCCTTCCCATTGTATAAATGTAGAAACAGATGGTAAATTCATTCTAATAAAGGGGTTTCTAGTCCAATATACTTCCCCTCTACCATTTTAGACACAATTAAAAAAGTCCCTGATCTTACACCACCTTTAGATTCACGGACTAGAAGCAAATAAAAAATTACCCACATAGCAAGGAAGGCATCTTAGTGTAATTTTTCATCTATATTGGGTTTGAATTTATATCCCCAGTGCTTGTAATCGCCTCTTTCCAGTGTAGGCCAATATGTGCCTGAACTGCCTCAGTTATTGGTAGAAGGAAAAATAGTAGGACGTCCATAGGTTGGACCTTTCTCTATTGTTGGTTCTAAAAAGGCTTCAATCCACACTCTAGAATGGATATCTTTCTTATCCTTGGGTAAAGTCTTCACTATCTTAAGTAATTCATGGGCCAACTGTGGTGTTCTAGTAACATCACCCCATGTTGAAGTAGGTGGGATGAATTCATCATACATTTCCACAAGAATAGGAATTCTAGCTATTTGGTAAATGTTGTAGAGACTAATACCGACTTCACCATGCATGCAATTAAAGAAATTCATTTCCGGACTCCATTAGCCCAGTAATTCAGGAATGAATTAATTTTTATAAATATAAGTTTACCCCATCCAGACAGCTTCATAAATATGAACGTCTGATAACTATTTTTTGAATTCCGCACAATTCCGACGTACGCAGAATGCCCATATCCACTCAGATTTTACACCCCCTCCAGAATGAAGGTCCTAATATCCTTTCCAGCCATTAGATTGATCTGTTTGAGAATCCCTAAAAGTGGAATCATAACAATGTGGTCTTGGATCTACAACCTGATCTTTCATATCAGGATTTCAACCACTACCATGAAGGATAAAACTAATAGGGACCATGCCTTCTTGTATCAGAACCCCCTTGCACTAATATTCATGCTGTTACAATTGGAATACCGAAGAAACCAATTCTTTGGAAAGTACTTCTTAATAGATGGAACATGGGAATCTTGCAAAATCCCATGCCCCTACAGGGGTAAGTAAGGAATTTGTGGGTAGTCACACTGGTACGGAATTAGACCCTTCCATAACCTAGGAAGAGTACTCTCAACAATTTCCTAATAGTCTAGCCCGACGATCCTCATCATTTCATATTGGAGAACCTTAGCTTCTTCGGTATAGGTCATCAAATGAGTCATTATTTCTTGAAAAAAAGAATTACCAAACATTCAAGTACAATTTTAAAGAAGAAAGTGATTTTTTTGGAAAAGGACACTGTTCGCGTAGGTTTTTGGACAAGGTCCTTCGACAAGGTCCTTTGACAAAGTCCTTCAATGAGGTTAGTTGCGTAAGCCCTTCGACAAGGATCCTAGCGCAACTACATCATTGAAGTTTTTTTATGTGTAGTTCCATCGTGTAAATAATTTTACCTTGAAATAAATTTCAAGAGAATTATGCGAGAGCACAACATAATGCAACTAGAAGAACGAGATATGCAATGAGAGCTCTAAATTTTGGAGAAATCATAGGTGAAGAAAAAAAATCACGAAAGGTTGAGACCTATTTATAGGAAACAGAAGACCTACGGAGCATGACTGCACACCGTAACTATGCGACTTACCTGTGATCCATACCCGTGTGGCTTACCTGAGTGAAACTTTCACCTCAGGACTTGATCCTCTTTGTATATTTCAGATCCAATCCTGAGGGGGGCTTTTCTTGACACTAATTGAGAAATAACAAAAAAGATAGGAAATATTTGTATATTTCAAATACTAAAGAAATATTCAAAGTGTACAAAGAAAAATCCATAATACTCCCAAAAAAGCTACGCGGACGAGCTATGCGGCCGAGCTACGTGGCCGAGCTACATGGCCGAGCTACGCGGCCGACCTCCACGCCAGAAGACTTTTTATGTCCCAACGTGGAGCACCTACGCTGTGGAGCTGCACGAAGTGCCTGAGTGGGCTACATTTCTTCGACCAGGCCCATCGGTGCCTATAAATAGAGTCTTTGGTCTCCTCATTTCTAGACTGAATAAAAGTGAAAGACTCCCTGAATCTCCCATTGCGTAGCTCTTTCACCCAGATCTCTCAAATTGTATCAGGTAGTTCTCTAAACTACAAAAGAAGGGATAATTAAAAGTGATAGCCATGTTTTGAAGTTCTTCCCATTCTTCAGTCCTCTCCCATACCTACGCGGTATATCTGTGCAACATGTCTACACACCGCACCTATACGATAGGGAAATGTGGGGTACCTAAGAGGCATGATTGTGAGAGGTACCTATGTAAACAACTCATGTACCCTTATTTAAGGCCATACATGGAAGGTTATCTCTTTCATTGGTTCCCTTATTTGAAAGGTTATAAGTTGAAGCCTCAACCAAAACCTATTGACTTCTCAAACCTTTGGGTAAGGCATGTCAGCATGTCTCCAATTTGGGTTTGTATTTCCACAGTTAGAGTTTTCCCACATTTGTTTCACAATGGGGTTAGGATTCATGGGATGTTTGTGGGTTTGTATATCCACAGTCACATGGAATTTTCTCCCAGAAATAGTGTTGGGAAGTTCCAAATTTGGAGGATTGTTGGATACCGGCCTTTCCCTTCTCAAATAGGTGACCCGGGACCTTAGTTCTCCAGTAACGAAGGTACACTTTACACTTTCCATTCCGCACAAGTATAGGAGAAGTCTCCCTCCCCTACCAGAACCAATTTCAGGGTAGCCATCTGGGTATACTCCCCTCACCTTCACCCCTTCATCCTTACATTTGGAACCTTGTCCAATGTAAATAGAATAGAGGGAGGGTTCGTCACCTCACCTTCTTCCACGGTCAATGCACCCTCTTCCATCAGCATGGAGACAAAAATTTGGAAGTGTTAAGTGTCATTATTGAATCTTTCATATCCTCTTGTTTCTCACACCGAGCATGACTCACATGGGCTTAGAGATACATGATGGTTGCAACATGAGCACAAACATGCATCCAATGAACTACGAGAACTTTGAATCCTGTTCATTCCAGGATACGTAGGAATCCCTTTCATGGCCTGAGCTCATCCAACCCTAATTCCCCCAATTTGGGCATCCTCCTTAGGAAATAAGCCCCAAATTCAATCCTCAAATCATCAAGGAAACATTTTTTAGGAAGTAAGCCCAAAAATCATCTCTCTTAGAGGACCATAATCTCCTACAAGACACATAAAACTACATGGGATTTGATTCCCATTAATATGGGATACGTAGGAAGCCACCTTGAGGTTAAGAACCAACACTTCAAATCAACCCTGTTCTCTTTGGGCCATATTCCGAATAGGGTCTGATCCTACTTTGAAACTCATATCATTTCCAAGTTTCTTGGGATTCTTTAGCATAAGTCCCACACTAAGTTTCAACTAAGCACCTTCTGCTTAGAGGTCCTTATCACACGACCTTAAAAGGTATGATGTGTCCTATTAAGTGACACCGGATTACGAGGGTTCTAATTCCTTTAATAAGGATACGTAGGTAGCTCATTTTATGAGCACAATCCAAATATTAAAACAAACCTTCATATCCCTAGATGACTATAAATTCCAGAGTGCCCCACTGAGTGGATTAAAAACCAGTATCATCATAACAATGATTAAAAGAATATCTAATCGGTATATTAGAGGATACCATTAATGGAAAAACTCAAATACATACAAATGTTTCCATTAATGAAGAACCTTGAATTCATACTGATGATTATAAGTTTAACACATGTTAATAAGTGATTGTAAATTACAAGGGATACTTATGATATACTTGGTGAATTAATAAGGATTCATGAAACATATTTTAATTTTACAAAGAGAGTCCCAGAGTAGACAATAATTCCCCCCAAAAGGGTGTGATGAGTCCGACCTCCCATCCTCTCGACCAATGCACGTTCTTAAGTATCGTAAATTTAAAAACTTAACGAATTCCTACCTTTGGAAAGCAGGTCCTCTTTAGATAAAGAACTATTGTAAGTTTCCAGTTCCATGAATAAATCCAATAGAAACCTCCTGGAAACAGTGATTCTTAAATCTAGAACACACATTTCAAGGAACTACGAAACAATGATAGAGAACTTTATTAGGAGAAAGTTTATAACCAGAAATATATAAACCTATGATGATCCAAGTGAACATTTGGTTTAGTGCAAAGTAAAGTAATAGTAAAACATTTTTGGTTTTATGATCTTTCCCCTATAGTTGAAGAATTAATTTACTTCATAGGCTAAGAACATAATGAAACATAATTAATAAATTAATGAGTAGAGTTTACTACTTTAATAAATTTACACCATATAATCATCTTTTTCTCTAAAAATTGAGTGTTAAAGTTGATTATTTCACACTTGAAGCACTATATTCAAATTTTAAATAATCTCATAATTCGCAAAATATTAACAATATTTTTCTAATATCTTTTTTCATTAACCAAAAATGTTAGTACAATATAAGATAATTTCCAAAAATAATCTAAAAAATTCTACAGTAAAACCCAAATTTTTTATCATAGATAATTCCAAAAATAACTAACCTTCCTCAAAACTATTCTAGACTAATATTGAAACCCAAAATTCAGAAGGATTTGACCACATAGTCTTCCAAGATAAACTTTAACATTTATTTTTAAATAACATAATCACTCTTCTCATACCCAAAAGTAATTAACCCAATTACATATTCTCCAATATAGGTTAATAATTTCTTTAAATAAACCAAATTGCTATAAGTCCACAACAAAATCATAGATTCTTCAAAAAAAATACTCAACCATTACTCCTCAAATAAAATCCCATAGTATTCTATTTACATTAATCTTATAAAGTTCCCAAAATAGTGAACGTCTTTCAAAATAATATTTACTAGTTAATTCCCAAATCATCTTCCAATACAAAGGATATTCATTTGATAAAACATAAGTTACGAAAATAAATTTATTCTTATTCTAACAACTCCTTTAACCAAAAAGGAAAAGTTATACTAACTTGGGACTTCATGTAGGCAAGTGGTTGGTGCTTCACCCTTATTGCCCTTTTGTTGTGGGTTCAAGACCCACAATCTTACCATACACGACTAGTTTTTACCCTTACTATGGGTTGTCTTTTTTTTTTTAAAACTATATATTTTTTATAACATTCCAAAATTGAGATAAAATCTTAAAAAATGACCAAAACATATTTTAATCTCAATTTTTATCACATGCCTTTCATTTGGCATCCCAAAATTTAATATCCCATAATTAACTCCAAATCATATAAACCCTAAAGTTATTTATACCTTTATAATTATGTCCACACAAGAAAAGATAATTTCTTCCTCGAATAACACTTTCATATAATAAACATCATGTTTACAAAAACTAAAAGAATGTCTTCCAAAGTAATCCATCATAAAAATACACTTAATACTTTAAATCATTAAATCATTAATTTATTACCATATAAGTGATTCATTGGCCTAATGTTTATCCTATATAATAAGTAATTGACTTGGGTAATGTCTAGGTCCCCTATATTTATTGATGATGACTGTAAATGGATTCTTAAGAGTCGTTTTATTTTCTTCCATTGTAATCTCCATTTTTCCTCACAAATCCTTTTATTTATGTCCTTATTTTATGCACAAAAATCATTTGTTTGTTCTGTTGAGACACTTTCATGGGTGTCTCCTTCCATATTTCTGGCTATTTGGAAATTTAGCTTTCTTTTCTCCATGGTCTCCACCACTGGATCTCTTATAATGCTCTGTGTTTCTATTCTTTGGTGAGTTCGGGATTTGGTTAATTTATATGTTGTTAATCATATTTTTGGAAAACTGATTATGCATAAACATAACATCTTTCATTCCTATGAAAATTCCATTTGGTTTCTCATCTCCACAACCTTTTCCAGCTTGTCCATCATGTTCGATGTTAATATGACTTCTTTTGGATCCATCCATTGACTAAAACCAAAAATAAGTGTGTGGGTAACAACAGTCATAAAATCATTTAAATAATATCATGACACCTTATTTTAAATATAAAACACCATAGGTTTCACCAAGTTTATTCATTAGAATTTTATATTAAAATCATTAATATTGGTTTATAAAGAAAATGTGAATTATCCTAAGAATATCCCACTGGATTGTCAAACCAGGTGCGTAGTAAGGCATATTTTCATGTACCAGGTTACCCAAAGTCAAGCCTGAAACACCATGTCAGAGTTATTACTCCTAGGTACATCTGTGCCAGAACCACGTCCACTTATAGTATCCAGATAAGAATGTATTTTCTAGGAATACCCACGTAAACTCTACACTACCAAAAATTTATGATGCTTCTCTATAATTATCCTCAAAGCCTATCTTAGGGTCATGACCCCTAATCTATGTTTTCAAAATCTAGTTTCCATGGTTGTTTCTAAACTTCCTCTAATACCAACTGTAATGCCCCAACCCCAGATTCTCAGAGTCGGTACATTATTTTAATACATTGGCATTATTAAAAGGAATCAAATCCTAATGGACCGATTAATTTAGATGTCATGGAAAATATATTACATACCTAAATATTAAATTACAATTTAGAGCAAAAAATGCAACATGGATAATTCTTTGAGAACACCAATATTATCATATCCTAACACTGCATATCAATCAAGAAACACTTATTAAAATCATGGGAAAATAAAACATAAGAATAGGGTGAGATTGGATTCCTAGTAAGGATAAAAAATATAGTGGAAGCTATCATGAATAACCATAAACATTAGTGGAAAGGTATAAAAACTAAAACACAAGCCTTTTAAACATAATCTTCATCATATTACGAAAATAATAAATCAAATAATTCAATTTAAACATTCACATGGATATTCTAATAGTCGAATAATCACATGAAATATCAATAACTAAACTCATAATGAGGGAATGAAAAATGCCGAACATCATAGCCGCTTTGTCAAGGCCTCTTTCCAAGACCTTACTTTTGTGGGTAATACATTAGTGAAAACCCAAAATATTTTTTCTCAGGAGAACTACTGATGCATCATGGGGATTTCATTAACTGGTCCCTAACCTATAATGATTTCATTAAGTGGTCCCCAACCCGTCATATACTAAGTCCAATGCATTTCTCATATAAAAAGGGTGAAACATTTCCAACCTAAACACTCATATTAAAACTAGAATATGAAATTTTAATACTTTAACCATAAAACATGAATGGTATCATAATTTCACGTAAATAGTCAAACATATCATTGAACCTTCAATACAATAATAAATCAACCTCAATTATGCATAAAATTCAACATGGATGTTGACAAAGATGAAAATAATAATCATTAAAACTCTTTGAGAGAGATATCCATTTTTTACATTGAAATCGTTTAAAATATGCACAATAAAAGAAAAAATTTCTTTTGAAAATAATAGTGTGATCTTGTAAGGGATTCTTCAAAATGTTCAGGAATCATAATGGTGGAAAATAGCCACTCACCCCATATAAGTTAAAAAAATATTCATCACCTAATTTTTAGAAAATGTCATAAAGTACCTTAATTGGAAAATTATGAATAGATTAATTTCAAAACATTTTATAAAAATTCAAACATGGGTAAAAATTAATTTGAACATTTTTCAATAATTTTTTTAAATACATTTTAAGAAACATGGACATGGATGATGAAGATGTACCAGTAGATACTTACGTATAAACAACCTCAGATAATAATGAGATCATGAAATTAACATAAAACCATTAAAAGATTCCATTTCGAATTTTTTTTTAATGAATGTAAAAATAGACATAAAATATCCTTTATAATCCTTTTATATCCATATAAATAAATATATAAAATAATATCAAGAATATTGAAATGGAGAAAAGATTAATTCTTTAAACATTCAAAGAATCCCATACCACTTTGGACATTTAAATCATAAACTTTTTATCTTTAAATGAATCTTTAAATACCATGAAGAAAATGTATTCATTATAAGAAATATAATAGGGGTAGTACATACACCACACACAATAAATAGGTGGTGAACATGACTTATATCTCACAAAAATTAAAAGTTAGACGTAACTCCCTTACGTTAGGTCCAAAACTCCTGTATAATGGTTTTAAACATATTATTAACTTATAACTGAATCATAATAATATTTATGATATCATATATGACTCATTTATGACTTTATATTACCCATTTATTAATAATTTCGAAGTTAAAGAAACATTTTGGGTAATAATCGCTTTGTTTATTGCATGGGTTTAGACTTGTTATTATTGATTGTATTACTTACATCCTGATTTACTTAAATAAAGAATGTATAACATGATTTATATACCATATATATTCAGAATATAAATATATATAATAGATAAAAATATGAAATTGAATACACCGTTCATGGAGACGGTATGCCGTACGTATGAATGAACACTGTTTTTGTTTTCTTATCGTATTGAATGGAAGTGAATGAAACAAATATGTGTATATGTATATATATATTATTTTAGTATAATTATTGTATAATATTTTTAAAACTTATTCATAAAATATATTCTTATAATCATACTTGGATGGTGAACGTGGAAGATGAATCTCATCAAGTCGTGGAGACGGTAAGCCATACATATGAACAAGCAATGATATCATTTATTTAATGGTTAAATGGTGTGGAATTGGATGAAATATGAATTTTAAAGAAACAATATTATGATATATTTATTATTTAATTCATTTACATTAATTATTATACCCATTTAAATAAGGTGTATATGAAAAGTAGTTTACCCCACAGCATGGAGATGGTAAGCCGTACGCACGCACGCATGGTGATATTTCTTGTTGGATGTGTAAAAAGGGGAATATAGTTGTCCCATAATAAGAAAAAAATCTCATAATATATTATATTATTTATTTAGTACTTTATTATGTAAACAAACTAGGAATAAAAAGTATAAGAATATAATAAATTGAATTGAATTGGAAAAACAATTACCTCTTCTTCAAGTGTCTCCTTTTGATTTGAACAAAATGAATCTTTGGTTGTTTTTATGACCAAATTATGGACCCTGGGATGAATTTAAAGAGTTTTTTAGAGTAAATGGGTAGTTTTTGGCTGAGATAAAGGGCATTAGTGGTGTTAATTAAAGAGAAGGAGAAGTTCCCTTTTATAATCGAGGTTAGGGGCACTTTTTAAAGATCATAAAATATTAATTTATTATATACTAATTTTCGGTTTCAAATCAGTAAATATAATTTATTTTGAGCATAATATTATTATGGGTCAAAATCCCCACAAAAAATGAATTATATACATGTTTAGGTCAAAAAATTAACCTTATCTTTTGGATTTAACCCTTAGTTAAACAATTTAACTCTTACCTTGTTTTCTTGTATTTTTACACTATAGGGTTAATATAGTTACTATGAAATGAAAAATGAACCGTAATTGGTTCATTTATGAAATAATTTACATTATTAAATTTATATGGACGAAACTTATAATTTATTTCTTTTATATCATTTAATAAAATAGTATCTATTTTAAAATATCATTTATGTCAATTTTAATACTATTCAATATTTTCATTTTTCAAAATATCAAACAAACAAGATAAATTAGAAAAAATACTTCCAATATTTCACTAAAATATATAATTTATCTATAAAATTAGTTAATGTCAATAATTAAGTCAAATTATATTTATTTTAATATTATTAATATCTTTTATTCAATTCTTCCTTTAATAAATCAATTACTACCTCATCATTGTGTCACAATTAAATTTAATTAATTAATGTATAAAAATTATAAATAAATTATAATGATGTATATAAATTTATTATGTTTCTAATGAATATTTATAGCTTAATTTATCTTATGTTTAACCCTATATTAAAAATGATTGAGTTATTAAAATATGATAATGACACTTTTAACTCTTCCTCAAATAAACTATTATAAATGTCTTAATCTAATTAAAGTGGATTAAAAATATCATATTTTATACCTAAGATTGATTTTGGCCGAAACATACTTATCCAATTTAATTACTACAAGTGTTAGGGTAGTTTTATATTATTATAATATTATTTTTACCTTTAATTACCCTATTTACCTTTTCCCATGGTAAATAAAATTCAAAAGTTACTTTTCAAAAAAATTGTTTTGATCCCATTAGACCAAATTTTTCATACTAATTACAACCATGTATGTAGGATTTTCAAAATTTAATTCACAGAAGTGGTGCAATTAAGTTTAATACAAATATGCAAATTGGCTAGAAGGCGGGTAAAAAGAGGTTAAAAAATTTCCATGATATTTTATATCTAATTTTATTATAAAAATGATTCCAATGAACTAAATTGGGTTAATATATATATCATTTATCTATTTTTACTTTAAAATCAATTTTAAAAAAGATAATTATTTAAATGAAAAAGTCAGTTTTTTTGAAATGGGGGTTATAAAAAAGAAGGCCTTTGGGCCATTCAAGCATAAGTGTTTTTCACTATTAATCAGAAAAATAACAAAAATTCTCCCTAGGATAATTTTGATTTTCTGAATTCAAAAATTAAGTCTATTTTACCAAATTCATTTTCCTAGAGTGTCTAAAATTAATTTTTTTATTTTCAACAAAGGACATGATAATTATTTCCTTTAAAAAAATAATATTTCTAAACATATAACAATTTTATCAAAACTTCTATGTTTCATTATAAATATTTTTTATTTATGCGAAAACATTATAAATAACATTTAAAAATTATTTATTACTATTTATATTACTATATATAAAGGATATGTTATAAATATATCTTTTAAATAATTACAACACTAAAGTATTGTTCTGTCGAAACTCAATATTGAGTGTTACACAATCCAAGTCAGTGTTACGAGAAACAAAAGCTATTGAAGATAACATACCATGAAATATTGGGGTGTTACATTCTCCCTTACTTCAATAAATTGGATCCTTGTAATTTAAACATGGAAACAAAATATATGGGATGTACTTTTCAAAATATCTTTACTGAAATCCCACATCAGAAAATGGATTAATGAGAAAACCATTTTAAAATAAAGATAGGGAAGTACGAAGGTTGCCAGAGATAAAACAAACTTGGGTTATATTTAGGGAAAATTGAAATTAATGAAAATTTATCCATCATGTTCTGATGGATATTGATAGAGAAAATTATTAGGAGAAAGTTAAAAACCAAAAATCTATAAATCTGTGATGATCTAATGGAGTATTTGATTTATCAAAAAATAAAGTAATAGGAAAACATTATTGGTTTTATGATATTTCCTCTATATCTGAATAATTCATTTACTTCATATTCTAAGAACATAATGAAACATAATTAGATAGTTAATGGGTAGAGTTTCCTCCTTTAATCAATTTCCACCCTAGATTTATCCTTTTCTCTAAACGATGAGTGTTCAAGATGGTTATTTTCACACTTGAATCACTAGAATCAACTTTTAGATAATATCATAATTCAAAAAATATTAACTATCTTTTTATACTATCTTTAGTTATTAAAAAAAATGTTAGTACATGATAATGTAATTTCCAAAAATAATCTAAAAAATTCAACCATAAAAACCAATCGTTTATCAACAATCATTCAGAAAATTACTAACCTTCAGAAAAATATTCTATACTAAGATTGAAACCCAAAATTTAGAAGGATTTGATCACATAGTCTTCTAGGATAAATTTTATCATTTATCTCTAAATAATATAATCACTCTTAATGTCTCATACAAAAAACTAATTAACCTAATTACATATTCACCAAGATAGGTTAATCATTTATATAAATAAACCAAATCTCTACAGGTCCACAAAAAAATCATAGATTCTTCCAAAATAAAATTCAAACATTACTCCTCAAATAAAATCACAAAGTATTCTATTTACCTTAATCATATAATGTTCAAAAAATAGTGAACTTCATTCAAAATAATATTTATCACTTAATTCCCAAATCATTTTCCAATACCAAGGATCTCCATTTGATAAATTATAAGTTCCCGAAATCAACTTATTCATATTCCAACAACTCATTTAACCATAAAGAAAAATTCATACTAACTAGGGACTTAACGTAGGATAGTGGTAGGTGCTTCACCCTTGTCACCCTTCAGTTGTGTGTTCAAGACCCACGACCTTTCCAGACGTGATGGTTTTTCATCCTTCCTTTAGGTTGTCATTTTTTTAAACTATATAATTTTTATAACATTCCAAAATTGAGATAAAATCTAAAAAAATAACCATAACATATTTTAATCTAAAATTTTATCCCACGACTTCCATTTTACATCCCAAAATTTAATATCCCATAATTAACTGTAAAATATTTAAACCATACGGATTATTTATAACTTTATAATTATTTACGTAGAAGAAAAGATAATTTATTCCCTGAATACCAGTTTCACATAATAAACATCATGGTTACACAAACTAAAAAAAGTCTTCCAAAGTAATCCCATCATGAAAAGACCATTAATAATTTTAAATATTTCATCATTAATTTATTTCCATATAGGCCCTTCCTTGTACTAGTGGTTATACTATAGAATAGGTAATTGAATTGGGTAATAACCAAGTCCCGTAAATTTATGGAAAATGACTGTAAATGGATTTTCAAGATCAGTTTTTTTCTTCCATTTAACTCTTCATTTTTATTTAGAAATCATTTTCTGTATGCCCTTCTTTCCCGCACATAAATCATTTCATTATTCAATTGAGACACTTTCCTAGGTTACTACTTCCACATTTCCTACATGATGGAAATTGATATTTATTTTCTCCATGGTATCGACCACAAGATCTCTTATCATGCTCCAACTTTGTCTTTATTGGTGTGTTCAGGAGTTTCTTAATGTATATATTGTTAATCATATTTTTGGAATACTGATTAGGCATAAACATGATATTTTTCATTACTATCCACATTCCATTTTGTTTCTCAATGACACCACCTTGTTAAACTTGTCCATCATGTTCGATGTTAATATGAATTATTTTGGATTCAACCATTGACTAAAACAAAAAATCAGGGTGTGTGTAAAAAAAGTCATAAAATAATTTAAATAATATCATGACACCTTATTTTCAATCTAAAACACCATAGGTTTCACCAAGGTTATTCATTAAAATCATATATTAAAATGATTTTTTTTGTAAAGACAATGTGAATTATTATAAGCATATCCCCCAAGAGTGTCAAACGAGGTACACAGTAAGACCTAATATCATGTACCAGGTTACCCTGAGTAAATCTTGAAACACTTTTTCAAAGTAATTACTCATAAGTACATCTATTCTAGAACCACGTCCACTTGTAGTATCCAAACATGAATTTATTTCCTAGGAATACCCATATAATCTTTAAATTACCAAAATTTTAGGATGTTCCTCTACACATATACTCAAATTCTATCTTACGGTCTTGACCCCTGATATATGTTTTATAAATCTAGTTTCCATGGTTATTTATAAAATTTATCTGATTCCAAATATAATGCCCAGACCCTAGATGTTTGGAGCGAGTGTGTTAGTTAAATACATTGGCATGATGACAAGGAATCAAATCCCAAAGGACTGATAATTTTAGCAGTTACAGAAAATAGATTACATAAATGAACTTTACATTACAATTCAATGCATGAAATGAAACATGGATAATTATTTTAGAACATGATTATTATCATACATTAACCCTGCATATCAATCATAAAACACTTCTTGGCATCCTGGGAAAATAAATCATAATAAAGTGGTGAGACTAGATTCTTAGTAAGGATAAACAGTATAGAAAAATCTATCATGAATAACTATAAACTTTTTAGGTAAGGAATAAAAATTAAAACACAAGCCTTTTAAGAAAAATATTCATCATATTGTGGTAATAATAAATCATGTAATTCCATTTAAACATTAACATGGGTATTCTATTAGTATAATAATCATATGAAATATCAATAACTAAACTCAGAATGAGGGAAGGAATAATGTTGTACATCATAACCATTTTTTCAAGGCCTCATGCAAAGACCATATGTATGCAAGTAAGACATTAGCTATTGAAGAAACTCAATATTTCATGTTACGCAAGCCATGTCAGTGTTTCATGAAACAAATGATGTTAAAGTTAAAACACCATGAAATATTGGGCTGTTACACCTCTCATTTATAACAACAATAACACCAACTTTCTTAGGAATAACCTGAACAGGGCCCACCTTTTGGTAATATGAAATGTGACAAATGATACCTACCTCAAGCAATTTTTCAACTTCGTTTTTCGAAACTTCCATAAGAGTTGGATTAAGTCTCCTTTGTGGAAATCTTATAAATTTATCCCCATCCTCTAAAAGAATTACATGCATGAAAATAGAGGGGATAATGCCTGATATTTCATCCATGGTCCACCCGATTTCCCTAATGTTCTCCCTCAAAATATTCAAAAGTATTTCTTCATGTTCAAAAGTAATATTGGGAGAAATTATTATAGGTAATATCTCAACACTCAACAAGTATGATTATTTGAGATTTGGTGGTAATTTATTGAGTTCTAATAAATGGGGGGGGGGTTGTATGGAAGGGTAAGTTGATGGAAATGATATATTTTCACAATGAACATTAGTATAAAAATAGAAATTATAGAAATCAGAGAATAATGCATCAAATCCATCAACATAATCAACAACCCTGTCATAATAACAGTGAATGTGATCAAAATCAGAATATGATTCCACATCAAAACATATTTAAGGGAGTTTTGTGCATTAGAAATAGGTGTGGGAGTGCTCTTTGATATCAAACTAGAACCAATCCTTATAATCTCCCTAATCACCAGACAATCAAAATCCATTGGGTTTTTACATTGTGGTTCAAAATGGGAGATAACCGAAGCTGAATGGTCCTATGAAGGGTACTTCATAGAGTCTAAAGCTTTAAATTTCTCAACATCATCTCTAAAATACATGGAAATTGTACCATAATAGACATTTATGATAGTTTTGTTTTAATTTTTGAGGAATGGAATACCTAATATAATGGGACCATGAGAACTAACGTGATTATCCTCCATGTTAAGAATGTAGAAGTCTACTAGAAGTATCATGTATATTACCCAAACACATACATACTTAAGGACTCCTACTAGATAGGATGTTTCTTTATTTGAAAAATACACCACTACTGTCACTGAATTAAACCAACCATCTTGTGAAGAAGAGAATACTGAGTGAGACATCACATTTATAGAGGCTCCTAAGTCTCATAAAGCACCAAAAAAGTGTAACTCCCCTATGGTTCATGGGATGGTGAATGTCCTAGGATCCCTGAACATTGTTGAAATTGCTTGAGTTGGTGTAATGACTCCTAACACATTCCTTACCCAATTGATCCTTTCATTTACCTTGATCCCTCTTCGATTGGTAAAAAGTTCTTTTAATAATTTTTCTTACCATAGGATTGTATTAATGTCCTAAAGAAGGGGTACATTTGTCGCAATGTGATTAAATGTTTCCAAAACCTCTTTTTTAATTTCCTCTTCATCCATATTTTTGTGTTGCATAACTCTATTTGGAAAGGGAAGGAATTTAGGAGGAATATAATCAATTTTCATCTTACCATTTCCATTCTCCTTTGGTTTCTAAATGACTGGTGATGATGGGGGAATATCCTCCGGTTGGATGAATCCCATGGTACTACTAGGAACAATTATATTACACATTTTCTTCCCACTCCTAAATGTGATGGCACTAAACTTACACATTGTATTAAAAATGGGTTTGGAGGGAAGGTTTCTAGAGTTCTTGTTCACCATTTCATGGAGGGCGGTGGCAATTGGGATCATTTTCATCTTAATATCCCTCAAATATGTGCCTTGAATAATCAACTCATTCTGTTGATTAAGATTTTTTTTTAAAATATCATGAGTGTTAGAATCTAACATTGGTTTGGGATTCCTTTTTTTTGAATTGTTGATTATTGGGCTTAAAATCTCATTTGGGGTTTTTGAAAACCCTTCTAGTAAGGTGGATGTTTCTGGAAGTTTTGTTGAAAAGAATCCCTTTGTTGTTGTTTATAACCACATATAATATCTGAGTGATCCTTAAATCCTTGATTGGATATTGGTGTGAAAGAATCATAATTATTTTGTGGGAGTGAATGTTGTTGTTTAAATGGTCTCCCTAGGAACACTGTTTCACAATCCTTTATCACTTATAGTTATGGGAAACAATCTATCGGATGGTTTGGTGTAGTAAAAAATCCATAAAGCTTCACTAGAGTGGGGGGAGGGACCTTTTGTGGCCCGTGATATCTATCCCACCACAAGGGTTAACTCATCTAACTTAGTATTTGATAAATGATTCTCAAGAGTATAGGGACTTACCTGATGTACTCCCCTAATTGCTATTGTACCTTGATCACTGATTTATTAAGAGTTTTATGCCATCTTGTTTATCAATGCTCGAGCAGTCATCGGGGTTTTTTCAACTAATTCTACTCCTACTACCGCATCCACCATACTCCTCTCAATGGGTGTGAGACCTTTGTGGTAGTATTATATGAGGAGTTTCTCACTAATTTGGTTATGTGGACAACTTTTACATAACATCTTGAACCTCTATGAGTACTCATACATTGACTATCCCTATATATTCTTGATTCTAGAGATCTTCTTTCGAATTATTTTTTCCCTTTATAATGGAAAACATTTCTGCAGGAAGATACATTTCAAATCATTCCAAGTTGTAACATCTTCAGAATTTAGGTAATACATCCAATCTATTGTAGTTCCATCAATTGAGAATGGTAATTCCCTTAATTTTATTTGATCTTCAGAGACATTTCTTGGTTTTAGTTTTGATCAAACCACATTGAATTATTTTAAATGTTTTTTTGGATCCCCACTAGAGAGTCCATGGAAATTTCTCAGTAGGTGTATCAATCCATATTTTAATTCGAAGTTTGATTCAATATTTGGGTATGAAATTCATGTTGGTTGATTATCATCATCTAGTGCAACCAACTCTTGAAAGGTTCTTTCATGTTCATTATTATTTTCATCCAGTTTTTGAAAATTAGATTTTGTTTGATATGTGATACCATAATCACTTCTTTTAGAATGACGGAAATAATGAAATGTGGAAATTTCAACACTTCCTTAATTTTTAAATTTTCTGATTCGAGCCTGAAATATTCGTTCAGCCTCAGGGTCTAGTTCAAAATAAACATCAGGGTTGGATTGTGTCATCAATTATAGGGAAAAAAGTAGGGGACCACAATATCATTAAATTAGGTTCAAATTAATAGTTTGAAAAATAATATGTGGGGATTAAAGAATATAAAATAAAAGGTAAGAGATTATAATAAAAAATAAACCAAAAATAACAAATAACATACCTAAAATAGGTTGAATAAAACAATTTCCTCTTCATAACGATGCCAATTTAAACAGCATTCTCATGTATTATATCAAAAAAGTAATTGTGATATTACTAAGTGAAAAACAATGGATGAATTAGGTCATTCTATCAAAGATTAAGTGAATTAAACAACCCTTAATAGTCTTTTAGAAAACAAGAAAATAAGTTAAAAAAATGACAAAAGCTTGGGGGGTTTGGTTGTGATTTTTAGACAATAAACAAAACAAAGGAGAAGAAATAATCAAAGACAAAAATTATTTAAAAAGACTAATATGAGAAGACTTATACAATCTAATACAAAACCATAACCATTATTTTATCATTATCCCATATTATTATAATTCATTCAATTACTATCCCCTAATCATGTAAATCCTAGAACCCTAATAAAATTAACACAACCAGAAATATTGGAAAAGTGAGACCTAGTTCAACTTTGGGACATCCAATAGCAGCACCTTGCTTTGATTGTGATAAAAAAACCAACTTTTTGTCTATGTAAAATTAGGGAAGCATATCCTCCAAGAATTTTAGAATCAATTGAGTTTGGGTATAATACTTGAACAGTATAATTTTATCCCAAGTTGATTGGATTTTGCGATTGTAGTTTCACTCACATGATTCACATAAGTCCAATCTTACCATCAAGTGAAAGTCAACCGGGTTACATATAAATCAAAATCAATTAATTGATCACAATTTATTAGTTAAATTATTCTTATGGATTAAAATTAAATTAATGAATCGAGTATGGATAAGATCAACTATGAATGAAATCACTCTTCCATGTGAGAAGTTGTCATCGTGGAGATGTTTTTCATAAGCAATGGATTGAAAGGGAAACACCCAATCTCAAATCCAATCCAAGATTCTATATACCAGAATAAAAATATGAATATTAAAATAAAATAACACAGAATATTTATTAGAGAAAAATTCAAGTTACAAGCTTGAAAACAAAGAAATATAACTTGGAGGTGGGAGAGGAGAGCCTTGTTAGAAAAGATCTT
The DNA here is from genome assembly GCA_963277665.1 of Viscum album. Classification (NCBI taxonomy): domain Eukaryota; kingdom Viridiplantae; phylum Streptophyta; class Magnoliopsida; order Santalales; family Viscaceae; genus Viscum; species Viscum album. Next base: position 1,613,537,010 of record OY728151.1, read on the forward strand.
CACACAAATCCTTAATTATTCCATGATATTTGAGATGTTTCTAACAAACAAAATTTCTTTCAAACCTTCCCAAATCCTCTAAAAACCCTCACAAATAGTTAAAATATCATTTAAATATATTTGGGGGGGGGGGGTTAGGGCTTCAAATTCCAAAAAAGGGTACATGCGTCCTTTGGTCTCCAAAAATTACTTTATTTGAACCACATTTTATAACACTGTTCCTTGAGAACCATGTGTCACTATAGTTGAAATAAATTATAATAACTTAGTCATTTAAATCCTCCCAAAATTTAATCCACATAAAATTATTAATGAATATGCTTTGGCCACTTTAGTGAGGTAGTGTTCAGTCTGATGAATTCTGTTTGGCCCTTCATTAATGCCCATTTTTGACCCACCAAATGCGAGATCCAACTATCCTAGTATTAATAAAAGATGTATAAAATTTATAGGTGAGTATTAATATAAAATTTCAAGTCAAAATTCCTCAAAAAGAAAATTTTATGATAAAAATACAAATGTAATATTAAAATGGTAAAAATAGAATTTTCATGCAATTTCCAAATTCTTTCCAAAAACAAATCTTTCCATTAAATCATCTAAATAATATTAATTTGGGGAAATTATATCAATTAATATCAAAAAAATATTCATAAAAAATCTGTATTATTAGTGTTACCCTTGGTCTATCCCTGTGAGGGTATAGTGTGGCATTGAATCCTTATCATATGATTCTGATCCCCTCGACGGGAGGAGCTTGGATAGAGTTGGTGTATCACTCTGGGAGTCCAGGGTGGGATAATCTGTTGTATCAATATATCTAGGTGGGTTTCAAGGTATTTTCAATACCTTAAAACATTGGTAGGAAATCCCCTATCTAGAGGAGTATCCCATTAGGGTTTGTGGGATCATCAGATATATGTTCCCCTACTTATTAGGTGGTTTTAGCGGGGTTTGATGTATAATTATGAATACGACCCCCTAATTGGTGGTTAGTTATAGTGGAATTTGTATTATAGTCTTGAGTACAATACCATACTTGGATATTGGATAGAAATTTGGTTCTATATAATCTCTCAGTGGTCCTAGGGTTGATCACCTCTCTTTTTATCATGGATTTGAGACTCGGTAGGGTGTATAATGTTCCCTTGTGATCCTGGGTGTGATAACCTATCTGAGCATTATGATCTATGAATTTCCAAATTAGTTTCATGTTGTACACCATAAGTCCTAGGTGTAATAATTTGTCTTTGAGATGTGATCCTTAGTGTTTCCAGTAGGGTTCGTTGAGTCCCCCATCTAGGATGAGTGTGGTCCCCTATCTGAGTATCTAGATCCGCTAAGTGATAGTGTGGGTTTCTTTTTAGTGGGGGCCGATGAGCATGTTACCTTGGGTGTATTCAAACTAGGATGGAGGGTGATGTTCTATTGGTATAGCGATACCCAATGGAGTGTGATCTCTCGGATGAGTTCCTTCAGGGATGGAAGATCTATTCCCGATGGGTGATATATGTTAGATGAGTAACATATTTGATGGAAGGACTCCTAGAGTGAGTTATCCTAGATGATCATGACCTTTGTTACTTGAGTAGAATCTTGTAGTTGGTAGGGAGGTCTAGACCACATGAGTACTGGAGTATAAGATGATTATATCTCGGTTTCTGGGTTTCTTTGTGTTGATGTCACATACCTTGATTGACATATCATGTGGAATGATCTGACGAGTCATGTGTAACTGAGGGATGGACGAGATATAGTTTATTGATCTTTATCGCTTAGGTTACCTCTAGAAAGGTTCATACGGACTGGGGCCTTTCATTTTATTCCTTTTATTTTGTGTTTTTTTGGGGCACCAAATGGGCATTGTTATACTCAACCTTGCATGGACTCTTCCTGCACATGTTGTGTTTTGTGTAGACGACATGACTTTTGATGGAGTCCCAGGTGGACCCAAAGTAGACAGAGTTTAGAGATATATACAGACTGAGGTGTACACTAGTGCTTTACTGAGGTTTTTTTAGTGACTACATTTATCAACACTCTCCTCCAGCCGAATATATTGGACTCTTTTTCAGTTTTTGGTGGGCTTGTATTTTTTTGTTTTTAGGATTCCAGTACTTGTTTTGTACCCTAATTATGGGATATATATGATTTAATTTTGTATAAATAGTTTTATTATTTCCAATTCACTATTTTATAGAGATTTATTTTGGTTCCCTCATACAGGTACTATAGGATATGGCCTACCATGTGTGTGTTACACCTACTCAGCACTGGTCTCCAACCCCAAACATTTTAGAGGAAACCTTGGGGTAGTCACGGCTCATGGCCCAGTGGGTCGATTCATGTCATTTTTAGTAAAATTTTATTTCACCAAAGAGTATTACAAAATAAAATTTAATAAAATATTAGCGTAGAAGAAAAAAATCATGGAAAATAAAAGTTCAAAATGAAACATTATAACTTAAGGAAAGGATACTAGAGTTATTAATATCCCTTATGAGCATTATACTCCATGAAGCATGAAATATCTAAAAAGGGGGTTATGTGATAAAAATGGGAAAAATAATTTATTAACATATAATACAATCAATGTTAAGGATTTACAAAAAATATATTAAATAATTTCAAGATAATGATGATTTCTCAATGGACAAAAAATTAGTTAACGAAAACTCATATGATTGGGGTAACATTTGAGTAAAAATAGATTTGAAGAATATAACTTTATTTGAATTAATATATCACATGAATTACAAGGAAATAAATTATATAACATTCATGTGATAGTAAATTCATAGAATACTATACAATGTTAACATGGTGAAAAACATTTAACATGTATCAAAGAATTATAATCGAGACTAAGAAAATCCATACAACTTGAGAAATATTTTAATCAAAACCTGATAAAAGAGAGGTCATATAAATAAAATTAAAATATAATGAATAAAAGTTAATTCAGGATATTATTTACCAAATAGAAAGTGTATACACCACATAAATGAAATTAGGTGCATAATACCAAATATGTCTCAAAGAAAGGATTTTCAGATGAAAAACCATTACCTTGTTCCAAATTCATTCTACGCATGAAGAAAACTTCATGAATAATCAAATTAATTATATTACATACCATATTATAAAAATTAATAATCTATATTTAATAGAATATGGACAATTTATTATCATATTCTATTTATTTATTATATATATTTTTCTTATGCTTGCGTGAAAACTGAATCAATGTCTGTTTATTTTAGAAATATTAGTGATCAAAGATGATATTTTAATAATACTTTAATCATTTAATATAACAAAAAAAATAAATTGTTAAATTTTTATTAAATCATAATAAAATTAGTTTTTAATTTTCTATATTCAATGATAGAGTTTTATAACATTATTCAAGTAGGTGGAAAAACCGGCCCAAACATGAAGACACTATATCTCGATGGGTGAGTATGTTTAAGGAAATATATAATATCATTATAACAGAACAAAAATTATATTATTTATATTTTTTTAAGTTTTTGAATATTATTTTATGTATTTTTTATGAATAATAAAAATCAAAATAAAAAAACATGTTTCTTAGTAGTGGCGATAGTCCTCACAATGCACAATTGACATTATTTTACTTTTCTAAGTGGCTGGAAATGAATACATAAGGGTTATTCCATAAGATAATAAAATTTTGGTAAAATAATGATACTTATTTTATTATATTAATATGGTAATTATTTGTTTTAAATAGATTTATTAAGAAGAAAATATCAAGGACTAAGTTATACTCTCTTTGGGAATTTATTTCTCTTAGAAGTCATCTTAAAAATGAAGGGCTTAGGAGAACTAATTGAGACCATAGGATTATTAAAATGAGAGAAAATTATTTGAGGATAAAAATTTAGTTTTTTAGGTAAGTAATTATAAAAATGTGTGCAACATGAAAGGGTGTAAGCGTCCCCTTTTATAAATGATGAAGAAGTCACTTTTGAGAATACAATTTAATTTTGAAAAATATCATTACACTATTCATGTTTAAAAACTCAAAAGTTATAAATAATTGATAATTTGGTGTAATTAGGTCTATAATTCCTCAAAAAACTATTTGAACAAATTTCTTAATCATTTTGGAGGCCATTTTTTCTTAGGTTCTAACTTTTATCTTTTTTTTTGTTTTTACCATGGTAAAAAGTTTTAATGTAAGTAATTTATGTTTTACTAAAAATATAAAATAACCCCTATTGCCTTATTTTTATGTGATGAACCTAAATATAATCTCTATTTAATCCAATTAAAATTTTAAATATGATAAAATTATCTTTTAACTTAAAACATTCAATATATAGAAAATATTTTTTTTGTAGAAAAATGTTGTTGTAACCATTACATGTTCTTAATATTATTTAGCATTGGTTAATACTTAAATGTATGTTAATATAATTATATATGTGTTTAAAAATATTATTATATTTATAATTGAAGATATCTTAATTTAATTTATTATATTAACGACACAAAATATTAGTAAAACAATTATTTGAAAATAATATTTTTACCATTATCACGGTTGATAACTTTAATCTCAGTAATCATAATTTTATAATCAAAATTTAAATTTACATTTTTAAATAATTTGATAACTTTTATCTAAAACATTAAATTTATTTTGATATATTTAATTTCTTAAAGTGATGAAAAATAATTTTTAATATGAGTGGGTGAAAAGAGTTTTTAGAATAAAATATTACTTATGCTTAAAAAATGATATACATGGGTTTTATAACAACAAGGTATTAATTTTAAATGTTTTATTTTACTTCCCAATATATATGTTTTATATAATTTTTTTAAAAAAATTTAATTCATTCTTGTATTATGATAATGTCATAAAAGTGGCAGTTTCTAGAAAATAAGTATTTTTTTATTATTCACCTAAAAACAAATTATTTCATAATAATAACAAAAAAATTAAATAAAACTTATATTATTATTATAAATAAAAAATTATTTTCATTTTTTAAAATTGAAATTCTTTAATTTATAAATTAATTTTTTAATAAATTCATAAAATATAATGAAAACCAGTTTTTATTGGAAAATAAAATTTTCAAATATTAATTTTCATTATTATTATTTCATATCATTTAAAAAATAAATTTGTGTTAACTAGTTATTAATATTAAACAAAATTGATCATCATTAATGATAGGCTTCTGGAAATAGAAATTCATATTTCATAAAAAGGAAATTTTTATAAAAAATAATTTTCTAAATAATAAATGACTTTACAAGTAATTTTAAGTAAAATTATTGTTTTTAATTCATAATAAAAGCATTAAATATTTTATTTCTATAAATATTTCTTAAATATTTTACTACTATTCATTGCTTCCAATTGTATAACTAGGTTTTAACAATCATTCTTAAATACTTATATTTTATCAAAATATATTACAGTTCTGTTTATGTTCGGTGTTGCGAGTAGAGAAAACCATTGGACACATTGAATTATTTAAAGGTAATAATATATTAAAATCATGAGGTGTTTCATTCTAACCCCTTAAAAATATATTTCTCATAATTTTAATTTTCACTCACTCATGAAAGTAGGTGAGGATATTCTTAATATATCTATCATTTGGGATAAAAATTCTAATTTGACCATACCATCCCCTCTTAGACTAGATTAAGTCACTTATAATTCCTAAAAAAATATTAATCATTTATAAAATAAAATAATTAGGTATATAACCTAATTATATATTTACAATAACATTTCTTTCCCCAAAATATTTGAATCTCTAATTATTTACACCAAAACAAGTATATATATATTCTTCTAAAAATTCACTACATATTTATCCCTTAAAGGTATTAATCACTAGTTTATAAAGTCACAAACTTGTAAATATATAGCACAATCCAAAAAATTTGATAAATGTCCCCAAAATTTTAAAAGATTACTTTTTATTTAAAACAATATTCAATTCCATGGTTATCAATATTATCTAACTAACTTTCCTCAAAATCATTCATCCCTTTATTATCTAAACATCATGGGTATATTAGACATAATAGTTATCCATACCTCAATCATATGTTTTCAAATATTTATGTTAAAAATATTACCTTATCATAAAATCACTTTTCCATGTTATTGATACCATTTAATATATAATTAAAATAATTTAAAGAGAAAGTAACCGATAACAATCCTTAGATATTTCAAAAAATTTCCTAACTCTTAAAATATACCAAAATATCATCAATAAATATTACTCATTAAAGAAAATTGTTACAAGCATAAGGAATTAATTTCTATTATGATATCAACCTCATTACCATAGGTAATACTAGGAAACACACCTTTTCCATCATAAAAGTCACATAGAATGATTCTAAACCATTTAAGTGTGCTCTCTTATTTGGTTATAAGATATAGTGGGTTCAAGATATATACATTTGTCAATTTCTTCTCTGTGATAATTTTTCAAAAAAATACTAAAAACCAACATGGTTTTCAATAAAATCATATTAAATGATCATATGAATATTAAAAATCTATCATAATTTTTATTCTCTAATGAAACTATCATTTCATCCTTTGATACTTTCTACTCCATCTAATCTACTTTAAGTTAGGTTATATTTTACTTTATAACCCAATCCCCTAATGTAACTAGGAAACCAATCCTTTATAGTGTTTTATAAAGGGAGTATAATTAAGAAAATCATATCCAATTGGATTTTCAATCTAGATGTGTAGTCTTAGGCCAACTAAATTTTCATCGGAGTGATGATCAATTCAATTATCAACAAACCATTTTTCAAGTTATTATCCATTGGTGGATTTGTGTCATAGCCGCATCCAATTACCAATATCAATAAAGGGATGTATTATTAAAAAACATATAATAAATACATTACCAATATTTTATGATATTATCCTATACTTAGAATCATCATTGGGGTTGTCACTAATTATCTCTTATCCTAATCCCCAAATAAAATATGTATTATTTCCTTAACATTAAATCATATAATATACCAATGGGTTATGTATACCTTTGAAATTATGATCAAACTTATCTTATAAACCCTTAAATTATCCTCAAATGATATCCTAATATCAAAAGTAATCAAAACCTAGCTTTCATGAAAACTATTATTCCCCAGACCCAGACTCTCGGATATAGTTCTATAATCATATACTTTACATATTGGATTCAGTAAAAACTTCAGATTCCCAAACATAACTATCCCATAAATAAAATATTTCATTATACACATTCTCTATACCATTTAAGATTAGATATATATATATAATTAGTAAAAAAACATTAACTAACAATTCCTATGTATTTATAAACTAAGGGAAATATTTTCCACTATATAAGAAACTACTTAATATATAATAAGTTTTCAATATCTCCCATAAATTCTCTATAAAATATATCCTGTTAGGTATATTATGTGTCAACATTTTCTTATTAACCTAGGTAAATGGAAACATAATAAGGGGATATATAAAATACTCAATAAGGGAAAGCATACAACTAAAGAAATCATGGAATAAAAATGAAATCTCTATAATAGAAGGAATATATAATAAAAAATAATTCCATAATAAAATTAAATTGAAAGCATTATATATCCATTGATAACAATGGAAAAGAAAAGTTCATATATATAATAATAACTGGTTCCTTATCATTTAAATACATAATACTGGAAAACTAATTCCATACCATTAGTTATGAATTCATGATATTAGGAATAGTGATATTACATTAAATTAAAGATCTTTTTCTCGGAAGGGATACAAAAAAAATACCCAAACATGATTCTCTCATATGACCTATAGATGCATAAAGGGGCTATATAATTTCGGGACCCACCCATCACTTGTTTATGTTCAATGAATTCATCATATAGTAAAATTAGTAAACAATACATAATCATCTATTTTTTAATAGCCACATATGGAACAATTTTACTTTTCCCTATGTCAATAAAAGGGATACCATGATTATAATCCATCTAGAGAAAGAATGTGTATGGTTCAATATTACATATTCAACTTGAAAATAATCATTCGTATTGTAATAAAAAAATATGGAATGAAAATAATTTTCTACATGTAAAGAAATGGGATAAAATGTTCATAAACTATCTAGAGAATGAAGGTGTATGGTAAAACAATATATTGAACTGTCCATTAACAATTTGTATTAGAATAACAACAATTGGAATGTCAATACTTTTACCCAAGTTAATAAAATGGATAACATGATCCTAACCCATTTAGAGAAAGAGGTGTATGGTTAAAATATAAATAATCTACTTTCCAATAATCAACCATATTGTAATAAAAACATTGATAATGCCAATACTTTTCCCCATGTCAATAAAAGGGATAACATGATCACAACCCATCCAGAGAAATAAGGAGGATGGTTAAACAAGATAAAGAAAGTGATGTATCATTCTTCTGAAAGAGATGAAAATTTCATAGAACAATAGATAAATATAATGGATGGTTGAAAAATAACATACTTAAACATAACAAATAAAACTTATAGGGATATTGACATATATGAAAAACATTCTTACAAAAGAATGCTTCAAATGATATAATAAAAGAAGGGATCAATGATAAAATGGTTTTATACCATGAGTGAAAACCCCCAAAATATAAATATATATTATAATGTAAATAGTGAATCATAAACCCCATTAAGTTAATTCTTATTGAAAATGAAATGGGAAATCGATGTGGAAACTTATAGAAGGTTTTATAATTTTTTTTAACATTGATGTAAAATATGAAGTTACAAGTCACTTCCAAAATAATTTTTAAAAAGTTGAAGAGAAAAACATTTTCTAACCATTAAATTTAAAAATATTATTCAATAATAGGTCCATAAAAATATATAAAGTTTATCTTGAGGAAATGTGTAGAGGAAGAAAAAACATATGAAAGTGAAAGAAAAAAATTATTTTTAATATTTTGAAAAAAATATTTTGTTCAAAATTCACATCAGGAGTAGTAAAACCTTATTTTTATTAAAAATTAATTTTCCAAAATAGGATTATAAAATACAATATAATAAAATATTATCAATTAATAACCCATGTATGAAAAATAAATATTCAATATAAAATAGTATAACTTAAGAGAAATTGATTTGAATTTTCAATATCACTTATGGGAAGCATACTCCATGAATCTAGAAATATTTGAAAATGGGTTTATGTGAAAAAAATGTGTAAAATGAGAGAATACCACATAATAAGATAAAAGGAATGAATATACCCAAATTATATTAAATATGTTTAATAGAATGATCATAACTCAATGAACATAAATTTAGTTACCTAAAACTCTTACAACTATGGTAACACTTGATTCAAAAGGAATTTGAAAAAGGGAAATTGATTTTGACTAGTATATCACATGAATTACAAGTAAATAAATTATAGAAAATTCAAGGGATAGTAAATACATAGAATAACATGAAAATTTAACATGTTTCATAACATGTAATGTGTCTCAAATAGTTATAATTGAAACTAAGAACACCCTTAAAACTTGGGAAATATTTTAATTTTCTTAGACACCTTCTTAGGAACCTTATTATTATATATTTAATATAATATGTACAATTTATTATAATATTTTATTTAGTTATTATATATTTTTGTCTTATGTTTTTGTGAAAATTGATTTTTTTCAGCTTATTTTAGTAATCATTGTGATCGAAGAAGATATTTTAAAAATCTGTTAAATATTTAATATAACATTTTAAAAATAAAAAAGTCTTTAATTTATTATTAATTTATAATAATATTAGTATTTAAGATCCCATATTCATCCGTAATAGTGTTTTATATCATTATTCCAGTAGGTGGTTAAATTGAATAAAACATGAACACACTATATCTTGATGGGTGAGTATAGTTAAATAAAATTTGCAATATAATTATAATTGAGACTAAGAAAACCCTAACGAAATGATTTATATTTTAATCAAAAACCATTGAAAGAGTGGGATTTTAATTAAAAATCCAATATGATGATTAAAATATAATTAGTGATATCATATACCAAATATTCAGTATATACACTACATAAATGAAATTAAGTTCATAATACCAAACATGTCTTAAAGAAAGTAATTTGATACAAAAAACCATTTCCTTATTCTAGATTCAGTCTGTGCGTGCACCTAAATTTAGGAATAATAAAACTAATTTTATTTTATACCTTCTTAGGAACATTAATATTATATATTTAATATAATATAATCCATTTATTATAATATGTTATTTATTTATTATATAATTTTTTCTTATGTTTGTGTGAAACTTGAATTTTTGTTTACTTATTTTAGTAATCTTAGTGACCAAAGATGATATTTTAAAAATATTTTAAATATTTAATATAAGATTTATAAATAAATATATAATATATTAAAAAACTATAATAATATTATCATTTAATATCCCATATTCATTCATGATATATTTTTATAGAATTATTCAAGTAGGTGGTTAAACTGACCCAAACACAAACACAGTATATCTCGATGGGTGAGTATGGTTAATGAAATTTATAATATCATTATAAAATATGACTAATGATATTAGTTATATTTATTTAAGTCATTGAATCATATTCTATGTTTTTGGACAAATAAGTAACTTCAATATGATAAATGAAAAACATTAATGCGTGGAGACGGTAGTTTGCACAATGCACATTTAACATCCTTTTGTTTTTCTAAGTGGATTCAAATGAATAAATAATGGTTTATGAATTAATATAATAAAACATAATTATAATAATGATAAAAATGTTATCATATTACTGTGGTAAATATAGGGTTGGAAGATAAATATTAAGAAGAAAATGTTAAGGATTAAGTAATACTCACTTTGGGATGTTAATCCTTATCTTGAAAATATCCATAGAAATAAAGGGTTAAGGATAACTAATTGAGACTAGAAGCTATTGAAATTGAGATAGGCCTATAGGTATAAAAAATGGTAGATATTAATGAATTAATTCTATATAATGGGTGTGTCATGAAGGGGTGTAATTGTCCGCTTTTATAATCACAAAAGGAATATTTTGAGAATACCCTTTAACTCTCATTTATAGCATTACAATATTCAAGGTTGAAAGACTCCAAAAGCTATAAAAAATGAGCATGAGGTTTAATTGGTTTGAAAATTCCCCAATCAAGTACATTAACACATGTTTTAGTCATTTTTTAAGTCATTTGTTATTTTGTTTTTTTACTTTTACATTTTTTTTATTTTACTAGGGAGACTAGATTTCAACTAAGTAATTTGTGTTTTAATAACATTATAAAATAAAAAATCTTACCAAATTTGGGTGTTATTGTAATTCACTAAACCAAACCACTGGGTTTGAACAAGAATTCCACATGAACTCATGCATTCCTCCCTATATACTAGATGCTTCCTATTAGCAGTGAGGGTCTAAGACTGTAATAGGGGAGACTATACCATCAATATCAAGTCTAGTAACAAATAATAATATAATAGAATATAAGAAAATATAATAATCTGATTAAACATATGGAAAATAAGTATATCAAATAAGAGTCATATAATAAATAAAAGGTATACCAAAGTGTCATTCCAAATGAGTAAATTTGTGATATAAAATAAATAAATAAAACTATGAAAATACTCTAGATCCAATCCTAATACTACTCCTAGTTCCATTACCCTCTAATCAACCATCTTACATGTGCCCCTTTCCCTTTCTTAGAACCTTACACATGAATATTTCTTGCTCATTGAGATTCCCATATAGGGTGTGAGTAATAAAACCCAACATGACACCTCTAATGTGTACTTAACAGATGAAAACATGCTTAATAGGTTTGTTCCATGATAATAATAAACTCATAAACAATCATAACAAACATAAAATAATGTATCATTTGGTTGTGAGCTATCTAATACTCCACATACCCTAGAACATACATGATTAGGATAATGATGAGAGATCATAAGTAACCAAAACTATCTAAAATAAAATTGAATCTTCCACTCGACTTCCTCGTGGAATGTTGGGTACATGTCACCAGGCATTCCCTAGGCCTCAAGTATTATTTTCTACTATACACAAAACTAGGAATTTAGAAAGATACTTATAAATTCACTAGGAATTTAGAAACATTGTACTTGGTATCTAGGAATTGAGTTAATACTTAACACAACATTCCATGGTATTATCATATTTCAACTCTATGCTCAGGTCCATCATCACCATAATCACAAGTCCTGTGTACCCCCCTCTCAGGGACAATAATGTTACGGTGATCCACCAATTTTGAGTACCAAGAACAATACCTCTGAAGGAAATGTTGCGTGTATAACAAGGTAGATAATATAGGGTAATCATATCATCCTGATAATAAATTAGAATCATTGATATACATGTGATCAACATCAAACACAGTGAAAAAATCTACAAGCATTACTTTTGGACTCAAGCATCATAACGGGTCTCACAAGCTACACCCCCATGTGATCACAATCAAGAATGGAAATCAATTTATATCATTAAATGAAATATAAAATGGTAAAAAGTTCATACAATAGACCCATAAGGTGAGTAACTTCCCCCACAAGGTCTTTGATGAATAACTCCAAGAATCTTAAAGGATCATAGGTTAAACCAAATCACACACCCATAGAGAACTTTCTCACACATCAAGGATGCCTAAATAGATTTTTTGTTTATCACAAAAGAGGTATATAATGAGGCCTCAATAAGAAACCATGTTATGAAAATTTTTATATAATAACATACCTTTAGGTACTCGCAATAGAGTAAATTCCAAGGTATGAAAATGTAAGAACACTAATTCATCGAATCCATCATCGATCGAAGAAAGCATTGTGAATTCATTAATTATTATAAAAGTGGGAATATATTTTATCTAATGATAAAAAAATAAATAATAACCCATAAAAAGAAAATAGAATCACGAATGAAGAAGGTATCATGATGATTGTTCTAGAAGGTGTTAAACAAAACCATCATTGAACTTCAAGAATGTTGTCAGTTTGAAAGAACATTTCCAATTTCCAAGAACATTTTTTTAACCAATTTTAGACCTACCTTGATAGATGGTGAAAATAATAAACATTCAAACCACAACAACATTATATCGATATCAAGTTAGGAGGAGGATAAATATATCCAGAAAGGAAAAAATCATCCATACTTGAAGGACACACTAAATTCATACAAATTCTAAAGAAATAGTGAAGGGTAGTGATCCAAGGCCTTATATTAGTCAATGATAGTTAAAAAATAAGCTAAACATGGGAGGAATCCACTTGGTTCAAACAATAATGATAATAAATGAATTATTATGAGTTTTAACCAAAAACCATCTAAAAGTTTCAAATTCATCAAATAGAAGGGATAATATTGATTAATAGGGACTAAAATAGATTAATAATAGAATTAAATAACCCCACATTAACTCCAATAATTTTTACACATGAAATAGATATTTTTTTAATTTCATTAATTTTTTTGTTTCTTGAAATTCACGACTCTGAAAAATCTTGCACTATGATGTGGTGTAATCCATGATGTTCTTGAGACCACATCCAAAAAGACTTGGGGTATGGAGTAGTCCCAAGATCATGAATGTTTTCCCCATCACCAAGGATTGGTAAAAAGGAGTTCCTAGGAATTTTTTCAAGTATCCAAAATAATTTAATGTCACTCCTAATATTTTATAAGCTCTCGAGCCTTCACAAAAATATTTATAGACATAAAAAAATGAAATCCAACGGTGTAAATAATGTTTTTCATTAATGAATAAAAGCTTAGGAATTTACAACTCCCCTCTAAGTAATTATTTTCCCCAAGAATCATCCCTATGGTTACTTATTGAACAATAGAGGCCAACAAGATAGATTGTTATCCTCTCACTCCCTGGTTTCCTCCAAGACCTGTCGATGTCCCCAAAAGATCTGAACAAGGGATACCATCTTCTATCAAAGGTATTTATCACTCTGGTCTATGATCTGCACTAGGGACTCCTTTTATGATGCATTATTTTCTAGATTAATATACTCATAGTAGATGGAATACCTGAGATCAAGAATGTACCTCATGATCTGACACACATTAAACACAACATGCATTCCTTGGTATTATGAAATAAGATCCAAAAAAGTAGACCACTATCCCAAATCACTCGATGATTTGGAAGGGTCTTACATAACATGGGTATGTCTTTCCTTTCATTATCATATGTCAGACAGCTAATAGAGGTGTCACTCTCAAGAAAACCCCACCACCTACAAAAACCTCATGAGGTCTCCTCATGTGGTTTTCATAAGATATATGTAACACCCCAAGATTTCATAGTGTGTTATTTCTTCAAAATAATTCAATAACTTGCACTACACGCAATACCGAGTTCAAGCGCACCATGACTTACCAAACAAGCCGTTCAAAAGAGGTTATGAATAGTATTAACTAAATTTTAAACTTTATATAATCCTTATAATTTTAGAATCCATATTATGAGTTTCTTAGACATAATGTAAGAACAAATTCATTTTCAGTATTGCACTTTTACCAACTTTTAATAGTGAACCCTTTTTAAATACAATGTTTTAAACTTTTTGACTAAATGCGGACATCAAAAATTTAAAATGAAACATCCCAAGCTTCCACGGTACGCTTTCCTTTGAATAATACAGTAGCGTGTGTTGTACGCAACTTCGAGTTCTAACACACACCACAACCAATCAAACTAGCCATTATGAATAGTAATACCTAATTTTTGAAATTATATATATTTTATATTTCAAAATGGACTTCATTTTTGGATTCCGAATATTGAATTTAGCCTAGGGTGAAATTTTGGAACTTTTCGGATAACTTTAATATTTTGATGAATAGTGAAAATTACTAAATTCTAATTAAAAACAACTTTTTTAATCGAAATAATTTATACTGATAAATTATGAATTTGAGTGGTTTTAAAGTATATTTATAATATATTTTTACCATTTAATACAATGTTGGTCATTGGACATAATTTCACAATTAAACCGAACATAAACAAGTATCAATCTTTTGATAGTTATTATATCATAAAAACACGCTTTTTTGTTTTGACAGCGGGAATTAATTTTAAATTAATTTCTAACACTTCTGTGTTTTGAATTTAGAAAAATTGATTCCATATTTGGAATCAGGATGTTCAAATTGTGTAAATAGGTAACTTTTATTTTTAGACATTTTGAATAATTACTGCTGTAAATATTTTATTTACTATGGTTAAGAGTAAATCCGGTAAATAAGGGTTAACAAATAATATTATAATAAAATAAAATTACCCTAAAACGTGTCCGAACCTTATTGGTTGATACATGTTCGACCATGGGAATATTTGGGTAAATTTTGGGACCCCATGGTGCCACTTGTAAGGGATAGGGCACTTTATTTTAATTAAGTTAAAATGAATACAAAAACTGACCCAAGCATATATCTTTTAGAAAAACAATTTTTACATAGGGTTATATATGTTTTATTTTCTACTATAAATATTAATTATAAATATAAAAATATTTCATACATAATTATATTTTATTTATAATTTTTAGGCATTAAATAATTTAATTTATTGATGACACAATGATGATGCAGTAATTACCATAATAGTGAAAATATAAATTAATTGATATTATAAATACCAAAATAAATATAATTTGAGACTTTTAATGAATTAAACTAATTTTATAGGATAATATGAAATATTAGGATTTGTTTAATTGACTTTTTTAGAAGTAATCATTCTGTTATAAGTTTCACAAAAATCAACTATTGAATAGTGTCAAAATTGACATAAAAGAGTTTTTAAAACAAATATTATATTATTAATTGATATTAAATTCCTAAAAATCTAAGGTTCGGCCAAGAGACTTATATCATGATAGGTGTATCATTAATGGACCACTTTGGGGTCTATTGGATGTATATAGTATGTTTATTAACCATATAATATAAAAATACAAAGATACATTGTAAAAGTGAAACTAATTATCTTAGAGTTAATACATAAAGATAAGGTTAATATAAGTACCCAAAACTGTATAAATTCTATTAGTTGAGTGGTTTTAGACCCATAACCACCTTAAAATTTAAACAATAAACTTTGGAGCCATTAGAAACCGAATATAAATTTATTATAAATTAATATTTCTAGCTTTTCCAAAGGTGCCCCTCACACTCCTTTTAAAAGGGCACTCCTCCTTCTCATTTCTTCACACCTTCAAAGCCTTTTGGTTCGGCCAAACTTGGCCCAAATACTCTCTCAACTTCCCTCAATACAACCTAGAGGCCTTAGTTTGATCATAAATCTAACATAAGGAGCCCTTTTGATCAAATCAAAAGGAAGAACCCGAAGAAGAGGTAATGTTTTCACCACCCTTTTTCAAATTCATTTCTTCTTCCACTTCTTCTTCTTTATTTGTTATTACCATTATAAAATAATAACTAGATTATCTTATATATACTGTGATTTTATTATAAATATGGTACAACCATATTCATTATTCTATCCACCCTTTGAATAACATGTCACCATACGTGCGTACGTACGTCTTACCATCTCCACGTCGTGGTGTAATTGTTATTCAATATATTATTATTTGGATGGGTATAATAATGATGTGTAACTCATGTAAATAATAAATATAACATGATAATTATTCTGTATATATTATATACTATCCAATTATATATTATTTTAATATCAAAATAATGATATTGTCGCTCGTGCGTACGTACGGACTATCGTCTCCACGAACGCGATGAGATTCATTCTCTATCGTATCCATTCAAGTATAATTCTAATTTTATGATTAATAATAGTATATAAGGACTAGATATCATTCTGGATATGATTAAGATACAACCTATCCATTACAAACATGGCTTACGTAACAAAACATATAAAAGGAAACGAGTAAGTTAACACCCGAAACAACGATAATACTAAGATATTATTAACAAATCAATATTAAAAGACCATATATGATATCATATTAATGTATATGATTCTTGTATAATTTAATAACAATTATTTCACCATTATAAATGAGGTTAACCTACCCCAACCAAGGAAAATTACAAGGTAAGGGTTTATTTCGCAATCTCTTCATTATCCGAGGTTGTTTATACGTAATAATATACTGGGATTTCTTTATCATCCACATCCATGTTTCTTCGAAATGTATTTAAAAACATTTTTACTATTTAAAAAGAATATGGGTTAAATTAATTTATACCCTTATGTGTTTTTAAATAAATCTTTCCGTCGTTTTCCAAACAAGGCACTTTTTACCTTTCGATAAATTTAAGGTAAGAATGTTTTTTTTAACTTATACGGAGGGTACGGCTATTTACCGCCGTTATAAAATTGTCAAAGCTTCCCTTACAAGCTTATAAGAATATTTTAAAATTAACTGTTTTATTTTACAATTATGTGACTTTTAAATGATTTCAAAATTAATATTTTAAGAATTTTTGAAAGGTACTCTTTATCAAGATCATAATTTTAAATGTTTTAAAGATTTATCTTCTAAATATTTTTAATTAATGTCCATGTTTTCAAAATGATTTTAAGGATTTATTTATATGGACATGAAGGTTTTGAAATGATATTTCTTTTCAAAAGTTTCAAAGTGGTATGAGACACTTTGATTCAAAAATCACTTTTAAATTACCTCCTTTATAAATGTGTGACTTTTCAATGATTTCGAGAAAAGAGATATTTCTCTCAAATAGTTTTGATTTCATCTATGTCAACATACTTTGATGGATTTTAAGATTATTTGAAGTTGATTTATTATGATACAAAACTTCTATATTATATTGAAGGTTTTGTGATATGTTTGACTGTGGATGTGCTATTTTTATACCATTCATGGTTTATGGTGAAAATATTGACATTTCGTATGCTAGTTTTAATAAGAATGTTTATGTTATGTTTAAACCTTTTCATATGGGAATGCATTGGACTTAATATGTGACGGGTGGATCCCACTATAGCTCCTCGATGTATCGGTAGGTCTCATGAGACAAACTAGTGTCTTGGCACAAGGCCTTGGAAAAATCTTATTTGTAGTCTTGGCACGAGGCCTTGGCTATGTTGTTATGATAGTCTGGCATTATGCATTCCATCATTATGAAAGTGGTTATTGATATTTCATGTGATTATTCAATTAGTAGAATATCCATGTGAATATGTAAATGGGATTATTTCATTTTACTTTTTCCAAACTATGTTGAAGTTTAAGTTTAAAAGGCTTTTGTTTTAGTTATACATTGCCTTAAATGTTTATTCTTATTTATGAAAGTTTCCGCTATATTGTTATCCTTACTAGGCATTTGAGCTCACCCCTTTTCTATGTTTTATTTTTCCCAGGAAGTGAAGAAGTAAATTATGAATGACCTGCAAGGATAATATGTGGGGATATGAGAGTGGAATATAAATACAATATGTTGTTGTAGTAGTTTTTCACTTTATGATGTAATGTAAGACTTATGAATATATCTAGTGTTTCCAAGGCTACTAAACCAATCGGTCTTTCGAGATTTGATCTTTCTTGTGATCATGCCAATGTTATGTAATAATGCACCGACTCTAGGTAACTGGGGTCTGGGTGTTATAGTTGGTATCAGAGGAAGTTTAATACAAACCTTGGAAGCTAGATTTAGATAAACTCTGCTTTAGAGCACATAAATTTAAGATGGACTATGAGGATTAGTATAGAAGAACTTCCTAGAATTTTGGTATTGTAGAGATTTTGTGAGTTTTCCGAGAAATACATTCCTGTCTGGATACGAGCAGGTAGAAGTGGCTCTGGCATAGATGTACCTAGGGGTAAAACCCGAAAACACCGCTTCGAGCTAGACTCGAACGGGAACTGGTGCACGACAATGGTCCTTGCTTCACTCTTGGTTACGACACTCCCAGGGGATATGCTTAGGATAATTATCTTTTTCTTTACAAACCATTATTAAGGGTTTATGAGTATATACTTCCTTAAAGGATACATTTTTATGATTATAGATTATATCCATAAACTATTTAATTTATGTTATGTGTTTTACAAGTTTGGGATTAGGTATTGTTATTCATAAACTAATCTAGTGTATGACATTGTTTAGAAATGGCGCCCAGTAGAAGGAATGATAACTCCAGCAATGCACATGATCCAAAGAGAAAGAAGGATCATATCTTTCGTGGTCTTAAGACAGAATTTATAAGAGAAATAGTCTCCCATGTATTATCATCATATAAATAAATAATATCATGTTTTGATAAGATAAGTAAAGAGTTTACTGAGTCCTATGGCTTTGAAGGGAAGCAAGAGAAGAAAAGGATGGAAGAGAGAAAGATGGATAAAGGGAAGAGGGAAAAGAAGAATTTTCCCATATGTGATAACTATGGGAAGAAACACCCTAGAACTTGCCTGAAAGGAATGAGAGTTTGTTATAATTGTGGAGGAAAATGGTAAAAAGTATGTGATTGCAAGGGTAAGAAAATGGTTTCAAATGTACAATGCTTCATTTCCAAGGAGTTTGGACACTACACGAACCTATGTCCCAGTCATCAGACTATGCCGTAAATGATGCTATTGGATAATAATCAAGTTATGATACTACCACAGATGAAGAGGAATGATTAGAGTTATTGTATTGATTATGTCATTTGAGTGTTGTATCAACAATGTACTTGTTATAATAATTATGGAGTATATAAGGATTTTACTGCATTACTATTTCATTAAGGACTTGAGATTGTGTGGAACAAAGAAAACTGACTCAATAGCAGGATAAATTTTTGGAAAATATATGGTTGAGAGAATTATAAACCATAATATATTTATGATACCGAGGTAGTGATTTTGGAATAATACATGATTGATTTGGATAAATTATATTGGATATTCTTGACTACCTTGAAACTGATTAATGATTTGTATATTCCATCATTGTTGGGGTTTAAAGCATTTTTGGATTGAAGGAGTATATCTATTATTCTTTAAGGAATAAGGGATCATGAATGTAATCAATAAGGTTTTATGGTAATTCAGGATGTTGCTGTGTTTTAAAAGAATACATGATGAATGTGTTCACATGTTATTACGTGGAAAAAAGGATATTTATTGTGTTTACCTTCCTTATAAATTTTGGACTGAAGTATTTTGGATAGTTCTAGTTTGGATTATTTTGGATTGCCAAAAAAGGACAACCCGGAGGTCGGGCGGCAACCCGTCGCGTCCGGCAAGGCCACGAGACTTGAACCCACAACCGAAGGGCGACAAGGGTGTATCACCTACCACTAACCCACGTGATGTCCTGGATTGAATAATGTCGTTTTTAATGGTACTGCTAGTTGAATTATAAATTCGTTTTTTTGGAACCCTACACGAATAGGATAAATAGAATATTTTTTTTACAGTGAAAGATGAGTTTGTGGTAGAATTTAGTTAAAGGATGGAACTCTACTTGTCAAGAATATATTTTTCTTCTTCTATTATTCTATGAAGAAATTAATTCTTATACTTTATTTAAGGAATCCTAAAACCAAAAAATGTGTTATCCTAATACCCTATGTTTTGTTGAACCGATGGTATTTCAAATCATCATAGATTGATGAATTTAAGGACCTCAATTTTACACTTGTTTGTGATTGATGACCTCAATCACTACCTATAAATATTTACATTTTTTCCTCCAATTATATGTCTCTAATTGCCACCAATGTTCTCCTAATCGAGATCATAATTTGGTGGTGACCCTTTCATTTCTTTTTTCCTCATATTAAGACTAAATTTTAGTAACCCAATTTCTGATGTGGGTTTTCCCACAAAGATATTTTCTATTTTAAACCTTTTATTTTCGAAGAACAATTTCAAATTGCGAGGACACAATTTATTGAAGGAGGGGAGAGTGTAACACCCCAAGATTTCATAGTGTGTTATTTCTTCAAAATAATTCAATAACTTGCACTACACGCAACACCGAGTTCAAGCGCACCATGAATTACCAAACAAGATGTTAAAAAGAGGTTATGAATAGTATTAAATGAATTTTAAACTTTATATAATCCTTATAATTTTAGAATCCATATTATGAGTTTATTAGACATAATGTAAGAACAAATTCATTTTTAGTATTGCACTTTTAACAACTTTTAATAGTGAACCCTTTTTAAATACAATATTTTAAACTTTTTGACTAAATGGGGACATCAAAAATTTAAAATGAAACATCCCAAACTTCCACGGTATGCTTTCCTTTGAATAATACAGTAGCGTGTGTTATACGCAACTTCGAGTTCTAACACACACCACAACCAATCAAACTAGCCGTTATGAATAGTAATACCTACTTTTTGAAATTATATATATTTTATATTTCAAAATGGAATTCATTTTTTGGATTTGGAATATCGAATTTATCCTAGGGTGAAATTTTGGAACTTTTTGGATAACTTTAATATTTTGATAAATAGTGAAAATTACTAAATTTTAATTAAAAAAAAAAATTTTAATCGAAATAATTTATATTGATAAATTATGAATTTGAGTGGTTTTAAATTATATTTAGAATATATTTTTACCATTTAATACAATTTTGGTCATTGGACATAATTTCACAATTAAACCGAAGATAAACAAGTATCAATCTTTTGATAGTTACTATATCTTAAAAACACGCTTTTTGTTTTGGCAGCGGGAATTAATTTTAAATTAATTTATGCCACTTATGTGTTTTGAATTTAGAAAAATGGATTCCTTATTTGGAATCAGGATGTTCAAATTGTGTAAATAGGTAACTTTTATTTTTAGACATTTTGAATAATTACTGCGGTAAATATTTTATTTACCATGGTTAAGGGTAAATCCGGTAAATAAGGGTTAAAAAATAATATTATAATAATAACAAATTACCCTAAAACGTGTCCTAACCTTATTGGTTGATACATGTTCATCCATGGAAATCTTTGGGTCGATTTTGGGACCCCATGGTGCCACTTGTAAGTGATAGGGACACTTTATTTTAATTAAGTTAAAATGAATACAAAAATGACACAAGCATATATCTTTTAGAAAAACAATTTTTACATAGGGTTATATATTTTGGAATTTCTACTATAAATATTCATTAGAAAGATAAAGCGATTACCTACATAATTCTATTTCATTTATAATTTTTAGACATTAAATAATTTAATTTATTGATGACACAATGATGATGCAGTAATTACCATAATAGTGAAAATATAAAATAATTGATATTATAAATACCCAAATAAATATAATTTGAGACTTTTAATGAATTAAACTAATTTTATAGGATAATATGACATATTAGGATTGATTTAATTGACCTTTTTCTAAGTAATAATTCTGTTATAAGTTTCACAAAAATCAACTATTGAATAGTGTCAAAATTGACATAAAAGCGTTTTTAAAACAAATATTATATTATTAATTGATATTAAATTACTAAAAATTTAATGTTCGGACAAGAGACTTATATAATGATAGGTGTATCATTAATGGACCACTTGGGGGTCTATTGGATGTATATAGTATGTTTATTAACCATATAATATAAAAATACAAAGAGACATTGTAAAAGTGAAAGTAATTAACTTAGAGTTAATACTTAAAGATAAGGTTAATATAAGTTCCCAAAACTATCTAAATTATATTGGTTGAGTGGTTTTAGACCCATCCCCACCTTAAAATCTAAATAATAAACTTTGGAGCCATTATAAACCGAATATAAATTTATTATAAATTAATATTTCTAGCTTTTCCAAAGGTTCCCCTCACCCTCCTTTTAAAAGGGCACTCCTCCTTCTCATTTCTTCACACCTTAAAAGCCTTTTGGTTCAGTGAAACTCTACCCAAATACTCTCTAAACTTACCTAAATACAACCTAGAGGCATTATTTTGATCAGAAAGCCAACCTAAGGATCCCTTTTGATCAAATCAAAAGGAAGAACCCAAAGAAGAGGTAATGTTTTCACCACCCTTTTTCAAATTCATTTCTTCTTCCACTTCTTCTTATTTATTTGTTATTACCATTATAAAATAATAACTCTAGTATCTTATATATACTGTGATGTTATTATAAATATGGTACAACCATATTCAGTATTCTATCCGCCCTTTGAATAACATGTCACCATACATGTGTACGTATGGCTTACCGTCTCTACATCGTGGTGTAATTGTTATTCGATATATTATTATTTGGATGGGTATAATAATGATGTGTAACTCATGTAAATAATAAATATAACATGATAATTATTCTGTATATATTATATACTATCCAATTATATATTATTTTAATATCAAAAGAATGATATTGTCGCTCGTGCGTAAGTACGGACTACCATCTCCACGAACGCGATGAGATTCATTCTCTATCGTATCCATTCAAGTATAATTCTCATTTTATGATTAATAATAGTATCTAAGGACTTGATATCATTATGGATATGATTAAGATACAACATATCCATTACAAACATGGCTTACGTAACAAAACATATAAAAGGAAACGAGTAAGTTAACACCCGAAAGAACGATAATACTAAGATATTATTAACAAATCAATATTAAAAGACCATATATGATATCATATTAATGTATATGATTCTTGTATAATTTAATAACAATTATTTCACCATTATAAATGAGGTTAACCTACCCCAACCAAGGAAAATTACAAGGTAAGGGTTTATTTCACAATCTCTTCATTATCCGGGGTTGTTTATACGTAATAATCTACTGGGATTTCTTTATCATCCACATCCATGTTTCTTCGAAATGTATTTAATTTTTTTTTTACTATTTAAAAAGAATATGTGTTAAATTAATTTATACCCTTATGTGTTTTTAAATAAATCTTTCCGTCATTTTCCAAACAAGGCACTTTTTACCTTTCGATAAATTTAAGGTAAGAATGTTTTTTTAACTTATACGGCGGGTGCGGCTATTTACCGCCGTTATAAAATTTTCAAAGATTCCCTTACAAGATTATAAGAATATTTTCAAAGTAAATGTTTTATTTTATAATTATGTGACTTTTAAATGATTTCAAAATGAATATTTTAATAATTTTTGTAAGGTACTCTTTATCAAGATCATAATTTTAAATTTTTTAAAGATTTATCTTGTAAATATTTTTAATTAATGTCCATGTTTTCAAAATGATTTTAAGGATTTATTTATATGGACATGAAGGTTTTGAAATGATATTTATTTTCAAAAGTTTCAAAGTGGTATGGGTCACTTTGATTCAAAAATTGCTTTTAAATTACCTCCTTTATAAATGTGTGACTTTTCAATGATTTGGAGAAAAGAGATATTTATCTCAAATAGTTTTGATTTCATCTATGTCAACATCCTTTGATAGATTTTAAGCTTATTTGAAGTTGATTTATTATGATACAAAACTTCTATATTATATTGAAGGTTTTGTGATATGTTTGACTGTGGATGTGCTATTTTTATACCATTCATGGTTTATGGTGAAAATATTGACATTTCGTATGCTACTTTTAATACGAATGTTTATGTTATGTTTAAACATTTTCATATGGGAATGCATTGGACTTAATATATGATGGGTGGAGCCCGCTATAGCTCCTCGATGCATCGGTATGTCTCATGAGACAAACTAGTGTCTTGGAACAATGCCTTGGAAAAATCTTATTTGTAGTCTTGGCACGAGGCCTTGGCTATGTGGTTATGATAGTCTGGCATTATGCATTCCATCATTATGAAAGTGGTTATTGATATTGAATGTGATTATTCGATTAGTAGAATATCCATGTGAATAAGTAAATGGCATTATTTAATTTTACTTTTTCCATACTATGTTGATATTCAAGTTTAAAAGGCTTTTGTTTTAGTTATAAATTGTCTTAAATGTTTATTCTTATTTATGAAAGTTTCCGCTATATTGTTATCCTTACTGGGTATTTGAGCTCACCCCTTTTCTATGTTTTATTTTTCCCAGGAAGTGAAGAAGTAAATTATGAATGACTTGCAGGGATATTATGTGGGGATATGAGTGTGGAATATAAAGACAATATGTTTTTGTAGTAGTTTTTCACTTTATGATGTAATGTAAGAATTATGAATATATCTAGTGTTTCCAAGGCTACTAAACCAATCGGTCTTTCGATATTTGATCTTTCTTGTGATCATGTCAATGTTATGTTATAATGCACCGACTCTAGGTAACTGGGGTCGGGGTGTTACAATATATTCCTACTCTGAGTGGTGATGTACCTCTATTGAATCATATGAACTCACTCAAAGGCCTCCTGAACTAAAATGGGCCCCATAACCACTAGCTCACCAACCTCATTCCATCAAAATGGTGAACAACATGGAATTCCATAAACAACCCTAAAATTTACATCTATATCAAATTCTGGTAACCACTACTTTTCTCAGGCTCAACCGAAGATATATAATAATCTTATGCTCCACATAATTCTATAATTAAAGTATAAATCATATCCTTAAGTTTGTAGAATGTTGTCTATGTCTATCCATATGTTTGATGATGGTACATTTTTATTAATATCAATAAAGTCACTAAGTATTTCTAAAAGACTTTCTAAAAAAGTGACATGAAACATGAGTTTCTATCAGAAATGATAATCAAGGGAACTCTATGTAAGCATAAAATTCATATACATAAACCTTTTCCATCTCATTTATATAGTGACTCTCATAGATTAGTATGAAGTGAAAAAATTCCATCACCTGGTATAAAATCACCCAGACAATGTCACTACTCCTCAACATCCTAGGTAACCCTATTAAAAAGTCCATAATGATGTCCTCCCAGTTCCACCATTGCATTGAATATGGATGGATTAGTCCATAATGTTGTAGATTTTTAGCCTTTACCCTTTGTCTTGTAAGGCATTAGGAAACAAATTAATAAATTCCCCTCTTTATTCCTGGCCACCAGAACTTTTTCCTAAAGTCATGGTGCATATTTTTCACACCAAGATGTACCGACCATATATAGGTACGGAAGTACCTCATCATACCCTCATTGATGGAAGTAGTTAATAAAACTCTCCCATGCATGAGGATCACATCATCATCTCCCAACAACAACCCGAGTATTGGGTCACCTCTAGGTAGTACATCTCATATAAAATCATACTCTGGGTTTTTCCTCTATCCATCCTTTACCCTATCTACTATAGAAGAAGTGACCACCAATAGAGAGAATATAATCAAACCCTAATCCTCAAAAGTAACCACCCTCCAAATGGACAACAAGTTCATCAAGCACCACTTCTCCTTAGAATTACACTCACCAAGACTATGAGATTCCCATGTTTTACATCTAAGATAATTTTATATGATGTTACCCTTCCCAGGGGAATACTCAATCTCAATGTCAAATTTTATATAGATACTCTAACGAGTTCCTCTAAATCATGTTCATATCCCATTTTATGAAGACTTAACAGAGGTTTTTATGGATAGTATATACAAAAAACCTCTCATTGTAGAGATAATATTGCCAATACTCCAGAGCATGAACCAATGCTACAAGATCTAAGTTGTGATTTGGATAGTTTCACTCATGGGGTCATAATTGATTTGACACATAAGATAATACATAATCCTTATATATCAATAATACCCCAAATTCAATTTCCAGACAAATAAAATTATATTACTTAACCGATCCCTCGACCGGGAAGTACTAGTAATGGAGATATAGTCAACATCCTATTCAGCTTAAGAAATGACTCTTAACAGTAGTTTGGCCACTATAACTTCACTCCATTCTTATTCAACATAGTCATGGGTGATGATAGATGGAAGAAGTACTATATAAAACATCTGTAGTATAATGATAAACCTAGAAAGCTCCTGATCTCAAACATGTTCTGAGGAAATTTCCAAGATATCACTACCACCACTTTCTCTAGGTCCGTGGATATACCTATCTCAAGCACCACATGGAAAAATAAATTCACCTAATATATCAAAAAGTTACACTTCAACATTTTAGGATAAAAATTTTGTTCTCAAAGTTTACTCAGGGATATCTCAAGATGTCTGGCATGCTGCTCCAATGTTGGAGAGTAGATGAGGAGGTCGTCAATGAAAACTGTGATGAAAGTGTCCAGATATGGGTGGAAGAACTTTTTCATGAGATCCATTAAGAATAAAAACACACTAATTAGTTAAAATCACATCAAAAAGTACTCATATATCCCATAATACCTCAAAATGAAATCTTATACACATCATTCTCTCTAACTTGCAGCTGGTGATAGTTTGATTGAAGATTAATATTGGAGAACCTTTGCGATCCCCATAACCAATCAAGAAGATATTAAATCCTAGGAAAATGAAACCAGTTCTTTAACATTACCTATTTCATATTATTTTAATCAACATATAGATAAAGAACACCATCCTCCTTATTGAAAAACAAGACAGGTGCACCCTAGGGTGAAATAATGGGCCTCATAAAGCCCTTTTTCTCCAAGTACTAGAGAAAAACCTTGAGATATGTCATCTCATCTAGCCCCATATGATAAGGTGGTATCAAATTGGGATATACACACATCATGAGATCTTTATCAAAGTTAAATCATCATAAAGATGAAGTATTATGGATTCATCAAAAAAGACATCCTAATTGAGATCCATGACTAGAAGAAAAATAGAGGAGGCTACCACTGATCTTATTGAGAGATCCAATCCTATAATCTATGTTGTGATCATCTTGATATGACTCAAGTATATAATAACTCAACCTAATCCATTTTCCAATTATTTGATTATAATGAACCTCTCTTTATCTAGTGAAGTGAATGAAACCCATATTCGATAGTAATCAATGTGAGATCATAATTTAGTCATCCCATACATTATAACAATCACATTAAACCTCATAAAATATTGAATAATAAATCCCCAAATATGTCCATAACATGAAATGGAAATATTAAACTATGAGAATCAATGAAGACAATCCACTTTTGTTCCCAATGGGGTACCAAGGGAAATTAACTCAGAGGATTACTTGAAGGGTAATTCAACTCTATAAACTATTTATGTGTATCTAATGGAATAAGAAGCACTAGTATTAAACAAGGAAGTAGATAAATTATGAATGATAAATATCATACCTTGGATAATATATGATCCCTCACCACTATCTCTTGGTGTCAATTATATTTCAAAAACAAAAAATTCCTTAAGATAGGTGACCCTATTCATGAATCACATGGGTCCTCATCATTTAGTCCTGCTACCAAGGACCGTGACCATATGCATGGGTTGAAGACCAAGTATGTCCTATTCCCCTAATGAACTTTGACCTCGATTCTCTAGAAAAGAACTACAGAATATGTAACATCTTGGAATATAGATGAAACTGGATCATGGGTGTTGTACAAAACTTTTTGTAGTGTTAGAACATTCCATAGTTGAATAACTATAGATATCATCTTGAAGGGGATGAAGAATCTAGACTCTGCTCTTCCTACATACCACTGCTCTACTACACACCCCTTGACTTCCTATTCCTACCACTAGAATAGGTACTCATGGAACCATTAGGATGTACAATCAACTAACCTCTGAAGTTTAGAATAATCACAACTACTCAACCTACTCTAAGATATTCTTGATGGTTAAGGCATTACATTGAACCTATAGGAATGATGATAGGCTAAAGCTCTGATCTCACTGACTCATATTTGGATGAAGGCCAATATCAATCTTCCTAGAATTATGTGCTTCATTTCTAGATAGAAGAGGATAAAAGTGAAGAATATTTTCAAAATGAGTAGATTAAGAAGCCACAGTCATTGAATCCTACTATAGCATCATAAACTCATATTCTTGGTCAAGATTCAGTATGTTAAGGAAAAAAATACCAGAAGAAACTGGTCCTTGAAATCCTCCTAGGTGAGACCCTCACATTGACCAACCAGTCTCATCAGGATCCACCACTTCCAAGAGGGTCCCTATAACCTGAATAATGATAGTTTTAACTTCTCGTGAATTAGTGTCTCAACATAGTCAAAGATACCGTTAATGATATACAACCAATCCTAATTAACTTATACAATACCAATTCCCTGAAAGACCAGAGGATTATATAGCTGGAATTTTTTATCATATTCGACCATGGTTCCTATCACTCTTTCTACATAGGGAGGAAAAAATAGGAGGGATCCTGGTTAAGGTGGGCCTACTTTATGTACCATAGGATTAAAAGCAGGGGAATCCTCCATAGCGAGAGTATCCTAGCCCACGTCATCTGGTATTCCCATCAGTCATTTATGATGTAGTATTTGTTGAAACATAAGGAAAATATTTAGATCATTTATGTCAAGTCATAATCAGTCAATGGGATCAAACAATGGTTATTTTAGGGGTATACCCTTAACCCAAGTTGTATCCCTCCTATCACTATCCAAGGTATCATCCATTCACATTATTCATAATTATCATATATATAAAAAATATAAAATCACATTTAGATTGCCTAATTAATTTCAACATAGATGTATTATAATAGAAAGGAAAAATAGATGTATCAAAAAATAGAGAATCTATCCTGAGCAGATAGAATAAATCAAGACAATAACTTAAATAACTAATATAAAACACAATAATAGGTATATATATGGAATGTGATTCTACATTCATAATCATGATTCATGAACACACCCAAATTATCAAAAAAATAGTAACAATAATCCCATCAATGGTAACTCAGAGGTCCATTACACATGTGTTGGCCAACTACAAGAAAAATACCCTACCAAAGTCCCACATCACTATTACCTTTCTACTATATTCCATGTTATTATAAAATAAAAGAAGAAAACTATTATCTAATACCACTTTGTAATGCCCCATACTGAACCATTAGGTCCAAACCAGAGTTCCACATGACTTTATGCATGACTGAAAATATAAAAAAGGAAACAATCTAATAGAGAGTGTATATGTATATAATAAGGGAGACAATACCCTCAGTATCAAGTGTAGAAAAATAATAATGTAACAAAATATAATAATCAGAGTAAACTTGTGAAAACTAAGTAGATGACATAACAGTCATATAATAAATGTAAGGGATCCTAATGTGTCATGTCAAACTAGTAAATGTGTGACTGGTAATAAAAAATCCAAATAATGATAATCCACTGGAGTCCAACTCTGTACCACTCTTAGATATTTGATCCTTGGATTAGCCCCCTCCATGGGATCCTTTCCCTTTATTAGATACCTATACCAGAAATATTCATGTGCATTAATATTCCCATAAAGTGTTTGAGAAATAAATCCCAGTTGGACACCACCAATGCATCCTTAATGGATGTACACATATACAACACGTGTATTCCCTGATAATAATAAATGTTAAATCAATCATAAAAATCATAAAATTACATACCAAGTGTTCATACACTAATCATGACACCATAAAACTCTGACCATACCTACTTCACCTCCATTAAAAAGGATAATAAGGAGATGTA
This sequence comes from Viscum album, assembly GCA_963277665.1. Classification (NCBI taxonomy): domain Eukaryota; kingdom Viridiplantae; phylum Streptophyta; class Magnoliopsida; order Santalales; family Viscaceae; genus Viscum; species Viscum album. The sequence goes on from OY728151.1 coordinate 1,613,567,684, forward strand.
AGAAGTAACCAAAAATATCCTTGGGGCTAGTGAATCTCTCACGCAACATCCTCATGGAATCATGTGTACATGAGACTCTATATTCCCTATGGATCATGTAGGGAATGATACATGAAATAAAACTAGTAACAGAGTGTGCTGATTTTTAATTAAATAGGAATCAATCAATATGGTAATTTTAATCTAGTAATAAAGTGAATCCTCAACATAACCTTTTTTGGAATCATCATATCTCAACCCTATGCTCAGGTCTATTGTTTCCATGGTCGAAAGTCATGCATACTACCCCTCTAAGGGAAAATCATGTCATGATGGTCCACCTGTTCTGATCATGCAGAAAGATACCACTGAATGCAAGGTAACATACATAACATAGTAGAGTATAAAATGGAAACATATCATGTTGAGAATAATGTAGCAACATATATTGACATGTGATCAACATCAAACATGGTAAAAAAATATACAAGAATTACTCATGGAATCAAGAATCATAATGGATCTCACAGAATACACATACACCTTGACGAGATCATAATATATCACAATCATCTTGGTATATTAACGTAATAATTATAAAAAGTCAAAAAAAGTGTATACTACATCCCCATAAGGTAAGGAACTTCTTAAAAGAAGTTCATTGATGAAGAACTATAATGTTCCTAAAGGATCAAAGTTTGAACCATACCTCACACCCATGGAGAACTTTATCACAACTTAATGATGCCTATCATAGTTTCTGATTTTTCAAGAATGAGTTATAGAATGAATCCATAAGAAGAAACCATGTTAGGAACATTTTTCGAGAATCTAATACCTTTAGGTCCTCACCGACGGAGTAAATTCAATGGTATGTCCAAGAAAGAACACAAATTCACTAAATTAGTAATTGATTGATGAATAAAACATGAATTTACTAATGATTCTATAAGGAGGCCACAAGTATAGATAATTGAGCATCAATTTAATAACAATATATCAATTGAAAATAGAATCAAGAAGGAAGAAGGTATCTTGATTATAGTGACCCACTATTTTCACACATAAATATTACATATTTTTAGATTAATTTCAAATAAATTAAATTATGATCCATTCTAGGACAATAATGGTTTAGTATCTTTATATAATAGATACATAATATAATATCCTCAAACATGAACTCTTAGATTCAGTGCTAAAACATTACCTTTATATTTATAGCTTTCACATTAATAAATGTGACCCAATTTCAACAATCCAATACATATAACATTCAAAGGATTTTTTAGATCACTTAAATATAAAATGATATTTTAGGTTTAAATTCTTATATAATTATAAAAAACTCTTCAACAAAAACTTGGATACATAAAAAACTAGTTCATAAAAATCTATATTAACTCCCACTATTTTCTTCACATCTTGTAACCTTATAAGTCATAACATGCATAATTTTTTTAATAACATGGGTAAAGGAAAAAAATAATGGTGAGATCAAGTTATTAGTAAGGGTTAAAAAAATGAAATATACGAGTAAATAAGTTATAATCAATATGAAAAGATAAATAACTAAAAACACATACCATTTAAGCAATAACTAAATTATGAAGACTGATATCGAAGGAATAAACAATGATAAAACAATATCAAATAAATAATAAAATGATATTTAATATTATAATTGGATATCATAAATATTCAAATAATCACATGGACAGAAATAGATGATTTAATAATAGTGTAATTCATAGTGGAGTACATCTTAAACTTACCATCGAGGCCCCATTCCATGAAATCTAAAACATGCTGTAACAGCCTCATGCCAAGACATCTGCATAACTGTGTAAGGCCTTAAACACATACCCAATATAGTTTGTCTCATGGGATATAATGATGCCTCAGTGCTCTATATAATTTATATCCCCCAAATGTAACTTAGTAAGTCCAATGAATTCATCATATGAATAATCAATAAAACTTAATCAACATGCCCTAATAATCAAAAAATGTCTGTATAGGAAAAAATAACATATGGAATGTCAGTACTTTCCCTAATTAAAATGATATTTAACCATTTATTGAAAGAATAAGGATAGATTAATTACAAAATATCCACTGTTTATAATAAGTAAAATAAAGGGTTATTTTTGTTGATGAATTGAAATACCATAAAAATACCATTAAAAATAGTCTTGAGGAAAATACCATTTTCACATTGAAAATTAATTTTAAAAACAAAAAATATAAAAAAAATTTGGAAAAAATTTTCTTTGAAAATAAAATTGAAAACTTATAAATACATCTTTAAATCATTGTTTATTCAGGATGATGGGTAATTCAGTTCATGAATGAATTGTTAAAATACATATTATGTTCATACATTCGGTAAAACTACCCTATTCAGAAAAAAAGAATATTATTTTTAAAACTTTTATAAAACATAATACATGATAAAAATTACTATAAAAAATAATTTATGAATATTTAAAAAAATTCATGATTTTTTTAGAAACATGGATATGGAATTAAAACGTTTTCTGACTAAAAGAAGAGAAAAAAGGCCAGACATTCTTTAACACATTTTCTGAACCATTTTGATTAGCAAAGATAAAAAATGGTACTTAAACATAAAAATTAAAAAAATATACAAAGAAATGAAAAATGGAATGGTTTTATCAAATCTGGCTCATATAATTTCCTCAATGGAAATTTAAGAATAAAAAATCACTATTAACATAGGATAGAAACATAAATATCTTAACATGGTTAAAATTTGAATCATAATCCCTATAAAGGAATAACTTCAATTGAAACTTAAAATATCATGAAAATAGAATATTAATTATATAAAATGTCAAAGGGGAATTATATACACCTCATGAAAGAAGATACATTCATTACATGAATGTTTGTCCAAAAGAAATAAAATTTTAGATGAACAGTTCATGCAATGATTATATCATTGAATTTAGAATTCATCAATTGATAGATTATGTGGAACAAATATAAATACAAAAGAGTGGAAATAAAATATAAATAAAAAATATTTCATTTTACAAATAATCATGTCATAATAATATCAACGAAGTAGAATTATAACCCATTGAAAGAAATTGCGTTATAAAACAATCTTTTCCCTTTGTGTCGACTCCCTTAGATTGATATTAAGGCCTATATATGAGAGGTTTATGATTACTAAAGTGGTTGTCTAATGTATGAATAGATGGTTATAAATGTATTTGGGAATAGGTTTTAGAGAAAAAATAAATTTTAGTTCTGTGAAAAATGTTGAAGTGAGTCCCTTTTTATAGGTAAAAATTAATGGTGTTTCTCAATTTTTTAAAATTTAAGGGTTATAAAGATAATTCTAAAAATGAAAATTGTCTCCAATAATGGAAAATGATGAAATTATATAAAATTTCACATATATATATATAATTCAATATAGTATTTTTTAAATTTCTAATTATTTTTAAACATTAAATATTATTTATGGTATTTTTCATCACTATTCACAATACTAGACTTTAAAAACATCACGAAAACTAAAAAATTAGAATATAGTATCTTATATCATCACTTATACTCTCTAAATATTCATAAATTTTTTTGGGTCGCTAAAATCAACTATATATAATTATTTTTTATATTATTAAAATTATTTATTTAGTTGTTTTACTATTTTAATATACGTTGCACCATTGTGGTGTAAATGTTTAAGACAACTTCAATTTTTTTAAAAAGTAAAAATAAATTATTACCAATTTTTTTATAATTAATAATTTTTTATCATATATAATCATTCATAAATAATATATATTATTATTCATATCAAGACAACATAATTAATATGTTATTTTTACTTTTCACACATTACATAAGCATTACACAAACATTTGGATAATATTCTTGTTATATAACTAAACATTTCAAAAATATATATCAAAATAATTATTAATAAATAATATTGAATAAAAAATTCGTTATAATAATTTTTAATTATCAATTATTATCATTAGGAAACCAAATTTCACTTTTCTAGTGCTACGTAAGCACTACATCATCCCTGAAATTGATTTTCATATTTATCAGGAAATAAATTATAATTTATATGTTTTGAATTTTTTTTGTAAAATATATGTTGAATATTACAATAAATAAGTCCTTCAAGGTTTTTTTAAATTTATATATAATATTTATGTTATGATAATATTATAAAATTTATTGTATCTCATAAAAAACTATATTTTTTCACTATTCATCCGAATTTGACTTTAAACACTCTAATAAAATAATGGAATTTTAATATAAATTTATGAAAACAATAATTAACTTAAATTTATTTCAATAAAAACATTAAACACCCAAACTTATATGAAAGAAGTAAAATTTAACAATTTTCTATGTATTTACTTTTATTTTATCACCTGTTGTACAAGCGCTACACCAGTGTATGACAACCTAGTACATGATTTTACTTAAATAATATTTATTTCATTATCAAAGAAAGATGGAATAAAGTTTAAATATTTCTAAGTTTTAGATTATTATGTAATAACTAAAATCATCCAATAGTACTATAAAATATTTTTTGGTGATTTAAAGGTCTTACCCCATTGTTTTAACCCATTTTTACCCATTTTACCCTTATCATAGTGATAAATTTTAACATGGTTACTATTCACAATGAAAAAAATAAACAAGACACAATGATGAAAATTGAACCTCATAATTTCAAATATTTAATGAATTTTTCAATAATTAATTCACATAAGTGGATGAAATTTATTTAATATTGAAATGAAAAACGCAACAATAAACATGTTTTTTAGAAAAATGTGTTTTAATCCCAAAAAAACATTTTTACCAAAATCAGGTATAATGATGATTAAATGTAATAAATTATATTATATATAATTAAATAATATTTTTACTTCTATATCAAATTCAACTTATAATGGTACTTTTTGATGATAGGAAGTGCTATATTTTGAAATATTGGTATTGTTTCACTATTCACTAAAAAATCATCCTTTTTAGAAAAATCCCAAAATTTCACCCTATGATAATTTTGATATTATAATATAATAAATGTTAAATTTTTTATAAAATAACATTTCTAATTGTTCAATAAATTAATTATAAAATTATCTCATAAATGAAAATAAAAATAATTTTTGAAGAAAATGTATTTTGAAGCATAACATAACTTTACTAAAAATTGAGTGCTTATTTCTTAAGTATTAATAAATAATTTTTATTAATTAATGCCTTTATATATATATAATATTTTTATTCTTATTCAATGTTTCTAATTTAATGGATATGTTATAAAAATTACATTTAAATAATAAAATTTCTTAGTTCGTTTAAGTGTAGTGTTTCTTGTTGTATACACTATTGAAAAACGTGTTAATTTAGAAATATCATAGTGTTAAATTCCCCCCCTCATTAATAAATCTCATCATCACAATTTTAACTTGATCTTGGTAATTAAGGGTTTTACATTTAAAAAAAATACTTATGTTGAAAACCCACAACATAAAAAGGGTTAACAAAAAAATTATATTGAAAAGAGGGAAATTAAAATATATAGGTTATATTGAATAACACATAACCTAGTTTCAAAATAATATATAATTAATGGGAAGTGAAAATATGGACATAGAGGAAAAATTAATTTCCAAAAGATGATGTATAGTGAGAAATAACATTGACCAAAAGAAAGTAAATGATCATGAGAAAGTCAAAGAACACAAAATGATAAATCAATGATATGGGAAAAGGACCATATATTCACCATAAATGAAAGGAGTACACTAACATTTTTTGTTCAATATCATATTCCAATATTTTAGGAATTCTTTTACCATCTATACTAATAAAATAAGGAAATAAAATTACATAACAAGTATAATTTTATCCTTTAATCAATGTCCTTCACAATATCAAAATTTTCTCTAAATAATGAGTACTTAAGAAATTTTTTTCTTTCCCTATTCACTAAAATATAATTTTACTGGAATCTCAAATCCACAAAAAGATAATAAGTTATTCCTCCAATCATTAGATATTAACTAAAACCAAAATGTTTTGCATAAGGTATGATAATATGAATACACTTTAATATGAATAAATGCATCATTAATCTCCATTGCCTAAACTATAATACCCAATGATCAACATAAATAATTTGATAAATAACTATCCTTGAAATTATTTAATATATTCCTAACTATTATTGAAACCCAATGATTCGAATTATTTGATCATATATTATTCCAAGTTATAATAAACCATTATCTCAAAATAACATCAATCACTCTTAAAGTACCAAAACAAAAATAATGCACATTCCATGTTCATATATTCTACAAAATATACTAATAATTTAAAATAATAAAATCATAAGAAGATCAAATATTATTTCAAAATATAAATCAACATATATTCCTCAAATAAAAATGTATCTTAATCAAAAATATTTCTATTTATTTTAATATATTAATATCCCCAAAACATTGGACTTTTTCAAATATAAAATTGGTCACATAGTCAATGAATACCTTTTAAATATCATGGTTTTCTATGCGGTAAATTATATGTTCCCAACATGTAATAATTTTTTTTATTAAATCAAACACAATTAACTCAACATCAAAAATCATATTAACCCGAAATGTTATTAATACTCATAAACTTATGAGAATAAATAATTTTTCCTCAAAAAATATTCCCCCCAAAGAACATACTATTCCCAAGAGTTGTATTACCATAAATGTTTCTCAATGTACTCTTAATCATATTTAACTTCCATAACATAAAACTGTAAAAGGGAATCAATATCTTTAAACCAATGATAAACCTTACACTTTTTTCCCATGATAGTATCCATAACTCTTAAGTTAACATCACATAAAAACATCTTAATCTCAAATGTTATGTCAACATTTCCTCTGATACCAACTCTAATAGCCTCAGAACTTCTCTCTTGGATCTATTACTAAAACATCATCTTTATATTTCTGGATTTGATACTAATAAATTTGACCTAATTTCAACTATAAAAATTGTACAACATATAAATAAATTATTGGATCACTTACATACACAAAACATTTAGGTTTATATTTTTAATGAATTAGGACAAACTCTTACATAGAAACTAGGATACATAAACAACTGGTTCATATAAATATATATTATCACCCACTAAGTTCTTCACATATAGTAAGCTTTTTACGAATAATATACTTAATAACATTCTTCATAAACAAGGGAAAATAAAATAAAATAATGGTGAGATCAAATTCTCAATAAGGGTTGCATATAACAGAAGTAATGAGTAAATAAGTAATAACCAATATTTCAATGTAAATAACTAGAAAAACATGATATTTAATAAAGAAATTAATCATGAAGAATATTATGGATGGAATATATAATGATAAAAAATTACATACAAATAATCTTATGAGTTTGAAACTTATCCATGGATGTCATAACTATTAAAATAATCACAGGTACATTAATAACTGATTTTAAAATAATGGAATGCATAATTTGATACATATTAAACTTACCACTAAGGCACTATTTAAGAAATTTAAAACATACCGTCATGGTATCATGGAAAGAAATCTATATTAATGGGTAGAGACTCGACCAAAAATCTAATATAGTTTGTTACATGAAACTTAATGATTCATATAGGGGACATATAATATCGGTCCCTAACTATCACTTAATAAGTCCAATACATTCATCATACGAATAAAAAATACAACTTAATCAATAATACTTACTAATCAGAAACTGTCTGTATATAAAGAAATAGAATATATAATGTCAATAAATTCCCTTTTCAAACTAATCATAAACTATCTAGATAAATAATAAGTATGATATCATTACAACATATACACATTGGAGAATTAGAAAAATAATTTTTCTTTTGATGTTGATGAATATAAATACCATAAAAAGAACATTAAAAACATTTTTGAGTAAAATACCCATTTACCTTTGAAAATTAATTTTAAAAACTAAATATATATATAATATTTGAAAAAAAACTTCTCTAAAAACAGAAATTAAAACTTATAAATGAATCTTCAAATATTTGAGTGTTCATGAAAGAAAGAAAATCCATTCGTCCCGAAATTGTTAAAAAAATATTCTCTTTATACATTCCGTAAAAATAACATATTTAGAAGATAGAAAAGATTATTTTCAGAACTTTTTTAATACATTAATAATTTTAAAATTTAATTTAAACAATAATTTATTAATATTTAAAATATTCATGAAAATATTTTAGAAAAAATGGATATGGAAGAAAATGGATTTTTTGAATAAAAGAGGGGAAAAGTAGGGGTTTTCTAAAAACAATTTATGAACCCTTTTGAGTAACAAATAGATAAAAATGTTATATAAATATAAAAATTAAAGAAATATCTATAGGATAATAAAAAATAAATGTGATTATGAACTAAGGGTCATATAATCTCCTTAAAGTAAATTAAATCATAAACAATCCAAATTAAAATGGTATTGAAACATAAATCCATGACAACTTTGGTAACTTTTGAATTGTAATCCCCACGAAGATTAAATTAAAGTGAAATATTAAATATCATGAAAATAATTATATTCATGATATAACATGTAAAATACAGAGTATATATATCTCATGAATGAAAATTGGGTCATAATATGAACATTTTTTCCATATAAATAAAATTTGAGATGAATAATTCTTACAAATATCATATCATTTAATTAAAAATTAATCAATGGAGAGATTATTTGCAACAAATTTAAAACCACAAAAACAAGTGAAAATACTACATAGCGTAAAATATAAAATTTTAAAAATAATTGTATCATAATATAATCAATGCAGTAATAGTGTAACCCAACGAAATAAATTGAGTTAAGAAAGCCTTAATTTTCCCATTACGTCGCTTCCCATAGATTGATCTTAATTCCTTGTTAAGAGAGTTTTATGATAATAATATATGTCATGGAATGTGGGAATAAATGTTTATAGATGGATTTGGGTAGATTTTTTATAGAAAAAACGTAATTTATAGTGTGTGAAAAATGTTGAAGTGAGTCCCTTTTTATAGGAAAAAATCAATGGTGTTTTCACTATTTTCTAATATTTAAGTATAATAAAGGTAATTCTAGGAACTAAAAGTGGAACACGTAAGGAAAAAATATGATATTATCAATAATTTCATATCAATATAATTCATGTTATGTTTTTTATAATTTTATAAGGATTTAAAAAATGTTTTTTAAACATTAAATACTATTTATGTTTTTTTTTCATATCTATTCACAGTGCTTGAATTTAAAAATATCATGAGAACTACCAAATCATATTTTAATAACTTTGAAAATTAATTTTAATTCCTAAATATATATACAATTTATGGGATCTTGAAACTCATGTAAATATTTTCAAATTTAATACTTTTAAATTTATTTATTTAATTGTTTTATTGTTTTCATACATGCGTCACCATTGTCAGATAAGTGTTTTTGACAATTATAATAATTTTAAAATCAATTAATAAATTATTAACATATTTTTTTATTATAAATTATTTTTATCATTATATTTATTCATACAGAATATTTATTTTTATTCATATCATGACAACATATTTAATATGTTATCATAACTTTTTTCACCTTATGCAAGCATTACATAATTATTTGGATAATATTATTTTTATATAACTCAAAATTTTTAAAATATAAATTAAAATTATCATTAAAACATAATATTTACAAAAAAATGTTCGAATAATACATCCTTCTAAATTATTATTATTAGGATACCAGATTTGACTTTTCTAGCGTTTTCCAAGTACTGCGTCGACACTAAAATTGATTTTCATATATATCATAAAATAAATTTTAATTTATTTGTTTTGAAATATTTTTTATGATATTTGTAGTATATTTTCATAAAAATTTATTTACATAAGTTTCATAAATTTATATATCATATTAATGTTATGATAATATAATAAAATATACCATATTTCATAATAAAACTATAGTTTTTCAACCATTCATAGTTTTTTTACTTTAAATACTCTTATAAAATAATGGGAATTGAGTATAGTTTTTTTAAAAAATAATAAACTTTCATTTATATTCATAAAAACATTAAATACCCCAAATTTTCCAAAAAACATCAAATTTAATACATTTATATATGTTTACTTGGATCTTATTTTATGTTTTATAAGAGATGCATTAACAATGTGTGTGTTTTCTATTTAATTATGTAATTTATAAAAATTAGAATAAATATTTATAATAAATATAATATTTTTATACTAAATTATACCATTTTATATCATTCAATTTTTTTTGAATCCTTTTTATAAAATATAATAGTTTATTAAAATAAATAGAATGGCAATTTATTTTATACTTTACCTAAATAATATGTATGTCATTATCAAATAAAAATTGCATCAATTTTTATATTTTTATGAATGAAATTTTTATTGAATAACTACACTCATCCAATAGTATTAGGTAATGTTTTTGGGTTATTTAAAGGTATTAACCAATTGTTTTAACTTAGTTTTAACAGTTTTCCCTTACTATAGTGATACATTTTACCATGCTTACTATTCATAATGAATAAAAATAAAAGGGAACTATTTTACAAATTTGAAAATCCTAATTAAAAATATGGAATCAATTTTTATTCATTGAATTCGTATAAGTGGTAGAAATTATTTTAATATTAAGATGAAAAAAGCAACGTAAAACAAAATTTTAGAACAATGTGTTTAATACCAAAAAATAAACTTTTACCAAAATTAGGTATAATGATGATTAAAAGGTAATTAATTAGATTATATATAATTAAATAACACTTGTTTTAATTTTAGATCAAATTAAAATCATAATGGTGCTTTTTAAGGAAAATAAATGATAGTTTTAAAAAATTAGTATTTTTTCACTATTCACTGAAAAATTAGTCTTTTTAAAAAAATCACAAAATTTCACCCTAATATAATATTTATATACTAATTTAGAAATTATATAATTTATATAAAATAAAAATTCTGAAATTTATATAAATTATTTATAAAATTCACTCATAAAAGGTAATAAAACAATTTTTGAAGTATAAAAGAACTTTACTAAAATAGGAGTTATTAATTACTAGACATTAAAAAATAAATATGTATTGAGTAGTTCACTATATTTATTTTATAAGTTTCTATTATTATTCATAAAATATAATTCAACAACTATGTTATAACAAATACATTTAAATAATAATATTTCATGGTTCATTTAAGATTGATGTTGCGTGTTGTATATTCCATTGGACAAAGTATTTTTTATAAAATATCAAGATGTTTTACATAGACATATTATTTTGGTACATCCTTCATAATATCTAATATTTTTCTTTACAAATTGTTCCATTATTTACATACCACATTTAAAAAAATTCTTCATAACCTAGGGAAAGGAAACATAAGAAAGGGTGAGATCAAATGTCAGTAAGGGTAAACATTGGAGATATAAATTGATGATCATATGAAAAAAATATTATATGTTTGGGTAGTTCTTGAGTGGTAATAATCCATAATCCTACATCCAAAATACCAGGTTTATAATCTTGTCAATCCTATTGGGGGATTTGTGATGCAGGTGAAGATGCCGACACTAACATAAGTGGAAGTGATATAGACATGATGCAGGAAAGGGGTTCAGACCCATAGACATGATGATTCAAGAAGATCCTTTGATAAATAAAAATTAAGGGACTTTGGGACATCCAATTTTTGGCCTATAGGCCTCTAATATAAGAATAAATTGGTGCATATGTTTGGGTTATCCGTTAGGCGGATATGACCTCCCTTTATAGCCTTTGCGTGTATGGTGGGTGTGATTAAATTTAATTATACCCCTAAGAACCTAATATAAATATATTTTAACATACCTCCCCTCTTAATTGGATTGAGAAAGAGGGAGGAAAATACATGGGTGTAAGTGACATCCCCAAGATTCTAATGGATGACATTAAATTCCACATGATTCATTCACAATTGGGGGATGATTTTCCATTTGAAAATAAAACTACCAACCAAACATGCCATAAAAAAATAAACCACTACATGATTCATGATATAAATTAAATAAAACATAAAGAAATTCCATTAATATTAAAAACAACCAAAAGAGTACCACATCAAAATACTACAATTCCAAATTACATTGTATAAGAAAAAATCAACAATACTCAATGATAACCACGTGACTCCAAAGATGCAACATTACTTATGATCTAACTCTAAAAAACAACCCAAGTATCATTATGAACCTATAAATAAGTGTGATACATTACCTTTTCCCATGTCACAATGAAAAATATCTTCAAAATAACCAAAGTTCAAAAGTAGGGGTGAGTAATGAAACTCATTATATTTTCCCCAAATGACTACCCTACTCATGCCACTAGTATAGAAAATGTTATCCATTTTTATAAAATAGTTTATATAAAACAATTGAAAATAGTTTATATTAATCTAAATATTTCAACAACAAAACCATTTTCATACTAAAATAGTTTCCAAGGAAAGAAACCAAAAATTCCTCTAAAACCATTTCAAAAATTCTATTTTAAGCACAAACCATTCCATTTCCAAATATCCACACATCCAAACATGTATGAAACCATTTTAAGGGGGAGATCCCTAGCCTTTATCCATCCCACTAATGATGGAGGAGACTCCTTATCTTTACCTGTCTAGAATTCACATTCACACACCCAAACATTTTTATGGGGGAGAGATCTAACCCTTATCATTTCCACTAATTATTGTGGAGACTCCTTACCTATATCTATATCTAATGAACATGAACAAACACGACCATTTTTAAAAAAACCAATGTTAAAAAACCATTTTAACCATTTCAATAAAACCGTACTTTAATTGAAAACCTTTCAAAAAAACAATTTCAAAAAATTTCCATAAAACAATAATTTTATTGAAAATATTTTTATTAAATAATTTACCACAATTCCATAAAATCCACATTTTAAAATCGATATTTTAAAAACAAGAAACCAAATAACTTTCCACAAAATCCCCCAATTTCCAAAAATTATCTAAACAATCACCCATAGGGGTTTCCAACAAGAACTTCACCACAATTTCACAAAAAATTTCAATCAAAACAATAAAATTGAAACAAAGCTTTTATATTATTAGCAGAGGACTCTAGAGTGATGCCACCTACCATAGGTTTTATGATGAAAACAAAGTACGACCCTCAAACGCCAATAGAATTGGGTTGAATCTAAAAAAACCAACCTTAGATCTCATTTACTATCACAAAAAAGACGAAATATAATAGTATTTGGAATAAAATATCATATATATATATATATCCAAAAAGGATATAGATCTATTAAATTGAGAGAGAGGGAGAAGTAGATATAAGAAAAATCACAAAAACAACCGAGAACTAAGACTTACTGTGATCATCTGGATTCAACGCACTAAGAGAAGCCTTCAGATATCCTAATAATAAATGGGTGATGCTTCCTTAGGATCTGGGAAGATATAATCTCAAGTTAGTGATGAATAGGATAAAAAATAAGGACCTTAGAGGTCAAAATTCATGAGATCCACAATTTTATGAGCTCACATTTAACTAGTTCATGATTAGTTGCATGGTTAAACAAACTGTGTGCCAACCACTATCCCATGGGGGGACCTCGCGTGGTTGGATCTGACATTTAGTCAAACTATGCGCCAACTGTTCCAAATATTTATATCCAACATAGCAAAGTTTCATCAAAGATGTCACATGGTTGAGACAAACCATGCACTTCCCGTGTGCTATCCATTTATCCCCGGTCTCGTTGTGCACAATTTCCTTTAGGTGTTTTATAGTTTTTACAAACCACCCACCAACTGTGAACCTTTAGATAATCCAAAAAAACATCAAAAAAAGTTCTCGAAAATATTCCAAACTAAACCCAAAAACTATATATAATTTATGATTATAAATAAATGGTTACTTACTAGAAATTGAGGGTAAAACATTCTCCCCACCGTTGGCCATTCAGTCCCCAAAAAGTAGAAAACCATTTCTAAACTAATAGAGATATGGTCATTGATCTTTCACTTCCTTATCCCATTCCCAAGTCTTTTCCTAAATCTGACCATGTTTCCAAAAAATCCACACTAGGATGATTCTTTTTTCATGCAAGACTTTCCCTTGCATATCCACAACCCACACTAGTATGTTCACCAACGGAGCATCATGCTCTACCTCAACATGATCCCATCGAATCACATGGTTAGGATTAGGCTGATACTTTTTAAACTATGGTACATGAAACAGAATATACACATCAATGAACCATAGTGGAAATTCCAACTAATATTAAACCTTACCAACACGTTCAAGTATCTCAAGAGGGTCTATTTATTATGGAGATTACTTGCCTTACTTCCCCAAATGACGATGTCCAAGGCCTGGAGAAATTCTCAAGAACACATGATCACCCACCTAGAACCAAAATAGTCATCGATGATGATCAAAATACAATTTATGATGACTCTAATCTATCTCTATCCATTTTATGACTAACATACTCTTCTCAATTGTTTCTTGGATAAGGCTCATCCCAACAAGTGATGTCTCACTTGTTTCCATCCATCAAAGTGGAGAACAAAAATGATGCCCATAAAAGGCTTCAAATAGATCCATATGTATCAAGTCTTGATAAATATTTTTATATGAGAACTCCATTAACAACATATTCTCTTCCCAAGAGCCACCAAAGTCCATTACTAAATCCCACAACATGTCTTCCAATGTTTTTATCATCCTTTCTGGTTGGTTGTCCATTTAAGGATGATACACCATACTCATACTCAACCAGGTACCAAGGGTTATATGTATGGATTTATAGAAATGAGTTATCTACCTTAGATATCATAATGATAATATTGAAACTGGTATTCCATGCCTCTTTAACACATCTTAGATATTGATATTTGACAAGTCCTCCATCATATGATATTCACGAATGGAGATGAAATGATTCAACTTTATGAGCCAATACACTAACACCCATATGGAATAAATTTTCCAAAAACATTATTGGGAGAATTATTATTAAACAAATATCTATATACTCCCATTTCCACATAGGGATAGGTAAAGAATACAAAATACCTACTAGTCACTTATGTCCTGCCTTAACCTATTGGAAAGTTAAGAATCTTGAAACATACTTAGCCACATTTATTTTCATAATGACCCATCAAAACTATTCTTTATACACCATATAAATATAATGTATTCCTGAATGAACATCCCATCTTAAATGTTGGTATTCATGAAGAAGCTGTTCTTGAAAATCTATATGCATGACCATCTGATTTGGAAACCATAAAACTTAACTCCCATCCAAATTATATCCGTCAATGGTCTCCCCACCATTGAGTTCTTACACATTGAAACACATTTAAAATCAGAAGTATGTGCCTATTAAACCATATTCACCAAATAAAGAACAAAACAAATTAGAATGAAATTTGAAACTTCACCTTGGTCTTCACATTCCATGTTCATGTCAGCTAGCACCAGCATAAACTACTACTCATCTGAAGCCCCCTTTTCTAACAGATCATATGAATTTATTCTTAATGAATCCACCTCTAAATTTCATTTTCATAGTGTATACATCAAGGAAATTTTAATAATTTGTAGATACTCCATCCATATCCTTTATCTCATATTCAAATCCCATTGTGATAAAATATTCTTCAAGCTCTTAGGATCTGTGAACACATTAAATTTCTCATCAAAGAGATAATGATGCTTGTCTTCAAAGCATGGACTATGGTATCTAATTCCAAATATCAATTTGTGAAATTATTCTAATACAACCTCAACTATCTTGATCCATATACAAAAAAATTATATCCCAACTTGAGAACACATCCCAACCACGATCTTGAAGCATAAAAATACACCACATACCCCTATCCTAATTCCAAAAAAATCAATATTGGTGATGATGTAAGGTGGACTATAAGCTCTTGAAAAGACTTTTTACATTATTCATTCCATTGGATGGAACTTTAATCTTTTTCAAAGCTATTATAAGAAAATATAGACATGAAAATTCATGCAAAAAGCATCAATAATAACCAACCAAACCAAGGAAACTTCATATCTAGAAGACATTCATGGATGGTTTCTAATAGATGACCACTTATATCTTTCCTAAATCCAACGAAACACCTCTTTTAGAGATTACATGTATAATTAAACATTCCTATTATATCCAAAAATCACACATGGATAAGTCGAAATACAGAAAATGTCCACTCAAGATTCCCAAAACTACGGGAAAGTTTTTATCATACTCCTCCCTTGTCCTTGAATACAACGATATTTCATCCACAAACACCACCACAAAAAAATCCAAATACATCTAAAATATCCAATTCATAAATTCCATAAATACTGAAGGTGAATTCATAAGACCAATATGAATTATCACATATTCATAATGGCCATATCTACATCTAAAACATGTTTTTGGAATATTCTCTTTTCGAACCCACAATTGGTGATATCTTGGTCGCATGTAAATCTTAGAGAACCACTATGCTCTAATAAATTGATCAAAAATATCATTAATTCATGGAAGTGGATACCGCTTATTTACCATAACATGGTTAATTTTATGATAATATACACAAAACCAAAGAGTTCCATCAGCCTCTTTAAAAAAAAGATCCACGCTACCCATAGAGACGTGCAAGGCCGAATGCAAACTTTTATTTTCAGCTCTTCCAACTAAACTTTCAATTATCTTAACTCTATTGGTTCCATTTGATAAGATGAAAGTTAGATATAACTTTTCCCTTGGAGGAGATAAATCATTAACTCCACTTATTTTTAGGTGAAAACCCTGAGAAATGTTTAGGAAAATCATCTTGAAACCGATCTAAAACTACTAGAAATTTTTTATTTTCGATCACTTCTATCAATTAAAAAGTCAACATCATCAACTGATAAGAGATCGATCTATCTAATGGTGCCAAAAATCACATAGAAAAAACATTTACATTCCGGTATCCTCGAAATAGATGCTCGATTCCATATTCATTTGTAAAACTGGCCTTTATGGTATAATAGACGATGTGAGCCTTGAATGTTATCAATAAATTGATGACCAATATTATATAAAAAAATACATCTCAAGAATAAATAAATTCCATTTTATCTCAACTCCATCAAATTTTATATAACATTCTCTACACACAACGGATCATCATTCAATTTCATTAAGAGGAGGTTGATGTTTTATCACATAAGGCATTGTCTCAAATTTTAAAATCAGCAAATCAACAGCATGAGAAGAAATAAATAAATGGGAAGCACATGTATCAAAAAATTATTGCATAAGGGTATCATTATAAAGAATCATACCTCTAACCTTAGATGGTCTAGATTGATCATCCATGATAACCTGCTCATCTCTATATAATTTCTTACTCATGACCCTCTATTCCTTATTTCCTTGCTGAGACTTCCATTTCTAAGGAGTCATGGTATTCTTAGAATCCCCATTGCTAACTCTATTCTACTAATGAAAATTGATATTATTCCCTTGTTCCATCGAATCATACAATTTCTACAACACATGAGGAGTATCCTAAACACCCAACCTTGGGGAACTACAACAATAGAGTTGAAGATTCCCCATATTATTACAATTATGGAATTATCTTGGTGGTGATGTACACTTTTTCTTAACGTGACTATGTGAACAACACTAAAAGCATCTAGGATGGGTCTTGGGTTATGGTGGAAGGTTTATAGTTCTTTTGGTGAAATATGAATGTGTTCCAAATATGTTAGAAAAGGGGTCCCTCTTCCCCTAGACCTTATTATTAGAGTTCACACCGCCTCTTGTGAAGAACCATACTCCCTCCACTTGTATTTTTAGAAGTGAAAAATATCATATAAAGAGTATCTGGTTGAATTAATTCCTCAAAAGTTTGAAAATCCCAAGCAATTATTTGGACCAACTTTTGGTTTACCTATGGCTTAGGTAGAACCACATTATCAAATGCCTCTTCTAACTGGTTCCTATGATTCCTGCCAGGTTCCAATTTATAGAAACCCCAAAACTCCATAAGTATCACTATCTATCAACTGAAGGATTAATAATTTCAAATTATACTACATCATACTATCACAAAATTTCTTTCTAATATCATCCTTTTCCATGTTCAACAATTTTGAAAAATACACTATGCTTTTGAAAATGAAACCTTTTTCAAAATACCACTACAATGGTCTTTTTAAAAATATTTCATTTGAAAATTACATTAACATTTTTAGGAAATAAACACTCTTCACCAAATCATTAATCACTACACAAAATAAAATATGCTCTCCTAGTGTGAAGTCATTTATATAATGCAGAAAATGCACATCTCATTTTCTAAACCCATGTTAGTGAGATTCAAAAACCTATAAGTGTCTCCAAAACACTTATGTAACCAACTACATGGTAACTTTATGTTCATCATAAATGGTTAGATATGTATTTTAGTGCTCTATATTTCAAGTCCCAACAACCCTACCAATTTTTACCAAGCTAACCCAAGGAATAAACCAGATGAATGCCAACTCTAACATTGAAAACCAATACAAAAGTCAAAGTCCAACCATGACTACCACCACATGTTCCAAAAATATATTCGAAAGGACCAAAATGATACCACTTATAACATAATGCGCATCCTAATTGACTCGAGAAGGAGGGGGATATTACTTATCCTAATGACACATCCCCAAGACTCTAAAGGATGATAATAAATTCCAAGTGATTTATTTACTATTGGGGGATGATTTTTCCTTTAAAAATGAAACAACCAACCACAAATTCCATAAAAAAATAAATTGATACATGATTCATGATATAAATTAATGTAAACTTAAATTAATTCAATTTATATTATAACTAACCACAAGAGTACTGCAATAGAAGAATACAACACCAAAGTACCCAAGGGGAGACAAAACAAACAAAACTCAACGAAAACCACACGAATCCAAATATCCAACATGATCTGTGCTCCAACTCCACAAAAATTCCCAAGTATCATTATGCCCCACTAAATAAGTGTGATAATTTAACCTTTCCTTTTTTCACAATGAATAATATTTGAAAAAGTACCAAAGTTCCACAGAAGGGGTGAGTAATGAAACTTAGTATAGTTTCCCCAAAATACTTCCCTACTCACACCACCAGGATAGAAAATTTTAGCCATTTATATAAAATAGTTTATATTAAACAATTTAAAATATATTATAACAGTATAAGTAGTTCAACACCAAAATAGTTTTCATACTAAAATAGTTTCCAAGGAAACCAACCAAACAATGCTCTAAAACCATTTCAAAAATTCAATTTTTCTCATAAAACATCCCATTTCCAAATATCCACACATCCAAACATACACACAACCATTTTATGGGGGAGAGACCTAACCCTTATCCATCCCACTAATGACGGGGGAGAATCTATACCCTTATCTACCCCGAATGGACATGAAAACAAAATAAAATTTTCATGGGGGGAGATTCTTGATCCTTATCCACCCCACTAATGATGGGGGAGACACCTTACACTTATGCATCTCTAATTCACATGAACGCACAACCGTTTTGATAAAAAACCAATTCTAAAATGAATATTTCAACCATTTTAATAAAACCATACTTTTATTGGAAACCTTTCAAAAAAAACCATTTCAAAACATTTCCACAAATCCATCCTTTTGTTGAAAACATTTCGATTAAATAATTTACCAAAATTTCATCAAATCCTCATTTTAAAATCAAAATTTTAAAATCATGAAACCAAATCACTTTGCACAAAAACACCCAATTTCCACAAAATTCTATAATCTATCACAAAAGAGTGTTTACAACAAAACATTCACCACATTTTCACAACCAATTTCAGTAAAAAATAATCAAATAGAAACTAAGACGTGATTTTCTAAATATAGGAGTTAAGAGTAAAGACACCTACCTCATGTTTTATGATGAACACGAAGAAAAACACTAAAACACCAATGAAACTAGGTTGAATCTTCAAAAAACCTCCTTATATATCTTCCTCAGTCATAAAAAGACCAAATATAATCTTAATTGGCATCAAATATCTTAGATCTATCCACAACAGACATAGATCTAAGAAACCAAGAGGGAGGGAGAAGTAAATCTAAGGAAAAAAAACCAAAAACAACCAAGAACAAAGACTTACTACAAGAATACTACTTCAATTCACCAAGAGAAGACTTTAGATAACCTAAAGAATAATTGTAGAATATTCCTTTGCCATTAGGAAGAGATAATATCTAGTTAGGGATGTATAGGAGGAAAAAGAGGGCCTTAGAGGAAAAAAAGTGTGAGATCCACAATTTATGTATCTCACTTTTAACCTAAGCATGGTTTGTCACATGTTTAGGAAAATCGTGTGATAACCCTGCACTAACCACTATCTCAAAGGGAGACCATGAATGTTTGGATAACACAGTTAGTCAAACCATGAACTAACCATTCTAAATATCATTATACAACACATCGGAGTTTCACCTAGGCTACCCTGTGGTTTAGAAAAACCATGTTCTGTCCATGTTACTTCCCTTTATCCTCTGTCTCATTGTGCATATTTTTCTATAGGTGTTTCAGGGTTTTCCCAAAATATGAACCAACCATGTACCTTTATAATATACTTAAAAAATTCCCAAAAGGTCTCAAAACTCTCCAAAAATAAACCCCACAACTATATATACAGATTGATAATTCTATTTTTTTTCAAATATCCACTTTATGGTGTAGTGGTAAACAAGGAATACAATGGTTAACATAGGTTCCAAGTATTGATTCAAAATTCAAATTAAAGTAAAACCCATCATCACACTTCAATCAACAAACTGCCTCACATCAAGCATCATCAGGTCACTTCTCGATCCATGAGCCACCAAGACATTCCCTGATACAGACAATATCAACTACATCGTTTCCACCATGATGGACAGAACCCATTTGATTTCATCCCACAAGAAATCAAAACACCAATAAAGGAGCACCGTCGAACAATCCAATCCATCATAAAAACATTACCATCATAAACATAACCCTTCATTTATCAACCTTATCATCAATGAAAATTCATCACTACCACCATAAAGGAATGAACAAAACATTATAAACATCACCAATGAACACTGAATAAAATCCTTAAAATCTAAAAGCATCTCAATGTCATTATCGTTTTCAAATCTAAAATCCAGGACCAACATAAAAACCAACTCAAGGTTACACCTCCTAGAACACTGACTACCACTCAAACCACACAATCCCAAATCCTCCACAAGAACCATCACTCTCGAACGACATGGATTGGGGTAAAAGAATTGGAATCTAGAGAAAATTTTATAGTGTAGGATCCTCACTAATGGGCCACAACCAGTAGAAGTTGTCATTAAAGTATGAAAAAACCCCATCTGTAGAGACCCAAAGCTTGACGTACATGTAAATTACATTACTTTTGCAGAATACTTGATACTTAATGAAAACAGACACACAAGGACCGTAATAGTTTAGTGTCCTTGGAAACTTGGAACGTAATCTTCTAATCGTGGTGAAAGATCTTCAACATCTCCCATAAAGATCTTTCCCTTTTGGTTTTTTTACCTAAAACCTTTCTTTAAATACTGGGGAAAAGAAAAAATATAAAGGGTGATCTCAAATGCTCAGTAAGGGTAAACATAGTGAAGATAAAACAATCCATAAACATTTGAAAGCAGAAACTTGAACATGATATTTAAACATCAAAATCTTGAGCAAAGACATAAATCGTGGAAGTACGTAAGGCATATATCATAATGGAACATCAATAATGCTAAAATATAATGGGAATAAAACATGTAATTGTGGAAACCATTCAGAACATGTCAAGATTTCCATAGTATCCAAGGCATTGCTTCTAAGACCATCTTAGTGGACAAAGTCCGTTTTTGAATCGATTTCACTCCTCGTTTCAGTCCTGTAACACTGAACCAGATTAACTTACCGTTCCAGCCATCCCTATCTCATGAGATATAAATCTTTACCCAATGAATTGGAGGGAGATATAGGTACCAACCATCTCATAATGAAACCATTCTTATGTGTGCCACAAAATCACAAATCATACATCATAGCATAGCCCATGTAATAAAAATGGGAGTCTTAAACATCACGACATCATAAAACAATTCATATAAGATAAAGGACTTCATAAAAATAATTCCATCAAAACATAATAAAATAAATGTACTAATTGGGATATAAACAGAACCCTATATTATCTTATATGGAAAATAATTTTGATAAAACCCTTGAACTCCATTCTTGAGGAAAATATCCTTTCCACTTCAAAAACATTTTTCCTTTCTTAACATGTCATAAAATTTTAAACTAAAAGAATTTGATTAAAAATAAACTTGAAAACTTGTAAAGTAAGCTTCATGGAAATAATTTTCTAAAAATACATTCATTCCATATAAGTTAAAAAAACATTCTTCCCGTACTTTGGCTGGAAATGTAAAAAAGTACCTCGTACGAAAAACGATAAAAGATTCCTATGAAATATTTTACTAAAAACTCACCAAAGGGTAAAATTGGATTTAAAAAATTGTAGGTGGATGGAAATAATATTACATATTGAGGAAACATGGATGTGGATGATAAAATACACCCCAATAAATACCAAAGTATAAACAATCTCAGATAAAAATGAGATTGTGAGATTTTCCCTTACCTTAGGCCTGATATGCTTCATACGTATCCGAACCTCCTGTGTAATGATTTAAATAATGTCATTGAATTATTAAAGAATCATATTAATTGTTATGATATCATATATGGTTCAATTATGACTTTATATTACCCATTCTTTTGTAAGTTCCATGTTAAAGTTGCATTTTGGGTAAAATCGTTTTATTTATCGTACATGTTTGGACTTTTTGTTCTTGATATTATTACTTATAACCTGATTTACTTAATTCCAGAATGTAAAACATGATTTATATGTAATATATATTCATCATATACATATATATATGATAGATCGATAAATGTAATGAAATACACCGTTCATGGAGATGGTAGGCCGTACGCACGCATGAATGCTGTTTTCATTTCGTTATTGAATTGAATGGAATTAAGTAGATGACATACATATATATACACAAATACAATATCATTATTATTTCATATATTTCATGATTACTTATTATATATAATTTATAATCATTAATTAATGGTTAACATGGAGAATGAATCTCATCGCGTCGTGGAGACGGTAGTCCGTACGTACGCACGAGCGATGATATCATTCCCATGATCGTGGAATTTTATTGAAGTGTATGTATAATATTTCATAATCAATATCACTTTAAAATAATCATATATAGTTATCTATTTACACCATTATACCCATCCAAGTATGGTGGTGGTAGAAAACAGATTACACAACGGCGTGGAGACGGTATTTCGTACGTACGCACGCGCGGTGATTTCGTTTTCCGTAGGATGGATATATGGTGAAACAGGGTTGTTTCATACTTATAATAACATATCAGTATATGAGTGAAAATAATGTTATTACTTAATAATGAAAAAACTAAAGAATAATAAGTAGAAGAAGAAATAACGTTGAAAGAATCGGTAACGGACATTACCTCTTCTTTGAAGCGCCTCTTCTTAACCTCCTCTTAGGGCACTAAAGATGGTATTTTAAGAAGACCAGAACCTCTAGGATGTTTCTATGGAAGTGGAGAAGAGAAATTGGTAGGGGTTGGCCGAGAATGAAGGATCAAAGTGGTGTGAGTAAGAGAGGGAGGAGATGCCCTTTTATAAGCGAGGAGATGCCCTTTTATAAGGGAGGAGAGGGGAACCTTTGGAAATATAAGAAATATTAGTTTATATTAAATCCCAACCCCACTTAAAAACTTCCAAAATGAATCATATCCAAATATTAGATGAGATAGGGTTGTAATCTCATAAACCAATAAAATTTAGACATGTTAAGAATTTATTTTAAACATTATCAACTTGATTTATCCTTATTTATCAATTTAATTTTACTTGTGGTAATAATATTCTAAATTTTAAATTGTTATAAATAATTACATATGTGTCATGAATTTTCCATAATTTGACAATATATGACATTGTAGACCATATAAATTTTAATTTATAATTTTTAAATACTTTTGTGAATTTTAAACAATTTAATAATATGTTATTTCTATAAAATAACAATAGGGTCAATTTTGACACTATTCACTTATTTGAATTTAAATAAAAACTACACAGAGGATATATTCAAACTAAAATATTTAATAGATTTATAACATGTCAAATTTTTCTTGAAAATTCGTGGAGTACATTAAATAGTTCATATAATATTTATTTTAATATTTCTAAAACCATTTATTTGGTATATATCTTAATAAAATAATTAGTACAACATTTTTGTATAATTATTTAATATAATAATTTGTTGGATAAAAATTAAAAATGAAATCCTTTTATGAAGATAAATATAAAAGATTTTATAATAACAATTTTACTCGAATTTATCATCTTAAAATAACAACATGTAAATTGTTATCTTTATTAAATTATGAAGGTGACAACTTTGGAATTATTGAAAATAAAATATTATAAGTGTCATAATCGCCATAATAAGGATCCAAATGGTAAAACATTAGGCCAGTGGATGATTAGGGTTTATATATATACTACTAATAAGTTTTGTGCAGATATTTGGGCGTTTTTGATATGTATTACTATTTCAATAAAAACTATATTATTGATTTTTCACTAAATAAATAATTTTTGCATCATTAATGTATAAGATAACAAGGTAATTAAATAACACTTAAAAATTAAAAATAAATTACCATGATAAAGAAAAATATTTTATCTTTCAAATGAGTATTTATAACCGAATTTATATTCTGTATAAACTTATATTAAAAATAATTTAATTATTAAAGTTGAGTGAGACATATTTCACTTTCTCTTAAATAAAATAAACTAAAGGTCTTAATCACCTCCAAGTGGGTTCTAATGGATTCCATTTCGACCCAAATATGACTTAGGACGAAATATAATCATCCAATTGTATTAATACAAGTATTAGTATAACTTTATAATATTATATTTACCCTTAATTACCCAATTTAACTTTTACTATGGTAAATAAAATTTACCGTTGTTACTATTCATAAAGCCCAAAAATAAAAAGTAGTCTATTAATATAATTTGGACCCACTGATTCCAAATATGGAATCCATTTTTCCAAATTCAATACACAGAAGTTGTAGAAATTAAATTAAAATTAATCCCGTTGTCGAAAGAAAACGGGTTTTTGTTTAAAACATTGTAAAATATTGAATTTATTTAACCTACGAATTCAATGTAAAATAAATGATAATGACATAAGTTATATTTAATGGTAAAAATATATTCTATTTATACTTTAAAACCATTCAATATAATAATTTATCCACATAAGTTATTACGAAGAAAAAAGTTGTTTTTAATTAAAATATAGCGTGTTTTTACTATTCATTAAAATATGAAAGTTATCAGAATAATATGAAAAATTTATCCAAGGTAAAATTTTATATCCTGATCCAAAGAATAATTTTATTTTGTAAAATTTAACTTAAAAACATGTCAAAAACAATATTTAAAGTGGGTGTGCCATCAAAAGGTGGCAAAACTGCATTTTTTGAAAAATACTTATTTTACCCGAAAAATTTATTTTGTTCTTATACCATGTTCTAGAAAATGTGTAAGATGAATAATAACGTTATAAAATTCAAAATTTAGTTAATACTATTCATAACGGCTAGTTCATAATAATATTATAATAATATATCGTTGTTTAGTAAAACCCGGTATTGCGTACAACACACGCTATCGAGGAAGGCCGCGATTGCGTGTAATTCAAGACAAGTCAGGGTTGCGTGTAGTGAAAAACTCCTTTTTTGTTGCGTATAACAAAATACATTGAATATATATATATATACTCAATGTTTCGTAGAAAAACTACTATAAAAAAACATGAATTTGTGTGTAACATGATCCAAGATTAGTGTTGCGTATAATGCAAGCTAATATGGTGTTGTGTATAGCGCAAGATAATCTTGGTGTAGCAAAAAACAGAAGATATGAAAGAAATTAAAAAGAATATATCTTATAAAATCTTGGGTTGTTACATTCTACACACCTTAAAATGAATTTCACCCTCGAAATTAATCGGGGTTATAAATCGTTTACTATTCATAGAAACCCACATCGTAAAAAGGAACACTAAATCTTAATTTTTAAAACTAAAGTATGAAACATAATGATTACCCAAAATAACTCATCCTTGGGTTTCCATATAGGAGAACATTGGTGAAAATATGGATATGGAAGAAAAATCTAACCATCATGTTCTGATAGAGAGTGGAAGAGAACTTGGCTATGAAAAAGCCAACAATCACAAAGCCATAAATTTGTGATGATCTAAGGTACCATCTGATTCATTAGATATAAGAGCACTAGGACAACATTTTTGGATTTCAAGATAATTTCCCTAATGTTGAATAATTTTTGAATTAAAATAAATTCTTACTTGATTTTGGTACACTCTCATTGTTGTTCGTGTCTTGAACAATTTCCACTTCATCTCTTAAAGAAATGAAGTTGAATTTGTTTTCCATGAAGGGTTAGCGGATCATGTGATAGAATGATGGGTCATTCCATCTGTTTCAAACAAAAGGTTAGAAAAAGTTATAATTCCATATTATGGTGAGATTAATCTTGTATGGTTCCAAAAATGGACTTATTCTTTATTTATCATACCACTTAATAAAATAAAACTAGTTTCCACTAACTAGGGACTTCCTATAGGCCAGTGGTAGGCGATAAAGTCCTGTCACACTTCAGTTGTGGGTTCGATTCCCATAGCCTTGTCTGAGGCAATGGGTTGTCGCCCGTCCTGCAGGTTGTCCTTTTTCTAAAACTACACTATTATAACATTTCAGAAATAATATCGAAAAAAATGTTCTATCCTTAAACAATACTATCTTATGTCCAACATAATCCATTTCAATCTTTAGGCTTATACATATGTCAAATCTCATAGTATAAAGAAAAATATTACTTGAAATGTCACATAACAAGCATGTGAATACCATCATTAATCCCCCATATATCATAAGATATATCTTGTTGGTCATAGTCCAAACATATGAATACCTTAATCATGTATCCCTTTGAAACATGAATTACCATAAAACCTTAGTGGAAACATGAGTGCTGTCAAAAGTTAACTCTTCCCACATACCAAAAATCCCAAAAATCCTATATACTCAAACCATGATATCACTTTGTCCTTATATCAATCATGAGCTCATGAATACTACCAAAAATATTATTTTCTCCTTATCCCTTCATTATGCGCATATCATCTGCCTTCTACAAACATTTCAAACACTTTTCATGGTTACCTGTACCATATAATTATTGAAAACTAGAATTAACAAATACACAGATATTCCAATATTTCATGAAAGTACCCCAACAACATTATTCTTTAATACCAAGACATAAACACATCAATCCATCCTCTTTAATGATTGTCATGGAATACACCCTTCCTTGATTTAGAAGTAACCTCTTAGGTCCGGGCATTGAGTTGGGTAATGATCATGTTCTCCACAAATAAGACATTGAACTCCACGACAGTCTGTTACTCTGTGACCATTTTCTCCACATAGATAACATCTTTCCCTCCATTTGAGGTATTCCTCAAGGTTATTTTTCCCTTCTTTAGAAATCTCAATCTTACCTTTTCTATGCTCCTCACCATAAGAACATGCATAAAATTCCATCTTCCTCTTATTTGATGACTTAGGAATACCACTATATTTCACCTTGTTAATCATATATCACGATGACTGATTCGACATAATCACAATATCTTTCTCTCTTGGCATTACACAATTTTGTTGCTAATAGTCACCAATTTTTCCATTGGATTAAATGTTAACCGAATTCCTTCTGGTTCCCTCCAATGACTAATACACAAAAATAATTCTTTGAGATGAAGAAATCATACAAGGAAAATAACATAATCAAGGGGGAGTACCTTCGACATCTAACATCTTAGGTTTAATTATAATATCGTTACTGTAATTCTAGGACTATAACATATACTTACACATAACCTTAGGGACATCCCTAGACATACCTTATAAATATCTCTAGGGATCTCACTAAAGTTTTCG
This sequence comes from Viscum album, assembly GCA_963277665.1. NCBI lineage: Eukaryota > Viridiplantae > Streptophyta > Magnoliopsida > Santalales > Viscaceae > Viscum > Viscum album. The sequence goes on from OY728151.1 coordinate 1,613,596,114, forward strand.
CATCCTACTTTCCAAAGGTTAACTAAAACTTTCCTCTGATACCAATTGTAGAGACCCAAAGCTTAACGTACATGGACATAACATTACTTTTGCAAAATACTTGATACTTAACAAAAACATACACACAAGGACAGTAATAGTTTAGTGTCTTTGGAAACTCGGAACGTAATCTTCTAATCGTGGTGAAAGATCTTCAACATCTCCCATAAAGATCTTCCCCTTTTGGTTTTCTTACCTAAAACCTTTCATTAAATGCCGAGGAAAAGAAAACATATAAAGGGTGAGTTCAAATGCTTATTAAGGGTAAAAATAGTGAACATAAAACAATTCATAAGCATTTGATAGAAAAAACATGAACATGAAATTTAAACATCAAAATCTTGAGCAAAGACATAAATCGTGGAAGTACGTAAGGCATATATCATAATGGAACATCAATCATGATAAAATATAATGGGAATAAAACATGTAATTTTTGCAACCATTCAGAACATGTCATTATTTCCATAGTAGCCAAGGAATTGCTACCAAGACCATCTTAGTGGACAAAGTCCCTTTCTGAATAGAGTTCACTCCTCGTTTCAGTCTTGTAACACTGAACCAGATTAACTTACCGTTCGAGCCATGTCTATCTCATGAGATATAAATCTTTACCCAATGAATTGGAGGGAGATATAGGTACCACCCATATCATAATGAAACCATTCTTATGTGCGCCACAAAATCAAAAATCATACATCATAGCATAGCCCATGTAATAAAAATGGGAGTCTTAAACATCATGACATCATAAAACAATTCATATAAGATAAAGGACTTCATAAAAATAATTCCAAAACAACATAATAAAATCAATGTAATAATTGGGATATAAACAGAAACCTATATTATCTTAGATGGAAAATAATTTTGATAAAACACTTGAACTCTATTCTTGAGGAAAATATCCTTTCTACTTCAAAAACATTTTTCTTTTCTTAACATGTCATACAATTTTAAACTAAAAGAAGTTGATTAAAAATAAACTTGAAAAATTGTAAAGGAATATTCATGTAAATAATGTTCTAAAAATCCATTCATGCTGTATAAGTTAAAAAAAACATTCTTCCCGTACTTTGGCCGGAAAAGTCAAAAAGTACCTCGTATGAAAAACGACAAAAGATTCCTTTCATATCTTTTACTAAAAACTCACAGAAGGGTAAAATTGGATTTAAAAAATTGTATGTGGATAGAAATAATATTACATATTGAGAAAATATGGATGTGGATGATGAAATACACCCCAGTAAATACCAAATTATAAACAATCTCGGATAAAAATGAGATTGTGAGATTTTCCCTTACCTTAGGTCCGATATGCTTCGTACGTATCCGAACCTCCTGTATAATGATTTAAATAATGTCATTGAAATATTACAGAATCATATTCATTTTTATGATATCATATATGGTTCACTTATGACTTTATATTACCCGTTCTTTTGTAAGTTCCATGTTAAAGTAGCATTTTGGGTAAAATCGTTTTATTTATCATACATGTTTGGACTTATTGTTCTTGATATTATTACTTATAACCTGATTTACTTAATTCCAGAATGTAAAAAATGATTTATAGGTAATATATATTCATCATATACATATATATATATGATAGATCTATAAATGGAATGAAATACACCGTTCATGGAGATGGTAGACCGTACGTACGCATGAACGCTGTTTTCGTTTCCTTATTGAATTGAATGGAATTAAGTAGATGACATACATATATATATACATAAATACAGTATCATTATTATGTCATATATTTAATTATTACTTATTATATATACTTTATAATCATTAATGAATGGTTAACATGGAGAATGAATCTCATCGCATCGTGGAGACGGTAGTCCGTATGTATGCACGAGCAATGATATCATTCCCATGATCGTGGAATTGTATTGAAGTTTATGTATAATATTTCAGAATCAATATCACTTTAAAATAATTATATATAGTTATCTATTTACACCATTATACCCATCCAAGTAAGGTGGTGGTCGAAAACAAATTACACCACGGCATGGAGACGGTATTCCGTACGTACGCACGCACGGTGATTTCATTTTTTGTAGGATGGATAGATGGTGAAATATGGTTGTTTCATATTTATAATAACATATTAGTATATGAGGGACACTGATGTTATTACTTCATAATTAAAAAACTAAAGAAGAATAAGTTGGAGAAGAAATAAAGTTGAAATAATTGGTAAGAGACATGACCTCTTCTTTGTAGGGCCTCTTCTTAACCTCCTATTAGGGAACTAAAGATGGTATTTTAAGAAGACCAGAACCTCTAGGATGTTTCTATGGGAGTGGAGAAGAGAAATTGGCAGGGGTTGGCTGAGCTTGAAGGCTCAAAGTGGTGTGAGGAAGAGAGGGAGGAGATGCCCATTTATAAGAGAGGAGAGGGGCACCTTTGGAAATATAAGAAATAGTAGTTTATATTAAATCCCAACCCCACTTAAAAACTTCCAAAATGACTCGTATCTGAATATTATATGATATAAGGTTGTAATCTCATCAACCAATAAAATTTATACATGTTAGGAATTTATTTTAAACATTATCAACTTGATTTATCCTTATTTATCAATTTAAGTTTATTTGTGGTAATAATATTATAAATTTTAAATTATTATAAATAATTACATATGTGTTGTGAATTTTCAATAATTTGACAATTTATGATATTTTTGACTATATAAATTTTATTTTATAATTTTTAAATATTTTTGTGATTTTTAAACAATTTAATAATATGTTATTTCTATAAAATAACAATAGTGTCAATTTTGACACTAGTCATTTATTTGAATTTAAATAAAATCTACACAGAGGATATATTCTAACTAAAATATTTAATAAATTCATAACATGTCAAATTTGTCTAGAAAATTTGGGGAGAACATTAAATAGTTCATATAATATTTATTTTAATATTTTTAAAACCATTTATTTCCTATATCTCTTAATAAAATAATTAGTACAACATTTTTGTATAATTATTTAATATACATATTTGTTGCATAAAAATTAAAAATAAAATTCATTTGATGAAGATAAATATCAAATATTTTATAATAATAATTTTACTCGAATTTATCATCTTAAAATAACAACATGTAAATTGTTATCTTTATTAAATTATGAAGGTGACAACTTTGGAATCATTTAAAATAAAATATTATGAGTTCCATAATCGCCATAATAAGGATCCAAATGGTCAAAAATTCGGCCAGTGGATGATTAGGGTTTATATATACACTACTAATAAGTTTTTTGCATATTTTGGAGCCTTTCGATATGTATTACTATTTCAATAAAAACTATATTATTGATTTTTAACTAAATAAATAATTTCAGCATCATTAATGTATAAGATAATAAGGTAATTAAATAACTCTTAAAAATTACAAATAAATTACCATGATAAATAAAAACATTTTATATTTCAAATCAGTATTTATAACCGAATTTATATTCTGTAGAAACTTATATTAAAAATACTTTAACTATTCAAGTTGAGTGAGACATATTTCACTTTCCTTTAAATAAAATAAACTAAAGGTCTTAATCACCTCCAAGTGGGTTCTAATGCATTCCATTGCGACCCAAATATGACTTAGGACGAAATTTAATCATCCAAATTTATTAATACAAGTATTATTATAATTTTATGATATTATATTTACCCTTAATTACCCAATTTACCTTTTACTATTGTAAATAAAATTTACCATTGTTACTATTCATAAAGTTCAAAAATAAAAAGTATTCTATTAATATAATTTGGACCCACTAACTGTAACACCCCGAGCTTCCACGATACGCCTCTCTTTCAATAATTCAATAGCTTGCATTGTACGCCAGTTCGAGTTCTAAAACACCGCGACTAATCAATGTAGCCGTTATGAATAGTAATAACCACCTTTTAAAATTATAGAAATTTTATATTTCAAAACGGACTTCATTTTTGTATTCGTAATATCGAAATTAGCCTATGTTGAATTTTTGGTATTTTTCTGAGAACTTCTAATTTTTTATGAATAGTGAAAAATACTTTAAAACAACTTTTTTAATCAAAATAATTTATTGTGATAAATTATACTATTTAGTGGTTTTAAGGTATAATTAGAATATATTTTTACCATTTTATCCAATGGTGGTCATTAGAATTAATTTAACATTGAAATTGGACATAAACAATTGCCAATCTTTTGATATAAATTGTTTCTTAAAAACACGCTATTTGTCGTAACAACGGGAATTAATTATAGAATTAATTAATGAAACTTATATGTTTGGAATTTTGTAAAATAGACATAATTTTTGAATTCGGAATATCAATTATAGCTTAGGGTGAAATTTTGGCCTTGTTCTGAAAAACTTCAATTTTTGATGAATAGTGAAACCACTAAGTAGTAGTTAAATAACTGATTTTTCGTTTAAATGAAATATTACCACTTCTGTGATTTGATTTTCAAAAATCCGACATACATGGTTATCATTAAGAAGTAAAATGTGGTTCAATGAGATTAAATTTTTTTTGGTGAATAGTAACTTTTAAGTTCTTAATCGCGATTAGAGGTAATTAGTGTAGTTTAAGGTACAAATAATGTTTTAATAATATGAGATGAGCATGACACTTGTCCTACTCCTATTTGATGAGTCATGGCCGACCAAGACAACCCATGGGTCAACTTGGGGACCCCATGGAGCCACTTTAGTTGGAAAATGACATTAATATATATTTATTTAATGTTAAAATAAAATTGACACAAACATGAGTTATTTTACTAAAACAGTTTTTACGTGGGGTTACACAAGTCCAAAGTTTGACTATAAATATTTATTATAAATCTAAAAAGATTTCCTACATCATAGTAGTTTTTTTATAATTTTTATACATTAAATAAATTAAATTATTTATGACATCATTATGATGCAGCGATGACCTCATTATTTAACGATTTAAATAAAATGAGAAGATAATGAAAAATCCAAGGCTTACACTTGTCCAAAGCCAATTGGATGAGGAGATTTCGAACCCTTATCACCTTAGACACGAATTATATAAGTGTGGGACCTTTAGAATCCGAAAAGCATTGTGAAATAATGTAACATTTCAATCTTTCCAAAAGTTCCCCTCCTCTCCACTTATAAAAGGCCCCCACCTCTCCCACCTAATTTACACTTCCAAGCCATTTGGCTCGGCCCAACTCTGCCCAAATACTCTCCCAACTTCCCCTATTACTCCTAGAAGCCTCACTTTGGGCAGAACTCTTCCCAAGGAATCCTTTGGCTCATATCAAAAAGAGTTACCCGATTTTGAGGTAATGTCTTTTCTAATGTTGTTTTGTTTTATTTTTCTTCTCCAACCCCCTAAACTCTTTTTATTCATTTCTTTTGTAACAACACCAGTATACTCAATATACTAGGATGTTTTTATAAGAAGTATTCGAGCTACACTTACACACACCTACATCTAATGGTTAAAGAATATACGGTTTCTGTGGTTGGCGAATTTCTGCCTCACGAAACGATGATTGTTCAACACTCATATAACACCTTCAAAGGTGGCCATTAAGATGTCACTATTTTTATATATGATATATAATATGTTTATGTTTTACTTATTCTTCTGTATTTATCATTTATGGCATACTTTATGATTTCCATTATCGGTAAAACGCGATAATTTCATTTTAGGAAGTGCGGACTACCGCCCCCTCAAAGTGATTTGAATCGTTAATGCCATATGCGGGATGTATAAAGGATGGAGTAAATGGTATTATACACTATATTATACTGGAATTATATTATTCATTTATATCATTATGATTTCATTCCATTAAATATGAAATTGAAATGAAAGTAGCGTTCATGCGTACGTACGGCTTACCGTCTCCATGAACGGTGCATTTCATTTCTTACCTCTAAATGTTATGTAATATTATAAATGAATGTATATACTGGATATATAAGATATATATGACATCTAAATCATAAATATAATTCTGGAGATAATGGATATTCTACCACATAAACAACTTGTAATTATAAGAAGTTTATTGTTGACTCAAATACCAAAGATCGACAAAACGACCGTTATTAACTTAAATAATTACATAATTTTCATATCATTGTAATAAGTGATATAATAAGGACAATGAAATTGAAAATGGTTCTTAATAAGGTATATATTAACTCTAGTTTATTATTCAGGAGGTTAAAGAACGGTTGAGTCAAGTCAGACACAAGGTAAGGGAATTTCTTAACCCAATTTCCATTCTTTGGGTTAATCTCCTACTTTCCAATTATGTCATGATATTATTATGTCCTATCTTGTATTTTTACTTTCTTCATGTGTACCTATAGTGAATACACATAATAGATCTATTTTATTTTAAAAATGATCTTTTTAAGGACTTCGTATCAATCCCCTTTCATTGAGGCATATTTGGTTTTATACACAATTTTCTTTTATACGGTGTATAAACCCCTTTGAATTTTACGGTTGTTCAAAAGGAATCTTTTTATACAAAGCATTTTGCTAAACGACAAAAGGGGATGTTTTTCTTTCCGTACTTATGCGGCGACAACGACTCCTCCGCCGCCGTGACCATTATTTGAGTTTCGGCTTCCTCTATAAGCCATCTTTTTTTTAATGAAAAATAAATACAATGTTTTAACTTTCTTTTATTTTGGTATTGAAAATGGTTTTGAAAGCGTTTTTATTATATCAATGTGCTGTATTGATATCTTGAGATTGAAATGTGGAAATGTTATGTTTCCTTTATGCATGTTTTATGTGATACAATTATGTTATGGTTTATGATATGTTTAAACCTATTCATATGAGGAATGCATTGGACTTAATAAGTGACGGGTGGAGCCCGCTATAGCTCCTCGATGAATCGGCAGGTCTCATGAGACAAACTAGTGTCTTGGCACGAGGCCTTGACAAAATCTTATTTTTGGTCTTGGCACGAGGCCTTGACTACGTGGTTATGATAGTCTGGCATTATGCATTCCATCATTATGAAAGTGGTTATTGATATTGCATGTGATTATTCGACCAGTAGAATATCCATGTGAAGATGTGAATGGCATTGTATCATTTTACTTTTGCCATACTATGTTGAAGTTCATGTTTAAAAGGCTTTTGTTTTAGTTATACATTGCCTTAAATGTTAATGTTTATTTATGAAAGCTTCCGCTATATTGTTAACCTTACTGAGCATCTGAGCTCACCCCTTTCAATGTTTTAATATTTTTCCAGGATGTGAAGAAGTATTTTATGAATGACCTGCAGGGATAGTCCGAAGAGGATAGAAGTGTGGACTATGGAGAATATGTTATTATAGTTTTTCACTTTGTGATGTAATGTAAGATTTATGAATGTATCTAGTGTTTCCAAGGATACTAAACTAATCGGTCTTTCGAGACTTGATCTTTTGTGATCATGCCAATGTTACGAAGTAACGCACCGACTCTGGGTAGCTGGGGTCGGGGCGTTACAGTTGGTATCAGAGGCAGTTTAGTACTAACCTTGGAAGCTAGATTTAGATAAACTCTGATTAGAGCACATAGCCCAAAGATAGACTTTGAGGATTAGTATAGAAGAACTTCCTAGAATTTTGTTATTGTAGAGATTTTGTGAGTTTTCCGAGCAACACATCCCTGTCTGGATACGAGCAAGTAGAGGCGGCTCTGGCACAGATGTACCTAGGGGTAAAACCCAAAAACACCGCTTTGAGCTAGACTCGGACGGGAACTAGTGCACGACAACGGGCCTTGCTGCACTCTTGGTTATGACACTCCCGGGGGATATGCTTAGGATAATTCCCATTTTCTTTACAAACCACTATGAAAGGTTATGAGTATATACTTCCTCAAATAAAACCTTTTTATGATTATGGATTATATCCATAAATAGTTCAATTTATGTTAAGTATTTTACATGTATGGAATTATGTATTTTGATTCATAAACTGATCTAGTTTATGCAATTGTTTAGAAATGGCCCCTAGTGGAAGAAATGGAAACCGTATCAATGCACGAACTCCGTGTAGGGATTGCCATCCTGCTCAAGATAATTATTGTGGATCTGGAGATACAACTGGTGCTGATCAACTTAATACCATACTGGGACAACTCACTCAGGTTATGATTAATAACCTTACTCGTATGGAGCACCCTGATCCGCAACGTGGAGGATCAATGTTAGATCGATTCATGAGGCAACAACCACCAACGTTCAATGGGAGTACAAATCCCTTAGTAGCCGAGCAATGGATAAATTCCCTAGAGAAAATATTTCAGGCTTTGGGGAGCAGTGAAAGGGAAAAAGTTATCATGGCAGTTTACCGCCTCACTGGAGATGCTGATCAATGGTGGTCATTGATTCAAAACATGAAGGAAGATGATGAAGTATTGAATATGGAATGGAGGGAGTTCAAAGAGATTTTCTTAGAAAAATACTTTCCTCGTGACCATCAAGCAGATATGGAAATGCAATTTCTGAGTCTGAGGCAGAAGGAGGATGAGAATGTCGCAAAGTATGAGGCTAACTTTACAAGGTTAGCGAGGCATGCTTCTGATTATATACGTAACCTAAGAAGTAAGATTGATCGTTTCTTTTATGGGTTAAAACCATTTCTCCGTCGAGCTTTAGTATCACAAACCTTCTCATCATACGAAGATATTGTCTCATGTGCAATCAAGACAGAAAAGGAATTCTCTAAGTCTTATGACAACAAAGTAAAGCAAGAGAAGAAGAGAATGGTGTAACAAGAAACGGATAAAGGGAAAAAGGGAAAGAAGGATTTTCCATTATGTGATAGTTGTGGGAAGAATCACCCCGGTGCTTGCCTAAAAGGAATGGGAGTTTGTTATAAATGTGGAGAAAAAGGTCACCAGGCGTGTGATTGCAAGGGAAAGAAAGAGTCTATCAATGTTGAATGCTACAATTGTAGAGAAATGGGTCATTATGCAAATGAATGTCCTAAGCGTCAAGGAAACTTACCTCAGAAAAGGCCAAGGGATCAAGGCCAATCTTATACTGTGACTATAGTTGAAGAGGAATAATTATTGTATTTGTGTTTTTGGACTCAAGAACTAGATTATGGTTATAAGAATAATGTGATATATATAAGGATTGTACTGCAGTACATGTTGTTTTCATTAAGGATTTAATATGATGAAGGTAATCATATTTTTAGTATGTGACAATAAGAGAAAAATTACTTTGTTTGGGGAATCTGAGGTTACAATTGATTTTGGAATTTAACGACCATTTAGAGAAAGTCTGGACGGAGGTATTTTGGATAACTATAAAGGTTGGAGTGGATTATGTTGATCTTTGGATAGTATTGTTTAAGGTTAAAGCATTTTTGAAGATTATTTTTGGAATATTATAATACTATAGTTTTAGGAAAAGGACAACCTATAGGGTGGGGCATAACCCATCGCGTCGGACAAAGCTGCAAGAATCGAACCCACAACCATAGTGCGACAGGCCTTTATTTCCTACCACTAGCCTACAGGAAGTCCCTAGTTATTAAAAAATAATTTTACTAATCTAAATTGTATGTGTTAACATTTGGAACCTTATACAATTAGGAAAAGTATAATATTTTTTGGGTTCTATTATCTTTTTGAGTGAAAGGTGAGTTGAAGGTTGAAACTCTAATTGTCAGGCATAAATATATATATACCTATCTGTTATTCAATGAATAAATTAATACTTAAACTTTAGTAAAGGGATATTAAAACAAAAAATGCGTTATCCTAATACCTTATGTCTTGTTGAACTGATGATATTTTAAATCAACATAGATTAAAGGCTTTGAGGCCCTCAATTTGACAGTTGATTGTGATTGATGACCTCAATCACTCCCTACGAATATTTACGTTTTCCCTTCAATTATATGTCTCTAATTGCCACCAATGTTCTCCTAATCGAGATCATAATTGGGTGGTGACTTTTTCATTTCCCTTTCCCTCTTATTAAGGCTAAATTTTATTAACCTTATTTCCGATGTGGGTTTTCCACAAAGGTATTTTCTATTTTCTACCTCTTATTTTCAAAGAAAAATATCAAATTGCGAGGACACAATTTATTGAAGGATGGGTTAATGTAACACCCCGAGCTTCCACGATACGCCTCTCTTTCAATAATTCAATAGCTTGCATTGTACGCCAGTTCGAGTTCTAAAACACCGCGACTAATCAATGTAGCCGTTATGAATAGTAAAAACCACTTTTTAAAATTATAGAAATTTTATATTTCAAAACAGACTTCATTTTTGTATTCGTAATATCGAAATTAGCCTATGTTGAATTTTTGGTATTTTTCTGAGAACTTCTAATTTTTTATGAATAGTGAAAAATACTTTAAAACAACTTTTTTAATCAAAATAATTTATTGTGATAAATTATACTATTTAGTGGTTTCAAGGTATAATTAGAATATATTTTTACCATTTTATCCAATGGTGGTCATTAGAATTAATTTAACATTGAAATTGGACATAAACAATTGCCAATCTTTTGATATAAATTGTTTCTTAAAAACACGCTATTTTTCGTAACAGCGGGAAATAATTATAAAATTAATTAATGAAACTTATATGTTTGGAATTTTGTAAAATAGCAATAATTTTTTAATTCGGAATATCAATTATAGCTTAGGGTGAAATTTTGGCCTTGTTCTGAAAAACTTCAATTTTTGATGAATAGTGAAACCACTAAGTAGTAGTTAAATAACTGATTTTTCGTTTAAATGAAATATTACCACTTCTGTGATTTGATTTTCAAAAATCCGACATACATGTTTATCATTAAGAAGTAAAATGTGGTTCAATGAGATTAAAATAATTTTTTGGTGAATAGTAACTTTTAAGTTCTTAATCGCGATTAGAGGTAATTAGTGTAGTTTAAGGTACAAATAATGTTTTAATAATATTAGATGAGCATGACACTTGTCCTACTCCTATTGTATGAGTCATGGCCGACCAAGAAAAACCATGGGTCAACTTGGGGACCCCATGGAGCCACTTTAGTTGGAAAATGACATTAATATATATTTATTTAATGTTAAAATAAAATTGACACAAACATGAGTTATTTTACTAAAACAGTTTTTAAGTGGGGTTACACAAGTCCAAATTTTAACTATAAATATTCATTAGAAAGATAAAAAGATTTCCTACATCATAGTAGTTTTTTTTATAATTTTTAGACATTAAATAAATTAAATTATTTATGACATCATTATGATGCAGCGATGACCTCATTATTTAACGATTTAAATAAAATGGGAAGATAATGAAAAATCCAAGGCTTACACTTGTCCAAAGCCAATTGGATGAGGAGATTTCGAACCCTTATCACCTTATCCACGAATTATATAAGTTTGGGACCTTTATAATCCGAAAAGCATTGTGAAATAATGTAACATTTCAATCTTTCCAAAAGTGCCCCTCCTCTCCACTTATAAAAGGCCCCCACCTCTCCCACCTCATTTACACTTCCAAGACATTTGGCTCGGCCAAACTCTGCCCAAATACTCTCCCAACTTACCCCTATTACTCCTAGAAGCCTCACTTTGGGAATAACTCTTCCCAAGGAAGCCTTTGGCTCATATCAAAAAGAGTTACCCGATTTTGAGGTAATGTCTTTTCTAATGTTGTTTTGTTTTATTTTTCTTCTCCAACCCCCTAAACTCTTTTTATTCATTTCTTTTGTAACAACACCAGTATCCTCAATATACTAGGATGTTGTTATAAGAAGTATTCTAGCTACACTTACACACACCTACATCTAATGGTTAAAGAACATACGGTTTCTGTGGTTGGTGAATTTCTGCCTCACGAAACGATGATTGTTCAACACTCATATAACACCTTCAAAGGTGGCCATTAAGATGTCACTATTTTTATATATGATATATAATATGTTTATGTTTTACTTATGCTTCTGTATTTATCATTTATGGAATAATTTATGATTTCCATTATGGGTAAAACGCGATAATTTCATTTTAGGAAGTGCGGACTACCGCCCCCTCAAAGTGATTTGAATCGTTAATGCCATATGTGAGATGTATAAAGGATGGAGTAAATGGTATTATACACTATATTATACTGTAATTATATTATACATTTATATCATTATGATTTCGTTCCATTAAATATGAAATTGAAATGAAAGTAGCGTTCATGCGTACGTACGACTTACCGTCTCCATGAACGGTGCATTTCATTTCTTACCTCTAAATGTTATGTAATATTATAAATGAATGTATATACTGGATATATAAGATATATATGACATATAAATCATAAATATAATTCTGGAGATAATGGATATTCTACCACATAAACAACTTGTAATTATAAGAAGTTTATTGTTGACTCAAATACCAAAGATCGACAAAACGACCGTTATTAACTTAAATAATTACATAATGTTCATATCATTGTAATAAGTGATATAATAAGGACAATGAAATTGAAAATGGTTCTTAATAAGGTATATATTAACTCTAGTTTATTATTCAGGAGGTTAAAGAACGGTTGAGTCAAGTCAGACACAAGGTAAGGGAATTTCTTAACCCAATTTCCATTCTTTTGGTTAATCTCCTACTTTCCAATTATGTCATGATATTATTATGTCATATCTTGTATTTTTACTTTATTCATGTGTACCTATAGTGAATACACATAATATATCTATTTTATTTTAAAAATGATCTTTTTAAGGACTTCGTCTCAATCCCCTTTCATTGAGGCATATTTGGTTTTATACACAATTTTCTTTTATACGGTGTATAAACCCCTTTGACTTTTACGGTTGTTCAAAAGGAATCTTTTTATACAAAGAATTTTTCTAAACGAAAAAAGGGAATGTTTTTCTTTCCATACTTATGCAGCGACAACGACTCCTCCACCGCCGTGACCATTATTTGAGTTTCGGCTTCCTCTATAAGCCATCTTTTTTTTAATGAAAAATAAATACAAAGTTTTAACTTTCTTTTATTTTGGTATTGAAAATGGTTTTGAAAGCGTTTTTATTATATCAATGTGCTATATTGATATCTTGTGATTGAAATGTGGAAATGTTATGTTTCCTTTATGCATGTTTTATGTGATACAATTATGTTATGGTTTATGATATGTTTAAACCTATTCATATGAGGAATGCATTGGACTTAATAAGTGACGGGTGGAGCCCGCTATAGCTCCTCGATGCATCGGAAGGTCTCATGAGACAAACTAGTGTCTTGGCACGAGGCCTTGACAAAATCTTATTTGTGGTCTTGGCACGAGGCCTTGACTACGTGGTTATGATAGTCTGGCATTATGCATTCCATCATTATGAAAGTGGTTATTGATATTGCATGTGATTATTCGACCAGTAGAATATCCATGTGAAGATGTGAATGGCATTGTCTCATTTTACTTTTGCCATACTATGTTGAAGTTCATGTTTAAAAGGCTTTTGTTTTAGTTATACATTGCCTTAAATGTTAATGTTTATTTATGAAAGCTTCCGCTATATTGTTAACCTTACTGAGCATCTGAGCTCACCCCTTTCAATGTTTTAATATTTTTCCAGGATGTGAAGAAGTATTTTATGAATGACCTGCAGGGATAGTCCGAAGAGGATAGAAGTGTGGACTATGGAGACTATGTAATTATAGTTTTTCACTTTGTGATGTAATGTAAGATTTATGAATGTATCTAGTGTTTCCAAGGCTACTAAACTAATCGGTCTTTCGAGACTTGATCTTTTGTGATCATGCCAATGTTACGATGTAACGCACCGACTCTGGGTAGCTAGGGTCGGGGCGTTACAGTTGGTATCAGAGGCAGTTTAGTACTAACCTTGGAAGCTAGATTTAGATAAACTCTGATTAGAGCACATAGCCCAAAGATAGACTTTGAGGATTAGTATAGAAGAACTTCCTAGAATTTTGTTATTGTAGAGATTTTGTGAGTTTTCCGAGCAACACATCCCTGTCTGGATACGAGCAAGTAGAGGCGGCTCTGGCACAGATGTACCTAGGGGTAAAACCCAAAAACACCGCTTTGAGCTAGACTCGAACGGGAACTGGTGCACGACAACGGGCCTTGCTGCACTCTTGGTTATGACACTCCCGGGGGATATGCTTAGGATAATTCCCATTTTCTTTACAAACCACTATGAAAGGTTATGAGTATATACTTCCTCAAATAAAACCTTTTTATGATTATGGATTATATCCATAAATAGTTCAATTTATGTTAAGTATTTTACATGTATGGAATTATGTATTTTGATTCATAAACTGATCTAGTTTATGCAATTGTTTAGAAATGGCCCCTAGTGGAAGAAATGGAAATCGTATCAATGCACGAACTCCGTGTAGGGATTACCGTCCTGCTCAAGATAATTATTGTGGATCTGGAGATACAACTGGTTCTGATCAACTTAATACCATACTGGGACAACTCACTCAGGTTATGAATAATAACCTTACTCGTATGGAGCACCCTGATCCGCAACGTGGAGGATCAATGTTAGATCGATTCATGAGGCAACAACCACCAACGTTCAATGGGAGTAGAAATCCCTTAGTAGCCGAGCAATGGATAAATTCCCTAGAGAAAATATTTCAGGCTTTGGGGAGCAGTGAAAGGGAAAAAGTTATCATGGCAGTTTACCGCCTCACTGGAGATAATGATCAATGGTGGTCATTGATTCAAAACATGAAGGAAGATGATGAAGTATCGAATATGGAATGGAGGGAGTTCAAAGAGATTTTCTTAGAAAAATACTTTCCTCGTGACCATCGAGCAGATATGGAAAGGAAATTTCTGAGTCTGAGGCAGAAGGAGGATGAGAATGTCGCAAAGTATGAGGCTAACTTTACAAGGTTAGCGAGGCATGCTTCTGATTATATACATAACCCAAGAAGTAAGATTGATCGTTTCTTTTATGGGTTAAAACCATTTCTCCTTCGAGCTTTAGTATCACAAACCTTCTCATCATACGAAGATATTGTCTCATGTGCTATCAAGACAGAAAAGGAATTCTCTAAGTCTTATGACAACAAAGTAAAGCAAGAGAAGAAGAGAATGGTGGAACAAGAAACAGATAAAGGGAAAAAGGGAAAGAAGGATTTTCCATTATGTGATAGTTGTGGGAAGAATCACCCCGGTGCTTGCCTAAAAGGAATGGGAGTTTGTTATAAATGTGGAGAAAAAGGTCACCAGGCGCGTGATTGCAAGGGAAAGAAAGAGTCTATCAATGTTAAATGCTACAATTGTAGAGAAATGGGTCATTATGCAAATGAATGTCCTAAGCTTCAAGGAAACTTACCTCAGAAAAGGCTAAGGGATCAAGGCCAATCTTATGCTGTGACTACAGTTGAAGCGGAATAATTATTGTATTTGTGTTTTTGGACTCAAGAACTAGATTATGGTTATAAGAATAATGTGATATATATAAGGATTGTACTGCAGTACATGTTGTTTTCATTAAGGATTTAATATGATGAAGGTAATCATATTTTTAGTATGTGACAATAAGAGAAACTTTACTTTGTTTGGGGAATCTGAGGTTACAATTGATTTTGGAATTTAATGACCATTTAGAGAAAGTCTGGATGAAGGTATTTTGGATAACTATAAAGGTTGGAGTGGATTATGTTGATCTTTGGATAGTATTGTTTAAGGTTAAAGCATTTCTGAAGATTATTTTTGGAATATTATAATACTATAGTTTTAGGAAAAGGACAACCTGTAGGGTGGGGCATAACCCATCACGTCGGACAAAGCTGCAAGAATCGAACCCACAACCATAGTGCGACATGCCTTTATTTCCTACCACTAGCCTACAGGAAGTCCCTGGTTATTACAAAATAATTTTACTAATCTAAATTGTATGTGTTAACATTTGGAACCTTATACAATTAGGAAAAGTATAATATTTTTTGGGTTCTATTATCTTTTTGAGTGAAAGGTGAGTTGAAGGTTGAAACTCTAATTGTCAGGAATAAATATATATATACCTATCTGTTATTCAATGAATAAATTAATACTTAAACTTTAGTAAAGGGATATTAAAACAAAAAATGCGTTATCCTAATACCTTATGTCTTGTTGAACAGATGATATTTTAAATCAACATAGATTGAAGGCTTTGAGGCCCTCAATTTGACAGTTGATTGTGATTGATGACCTCAATCACTCCCTACGAATATTTACGTTTTTCCTTCAATTATATGTCTCTAATTGCCACTAATGTTCTCCTAATCGAGATCATAATTGGGTGGTGACTTTTTCATTTTCCTTTCCCTCTTATTAAGGCTAAATTTTATTAACCTTATTTCCGATGTGGGTTTTCCACAAAGGTATTTTCTATTTTCTACCTCTTATTTTCAAAGAAAAATATCAAATTGCGAGGACACAATTTATTGAAGGAGGGGAGAATGTAACACCCCGAGCTTCCACGATACGCCTCTCTTTCAATAATTCAATAGCTTGCATTGTACGCCAGTTCGAGTTCTAAAACACCGCGACTAATCAATGTAGCCGTTATGAATAGTAATAAAAACTTTTTAAAATTATAGAAATTCTATATTTCAAAACGGACTTCATTTTTGTATTCGTAATATCGAAATTAGCCTATGTTGAATTTTTGGTATTTTTCTGAGAACTTCTAATTTTTTATGAATAGTGAAAAATACTTTAAAACAACTTTTTTAATCAAAATAATTTATTGTGATAAATTATACTATTTAGTGGTTTTAAGGTATAATTAGAATATATTTTTACCATTTTATCCAATGCTGGTCATTAGAATTAATTTAACATTGAAATTGGACATAAACAATTGCCAATCTTTTGATATAAATTGTTTCTTAAAAACACGCTATTTGTCGTAACAGCGGGAATTAATTATAAAATTAATTAATGCAACTTATATGTTTGGAATTTTGTAAAATAGACATAATTTTTGAATTCGGAATATCAATTATAGCTTAGGGTGAAATTTTGGCCTTGTTCTGAAAAACTTCAATTTTTGATGAATAGTGAAACCACTAAGTAGTAGTTAAATAACTGCTTTTTCGTTTAAATGAAATATTACCACTTCTGTGATTTTATTTTCAAAAATCCGACATACATGGTTATCATTAAGAAGTAAAATGTGGTTCAATGAGATTAAAATAATTTTTTTGTGAATAGTAACTTTTAAGTTCTTAATCGCGATTAGAGGTAATTAGTGTAGTTTAAGGTACAAATAATGTTTTAATAATATGAGATGAGCATGACACTTGTCCTACTCCTATTTGATGAGTCCTGGCCGACCAATACAACCCATGGGTCAAATTGGGGACCCCATGGAGCCACTTTAGTTGGAAAATGACAATAATATATATTTATTTAATGTTAAAATAAAATTGACACAAACATGAGTTATTTTACTAAAACAGTTTTTAAGTGGGGTTACACAAGTCCATATTTTGACTATAAATATTCATTAGAAAGATAAAAAGATTTCCTACATCATAGTAGTTTTTTTATAATTTTTAGACATTAAATAAATTAAATTATTTATGACATCATTATGATGCAGCGATGACCTCATTATTTAACGATTTAAATAAAATGGGAAGATAATGAAAAATCCAAGGCTTACACTTGTAAAAAGCCAATTGGATGAGGATATTTCTAACCCTTATCACCTTAGCCACGAATTATATAAGTGTGGGACCTTTATAATCCGAAAATCATTGTGAAATAATGTAACATTTCAATCTTTCCAAAAGTACCCCTCCTCTCCACTTATAAAAGGCCCCCACCTTTCCCACCTCATTTACACTTCCAAGCCATTTGGCTCGGCCAAAATCTGCCCAAATACTCTCCCAACTTCCCCCTATTACTCCTAGAAGCCTCACATTGGGCAGAACTCTTCCCAAGGAAGCCTTTGGATCATATCAAAAAGAGTTACCCGATTTTGAGGTAATGTCTTTTCTAATGTTGTTTTGTTTTATTTTTCTTCTCCAACCCCCTAAACTATTTTTATTCATTTATTTTGTAACAACACCAGTATCCTCAATATACTAGGATGTTGTTATAAGAATTATTCGAGCTAAACTTACACACACCTACATCTAATGGTTAAAGAACATACAGTTTCAGTGGTTGGCGAATTTCTGCCTCACAAAACGATGATTGTTCAACACTCATATAACACCTTCAAAGGTGGCCATTAAGATGTCACTATTTTTATATATGATATATAATATGTTTATGTTTTACTTATGCTTCTGTATTTATCATTTATTGCGTACTTTATGATTTCCATTATGGGTAAAACGCGATAATTTCATTTTAGGAAGTGCGGACTACCGCCCCCTCAATGTGATTTGAATCGTTAATGCCATATGTAGGATGTATAAAGAATGGAGTAAATGGTATTATACACTATATTATACTGGAATTATATTATACATTTATATCATTATGATTTCGTTCCATTAAATATGAAATTGAAATGAAAGTAGCGTTCATGCGTACGTACGGCTTACCGTCTCCATGAACGGTGCATTTCATTTCTTACCTCTAAATGTTATGTAATATTATAAATGAATGTATATACTGGATATATAAGATATATATGACATCTAAATCATAAATATAATTCTGGAGATAATGGATATTCTACCACATAAACAACTTGTAATTATAAGAAGTTTATTGTTGACTCAAATACCAAAGATCGACAAAACGACCGTTATTAACTTAAATAATTACATAATGTTCATATCATTGTAATAAGTGATATAATAAGGACAATGAAATTGAAAATGGTTCTTAATAAGGTATATATTAACTCTAGTTTATTATTTAGGAGGTTAAAGAACGGTTGAGTCAAGTCAGACACAAGGTAAGGGAATTTCTTAACCCAATTTCCATTCTTTGGGTTAATCTCCTACTTTCCAATTATGTCATGATATTATTATGTCCTATCTTGTATTTTTACTTTCTTCATGTGTAACTATAGTGAATACATATAATAGATCTATTTTATTTTAAAAATGATCTTTTTAAGAACTTCGTCTCAATCCCCTTTCATTGAGGCATATTTGGTTTTATACACAATTTTCTTTTATACAGTGTATAAACCCCTTTGACTTTTACGGTTGTTCAAAAGGAATCTTTTTATACAGAGCATTTTGCTAAATGACAAAAGGGAATGTTTTTCTTTCCGTACTTATGTGGAGACAACGACTCCTCCGCCGCCATGACCATTATTTGAGTTTCGGCTTCCTCTATAAGCCATCTTTTTTTTAATGAAAAATAAATACAAAGTTTTAACTTTCTTTTATTTTGGTATTGAAAATGGTTTTGAAAGCGTTTTTATTATATCAATGTGCTGTATTGATATCTTGAGATTGAAATGTGGAAATGTTATGTTTCCTTTATGCATGTTTTATGTGATACAATTATGTTATGGTTTATGATATGTTTAAACCTATTCATATGAGGAATGCATTGGACTTAATAAGTGACGGGTGGAGCCCGCTATAGCTCCTCGATGCATCGGCAGGTCTCATGAGACAAACTAGTGTCTTGGCACGAGGCCTTGACAAAATCTTATTTGTGGTCTTGGCACGAGGCCTTGACTACGTGGTTATGATAGTCTGGCATTATGCATTCCATCATTATGAAAGTGGTTATTGATATTGCATGTGATTATTCGACCAGTAAAATATCAATGTGAAGATGTGAATGACATTGTCTCATTTTACTTTTGCCATACTATGTTGAAGTTCATGTTTAAAAGGCTTTTGTTTTAGTTATACATTGCCTTAAATGTTAATGTTTATTTATGAAAGCTTCCGCTATATTATTAACCTTACTGAGCATCTGAGCTCACCCCTTTCAATGTTTTAATATTTTTCCAGGATGTGAAGAAGTATTTTATGAATGACCTGCAGGGATAGTCCGAAGAGGATATAAGTGTGGACTATGGAGACTATGTTATTATAGTTTTTCACTTTGTGATGTAATGTAAGATTTATGAATGTATCTAGTGTTTCCAAGGCTACTAAACTAATCGGTCTTTCGAGACTTGATCTTTTGTGATCATGCCAATGTTACGAAGTAACGCACCGACTCTGGGTAGCTGGGGTCGGGGCGTTACACTGACTCCAAATATGGAATCCATTTTTCCAAATTCAATACACATAAGTTGTAGAAAGTAAATTAAAATTAAACCTGTTGTCGAAAGAAAACAGGTTTTTGTTTAAAACATTGCTAAAGATTGAATTTATTTAACCCACGAATTCAATGTAAAATCAATGATAATGACATAAATTATATTTAATGATAAAAATATATTCTATTTATACATTAAAACCATTAAACATTATAATTTAACCACATAAGTTATTACGATGAAAAAAGTTGTTTTTAATTAAAATATAGCGTGTTTTTACTATTCATTAAAATATGAAAGTTATCAGAATAATATGAAAAATTGGTCCAAGGTAAAATTTTATATCCTGATTCCAAAGAATAATTTTATTTTGTAAAATTGAACTTATAAACATTTCAAAAACTATATTTAAAGTGGGTGCACCATCAAAAGGCCGCAAAACTGCATTTTTTGAAAAATACTTATTTTACCCGAAAAATTTATTTTGTTCTTATACCATGTTCTAGAAAATGTGTAAGATGAATAATAATGTTATAAAATTCAAAATTTAATTAATACTATTCATAACGGCTAGTTCATAATAACATTATAATAATATATCATTGTTTAGTAAAACCCGGTATTGCATACAACACACGCTATCGAGGAAGGTCGCGATTGCGTGAAATGCAAGCCAAGTCAGGGTTGCGTGTAGCGCACGACTCCTTTGTTGTTGCGTATAACAAAATACATTGAATATATATATATATATATATATATATATATATATATACACTCAATATTTCGTAGAATAAATACTGTCAAACAAACATGAAATTATGTGTAACACGATCCAAGATTAGTGTTGCGTATACTGCAAGCTAATACGGTGTTGCGTATAGCGCAAGATAATCTTGGTGTAGCATAAAATAGAAGATATAAAAGAAATTAAAACTAATATATCTTATAAAATCTCGGGTTGTTACACCATCACCAGACCATTTGAATCAATCAGAAATGCAGTTGCCTACCACAAGCCATGAATTTAGGGAAAACGATGATTCCTTAGCCAGTACATCCCAAATCATCCTAGATATCCCATCCTCTAGACATGACAGAGGTCAGAATAAAGCAACAAATGTAAAGAGTATAGGAAGTGTCACTAAAATATTCAAAAAAATCCATGTCCACAAAGATCACTAGATATTGAAGACACACCTATGAAGAAAAAAAATATGGGCGAAGATATGATGAGAGAGAACCCAGACTAAAGGGATAAGATCCAAGGAACATCAAAAGAAGGAAAGGGGAAAATAAGAGGATAGGGGGAGAAACTGCCGAAGAACTCAGGCCTCCCTCGACCAAATCACTGCTGAGGGAACCCTGGAGTTGGAGGAATGAGGGTCGACACCACTCTGAGGCTTCATGTTCAATAACTAATGTGAGGTACCCCCTTTAAAAAGTATATATACTTAAAAAGAATAAATAAAGGGTTAAATACTACAAACCGAGGGTGCTACATTCTCCCTACCATTGGACTTTCTATCTTTGGAATGTAGAAAACCATTGCTGCTCCGAAAGAGTTCTAAAAATTTCTGTTTCATTTCCATCTCCTGTTCCCAAATCTATTCCAAAATCTGACCATGTTTCCACAAAACCCACAATAGATTGATTCTTTCTCAACACAATACCTTCTCTGGCCTATCCAAAACCTGCAGTGGCATGTTAACTAATGAAGCATACAACTCTAGCTCAATGTGATCCCATTTAATCATATGGTCAGGATCAGGCTGATACTTTTTCAACTAGAATACATGAGACACATTATGCACAGAATTGAACCATAGTGGAAATTCCAATAGATATTCTACCTC
Source organism: Viscum album (assembly GCA_963277665.1). Lineage (NCBI taxonomy): Eukaryota > Viridiplantae > Streptophyta > Magnoliopsida > Santalales > Viscaceae > Viscum > Viscum album. Next base: position 1,613,618,234 of record OY728151.1, read on the forward strand.
ACTAACCCATTCACGTATCTCAAAGGGCCAATGAATTGAGGAGATAAATTGTCTTACTTCCCTAAATGAAGATTTCCAAGCCTTGGATAGATTCGTACGAACCCATTATCACTCACCTCAAATGACAACAGTCGTCAAGGATGATACACATACAATCTCTGATGACTCTGAGCCATCTCCATCTATGTTCTAATCAACTAAATATTCTCCATTGTTTCTTGTATAAGGCTCGGCCGAATGAGTGAAGTCTCACCTATTTCCACCTCAAAAAGTGGAGAACGAGAAGGAAACCCATAAAAATCTAAAAATAGATCCATATGTATCGAGGAATGATAGATTTTTTTATATGATAACTCCACTAATAGCACATGATCTTCCAATGATCCAAAAAAATCCATTATGCAAGCCTGCATCGTGTCTTAAACATTTGTATCATTCTTTCAGATTGGATGTTTATTTGAGGGTGATATGCTGTACTCATAGCCAACCGAATCACATGGGATTTCATTAAGGATTTAAAGAAACAAGACATAAACCTCTAATCTATGTCTGGTAATACTGAAATTGGTATTCCCTTCCTCTTTACCTAATATTAGATATAGATATTTGAAAATTCATCCATCATATGATATTTACAAATAAGGATGAAATAAGATGACTTTGTGTGGTGATCCACTATAACTCATATAGAATTGTGTTTCTGAACCATAATTGGGAGACCTATTATAAAATCCACACATATCTTCTCCCATTTACACACATAGACAGGTAAAGACTACAACATACCTATTAGTATTTGAGGATATCACTTAAACTGCTGACAAGTTAAGTATCTTGAAATACACTCATCCACATTTCTTTTCATACCAATCCACCAAAAATGTGATTTGAACATCTTATACATACTCTATATTCCTAGATGAATAATCCATATTGAATTGCGGTATGCATTAATAAGTTGTTTCTGAAAAACTATAGGTAGAACCATCCAATACTAAAACCATAAAACTGAACTCCCATCTAGCTTCTATCCCTTAATGGTCTCCCACTATTAAGATTTTTACTCATAGAAACAAATTATGAATCAGACATCTATGTCTCTTTTACCATCTTAACCAAATCACAAAAAAATGAAAATGGAAGGAAGGATACAAATTCACCTTGGTTTTCACATTCCATGTGAATGTTGGCTAGAACTGACATCAACTGCCACTCATCTGAAGCCTCCTTTGCCAAATGATAAAATGAATTTCTCATTAATGCATCTGCCACCAAATTTCCTTTTCCTAGTGTATACATCCAGTCAAAATAAAACATTTAAAGATACTATATCCATAAACTTTTTCTCTGATTCAAATCTCATTGTGGGAAAATATTCTTCAAGATCTTATGATCCATGAAAAAAATAAATTTCTCATCAAAGAGATAATGACAACATGTCTTCAAAGCACAGACTATGGTAGCTAGCTCCAAATACAGAGTTGCATAGCGCTTCTCATGTAGCCTCAACTGTCTTGAGGCATATACAACAACATGATATCCTTGTATGAGAACACAAACTAACCCCGATCTTAAAGCCTCACAACACACCATTTTTCCCTTGTCCTGATTTTGAAAAAATCATGATTGGTGATGTTGTAAGGAGAATTTTATGTTCTTTAAAAGACTTATAACATTACACATTCAATTAGAATGGAAAATTATTCTTTGTCAAATATGTCAAATGTGATTATAGTAATTAAATTTCCTACACAAAGTGTCAATAATAACAAGCTAAACCAATGAAATTGTGTATCTCTAAGACATTCTTTGGAAGTTTCCAAGAGAAAACTGCATCTATCTTTTCTGGATCGAAAAAAAACCTATATTATAGATTATATGGACAAGGAAATGCTCCTCTTGTATCCAAAAATCACACTATGATAATTTTTCATAAAAATGATGACCCCTAAAGATTCCCAACATTGTGGTCAAGTGTTTCTCATACTCCACCTTTGTCCTTGAATACACCAATATGTCATCCAAAAACACCACCAAAAAAAATCTAGATACTTCTAAAATATTAGATTCATCAATTCCATAAAGACTTCTGGTTCATTCATAATATTAAAATTCATTACCACATATTCATTATGGATATATGTACTTCTAAAATCTATTTTGGAATACCCTACTTCTGAATCCTCAATTGGTGATATCCCGATCACAAGTCAATCTTAGAGAACAAATGAAAAATCCAAAATTGATAGAACAAGTCATCAATGCATGGAAGTGGATACATGTTCTTTATTGTAACTTGGTTAAGCTTATGATAATCCACACAAAACTGAATATTTCCATACCCCATTTACTCAAATAAGACTGGAACTTCCCATAGAGATGTGCTAGGTAGTATGAACCCTTTTATTTTTAGATCTTCTAAATTCACTTTCAATTCCCATAACTCTATTGATTCCATTTAATAAGACATATGTGATATAGGAATGGTCCCTGGGAGGAGATCAATTATAATATCCACATCTCTTGTAAGTGGAATCCCTAAGTAATTTTCAAGAAAAACATCTAAAAACTGATACAAAATAGTTATAAATTGTTATTTTTGAACTCATCCATCTATACCAATGTCAACACTACCAACTAATTAAATTTCATTCCAACTGTTGGTTCCAACAAGCCCATTGCACCGACCTTTACGTTCAGGTCTCCTCAAATCTGATGATCGATGCCATATTTGGTTGTAAAACTAACCTTTCAGGAAGAACAATCGATGTGATCCTTGAACATTGTCAACCAATCCATACCTAAGATTATATAAAAAAATTCCATCTCATGAAAATAGAAATTACATTTCATATCGGCTCCATCAATAGTTATAGAAAATGCTCTACATAAAATGGGTTTACATTCTCTATGAGAAATATGTGTTTGATTCTTTATCATAGAAGGCATCATATCAAATTTTAAACTCAACAAATCAATAACACGAGAAGAAATAATGTAATGGGAAGAACTTTTATCAAACAATGCTTGTATAAGGGTAGAATTTAAAATAATCACACCTATCACCATCGACAATCCATATTAAACATCCATGAAAACCTACCCAGCTCTATATAATTTCATGATTGAGACATTCTATTCCTTTTTTCCTGTTGATATATACCTTGTTGGGGAGTCAAGGTATTCCTAGAATCATCATGGCTAACTATACTCTGTTGATGAGAATTGTTCTGCTACCTGCATTCTGTTGAAGCATACAACATATACGACACATGAAGAGTATCCTAAACACACAACCATGGAGAACTATGACAATAACACTAAATATTCCCCATCATGTTGAAATTGTGGCATTCTCTTATTTGTGTGGTACACTTTCTCTTAATATGAATTAGTGAAACACACTGAAAACATTCAGTCTTGGTCTTGGTTCTTGGAGGAAGGTTAATTGATCTAGTGGTGAGATTTCAGTGTGTTCCACCTCCATGTGAAAAGGTGTCCCTCTTCCTCTTACCATTATTGTTAGAGTTATCACCTCCTCTCTTGAAGAAAACTATAATTCCTCCACATGGGTTTTTAGAAGTGACATATATCATAAAAAGAGTATCATATTAAAGTATTGGATCAATGGTTTGAATATACTGAGTGATGATTTGGACCAACTATTGGTTCACGTATGGCTCAAGTGCAACCAAATTCTCAATGTCCTCTTCCGACTGGTTTCTATTTTTCTTACCAGGTTCCATTTTCTAGAAACACCACAAATTCCGTATGTCTCACTCTATCTGTTGATGTTTTAATAATTCAAAATTATACCACATCATACTATCACAATAGTTCTTTTAAAAATAAATATTTTCCACATTCAACCATTTTTTATAAATACACCATGCTTTTAAAAATTAGACCATTTTCATAATACCACTACAATGATCGTTTTCAAAATCTTTCAATTGAAAATAACATTGAATTTTTTCAAAAATCAACACTTTTCACAAAATCATAAATCATTAATCAAAATGAAATATGAACTCTTAGTGGGAAGTCATTCTTATAATGCATTTCATGTTCATCTCATTCGCTAAACCCATGACAATGAGATTCAAAAACCTATAAGTGTCTCCAAAACAAATATATACCAAATCCATGGTAATTTGAAGATCAACATAAAAAGTTTAGATAGGTATTTTTATTCACTACATTTCATGTCCTGAAAATCCAACTTCTTTCTACCATGTAAACCCATGGAATACACTAGATTAATTTCAACTCCGACACTGACAACCCATACCAAGTTAAAGACCAACTAGGACTACCCCACTTGTTCCGAAAATATTGTAACACACAATGGATTTAAAAAAAAATTAAAGTTGAATACATTAAACACCGAGTCTATAAAAAAACACTTTGTTATAACTAAGTCAATAAACATAATTTTTCAACTTCTGTGATTTGAATTTAGAAAATCTGACTTATATGTTTCCATTTAGGGTGATTTTTGGAGACTGATATAACAAACATAATTTTTGACGAGTAGTAACCTACCCTTATGAATAGTAAAATACCCTTATGAATATTAATATAACCTTATAAATATTAGTGTTACCATTATTAATAGTAACCTCAACCATGAAAGTATAAATAAAATTTAGGCACCTTATAAATGAAGTAGAATATTTTACAAATTTTTAACTAAGTATTCATATTTTTTTAAGTGATAAAAATTTATTTACTATTTTAAAAAAATAAATAAATTCAATTTACTAAAATGGTATGATAAATAAATATTTTTTTGTCCTATGATTTTAGGATAATTTTATAAGACCATAGTTAATTTTTAAAGTATTATAAAAGCAATTTAAAATATAAAATTTGTATTTTTCAAGTAAATAATGATTTTATTTAAAAATTAAATTTCACATATTTAGAAAATTATTTTGATAAAATGGAATCCATTTTTGGATTCTAAATTTCAAATAATGTTTAGGGATTTTTTTTTATTTTTCTAAAATACATGAATTTTTAATGAATAGTAAAATATGATAATTTATGGTAAATGCTAAATACATGGTTTATTGATTCATAGATGATGTAAGACTGATATAATCACACTTGGTTTGAACTCACATGCAATTATTACTATTTTGGTCACATTAATCAAGACTATTCATATCCTTGAGAAAAAAATATCAAACTAATGATTAAAACAATGTAAAACCCCTCCTCTCCTCCACTATAAATACCACCCCTCCTTACCTCTTCACTTCACCCCTCTAAAGCCTTTTTCCTTGTCTATATTCTACCCAAATATCCTCCCAGGCTCCCTTTCCACATCCTTCAGCCCTTAGTCTCATAAAATGACTAAATCCTCTACCCTAAATAGGATCTCAAGGAAGAATAATTCAAGATGTAAATTCCCCTTTTCAATTCTTTTACTTTTATTTCATGTTCCTTTGTTTTATTTTCTATCCTCACCTCTCCACACCAAAATGTTATGAAAACTCCAGTACCTTAAATTTACTATAATTTTTTTTTTGTGATTATAGAATATGTTATTATCATCTCTCCTTTACCCTTCCTTTATGCTAGTAGTAAAAAACACTATATGAGATATGCTAATTTACCACATTCAAGGACGATGGGTATTGAATTTCTATTACCATATTCAATTCTAGTAATGAAACCATTATTATGGTTGAACTAGACTATAATTTATATATTATTTCTCATCTAGGATTCTGGAATCTTTTTATACAAATGGGTTTTATTTATAAAGAAAAATGAGTTTTTTGTGTTCAAAAACTGCTAATTAACCCAAACGGTTATCATTAAATAATTTATATAATGATTCATCTTCAATAAAACTAACCAAATGAAATTTAAAACCATTTAACCTTCTATGTGTTCACTAATAACATATAAATTCAATTATGGACAACCATCCTAATTTTAAACGATTCTATGTTCATGTATATAAGTATACTGATCATGAAACAAACAGACCCAAACAATGAAATTAAACCTCTTATCCCATCAAAAAGGCCATGAATGAACATAGAAATGTTATAATAAATCAATTAAATGTAGATATGGTTCTGTATTTATTAATTAATGAACCTAAATTTTTTTATTCTGGTCATTAAGATCAAGTGGAGAACACCTTCAGACTTAAGGTAAGAGTTTCTTCATCTCACATCCATTTTTGTGAGATATTTCATATTCACTACTACTACTTGTGTATGGTGTATTTATAGAGAAAATTGATGTTTAATATCATTAAACTATTTATTTTCATGATATTAAATGTATCATTTTATGATTTTTTTAATTTTGGGTCATACGATTCAATTGACTACAAAGTTTTAAGTATTTTCTACAGGAACCTCTATTTTCATTCAGGTTGCTCTTATTCTCTAAACACCTCAATTAAATTATTACTTATTCATATGTACTCCTAATAAATTATGTGTGAATTTTCAATATATTTGTACCAATCATAATCCTTCTTTATTTTATGTGGATTTACATGTTTTAAAAGAATCTTTCAAAATAATTTTTCTGAAATACAATCCTAATTCAAGGAACATCTCAAATTCTTACATATTTTGATGTTCAATATATAATATATTTTAAGCCATATTTATCTTTATAAAATACAAAATTTCAAAATAAAAATTATATTTTGTCTCATTTCTAGTTTTATGAAAGCAAACATGCCTTGACACTTTAAAATCCTTTAATATTTTCCATAAACCACACTAAAATGTTTTAATTCTTAAGTTTATTTAAAAGATCTTTTTAAATTATTTCACCTCAAAAAGATTTTATTTAAGCCTCAAATATAATTTCAGTTACCTTCGATTTTATTTTTTGTGATATACATGTTTTCAATTCGATTTCATGATAAATACAAATGATTTTCCAAAAGAACTCTTCTTTCCAACGTAAAAATAAGTTTTCTCATATCACTTTAACTTTTATGAGATATATGACTTGTTCACCACTTATTTCTTTATTGGGGTTTATGTAATACCCTTTGGTATATCATATCAATATTATCATTATTTTGATGATATTCTAATGGATTATGATTTGAATGTTTCAAGGTAGTATGGGACACTTTGGAATATTTAAGGATTATTTCCTCAAGGATTCTTCAATGGTCTCATTGAAAAGTATCTTCATCTATGTCAAATTCCTTTGTTGAATATTTTACTTCATTAAGGTTTATTTCAAATGATATAATACACCATTTTTTATTTAATGGTTTATGATTAGTTTGATTGTGGATGTGAAATATTGAAACAATTCACCACATTACTTTGAATAGCTAGGGTTTATGTTTAAGGATTTGGTAATGTTAATTAAATTTCATATGTTAGTTTCAATATGAATGTGTATGTTGTTTATATTGATTCCCATTGATATGAGTAGTTAATTATACTTAGTAAGTGTTGGGTGGGTCTCTCTATATCCCCTTGGTGCATCGGTAGGTCTCATGAGAGACACTATTGTCTTGGCATGAGGCCTTGACAATATGATTATTTATGGTATTAGAATAGGGCCTTAGAGGTATGGTTATGATGTCCTGCATTATGCATTCCATCATTATGAATCTTGTAAAGGAAAGTTCATTTGCTTATTTGAATAGTATAATACCCATGATTATGTATTATTATAGCATTATTTATTCATATCTTATTCCTACCATTGTTTGTACAAGTTAATTTTTAATGGAATGTGTTTTTAGTTATTCCATGTGCTTAATGTTTATGTTTAAGATATCTTCTACTGTATTGTTTACCCTTAATGAGTATCTGAGCTCACCCCTTTTCTTTTGATTTATTTTTCCCTATGATGCAAAGAGGTTTATTATGAATTAATTTCATGGATAAACTTATAGTTTCTAATGTTCCCAATAAAACATAAATGTTATTTTTCATTTCAACTTGTAATGTTAAACCTATGTATGTATCTCGTTTTAAAAAACTAATAAACTATTTGACCTTTTGGGATATGACTTCCTTGTAATCATGATAATGTAATTAAATAATGCAATAACTCCAAGATTCTAAGGTCAGGGCATTATAGTTGGTGTTAGAGGAAGTTTAGTAGAAAACTTGGAAACTAGATTTAGAAAATGTAGATTAGGGGAAAACCCTAAGATAGACTTGAACATACACATAAAAGAACAACCTATAATTTTGGTAAGGAATAGATTATTTGGAAATTCCTAGAAAATTAATCATTGTATGGATACTACAAATGGACATGGTTCTAGAATATATGCACCTAGGAGTAGCAACATTGACAAGGTATTTCATGCTTGACCTGTGGTTACATGGTACATGACAACGTGCCTTAATGTGAACAAAGTTTGAAACTCCCAAGGTATATTCTTAAGAATAATTCACATTTTTTACAAGACATTATGAAGGATTTATGCTGCTAAAGTATACAAAGTATATGTTTCTAGGATTTGTGATGCATAAATTTATGTTATGTAGTATCCCATGTTTAGGGTTATATAGAGTTCACAATTTTATAATCTAATTTACTATATGTAATTGATTAGAAATGGTGCCTATCATAAGTAATGATAACTTCACCAATACATGTGATGGAATGTGTAATAAGGATCATATCTCTAATGGTCTTGAGCCATCATTTTGACGGAAGATAGTCTCCAAAGTATCCTCATCATATGAGTTGATAATATCATGTGTTAAAAAGGTCTATAAATAATTCTCTATGTCCTATGGCTCTGAAGGGAAGAAAGTGAAGGAGAGGGTGGAAGAGGAAAAAATGGATAAAGGGAGGAATAGAAAGGGTAGTTTTCCAACATGTGGTACTTGTGGAAGGAATCACCTTGGAGGCTAATTAAAATGAAAAGGAGTATGTATCATGTGTGGATAAAAGGGCCACAATGTTCATTATTTCAAGGGTAAGAAAATAATTTTCAATGTACAACACTTTAACTAAAATGAAATGGGACACTATGCGAATAAATTCCCCAAGAATCAAAGTAATATGCCCCAAATGATGTTACCGTATAATGATAATGTTTTGATACTACCACATATGAAGTGAAATGATTAATATACCTCATGGAGAATCATGTCATTTGAATATTTTGTCTGCATTGTACTAGTTATAAGAATTATGGATTATATGAGGATTGAACTGTAGTACTATTTCATTGATAATTTGAGGTCGTATTAGAATTGTACCAATGATAAGTGACTCAGTAGAAAGTTAATATCTTAGGAAAATATATGGATGAGGTAAAGACAACCCTAAATATATTCACGATGATTAAGACAATTATAAATAAATGATTGATTTGGATAAGTAATCACTACATAAAAAATGGTTATTGACTTTTCCACAAGTGGTGTATGCTGTCATTGATGAAGTTTACAACATTTATGGATATAAGGAATATATCCAATAAAATGTATAGGGATGAGTTTATATTTCCAATAAGGTTTTATGGTAATTTGAGTTATTACCATATTTTAAAAGGATACGTGATGAGGATATTCACCTATTTGGAATGTGAAAATTTAGGGATGCTTTATGTTGATTAATGGAAAATAAGGTAGAAGATACAATGAGTAGGATATATCCAAGATTTATAAACAAAATAAGGATTTCCAAGGACCCTATATACATGGATCTATCAAGGATGGATATGAGAATGATTCTAAAGTGTTTGATCATGATATTTTGGAAGGTTAAACCATTTATAAAATATTTTAAGTTAATCAATGAATGAGGATTTAGAGTTTAATGGAACCACATGATGAAACCAATACTAAGAGATAAAGTATAAATAGTTAAAGGCACAAACAAAGGATACGATTATGATTGTGAAATATAAATGTATATTTATACTCTTATAGAGTGGAATAATTACTCAACTCTAGGAAAAGAGTCTTAAGAATTTTTTTTTCCTATTATAATTTTTTCATAACATTAGTTTATGGGTTTGTTGTAATGATATTTCATCTGATCATGTTCGCTATCAATTTCTATCAGAACATGATGGTTTGATTATTCTTCCATGGATATGTTTTCCAATTACAATGCATAGTTTTATAGTAACTGATGAATTTCCTTTTCACTATTATTAAGGGGATATTATAACCATATTTCTGATGTGGGTTTACCACAAGGTAATTTTAAAGTATCAACCATAAAATTTCTAAATTCAATTTCAAAATTTCAAGGATGAAATTTTTATAAGGAGGGGAGAATGTAACACCCCAAGGATTTACGGAGAAATTTAATATTGAATGCACGAAACAATGACTCTATACAAAACAAGATTTTTTTTATAACTGATCCAATAAAAATAAATTTTCTACTTCTGTGATTTGAATTTCAAAAATCTGATATACACATTTGCGTTTAGTGTTATTTTTGGAGTTTGATAAGAAAAACATAATTTTTGGTGGACAATAAATTACCCATTATGAATAGTAACCTACCCTTATGAATATTAATTTACAATTATGAATATTATTATTACCCTTGTAAATAGTAATACAACCCTTATGAATAGTAACCTCACCCTTGAATGGATTATTAAAATTTAGGCACCTTATAAACGAAGTAGAATATTTTAGAAATTATTAACTAATTATTCTTATCTTTGAAAGTGATAAATATTTAATTACAATTTTAGATTAATATATTAAATAATTTTCATAAAATGGGTTCCAAAATAAATATTTTTTTCCTAGGATTCTAGGATAATTTTATGAGACCATAGTTAACTTTATAAATTATTATAAAATAAATTTTAAATATAAAATATTAATTTTTCAAGTAAATAATGATTTTATTTAAAAATTAAATTTCACATATTTAGAAAACTATTTTGATAAAATGGAGTCCATTTTGGGATTCTACTTGTCAAAAAATGGTTAGGGTGATTTTTTTTTGTATTTTTCTAAAAGACATGATTTTTTAAAGTATAGTAAAATACAGAAATTTACGATAAATGATAAATAAATAGTTTATTGAGTCATAAGTGATGTAAGGATGATGTAGTAACAATTTTTTAAAACTCACATGAACTTATTATAGTTTTTGGTCACATTAATCAAGTCTTTTCAAAGTCTTGAGAAAAAAATATTAAACTAATGATTAAAATAATGAGAAACCCCTCCTATCCTCCACTATAAATACCACCCTTCATTACCTCTTTACTTCACTCCTATAAATCCTTGAGACTTGAATAAATTCTACCCAAATATCCTCCCAAGATCCACCTCCATGTCCACCAGCCCTTGGTCTCATAAAAAGACCAAATCCTCTTCCTTAAAGGGGATCTCAAGGAAGAATAATTCAAGATGTATATTTCCCTTTTCAATTATTTCACTTTCTTTTCAAGTTCCTTTGTTTTATATTCTATACTTGACTTTCCTCACCAAAATGTTTTGAAAACTACAGTACCTTACATGTACTATAATTTTTTTTATGATTATGGAATAAGTTATTATCATCTCTCCTTTACCCTTCATTTATGCTTAGTAGTAAAAAAACAATATGAGATATGCCAATTTACCACATTCAAGGAAGATGTATTTCCAATTTATATTACATTCTTCAATTATGGTCATTAAATCTGTAAGAACCCAGATCTTCATTTCAGGTATGTTTTTCCTTCTCTGGTCGTTTTGGAGGAAAAGAGGAAAATCTGGAAAGTTTCGAAGTACACGTCGGGTACTTTATAAGTACACACCGCATACTTTGATGCAGCACCATGCTGTGTGCTGGCCATGTCTGGGCCACACACACGGTGTGTAGGGGAAATGTGGAGGCCTCTTAAAGTGAAGTACGGAAAGGCCATGTACACGCCGTGTACCCCATAAGTACACACCATGTAGTTTCTTTTTTTCATTAAATAGACCGAGGTCGCGCCTAATCGACAAAAACACCTTCTTCTCCAGGTTCCTCAACCGAGAGCGACCCGTACGACCACGAATATCCTCTGAGCCCCTGAGACTCTGTCTGTTCTTCGAATCAACCACCTTCAATTTCGTTGGAACCACAACAGTGAGCTCTTCCTTCTTCTTGAGTTTCATTCCATGATTTTCCCCCTTTCTCAAGATAACGTGGGTTGAACGTTTTGTGCGTTTTAGTAGGTCTATGCAATTATAAGGAGAATCAATACTCGTGGTTAAAGTATATTTATCTCCTAGAATCTAGGTAGGTGGTTTGTGCCTTACCTTTCGAAGTCCTTGAGTTTTATGTTCAAATTCCACCAATACCCATGAACGAGTATTGCGTGTTTACCTTTTTGCCCCTGTTATTTTCCTACCTTGCTTGTATGCTTGCGTAGAGGTAATTTGATCTTGTTTGAGGATAATTATTGTGATTTGATGTTTTTCCCATGCCTTGTTCTATTTACGACCTTTGGGTCTTGTTATCCTTTGGCCGTTATACTAGTTTTTCATGCCTTGTGACCGTAGGATGGAATGATATTCTTGAAATGCTTGTTAAGCTATAGAATGGTCAGCCAAGTAGCTCTATAGGTGCACTTTAGTTAGCCAAGTAACTCTATAGGTTTAATTTGGCCTTATAGCATTATTATGCACTGACTGGCATGAGACCGTGAGAACCTGGTGCTATAGACTATAAGGGATAGACCGAGTGAGCTTCCCAGAGAGTCTTGGATGTTATAGACTACAGGAGGGTAGACTGAGTTAGATTCCTCAGAGGGTCTTGGACATTATAGCCTACAGGGGATAGACCGAGTGAGCTTCAAAGAGAGTCTTGGATATTATAGACTACAGGAGGGTAGACTAAGTGAGCTTCCTTAGAGAGTCTTTACTTGTTCTAATTTCCTTAAAACCTTTACAGGCTAGAGAAGGAATTGATTGAGTGGGATTCGTTATAGATTCTGTGATAGACCTGAGACTATAAGAGGAATTGACCGAGTGATCTTCCCCAGAGAGTTTCTAGACCTTGGGGCAATAAGAGGGATAGACTGCGTGATCTTCCTTAGAGAGTCCCTGACTACCCTAGACTATAAGGGGAATTGACCGAGTGAGCTTTCCCAAAGAGTCTTAAAATTTTCGTATGACCAAACCAGAGGGGTTAGGCTGAGTGCACTGCCAAGAGGGTTGTGGTTATTTCTTGGATAGTACTAGAGGGGTTGGCTGCGAGTACTTCCTAAAGGTGTTCTTATTGTGGTTAGCTGTTTTCTTCACTGCTGCTTGTTGTTCTGTGGGTTGATTTCTGTAGCATATCATCCTATTACTGTTTACTGATTACTGTCTGCTGTTTACTATTACTTTTTACTACTTACTACACTATTACCTGCCATATGCTCACTGACTGTGAGGCACAAATCTTTGGGTGGTTTTCTACTGGGATTAGTCTCACAACCTATTTGGGTCATGCTTTTGGGCCCAAACAGACTATGTTGTTACAGGTATAGACAAGGGAAAGTGCCTTTCGACTTTTGGTACTTGATTGCTTTGGAGCAGGAGAGCATGAGACCAAGCTTATGCTTGCGATGCTGAGGAGCTGTTTATCTTTTCTTTTTTACTTGTTTTGGTACTGTTTGTATTTCCACCATTGTGACCTATTTGGCTATTTTCCTAGATATGTATCATTAATAATTTCATATAGAAATATGTGATCCAGTGGATTATTTCTTTATCCTTCCGCTTTTTTACTTTTTCATTGTTGTTGGATATTTACTGCTTCCATTATTGAATGTTTTGTTTACTTCCGCTGTGTACTCTGCCAATGAGGGCATAGTTTCCCCACTATCACACCCATGGTCCTCGCAGCTAGTCGACAACCTCTGGCATTTGGGGAAATACACTTGAGTCCATGTGACCAACTGGGTATGGGGCACCTCTGGGTGGCTTCCGGAACCGAGACGTTACAAAGTGGTATCAGAGGAATTCTTTTCTCCTAATTTACTGTTTGGAGGCTTTATCCAGGGATAGGACTGATTCGGTACTTGGTAATAATTTGTGCCTGGGAGTAGCTAACCTGTGTATAGGGAAAATCCAATCTACCTCTTTTATTGCAGTTTTCTAGTTTTGAGATTTTACGGTTGATATGATTTCACCTAGAGACATGCATTGTGTTGTTATTGTTATACTATTTCGGTTCTATTTCTATCGCAACCCGATGAGATGAGGGTAAGCCATCTAATTCATCATATAGGAACTTGTTAGAAATCACGTACCATGCATTCTTTCCATGCCATCTAGGGCTCATTAGCAATTGCATGTTGTTGTGTTAGACATTGTGTAGATTATGCATGTTGTTTTTATATATGCTTTGATAGAATCTCTGTAGTTTGATAGAGAAATTGTTTGTATTGTACCTTGCATAAATGAACACCAAATTTTGGTTCTTATGGTGTTATGGGCCCTCATGAATCAGAACTTGGTGGATCATTGAATTTCTTCCCTTGTATGTGATATGTAGGAGATTCCAATCTTTGATTCGTGGGGAGTATGGGCCCTCAAGAATCAGAATTTGGCACCTTCTTGCTTGTTTTTCAGTGTTTTCTGGGCTACAGTGAAGTTTCTGAGCTACTACCCAGTAAAACCTAGAATACACAGAATGTAATATATGACTACACACAGTGTATTTTTTAAACCATGTCATTAACTGTGTGAGAAGGAACACGGTGTAGTGAAATTTTTTTCAGGAACACGCCGTGTACGGTAGGTACACGCCCTGCAGTAGTGAGCCGTGTACCCGGAAGTGTCACTAACAACACGGGTTGGGGAAGATCATGTAGAACAGGCCGTGTTTGGTAAGAACACGCCGTGTATCCTTGTTCTAGGTACCCATCCGTGTCACGAACAACACAGGTTGGTGTTATCTCTCCTATACACACCGTGTTTGTTCAGAACAAGCCGTGTAAGGGTCAGCCATGTAGCCGACCGTGTAACTAACAACACGGGTCACCGAAAGCTTGTCTAGTACACGCCGTGTCCTTAGTGAATATGCCGTGTAGTCTAGGGTTAAGAGGGTCATGTGAGTTAGCCGTGTAAAGAGTCTTGGGAAGGGGAATGGAGATCTAGTACACTCTGTGTGTGCTGATAACACGCTGTGTAGTCTGGGGTGTTACAGGACCAGCCGTGGAAGAAGTACACGCCCATGTGGCTGGCTTAAGAAGGAATGCTGTGTTGTTTTATACGTGCCAGGTAGTTTTGTTTTGTAGAACTTGTTTGTTCTTTACTCCTATTCCCATTTTGTACTCTTGTGTTCTCTATCTTTGACGATTCTGATCTAAGGTGTGATTTTGATCTTTCAGAGCTATGCCTCCGAGACGTCCTCCGGTTGTACGTCAGCTACTAGATGGTGATCAGACACCAGACATGGCCGATCAGGAACCTCATGCAGATCCTCCTGTTGTGCCAGCTTTGGAACCAACAGTTATACCCGTTGCAGGTGCCGATGCACAGTTCAGGAAGGACTTCCTGAGGATGATGCAGAACTTTCAGGGAGCGCCGCCTCCTGCCCCGTCGATGGCTCAGTTGACGCGGGGTTTCCAGCAGCAGCATCCTCCCACATTCTCAGGGTATAGAGGACCCTAGGCTGCAGAGTCATGGGTAGAGGCCACAGTGATGATCTTCAAGCATCTGGATATACCTCCAAATAAAAGGGTAAAGTTGGCTACTTATATGCTCTGAGACACCGCCAAGAGGTGGTGGGAGGTGATCTCACTATCCGTGCACCAACAGAGTATGACTTGGGATGAGTTCTGGTGCATCTTATATGATTACTTTTATCTAGAGACCTTGAGGGCTGACTGAGCCTGGGAGTTTATGAGTCTCGACCAGGGCACTCTTTCTGTTATGGAGTACTCTTCTCATTTTATTGAGTTGCAGTGCTTCGCACCGATTCCAGCAGGTGATGAGTTGTTCCTTGCTAGGAAGTTTGAGGATGGTCTTAGGAAGGAGATCCATTCCTAGGTGAATATCTTCAGGTTGACTTTGATATCCTCTATCGTTAACCAGGCGCTGATCACTAAGCGCAATCTGAGGGATTCTGGAGCAGTGAGCTAGGGTGGTTCGACATCCAGAGTCCATGTTCCTCCTACTGATAGGAGGAAGTGCCGTAGAGAGTCTGCTCCAGGAGATCAGTGTAGGAAGAATATATCTTCGGGTAGCCAGGTTGTATGCTACATGTGTGGTATGAGTGGAAATACAAGGCCTCAGTTCCAGAGAGACCCGATGAAGTGCCGATCTTGCGACAAGATGGTCCATCTTCAGCATTTTGGTTAGATCTTCTCGCCTACAGCTGGTGGTAGGGGTTCTTCTCTAACACCATGTGCAGGAGATGTATCACCGGTTTCTCACCAGGTTGGGAACTAGAGTTATTTCGGCCATTCGGGCCGAGGTGGAGGTCGCGGCCATGGTGGTCAGTCATCGGGTTACCAACAACAGCCGAGTGGATCAGCTGAGAATGGTCAGCCAGGGGCGTAGGGCCGCGGTTCAGGTCAGACATTCGCTGTGGAGTAGACCCATCAGGAGTAGGATCCCGACCCTTCCACAGTTCGAGGTATGGTCTTAGTAGCCTCAGTTTTATCTTCATCTCTTTTCGATACTGGTGCTTCACATAGTTTTATCTCTGTGTCTGTTGTGGAGAGCCTTGGGATCTGTATCTTTTCATCCGCTGACATGTTGACTCTTGATACACCGTTGGTAACAAGGAAATATAGCGTATTTTAGTGTAGAGAGTGCCCTCTTGAGGTTGTAGGGTTTCACTTCTTATGGGACCTCTATGTCCTAGAGATGATAGGCTATGATGTAATTCTTGGTATGGACTGGTTAGTTCCCTTCTAGGAATTTGTCGATTTCTATCGCCGTAGGGTGAGTTTCATATCACCAGAGGGCAGATATTTTCTTCCTAGAGGTGAGTGGGATGTCTAGGAGGGTAGAGATGGACTAGAGCATCATGGGCTAGGAGTTACAACCCAGATTTCCAGTCTTTATCTGTATGACCAGGGGACTTCACGGTGAGACTTTCTTCCAGTGGTGGATTGTTTCAGGGATGTCTTTCCAGAGGAGTTTTAAGGTTTTCCTCCAGAGCGTTAGGTAGAATTATCGATTGAGCTCATTCCAGGAGCGGCACTGGTGTCCATTCCTCCTTATAGGATGGATACACCTGAGTTGCAGGAGATCAAGAAGTAGATGGAGGAGTTGCAAGAAAAGGGTTTCATCTGAACCGGTACTTATCCTTGGGGTTCAACTGTCCTGTTTGTGAAGAAGGTAGACAACACCCTTAGGCTTTGTGTAGATTATCAGAAGATGAACCAGTTGACGGTCAAGAACTGATATCCCTTACCGAGGATTGATGACCTTTTTGATCAGCTTCGAGGAGTCCGAGTGTTGTCAAAGATCGATTTGAGGTCCAGTTGTCATCAGTTGTGCATTAGACCATTGGATATACCTCTTACAGCCTTCAGGAGCAGGTATGGTCTCTAAGAGTATACAGTCATGCCATTTGGTCACACGAATGCGCTATCAGTTTTTATTGCACTGATGAACCGAGTGTTCCATCCATACTTGGATTCCTTCATGGTGGTTTTCGTGGACGACATCTTGGTGTACTCTCACACTTGACACGACCATGCTACCCATCTTGAGATCATTCTGAGTACACTGAGAGAGCATCAGTTATATTCTATGCTATCTAAATGCCACTTTTGGATGGATCAGATTCACTTCTTGGGTCATGTTATCTCAGAGATAGGAGTATATGTAGACCTAGAGAAAGTGAGAGCTGTAGTTTCCTGGGAGTAGCTGAAGAATGTCTTTTAGGTGCAGAGTTTTCTAGGGCTAGCTGGATACTACAGTTATTTCATACGGGGCTTTTCACACCTCACAGCACCACTGACAGGTCTGACCAAGAAAGGGGCGAAGTTCTTATGGTCATATTCTTATGAGACAACCTTTCAGGAACTAAAAGTGAGATTGACGTCAGCACCAATACTAGTCTTGCCAGAGCTAGGCAAGAGCTATACAGTCTATTGTGATGCTTCAGGTGTTGGATTGGGAGTTTTTCTTATGCAGGGAGATGGAGTTGTTGTGCACAGGTCTTGACAGTTGAGTCCATATGAGAGGAACTACCCAACACATGATCTAGATTTGGCAGCTGTTGTTCATGCCTTACATTTTTGGAGACATTACCTTCTGGTAGAGCACTTTTTGGTTTTCACCGACCACCAGAATATCAAGTACATCTTTACTTAGCATGATCTGAATCTAAGACAGCATAGGTGGGTCAAGTATCTTCAGTCCTTCGACTTTGATCTTGACTATACGCTAGGAAAGGGCAACGCAGTGGCTGATGCGTTGATCAGGAGAACTCAGATTCAGGAAGTTCAGGAGGCCAGCAGTGAGTGGCAGCTCATAAATCTATTCTCTGAGACGCACTTGGAGGTGCATGATAGATAGGGATAGAATTTTCATTCTTATATAGCCGTTACCTCAGCTCTTCTTGATAAGGTACAGATGAGTCAGCTATCAGACTCAGAAGGCCTAGTCCTATGGGAGAGTGTGTCAGGAGAGGACCCTCTTCCTGGATAGACAGTGGGAGAGGATGAGATCTTTCATTTCCTAGGATGTGTATGGGTGCCAGTAGACATACGCGAGGAGATAATGTGGGATTTTCATTCTTTAGTTTGGGAAGTTCATCCTGGCGTCACCAAGATGTATCATGATCTAAAACACCAGTACTAGTGGCCAGATATGAAAAGAGATGTTGTTGGGTTCATCATGATATGTTCTACTTGTCAGCAGGTGAAAGCGGAGCATCAATGACCAGTGGGCCATTTACAGCAGTTACCCATTCCTGAGTGGAAGTGGAACGATGTTGCGATGGACTTTGTGACCGGGTTACCAAGGTCACATCATGGGAGTGATGCTGTTTGGGTTGTTGTCGACAGACTTAAGAAGGTTAATCACTTATTGCCGATCAAGGAGACCTTCAGTGTTGATGAGCTAGGGCGGTTGTACATCCTCGAGATTGTACGTCTGCATGGAGTTCCACACTCTATTGTTTCGGACAGGGATTCATGCTTTACTTATCAGTTCTGGTAGGGGATTCAGAAGGATTTTGGTACATAGGTACTTTTGAGTACATCATACCATCCCCAGACAGATGGACAGTCCGACCATACAATTAAGGTTCTTGAGGATATCATACGATCTTACATTCTAGAACTTTGCGGTTCTTGGGAGAAGCATATTCCTTTTGTGGAGTTTTCCTATAACAACAGTTTTCAAGAAACTATTCAGATGGAACCTTACGAGGCTTTGTACGGGAGGCCATGCCAATCACCTTTGTGCTGGCTGGAGGTAGGAGAGAATCTTTACTAGGATATTGTCTTGTTCAGGAGACCTCAGAGAAGATAGAGTTGATTTGGAAGAGGATGGCAACAACACAGTCTTGAAAGAATTATTATGCTGATCAGTGGATAAGACCTCTGAAGTTCGAGGTCGGGGACCAGGTTTTCCTGGGTGTCTCACCAAGGTTGGGAAACAAGAGGATTCAGAGATAGGTTAAGCTTTCACCGCAGTACATCGGACCGTTTGAGGTATTAGAGAGATTGGGGCTGGTTGCCTATCGGTTGCAGTTACCTCAGAGGTACCAGGCTATGCACGACGTCTTCCACGTTTCTCATCTCTGATGATACTTTTCAGACACGTCTCATGTCTTTCATCCCGAGGAGGTTGAGCTTGAAGAGGATACGTCATTTGAGGAGCATCCTATCAAGATCATCGATCACAGTACGAAGGTTCTCCATGGCCGTTCTGTTCCTCTGGTACAGGTTCTATGGCTGCACGGGCGAGTACAAGATGAGACCTGGGAGAGGGAGGCCAATGTATGATCGTAGTGGCCGGGGCAGTTCAGGGTTTCTTCTTCTACGCCTCACTAGGGAAATTCGGGGACAAATTTCTTTAAGGGGGGAAGTTTTTAAGAACTCGGATCTTTGTTTCAGGTTTGTTTTTCTTTCTCTGGTCATTTTTAAGGAAAAGAGGAAAATCTGTAAATTTTCAAAGTACACGCCATGTACTTTATAAGTACACGCTGTGTACTTCAATGCAGCGCCATGCTGTATGTTGGCCGTGTCCGGTCCACACACACAGTGTGTAGGGGCGATGTGGAGGCCTCTTAATGTGGAGTACATAAAGGCCAAGTACACGCCGTGTACCCCAGATGTAGATTCCTTGTAGTTTATTTTTTTTTCATTAAACGGACCGGGGTCACGCCTAATCGACGAAAACACCTTCTTCTTCAGGTTCCTTGATCGAGAGAGACCTGTACAGCCAGAAGCATCCTCTGAGCCCCCAATCCTCTGTCCATTCTCCGAATTGACCGCCATCAATTTCATTGGAACCATAACGGTGAGATATTTCTTCTTCTTGAGTTTCATTCCATGATTTTCCCTCTTTCTCAAGATATCATGGGTTGAATGTTTTGGGCGTTTTCATAGATCTACGCCGTTCTAAGGATAATAAATCCTCATGGTTCAAGTATATTGATCTCCTAGTATCGAGGTATGTGGTTTGTTCCTTACCTTTTGATGTCCTTGAGTTTTATGTGAAAATTCCACCAATACCCATGAACGTGGTATTGCGTGTTTACCTTTTTTTCCCTTGTTATTTTCTTGCCCTTCTTGTAGGCTTGCGTAGAGGTAATTTGATCTTTTTTGAGGATAATTTCTATTCTTGGATGTTTTTCCCATTCCTTGTTCTGTTTAAAACCTTTAGGTCTTGTTAGACTTTGGCTGTTATACCTATTTTTCATGCCTTGTGACTGTAAGATGGAATGATATTCTTGACATGCCTGTTATGCTGTATAATGGTTAGCCAAGTAGCTCTATAGGTGTACTTTGGTTAGAGAAGAAGCTCTATAGGTGTACTTTGGCCTTATAGCATTATTATGCACTGGCTAGCACAAGACCGTGAGAACCTGGTTCTATAGACTATAAGGGATAGACCGAGTGAGCTTCCGAGAGAGTCTTGGATATTATAGACTACAGGAGGGTAGACCGAGTGAGCTTCCTCAGAGGGTATTGGACATTATAGACTATGGGGGATAGACTGAGTGAGCTTCATAGAGAGTCTTGGATATTATAGACTACATGAGGGTAGACCAAGTGAGCTTTCTCAGAGAGTCTTTACTTGTTTGAATTTCCTTAAAACCTTTCCAGGCTAGAGAAGGAATTGACTGAATGAGCTTCCTTAGAGAGTCTGTGATAGACCTGAGACTATAGGGGGAATTGACCGAGTGAGCTTCCTCAGAGAGTTTCTAGACCTTGGGGCTATAAGAGGGTTAGACCGCGTGATCTTCCTCAGAGAGTCCCTGAATACCCTAGACTATAAGGGGAATTGACCGAGCGAGCTTCCCCAGAGAGTCTTATAATTTTCTTATGACAAAAACAGAGGGGTTAGGCTGAGTGCACTGCCCATAGGGTTGTGGTTATTTCTTGGATATGACCAAAGGGGTTGGCTTTGAGTACTTAAAAAAGGTGTCCCTGTTGTGGTTAGCTGTTTTCTTCACTACTGCTTGTTGTTCTATGGGTGGATTACTATTGCATATCATCCTGTTACTATTTACTGATTACTGTCTGCTGTTTATTGTTACTGTTTACTGCTTACTGAACTATTTCCTACCATATTCTCACTTAATGTGAGGCACATATCTTCGGGTGGTTTCCTACTAGTATTATTTTCATACCCTTTTTAGGTCATGCTTTTGGGCCCCAACAGACTATGTTGTTACAGGTATAGACAAGGGAAAGCACCCTTCGACTTTTGGTACTTGATTTATTTACAGCAGGAGAGAATGGGACCAAGCTTAGGCTTGCAATGCTGAGGATCTATTTATCTTTTCTTTTGTACTTGTTTTAGTACTATTTGTATTTCCAACATTGTGAATTGTTTGGCTGTTTTACTAGATATGTATCATGCATAATTTCATATATATATATGTGATCCAGTGGTTTATTGCTTTAGTCTTCTGCTGTTTACTTGTGCATTATTGTTGGATATTTTCTTCTTCCACTATTACATGTTTTGTTTACTTCCATTGTGTACTCTACCAATGAGGGCATAGTTTCCCCACTTCACACCCAAGGCCCTCGCAGCTAGTCGGCAGCCTCTGGCGTTTGGGAAAATGTACTTGAGGCCATTGACCAACTAGGTACGGGGCACCTCTGGGTGGATTCCAAACCAGGACATTACAAAATAATTATTCTAGTTAAAACAGAATATAATATATGTATTATTTATCATATATGGTTTTGGAATATTTTTTACACATGGTTTTAATTTATAAATCAAAATGAGTTTGTTGTGTTCAAAAAATGCTAATTAACCCAAACAGTTATCATTAAATAATTTATATAATGATTCATCTTTAGTCTAAGTAACCGAATGGAATTTACAATAATTTAACCTTCTGGATGTTCAATAATAACATATAACTCTAATTCTATACATCCATCCTCATTTTACAAGATTCGATGTTCATATATATAAGTATACCGATCCTAAAACAAATGGACCCGAATAATGAAATTGAACCTATTAAACAATCTAAAAGGCCATGAATGAACTTAATAAGGTTATATTAAAAAAATTAAATAAAGGGGAGGTTCTATAATTATTAATTAAATAACCTAAATTTTATTATTCAGGTCATTTAGATCAATTGGAGAATGCCTTCAGACAAAAGGTAAGGGTTTCTTCATCTCACTTCCATTTTTGTGGGATATTTTGTATTCACTACTACTACTTGTGTATGGTGTATGTATACTACCCATTAATGTTTCATATAATGAATCTTTTTGTTTTCATGATATTAAATTCATAATTTTATGATTATAAATTTTGGGGCATATGAATCAACTGATTACAATGTTTTAATTATTTTATACCCGAACCTCCATTTTCATTCGGGTTGCTCTTATTCTCCACTCAGATTGATGAAATTATTATTTATTCCTATGTAAATTTCATAAATTATGTGTAAATTTTCTATATATCTGTCCCAATAAAAATTCTTCTTTATTTTATGGGGTGTTACATGTTTTAAAATAATCTTTCAAAAATAATACTCTGAAATAAAAGCCTGATTCAAGGAACTTCTCGAATTCTTACCTATTTTGAAGTTCACTCTATAATATGTTTTATGCAATATTTATCTTTATAAAATCATGAATTTTAAAATGAAAAAGTAATTTTGGTTCATTTATTGTTTTTTTAAAACAAACATTCATTATCACTTTAAAATCCTTTAGTATATTCCTTAAACTGCAATAAAATGTTTTATTTGTAAAGCTTATTTAAAATATATTTTAAATGATTTCACCTCAATAAGACATTATTTAAGACTCATATATAATTTCAATGACTACAAATTTTATTTTCTATGATATACATGTTTATAATCAGATTTCATGACAAATAAAATTTTTTTTCGAAAAGAACTCTTCTTTCCAAAGTAAAAAGGATTTTTCTCAGCTGACTTTAACTTTTATGAGATATATGCCTTCTTCACCACTTTTTTCTTGCCTGTGGTGTATATAATTCCCTTTGGTATATCATATCAGGATTCTAATTATTCTAATGATATTCTAAGTTATTATTATTTTAATGTTTCAAGGTGTTTTGGGACACATTGGAATGTTTAAGGAGTATTTCCTCAAGGATTTTTCAATGGTCTAAATTAAAATTATTTTTATCTATGTCAAAATACTTTGTTTAATCTTATAAATAATTGAGTTTTATCTCCTATGATATCATTCACCATGTTTTATTGAATGTAATATGATTAGTTTGACTATGAATATGCTATCTTGAAACCATTCACCACATTAATCCGAATGGTTAGTGTTTATATTTAATGATGGGGGAAAGTTATTTACATTTAATATGTTAATTTCAATATGAATGTGTATATTGTTTATGTTGACCCCCATTCATATGATTAATTCATCAGACTTAGTAAGTGTCAATTGGGGCCCGATATTGCCTCTCGGTGCATTGATAGGTCTCATAAGACAAACAATGGTCTTTGCACGAGGCCTTGATGATATGGTTATGATGTCTCACATTATGAATTAGCTAATTATGAAGCTAGTAATGGAAACTTCACGTGGTTATTCAACTAGTAGAATACCAATTATTATGTTTTATTATAGTATTATTTATTCAGATGTTATTCGTGCCATAGTATGTACAAGTTTATTTTTAATGGATTGTGTCTTTAGTTATTCACCATGCCTAATGTTTATGTTTATGATATCTTCTACTGTGTTTTTTTACCCTCACTGAGCATCTAATCATACCCATTTTCTTATGTTTTATTTTTAACCAGGATGCGAAGAGGTGTATTATGAATGAATTTTGGGGACAAACATAGAGTTGTGGATATTTTCAATAAAACATATTTTTGGATTTTATTTTCTTGTTGTTATGTTGAACCTATGTATGTATCTAGTTTTCCAAAACTACTAAACTATTTGTTCCTTTGGAATAAAACATCCTTGTAATCTTGGAAATGTAATGAAACAATGCACTGACTCTGAGCTTTTGGGGCTAGGGTGTTACAAATATATTCGGGAGGACTAAGATGACACCACTTGTAACATCCAACCCCTCCTCATTGTCTTGAGAAGGTGGGAGGACATTACTCGGCTCTAAGAGACATCCCAAGATGACAAAGTTTGGAAATAAATTCCAAGGACTTAATTTACAATTGGAGGATGATTTAACCTTTGAAAATAAAACAACCAACTAAACACACCATAACCAAATAAACCACTACATGATGTATGATATAAATTAATTACAACATAAATCAATTCCATTTATATAAAAAAGTAAAAAAAAAGAGTACAAAAAATGGTAGAATACAATACCAATGTACACAATAGAAGAAAAAACCAAAAAAACTAAATGGAAACCACATTATTTCAAAGCTGCAATATGATCCATGATCCAATATCCCCCAAAAAACCCATGTATCATTATGCACAAATAAATAATTGTAATAAATTAACTTTGACTATGTCATGATGAAAAATATCTCCCAAAGCACAAAAGTGAAAAAGTATAGGTGAGTAGTGAAATTAAATAGATTTTCCCAAAATGAATTCCCTACCCAAGTCACTAGTATAGAAAATTTTATCTATTTATATATAATAGATTATATAAAACAATTGAAAACAATTTATAACAAGATAAGTAGTTCGACACCAAAAACTTTATCATACTATAATATTTTCTAAGGAAAGAAACAAAACAATTCTCTAAAACTATTTCAAAAATTCTGGTTTTGTAATAAACCACTAAATTTCTACATATCCAAACATCAAACCATGATTGAAACCATTTGAATGGGGAGAGACCTGGCCCTTATCCATCCCACTAATGACTAGGGAGGCTCCTTACCCTTATCCGTCCCAATTAAATATGAACAAACCCAACGATTTTTTTTTGGGAGAGCCCTGACTCTTATCCATACCACTAATGATGGGGGAGAATCCTTACCCTTATTCTTCATGAATTCATATGAAACCACGCAACCATTTTGAAAAAATCCAATTTTAAAAGAACAATTTCAACAATTTCAACCATTTCAATAAAACCTTACTTTTATTGAAAACCTTCCAATCAAACCATTTCAAAATATTTCCATAAACAATCATTTTATCTATAACATTTCAATTAAACAATTTTACAAAATCCCAGAAAATGCACTTTTTAAAATCATGAAACCAAATTAATTTCCTCAAAACACCCAATTTCCACAAATTCTCTAAACTACCACCCAAGAGTGTTTCCAGTAAGACATTCACTACAATTTGACAACTAATCTCAAACAAAACAATCAAATTGAAACTAAGCCTTAATATTCTAAATATATTAATTGATATTGAAGCCACCTGCATCGGGTTTTATGATGGAAATAAAGAATGACACTAAAATGCCAATGAAACTAGGTTGAATCTCCAAAAATCACCCTTAGATATTTTCCCATATCATAAAAAAGACCAAATATAATCATATTTTGCATCATCTATATTAGATATATCCATAGAGGACATAGATCTAAGAAACTATGAGAGAGTGATAAGTAGATATAAGGAAAATGACCAAAACATCCAAGAACAATGATTGACCATGAGAATCCAGCATCAAAACACTAAGGGAAGCCTTTAGAATGCCTCTAGATTGATGAGGGAAGATTCCTTATCCATTGGGAAGATAGAATGTCTTTTTAGGGATACATAGGAGGAAATATGATGTCCTTATAGGACAAAAAATGTGTGATACATAATTTTAGGATCCCAATTTTGACCCATGCATGGTTTGTCACGTGGTTAGGAAAATCGTGCACTAATCATGTGCCAAACACTATATCAAGGGGGACCTTGTGTGGTTGGGTCACATGGTTAATCATACAATGTTCCAACCATGCCAAATCTAACTATCCAACATAGCATATATTCACCTAGGCTACCCCAAGATTTAGACTAACTTTACAATGCCCTTGTAGCTTCCCTTTAGCCCCTATCTCATTGTGCATAGTTTATTGTAGGTGTTTCATGACGTTCCCAATCCATGTACCTAACGTGAACCTTTAGAAAATCCCCAAAAACATCTCAAAAGGTCTCTAAAACTATCCAAAAATAAACCCCACAATAATATGTACTTAAAAATCTTATATAAAGGGTAACTTTATTGAAATTAGGGATGATATATATATATATATGTTACCATGAGCATAACATACAAATTTCATACACAATTTATCATGGATTGTATACATGAGTGACGACATAAAAAATTATCATCTCAAAAGTCATGGATTATAAGAGTAATAAATCATTATAAATCAATCATGAACCATAAGTTCATGTCAAAAAAGTGGACCACCATAATAGGAAAAAAGAATATTTGATATGTCATGATTAACTAACAAGACCATAAAATCCAAATGTTTTAGGCATAAATTCATATTTCTCTTATCATAATGAATCATACATCATTACTTATTTATTATAGCAGATCAAGCACATCAAATTGATTCCCATAGTGGATCAAGCACATCGACTTGTTTCCCATAATTATCTTATGAGATATTAAAATTTACCAAATTAATTGGAGGACAATAAAATTATGGTCCCACCCATCATATAATGAAAAAACACACATATACGAACTAAAATATTATAAACCATTCACCATATCATCACATCATAATCCATGAAAGGAAAATAGGTTTCATAAACATTTCATGATTTCATCATAGCATAATATATGGAAAATAAATGAGTTTGATAAAGGAATAATAATCATAATAATAAACCATCTAGATAAATAATAAGGATGTTATCATTGGATCACATCCCTTGTAAAACATAGTTCACATCATAGGATGGTATCTTAGATGTAGATTAATTTAAAATAATAATTGGAATATTTCATGAAGAAAATAAACATTTAATTTTAAAATCAATTATTTAAAATAAAAATATTTCTAAAACACTAAGGAAGAAATTTTCTTTTGAAAATAACATTGTAAACTTTTAAATTAACCTTCAAAGCATTAACCGGTCCTCATAGCATGAAATTATATTCATTCCATATACGTAAACACAAGGATTGTTTTTTTTATTTTCAGGAAAAATTGACAGTACTACATTTAGAAAATGAAAAGAAGATTAATTTTACAACATATTATAAAAATTACATCATGGGTAATAATTAATTTAAAAAATCATAATATGTAAAAAAATTATTGAAAGTAATTTTTATAAAACATGCACATGGTATACAAATTATTTTTGACCAAAGAGGGAAATAAGGTTGTGTTTTTTACTTGTAAAAATTATTTTATTCGAATGAGTTCATAAAGAGAGTAAAATGAAAGGAAAAAATGTAATCCCTAGAAATTACAAGAGGAAAATAAAATTAAAGGGATTTATCAAATAAGGATAATAAAATTTCCTCATTGTAAATTCAAGCATAAACAATCCTAATTAAAATAGGATTGGAACATAAATCCCTTACCTAATGAATTTTATTTATTTGTAATCATTAGAAAATACTATATAATAAATATAGGTTTATTATAAATATATTAAATAAATATACTCAAATATATCATAACATTTATGATTTAATTATGAATACATTTAACATGTTTATTAACAACATGTTATTAAAACAACTACTTTGGGTGATAAATGATTTGTTTTTAATGCATGTTTTGGTTCGTACATCTAGATCCTTGTAATTTTATAGTGGTTAAATAATATCTACAATTTTTACCATGATATAATTATAATATTTATTAATTATATATATATTTATATTCATTAGTTAAATATATATATAGAAAAATTAATTACACCGTTCATGGAGATAATATGCCATATGTATGCATGAATGTTTTTTTTCAATTTCCTATGGATGGAATGAAAGAAAGGTAAATAATAATTAACTTTTAAATAATAATTATTATATCATATATTTAATAAGAATTAATTAAATCTATCATTATTTCAATCCAAGTTAAATGGAAATGAAAAACATATCAGATCACTTCGTGGAGCTGTTAGTCCACAAAAACACTCTAGCAACGTTATAATTTTTCAAAGGATTAGAAGGTACGAGGGTTGATGTGATATTGTAATTCCAGAAGTGAAATTATTTCATAAAATCTAAACACTTCATCATAACCATCCATGAAATATCATTATGGAAAATGAATTGTATTGGCACATGGAGGTGGTAGTCCACACTTATGTACATGTAATACTTTCACATCACATTTGATGTAATAATGGGTTTACAATGGAGGTTTCACGATCATAATAATATTTAAGTATATTTATGACAATAATGTTATTATTTGTTTATGAATACCACATATTTATGACAATTAGAAGAAGAAATAAATTCAAATAGGTTGGGTATGATGATTACATCTCTTTCGATTGGCCTCCTTTAGATAATTTCTTAAGGACAATTTTAATAGTCTTTTATGTATAACATAACCTCAAATTAGTAGAAAGATAATTTTATAAGAGAAATTGGTTGTTTTTGGTTAAGATAGAAGGCCCAATTTTGTGTAAGGTAAAGAGATATGGGGTTCCCTTTTATAATTGATGGGAAGGGCATTCTTTCAAATTATTAAAAGATTAAAATAGAATTAATTCATTCTCATGAAAATGTTTCCTAATGTATATTAATTCACAAAAAAATTGGATAAATTTAGAATATCATCAAATAACGAAATTTAGACAATTTTTGGTGTCATTTTAATCCTTTTCTTTATTATTAACCCCTTGGTTAACCAATTATAATCTTAATGGTGGTAAAAAGTTTTTCAATATTAATGTGTTACAATTTTACATATAACGTGAAAATTGGATCATAAATGTAAAAGGGATGATATTTTAGACCATATATTATCGAAATTTACATCTTTAAATATTTTAATGTTTTTTAAATATTTTAATAAAATATTATTTTCATAAAATATCATTAATAACATTTTGATACTATTTATTTAATTTATTTTTAAAGATAAAATGAAATAAAAGGATTTTGAATAAAAAACATTCTAATATCTCTAATATTCAATATTAATCTATATTATTTTTTGGAACAAAATCATTCATCAAAATTTTATTACCTTTAATATTATTAAAATCATTTATTTTTTTCTTCTATTAATTGAATAAATACTATGTGAGAGTTGTGTAAACATTTAAGGTAGCTATATAATTAATAAAAATTAGAAAAAAAATTATCAGGATAAGAAATAATAATTTATCTTTAAAAGAAATATTTAAAACTAAAATTATCCTTTTTATCCTTATATGAATATTTTAGATATATTAAATTCAAGAGAGTGGCATTTTGTATTTATTCTTTTATTAAATTAATAAAATGGTCATAATAAAAGAATTATGGCACTATGTAACCACATATTGGGGACTTATATGGAAATGGATGAACTAAATTCATCCAATTGGATAAATTAAAGTTCTATAGAAATTTCAAATCCACGTCCTGATATTATAACCCTATTTTACTCATCTTAGCCTTACCGAAGTGATTTTTTTACTATTGTTATACTTCATATTGGAAAAAAATTAAAGGAAACTATTCCAAAAATTTGGTCATAATGATTAAAAAAATGAATCCATTTTTATATGTTAAATTTATATTAGGGTCAAAAATTCATTTAAAAAATGATAAAAAAAGGCCACATAATTTTTTTTAGAAAAATATATTTTTAAGAAAAAAATTGTATTTATTCTAATCCAATTTCTATAAAAACTTTTTGATGAAACTAAAAATGTTATAGTTAATATATAATATTTAAATTTCTTGAATTTCATTTTATAATAGTGTAAAATTTAATTTGTCAAGATTAAAACATACTGTACACATAAAGGAGTTTTTTTTTGAAAAACATCACTTTTATTTTAAAATTATTTGATTTTTACTTCTAATCAATTGATTACCGATGAATTTATTTTATACATGTGTAAACCATAAATTTTTCATAATTTAGTATTTCCTTTTAATTACACAGAATTTACAGATAGGTTATAATGATATCCTATATTACAAGACATTTTGACTCAGGGTTTCATGTATCACAATCCATAGAGGAGATTTTATTTAAAGTGAAATATATATCATAAAACCACAAGGTGTTGAATTATAACCCTTTAAAAAGAATTTAACCCTCTAAATTTCATCACTATGATACACAAAATTGAGGATATCACTATTTCATCATTACCTTAGGTTACTATGTAGCTTCCTCTTACTTATGGTTTTTCTAGAAAACTTTTGTCAGGTGAGTGGTATTGTTTTGAATAACATTCTCTTTATGTTCTAGAATCTCCATCAGTTGTTCTTCCTAAGAGAGGAATTTCTCCAAATATACAACATATGAGTTATTTAAATGTGAATGATCATGAATGTATATCCTTAGGAAAGATACATTGAACACATCATTAACTTGAGAGAGATATGATGTAAGATCCAAATGATATGATACCATCTCAATGCAATAATGAATACTAAAGGAATATATATATATATATAGGGATAAAAAATACATTTTTTTCAAACATCACAACATTTTTCCAATGATATATTCAAAAAAATACCTTGTCACCAATTTAAAACTCTATATCCCACCAACAATTATTAACACTACTTTTTTGGCGACATTGAGATAACCATATGTGTTGCTGAATGGATTAAACCTTTTCTACAATTTCATCAACTACCTTAGGTCCCAATAGATTTATTTATTAAACTTCATCCCAATATGTTTTAGTTCTGCACTTATTTCCATAGAGGAAGTCATAAGGATCCATATAAATGTTTGAGTAAAAGGTATAATTGTAAGAAAACTTCTCCATAGGAAGGTGTTGATCCCAACCACCTTTTAAATCCATATAAAAAGATCTAAACATTTATTCTATAGTTTTAATGGTCCCCTCATATTTACCATCTATTATAGTATTATATATAGTGATGAAACTCAACTATATATCCAGAGCCTACAAAATAATTCTCTAAAGAATCGAGGTAAACCTCATATATCAATAAGATACAATAGAATGTGTAACTATATGCAATCGTACAATATACATAATTTATAACCTATCAAGCTGATAAAGTGAGAAATATTCACTAATGGAAATGATGGGTTGTAACTTTATAAGGCGATTGATTAAAACCCAAATAAAATAGTCCCATTAGTTTAGAGTATGATGATAAAATATATAGTAATGTTTTCCAATTTCCATTAAGGTATTGATAAGGGTTGTAAAATTCTATTAGAGTTATATATTTCATCTTTAATTTACTAACATAAAAATCATTGAGATACATACTCTATAATATCCCTTTTCATGTTGTCATGCAAGATATAAAATTTAAAAAACTCTAAACATATTCTATGGTGTATATTTATCTCTTTATAAGTGAATATATACTTTAAACTTTTATTATTAATATATATATATCACACCTTTCACCATAAAGATAAAACCTCCATATATTCACTACCAAAATTACTACTTATGACTCCGAAAAATAATTTGGGTAATTTTTCTCATGAACCATCAATTTTCATCAGGAATAAGATATAATATTATCATTATGCATTAGGAAACATCCCAATAACTTCTTTGATTAATCCTTATTGATAAATAACCTTCTCAACTACACGGTAGTGTGAGCATAGGTGAACTGATCAACCTTCTCTTAAGTTCCTTGAAATTCTCTTCATATTCATTTGTCCAATATAACTTAAACCCCTTTCAAGTCGACATGGTGAGTGGATTATAAAAACATGATAAATATCTAAAAAATCAAAGATAATATATAGAAAACCTAAGAAAAAAAGTTATTTTAGTTACCATGGTTGGTCAATGCAATTTCCCAATAACATCCATCTTTGAAGGATCCACCAATATACCCTCACATGAGATTATATGACCCAAGAATACAGATTTTTGAATCCAAAATTCACACTTGGAAACTTCTCCATCCTTGAGAACATTAACATAATTATAAAACGATCTCTATTACCTTCTTTTCTCTTAGAAAATATAAGGATATCATCTATAAATTATACCATAAACTGAACAAGGTAATCTCTAAATACTATATTCATAAATCCATATTGATAGAAGGGGTATTAGAAATTAAAAATGGAATCAAAATAAATTTATAATTCCCATACCACATATAGAAGGCTATATGAGGTATATCTACCTTCTTAAACCTTCATTGATGATATATATAATGAAAGTTAATATTGGAAAATAATTGATCTCCTCATAATTAATCAAAAAAATAATTGATATAGGGTAGAGGATAATTGTTCTTGATAGTGATCTTGTTAAATTTCGGATAATCAATACAAAGATGCATTGAAAAAACTTTCTTTTTAATAATGAGAAGAAGTTCACCCCATGGTGACACAATAGGGAATATGAATCCCTTATGAATATTCTCCTAGAGTTGCTTCATCAATTCATACTAATAAATTGGGTCTATTCTATAAAGAGTCTTAGAAATAAGTATAACAATATGTATGGGTTATATTTAAAACTCAACATCCTGATTAGGAGGTAGACCTAGAAAATAATCTATAAATACATCAACAATATTTCATAAAATAGGCGTATCCACATTGTTTATTTTCTCCCAAACAATATGAGATAAATAACCGTTATGGATAGGAATTATGACGCAAAAAACAGAAGCAATTTGAATTGAAATTTTTTATTCATCCTCAAAATGATAAATGATCATAGGTTCATTTAGAATATAAAATATGAATTCTCTTCCTTTTAAATTTATATGGTATTCCTATAGAGAAAGACAATCAATGCCTAATATCACATTGAATTAAACTAAAGGGATAATCACAACATTTACATGAAGAAATCCACAAAATTAAATTGGAGAGGAATTATAGATTTTAGATGTGGACATTGTACCATTAAGAGTTTTCATAGATAAATCAACATTTAACTATTGAGGTGGTAATTTGATACCATTATAGAATTCATTAGATATAAAATAATGGGTTGTTCTAGAATAAAATAAGTCATTAACTATTCTATATTGGATAATAATTGTACCTTTCACCATGTCATTATTATATCCAAATTTAATAGTTGTGACCACATGATATTTCCATTAGACTTTAGTGTTAATATCTTTTTAATGCTTATCATAAAAAACTATCATATTCCTATATTGGTTGGATCAATAACCAAACTCCATGCATTTGTAGAATTAGAGAATGGGTGGTGAATTATTTGGAATCTTCTTTCCCGTATTTCATTAACCGACCTATTCATTACCATTTGACATTAAAGGGATTTATGACCTGCCTTTCCACATTTAATGTGCCTCCTAATTCCATTCAAGAATTCCCATTGATGTTTCTTACCACATTTCTTGCTTGTAGATGGATGGAGTTTTCTTCAACCATGTGATTTATTTGATCTTTCATGAGACTCAATATTTATTTTCTTATCAAAACCATAGGGATAGTGGGAATCTATGATTTCCATTTTTTACCTTCAGTGTACATCGAATTATTTCATCATAGCTACAAAAGTCTCTTAGAGCTAATTCTTTTTGGAGAATTTTTTTTATGCCACCAAACAATCGATCAGGTTTTAATTAAGGGATAATGATTAAACCAGAAGCATAAATTGATGTTATTGAAAAATTATCCTGAAATGTGTTCCAAAAGATCATAAATCATTTCTCATATCATCACATAATAACCCATTAAAAGTAAATGGGTTTTATAATCATTTTGAAATTTCATTATAGCATAACATGTAGAAAATAAATAGTTTTCATAAATATATCATTATTATAGACATAAAATATAAAAATAAATAAAAAGGACGATATCATTGGATCATATACCTATTAAAAATAATTAACATCAAATTATGTTATCATAAATGAAAATTTATTTAATATAATTTCTGGAATATTTCTTGAATAAAATGACCTTTTCATTATGAAATCACTTATTTAAAATCCAATTATTTATAAAATATTAAGGAATATCTTTTATTTTAAAATAAACATGATAAATTCTATATTTATCTTCAAATCATTTAGTGTTCACGATAATGTAAAATTCCATTCATGAAGTGTATGGAAAAACAAATATTCCATGATCATTTTTGGTAAAAAAGTTCAAAACTTCCTCATTCAAAAAATGATAAGAATATTACTTTTAAAACATTTTTGAAAAAAATAAAAAATAGGTGAAAAATAATTTAATAAATCAGAGAAAATATAAAAAAATTATTGACAAAGTTTTTATAAAACAATGAAATTAAAGAAAATGTATTTTTGAATGAAGAGAGAAAAAAAGTCATTTTTTTTAAAACATTTTTTCAGTCATATGATTTCATAAATAGAGGAAATTGAAAGGAAAAAATTTAATATATTGTAATAAAAATTTTAGTAGAAATTTAAATTTATTTATCATAAAAGGATAATATAATTTCCTCAATATAATTTCAATCATTAAAAATCCAGATTAAAATAGGATTGAAACATAAATCTCTTACCATAAGTCTCATCTATTTTCATATGTCTTCAAACCTCTTGTATAAGAAATATAGATTTAATATAAATTTATTCAATGTCCATAATCATATCAATAACACCATTTATTATTTAATTATGCACATTTTCACTCATTTATTAATTACTTGTTATTAAAATTATTTTTTTGGGTGATAAATGTTTTGTTTTTTATGCATGTTTTGGTTTGGAAATCCTAGCCCTTGTACTGTGATCATGGTTCCATAATATAATTTTTTTTAACCATGATATAAATATAATATATATTAATTATATATATATATATATAGTATAGTGATACACACTTTTCATACATAGATATTACATCTTAACAGGTGAATATTCACTTAATTTTACTAGAACATGCATGAGAACTGTAAAGGTTCAGTGTATTTGGAAAATTGGATACATAAAAAACTATATCACAAGTGAACTTAATCATATACAAATACATTATTTATAAATATATACCTTCATATAAATATCATACATAATACATTTCTTCATAACCTGTGGAAAGGAAACATAAGAAAGGGTGAGCTTAAAGGATCAGTAAGGTTAAACATAAGTGATATGAATATTTAGTAATATGAAAGATTAAAGTAAGAATAAGAGAATGACATCATGAATATAAGTTGAAAATTTTATAATAAATCTATCATGGACAATAATAAAAATCTATTATATAAAAAATTATAATTTTAAATGATGTGATACAAAAGATTGAGAAATAATCAAAAATAAATCTTAAACCATATGTTCATGTCATATAAGTGTAGAACAATCATAATTTTATAAAAAATTTCATATGTAAATGTTAACTACTTATAACATAAAATCATAATTGATCATAAATTAACACCTTGTTCCCATAATGGTTCAAGCGCATTGACTTGTTTCCCATAACGGATCAAGCACATTGACTTTTTTCCCATAGTAGATCAAGCAGATCGACTTGTTTCTTATAATTATATCAAGAGATATTAAACTCTAACCAATTAATTTTAGGGATATATAATTATATACCCATTAATAACATAATTAAAACCAAAAAAATCTATTACATAAGACCATTAAAGATTCACCATATCAATAAATCATAAACCTTGGAAAGAAAATAGGTTATATAAACATTTCTTCACTCCATCATAGCGTAACCCATGGAAATAAATGTGGTTTATAATATATCATTTTCTTAATATTAAAACATCTAGGTAAATAATAATGATGATACCATTAGATCATATCCTTAGTAAAACATAAGTAACACCAAATGTTTTTTTGTTGATGATTATAAATTCCATAAAAAAATAATTAAAAACCTTTTTGAGGAAAATTACTTTTCCAATTTGAAATTAACTTATTAAAAAATAAATATTTAAAAAATATTATATATTTTATAAGAAATAAACATGTAAAATTTTAATTTAATCAATAACTCATTGATAATTAATGGATTTTGGAAATACTTTTCATGTTGTACACATTAAAACAAATATTCCATTTTCATTTTCAATTAAAAGTTAATTGAATTTTTTTAGAAATCAAAAAGAATATTATTTTTAATTCATTTTTTGAAAATTAAAAAATGTTTAAGAAATTATTTAAAAAATAATGTGGGAACATTAAACCTTTAATTAAAACATTTTTTGAAAACACATACAAGAAAAAAGGATTTTCGACCGAATAAAGAAATAAAGTGGAATTTTCTTAAAAAACATATTTTGGTTTCTTTTGTTCATAATGTGTTGAGAACTAAATGAAAAAAATGTATTATAAAAAAATAACCAAATGGGATGAAAATTCCTAAAATTATTGATAAATAGATAAGTAAATCTAATAACTAGAAGGATAATCACAAACAATTCAGATAAACATTGATATTGTAAGAAAAAACGCTTACCATTTAGGTAACATTTGAATCATAATCCCCATGAAAGAAAGAACCTTATATGGACATATAAATACAAATAATATTCATAATAATCATCATAAAATATATTCATGGTTATTTTGTACAACACATAAAATTATAAAGTTGTGAATATGGAATGTGTCCCATAAAAATAAAATTCAGGCAAAAATCCCTTACCTCAATTATTGACTTCCTTAATAAAATTTCAATCCTTGTATAAAATAAATATTAGTTTATTATACACAAATTTCATAAATAAACTAATATATATCATACAATATATTATTTCCTTACAACCTTTTTCACCCATTCATTAACAAATCTTTTTTAAACTCACTCTTTGAGGTAATAACTACTTCTCTTTTCATGTATGTTTTTGTTCAGTATTTTTTGATCCTTGTACTTTTAAAATGGTTAAATAAAATGAAAAAATATTAATAATGAAATACATATCATATATATTCATTATATACATATTTATTGTCATCCATAAAATTTAGATATTGAAAAATGAATTATAATATTCTTGGAGATGGTAGACCAAACATACACATGAATATTGTTTTCATTTTTTGGTGTATGGAATAAAACAAAGATAAAAATTAATTAAACATTAATAAATTATTATTATATAATAGATATAATATTTAATTATTAAATAAATCATTATTACATCTATTTAAAAAGAAAAAAATACATATCACATTGCTTCGTGGAGGCGATAGTCCACACATATGCATGAACGATGTTTTCGTTTTTCCAAAATATGGAAGGTAAGAAGGTAGGTTTGATATTTTAATTAAATAAGTATAAATATATCATCAATAATATATATATATATATACACACACACACATATATATATATATACTTTAAATCCATCCTTATATCCAACCATGAAAGGTGGGGATGAAAAATGAATTACATTCGTTCATGAGGTAGCAGTCCGTTGTACACATGATCAACGATTTTATTTCACATTTGATGGAAGATGAGATGGATATAGGTCATGAAACTAAACTTAAAACTTAAAAATATATGGAATATAATGGTTCTATTATTTAATCATGTATTAATAATATTTTAATGAGATATAAGAAATAATAAAATGAAAACGAATTGTTAAGAACTATACATCTTCTTCGGAGAAACTCTTTATGTTTATACCTAAATCCTTCCTAGGATTTTTTTATAATAAAAAAAGGAATATATGTAATGTTTTTGGATTAAATGAAGAGTTTTAGGTAAATATTGGTAAAACTAAAAGTAAATTTAATAGTGAAGTGGAGAGGATAGGAGATGTCCTCAAATAAGTGGTAGAGGGAACCCACATAGAAATTTACTAAAAGAATAAAAAATGATAAATTCATTCCGAAGAAAAAAATGGAAATATATTAAATGTTAATAAATTTTAACATATAAATATGGACATAAAAAATAGGATTTGGAAATGTTTAATTGTTAAAATTACCCTTATCATTCAGTTTAATAACTAGGGAACCCATTTAAAACATAACCGTGGTAATTAATTTTTCATATTTTTAATATTCTAAATAAAGAAAAATTAGGTTGGAATTATTAAATAAAATTAATTATTCTGATTACAAATATTTTATCCATTTTATGATATTATTTAATTAATCATAATAATGTAATTTGAAATTAAACCTACAGACGTGATGAGAAAACAGTTTTCCAAAGAAAAGTATACATTGGTATACAATGATTTATTTAATGACTCAATTTAGTTGTTTTTATTGCATAAGATTTCCCTTTTTTCCTTTGTGTTTGGAGGTTTTTTGGCTTATTATCCACATTATCCATCAGATTTGGTATTTGATCTGTATAGTTACCAAACATACTACATTTATAGAAACTTTTTGTGGGTGGTGCATTATATTGAACCCTATCTAAATTCCTTTCATTTACTAGATTATTCAAATTAATTTGACAATATCTTTATCTATGGAATGGTTTCCCCCACTTGAAATATCTCATTGTTTTGTTCAGGCATTCACCTAAGTGTTTCTTGCCAAATTTTTTGAAAGTAAGAGGTTAGAAAATTTTCTTCCCTCAATGTAATATTCCATTGGATCTTGCATGAAACTACATATTCATTTTATTATCACCATTTACCATAAGGTTATACAACATCTATTTCCACTTTGTGTTCACATTGATTAATTTCTTTATTACATCCAAAGACCCTTATAGATAATGACTTTTGAAGACAAGGTTTCAATCCACTAATGAATCAGTCAATTTTTATTTATAGGTAGATTATTAAAATAAAATAATACCTAAAAAATATTGTAAAATTTACCTCATAGGTACCAATAGATTAATAATCCTTCTACATAATTTCAAGGAATTCCTTTTACATTTTTGTACATAAAATATGAGGTAAGTACATATAGAAAATTCTTACTCTTAAATTCTACCCATTTAATGGATTCAATTTCAACATATTTCCTTTTATTATTAATAAGATTAAACCAATGTTCCGCTTCTCCTTCCAATTGATAAATAGCAAGGAAAACGTTTTCGTGGTCCAATCACTAATGGACAAAAAATATCCTTTTTATAACATTGATCCATTGCTCAAAAACCAATGGATCAGAAGTCCCATAGAAGGATGTTTAATGTTATCACAAAAAAGATTCAATTTCATGTTCCTCCCTCCTTAGTAAATTCAGAAGTTCAATGTGATCCATGTTACTACTTATAGTTTGAGAGAGGTGAGTGAGAATATTCACAAAATATTACATCATAGATTCCAATGTAGTTGTAAAATAATGAGGCTGGTCATTAAATTGGCCATCACATTTCTTATTCACATGATTCATTTGGGTTCTAGCGGTTGACTAAAACCAAAACTAAGTGTAAGTATTAAGAAATAAAAATTATATTGAATAATCACATATTTATGATAATAATTACAAATATTCCCTAAATTAAAAAAACTAGGTTATTTATGGTAATCATCCATTTAAAACCTTCACAATGTTTTTAAAATAGTTTTTGAATTTACAAAACATATCCTCTAGGACTGTTAAATCAGATTTTCAACATGACCCATTATCGTGTACTGGGTGATGATTGAATCAAATCCCCATACACCATTTTTGGATTTATTACCCCTAGGTAAAATCATTTTAGGTCTATATCCACTTGTAGTATCTAGACAAGTATGTAATTTCTTGAAAATCACATTCTCTATCCATTACCAAAAATATAAGATATTGTAGAGACCCGAAGCTTGACGTACATAGATATTACATTAATTTTTAGGAATACTTAATACATAACAAAAATAGACACGCAAGGATCGTAATAGTTTAGTGTCTTTAGAAACTTGGAACGTAATCTTCTAATCGTGGTGAAAGATCTTCAACATCTCCCATAAAGATCATCCACTTTTTGTTTCCTTACCTAAAACCTTTCTTTCAATCCTGGGGGGAAATAAAACATAAAAAGGGTGAGCTCAAATTCTCAGTAAGAGTAAGCATGGATAAAATAAAACATACCATATAAATTTGAACTTAAAAACATGAACATAATGTTTAAACATCAAAATCATGAGCAACGACATAAAACATGGAAGTAAATAAGGAATAGATCATAATGGAACATAAATCATGATAAAATATAATGGGAATAAAACATGTAATTGTGGCAACCATTCATAACATGTTATGATTTCCATAGTATCCAAGGCATTGCTGCCAAGACCATCTTAGTGGACAAAGTCCCTTTCTAAATCGAGTTCACTCCTCGTTTCAGTCCTGTAACACTGAACCAGATTAACTTACCATTCCAGCCATGTCTATCTCATGAGATATAAATCTTTACCCAATGCATTGGAGGGAGATATAGGTCCCACCCATCTCATAATGAAATCATTCTTACTTGTGCCACAAAATAAACATACATCATTCATAATAACCCAACGAATAAAATGGGTTTCATAAACATAATCCCATCATCACATAATCCATATAAAATAAATGGATATCATTTCATAATAAGGAAAGTGAAACCATGTAAATCATAGAGACATGATACGTGAAACATACACATGTGAAATAATGTCACCTTAGATGAAAATGGTTGAAACACTTGAAATGAATTCTTGGGGAAAATATCCATTTTTCTTCAAAATCATTTTCTTTTCACAAAATTTCATGCAACTTTAAAAGAAAAGGATTTTGTTTAAAATAGTCATGAAATATTTTGGAGGAATCTTCATGAAAATAAGGCTTTATAAAACCATAAAAATCATTTCATTCCGTATAAGTTAAAAAAACATTCTCCTTGTAGTTTTGTCGAAAAAGTGAAAAAGTACCTCGTAACGTAAAAAAAGAAAGATTACTTACATACCATGTAGTAAAAGTCAAAATGGGTAAAAAAGGACATTAAACATACATAAAATCACTTTTAGAAAACATGGACATGGATGATAACAATAACCCAAGTAAATACTTAGGAATAAGCAATCTCGGATAAAAATGAGACATGCAAAATTATCCCTTACCTTAGGTCCGATATGCTTCGTACGTATCTAAAAATCCCGTATAATGATTTAAATAATCTCATTAACTTATTAAAGAATCATATTCATTGTTATGATATCATATATGTTTCACTTAAGACTTTATATTACCCGTTCTTTTGTAAAGTCCATGTTAAAGCAGCGTTTTGGGTAAAATC
This sequence comes from Viscum album, assembly GCA_963277665.1. Classification (NCBI taxonomy): domain Eukaryota; kingdom Viridiplantae; phylum Streptophyta; class Magnoliopsida; order Santalales; family Viscaceae; genus Viscum; species Viscum album. The sequence continues at coordinate 1,613,660,042 of OY728151.1, forward strand.
ATTTCATTTATCGTATGTGTTTCGACTTGTCGTTATTGATATTATTAATTATATCCTGATTTAAAAAATTTCAGAATGTAAAACATGATTTATATATATATATAATATATATTCATCATATACATATGTATATTATAGATAGATAAAAGGAAAGAAATACACCGTTCATGGAGACGGTAGGCTGTACGTACGCATGAACGCTGTTTTCGTTTCCTTATTGAGTTGAATGGAATTAAGTAGATGACATACACATATATATATATATACATAAATATAGTAGAATTATTATGTCATATATTTCATGATTACTTATTATATATACTTTATAATCATTCTTGAATGGTTAACATAGAGAGTGAATCTCATCGCGTCGTGGAGAGGGTAGTCCGTACGTACGCACTAGCGATGATATCATTCCCAAGATCGTGGAATAGTATTAAAGTGTATGTATAATATCACAGAATCAATATCACTTTAAAATAATCATATATATTCATTAATTTCACCATTATACAAATCCAAGTAAGGTGGTGTTGGAAAAACAGATTAAATCACGGCGTGGAGACGGTATTCTGTACGTACGCACGCGCGGTGATTTCGTTTTCCGTAGGATGGATAGAAAGTGAAATGAGGTTGTTTCATATTTATAATAACATATCAGTTTATTAGTTATACTTATGTTATTACTTCATAATGAAACCTCTAAAGAAGAGGATGTATAAGAAGAAAGAAACTTGAATGAATCGGTAGAAGGTATTACCTCTTTCCCGAAGTGCCTCCTTTGAACTTCCTCTTAGGGCACTAACGTTGGTCTTTTGAGAAGACCAGTACCTCTATAAGGTTTATAGGGAAGTGGGGAGGTGAAATGGGCAGAGGTTGGCCGATATTGAAGGCTCAAATTGGTGTGAGGATGAGAGGGAGGAGGTTCCCTTTTATACGGGAGGAGAGGGGCACCTTTGGAAATATAAGAAATATTAGTTTATATTAAATCCCAGACCCACTTAAAAACATCCAAAATGACTCATATCAGAATATTAGATGATATAGGGTTGTAATATCATCAACCAATAAAATTTAGACATGTTAGGAATTTATTTTAAACATTATCAACTTGATTTATTTTTATTTAATCAATTTAATTTTATTTGTGGTAATAACATTCTAAATTTTACATTATAAAAACTAATTACTTATTTGTTGTGAATTTCCCATAATTGGATACTTTATAACATTTTAGACCATATAAATTTAAATTCATAATTTTTAAAATTTTTTGTGATTTTTAAACAATTTTATAATATGTTATTTTTATAAAATAACAATAGTGTCAATTTTGACACTATTCATTTTATTGAATTTAAATAAAATATATACAGACGATATGTTATAAATAAAAGATTTAATATATTCATAAATGCTGATATGTATCTATTAAATTAGTGGAGGACATTAAATAGTTCATATAATATTTATTTTATTATTTTTAAAACCATTTATTTGGTTTATCTCTTAATAAAATAATTACTACAACATTTTTGTATAATTATTTAATATACTTATGTGTTTCATAAAAATTAAAAATAAAATCTTATGATGAAGATAAATCCATTACCTTTCACAATATTACTTTTACTCGAATTTATCATCTTAAAATCACAATATTTAAATTGTTATATTTATTAAATTATGAAGGAGACAACTTTGGCATCATTTAAAATAAAATAATATAAGTGTCATAATCGCCTTAATAAGGATTCAAATGGTCAACAATTCGGCCAATATATGATTAGGGTTTATATATACGCTAATAATAAGTTTTGTGAAGATTTTTGGGCCTTTTGATATGTATTACTATTTCAATAAAAACTATATTATTGATTTTTCACTAAATAAATAATTTCTGCATTATTAATGTATAAGATAATAAGGTAATTAAATAACTATTAAAAATTACAAATAAATTACCATGACAAAGAAAAACATTTTATCTTTCAAATGAGTATTTATAACCGAATTTATATTCTGTATAAAATTATATTAAGAATACATTAATTATTAAAGTTGAGTGAGACATATTTCACTTTCCTTTAAATAAAATAAACTAAAGGTCTTAATCACCTTCAACTGGGTTCTAATGGATTCCATTTCGACCCAAATATGACTTAGTACAAATTATAATCATCCAATTGTATTAAGACAAGTATTAGGATAATTTGATACTATTATATTTACCCTTAATTACCCAATTTACCTTTTACTATGGTAAATAAAATTTACCGTTGTAACTATTCATAAAGCCCAAAAATAAAGAGTAGTATATTAATATAATTTGGACCCACTGATTCCAAATATGGAATCCATTTTTCCAAATTCAATACACAGAAGTTGCAGAAATTAAATTAAAATTAATCCCGTTGTCGAAAGAAAACGGGTTTTTGTTTAAAACATTGCAAAATATTGAATTTATTTAACCTACGAATTTAATGTAAAATCAAGGCTAATGACATTCATTATATTAAATGGTAAAAATATATTATATTTATACTTTTAAACCATTCAATATTATAATTTAATCACATAATTTATTACGATGAAAAAAGTTGTTTTTAATTAAAATATAGCGTGTTTTTACTATTCATTAAAATATGAAAGTTATCAGAATAATATGAAAATTTTATCCAAGGTAAAATTTTATATCCTGATTCCAAATAATAATTTTATTTTTTAAAATTGAACTTATAAACATGTCAAAAACTATATTTAAAGTGGGTGCGCCATCAAAAGACGGCAAAACTGCATTTTTTGAAAAATACTTATTTTACCAGAAAAATTTATTTTGTTCTTATACCATGTTCTAGAAAATGTGTAAGATGAATAATAATGTTATAAAATTCCAAATTTAGTTAATATTATTCATAATGGCTAGTTCATATTAATATTATAATAATATATCGTTGTTTAGTAAAACCCGGTATTGCGTACAACACACGCTATCAAGGAAGGTCGCGATTGCATGTAATGCAAGCCAAGTTAGGGTTGTGTGTTGTTCAAGAATCATTTATTATTTCATATAACAGAATCCAACCATATTTCATTTATACATTGAATATATATATATATACACTCAATGTTTCCTAGAATGACTATTATAAAACGAACTTGAAATTGTGTGTAACACAATCTAAGAATAGTGTTGTGTATACTTCAAGCTAATACAATGTGGCGTATAGCACAAGATGATCTTGTTGTAGCATAAAACACATGACATCTTTCCATTGTTACTAAATAAAATTTTTGTGAACTGATTCAAGAAAATTGAAAATAATAGAAAAAAAGATTTATCATGTGATGGATTTATTGATTGGTTCATGGGTTAGATTAAATTTTTTTATGTTTTCCTAGTATTAAATTTATTATTACTCCTAAGAAGATTTAATAAATTATATAATCCAAAATTTATTCCCTCTCATCAATAGTTTATGGTGAATGTGAGTTTTGAATCAATAATGATTATTTTTGAATGATACACCTTCCTATGTGTTGGTATTAGTCAAGTGCTTAGGATGAGGTGTTAATTTAGCATCAAATAAAATTTCTATTTAAAAATAATTTTTATAAAATATCCCATAATTTAAAAATAATCCAGTTAACTAATATAGCAGATATATATTGATAATTTGGTATTTCTAAATAGTTTCTTAGGGGAATAATTGAAACATAGTTAAAATAATTTGAAATCACTCTATGTTTTGAAATTTTTTTACCCACACCAACCTCAATACATATATCAATAGTAAAATTTTACTATTAAAGTATAAATTTTCAAACACTACTTATAAATAAATATTATAAAGAAGCTTTTATAAATAAAAGTTTTAATGAAAATAAATTTTAAATTGAGTAATAAAAAAATTATAAACAACGGAATTTGAAAAAATAATAGGCTCAGTTCCATGGTGGAAATTTATCCTATCCACTTAACAGAAACCCATTTACAAACATTTTTACTATAAAAAATAAGCTAATCCATAACCTAGATTCAGTTTTACTTGAAACAACTACCCACATGGAATTTCTAGATATGACCATCCTCTTCCATAGTTATTCATGATATCAAAGGTATAAAAATAATAAATAATGATTATTAGAGTACAACTATTTATAGTATAGATAAAGAAATCTATAGATAAACAAGGATCACAAAAAAACTCAAATATATTAAAAAATAGAGAGAGTGAAAGGAGTTAATGGAGTTTTTTTGTTGTAGCTCAATATTTGATAAGCTTTTATTGATCAATTATATTTAAATCTATCCTTGAGATTATATTTGATGATCCTCCAAAATATTTTACTCAAATGTGGTAGTGAATGTAAAGAAATAGAGTGTCTCATAAAGAAATTGGTAAATAATTACCATAATATGTTTCACACACTTGAATTTTACATAAGGATTCCTCATATTTATACACAACTACTCCCCAATTATACATTGAGTAATAATCATAATTAACTCTTCATACTGATCATCCTTTATGAAAGTATTAAATGGGATAACCTTTATTAAATTATCAAATATAGGTGTTACAATAAAATAAAATTTTCTTCTTGGATAGACATGGTAGAAGTAGTTCTCAATTTAGTTACAAAAGGAGTGATCTAATGGAAGAACATAATAATTATTATACTAATGAACTTTAGGATTATCATGGAAGATAAATCAAATATGGAACATATGAATGAGACTTTTTATAGAAGGGTAAATACCTATAATAGAAGATGTAAGTCCTTGTTATGGATGATATTTCTTTCACATGGTAGTTATTTCATTCTCACATGGTATATTTCCTTCTCATGAATGATATTTCCTTCCCACAAAAGATATTTCCTTCACAAAAAATGATATTTCCTTTTCAAAAATATACTTTTCTTCTCATGGGATGATATGATTTCTTTTTTTGGATGATTTTTTGTTCTTTTGGTCGATCATGTATGGAATATCTGTACTCATGGTCATATGAAACCTAACTTAATGAAAGATATAATAATCACATGGAATAAAAATTCTATTTTCCAGGAAGAAACATTGGTCTTATAAAAGATCCATATTATCATATTTTATCAAAAATGTAGATTTATTTCATAAAATAAAAAACTTATTAGAATTATAAAAATAATTATTTGATATGATTAATATATTTTTAGTTAATGCATTCTTTAAAAAATATCCCCATTTTTTATGATGAAAAACCTTTCCACAAAAATTGAAATACATATAATAATTTAAAAATAGTCTACTATTTGATTCATAAAATATATAAAATATGAAATTCACAATATAAATGAAAGAGAAAAATTGATTTAAAAATTAAAATAATAAGATTTGATAAGTTGTATTAGAGTGACTAAACATAAAAAAATAGATCTATTATGACCAACCCTCAATAACCACCCTATAAGGATTATCAAAAAAGGGGGATAAGTGAAATATAAATTACTATAATTTATGAAAATAAATAAAAGATAAAATAGTAAAGAACTATACCATGGAAATATATTAAAAATATAGTCAAAATAGTAAAATGATTATAATAGTGAAACCATAGATTCTCTTTGAGATATGATAATCAAAATTTGAATCCGTAATAGTATCCCTAGAGGCATTAAAAACATTTGGGATCTTGTACTTTGATAGATAAGGATACGATTTAGGTTATAGAGGAGTATTAGTAGGGTGAAACAAATCACTCTAGAAACAATTCTACAATAGTTCACAGTCTACATTAGGGTGAAGACCAAAGGTAGGGTAAAGATGTAAGAGGTAGAGACATGAATATTAGTGATAGAGGATGGATTAGTGTAAGTAATATGGTTGAATATAGAATAACCAAGGCTACATAGTCACTAAACAAATAAGGTTACATAAAATTTTTAAACTCACAGATAACCTTTTCACTATGTTCAATATTGGAAAAGAACAACCCCTTATCTTCAATAAAAACCTTCAATAGGGGAGAAAATTACTTTAGGTGATTTACTTATTCCGTAAACTCTGTAGTCACTTTTGTCCCTTTAATAATATTGTCCAAATTCTTAAATGATGATGTTAAATATAACATGGTGAAATTAATAACTAGATAATATTTTATTTATTTGGATATTACCTTGCTTTGTTTTCTAGGTTTCTAGAGATTAAATTTAACTAGATCATATATCCTTTCACTACAAGTCTTGTTGTTCAAGAGAGACTCTTCAAGTGAACATGAAGAAGATTTCATCATAATCTCCAGTTATTCTATGACAACCTATCTAATGATGCATTTATCAAACTGCACAAGTGCAAAAGGATCAATAGAGTAGCTCTATAAGATGAATAAATAGTTGAAAACTGAGAAAAAATATTAAAATCTCTTGGATCTAGATAAAATGAAATAAATTCAAAATATTTCAAAATAACTCTAACATGATGGAGAAACCTATCATTTTCATTTTATATATTACTATCTTGGTTAATGAATTGAGGATAGATATGATGATTAATGTAAGATGAAACAATTAAAATAGTTTCCTCCTTGGAAACTTCATGAGTATTTCCAAAACATAAAAACATATCTTCATAATATTCAATAAATTTATTTATAACTCTTGAATATCATCTTGGTAATAGTGGAAGAGGATAGAGGTTGAGATCCAACTGATCTAGAAGGATCCAGTAATTCCCTTATCCATACAAGATTTTGAATATTTGAGGGGAAAATTGAATTTTTAATTGGCAGAGATGCCATAATTTTAATTGGGATTTAGGATAAGATTATGATAGGTAATAAAACTCGAAGAGGTGGTTTTTGGATTGGTATAAAGCTCAAATTATGGATGCAAGACTCATAGAAGCAGATGAGGGCCCATGAACATGGAGCTAGGGATGTTACCTAATGTTGTAGCACTATCAACTAGACTGTATAGGTCCATTGACTATCCAATAGAAAATAATAGAACTCGAGGTTTTTCAAATAACCGCTATCCAATTTTTGGCATTGGTTCAACTCACTAATTCTATTCTTGGTGCATTTTAAGTTGGAAGATTCCATTTAATTTCACTTGGGTCACCCCCTTTTCTTATTATTCATAATTTTCGACACATGGGGGACTAGGGGAACCCCCATATGTGTCTAATGTACCTCTATATATCCAATGTGGTCCTCTATTAGTTCTTTCCTAATTAAAGTGCTACCAATTTCAATCCAAATATAGAGGTAAGGTTTATATAGTCTTACTTCTATTCTTTATAGTTTTTTTTTCAAGAAGTGTATCTATTATGTAGTCTAATATTCTATATTTTCAGGGAATTTGTCTACCTTTTCATTTTATTATGATTTTGGCCAAATGAGTGGCCAATGATTGACAGGTATACTCTCCTAAGAATAAGGTAAGAGGTTACCTAATTTAACCCATATTATAACCATGATTAACAAGTATACTCTCCTAAGAATAAGGTATATGATCCTCTAATTTAACCCATATTATCACCATTGTTTTGATTAAGGTGTGGTGTGATCTCACTGGTTTTCCACAAAGCTCCACTAGAATTAATAAGAGGTTTTAATTTGGGTTTTTTATATGTTTAGAAAGACTTATATCTACCTAGTTTTCCTTGTCTCACTAGTTTACCAAAAAGGTTTAGCTACATTATAGTAGTTTCCATATTGGGGGTTATTTTTTGGAAATGATTATTATGATGTAGAATTTACAAATTTTAATTATAATATAATGAATTTGATTCATAAATTGTCCTCTTGAAATGATATGTGGGTTGTAAAATGGTAAAAAAGGTTTTTCCTTGTAAAAGTTCTATTAAATGAAAAGATGATAGTGAGGTAGGTTCAGGTTATGTATTTTGTAGATGTTTACTTTATAAAAAGGGTATGAATTTCATGGAATAGTTTTTTGGAAAGTGAATTACGTAGAAATGGTTTATGAAAATGTAACATGAATTTGAAAGGTAATGCTAATCATATGTCTCTTTTGATAAATAATGATATTTTCTTCTCTTTTGTAAATGTTAATGGATATTAAAACATATCATGGGGTTTGGACCTATTGATGGAATGTGTAGGTAAAGTAAACTTTATTCCCTTTTAATGATGTTTTGTGTAAAATTATGGTTTTTGGAAGCTTGATATTAAATTAAATTTAATTGGTTTCGATTTTTTAGAGTAAAAATATCAAGTTGGAGGTGAATTGAGTTTCCAATTAAAATTTGTGTTTTAAAATATTTAAAACTAAGTTCCTAAATTTATAAAAACATGCTTGTTAATTTATAAACTAGGTATAACTTATTTAAGGATTTTAAATAACCCCTAAGATGGTTGATCAAAACAAAGAAAGAATAATATTAGGAATATTCCATGATTTTGTAACTATTTCACTTGCACTAAATATAAGAAATATCAATTATAAAAACTAACAATCAAATGTATCATTTCATTAAATGGATTTCAAAATAGTTTAAAAAATAAAGTTAACAAAAATTGAATAATATAGAATAAATAAAAATAAGAGGTTTAGTCTCAAGCTGATAGATATCACTCTCTCCTTTGAAATCACCTTATTATAAGAATTTTATTAATAAAATAAACTATCCCATAACTTGGATTCTATTTTACATATAATAATTTCTCAGAGATAGTCCAATCTAAAAATAACTTCTTCAATAATTATACTTGGGTAAAAAATGTGAATAAAGAGAGAGAGAGAGAGAGTATCGAGTACTCTCTCATAATGTGTGGGAAATTTTTGTAAAGAAATAAATTATTATAGTAAGAAAAAATGAAAATGTAAGAAAAATAGATATAGATAAGAGATAATAATTTTTGTAAATTAAAGAATAGAGTATTGTTGATCTACAAATGATTATCCTCCTCTTGATGTCTTATTTCAGTTATAAAATGATGTCCAGTGGTAGGGAAAAAATACAATGTTATTTTGATGATGCTTTAGAGAAAACATAATAGCATTGATTTTAAAAATATATAATTTTTTAATCATGAAATTTTTTTATATGAGTTTATAATGTGTGTTCTTCTCTATCCATTGTCTCCTATAAAATAAACACTTTCTCTAAAAAGATACATTGATAAATCATCATTAAAAATATTTTTACTCAGCATAAAATCTAGGGTCATCAAATGAATCTTACTAGTGTATAATTATGTAAAGAAAAAGCGGTTAGAATATTATATAAAACAAATATGAAAACAAAATTTGATATGGACACTTTAATGTGTTCCTCATCAACTTCCCTGGTATCTTTGACACATTTTTAGAATTATCCGATCCCCTGATAATCCATATGATTGAACATCTTAACTCATGGTTGATATAATAATTTTTGAAATTATGACTACATTCCATGATCTCTTCACATAGTCATGTGGTATCTTCATCACTTTTTCAATATATAATTTTTTCCATATGGTCACTTCACTTCAATGTTATTTCAATTGGAAACATACAGATGCTTGACCAATAATTCAAAATTGAAATTATTCTGTAGTTACTATAACATCATCAAGTTGTTGATTTGAAATCATTATGTGGCTGATTCAATGATTTTCAAATCCCCGAATTACAAACGGTCACTTTAAAATGGATTTGTGATCACAAGGTTTCTAGTGTAGTTGATCAAACTTATCATGAATTTGATACAAGAGTATACTATAAAATAACAATTTTCGATCAAACATATGTGTTGTTGGTTTGTTGGTCATGTGGTTGATCCCTAAATTTAAGAATTACTAGAAATCTGTAGTCTCTTGAGATACACATGTGGTCACAAAGTTTATCTTGTAAAATTTTGTGTCCTTTTTGATGTTCACCATGGTTGATTCGTTATCCGTATATTCAGTTGAGTAATTTGTAACTTTTGAGACTCCCAATCATCTGTCTAGATATTTAATCTCCAGAGTCATATCCAAAAATAGAAAATTTACACTAAGATATAGAGAAATAATTATCTTTCATAAAACACAGAAATTATTATAAATAACATAAAAATGATTTTTTATTATTAAAACAAGTAATTTCTAGACAAATCCCACAATATCCCCCTTTTTTATTATAAAAAATAATTACATTAATAAAAATATAAAATTTTCTAATAAAATAACTTAATGATTGCAATCTGTTAAGGATTAAATTATATAATTCTACTTTATTCATTATAACTTTATTCCCCATCTTGATATTACAAAAATAAGATAAGAATACACGGTGCGGAAAAGTAAAAATAAAATAAATAAAGAAACTAAAATTGAAAATATTAATAGATAAAAATAAATATATATTTTATTAATGATAAAAAAAATTACATTGGCCCTTTAAATTTTTTATACTGAATCAGAATATAAGGATACAATGGTTGAAAGATCAAAAGGATATTTTCCTTTTCTAATAATACGAATTGGAGGATGAGTGGGCCTAGAAGTATCAACAAAATCCAGAATGGTTAGATTATTGGAAACCTATTTGATATTGTGAAAATCATGAGAAAGAGTGAGACTAAAGGGTCTCATAGAAGGTATAATATGAATATTACGGGTTAGAGTATAGGAATTTGTAGTCATTGATGTAGTCAATGGTGCTAATAAAATTGTAGTAATTGATGAACTAACTACCATTATAGCACTGGTAGGAGAATGATAGATTAGAGGAATTAGAAAAGACGGAGGTGTGAGCACTGTAGTATTTGAAACATACATATAAATTTACAATAACTATGAAATATCACTTGATTCCCTTGAACCATTACCTATAATCTATAAGAATGAATCTTTCATAGATTATGATTTTTTTGACAATGGTTCCATAAATAATAACTTTTCTATAATTCCTTTGAAGGTAGTTGTTATAATAGTCATTTTATGATATCTAGACAAAGATTTAAACAGGGTCCTTAGGTATGGCTTGGTGTAAATAAAATTGAGATATTACTTGATAGTACCATTTATTACACCTTTGTCTTTGGTATTCTTAACTGATTTGGATTTAAACATATCATAAAAATTTTCTCCATGTGTTACAATATATATTATCCATTTATTTCAAATATCCTTCATACTATCATTCATATTCTATTTTTATTAATTTATGATTCTTCTTATAAGATCCGCATCAATATTCATAGTGGTAGGAGGTACTGAGGTATAGGTTGAGTATTTTCAAGGACATGAAATTACATATAAGTAACCTATATATAATGTTGCAATAATTACTATCAAAACAGCTTGTAGGGATTAAATCTCACCTTTAAAATCTGCCATCCAAGTTCAAAAATTCATCATATTTGGATTTATATGATCTGTCCTATGAAAAAAATTAAGCTAGATATGTGCGACTACACACTCAATAGTGTTGAAAAAATCTTCCTATCAATCAAAATTATTATATGAATAAACGTTTAGAAAAAATTATGTTATAAATTCAATAATATCATTCTTAAACTATATTATGTCTACAAAATTGATCTCTGATGCTACAGAAGTAGTTATATCTTGATGGGAAAGAGTAGGATCAAATTCTAGATGTGTGTGAATAGCTTGGGAAGAGGTGGATGAGCTAGATTCACTAAACACATAGTCTAAATGTCTTCTCCAAGGTTCTTATTTAGGTGAGAAAATACCATGGTGTCTCTCAAATTATTTAATAGAGGTATCTAATTATTTTTCCCAATATTTTATGACCAACACTTTTTTTCTAGGTGAATAATCACAAACTAGTCATCCTAAAAAAATATTTTATGTTATAACTCGATGGGAATACAGAGCATCCAAGAGTTTCAACATATCAGGAGAGGTCTCAACATTCTCTATAAGTAGAGAATAAATCCTTAGTACAATAGGATCTATAAAATTTGAAGCAACTAAAATGACATAACCATATAGCCTAGGTTGATTTCTATCATCATCACCATTATCCTTATCACTAAATTAGGGGGGGGGGTAGATTGAACCATTCTATAGAAATGATTATATAGAGGAGATTCACGGCTCAGATGTGTGGAGTAAAATATTGGAGCTCCAACAATGTCAAACATTTGTGGACTATCACTAATGATATCAACTTCTTTGTCACTGTATGAGTCAATGACAACAAGTCCAAACAATAAGGATCTAGGAGATTTCTCTTAAGAGGAGTTACACCTTATGTAACATGTTCTACCTTAATAGGGACCTCAGATCCCTTTTTATATTCATAAATAGATGATCCAACAATGTTTAATTCATAAGATAGTACTCCTAATTCCACTGTATCAGTCATAGGATGCGATCCTTCTTCATTAGAAGAGTAATCTTCCTTAATAATAAGATATGTATCTAATCCTAGATCAATTATACCCCCTTTCCAATTAGGTTACTTCATTGGATTTAACTTTTGATAAACTTTTTTTCCATCAGGTATCTAAATCACATTCCATTTATTCAAAACTAATCTTCAAATTCTTGAAAGTTGTATGGATTAAACATGTTCCACTAGAATAACTTGAAATCACTATAACCTTAGGATTTTTCCATTTTTCTTGAATAATTGAAATTAACTTATGGTATTGATGAATATTGAATATGTAAGAAGGTTTACTATGATCTACCATGCGTCTCATCTTAAATTGAGTCAATCTTATCTATATACCATTAACCATAAGGTAAAAAAGATAAGATATTGGTGCCTGATTATGCTAAAATAACCCTTTAAAGGGAAGATAATATGTTGATTGAAATTTATTATTAATCTAGATTATAAAATAAACTCTTAATCACTTGAGCTTTTGTGGGTTCAATCATTATTCATCTTTTTTTTTTACACATTTCACATTTTGAAATGTAGATGGTTGATATGACACAAAATATAATAGTCCTTATATTAACCTAAATAAAAAACTCTTAAACATTCAACCCAAAATATTGAAGAAAAAACAGACTAATTAACATTTAAAATATTCAAAATCCCATATTCATGAACCAAAACATCAAACACCATATTTAGGTAAAACACTTTCACCAAGATTAAATAGAAAAGAGGATTCTCATATATAAATCGACTATAATAGCATTGATGAAGCCCAATTCTACATACTAATGAATGATTGGACTTGAAACATTAAACATCAACTTCCTTTTCCTTCACAAATTCCTAGGATTGAATAAAAATGTTTGAAAGTTACGAGGTCCAATCATACGTTCCTTTTCTCTCTTGGGAGTATTAGATGATTCTGAAATATCTTCTTAAAATAATTGCTTCATTTCGACTAAGCACAAGAATGATTTATAGATCCTAGAGGATAGGGATTTTGTGATGGAAAGTTTAAAAGAGTTCTTGGTTTGATATTTATGGGAGGATGATAAAATTTGGATTCTAATTTAGAATATTAAAATCTTTTAAGTATTTTTATATAGTAATGTGTGAAAATAGAAAAGTAAAATATAAAATACATGTAGTGTCCCTTTTTTGACATATTGCTTAAAAAAAGATAAAAAGATTTACATAGATGGAGAGATATATATTTCAAATAACAAAAATAATAAATAAATTATAACTAATTCATCTCACATAACTAAAGTATGATATAATTTAATTAATCATAATTCATATATTTTTTCAAAATTTTACCAAACTGACATTCTATGCCAACGTGATGTAGAAAAAACATCCTTTTAAAAAATGATCTCTCAAGAATTGATTTCATATATAAATATGTTTTATACTTTAATGAGATAAATTATTCTAAGAAATGTTAAAATCACTTATGTTTTCAAAATTTATAACGATATGTCTAAATTGAGATCGATAATCTAGAGAAGTGTGTTTTATCCATAGAATATAAGAACAAAAATGCCTATAAATATGTTTTTAGCTGTAAGAGTAGGAAATAAAACAAAGTTGTATTTATTTTTACACCATTAAACTAGAGATTTTACCAATAAATGATAGGTTCTAAAGGTTTTTTTCCATCTAACTTACAACAACAAATATCATCATATTAATAACTATCTAAGTCAAATGTTTTTCCTCTACAATTGAACAATGCTAAATTAGTTTTACTTTTACTATATTTAAAAATTATTTTTATATAATTTAAAAGAAATTCCATTACATTTTCTTGAGAATTTGGACACATACACACAGTAAATACATTTTTAGGCCGACTAGTAGCTAAGTATAGTAAGATTACAATCATACCTCTATAAGTAGTTTGGTAAATAGATTATATCATCTAGATCAAACTTACCCTTTGTACTCATGGGAGTATCACTACCTTTGGTTCTATCCATAAATTTTTTTTAATAGATCGTTAGTGTTTTTTTATTTAAAATTATTTCTTCCTTATTTTGAAAAATAAAAAAAACCAAGGAAGAATTTTTTCTCAACTATTAAACTCGTTTCAATTTTTTTGCATAATCTCAGACAAGTTAGTACATAAAGTGTTCTTGGATCATCCAAAAATAATATCATAAAAATAGATCTTAGAAACTAAAACATATCTTGATCTTTTTTTATTAAATAAAGTAGGATAAAATAGTTTTTTTAAAACCATTTTAAATAATAAAATTACTGAGGCTATCATACCAAGATCAATTTTTTTATTAAATCCATAAAAATAATTTCAAAATTTCAAAATATGAATTATAAAATAAGGGTTTTGAAATATAGGGTGTTGTTCTACATAAACTTATTTAATAGTAAAACAATTTATAAAATCAGTCTTGACATCCATTTAATATAATTTTAAATTAAATTGTGATGTATAGGAAAACAACATTATGATAACTTCATGTCTTGATAATGGTGTAATATTTTATTCATAGTCAATTCCTTCCTCTTGACTGTATCAATGTGAATCCAATATATATTTATTTCTTATTATTTTCCCAGACTCATAAACCATGTTTCTAAACAACCATTTAGTTATAATGGTTATGATGTCTTTATGTCTTTCTATTGGGTCCCAAACATTATTTATTACAAAAAGATTCAAATCTTATTTCATATTCCTTACCCAAAATTCATTGTCTATAGATTCAGTGATTTTTTTAGGTTCATGTTGTGATAAGAAAGATTCATGTTCAATATGGTTTCTAAGAAGATATCTAGTTTTATTTCTCCTATCTGTATCTCAAACTACAACATCTCAGAGGATGGTCTCTATGAATTATAATGGATCTAGAGATTGATATACATGGTAATTCTTTTTGTTCTTTAGGTTCTAGTTCCAAATGTTCCACAAAACTGAGTGATTTCTCTACAGTAGTTTTTTATAGTTCAATCACTAAAATAGGTTTAGTTATAGGTATTTATAATTGAAATATCATCCTTAAGGTTTTATAAGGAAGTTTTAGGCTCAAGTGGATCTGTTTTAGGAAATTTGAAATGTATATATTCTTCTACATGTTTGGTTATTTTATTTAACACCCTATATGATTTATTGGAGGTTAAATAAGTAAGAAACATTCCTTCATCATGTTTGGTAGAATTTTTCCAATCTCACTTTTTTATGTTGATAATAATTTCTTTGAAGCCAAAAATTTTATAGTAATTAAACAATAATTTTTTTCCATTCCAAAACACATATGGAGTCATATTTAAAATTGGTCTAATAAGAATCATATTTATAATATAATATACCATATTGATAGCTTCTACCAAAAAATAAATAGGAAGATCATACTCTTTGGGCATGGTCCATGAAATCACTTAAAGGGTCATATTTCTTCTTTCTATAACACCATTC
Organism: Viscum album; assembly: GCA_963277665.1. Taxonomy (NCBI): domain Eukaryota; kingdom Viridiplantae; phylum Streptophyta; class Magnoliopsida; order Santalales; family Viscaceae; genus Viscum; species Viscum album. The sequence continues at coordinate 1,613,675,820 of OY728151.1, forward strand.
TATTAGGGAGTCCAAAGTGAAGAAAATTTGTGATTCTAGACACGTTTTGAGAATAAATATTCAATATAATTATTTTCAAACTCATGTCCATGATCACTTATTAAGGTCTTAATAGTATGTCCAATAAACTTTTCTTTAGATATTTAATATATCTCAACATATAAATACACTTCACTTTTGTAATATAAAAAGAATACACAAGTGTATATTGAGTTTTCATTTATAAGAAAATATTTAAAATTATTCCTATTTAATATAGAAACTTTATGATGTCCAAATAAGACTATGTGAACCAAATCTATGTATAGAGAATTTGAAACATTATTCTTTGGTGTAAAGGAAATCTTTGACTGATTTATTTTTTTATAAGGGTTATAGAAATTATCTTTTGGGAATTATATTTTAGGAAGATCCTTAAATAAAACATTCCTAGTTATCTTTATAGGATAGTAATGGTTATATGTTGATATACTCCTATTACATAACCAAGAATCATTGTGAATTTACATAAGCAAGAAATATTTTGAGAGAATAAATTATCTAAATAATCTATATTAAAACTATCACTATGTAAATATATAAATACTTAATATGCTTAGAATCATAGAATTTTAATGATTTTTTATCAAATATTACTTCGTAACCTTCAAAAAATAACTATGAGATGATAAGTAGATTATACTTTAAACCATCAAAAAATAAGACTTTCAAAATTAAAATATATTTAGATTTACATATTTGACCAAGTCCAATTATTTTTCCATTAGTATATTTAACAAAAGTGACATGTCTACCATTTCACTTTATAAGTATCTTATATCTTGTGTAGTCTCTAATCATGTGTCTGGAACATCCAATATCTAGAATCCATAAATTCTTACTAGTACTCTTCAAATATGTTTCCTAGACCCATTATATAAGAAATGATTTTTGTACCCACACTTTCTTAGGTCCATAAATGTTAGTAATAAAAACATTTTGAATCCAAAGATGTTTAATAGGTTTCCCATAAAAATAATTAAGAGTTTTAAAAATATATTTTTTAAGTCCATACGTATATAAACTGTTTACAAAATTTGAAGTTATTTATCTTGGAATAAATTTATTATTATAAATTCTCCTTTGGCAGGGATAGTATCCAATCCCATTTTTGTAGTTTTTTGTGATCTATTTTCAAAGAATCATTTCTAAGGTTTCTCTTTTATTATTAAACGTTTAATTAACCTTTTTTAAGTTCTCATTTGATGTTTTATGTTCATTATTTTCTTTTAATAAATGAAAATTATTTTCTTTTTCTACAACAATATCAGATTTTATATGAACATATAAATAATGATTCTTATTTAATATTTTATACTTATATTTATGATCATAGAAATTTTATTATAGAATATTGTAGTTGAAAATAAATAATCATTAGTCAAATTTTCATAATTATTTTCATTTTCATAGAGATTATAAATATTATTAGGACATGTGGAGACAATATTTATTAACTAAAATGGGTTTATCAAAAACCACATATTAGCTTTGTCATCCTTGTCTTCTCTACTCGAGTCAGAGTCAAAAAAACTATCCTCATTGGCATGAAAAATATATTTCATTTCTTTGTTTTGTATTTTTTTACATTATCCTCATATTTTTTATTATATTTTAATTTTGGAAACTTAGCTTTGATATTACCTTTCCTTTTTCATTCATAACAAGCCACTTTACCTTGTTTTTTTTAATTTTTATAGTTTCATGTTTTTCCATAAATTTCCCCATAGTTTGAATTATTAAGGAATTTATTCTTCTTATAGAAAATATTATATATCTCAGTTAGGTGATCATTCTTCTTATCAATTTTATAAGGTGACTCTTCCTCACTTTAATTATATTATTTGATTTTATTCATCATAATTAACTCAAAAGTATTGAAATAAATTGATTTTCTCTCTATTTTATCATCTTTTTTATTTAATTGCATTTCATCCTCATAAATCATGAGTTTTTAATCCTATCCTTTACAGGTAGTTTTTCGATATCACAATATTATTGAATGGAAATAGAGGTTCCTCTCTATCGATTAGGTAATCATTATAGGAGTCTCATCACTTGATCTATATCTTCAGTTTTCTTCCCAAGTGCACACATTTTATTGAAAATTTCATTATACCTAAGATACATTTCATTAATTTATTCCTCAGTTTTCATCTTAAAAGTATCATATTTAGTAGTATAGGAATTCAAGAACATTTCTTTTAAATTTTAGGTTCCTTCATGAGACTCAAAAATCTTATCCCATATTTCATAAGTAGTAGAACATGAAAACATTATATGAAACTAATATTCCCCTAATGAACAATATAAATAGTTCAAATCCTTCCATTAGTAGAACTAATGGAATTTCTCCAATATGATCTACCATCATTAGGATTTTTCTATTTTTCTTTGTTTAAATTATAAATATCAAATACCATGATTTGTAGATGTATTTTCATTTCAATTTTACACTAAACATAGTTTGTGACCTTAAATTAAGGAGGTATATCCATAAAATTACCCTCATGCCTATTGTTGTCTATAAAGATATAAATTTATAAATAACATAAATTTTGATCATTTTAGTAAAAAACTTGTTCACAGTTAAAAGAAATTAAAGTAAATAGGAAATCATTTGAAAAAAACACCTGCTAGAGTAGAAAACTCAAGAGGGGGGGGGGGGGTTAATTTATTTTCCAATTAAAATTTATCTTTAAATTTATTTAAAATTGAATACCAAAATTTATAATAATATCCAATTATATAAATATAATCATTATAACTTATTTAATTATATTAAATAATAACTTATAAGTTTGAGATAAAATTATATAGAATAATATAAGGATTATCTATGATTTTGAGATTATTTTACTTATACTAAATAGAATAAATATAACATGTAAAAAACAATAAAACTATAGTTATGGTAAATGTATTTAAAAAACATTTTGAAATATATTGTAAAAAACTTGAATGACATAACATAAATAAAAAAAAGAGGTTCAATCACAAACTGAGACTTAGTATTCTCCATATGGAAATCAACCTATACAAAGAATTTTATTAATCAAATAAACTGATCCACAACCTGGATAAGGTTTTACATATAAAAAAATCTCATGTGTTGTCCATGCATCACACAACCACTTCCATATTTCTATGTGGGATAAAAAATGTGAAGAATGGGAGGGAGAGAGTACCCAGTACTCACTAATATAGTGAAAGAAAATATTATCCACAAATAAATGATTTCAAAAAGTAAAAATCAAAATTTAAGAAGAAAATATAAAGAAGAGAGAAGAAATTTTGTGTAGTGAATAATTGTGTTATCTTGTTCTATAGATGATTTTAATTTACTCAATGTCTTCTTTAAATTTTGAAATTATGTGTGATGATATGGAAAATATTATATGCTATTTCAATGAAATTCTAGAGAAAATAGAGTAGCAAAGACATTAAAAACATGGAATTTATTCATTATGATGCATTTGGATATGCACATCTTGTGTGTGTTTTTCTCTTTATTGGGTGTCTAATAAAAGGAATACTTTCTCCAAAAATGGTTGAGAACTCATCATTAAAAATCCACATACTCAGTATGAAATTTGGTATCATTAAATGACTCTAATAAACATTTAATTCTATGATTAAAAAGTGGTACGAATATTATATTTAATAATTATAATATAATAAGTAGGTATGACCAATTTATAGTGTTCCACATCAGCTTTTATGGTGTATTTTACACTTTTTTAGAATTTTTATCACATCCCTTCATAAGTCATATGTTCCATTACCTTAACTAATATTCGATCCAATAATTTTTCAAATTCTGATTACTTGGAATGGTCTATTAACATAGACATATAGTGGCTTTATCACTTTTTCAATATTCCAATTTTCCCATATGGTCAATTTACTTAAATATATGGTCAATTGGAAGGCTAATGAAGCTCAATTTTTTTTCAAAATTTTTGTTCTAATATGGTTACATTGACATTGTCATGATAATAATTTAAAATAAATACGAGGATGATTCAATGATTTTCAATTTTTTTAAATTATATAGGGTAAATACAGAATGTATTTTCAAATGCAAGGTTTCTCATGTGGTTAATTAAACACATAATGTAATTAATCCAAGGGTTTGTGCTAAAATAACCATGTTAGATCTGATAAAGGTGTGGTCAATCTATTGATAATGCAGTCGATCGATGCCTTTGTGAATAACCATAATGACGTGGTCTCTTGAGATACACATCTATCCACTCTATTTTATCTTACGGTATATTGATTCATTTTTGATTCTCTACACATTCAATGTATTCTTCATGTAGTTTATTGAGTAAATGTAAACTTTTTAGACTCAAAGTTGATAGTCTAGATTGATATTCTATAAATTCCATTCAAGATGTATAAAATTTATAGTATGATCCAAAGAAACATTTATCTTTCATAAATCACATAATTGATTATAAATAACACAAACATGATTTAAGATTTTTAAAATATATAATTTATTGAATAATAAAAAATTGTTAGTCGTAATGTTTAACCCGAGGTGAATACCACCCAAGGAGATGTTGGGATTAATAGTTACACTTGGGGTAAACATGACACACAAGAGGATGATAAGGATTTTTTATGTTAAACTTGAGTTGAACACATACCCTAGGTGTATATGAAGACTTATGGTTAAAACCATGGAGAATATAGACCCCACCTGGATTTATGGGCCTTAGTTTTTCATATATTACACTTATGAGACATTTAGATCATGGGTAGCTATATTACCCCTGAATGAGAATGGTTTGTGTAGGCACTATAAGGACCCACCAATAAAGAAAAAATTATAGATATTTTAAAACTATAAATGAATTTCATTTCCCAAAAATATTTTAAAGAGTTTGGAACAACTATTTCATAGTAAAACCATAAATTAAAAGTCGATAATTATACTCACTATCCATTTTTTTCCACAAAATGAAACCTATTAAAATAATAAATGTTTTGTTTTCATGAAAAATCTTTGAAAATTCAATCATAACCTCATCCTTATCCCAGGTATTCCATAAAAAACATGATTTTTTAAAAAGTGGTATGAGTCCAAAAAACTCATTAAGGGATATAAAAATAAATAAACCCATTAGTACAATGAAAAAATGAAAACCCATTCATTTTTATTAGATGAAATGAAACAAAACATTTTCACATGAAAAAAACACACACTTTTAGTTAAAATAAAATCAATAAAACCCAAAACATGTATTTAAAACCTCTCTTTGGGACTTAGAGAATTATATTCTAAAATTATTTCAAAAACAATTTAATAAGAATAAACATATATAAAACTTCCAATTTAATCATTACTCATTGTAGGGAACATCTATAATGGGTCTCACCCTTCTTATAAGATATATTGAGCTCACCCATAATATATAATGGGGGTCAAACCTTCATATAAGCTACATTGGGCTCATGCATGAGCTATATTGGGGATCAATCCTTTGTATAGATGGAATAAACAATATGGTTAACTTACATCTCTATAGTACCAAATTCATTGGAGGTTATAACACAACCACCCTTCCATGTTTTATCCTAGAATAACCCATCATTGGTTTATCCCATAACCACACACCATAGGCTTATCACGTAACCAACTATCATTGGTTTATCACGTAACCGACCATAATTGGTTTATCATATAACCAACCATAAGTATAAATAATTCCCATGAACTATAAAATAAACATAAACCCTGAAATATTTCATCATAAAAAACACTCTTTAAAGAAAGTAAACCATTAATTTTGAAATAACTCATTTTTAAAGACTGCACACGTACAACAAAAAATATTTCTTTGTATGTAACCATATATAATTGTAATATTTTCTTAAAAATATTAAATATACAAGAATGAAGGAATTTTTTTAATTCTATATATTCAATAAAAATATTCTTTTTTGAAAAAGGAGCTTTAAAAGAGGATTTTTAGAAGAAATCCCTTTCAATAAAACCTTAAACAAATTAATTTTTGAAAAAAACTGAGAGAAATTAGAAAATTAAAAATTCAAAACATTAATGTAAATATAAATAAATTCCCAAAATACATTTGAAAAACCTATAAATGAAAGTGAAATATTTAGAAGAATAAATATTTAAAATATTGAAAATGATCTTTTAGTTAAATAGTATATTACCTTGAGTTAAAATCATCACATATATTATGTATCTTCTTGAATAATAAATATAGGATAATTTAAACTTGATTGTTAACACATTTAAATTTTATTATTCCATTTATATCACTCATTTATATATTATTTACAATTACTGAATCATTTAAGTTCACATCAAATATTTTGACAATATTCGGTACTTGATTCTAAAATGACTTTGGTATGATATATCTAGTAAAATCGGTTATTATTACATAATCTCCAGAATTATATTCCTGAAATAATAATCATTATTATAAATAAATTATACTTTTAAATTAATTCATTAATTATGTTTATGAAAAAAGAACCACGTTAGAATCTTGCAAACGATAGGTCGTACGTACTCATGCGTAACATTTTCATTTTTTAATGATAATTATGGAAAGAAGGTAAGTATAATTTTTTTCTTTCAATATTTATCATAATATAATTAATATCATATTAATAATTTAAATATACTAATATATGTCATCAATATTTTTTGGTGATGAAAAACAAATCACATCGCTTCGTGGAGCTGATAATTCAGTTGTACACACAAATAACATTATCATTTTTCTGTGAATTGAAAGATAAGATAATAAATGAAATATTATTTTCACTAATTATAAATATGTTATGAATATCATATTTAATCATTAATTAAATCATTATAACCGATTTTGAGAGATAGTAATGGAAAATTAATTATTTCAGTTCCTGAGGCGGAAGTCCACCATACAAAAGAATGATAACTTATTTTCCCATTTGTTGGAATAAAAAATATAATTATCCATTGGCATTAAAATAATAAAATATACTTATATTTATTTTTTTATATATTATTTTATCATGGTTGAATAATATTTAAATGAGATGGAAGAAGAAATAAAACAGAAAAAATTAAAAACAATACCTCAACTTTAGAAATCCTTTATTTGTTAACACCTTAAGACCACTAAGGTTTGTGTTTTGACTAAAGTAATAGTTATATAATGTTTTTAGGTATTACAGGAAAGTATGTTTTCAAATAATTTCAGAAAAAGTAGGTTTTTTTGTTTAATTAAAAGAGAATAAGAGATTCCCTTTTATAGGAGAGGGGAATGTCACTCTTAGAATTTTTCAAAATATTAAATTAATTTAAATTAATTTTATATTCCAAATGGATATAAATTGAGTTATTTATTATTCTATTATAATTATGGGTCAAAAAAATCTAATCCCATAAAATTTATATATATTTGGACAAAATTTAAACCCCTATCTTTTCATTTTAACCATTATTTAACATCTTTAACTCTTATCATGACAACATAAGTTTTTTTGTTTTTGAGGGTTAATATAGTTACTATAAAATGAAAAAAGAATAATAAAATAATAATTTATGAAATTTTAAACCTCAATAAATCCTTTGGACAAATGTTATATTTTTAGGACTTTTATATCATTTAATAAAATATTATATATTTTAAAATACCATTAATGTTAATTTTGAAACTGCTCATTAATTTTACTTTTAAAAATATGAAGATAACTCTTAAAAATAGAAAAAAAAATTAATTTATAATATTAAAAACATGTCAAGGTAATCTATAAAATTCGTTAATTACATTATGTATCTGAAAACATATTTATTTTAATATTTTTAATAACTTTTATTAGATATTTCCATTAATTTTGTAATTACCGCATCATCGTTGTGAAATCCATCAAGGTAATCATTTCTTCCATAAAAATTAAAAATAAATTATTATAATGAATAAAAATATTTTATATTTCAAATTAATATTTATTGTTTTATATATATTTGTAATTAAACTATATTAAAAATGTTATACTTATTAAAAATATAAGAATGATGTCTTTGACTTATCATTAAATAAAATACAATAAGGGGCTTAAATCATCCATGTGGCTCCAAGAGGTCATAAATTCAGACCAAAGATGATTTTGGTCAAAAAATACTCATCTAATTAAATTTCAAAATTTGTAAAGGAAATTAGATAATATTTTTAATATTATTTTCAGGCTTAATTACCAGAGTTACCCATAACTATGGTAATAAAATTACTATGTTTAACATTCATATTTTCCAAAGATAAAAGGTACCTATTTAATGAAGTTGGAACACATTATTCTAAATAGAGAATCCATCTTAAAAAATTCAAAATATATAAGTAGAAAAAAATAATTTAAAATTAATCACATAGACGTGGGAAAGAGGGGTTTTGAAGTGAAAATGATCAAAAGTTTGAAATATTTTTATATCCAAATACAATATGAAAATGATTTCAATTAACTAAATTGGATCAAAAGATGTATTATTGAAATAATTTATCAATATAAACAATTTAAAATATAATTTAACATTATAAATTATTTAGATTAATAGTAAGTTTTCAATTAAAATGTATTATTTTTCACTATTCATCAAAAAATGAAAGATATCAGAATAATACCAAAAATTCAAACAAATTCCATTACCCATCTCAGAGGGTCCCATTCCATGACCTCCCCAAGCCTGCCTCCAATAATCTAGGGGATGGTGACTAGCACTAAGTAGGAATATTCCACAATTGGGAGGCATGGGCCCAGAGTACTAGTACACACACACAAATGTCATTAAGAAAGACATGCTGAAATGTAAACCAACTAATAGAATTCATGAATAAAACTAAGATCCCAAAACTAGAGTAGGACAAGAAGTAAAGGAAATGAATATAGGTTCACATACAATCCCACCACAAAGAGTCTATACACAAGTACAACTGAAAGTGTAAAGAGTCTGACATGCTCCAAGGGTGAGGACTAAGTCAAAGGTATGGTCCCGATATACACCTCGGTCAGCCCAGCTCTAGATATGCCCAACCCTATCCCAGTCCTCCTTTGGAACCTTCAAAATGGATTTTATCAATACATACACAACACATGTGGGATAATCCTGTGTAGGTTTGAGTATAAAAATACTCTGTAGGATACCCCAAAAACACTAAACAAGATGCACCAAGTATAGTAAGCTCAATTCAAGATGTAATAGATATAATAAGAATAAACCTAGATATACTCAGGAGATATAACACACTATCAAGTGGTCATAAAAAACTTCCATCCATAGTATTCTACTCAAGGAATGATAATTCCGGGAGAAATCACTCCTCGATCCATGATATCATCAGAGACACTCGATGAAGAGGTCTAGCTCATTTGGTCCCCAAACAAAGAGAAATCATTGGTCAAAAAAGTCTATGATACATAAAGATGGGGTCATGCCCAGAACTACTAGGGGACACCACAAACTTGATAGAGATCAACCTTCTACATAGGGGATCCCATGGAAACATATCTATAAACCCTAATGATGTGGACCTTAAGATGGAGGATCAACGTCCAACTTAGGGAGGTCATGCCAATTCCACAAACTCCACTAGGGATGATAAAGATCACACTCCAGTCTCATGAAGGGAAGCCAAAACTCTATCTGAGACTCAGCTTCTGGATGGGAACACAATCCAATGATTTGGATGTAATGCTGAAATGTACGATCAAGGGAAGGATCAAGGGAACACACTCAACCAATACTGGTCTAAACATGGAAAAAAGATCATCAAGCACACTTGGTGGGAGTAAACGACGTGTCCCATGGGGTACACGATGTGTCCAACTATCCCAAGTCATGACCATGTGGAAGAACCTCACATGACATGTAGTATCAATATACACAGTGTGTAGGATAAGTACTCACAATGTAGAGACACACAGTTTCCTACCTGTGTCGCCTAGCTATGTCTGTGTACCAAAGAAGTGTCTGTGTATTATCCCATGTATAGTAATCCTTAACCATGTCTAAGTACATAATGTGCCATCCGGATTTGTACTATTAATCATGTCTGTGTACTCTCTGAAGTACATGTAGAGTCAACTAGGGAGGGTCACACGCCATATGACAAGGGTCACACACCGTGCGATGATCATCTCCTTCCTGCAACCCTAACCGCTGCTCAAGGGGCCCCACACGACATGTTGTAATGAGGTACACACCATGTTGCTCGATATTTTATAGATATAGAGTTCTTTATTTTCTCTTCTATGTGCTCCATGTATGCCTCTATCTCCACCTAAAACTGATCCACATATCCTGGATCTACGTCGACCAAGCCTTGCAACCGGTAAATCACCGGAATCCGGCCTCAAAATGCATCGAAAAAAAATCCATTGATGTCTATTTTCCATGTGCTGACCATGAAGGTTATATAACACTATATAAATTCCCATTATTCCCTAATCTATCGATAATCACTATTGAATCCTCGACCTATAACCACCATCGTGTTCTGTAAGCATTGTTTTTATCCATTTCACCGAGGAACGACTCCACAATGATCTGGAACTTGGTATTTGTCAAAAAATTAGCCAAGGGATTTCCAATAATGATCATACAATGAAATTTGGGAGAAATTAATAAACTACAAGAGTGAGGAATAAACCTATACCATTTTTCTTTTGGAATCAACTCATTACTATTGAAGGATAGTCAAAGAGGGATAATCATTGAACAAGATATAATCAATTCTATCAAATTGAAATCTATTGATGATGCATGTTTCACTATTTATTCATTGAATTAATCTATGTTCATCTGGGATTGATATTAGGATTTAATTCATAAAGAAAAAACACCCTACCTCAATTCTTATTGTTTGCTAAGGATGATCTGTCACAGTGTCTTTGTCATTGGTGTGATCTGCCAAGATTGGTCTGTACCGATCTCTGATCTGAGGTTTTTCTGTAGTTCCTCACACGCCTGAGAGAATTCTTCAAATATATCTCCTTGAAATGACTCTTGATTATTCCATGGTTATGAGGATAACCCTAGGACTCTGACATATGGATTAGTTTAAAGATAAAAGGTTATGTCTCTTTGTCTTTACATCAACAACTGAAATAAAATAAATTTTCTTAATTTATTTTTTTTATTTAAGAATCCGTGATGAATTTTTATAATTGACCTGCATAAAATAATGTTAGGACACTATTAGGGTACAAATTATATTCTTAACTCAACAGATCAATCATATTACTAATATAGGCTCCTATTTATGATTTATTTCTCTTTTTTTGGAAAACTGTACCTGTGTGCTATTAAATATTTTGATATTTTCAAACAATTAATTTGGGCACACCGGGCCTCGAAATCATATGCCTTATCTTCATTTGGTCTCAAAAATAATCTATATGATATTTAAAAATAATACATAGAAAAATTTGAGATATTACATTCTCTCCACCTTAGGGATTTATGTCCTCAAAAATCCAAAACAAGGGAAACTCAAATAGATGAGGTTACTAAGCGTGAATTTGAGCCTCCCACTCCCATGTGCTCTCCTGGAGATTTTTGTGCTTCCACTGAACATGAACCAAAAGAATTGATCACCCGAAGGATCCTATCCTTCCAATACTTGATCTCTATAGGCTACTTAGAAAAATTATATCAATTCTCGATGTATAGCTAACCCCAGTTGATGACATGCGACATGTCATGCACGTACCTCCCCAACCACAACATGTGGAAGACATCGTGTACCTAGTATAACTGCGGAGGAAGGTACAAGTGGTTTGACACCTAAAAAACTCTATATCGTATCTTAAAAGGGCCAATAAACCTTATATATAGCTTTCACTCTAACCAAATATTTGAAATCCATGTTGAAGTGAAATGCGAAGGAACACATAGTATCCTTCCTCGAACACCAAAGGAATTTGTTTCCTATCATTATAAGACATTTGATGGATCTCTGTAGTGTTAATTCACTCCTGGATGATCTTCACCTCTTTTATAATAGCTTGCAACAACTTTGGTACCATGATTACTGAATCTCATGGGTCTGTCCGGCAAAGTAGGGTCCTTCAGAGTCAAATGTACAAAGATTATATTGGTGCCATACCATTGGTCGAATATTATATGTTTTTTTTCACACAAACTTTAGCAGTGGTAGTTGATCCTCCCAACTATGACCAATTTCTATCATGTATGCTCGCAACATTTCCTCCAGAACCTAAATGGTCCACTTAGTCTGCATATCCAGTTGTGGGTGAAATTCTGTGCTCAAATGTAACTAAGTCCCAAATACCTAATGTAATCCCTTCCACAATAGGGATATAAACCGATCATCACAACCATTAACCATTTTCAATGGAACTACATGGAGTCAAACTATCTCCTAAATGTAGAGGCATCCCAATCTATCTATTAGGATCTTCTCTTGGATAACTATGGAGTTAGCCAACTTCAGGAGTTATCCAATGATCACCTCAATGGTATCTTCTCTTCTAGACATACATGGTAAGACCATCACGAAGTCTATATATATCCCACCTACTCACATGATTATACCTCAATGTGTTGAGCTAAACCCATAACAACTTAGTGTTAAACCTTTACTTACTTAAAAGTAATACAACAAGAAACAAACATTGCAAGTCCTTTCTTCATCCCTAGACACCAAAAAAGAAATTAGAGGTAATAGTGAATCTTTTCCACGCTTGGATGTATTGCTAAAGGGGATATATGAAACTCCCTTATAACCTCCTCCCACAAGGCCAGTAGTACTACTTTGCATCCCTTGAAAATAATAACATGCTCTCCACATTTTCAATATCCATTATGAGCATGCCTTGTAGATATCTGAGAAAGTTGGGTCTCGCAGTTGGTATCCCCATGTAGTGCATCCCTAACTAACTATAATAGTAGAGGGGTGACAACCATAAACTAGAGGTAAGATTATCCACCTCCATCCATAAAGGATAATTTTGATGAGGTTAACTACTCTAACACCTCATTCAGTAATTTAAAACTATATCTTCTACTAATATCATCTTCCACCACGTTCCCCTTCTGAGGAGTATATACAATCTCAATGTCATAATAATAGAGGAACTCTAGACATCGCCTCTGTATCATGTTCAGATCCTTATTAGAGAAGATATACTTGTGTCTCTTATGGTTAGAGTAGATGGAAAACCAATCACCCATCAGGTATTTTCATCACATATTTAAAGAGAAGTCTGTCACAACTAACTCAAAACTATGGGTCACATTTTTCTACTCATTTGGCCTTAACTGGCATGAACCATAGAAAATCACCAATTGCCTATACATCAGGACACAACAAAGTCTAGTACCTGATGCATCACTAAATACCATGTACTGTACACCTTCCTCTAATATCCTCTTGACGGGAGCACTCGTCAACCTCTTCCTCAGCTCCTAAAAGCACTACTGGGACTTTTTCATCCACATGAATGGTTTCCTATTTCATGTCACATATGTCTAGGATACTTCCACTCTAGATAATTTGGCTACAAACCTCTGACTATACCCTTACAATCCTAGGAAATTGCGCACCTTGGTAACAATCTTGGGTGGATCCTAAGAATGTACAACCACAACCTTCACTGGATCCACTACAACTCCAGCCACTGAGATGTCATGTCCCATAAAATGGATCTATTAAATCCATAAATAGAACCCAGAGAGATTACCATAATGTTGGTTCTCTTGGAGTGTGTTCAGAACCATTCCCAAGTGTCTCATGTGCTCCTCATCAAACACCAAATACACGAGGATGTCATCAATGAAGACTACTATGAATTTGTCTAAAAAAGTTTGAAAGACCGGAATCATGAGTACTATGAACAATTATGGGGCACTCATCACACCAAATAACATCACAATGTACTCATAGTAACCATAACAACATATGAAGGATGTATTCGGTATTTTATCATCCCATACTCACAAATAGTGATAACCTGATCTGAGTTCAATCTTTGGGAACTATCCCACCCCTTTCAATAGATTAAAGAGGACATTGATCATCGATAGTGGATATATTTTCCTCACATTCACCTGGTTTAAGCATTTATAATCCACACGTAACCTCATGCTTATGCATGCCTTCTTGTAAAGAAAAACTGGGGCTTCCCAGGATGATAAATTGGTTCTCATGAAGCCCTTACATTGAAACTCCTCAAACTGTACCCGCAATTCACGAAGTTATGCAAGATCCATATGATATGCAGGTGTAGATATCAGTGACATCCAGAGGTGTAGATCAATAAAAATGTCTATCTACCTATGGGGGGGGGGGGTAAAACTAGAACATATTAAGAAAATAATTCCTCATGATCTTCCACCACTGTAGGAAATTGAGGACAAATAACACCCACTACACCTAGGGTCAGGCTATCATACAGATGAGTAATTGGATACACCCTCCTATGTGTGAGCCCTTACTGCACTACCTGGATATAATTTTCACCAAGAAAGAAAAATGTGGTCCCACCACCGTTGACACACCACACTCTTCACCTAAAACTATCAATCCAAGCATGAACTGTGGATAAACCCTCCGTACTAAGAATGACATCGTAAGGAATCAAGGTCACTACCATGATATCCCAACATAAACCCTCACCTCCAAGGGACAAGTCACACTATCATCACTAGTGTGTGATCATCATGTATCCTCTCATAGAAGTCTCCAAGCGTAAGGGTCGATTCTATGGTTCAACAAAAATATCTGAGTCTCGAACTAGATTTCTTTAAATAAAAGAATGACTAGAACCTGTATCTATCAATATTATAGATAAGGTGTAATAGAAAATAATCATACCTCATATCATCCATGGAGGCATAGGTTTATAGGCCTACATAGCCTATATATAGCCTCATACCTACCCACAATCTCCCTGATTCTGGCATGGACCACCTGAGGGTGGTGGTGGTAATAGGTCATACCTATAACCACCTCTTGCTACCCACCCTACCACTCTACCATGTATGCTACCCTACTAGCCACCCTACTCCTATATTTGTCTCTATCTTAGTGGTCCCTCGACTGTCTACCAATGATATGTGGGGTGTGTATGGAAATATCTTTCCAGATGTCCTTGACCATTGTAAGATAAACAATTTCTATCCCTTTCCTGATTCGAGCAACCCTGAGATCCCCGCACCACTGACCTTGAGTCTTGGGATCACCTCTTAAA
This sequence comes from Viscum album, assembly GCA_963277665.1. Lineage (NCBI taxonomy): Eukaryota > Viridiplantae > Streptophyta > Magnoliopsida > Santalales > Viscaceae > Viscum > Viscum album. The sequence goes on from OY728151.1 coordinate 1,613,691,099, forward strand.
TTTCCTGACCGCTTGGATCCCTGTGACTACCATCAACAACCTACTACCGAGGTCTTGGTTATTAGGTTCCACTACTAGCTCCCATGACTTGCGTCTTCTCTTCTAGAAAGATTTCCACTAATAGGTCTCACTCAAGTACAACATCATAGGTAGAAATTCTATCCGATAACGCTGATGTATTTATGTCCTAGTGTAATCCTTTCTCGAAGGTATGAGACTTGAAAGACTGGTCCTATAACATATCCAACGAGTAGAATGAGGGATCTCTAAACATCACTCAATACATTTCCATGGTCACACTGCCCTATGATAGATGTAGGAGATCATGTATGCATACTGATCGGAATGTGGCTGGATAGAACTCCTCTCTAATGAGATGCTCAAGGACTGTCCAGTAGATTGCTATATCATCATTTGACTGAGTCAGCAAGCTACACTATCACCCTAAAGAGGCCTAATAAAGACTCACAGTAAGGACTTACATCTGATCAACAAGAATTATTACATGGAGGAAAAAATGGGAGATTGAATCTAGTGAATTATCATCCATCTGGGGGTCTCGCTCACCCGGAAACCTAAGAGTTCACAACCCCTAAAACACATGCAACACACTCAGCCCGTGTGAATCCTCAACTAGAAGTTATGGTAGTATTTTTTTTCTCGATGAGGGGGGGGGGGGTGGTATAGCTGGTAAAACACCCAAAGGTTCTTTCTCTAGTAAATGTCCCTATGTTGATGCCTCGTCATTTGGTGGATCACCCTCATGAACACATGGTGGGATCCCAGGAGTCTATCTATGAGGATGAATCCTAAAATAAAACTAGATGAAACACTATCAATAGAATATATTTTGGGTGTTTAATCCAAAAGGAAATGAAAAAATAACTATTCCTATATGATGAATGTGCCATTACTTTTACCTACGAGTAGTTTTCTCTTGTATTGAGTCACAAATAAGGTGACTAGAGTCCTGGTGTATGGATTTTTCAGCCACCACACCAACATTAGCTTCCCTTGCTTGAAATCTAAACTCGAAGCACTTAACACATTTCCCTAAAAAAACTTCACAGATTGTTAGTCCTAAAGTAGAACCGAACCACTCTGATACCACTTCTTCATGACCGATCCCAGAGGGTCTAATTCCGTGACATTCTTAAGCCCACCTCCAATAGGCTAGGGGATGGTGACTAGCACTGAGTAGACATATGCCAAAATTGTGAGGAATTTTACTAAAGTTCCTACACAGACACACACATGTCCATGACACATAATGATTACATGTAATAAAACTAATAGATTGAATGCATAAAACTATGATCTCATAACCAGAGTACAACATGATGAAAAGGAAAAGTAAACAAGTCCAAATAAAAGCCCACCAAAAATATCCTGTACACAAGTCCAACTAAAATTAGAAAGAGTCTAACCTACCCCATGGGTGAGGACTAACTCAAAGGTATGATCTTGGTGAAAACCTCGATCATCCCATCTCTAGATATGCTCCACCCACTCCCTATCCTCCTAGGACACCATCAAATGGGCTACCATCTGTATAAGACACACCACGTGTGGGAAAAGACCATTCAGGGGTGAGAATAAAAATACTCTATAAGATACCCGGAAAATACTAATCACGAAGCAACAAGTAGAGTATTCTCAACAAAAGATGTAAAATATACAAGAATAAAATACCCAGATATACTTTGGAGAGACACCACACCATCAGGTGATCATAACCAACTACAACCCGCAAGATTCTACTTGAGTCATTCTCATTCCAGAAGAACTCACTTCTCATGCCATGATATCATTAGAGAAACTCGATGAAGAGGTATAGATCATTTGATCCCCACCATAATATAACACATTATTCAAAGAATACTATGATACCCATAGAGGGAGTCATGCCAAGAACAACTTAGGGACACAAAAAACCTAATCAGAATCAACCCACTCTGTAGGGGATAATATTTCAATGATTCCACAAACTCTATCAATGTGGACTACTAAGTAGATGATCAAAATACTACTCATGGAGTTCATTAAAATTTCATAAAATCCAGTGTGGATGATAGAGGACTGCACTCTAGTCTCATGATGGGACACACCAACTATATATTAGACTAGGCCTCTAGAAGGGATCAAAATCCTGTTATGTGGATGGAATGACACACTATACCCTGAAGGGAAGGACCAGGGGAACACAATCAACCCATAATAGTTCAGAATAGGAAAAAGAAGAGGCTAAATCAATCTTGGTGGGAGTATATGGCGTGTCCCATGGGGTACACCACATTTACAACTATCCCAAGTCATTCCCATGTGGAACAACCTTAGACGACATATAATATCCATATACAGTAAGTGTAAGATAAGTACACAGTGTGTAGAGACACACAGTTCCATACTTGTGTATCCTGGCTATTTCCATATACTGAATCCTAGTTAGTGTACAGGTCCGTGTATGCAAACCTGTGTCTGTGTCTATGTACATTACGTGCCATTTGGCTATATACTATTACCCATGCTCATGTACTCTCTAGAGTACATGCTGAGTCAACTAGGGAGGGTCACACACTGTGTGATATGGTTCACATGTGGTGTGATCACCATATCCTTCCTAGAAACCTATCCACTGTTGAAGGGGACCCACATAGAATGTAGTACCAAGTTATACATTATGTTTCTTGGGATTTCCAAATCTAGAGTTCTTCCTCCGTTCTTCCTTTCATGCCTCATCCACCTTAATCTCCACTTTAAACTGATCCATAGAATCCAGATCTACATTGACCGAGCCTTACTACTGATATATCATTACAATCCAACATCAAAACACCTCAAAAACATTCCATTGATGTATATTTTCCACACGCCACCTGAGAAGGGTATTGAAACCCAAATCCATTATCGTTCTTCCCGATCAAGCCATTTTTACCATCAAATCCTCGATAAAAAACCAAAATCATGTTTTATACCCATGGTTTTGATTGTTTATGCTAAATAATGGTTTCACAATGATCTGGAACTAGTTATTTGTTGAACTGTTGGCAAAGTGGTTTCTAATGATGATCATTTGAAGAAGTTGGGTAGAAATCAATAAACCAAAAGGGTGAAGAACAAACCCCATCCATTGTTTGTTTGGGCTTAATTCGTTATCGTAGAAGGATAATCGAAAAGGGATAATCAATGAAATAGAAATAATCAATTATTTCTACTAAAAATATACTAGTGACGCACGGGTCAATCCTTGTTCTTTGAATTGATTTGAGTTCATCCAGGATAGAGATTATGATGAAATTACAAAAAAACACCCTTCCTTGATTTATATCCATCGTTGGAAATGATTGGACACCACATCATGGTCTTTAGTGGGATCCACCATGATTGGTGTGTGCCAATCACCGATCTATGTTTTTTCGTAGATTGTCACCTGCCCAAGAGAATTATCTAGATGTCCCTCCCTCCAATGTCTCTAAAGGATTCCAAAGCAAGGAGGCTAACTCTGCCTTTCTAAAATAGGGATAATTTTAAAGAGAAAAAGTCAGGTCACTACATCTCTACATCAACAACTGAAATAAAATAAATTATCATAAGTTACTGTATTCATTCCTGAAGCATTAGAATGAAATTCTACAAATTAAAAAATTCAAGAAAGAAAAAATATACTCCTTATATATTTATGAATTAACCAAAACCAAAAATGGTTAGTATAATATATAATCTTCCCAAGAGAATAAACCATTATATGATGGAAAACTACTTTAATCTTAAAAACTCAATAGTATCTCCCAAAGACCAATATAGATAATTCAAGAAATAACTATCCTTCCTAGAAACTATTCTAGGATATGATTGAAACCGAATAATCATAATGATTTGATCACACAGTCTTCTAAGAAAATTTTAAGAATTATCTCCAAGTAACATCAATTACTCTTCAATTATCACACCAAATATGTAATTTCCGAAATAATTTTAAAGATAACCTAACCATTTCCTTAAATAACCCAACTCACCATAAATTCACAATAAAACCATATATTCATCTAAAAGAAAATTCAACCGTTATTCCTAAAATAAAATTACATAAAATTCCTTTTAAATTAGTCATATATGGTTACCAAAAGAAACTTTTTATTTATCCCTTATATAGTTTAAATTGTGAAAAAATATAATAACTAAGACATCACACTGGCTAGTGGTAGGAGATGAACCCTTTCATCCCTTAAAATTTAATAAATTAAAGCCTCAAAAAGAGTTTCTAACATATGAAACTTATGATCCCAAAGAAAATTATAAATCCATGATGACATCCTAGACTCTTAAGAAAACATTCATATCTAAAAATTTGTCTAAACCCTGATCAAATACCAACTGTAAGGACATAGACTTAATAAAAACATATTATAAATATTTTAAAACAAGAAATAATTTTATTTTCAAAAATATCATTTAGTTTTATAGTTTTATAGAATTTGGGGAAAAAAATATTACATAATAAACCCATACATTAAGAGTGGAAACTTATGCCCAATATCCATTTATTCCACCAAATGAAACCTTTTAGAATAAAAAATGTTTTATTTTCAAGAAATATCTTCACAAATTTTATATTGACCTCATCCTTTCCCTAATCTTCCTTAAAACCATGTTAAAAACATTAAAAAAATGTTGTATGAGCAAAAAAATTTCTATAAGGGATATAAAAAGAATGAAACCACTAGTCCAATGAAAAAAAATTAAAACACATTTCATATTCTTTTAGCGAATGAAACAAAACATTCACTAAGAAAAAACACTTTTACCTCAAATAAACTCATCAAAACTCTTCAAAATCAATTAAATCCTCTTTTGGATAATTAGGGAATCATATGAATAAAACACTTTAAAAAACATTTTAATTGTAATAATATTATTACAAACTTAAAATATAATCATTAACTAATGTAATGAAGAGATATAATGGGGATCACCCTTCGTACATGCTATATGAGGCTCACCAGTGAGCTATAATGGAGCTCAACCATTCGTATAAGCTATATCGAGATCATCCATGATCTATAATGGGGATAAACCATTCATATAAATGGAATAACTAATATTTTAAATTTCCATATCTAGATTACCTAACTCATTATTGGTTATAACATAACTACTCATCTAGGGTTTGTCACAAAACGACCTATCATTGGTTTATCAGGTAATCACCTGTCAATGGTTTATCACGTAACCAACAATAATTATTTTATTATTAACCAAAAATCATTGTTTATTCAAATAAACACCTTTCATAATAAATAATTTCCATGAAATATAACATTAATATAAACCATGAATCATTTCACCATGAAAACACTCTTTGAAGAATGTAAACCTTTCATTTTCAAATCAATCTTTTTGAAGGATTTCTTGCATACAAAAAAACATTTTATTTAAAATTAATGATATATACTTGTATTTTCAGATTAAAAATATTAAATAGACAGGAAGGAGGGAAATTATGTTCATTAAATATATTTAATTAAAACATTATTTTTGAAAAAATGACTTTAAAAGATGTTTTTTAAAAGAAATATAATTACATAAAACCTTAAAAATATTTCTTTTTAAAATTTTATGAGAGAAAAAATAAAATAAAATTATAAAAACATTCATGTACATATAAATACATTCACAAAAACCATTTTAAAAACATCAACATGAAATAGAATTATTTAAAAGAATAAATCACTAAAATATTAAAAATGATGTTTTAGTTAAAGAGTCCCATACATTGAGTTTGAATCATCACATACATTAATTATCATCCTAAATAATAAAATTACGTTAATTAAATTTTTTAAAACCTTTTTAATTATTATAATTTCATTTATATCACTTATTTATTTGTTTTATACAATTACTTAATCAGTTAAGTTCACGTCAGATGTTTTGAGGATAACGAATACTTGAATTAATAATGAAATTAGTATGATGTCTCTAGTGAAAGTAATCATTATTACATATTCTAAAAACAAATATTAATGAAATAATAATAATTATTATACGTCAATTACACTTTTAAATACATACTTTAATTATGGTTATTAAAAATGAACCACATTACAATCATAGAGACATTTGGCCATACGTACGCATGTCTAACATTTTCATTTTTCAATGATAATTATGGAAAGAAGGTAAGTATAATTTTAAATTTAAATAATTATAATAATATAATTAATATAATATAAATAATATAAATATAATTATATATATTATAAATATAATTTGGTGATAAAAAATCACATCGCCTCATGGACATGATAATTCCCACATACGCATGAATGACATTATCATTTTTATGCAAATGGAAAGATAAGAAATTTATTGACATATTTTATTTTCATAAGGAAAAATATGTCATGAATATAATATATAATCATTAATTAAATCATTATAAACATTATTTATAGATGGTGATAGAAAATTAATTTTAGGGGTTCGCGAGGAGGTAGTCTGTTGTACACACAAATAATAACTTCTTTTCCATTTTTATGAAATCAGATAAGGATTTAGGTGATGATATTAATATAATAAAATATCATTATATTTAGGAAACTTTATTTTTTATATAATCATGGTTTAATAATATTTTATGGAGTTGGTGAACCAAAATAGAAGCACGCAATTAATAACGATATATCTTCTTTAAAAATCCTTCATTCCTTAACAACTTAAGACTGTTAATTATGGTGTTATTCCTAAAATAAGATCTCTAGAATTTTGTGTGGGATTAAAGTAAGACATTTGGTTTGATATTTTGCAAAAAATAGGGTTTTATGTTTAAATAAAAGAGAATAAGTGGTTCCCTTTTATAAGAGAGGGGAGGTGCACTCTTGGAATTTCACAAAATATTAAATTAATATAAATTAATTTTCTATTTCAAATAGATCCAAATTAATTTATTTAGAATATATGATTATTATGGGTAAAAATAATCTCATAAAATAAAATTTATATTGTTTTTGACAAAATTTCTACCATTATCTTTTTGTTTTAACCCTTATTTAACCTCTTGAACTTTTACCATTGAAAAATGATTTTTTACTTTTTGAGGGTTAATATAGCTAAAATTAAATGAAAAATGAACCCAAAATGAATAATTGATGAAATTTTAATCTTTATCACAATCATTTGGAAGAATTTAGTATTTTTAGGAATTTAATATCATTTAATAAAATATAATATATTTTAAAACAACATTAATGAAAATTTTGACACTATTCATTACATTGAATTTTAAAAATATCAAGATAACTCTTATAATATGAAAAAAATAATTTATTAAATTATGTTTATGTCCTGGTAATATATAAAATAATTTTATCACATTAATTATCTAAAATAATATTTATTTTGATATTTGGAATATCATATATTTTATATTTCCATTACTTTAATAATTACAACATCATCATTGTGAAATCCTTCAAATTAATTATTTCATCCCTAAAATTTAAAAATTAATTTTAATGATTAATATAAATATTTAAAATTTTACATTTACTATTTATAATTGAAGATATCTTTAGAATGTAATTATTTTAAAAATGTTATAATTTTAAAAAATATTATTACGAAATCCCTGACTTTTCTTTAAAATAAAATACTATAAGGGTGTTAATGTCATACAATAGGCTCTAAGAGGTCATGAATATAGAACAAGGATTATTTTTGTTAAAAATTATTTATCTTATAAATTTTTTACAAGTTTTAATGTAATTAGATAATATTTATAATATTATTTTCACCTTTTATTACCCGATCTACCATTAAACATGATAGTATAATTACTTGCATTAATATTCTTATTGTCCAAAAAGAATAATATTTATTAATGTTTGAAATTTTAATTCCATAAATGGAATATATTTTTCAAAATTCAGTATACAAAAGTTCTTGAAGTTAATTTAAAATTAATCCCATAAATGGGGTGAGAAAGCAAGATTTTAAAGTGAAAATGTAAATTTTTTTGAAAAGTTTTTATATGAAAATATAATTTAAAAATTATTCCATTAACTAAATTGGATTAATATTAGTATGATTTATCTAATTAAACTTTAAAACTAATGTAAAATCTAATTTAACACTATAAATAATATATTTGGAAAGTTAGTTTTCAATTAAAATGTATTATTTTTATCTATTAATCAAAAAATAAAACTTTTCAAAAAAATACCAAAAATATGAAAAAAATGAATTATGATATCCCAATTTCAAAAAATGAAGTTTAAATTTTCATGTAAATTTTATAAATGTGTTAAAATTTTGTTTTAAAAAATTCACACCATCAAAGGAAGGAAAAATATGCCTTTAGAAAAATATAGCCTTTTATGCTTAAAATTGGATTTGTTATAATTTTATGACTATTAATTGAATTTCAATACATTTTATTCAATAAATAAAATATAAATTTAATTAATATCATTTCAATAATAACGATTAATTTTATCTATTAAGATCAAATGCCTTCGTGGGAATAAAAATTATTTTTCATAAAAACATATCCTTTATTTTCAATTATTTTGTATTCTAATTTATAATTAATTGGTAACCAATGAATTACCTTTATAGAAATGTGTGAACCATATTTTCATAATTTAGTTAATCCTATTCATACCCTCAACTCTAACTGATTGGTTACAATATAAAAATTTAAATAATTATATTTAGTTGTTTGTATAAGCTCATTGTGGCATATCATGTATGTTATCTCACAAAGTGTTTACTTCTTAAAATATAAAGATGTTATAGGAAAGGTCATCATGAAGTGCTTAGAGACACCATGATAGTGGTCAAATAATGTTTTTACTATTCTTTTGTAGAACCCAACCCTAGGGTTCGTCATTTATTTTTATGCATTAGTTTTAAATGTTAAAATAGTTATAATTATAATTTTTTGACTTGAAAAATAATACATGAACTGTTAGGGAAAGGTTTTATTTAGGTACTTTGTTGGTGGTTTCCTATTAAGTCATACTCACAACATGACTGGTCCACCATGTAACTTTTCTACCTTAGTAAACACTGTTATTTTTTTGTAGGTATGGATTTAGGGAAATGACCCGTTGTAAGAGGGCATGTTTGGTATGATATAGAAGAGTTGGGTGATGATACTAGGTAGGAATCAAGCCCATTTTGGGGAGGGTATTTTAGTTTACCATTATATTTAGTTCTTCTATAATCCCCTTATATACGATCTACCTATGGGGGATTCATGAGACATGTATTTTCTTCCACCTGTTATAGAATGTGATGTATTTGTTTATTTATTTCACCTCTCATGTTTGTCTATGATATTTATCTGGATCATTTTATAAGTTTTAATTAATTATTTTGTTATGGGTAACTTGATTATAGGGTATAATATTCCCACAATATCCTCATAGTCCCCTAATTTTATCATTAAACCTCTATGGTTTGAGGAGGCACAATTGAGGTTTTAAGTGTTTTCCTAGTCTAAACATCAGTCATTAGTCCAGGGTGTTGGGATATTTCAAGGTTGTATTAATGAATTTAATATTTTTTATTACTATTTGGGTATGGTGTACTGAAGATTGGGAATGTTTTTGGGATTGATATTGAGATTTTTCTTAGGAATGATGAACTTAAGCCTTGGGGGAAAACCTATGTTTCAAGGGATAGGGCCTATTGTTTCTGGATTTCACTTTTCATGGTTGTATTTGGTTTTAATCTTGAGTAAGAAACATGGTTTATGATGTTACTAGTTTATGGGGTTCATTATCTTGGCCCGACCTGGCAAGCATAACTTTAGTTTTAGGATTTTTTGATTGGTTTTTTGTGATCCGATCCAATCGCTAATAACTTTTGACAACGAGTCTCACTCAAAAAAATCCCCTAAAAGAAAATGGCATCCCAAATTTACTTATAGGAATTGGCCCATCAAAAATAATAAATTTTCATTATGGGTAGTAACTCCCATATTGAATAATATCTATTTTTTTTCTAAAATATAATTGTGATTGACTGTCACAAAAACAATTATTTGTGATGGAAAATGAATTCAATTGATTTTTTTAGATTTTTTTAAAAAAAAATTCGATAAATTTTAAATTACATATAAATTACTTAAAATAATTATTATTTTTAAATTATTTAATTTAAAAAAATAGGAAAATAATTAAAAATAATAAAAATATGCATGACATTATTACACAATTTCTCATATAATATGATTATTCGACTATAATAAAAAACATTTATAATGAAATAGAGAATAAAATGGTATCTGGTGGTGGAGGATCACTTGAATGGTTATGAGGAGAAAACTCTATACAAATACCATGCACAATCTATCACATATACTCCAATATCTACTCATCGCTCTAATGTTTCTTCCTACGCTCCTCCTTCATATCTCTCTACATTTGTTGTACCATCTCATCTTTATCTCGAAACCTATCATAATAATATATAGAAGATGATGATGAGGACACTACATGATCTCTCTTTGAGATGACTAATGACATTGTATAAGTACCATAATAACAAGTAGGTGTCAATTGTGAACTAATAACGGTCACTAGAACTTTCTCGACACAATGCATAATTTCTTGTATCCAAGCCCCCTTATCAAAATATGACTCATATGTGGAATATGATTCACTCTCAGATTAACTGTCTCATGAATGATAAGTCACAATGTCATATATTTTTTTCAAATATAATTATAAATAAAAATAAAAATAAAATAAAAATATCAATGTTTTTTAAAAAATAATACTAACCACAATCTTTCACTATCTGTTTCCAGAAATCTATCTTGTATATGATCAATGTATAGTTTTATATAAACTTAAAACTCTACAATAGATGGGTATGTAATGGCCTATATATTATGAAAAATATTTTACATTTATTGTATATATATATTAAAAAATAATATTACCTACCATATTTCAGTAATGTATACCAAATGTATGATTTCTAAACCTATGTGCTACCTCCTTCCTCCCACAGTTCTGATTCCAAAAAGTTGACATCATCTGAAAAGCCTTTCATAACCAGTATGAGAATAATTCATCACATAATAGAGTTGAGATATAGTCAGGTGTATGAGGGGAGTAAGACTGGTCAAAAATAGTAACATAGGCTCTATCTGTGGCTCACTTTCATAGTTCTTTTAAAAATGGTTGAAAACGTTAATGTATAAAAATATACATTACCTACCAAATAGGATCTCCCATGATATCATCAATCAAATACCATAAATTCTACAATACAGTTAAAAAACATGTTACTAATTAAATGAAATTAAAATAAAATATATTAATTATTATTACACAATCCAATGGTTGAATGACTAATGATGAACAACAAAGGGAAGCTCATCCCAAGACACCCATAGTGTTTAAAAATAACTTTCGAGAATCGCACCAGCATACCCAATTGGTAAATGAAAAAATGGCACAAAAGAATAATATCAGACTATTATTACCAAGATTAATACAAAAAACTAAAATAAAATAAATAATTTAACATACCTCTGTAAACGAGGTTCAAAATCAAGATATGGATTTATTTCTAGAATAAGTCATTGAATCATCTATCTAGAAAGGTCACACCCATCCTAATAGGTGGTTCTATAACAAAATCATATGGATTAGATGTATTGGGCTCACCATCAGAAAGTATGAAATCTTCAAGAGAAAAAAAAGAGATCTTTAGGAGAATCTATATCCATATGAAACAAATATTATTTCCTAAAAAATTATTATTTTAAATGTTAAATATTAAAGAGAAAAATGGATCAAAATATAATAATTTTATAATATAATTACCAAATATAAAAAACTATTAAATACCAGAATATAATAAGTACCTGTAAATAAATATGATAATATAATAATAATACCTATAAATAAATGATAATATAGATATCAAATTTATAAAACCAATGAATACCATGCAGAATAAAATATTCTTATTTGTAAATATTTGATAATACATATATAAAATATAAAAAAATAATAAATACATGCATCAATGAGGGAACAAAATAGATCATCGGGAATATTTTGAGCCATCTGAAACAAAAAATCTTACCTATAAATAATTATTAATACAATTATCAAATATAAAAAACTAATAAATGACTAACTAAAATACAACATTCTTCATCTTCACCCCCATGTTCATCGATTATAATGTCTTTTTATTTATGTTTATAATCATCAACATTCATATCAATTTCATCTACATCATCCATTATTACATCATCAACATTAACAATATCAATAACCCTTAAATGGGGGGGGGGATGTTCACCATCAATATTTATATTTTGTTGGGTAAGAGATATAATTGAGTATATTTATTGAAAAAATTCAATATTTTTCACTTCCGTAGAAGAATTTTCATTTTCTTGAAACCGATTTTCATAGGATTTCCATTTTATTACTCTTCACCAGTCATTTAAATCTCTCAAAATGACATAGTAATATTACATTATAAACTTATGTTCCTTATGTGTCAATATAAATGGTTCATTTGAGTCTAGAAGATTGTTATATTTAAATTCAATAACTCTATTACATGGATGAACTCACAACCCTCAGTTAATATTAAACCAATTACATTTAAAAATTATTATCAAATTTGGTCTTATATAAGATAACTCAAATATTTCATCGAACATGGAGTAAAACTAAACTTCAATTTCTTTATCTTGATATCCTTTCAATCAAACACCACTATACAATGATTTCTATGATTTAAAATTTATGCATGTATGAAATTAGAATCCATTAAACACATACACATTTAATATGTTTCCAATTTTGATAGAGGGGTTTTGAACACATATAATCGATTATCAATTTTACTTTCAGGTTGTGTTACCTACAATTTTTTTTTCTAATATTAGATATCATTAAAAAATTGATTTATTTTTCCATTGTAAATAACTTAAATTACTATTCTTGGAAACTGATATGCAAAAATATCTTGATGATTAAATTCAAGAGTAGTAGGGTTAATCTATATAATTTATCTATATGGTCATCATACCGTATAAAAAAAAGTAATTTAAATAAATATATATTAAAAAAATTAAAATAATAATAGAAGGTAGTAATTATGTCACAAATCATTTCATTTCATCAATATTTTGTAGAATATATATATATGTATATGATCTCGGTGTAGTTTTTTATCTAAAAGACGTCATTCATGATAACCACCAAAATCAAGATCAGGATAATAAAAAAATAAAAATGTATGGTCTCTGATATCATTATAATTTTCCTAATTATGACCCATATGACTATGACATGAAGGATATTCAGATTGAAAATAATAAGAGCAGAAATATTAATTTTCCTCCTTTAATTACACTTATGTTATTAAAACATCAACTTATTCATTGTTGCATGCATTCTTATTTAATTAATTTATAAATCTATAAATTAGGAACATCCATAAAAATTATATTATCCCTCAACATTTAACATCATATGAAAAATGAAATATTAAACGTTTCACTAAGTCAAAGAAGCCTAGTGGGAATATTTTCTCTAGTGTACATAATATTAAAATAAAATTTATTTCTAGCATACACAATAAATCATAATCCAATGGTTCCATAAAAATATCTCCAACGAAATATTATATTTCAATCAACATATCCTATATTTAAAAATTCAACAACACTATAAGACCAACAAACAATAGTGTTTTCATTATGACATGACGGTCATGACTTTCTTAACTGGATAATATTTCATTTTCTAATGAAATTAGAAAAATTAGAATCATAACCATTCGTTAACATCAAACCTATAATCCATTTACATAATAATAAATGGCTTTATTTATAAAGTTCATAATACGGTTTTGGATTCATTAAGTTTCTTGATCTTTCATCTTCAATTATTTTACATTCAGGATGCCTATGAATTTGGGAATGATTTAACTATGCCTTTACATTATTATTGGTCTTACCAATTGTGTCCAAATTGGTATAAAATATGTTATAAAAAAAATATTCTTCTCAATATTCATTACATAAAACATGTATTGATCAAAAAATTAGACCAATATAAAATGTTACAAAAAATACTCCACATTATCAAATTATGATCTCTACCAAAACCATATATTTTTTGTTCATTTGTAATTTGTCTAAACGTAAGAGGAGGTATTTAAGAGACAATAGATTTTACCGAAATACCCAAGGGTTCTGCTATAGGTTCATCTCTTTCAATTCTACCTTTTGTGAAATTATTTCTATTCCTTTGAAAAAGGTGATCCTCGGAAAGAAATCATCGACGATAGGAAAAATAAGAAGTATTTCTTCTAATGAAAATAAAAAATTATTTTTTCATATCCATGTAGTAATGACATGATTTTAAAACATGTGTACTATATCCAAATAAAATACCATATTTCATAAAGTCACTGATTTCTAACAATAATTCAACCATCAATGTAAGATTCTAATATGAAACTCTATCTTATTTAGTTATACCATCATTCCAAAAGAAATTAACTAATCAATTAGTGGATTCAAATAAACATACATATTATTCTTCAGATGTCATGGAATTAATAGTTCCAAACACAATTACATTTCCTTTATCAACATCAAAGGAGGTTAGCTGCATGGAGTTATGAAAATAGGACAACAATAATATTGATTGTTGTATGTTCCAAATGGGTAAAAACCAACAGTCTAAATAATCAACCATATATTATATGTTTCTAAAAAAACGAAGGATGCATCTGCTCAAATTGATTCCATGAATCACCTTCACATGGATTATTTAATCATTTTTTATTGAATTATTTTATTTATGCCATGTCATCAATGCGGCTGTGTTACGATACATAAATAGATTTTGTAAAAAATATGAAATTGGAAAATACCTCAAATGTTTCATAGGAAATCCAGACATTATTTATTTCTCCTCTCTGTACCTTGATTCTCCATATGTTAAAAAATTAAATAATGATTCATAATCACCATAATATAAGATGAAATCATTTGAGCATGAGTGGATCTTCTAATAACTAAGACCCAAATTATAGAACAACTTCTTACAATCATAGAAATTTTTTGGTAGTGTATATCTAATTAGTAATTATGATTTAAACAAAGAAAATATTATTCAAATAAACTATTTGGCATTCCAAAATCTGATTTAATAGCCATAAATTTTATAACATCCTCATGTTTGTTAATCTAGAATCCCAGATATAAGGCATCCTCAACAAATTTCATTAAATTTTATCATTGATATGGTTTTGATTTAGAATTTGAAATGTCATTCTAAGTTGTTGTTTCTAGAATAAATAGACCAACAACCTCATGTACTAAATTTTGAAATAATGGATCTAGAAAAAAAATAAAATTCATTTTCAACTGAATTTCATTCACAATGTTGATACCAAAAAATATTTTCATTCTGAAAACCAAAATGCAGTAGATAAATTCCAATACTTTCAAACATTAAAAATCACATAATATCATATTTCTTACATGGAAATTTAATTTTATTACTTTAGAAAAAAGTCGGGATTTGATGATGAAAATAATATAAATAGTTCCACACCCTCAATGTAGAAATGATTTATAACAAATCCATTGGGATTTTCACAATGATTTATCCAATCAAAATCACATAATAGAGACTAATGTCTACTCACTGAGTTCAAAGTTTCCTAAAAAATAACTGAAATAATAATAATTATTACACATTGTGACTAAATATAAATTATTATTATATTTTAATTAGGGCTAATAATTACTAATTATCATGAATTATTACTAATTTTTACAAATTATATCTTTTTTAAAATTTTAATAATTTGAATAATTATTTAATAATTATAACTAATTTTATAACCAAACATTAGTAATTTTAAAAGGTATTAGTATTGAATATTTTTTCTTCAAATTATAAAAACTATTGTAATTTACTACTATTTAAAAATTATGAATATTTTTTAGCAATTAATACTAACATTTACTAATTATTATAAATATTGAATAATTAATTTTTAATTATTAAAAATTATTTATTGATTATTAAAAATTATTTTAATTATTAGAACATATATACAAATTACTAAAAATTTAAAATAGTTAGTATTTTTTATATTTCCTTACATTGTATTACAAAAGTTTTAGTAATTATTATAAGTAATTTTTATTTTTTGCTAATTGATACAATTATTTATTATGTAATACAAATTATTTTAGAATTATAAATTACTTTTTAATAAATATTAGTCATTTTTAATTATTATTAGTATTTCATATATATTCATGTACAATTTATTTCAAATTATAATAATTTATTCATATTTACAAATTACTAATTATAACTGAATTTTTTTTACAACATTTATATTTGTATATTCCCATGTTAATATAAATATATTCAAATATTTTTAAAATTATATTCACTTGTTTTAAATAGATGAAAACAAATCATAATACACATTTTCATTAAAAAATATCATTACTAAAAAAATTTGTAAATGTTTTATAGTTTCATTCCCAATATATAAAAATATATATTAAATCTCACAACATAAAATACACCCCTCACTTCATCGATGAAATTGTATTAATATTCTAATTTTATAAAATCATAATTTTACTCATAATATAAAAATCAATCATGTTTTGACATCATGACCACAATCATAGAGTTATCATAATTCATGGGAATTTATATCACCCTAAGCATGCTTTCAATATAATCCCAATACGTTATAGCATCCAGAAATATTTTTAAAAAAATTCAACAACATTCAGTAGGTTTTAATTTAATAATTCATTTTAACATGATTTTACGTAAAATTATTTTTTCTTTTATATTTATTTTTATAAGGATGTAATTTTATTTTCCTTTAAGAAATATTATTTTAAATTAATTTTATAATTATTTATCATTTATTAAATACTATACTAATATTTCATTAAATACAAATATTTGACCAATTAAATAGAGTTATATAAAATTTTTCAACATTTATATAAATATCAAACACCCAATAAATATTTTCCACAATAATAATAGATCAAAAAATAACATAAAATAATAAATTCTCAATTATTTTGATGAAACTAAAAATAGAACGTCCACATTATGGTATCTCTATTAATATCACCCACATATTTAATATTAATATTAATTTAAAAAATAATATTTAATCGCTAAAATTCAACCTAATTTAATCAATCAAGAATAAAGTCCATCACATTTCCCTTTAATATTATTTTAACATTTGGCTTCATTATATGTATATATATATATAAATATACACACATTACACCAAATTATATATATCTATATATAGCTCTAAAAATATTCAAACATTATATATAAATATTTAAAACTTATAATATTTACAATCATATATATATATATATAATATTATTATATATATAGACACACACATATATATCACACAAACACACACAAACATATATAGAAAAATCTCATAAATTTGAATGTTAAAAATTGAGGAAAATTCCTCATATCAATTGGAATCAAACTGTACAAAGCCGAAATATGTCGTATTTGATGATGGATGCTCAAATAGGTAGGAATTAACTTTCAGTGACCCTAAATATCATATACACCATAAAAATAGAGTAAATGTTTTAACATAGGATTCAACTGAAGTGATATAGAAGGGTAAATCACCAAAAAGAGGTATGAGAATAGAATTAGAGTTTTTACCTAGGTTATTAGAACCAAAATCGGTGAAAAATAAAATGTGTAGATGAATTTTGGGGTGGTATGGTTATAATTGGAGGGTTACTACATGAAGGAGGGGGGAAATAACTGGAGGAATAAGGGGGAATGGAAATTGAGTCGTGTTTTTATTTAAATAACATTTTTCAACTGGGTTATAATGATGGAATTTTCATCACTAATTTTTTTTGATAAAACCTTTTACATTAGATTTTGTTATCTATTATAAAAAATAATTCTGTTAAATCTATTTGCAATGGATAAAATAATCCATCACTATTATTATTTTCACAATGGGTTTATAGAGACGGACAATATTGTCACGACCCGTCCCAGAGGGGCCTGCGCCGTGACTCCCCAAGCCCGCCTCCAATAGGCCATGGGATGGTGACTAGCACCGAGTAGGAATATTACTAATAAGGGAGGCATTGCCTAAGTACCTATACACACGCACACATATCCAAGCCCACAATGCTGAAATGTAAAAAAACCACTATGTAACAAAAATGCATGCATACTACTAAACCCAACCACCAGAGTGCAACAGAAAGTACAGTGCTGGAAGTAAACTGGGCCAAAAATACAAGCCCACCAAAAAAACAGTCTAAAAACTACAAAGTCCAACCTGTGAACACAAAGATGTGTTGGGACTACTACTCATAGCCATAGGAACGCCTCGGCCAATAGGGAACTTAGAAAGCTCGGTCCTATCTTGGTCCAGCCTAGACTCTGTCAAATGGATGCTCGTCAGCAGAAGACACGACGCGTGTAGGAAAAGCCCATGTAGGGGTCAGTATAAAAATACTCAGTAGAGGACCCCAAAAACCACAAATTAGTACACAAAGTAAATGTACAGTCAGCTATACATAGTATGTGTCCACATATAACAAGTGAAACACAATCCAGATATGCTCAAATCTCAGACCCGTAGTCTAGAGACAAGGCGCACAACCGCATACCCCTGAGCTAGGGGTTCAGTTCAAAAATTCCACGAAGCACTCGATCCGGGAGAACACACTCCATGAGTCTTATAGATTTGATGACGTCCGTTCGAGAAGTACTGTTCGTCGGGAACTTCCACAAGAGGTAGATGCACTCATTAAAGGAGACACACTCCGGAGTGGGAAGGATCATGATAGATGGAAGCAATCATTACTGGAGACACACTCTTGAGTGGGAAAGATCACGATACATAGTTGAGGATCACTTCCAGGGCCATGGAAGATACCGCGACTCATCCGGATTCACCAATTAAGTGATACACCAGCTTGGTAGAGGATCAACACCTGGTAGAGTTGTTCACGTTGATGCCTGAATCTATATAGGGCCTGGAATGGATAGAGGATCTTGCTCTGGGCCTCTCGGAGGGATACCGACTCTATCACAGAAAGTCCTGCTGAAGGGATCATACTCCTATAGAAGAAAACAATGCATGACCTTCAGGGTAACGAAAATAAGGGACACTAACCCAAACGAAAGATGTCCTTGATACAGTGAACAAGAGGACCATGCTATTTTTCAAAAGGAACATGGCGTGTAGAAAAGTTACGCGCAGTGTTTTCTGACCCCGGGTATTGCTAGTGTACAACGGACCTTGTCTTATGGCTGGTCTTATAGAAAATTGAGTACACGGCGTGTATTACGATATACACGCCATGTCCAGGTGACTAGGGTGGGCCCTGTGTACGCTGGCCATGTCCTCGTACACGGTCTTCAACCTGTGTACTCCAACCTGTGTAATCAGGACAAGGGGTGACCCACGTTACTAGCCTCTCCTAGCCTTGTGATGGAGTACACGGTCGTGTACTCCCTCCCGTGTCCGTGTACCCCCTGGGTACACGCTGAGTCCCGCGTATCCGCCTCTGTCATGCTGTACACGGCGTGTTCTGAAGCCATGCAGATCATCCCATGCCCATGTATTTACCAAAATAGACGCTGAGCTTCGAGGAAAGTCTAACACATCGTGTGATTCCTCTTGGACCCCCAAAACCCTATCCAACATTGCCAACACTACACGGTGTGTCCTCCGGAAGTATATGTCGTGTATTCTAAAAATTTCCAGAAACGACGCTCTTCACCGAAACGCTTCCCGTGCTACCCTGATCGTCGATCCGGCTGCCCGATCGCCACAAAACCTTCATGTTTTGGTCGAACCGACACCACGAAGACGCTTCTGGTGTTTTCATGCCTCTGATCAGCTCCAAAAACATGCTTTTATCTTCCCACATGAAGAACACTTAAAGAACGACCCTTCCCGATCCGGTCTGATTCGTCGTCTTCTATCGTCATCACACCACCGCAAGGTCATTGGGGTGTTGATTCTTCAATTTTATATTGTTTCATCGCAGAATGGATGAGAAACGATCCTTTTTTCATCGCCCCATGAAGAACACGAAGAACGCGAAGAACGCGCGAGAAGAATATGGGGGAAGGAAAACCAATCAAACAAAAAGAGGAATGAACCACCACCATCGTTCTTCACGATGTTGATCCACACCCGTTAATAGGCTTAAATGAAATAGGAATCAATAATAATAAACAATAAGAAATTAATTCCCCAGAATCATCCCAATAATACCCTCCTGCAAGAACGTACGAATCCGCAGATCAACTTGTTCGTGGTTGATCCACGTTCGTCGTTTAAATAAAAAACGGGGAAACAAGAATGAAATATCGACCCATACCCTTTGGAAAGGATTAGTCATTGAAAAAAAGGGTTTCACTACCGTCATCATTGAGATCCTTTAACTCCGTTGGTGCAATGATTTGCAACTTCGATTCATCATCATTTGTCCCTGAGGGTTTCCTCTAAGGCTCCAGGAATTTCTCCAGAGCTTCCTCTCAAAAATTCTTCAACGAACACCAATCACTTAACCCATTAAAAAGGGAAACATGATTCAACGTTCTGTTATGATGCGGCATTAATGAGTCATGTTTCTATTTCTATGCCATTATGAGATGGAATTTAATATTGAAACAACTGCCCTGTCTCTGCGCTATACCAGATGTTTCCATAAAAATAAAATAAAAATATAAAAATTTATTTTATTTTTATTTTACTAAAAACATCCGAAAAAGAAATAACTTCTTCCCTCGACCCATACCGGTTGAGGTTAGGCTCATTCTTGGGTCAAATCATCGTCCCAGACACAACGGTGCCCTCAAGGTTTTAATTCGGGCATCCGTTTGGAAACTGCCAAAACCGTGCGCGTGTGCCGACTCACTTAACATAAAAAGTTTCAAACTACCGTTTGAGCTTACTGAGCCTCAGAATGAGGTTTTGTCTCTGATCTTGGCCTCATAATAATCCCATATAATATTTAAAAATAATAAACTGAAAAATCCGAGACAATACATTCAACCCACCTTGAGGATTTACATCCGAGAAATTCCAAAACAAAGGATACTCAAAAAGATGTGGGTACTGGGCACAGATTTGGGCCTCCCGCTCCCACGTGATCTCATGAAGATTCCCGTGCTACCACCAGACACACACCAAGGTAATCGGCCGCCCACGAAGGATACTCTCCTACCGATCCTCGATCTCCATAGGGTACTCAGCGAAGGTCTCTCCATCATCGATGTTCAGCTCTCCCCAGTCGATGACGTGCGATGGTTCATGCACGTACCTTCTCAGCCATGACTCATGGAAGACATACTTTACCCGATGCAACTGTGGTGGTAGAACTAGGTGGTACACCACCTCGCCAACTCTTCACAATATCTGGAAAGGTTCGATGAACCTCAGAGATAGCTTGCCGCCTCAGCCAAATCTCCGTAACCCTCCTCGAGGTGAGACCCGAAGAAAGACGTGGTCTCCCTCTTCAAACTTCAGAGGTCTTCGTCATCTGTCAGCATAAGACTTCTTCCAGCTTTTTGTAGTGTTCATCCGCTCCCAGATGATATGCACTTTCTCGGTGGTAGCTCACACCAACTTTGGACCCATGAGTGCTGACTCTCCAAGGTCGTTCCAGCAAAGCGGTGACCGACAGGGTGTCCCAAACAAGGCCTCGAACGGTGCCATTCGAATGGTGGAGTGGTAAATATTGTTGTATGAAAACTCCACTAGTGGTTGGTGTTCCTCCCAACTAAGACCAAAGTCCAAGATACATGCCCGCAATATATCCTCGAGAACCTGAATAGTCCTCTCCGTCTGACCATCTGTCTGGGGGTGAAACACTGTGCTCAAGTGTAGATGAGTCCTGAAATCCTCTTGAAATCCCTTCCACAAATGGGACACGAATTGTGCGTCTCGGTCCGAGACAATTGTTAAGGGGACTCCATGAATCCGAACTCTCTCCTACACGTAGAGGCACCCCAAGATCTCTACGAAACTCTGCTCCCTGATAGCTAGGAAGTGGGCCGACGTGGTGAGTCGGTCAACGATCACCCAGATGTAATCATGTCCCTTGGAAGTTCATGGTTAGCCCGTCACGAAGTCCATTGATATTCCATCCCACTTCCCCTCTGTAACTTCTAGGGGGTGAGCTAATCCCACGGGAACCTGGTGCATAGCCTTCACCTACTGGAAGGTAAGGCATTGATAAAAAAACTCTGCTACTTCCTTCTTCATGCCTGACCACCAGAACTACCATCAAAGATCCTGGTACAGCTTTTCCGCTCCAGGATGGACCACCAAGGGGGATGTATGAAAGTCCCTCAAGGCCTCCTCTTGCAATGCCACTGGTACAAAAGTGCGTCCTCTGAAAAGAAGTACATGCTCCCCACCTTGTGAATATCCAACAGGAGCATGTCCTGTGGATAACTGAGCATGTAAAGCCACATAGTCAACATCCCCAAGCTGTGCCTCCCTAACTAGCTGTAAGAGTGGAGGGGCGGCAACCATCGACTGTAGATAAGCTGTATCCTCTCTATCCATGAAGGATAACTGCAACGCGGATAACTACTATGTCGCCTCACTCAACAACTATGAGCTTGAGCTTCTTCTAAGAGAATAATCCACCTTGTTCCCCTTTCCAGGAGTATAGATGATCTCAAAATCATAATATTGGATGAACTCTAGCTAACGCCTCTACCTCAAATTCAAATCCTTCTATGAGAAGATGTACATGAAGCTCTTGTGGTCAGAGTAGAAAATAAACTGCTTTCCCGTGAGGTAGTGTCGCCACATCTTAAATGCGATGACTACCGCTTCCAACTCGAGATTATGAGTCACATAGTTTTTCTCATGTGGCCTAAGCTGGCACGAACCATAAGCAATCACTGCCTGCCTCTGCATCAGGACACAACCAAGCCCGGTCGATGATGCGTCGTAGAAAACTACGTACCCGACACCCTCCTCCGGCAACCTCAAGACTGGGGTGCTCGTCAAACTCTATCTCAAATGCTCAAAAGCCTTCTGGAACTTCTCCGTCCACTTGAAGGGTTTCCCCTTCCTGGTAAAGGCAGTCATCGGTGCTGATATTCATGAGAAGTCAGGAATTAATCTATTGTAATACCCTGCAAACCCAAGGAAGCTCTGCACATCTGTCACGCTCCAAGGTGGCTCCCATACTAACACAGCCTCTACCTTGGCTGGGTCTATAACTACTACATCTCCTAAGATAACATGCCCCAAAAAGTGGACCTCTTGAATCTAGAACTGGAACTTTGAGAGATTCCCATAAAGCTGGTGCTTCCGAAGTACGTCTAGAACCCTCCATAGGTGCCTCACATGCTCCTCTTCTGATGCCGAGTACACAAGGATGCCGTCGATGAAGACCACTACGAACCTGTCCAAGTACGGTTGGAAGATCCAGTTCATCAGTCCCATGAAGACTACGGGGGTGTTAATCATGCTGAAAGGCATCACAAAGTAATCATAGTGACCGTAGCAGCATCTGAAGGCCGTCTTCGGTATATCCTCATCCCGTACTTGTAACTAGTGATAACCTAATTGAAGTTCAACCTTCAAGAACCACTGTTCCCCTCTCATATGATCGAATAGGTCATAGATCCTTGGTAGTGGATACTTTTTCTTCACCGTCACCTGGTTCAAGCGCCGGTAATCCACACCCAACCTCAGACTCCCGTCTACCTTCTAGACAAACAAGACTGGGGCTACCTAGGGTGAAACGCTGGGTCCCACAAAACCCTTTCTCTACAAATACTCCAACTGCACCCTTAGCTTACAAAGCTCTACGATATCCATCCGATATGCTGATGAGGAAATCGGTTCCGTCCCGGGGTGTAAGTCGATGCATAAGTCGATTTACCGATGGGGAGGTAATCCTAGAACATCTTCGAGAAATACATCCTCGTACTCCACCACCACTGCTGGGAACTGGGAGCTCACAACATCCACTGCTCTGAGGTCAAGGCTGGCCAACTCATGAGCAATTGCCTGCACCCTCCTATGAATAATCTCATTATGCGCAGCCTGGATTTCCCTTTCTCCGAAGAAGGAAAAACTCATTCCATCATGGCGGACACACCGCACTCTTCGCCTAAAATAGTCAATATGGGCATGGACCGAAGATAACCAATCCATACCGAGAATAATGTCGTAATGCCTTGATGCTACCACCAAGAGCTTCCAACCGAAACTCTCACCTCCAAGGGCAAGATAACACTATCTGCAAAGGTGTGTGATCATAGAGTCTCCTCACGTAGGTTCCTCCAAGCATAAGGATAGAGTCAATGGTTCGACCAGAATATCGAGGTTTCGTACAAGACATGTGGCTTTGAAGGAATAACTGGCACTTGTGTCTACAAGTACGATAGCTAAGGTAGAAAAGACACATATCATACCTCAAATCATCCTTGGATCCCCTGGGTCATATGACTCGACTGCATACAACTGTCTCTGTCCCTGTCCCCTATCTCCCTCAGCGTGGTGCGAACCTCCTGGGTGTGGTGGTGGAAGTATGTCAAAGCATCTACCACCACCCATATCTCTCCCTACTCCTCTTCCGCATCTGCTTCCTGGTGGGACTGCCTTCTCCACTCTCTGCCTCTGCCTCAGTGGTCCATCCACCGCTTCCCTATCAACAGATTGACGGTTTGGGAAATATCTAGTGAGATGTCCCCTACCGTGGCATGAATAGCATCTCCTCTCCCTAGGCTGAATGGATCCAGACTGAGAGCCCTAGACTATCAACCCCCTATCATGGGTCCTCCTCCGATGTCTCTCACATCTTGGTCCCTACAACTGACACCAGATCCCTGCTGCCGAGGTCTTCGCACCTGTCTGCCTGCTTCTGACTGTGTTCGGCTTTCTCTGCTCCGCCAAGAAGCTCTCGATCACCAAATCCCGCTTGAGCACACCAGCATAAGTCGAAATGCATAGAGGCACGACACAAGATCCGATGTCTCATTGTAGACCTCGGTCAAAGGTCCGCGCTCTGAATTAATGAACCCTGACCATATCCATCGAGTACCGGGAAAGGTTGTTGAACATCAAGGAACAGTCAGATACTATCATACTACCCTGCTAAAGCTGAAGAAGATTTTGGATGCACAAAACTCTCAGTGTAACCAGGGAGAACTCCTCTCTGAAGAGTCGCTTGAACTCTGTCCATGAAAGTGTCTCCTCATCATGAGTCTGTGATGTCAGACTCCACCATCATCCTGCCGAACCCTAAAGAAGGATCACTCCTAGGATCACCATCTGGTCTGCTGGTGTCGTCACTAGACGGAAAACTTGGTCACCGCCTCAATCCAGTCCTCAGCCGCCTGAGGTTCGGGCTCGCCTCGGAACCTGAGGGGTCTCTGTCTCTGGAACTCATGGAGCGCACTAAGACTGTGATCCTTTCCGGTCGGTACTGCAGGTACCACTGGCTGCTCCACTGGTGGTGTCATAGCAGGTGCACCACCTGGTTGCAACGATTGGGGAACTGGTCCTTGTATCGAAGCCTCGTCAATGAGAGGGTCATCCTCGTGATCGTGCTGTTGAATCCTAGCAGGTATGCGTTGTAGAGGCATCCTGTATGGAAACATGATGTACCATGCTCAATGTGTATATATGGATATCTGACATAAAGGATATGAAAAAACAACTGATTCCTATATGATTCATGTTCTATTCTTTTATTTCCCCACAACCAATGTTTTCGTGTACTGAGTAAAAAAGAAGGTTATTAGAGCCCTGCTATATGGATACGTCGGCTACCGCACCAACACTGGAGTCTCTAGCCTGAAATCCAAGCTCGAAGAAATGAATTCTATTGATCCCAAACAATATGAAATACTCTTGGTCCTAAGGTAGAACAGAAAACCTCTGATACCACTCTGTCTGGACCTGTCATAGTGGGGCCCGTGCCACGACTCCCCAATCCCGCCCCCAATAGGCCAAGTACTAGTGACTTGAACCGAGTAGGAAGATTACTAACATGGGAGGCATTGCCTAAGTACATGTACACACACACACACACACATCTCCAAGCCCATAATACTGAAATGTACAAAAACCACTAAGGAACAAAAATTTATGCATACTAATAATCCCAACCACTAGAGTGCAATGAAAAGTAAAGTACTGGAAGTAAATTGGGCCAAAAATACAAGCCCACCAAAACAAGAGTCTAAAAACTGCAAAGTCTAACCTATGAACAAAAAGAAGTGTTGGGGCTGCTGCTTGTAGCCGTAGGAATGCCTCGACTGGTAGGGAACCCAGAAATCTCGATCCTTTCCTAGTCCACCCTGGACTCTGTCAAAAGGTTGCTCATCTGCACAAGACATGACACATGCGGGAAAAGCCCGTGTAGGGGTGAGTATAAAAATACTCAGTAGAGGACCCCGAAAACCACAAATATATTCACAAAGTAAAGGTACAGTCAACTATAAACAATATGTGTGCTCATATAGCAAGTGAAACATAATCCAGATATGCTCAAATATCAGACTCGTAGACTAGAGAAAAGTTGCACAACTACATACCTCCCCAGATAGGGGTTCAGTTCAAAGATTCCACAAAGCACTCGATCTGTGAGAACATACTCCACGAGTTTTATAGCTATAATGACGTTCATCTGAGAAGTACTATTCTTCAAGAACTGCCATAAGAGGTAGATGAACTCATTATGGGAGACACACTCTTGACTGGGAAGGATCATGATAGATAGAAGCACTCATTACGGGAGACACACTCTTGAGTGGGAAAGATCACGATACACATATGAGGAACACTGCCATGGCCATGGAGGATACCGCGACTCATCCGGATTCACCAGCTAGGTGGTACACCAGCTAGGTAGAGGATCAAAACCTGGTAGATTTGGTCACATCAATGCCTGAATCTACCTAGGGTTAGGAATGGATATAGGATCTCGCTCTAGGCCTCTCGGAGGTATGCCGAATCTCTCACAGAAAGTGGTGCTGAAGGGATCATACTCTTGTATAAGGAAAAGATGCTTGAACTTTAGGGGAACGAGAATAAGGGGTACTAACCCAAATGAAAGATGCCCAAGATACAGTGAACAAGAGGATCATGCTATTTTACAAAAAGTACACAGCTTGTAGAAAAGTTACACTCCATGTTGTCTAACCCCAGGTACTGCCCATGTAAAATGATCCATGTTGTAAGGCTGGTCATATAGAAAATTGATTACATGGAGTGTAGTACGATGTACACGCCATGTTTGAGTGATTGGGGTTAGCCCCCTATATGCTGGCCATGTGCCCGTACACGGTCTTCAACCCGTGTAATCGGCACATAGGGTGACCCGCATTTCTGGACTCACCTGGCCGTGCGATGGAGTACACGGTCGTGTACTCCATCTGGTGTCCATGTACCCCCTAGGTACACACCTAGTCCCACACAACCGCCTCTTTCATGATGTACATGTTGTGTTCTGAAGCCGTGTGGATCATCCCGTGCCTGTGTATTTCCCAAAATACACCCTTAGATTCGGGGAAAGTCTAACACATTGTGTGACCAGGGTCACACGCAGTGTGATTCCTCTCTGACCCCTGAAAACATAGCTGCCACCTCAAGCACTACATGGAGTGTCCTCCGGATGTACACACTGTGTATTCTGGAAATTTCAAGAAATGACGCTCTTCACAGGCGCGCCTCCTGTGCTACCCCGATCATTGATCCAGCCAACCGATCGCCACAAAACCTTCAGGTTTTGGTCACCCCAACACCATGAAGCTGTTTTCGGTGTTTTTGGGCCTCTGATCGGCTCCGAAAACATGCTTTGATCTTCCCGCGCGAAGAACGCTCGAAGAATGGCCCTTCCCGACCCGGTCCGATTCGTCATCCGATATCATAATCACACCACCACAAGGTCATTGGGGTGTTGATTATTCAATTTGGGATCGTTGCGTCATAGAATGGATGCGCAACGATCTGTAGTACATCTCCCCACGAAGAACGTGAAAAATGCAAAGAACGCACGAGAAGAATATGGGGTAAGGAAAACCAATCAAACACAAAGAGGAAAGAAACTCCACCATCATTCATCACGGCGTTGATCCACTCCCGTTAATAGGCTTAAATGGAGCATGAATCAACAATAATAAAAATAAAGAAATTAATTCCCTAGAATCATCCCCTAAAACCCTCTCGCAATAACGTATAAATCCATAGATCTACTTGTTCGTGGTTGATCCTTGTTCTTTGTTTAAATCAAGAATGAGGAAATAAGAAGGAAATAACCACCCCTTCCTTTTGGAAAGGATCAGTCATTGATGAAAAGGGTCTCACTGCTATCATCATCGAGATCCTTCAACTCTGTTGGAGTAGCGTTTTGCAGCTTCGATTCATCGTCGTTCATCACCGAGGGTTTCCTCCAAGGCTCCAGGAATTTCTCCAGATCTTCCTCTCAAAAATTCTTCAACAACCACCAATCGCTTAACCCATTAAAAAGGGAAACATGATTCAACATTTTGTTACGCTGCGACATGAATGAGTCAAGTTGCTGTTTCTAAGCCATTATGACCTGGAATTTAATATTAAAATAGCTGCCCTGTCGCTGCGCTACAATGGATGTTTCTATAAAAATAAAATAAACATTGAAAAATTTATTTTAGTTTTATTTTACTAAAAACGTCTGAAAAAAATAACATCTTCCCCTAACCCGTGCCGGTCGAGGTTAGGCTTGTTCTTGGGTAAAGTTGTTATCCCGGACGCAATGGTGCCCTCAGATTTTTAATCTGGGCATCTGTTTGGAAACTACCACAACTGCTCGCGAGTGCCGACTCACTTAACTTATAAAGATTCAA
This sequence comes from Viscum album, assembly GCA_963277665.1. NCBI lineage: Eukaryota > Viridiplantae > Streptophyta > Magnoliopsida > Santalales > Viscaceae > Viscum > Viscum album. The sequence continues at coordinate 1,613,720,036 of OY728151.1, forward strand.
ACCATCATTCTGAGCTTACCGAGCCTCGGAATGAGGTGTCATCTCTGCTCCTGGTCTCATAATAATCCCATATAATATTTAAAAATAATACATGGAAAAATCCGAGACATAAAAAATATTTTTTTTTCTATTACACATCATAAATATTGGGATTTATGACAGAAATTATTGTCCATCGCAAAAAGGCCAATATCCTCAATTATATATGATAGTCTCTTATCCTTAGAAAATAAAATATTTAAAAAGTTTACTTTTCTAGTAGTGATGAGAGAGAATAAGTGATCATTCATCATTTAAGGAGGTAGGGATTCACGTTACTTGTTTCATGCTAAGGACATGATATTTATATGCCAATTATGTGATGTTTCTAGTTTCTATTAGATTGTGATTATTATATCTGTTATATTTTTATATTCATTTGGTTATTAATACCCATTGACAAAAGGGTCTTGGTATTTTAAAGTGCTAGTAATTTCATATATAGTGTTTTCACATATAATGATATGGTAGAATCTAACTTGGAAAATTTATCAGAGGACCCCTTGATGTAAAGGTAGATGTAAATGGATTGTTAAATGGGGGTTATGGTTAAATAGAGAACTAGTAAGAAACCTATAAGTTGTTTTCCCCCATATATTGTGAATGAAATTCTATTTAACCAAACCTTTGAAACCTGAAAATTTTTGTGAATCCTAGAGAGACTAAATATAAATCTTAGGAAATGATGAAATAGTATTAATGAATCCTTTATCTTCTTGAAAATTTAAAAAATTTTGACTTGAAATTATAAAGTTTGAATTGTGAGTTTTATAAATTGGAGTTTTTTAGAACCATTTTACATGGAAAATTTTCAATTGTGAGTTAAAAAAAGAAATTTGAATCCAATTAATGGGCGTTTTATGGTTTTTCGTAAGGATAAATCCCCTTAAAATTATATGTGAACCCACTATTATGGTGTTGGAACTTTTATATACACGAATTAAACTTTTATATTGGGTTTTGGGGTTTCTATTCGAACCTGATTTGTGAGGTTCTAGTGATTTTTTTGGGATAGTCCCTATGAGAATGGTAAACCTTTGGTATATATAGTGTTGACCCTAGTGAAAAATTTTTGGGGATAGAGTGAGAGATATTTGTTTGTGGGAACCATTCTTGATGTGTTGTACATTGTATAGTGAATTCAATTCATGTTGAATTTTCCATTTGAGCCGTGACCTTAAATTTTGTGTGAGGTTGTGGTGAGTAGTGGTTTCCTATTAAGACTTGTGGTTTAGGCATACAAAGACTATGGGATGAATTTTTTGAAATCCTAATTCAGTGTGGGGAACCTATACTGGTGACTTGGGATGTTAAATGTCATGTGGTCATGGAAAAAGAGTGAGTGTCATCCTTTGAGTGGTAGTTTTAGTGAGATTTTATTTATGGGAAATGCGGGGGGTACTTAGTAAATTTTGGATGCTACATAGGAATTTTAGTGAGTCCATTCTTAAAAGTACATGAGGGTAACCACTGAGAGGGTTATCACATTCATGAATTCCGTTAAAATTTTAAGTCATGGGTATATTTTTTGGGTATTTGATTTGGACATGTTTGGTGCTACCTAATTTAAATGTTGTTATGGTTGAGCTCCCTTAGTGAAAGTGAATTGTGTCTAGGATAGTTTTGAAGGGAAGGATGATTTGAATACCTGAAAATATCATCTCTTTACATGATTTTGGTACATGATTTTATCATAATTAACTGCATAGATCATTGAAACTACACTAAGATGATGTCTGAACATTCACTTATCCTTTAAATATGTTAGATATCTGAATTTTATTGAGAGATCAACTCGGATGACTCTGGGGTGTTAACGTAACAAACCCAAATCATGGTTTTGTTTTTTTGGGTGTGTGAGCCTATGATTTGTGGTTATTTATTCACAATACGATTATTCAGGATCTATAAATTGGTGCTAGTGGAGCATTCAACTCCCGTGTTCGATAAGATGGTTTCTTTGAGAGCGAGGACCAGTTAATTAGGTGGATTCTAGGTGATTCGTAATGCTTGGTTAAGTGCACATAATGTTCAAATGAGTGTACAATACTGGTTTAATTACTCCTTGATTGATTTTAAATGTGAACACACATGAGGTTTAGGTTCATGGTTACAATGATTTTGGTATGGGGTGGGATAGATCAAGTTCCCAATGTTGTAGATTTTGAAAAATTCTTCCTGAATTATTGAGAGAGTAGGGATAAAAACATTTAATTTCGGAGTGACCATAGTTGGTGGGATTTTGTGTGTTGGAACATTGAAGATGTGAAGCACCTAATTTTATAATATATATACAATGGGTACTCTAATCTATTTTTTGTCTAAAAAACACATGTACATTGTCAGTAGATTAGGAATGCGATCCTAGTTTGGATGGGATGACTCATGGAATCATGAATTGGGTTTTGTGATTGAGAGGGACAATGAACATGGATCGGGATGAGTGATATATGTGTGCTAATGGTATGACCCACTGGGTTCAGTGCTCAAGGAGTAGTGTAAGTAAATCCATATGGTGATCTATGAGTTAGAAATGGAAAATGTTTTATGTTAGGAGTGGTGCTCAAGAGTAGGTGAGATGGCTATGCCATCCCAATATGTTCTATGACATATGAAATTTGGGAAACAAATATTAGGACCTTGACTTGGTGAAATGATGAATATGACACTATATGGATGAGAGTTTCATGAAAGTAATGGATGTGTGACCCATGAGTTTGAATGATAATTAATTCATGGGACTAGTCTTTATATGGTTGTGACTTCACAAGACATCTATGAACATGTGTTTTTAATGAAATATATATTCCTTGGAGAATTATAGGGTTATGTTGTTAGAGATTCCTATAGAGATTTAGTGTTTTTATTGGGTTCTAAATGAAATTATGTGATCCCATGAATGGTTTGATTTAGTGGATCATTTGTGATTGGGTGGGAGTATATTGAATAGTGTGGGTGATAGGTGACTCCATTGTGGAACTGTACTAGGAGGTTAGGTTTTGGCCACAGTGTGTGTGAGGGATGGTTTTGGAAAGAATTTGGTGATCAAGGAACTATGTTTTAGTGTGTGTTAGTGATTTTTTGGTAGGATCCATGAATTTATCAGATGGGTTATCTGGAGTAGGTTCAACTGGATGTTTTTTTTGAATTTGATGTGATGGGGTTGGAACAAAATTAGTCACACCTGTTGTGGTGCAATAGTTTTATTTATGACGTTAGGTGTGGAATTATAAGAAAAATATAATGAGTTTGGGTTATGTTTTAATGATAGATAGATTACTATTTATTGATTAAAAATAAGAGTTGGTATCAGTATTTTTCAGCACTCTCACATGTGGTGAGATACGATTCTTTAGAAACCATTTTGAGTAGTTCCATGGATCATTGAAACTTTGATTTAGGGGTAAAATTATGATTGTGGAAGTCATTGAGGTTCATAATTGGCCTCATGAGATAATTCCAAAGGTGGGGTGTACAGAATTCCTAGTGTTTAACCAAATGATGATAGATGGGTTTCTTGTGGTGGATGAGTGTCATGGGGAATAATCATAGTGTTTTGATGAGAGCATGAAAATTGGGTCATGATTAGATTGAATTGTGTATTTTATATTGGGCTCTAATTTGGAAGAGAATTAGGCATTCGAGAGTGGAGTGTGTCCATTGGATCAGAATCAATTACCATGATAGGTCAGTAGGTGTCCCCAGATAACCACTGACACTTATCATGGAGATAAGTGATATGGTTACAGTTTTTAATGCCATTTTCAATATAGGAATTTTAAATTTTCAGGGGAAACATGAATTTTAAATTTTTAGAGGGGTAAAATTTTAAACCAGACATTAGGATAAGTTTTTTTGAGGTTATAAACCTCAAAGAGGTGGCTTTAGGATGGGTATAAATCACAAAAAGTAGATGAAGGGGTTAAGGGAGTGGAAGAGGGGTCTATGACATAGTGCTTGGGTGGTATTCTAACCCTTATGCACCATTGGATAGCTAGTTTTGGTCTACAAACTATTCTATACACATGTATAGAACCCCAAGATCTGATTAGGTCCACCAACTTGATAGTGGCCTTGGGACAGCTCATTGGTGGAGGGTACCAGCATGACAGTGTCCTTATAGGTTATTTTTAATTTGGAGGGTGTCATGATAATATCATCTGGGACACCCCACTCCTTCTTATTCATGATTTTAGATCCATGAGGGTCCATGGACACCCCCATACACACCTACACCATATACATCTCCAAGGTGTTCCTCCCCTGGTTCTTTCCCCTTTGAATAACCATCTCTTGCAATCTAGAGTTTGAGGTAAGCGTAGACATTATTTTCCTTATAATATTTGTTTGTTTCTATTTTAAGTGGTGTATCCCCATTTTAGACTAATATTACTTGTTTTCAGGGAGTTTTTTTTCCTTTTCATTTTCTTCTGATGTAAGATGAATCGATATCTATTTATCAATGTTTAGACTCTCTTATGAATAAGGTTAGTGGTGCATTGATTGAAACCATATTCTGTATTTTTTTTAGTTCATGTAAGGTATATCATTTCCCATTTTTCATGTGGTGAATAGGAAATTAATTAGTGGTTTTAATTTGGGGGTTTTCCTTGTTTAGTATATCCCATTTACAAATAATTATCCTTGTCTCACTAGTTTTCATAAAATTATATTCCATGTTAGAATTATTTCCAAATTATGGGTTATGTTTTGGATGTAATGATTATGAAATTTAATTTCACAATCATCAGTCTAATGTAAAGGATTTGATTCATGAATCATCATCTTAAAAACAAAAGTGTTTTTTAAAATTGTAAAACTGTTTTGGCTTCATAAAATTTTTATAAAATGAAAAGTTGATTTTGTGTCCAGTTTTGGGGATATAATTTTGTAAACATGGATTTATAAAATTGTATGAAATTCATTGAATGGGTTTTTATAAAGTGAAGTTGGTAAAATTGAGTTTTGAAAATGTAACTTGATTTTGAAATGGAATGGAATTTTCTTGGATTTTTTGATAAATATTGATGTTTTGTTCTATTTTTAAATGTTTAATGGTAATGAAAACACCACTTGTGGATTTTTATTATTCTTGGAATACATTGGTAAATTGATCCTTATGAATTGTGACTGTTCTTTTTCATTAAATAATGGCACATTTATGGTTTATTTTAATTATAATGTAATTATTTTCACATAAAATTTTTAATCCATGGTGAAAACATCCCTAAAGGGAAATTGAGATTCATGGTTAAATATAGGGTCAACACGTCCCCTAGGTGGATGTTGGGACATATGGTTAATCCTAGGGTGAATGTAGAACTAGGGTGGATGGAGAGACCTATGGGGTGAAAACAACCCCTAGTGGATTATTGGGAACATAGGATAGGTATGTCACCCCCAGGTGCTGGTTGGACTATAGAGATTATATTACCCAAGCCAAGAATAATTTGGTTAGGAACAATAATCACGAAACTCTCAAAGAAACTATATCACTATCCCATATAAGTTTAAACTATTCTCAGTGTGAACCCAACCCCTAAGTTCAAATTTCAGTTTTATGTATTATTATTAAATGTTAATATGGATATAATTGCAATTTTTTGAATTAAAAAATAATTCATGAATTGTTATGGAATTATTATACATAGGAACTCCATTGCTGATGCCCTACTAAGATATACTCACACCCTAATCAGGCCTACATGGTCCTTGGATACTCAATAAGATGATGTTATTTTTCTCATGGAATGGTTTAGTGAATGGACCTTTGAATGAGGGTATATTTTGTATTATTTTATGGAGTATGGAAATATGATCGAGAAGGAAATAAGACCGGTTTGCGGATGGTCATTTAGTTAAGCGTTATTTTTTTTCTTCTTTTATTCCCTTGTATATGATCACCCCACGGTGGATTAATGAGACATGTATTTCATTCTACCAGTTATGGAATTTAATGTATTTATTTATTAGATCCCAACTATTTTTCTATGATGTTTTATTGTACTTTTTTATATGTTTCTATTAATTTTTTATTTATACTTTGATTAGAGGGTATAATCTCCCCACAATATCCTGATAGTCCCCCACCGCTAGTCAGCATCCTCTAGCGTATGGGTAAGTGCGCCTGAGTTTTATACTGATCCACCAATTTGAGAAATTGTAAATGCTTTATGGTAACCATCATGTTACAAATCCCTCTAACTTTAGGATTCATATTCAACAACCAATCACAATATTTCTAAATATGTTGTTACATGATCAATAATCATGTCTTATGTTTCTTCTATATGAATAGTATGACTTGGAGATGGAGATCTATCACTCTTTTTATATCAATATGATCTAATAAGGAAAATAATATAATATGATAAATTAGAGAAAGAAAAATCCATCCGATCTAGTTGGACATACTCTATCAGGATGTTCATAATCCCCATTATCATTAGGACTAGTGTGAGAATAGTTAATCCCATGTAGATAAGTGAACAATGATTTCTCGTTCTCAATAGAATCCCCCTCTTCCATAGTCCTTGGAGTTGACCCAATGTTTGGAATCAAAGATAAATATTTAGAGGCACCTGAAACTGTCTCAATAGTTAATGTAATGAATTTCTCAATATCATCATTAACAGACTAGGAATATTATTCCCCTTAAGTATCAGTAGAACAAATCTTGGTATATATAAACTCATATCAATTTAATTCTCCTTCATAATATGGGAGGGATTCAGTATCTTTTGTATAAGTTCCTATTATAAACATTCATTTATTTTACATATTTTACATGATATTAACATCAAAATACATAAATAAAATTAATTCTACCCTAAGGACTGGTAGGTTTAGTGTATTTGGAGACTCGATAGATAATGAAATTATTTTAAAATTTTTGTGATCATTTCATGTTTAGTGAACCATAAAAAACCATCATGAAAATGTCTCATTAGAAAAAAACATTCTCATAACTCATGGAATAAAAACATAAGAAATGAATGAGCTTAAATGCTAGGTATGGGGTGAATACACATTTCATATAGGATAAGATCATAATTATAATAAAAAATTAGCATAAGAGAAATATCATCCAATGTTATAATAAGAAAACATAAGTGAGCTTCAAAATACCTATAAAAAGATGTTTTATACAAAAAAAATAAACATATAAATTTAATATTCATATCATGGATTAAATTCCGGTAACCTTACCCTTAAATCACGAGTTCATAAGAAAACATTTAATAACATATTTCAAATATGGAATAAATATTATTATAGGGAAATATTACCTTCACGAGTCACACACTTTCACATGTTCTTATGAGATAACTTATTGTTCTCGCATATACATCGCCTTTCTGAGTCACACACTTGTACCCACACTTGTGGAAAACTAAATTATTTGTAATTACAAATTTCTCAAGATATTAAAATAATAAACCAACCCATTAGAGGGAGATATAGGACCCTATCGATCATCATACATATGTATAAGTTATACTTGAAAATAATTCTTTATCACATCATAAAGAACCCACCAAAAATATATATGGTTTCACAAAGTGTTAAAATGAAAATAGTTAACTTTTTACAAAGAACCTCTAGAAATAAAAAATGGGTTTATTAAAATTTATGTAAATATTATATACATTTCATATCATAAATAACCCATGGAAATAAAAAATGGGGTTCATAACATTTCTTAATAGAATAAATTACAAAAATGAATTAAATTGATTGAAATTAAAATATTTATCAAAAAATAATAATAAAATAATAGAAGAAAAATGGATTGTGAAACTTAAAACAAAACCCCATTGGAGATTTATTTTTTTGAATATCGAGAGGAAAATGAAAAAAAAATCATGAAAGAGTTTTTTTTGATTTTTTTTGTAATCATAGATAGAAAATTCATAATCACAAGAATCTTTTCAAAAATTATTCATTGTTTTTGAAAAAAATATAAAATAAAACACATCATAGGAGTAGATTTAAATTTAAAACACTATTTCCCAAGATATATAAGAAATAAAATCATTTAAAATAGAAAATAAATGAATATAGATAACATAGTGCCAATAAATTCAAGAAGAATTCATACAACTCAATAGAAAATGTTTGAGTTAGGAAATCCTGTAAATTTACTTTAGATTTCCATTGAAGTTCTTTAACAAGATATATAAAAAAATAACTATCATAATCAAATATTTCCGAACATTATTTGTATAATTTTACTTTTATAATTATTCTCTACAAGTATATTAGTTTCTTCGTATTCATTTTCAATTTTGGGTGTGAGTAATTGTTATCATTTTGAACAAGTTTCATAATCATAATATTTTTATTAATTCTTCCTCCAAGGTGCATCATTAAAAAATATTAAAAGTCACCAGTGTTGATGATTTTTAATTATTTATATTTATTTAGTTTCATTTTATGTGAGTTTTGGTTATGACCCATAAATTTGAAAGCATTGATGAACATGTTTTAGAAATTTTTAATTAATGAGCATTAATATATTAATAAATGAGTTTAATATTAACCTTTATATTACACAACCCCAATAAAATCTTCCTTTTTCTTATGTAATATGTTAAAAATAATTTTTTTTTTATATTTATCAATGATACATTTTTACATCATTGCTCAAGTAGGTGGTTAGACCAACCAAAATATGAACATAACATAATTAATGGTGTATTATGATTTTGAATGATCATTACTTTGACATAAATTCATTATTAATGATGTATAATGATATTATTTGGAATCATTTATTTTGGTGAATAATATTTTATAATATTTTAAAAAATAATAAAAAATAAGATGAAAATGATGTTTGTTACTTTGTGGAGGAGATAGTCCACACAATGAAAGGTTACCATTTTAATTTCACAAAGAATGAGATGAAAAATTTTAGATTACAATTTTTAAACTAATTATCATAATAATTTTATATATTCCAAATTTATTCTTCAATTCCTCCCTTATAATCCCCAATTTAAGGTTTTGGTGGGAAAAAAAGAAATTCATTGCTTCATGAAGGAAGTAATCTACACAACACATAAAAATCGATTTTTTTATTCTTAATAAAAAGGTTAATTGGAAGTTAAAAGTCATTACATAGTAATAATAAAATTAATTACGAAATATACACTGATTTCATTATTTATTAATTATAAAATTATATTTGTAATGTAATAAAAAAAGAAAATTTAGGGAAAAAAATACTCACATTGAGAACTTATGCTCTCCCTTGGAAGTCTCATTGGAAATGGTTATCTTAAGCCAATATCATGTGACCAGAGGCTCCAAGAAAATTATGATGATTATAAATGAAGCATAATGAGTAGAGTTTCTGGTGGAAAATTAGATATTTCAGTGGCCTTGAAGGGGTGGTGATATAACGCTTTTATAAGAACCTGAATGGAATTTTGTAAAATATTTTATATTAATATAAATGGAGTGCATGTTTTACATGTAAATAATACTTCAAAATGTATAATAATTGATAGTTTAAGTAAATATGTTTTATAATACCTAAAAAATTCATTTTCACACATGTTTTAAATAAGTTTTTATGTCCTTTAGTCACATAATTTTCACTTCTAATATTTTTGGTTTTATTGTCGAAACAAATTTTTACACAAGTAATTTAATTTTAATGCCTATAAATAAAATAGAATATATTATAGAATTATTTTTTTAAAAAAATTAAATCAATTTTATCATATAAAATTTATACGTGCAATAAAAGGTATTTTTTACATTAGCACATGTAATTCATAAGAACCTATTTTTAGAAAAAATTTATTCTTATACATAAAATTTCAATATAGAATTATATATGAATGAATTTAAATTTAATGGTTAAAATATATTTATTATTCAAAAATAAATTTATTTAGTATTTCAAAGAAACCGAAAAACTTTTGTTTACAGAAAATTATATTTAATTAAAATATGTAACTAAAAATAGTTTTTAATAGAAAATATTACTTATGTCCTTAAAATATTACGGACAGTTTTTTAAAATTCAGTAGAGTATTGTATAATACCTATTTGATGAATCTGTATTAATTGATTTCAATGAATTCACATTTGTGGTTTGAAGTCAGGTTATACCAGTCATAATGGATACCTAGGCTGGATGTATAAGTTTTTCTAAGATGCTGGATAACATGTTAGTCAACATATTTCTGTGAATCCTGAGAATCTTGGTGCATCACTAAGATCTCTATAATGGTAGTTGCAATATTTTTTTAAAGATTCTACCTTAAGAACTCTTATTATTAGGAGTTCTTTTATTAAGCTGACATGGCCAGTACCTCATCACCTGCATGTGTTAGTTGGAATATTGGTTTCTCATCTTCATCTTCATATGTAAAAGGACCATCCAACATCTAATAATGTATTATATGAAATTATTATGGTAATTTGATTCCTTATATATAAAGATGAATTACTTTGACGGAATACATTTTTTGGCCTTATACTCTCTTCTTTCTTCTAGATGAAATTTGGGATGGTTTTATTAGGGTAATATATTAGAGTGTTCTTCGGGGACAATTTTCTTGAGATTCTTATTTCTAGTTCAAAGGCTAGATAACTGACTATATGGGATTTCTCCTACACACATTGACTTATATCTCATGGTTTTGAGCTGATGACACAACTTTTGGTGTTAATTGACCACTAGGAGGTGAATTTCCAAAATATTTTTTTGAGGGTGTAATGGATTACTGAGGGGGATGCTAAAAATTATTGTTTTTGTCAATATAGGTAGAGTGGTGGGGAATATATCCGAATTTCATTTTTATTATGCCTATTGGAATAAAATTTTCTAAACAAGAGTTATTATATTAGTAGATAATGTTTTTAAAGTCATGAAATTTGATTTGATGATGGGGTGGTTCATTTGAAGAGCATATTTATCAAGATTACAATGAAGTATAGTTACCATCTTGAGGATTTTTGTTTTGTTTTTTCTTTTTAAATTTGTGTATTTAAGTTTTATTATAACTTAATTATGTGATGGTGTAATCTCTTTACACCGCATGGGTACAATTTATCCTCTTTTCTCTTTTATAAAATTTTGTGGGTGTGGTTTGGGCATCCAAATCTTATCTCTAACAATTAAAAAAATAGAGTATTTTTTAAAATATAGTTTTATTTCTTAAATAAATTTTTTTATAATTTAATGGCTTTATACACTTCTAGTTCTTGTTTATAAAATCCAAATTTTATAGTTTTGGTAAAACTATTTAATCAATATAAAGCTACATATAAATTATTTAATAATAATTCAAAAATTTTATCATAAAATATTTTTTTATGATAATAAAAAAATTGTGTTTTATTTTTTCAAATTATAATTCTATAGACATTAAATTTAACTTTTAATTAAAATTATAAACTTTAGCTAAAAATCCTTTTTTATAGGAAGTCTTTTTTTGGTACATATACTATTCATCTTAAATTAGAGTTAATCTATTATTTGTAAAAAAAATATACCCCACATGAAAAAATATCTAATTTTTGCCTAAAATTATTATTTAGCTCAATGGATACACTATATGATACTGTATTAAAAGGAAAAATTATATCATAATGTGGCTATTATTGTTTATACTCACCCATTTATTAAGAATCTTATTATGGTTGATATGTATTTTATTAAAATGTTTCATGATCATTCAAGGTTTGGTTTTATTTGCACAGAATACTATCAAAAATAATATTATTAAGGGGAATATTTCACTAAATACTTGGATCCTTACTTCCTAACCCCTTAAAAAATAATGTTATCCTAATAATTTGATTGCACAAAGGAAAAAAGTGTGGGTAATTTTCTATCATCACAACCTTAGGTTTTCATATAGTCTCCTAAAATATTTTATTTCTCCATATAAAATTGACTATATGGTTGTAATATTCCTGGAACCTTTTATATTCAATAAAAATATTCCAAAGGTGGTTCTTTATATGAATGGTCATGTTCCAATTGTACAATTTCATAGCTTTTTACATGTGATAGATCTAGTATGTACTTCCTAAAAGTGATACATTGAACACGTAGTGCACTTGAAAGATGTGTGGAGGGAGTGATAAGTGATAGGTTATAACCCATACATGATAAAGGAAATTGAATGGACCATCTTATCTCAGGATGAACTTTCCTTTCTTCCCAATTCTCATAACCCACGTATATGATGGTATTTTTAGGAACACATTGTCACCAAATTCAAAATCTAGATCTCATCAATGATTACATGCATAACTATTTTTTCAAATATAAGCTTACTTTTAATGAATATGAATGGTTTTGGCCTTATATATCATTTCTTGGACACGGTCAATACCTATAGGATTAATCTTTCCAACTTCATCCCAACATATTAGTGCCCGACATCTCTTCCAATAAATATCCACATATGGTTATATATGAATAATAGAATGAAAAATGTTTTAATATTAGAACACTAAAAGGGGTTGTTTTGATAAAAATAACCTTGGAATTACTTCCAGAAATAACTTAGTATATCCTCCAATGCATAAATAATTCTCTCAAACTGACCATCTATTTGAGGGTCATAAGCACTGGTAAAACTCAATTACGTGATTAATGATTTCTAAAGACTCATCTAGAACTTAATGGTAAAACATATATCCTAATTAGATAAAATATACTATATAACTCCATGTATCATTATGAATTCCCTTATTTATATCATGGTGAGTTATTCAACATAGAAATCTTGTTTAATTGAAATAAAATGAGCTGACTTAGTAAGGTGGTCAACTACAACCCAAATACTATTATGGACCTTAGAAATTTTTGGTGGCCTAAGATGAAGGCCATGGTAATGTTTTTCTATTTCTATACCTGTATGGGTAATGATTGAAATATACCCTTAAATTTCTACCATTTATCCCTAACAATCCATCTCCAATGGATTGAGATATATATATTCCAATCTCTGACTTCTTATTATCCCACCTGTAGTTTTTCTTTATATCCCTACACATATTCATTATTCATGTATAAATATAGAAGTATGATAAATGAGAATTATCTAAAAGTTACCACATTAGTTTTGGTTTTTAGGGAACATAGGGTTCCAAACCTTATAAATCCACCTTTATTAATGTTTCACTCTTAAATATTTACTACCTTTCCTTTATCTCCTCATCATCTTTCTAGGATTCTTTGATCTATAAGTGAATTGATAAATGATTATTAATTTATAGAACACATGATTTCTCACATTCCAATATGATTTTAAGAATCATCCTTTTAAAATCAATGAGTATGGGGTCATTTTTTTATCCTCATCATCAATATCGTATCATGATATTTCTTACTTAGAGAATCATCCCCATGTTTTCCATCTCTGAGGGGTAATGGTATAACACCTTGAGAATTCAAAATATGATTATAATATTATAATGTGTGTATGAAATGAATTACCAAGAATAAAAGGGATTATAAAATCCAGAAACATTAGAAATATTTAATTTTTTAAATAAATTCCATCTCTTTGATATCTTGTAATGCACACAACACTAAGTTTAAATGAAACATGATACTTTATTTGAATATTAATATTTAAAAATTACCATTATATCCTAGAAATTAAATTGGTGATTATTTATGATTATAAATAAGTTAAGAAAATTATATGGTTTTTAAAATTTATAAAATAAATAAAATGGATATCTATTTATTAGACCTTTTGAAAGAAAATGAAATGCTTTCTGAAAAAACTGTATTTTTTTATAAGGAAGTTTAGTCATTATTTGAACACATAATTTGTAATTAATTTTTACCTATTTTATAAATTTATTTCATAATATAATATTATTTTTTGAAATCATAATATCAAAAATATTTTAGGGTGATTTGTTTATTGATTTCTGAGAATAGTTTTATTTTTTCATGAATAGTGAAAAAATACTAAATTTTAATTGAAAAAATCATTTTCCTATAAATTATTTATAAGGTTATGTTTTATTTTTTTGTTTCAAAATTAAAATTAGTTAAATTTATTATAAATTAATCTAATTTAGGTTATTGGAATAATTTTCATATTCAATTTTGATATAAAAACTCTGTAATCTTTTGAACATTTTCTCTTTAAAAAACTCGTTGTCTCGTCAAATCTATAGAAATAATTTTGAATTAAAATTTTAAACATCAGTGAATAATTGAAAAATATATTAAATATTTTTAATGATATTATTTTATACTATATTATTGGGTCAAATTAATTTTTTACCAAAATTAATAATGAAACCATTAAAAATTATTTACCGCAGTTAAGGTAAAAATGAATTTACATGGGGTTAAACTAAAAATATTATTATTAAATTGACCTAAAACTTGTCTATAATATATTTTATGACCATATTTAGACCTTATAATGTCTATGTATAAATAATAATCAATTTTGGATGCTTTGTTAAAATAAAAAACGTGGTTATATCTTTTTTCCTTCAAAACATTACAAGTGTGCCACTCATCTCACATATAAAAGGCACCCCTATCCTATCTCCTTCACACCTTAAATTGTTTTTAGTTCAAACAATAACTAGCCAAATTAATTCCAAAATTCGATCCCCATATCCTATATTACATATATTTTTTTGTAATTCTGTCCTAGGATGTATTTTGGTGTAAACCTAAGGAGGATATGCAAGAAGAGGCAACGTTCTTCAACAAGCGTTTTTTATTTTACTTCTTTATCAACCTCATTTAATTGTTATTAAACCATAATTATATAGTAAAATAATAATATTTAATAAAATTATATGTCTTTATGTTATTTTAATGACCTAAAACCATCCCCAATTCCATCAAATGGGTTATGAAATCATTATTCATTTGTATGGATGATTACCGACCCGCGAACCTCTATCATTTATTTTTAAATTATCACCTATAATGGTTGGGTATGATGATGGATATAAATTTAATATATGATATTTATAATATAAATATACATATTTAATCATAATATAATATATAACTTTATTACTTTTCATTCTGTAGGGGGTATGATATCGTCACTCGTGTGTACGGCGGACTGCCCCCTCACGAAGCAATGTGATTCTTCTACAACTAAAGTTCTACATGGAATGTGATAAGGATATATTTAATGAATATATGTTTTATAAATAAAATTATTATGATATTATTTACATATTTATCATTTCAAAAGATAATATATCTTTTTATTTCTTACATTAAAAAATGACAACGTCGTTGGTGTACATGTGGACTACAACCTTCACAAAGCGATGTAACTCTCTTTTCATCACAACATAACATGGATGATATATATAAGTATATTTAATGAAATAATATGATATATATATGATATTATTATCATTATTTAATGATTAAATTTTACTTAAATTCTTTTGAAAATTATCAAAGAACAATAGAAATGTTACTCATGCGTATATACAACCTACATTCTCAATGATTGTAACAGACTTCATTTTTATAAAAATATTTCATAATTGGTTTTAAAATTATAATTTAGGTATAAATATGATAATTATATAATTTTTATTATTAGGTATATGTTTAAATAATAAACTCTTTTGACTAAATTCATTCTTCCAAAGTCATTTTTGACACCTAAGCCAAATATCATAGAAGAATTCAACATAAAATTAATTGACTAAGAAATCATATATAACATGGTAATAATAGAAATAAAAGGAATATTAATATTTAGTTTTTTATTAATATTTTAATTAATTAACATAATATTATTTTCTTAGATGATAAAGAACATATCTGCGAGTCAGACACCAGGAAAAGGTTTCTCGTCTCACTTTTACTTCTTTGAGATGTACGTTATATTCACCACTTATTTCTATTGTGTCGTTTATATAATATCTTTTTTTATATTATATCATGAATCTATTGATATGAATGGAATTTATAGTTTAATTTAAATTTATTTATTTCATGGGGATTATGATTCAAAATTTACCAAAGAGGTATGAGTTTATTTCACAATCTCATCATTATTTGGTATTGACTTTGTTTAAGACTCTATTGGGGGAATTAATTGATATTTTTTTCTTAAAATAATTCTATTTTTTCTCATCTAGTTATTAATTGAAAATATCAAGTAATATTACTATTTTATTCTAATTTTAAAAAAAATATGTACGAAATTTTTTTTATGAAAATTAGTAGTAATTTTTCTCTTTAGTCGAAAATCCATTTTCTTCAAAAATCATATTTTCCCAAAATATTTTAAACTATTTGATATAATTCATCAAATTATATATTAAATAAATTTTTACCCATGTTTGATTTTTTCAGAAAAATGAGTTTAAAGGAATCATCTTTTTCATTTTTGGAACAAGGCACATTTTTAACATTTTTATTGTGAAAAAGGAATGTTATTTTTAACTTATACAACATGTAAGGAATTACCCACTGTCATGGATGTCATTTATTTGAAGATTAAATTAGAATTTAAAAATATTACTTTTATAGACAATTTATTTCCTAATATTATCATAATTTTTAGTTTTTAAAAGATAATTTCAATGAAAAGGATTATGTAAATATTTTACAAAATTTGTAGTTTTAAAAAAAATGGTGTTTTTCAATGAAATGTTATTTTCCACAAGAAATGTTCCAAGTGATATTTCAAAATAATTTTCTATCTATGAAGTAATTATTTGATATTAATTATGATTTAAGGGGTATATACATTAATGATACCATCCTTATTAATTTTCTGAATTATTTATTATTAGTTTGACTGGGGGTGTACTATGTTGATACCATTCACTTAATTATGGAAGGTTTATGAATACGATTATTTATTAGGGAAAGTTTTTAAATTTCATATTCTATATTAAATAAAATTTTATATGGGAATTATGTTCACCCCATTCATATGAGGAATTCGTTGGAACTTATAATGGATGGGTGATGCACATTATATCCCCTCGATTCATCTGTATGTCTAATGAGACAAACTAGATTTTTTTGGAAGTGGGATTAACCATTTATATTGATTTCATGGCACAATTACTCGATAATATCATATTTCTTAGTAGAAGGCCTTGAAGATATTTTATTTATTGTCATAGTCCTTTACATTATGTTCTAGATGTCCAACATTATGCCTTACATCATTACGAATTATTTCATTGATATCCCATGTGATTAGTCAATTAGTTATAATATACATGGTAAATTTTTAATCCCATGTGATTATTTATATGGAATTATTTGATCATCAATTATTGCTAGAATATTATTCAATAGTTTTTTAAATAACATATTTGTTTAGTTATTTACCATTCCATATTGATTAATCCTTATCATATCATGATAGGAATGTTATTTAAATGGAATGTGTGGTAATTTATTTACAATTCCATATTAATTATGACTTATTTATTCATAGATTATGATATAAACTTACACTTACTTAGCATATGAGAACACCCATTTCTTATGATTTATTTTTACTAGGATACATGGAAGAGTTTTTGATTGATATGTAGGGATACACTAAGGGGAAAATGTTATTATCAAAAAAAATTATATGTTTATTTTATGTTTTAAAATTTATTGTGAATTTTATGTATGTATCTAGTTTACCAAGAATACTAAAATTTACTGTCCATCAGGATCTGATTAATTGTATCTTATGCTAATGTAATAAAGTAACAACCGGCTCCAAGATACTGATGTCGAGGTTGTTATAGTTGGAATCAGAGGAAATTTAGTAGAAACCTTGAGAACTATATTTTTGAAAACATAAATTTGATAAAATAACCTTATGATTGAATTTGAGGAAAGTATAGAAGAAAATCCTCATGTTTTTATGTAAAATAGATTATGTGGGTATCCCTCTAAATAGATATCTATCTGCATACTAAAAGTAGATGTGGTTCTAAAAAAATGTACATTGGGGTAATGAATCCAAATGGGTGCATTGGGAGTAACCTGGTCATCACACGGTGCATGAAAATGGGCCTTACTGTGCACCTAGTTTGAAACTCTTGGGATATATTCTATTGATTAATCAAATTTTCTTTAAAAAACGTTATTAAGGAGTTTAAAAAAAGATATCCCCAATTTTTAGTATTTTTCTAAAAACATTCAATTTTTGATGAATAGTGAAAAACAATGAGTCATAGTTTAAAACCGAATTTTAATTTAAATAATTATTTATTTTATTTAAATTTATTTTAGGTCAAAATAGATACAAAATACCTATATAATTTCAACGTAATCCATTGGAGTCAGTTTATAATAATCTTAGATATATACAAATTTTATTGAACTTTTCACCTTCATTTACCCATCTCCTAGGAGAATTTGCAAATTCACATAAGACTTAATTTTACCACTTATGTGAGTAGAATTTCAAAAATACAAGAGACACGATTAATATCAAGGAGTAAAATGTGGTTCAATAAGATAGAAGTAATTTTTGGTGAATAGTAACTTTTTGCTTTTATTTACCACGGTTAAAAGTGAATAGGGTAATTAAGGGTAAAAATAAAATTATTATTACCCTAAAACATGTACTAATTCTATTCGATAAGTATAATTCGACCAAAAACATCCTTTGGAATAAAATATGAACCTCTTTTGTCCACTTGGATTAGATAAGGACATTTATTATTATTTAATTCAAAGAAGAGTTAAAAGAGTTAAAATCAAAGTATACTAACTAAAACATTTTTAATATAGGGTTATACAAAAGATAACTTTGATTATAAATATTAATTAGAAAGATAAAAATATTTCCTACATAATGGTATTTTATTTATAAATTTTAGACATTAAATAATTTAATTTACTTATGACACAATGTTGATGTAGTAATTACCAAATTAATGAAATATTAAAATAATTGATATTATAATATCCAAATAAATATAATTTGATACTTTTTATGAATTACATAAACTTTATAGGTTAATATGACATGTTAGTATTTCTTAAAGGAATTTTTTTAGAATTAATAAAGTTGTTAAGACTTTAATAAATACAAATTATTAAATAGTGTCAAAATTGACATAAAGGAGTATTTAAAACAAATATTATATTATTAATTGATATTCTATTCCTAAATATCTAAGGTTCGTCCAAGAGACTTATATAATGATATGTGTATCATTAATGGACCACTTGGGGGTCTCTTAGAAGTATATTGTATGTTTATTAACTATATAATATAACAATACAAAGAGACATGGTAAATGTGAAACTAATTAACTAAGAGTTAAATCAAAAAGATAAAGTTAATATAGTAACCCAAACCTATCTAAAACCGATTGGTTGAGTGGTTTTTGATCTATCCCCACCTTAACCATTAAATAATCCACTTTGGAACCATTATAAACCGAATATGAATTTATTATAAAATAATATTTCTAGCTTTTCCTAAGGTGCCCCTCACCCCTCTTATAAAAGGGCACTCCCACTTCTCTCAATTTCCCACCATCAAATCCTTTTGGATCGGCCAAAACCAGACCATATATTCTCTCAACTTCCCTCAATTCAACCTATAGTCCTTAGTTTTATCATAATTCTAACCTATGGAGCCCTTTTTATCAAATCCAAAGGAAGAACCCGAAGAAGAGGTAATGTTTTCACCATCCACTTTCAAGTTCCTTTCTTCTTCCACTTCTTCTTTATTTGTTATTTCCATTATAAAATAATAAATATAGTATCTTATATATATTGTGATGTTATTATAAATATGTTACAACCATATTAAGTATTTTATCTATCCCTCGAATGACATGTCACTATACGTGCGTATGTATGAATTACCGTCTCCACATCGTGGTGTAAATGTTATTAAACAAATTATTATTTGGATGGGTATAATAATGATTTGTAATTCATGTAAATAATAAATATAACATGATAATTATTATGTATATATGATACACCATCCAATTATATATTATTTTAATATCAGAAGAATGATATTGTCAATTGTGCGTACGTACAGACTACCGTCTCAACGAACACGATAAGATTCATTTCAAATCGTATCCATTGAAGACTAATTTTCATTTGATTATTAAAAATAATGTTTAAGGACTTGATATCATTCTGGATATGAATAATAAACAACCTATGGATAACAAACACTGCTTATGTAACAATACATATAAAATAAAACAAGTAAGTGAACACCCAAAACGACGATAATACTAAAATACTATTAACAATGAAATATTAAAAGATCATATATTATATCATATTTATGTATATGATTATTTTATAAATTAATAACAATTATTTAACTATTATACATGATTTAAACCTACCCTCGATGAAGGAAAAGTACAAGGTAAAGGTTTATTTCACAATCTCTTCATTATCTGAGGTTTTTATATGTAATTATCCACAGGGGCCTATTTATCATCCACATCCTTGTTTCTTAAAAATGTATTTCAAATTTTTTTTACTATTTACTAGAAAAAGGGTTAAATTAATTTATACCCTTATGTGTTTTGAAAGGAATCTTTCCATCATTTTCCAAACAAGGTACTTTTTAACCTTTTTGACAAATTTATGGTAAGAATGTCTTTTTTTTAACTTATACGGCGAGTACGGCTATTTTCTTCTCTTATGAAATCGTCGAAGCTTCCCTTACAATCTTATAAGAATATTTTAACATTAAATGTTTTCTTTTATAATTATGTGACTTTTAAATGATTTTAAAAAAAGAGATATTTCTCTCAAATAGTTTTGATTTCATCTATGTCAACATCCTTTGATGGATTTTAAGATTATTTGAAGTTGATTTATTATGATACAAAAATTCCATATTGTATTGAATTTTTTGGGATATGTTTGACTGTGGATGTGTTATTTTTATACCATTCAGGGATTATGGAGAAATTATTGACATTTTGTATGCTAGTTTTAATAAGAATGTTTATGTAATGTTTAAACCTATTCATATGAGGAATGCATTGGATTTAATAAGTGACAGGTAGAGCCTGCTATAGCTCCTCAATGCATTGGTAGGTCTCTTGAGACAAAATAGTGTCTTGGAACAAGGCCTTGACAAAATATTATTTTTATTCTTTTCATAAGGCCTTGACTATGTGGAAATGATAGTATGGCATTATGCATTCCATCATTATGAAATTGGTTATTGATATTGCATGTGATTATTCAAATTGTAGAAAATCCATTTGAATAAGTAAATGGAGTTATTTCATTTTATTTTTTCCATATTTTTCTGAAGTTCAAGTTTAAAAGGATTTTGTTTTAGTTATACATTTCCTTAAATGTTTATTCTTATTTATGAAAGTTTCCGCTATATTGTTATCCTTACTAAGAATCTGAGATCACCCCTTTCTATGTTTTATTTTTCCCAGGATGTGAAGAAATATTTTATGACTGAACTTTAGGGATAGTTTGAATGGGATATGAGTGTGGACTATGGAGACTATGTTATTTTAGTTTTCACTTTATGATTTAATGTAAACATTATGAATGTGTCTAGTGCTTACAAGGATACTAAACTAATCAGTTTTTCAAGACTTGATCTTTTGTGATCATGCCAATGTTATATAATAATGCACTGAATCTGGGTAATTGGGGTCAGGGAATTACAGTTGGTATCAAAGGAAGTTTAGTACAAAACTTTAAACCAAGATTTAGATAAAATCTGATTAGAGCACATAGCCCAAAGATATACTTTGAGGATGCGTATAGAAGAACATCCTAAAATTTTTGGTATTGTAAAGATTTTGTGAGTTTTCTGAGCAATACATCCTTATCTGGATACGAGTAGGTAGAGGAGGCTTTGGCATAGATGTACCTAGGGGTAAAACCCAAAAAACACCACTTTGAGCTTGACTCGAATGAGAACTAGTGCACAACAACGTGCCTTGCTGCACTCTTGGTTACGACAGTCCCGAGGGATATGCTTAGGATAATTCTCATTTTCTTTACAAACAATTATGAAGGGTTTATGAGTATATACTTCCTCAAAGAAAACATTTTTATGATTATGGATTATATCCATAATCTTCTCAATTTATGTTATGTGTTTTACAAGTTTGGATTTATGTATTTCGATTCATAAACTGATCTAGTGTATTCCATTGTTTAGAAATGACGCCTAGTGGAAGAAATGGAATCTGTATCAATGCATGCACTCCATTTAGGGATTTCCCTCCTGCTCAAGATAATTATAGTGGAGCTGGTGATGCAACTGGTGCTGATCGGCTAATCACCATACTAGGACAACTCACTTAGGTTAGGAATAATAACCTTACCTGTATGGAGAACCCAGATACACAACGTGGAGGATCAATGTCAGATCACTTCATGAGGCAACAACCACCAACATTCAATGGGAGTACAAATCCCTTAGTAGCTGAGTAATGGATAAATTCCTTAAAGAAAATATTCCATGCCTTGGGGAGTAGTGAAAGGGAAAAAGTTATCATGGCAGTTTACCGCCTCACTGGAGATGCTGACCAATGGTGGTCATTGATTCAAAAAACAAAGGAAGATGATGAAGTATAAAATATGGAATGGAGGGAGTTCAAAGGGAATTTATTAGAAAAATACTTTCCTTGTGACCATCGAGAAAATGTGGAAAGGCAATTTCTGAGTCAGAGACAAAAAGAGGATGAGAACGTCGCGAAGTATGAGGCTAACTTGACAAGGTTAGTGAGGCATGCAAAAGATCATATACATAACCCATGGAGTAATATTGATCATTTATTTGATGGGTTAAAACTGTTTCTCTATTGAGAATTAGTCTCACAATCCTTCTCATCGTACGAAGATATAGTCTCATGTGCTATCAAGACAAAAAAATAATTCTTTAAGTCTTAAGATTTTAAAGCAAAGAAAGAGAAGATTAGATCTGCTGATCATTCTAGGAATGGAAATAAGGGGAAGAAGGGAAAAGTGGAATATCCATCCTGTAGTAAATGTGGGAAGAAACCCCTCGGTACTTTCTTGAAGGGAATGAGAGTTTGTTACAGGTGTAGTGAAAAAGGACACCAAGCTCATGATTGTAAGGGGAAGAAGGAAGTTACCAATGTTCAATGCTACAATAGCATGGAGATGGGATATTTTTCAAATGAATGTCCTAAGAGTCCGGGGAACTGACCTCATAAAAGGAAAAGGGATCATGGCCAAGCTTATGCTATCACTACTGTTGAGGTAGAAGCTCCGAAAGATGTGGTGGCAGGTAATTCAATGGTTTTCCCAAGTTTAGCCAATGATTTATTTGATTCTGGATCATAAAATTGTTTCATATCTTCCCAGTTTGCTATGAAAATTAAATATTTCCAATTTGATTTAACAAGGGAGTTGTTAGTCAAAAATCCTAAGGGAATTATCATTGCAACAATGTTTTGTGAATCAGTCCCCATTAGAGCACATAAACGTTCTTTATCTGCTGATCTCATCATCATACCCATGATTTAATTTGATAAAATCCTTGGTATAGATTGTATTTCAGACCATGATGTGAATATTTATTACAACAAGAAGGAGGTTATGATTTTTGATGATGATGATAAGGAACACCTTATCTTTAGAGAAGAGTCATCACCACCTAATTGTTATCTAGATCCACCCCCAGTAGCTCAACTAAATTAAATTATCATGGAGGAAGAGAATGAAATAACTGTGGGTGAGGAAAGGAATGTTAAAATAGAGGATGTACCTATTGTAAAAGAATTTGTAGATGTGTTTCCGAAATATTACCTGGACATCCTCCAGAACTATAAATTGAGTTTTCCATTGATTTAATTCATGGTTCCAGGCCTATATCAAAGACCCATTATAGAATGGACACTGTGGAATTAGTTAAACTAAAGAAAAAACTAGAGGAATTGAGTAATAATAGATTCATTCGCCCATGTGTTTCTCCATTGGGAGACCCTATCCTTTTCATTAAGAAGAAATATGGATCTATGAGGTTATGTATCGACTACAGGGAAATCAATGCTATAATAATAAAGAACAAGTATCCCCTACCTCACATTGATGATTTATTTGACCAACTGTATGTAGCTCAATACTTTTCAAAGATTGACCTTCGATCTAGATACCATCAGTTGTGTGTGAATAAGGATGACATTTCAAAGATAACATTTTGAACCAGGTATGTGCATTGCGAGTTTACAGTAATGCCTTTTGGATTGACTAATGAACCCTCTATATTCACGGATCTAATGAATAGAGTTTTCAAGTAATATCTCAATTATTTTCTGGTGATATTTATTGATTTTATCTTGGTATACTCCAAAATATACTAGGATCATGAAAATAACTTGCGCATTATCCTGAAGACTCTTAGAAGACATGAATTATATATGAAGTTTAGCAAGTGTGAATTCTGGATTTAGGAGATTTATTTTCTTGGCCATATTGTCTCTAAGTATGGAATCTATATTGATCCTTCTAAGAAAAGAGAAATCCAAGAATAGCCAGAACCAATGATTATAACTGTGGTACACAATTTTATTGTCTTAGCAGGTTATTATCGGTGTTTTGTCTAGAACTTTGCCCGATTCGCTAACCAATTAACGAATCTAACACGTAAATGGGATAAATTTGTTTGGACAAAAGTGTGTGAAGAATTTTTTGAAAAATTTAATAAAAGATTAGCCTATTATCCTATATTGACTCTACCATCGGGGAATGATGGGTTAGTTATTTATAGTGATGCATGAATGAAAGGACTTGGTTGTGTCCTTATGAAGAATGATAGAATTGTTGCCTATGCATCATGACAACTGAAAGTTCATGAGAAAAACTATCCTACTCATGATATCGAGTTAGCAGCTGTGATGTTTACTTTTACGATATGGATACATTATCTCTATGGTGAAAAATATGAGATATATACCGATCACAAGAGTTTGAAGTATATTTTCGCACAAAAATAACTCAATATGTGGAAAAGGAGATGGCTCGAACTACTCAAGGATTATGATTGCATGATACACTACCACCCGAGGAAGGCAAATAAGGTGGCAGATGCTTTGACCAGAAAGGATCATAGAGTTTTGATCACGATTATAGTTGAAAAGGATCCTATATACATGGATCTAGTAAAGATGGATATCGGAATCACCATGGAAGGTGAAATCTCAATAATTTTTCAAATGGTTTCCAAACCATCTTTACTAGAAAGGATAAAGAGTTCTCAAACCAATGATGGTGATTTTAAAAAGAAGATTAAAGCTGTGAATATGGGAGATTGAGTGACTTTGTGTATGAAGATTGAATTTTGAAATTGGGGAAGAGAATTTGTTCTCTCGATATACCTAATTTAAAAATGAAATTCTTAGATGATGCTCATAGTTCCAATTTCTCTATATATCCTAGGAGAACGAAAATGAATAGATATTTTAAGGAACATTTTTGGTGGGACAACATAAAGAAGGAGATTGCTGATTTTGTGTCAAGATGTTTGGTTTTTCAACAAGTGAAAGTTGGAAGGCAACAACCAGGAGGAGTCATGCAACCACTTCCCATACCTGAGTGAAATAGTATAATATCACGATGGAATTTGTCATGGGACTACCAAAGACTCCTAGAAGGAACGATGAAATATGGGTCATTGTTGATCGTCTTACCAAATCAACACATTTTCTTGTTATAAGAGAAGATCTACCACTTGAACGTCTAGCAAGGCTATATATTAATGAAGTTGTGAGACTTCATGGAGTACCCCTATCAATTGTTTCTGATCATGGTCCTCATTTTAATTAATGATTCTGGAAGAGTCTTCAGAAGGCCTTGGATACTGAGCTTCATTTGAGCACTGCCTACCACCCTCAAACAAATGAACAATCATAATGGACTATTCAAACCTTAGAAGACATGTTGAGATCATACTCACTTGACTTTGAGGGTATGTGGGATCAATATTTACCTCTGGTGGAATATTTTTATAACAATAACTTCCATTCAAGTATTCATATGGCACCATATGAAGCATTATATGGAAAGAGATGTCGCACACCAACCTTTTGGGATTACGTTGGAGGAAGAAAACTTGTAGGCCCAGAACTGGTGGAGGAAATGATAGAAAAGGTGATGGTAATCCAAAACCACATCAAAGCAGCTCAAAGTAGGCAGAAGAGATATGCCGATAACCAAAGGAAGGATTTGGAATTTCAGGTAGGAGATCATGTTTTATTTAAGGTATCTCCATGGAAGGGAGTTATATGTTTTGGTAAGAAAGGTAAATTGAGTACCAAGTACATCAGACCTTTCGAAATTCAAGAACGAATTGGGGTTGTAGCTTACTATTTGGCAATGCCGCCAAGTCTCTCCAAAGTTCACGATGTGTTCCACGTATCACTGTTGAGGAAATACATGCCTGACCCAACGCATGAACTCACCTATGAGGAATTAGAACTGGAACCTGATCTATCTTGTTGTGAAGAGCCCGTCAGGATTCGTGATATGAGAGAACAAGTACTGAGAAACTGGATGACTCGTCTGGTAAAAGTTCTATGGAGAGACCATAAGATTGAAGAGGCAACACGGGATCCTGAGGAACTTATGATGAAGAACCAACCGAGTCTTTTCATGCGGTAGTATTCTAGAAATTTCAAGGATGAAATTATTTGAAGGAGGGGAGAATGTAACACCCCAATCTTCCACGGTACGCTTCTCTTTGAATAATACAGTAGCATGTGTTGTATGAAACATCGAGTTCAAACAAAAACCACAACTAATCAAACTAGCCATTATGAATAGTAATACCCAATTTTTGAAAATTTATAAATTTTATCTCTCAAAATGGACTTCATTTTTGGATTTGGAATATCGAAATTATCCTAGGGTAAAATTTTCGCATCTTTCTGAAAACTTACAATTTTTGATGAATAGTGAAAAACAACGAATCATAGTTTAAAACCGAATTTTTGTTTAAATAATTATTTATTTTATTTAAATTTATTTTAGTTCAAAATAGATACATAATACCTATATAAGTTCAATTTAATCCATTATAGTCAGTTTATAATAATTTTAGATATATAAAAATTTTATTGAACTTTTCACCATCATTTAGCCATCTCCTAGGAGAATTTGCAAATTCACATAAAACATAATTTTGCCGCTTCTGTGAGAATAATTTCAAAAACCTGAGAGACACGGTTAATATCAAGGAGTAAAATGTGTTTCAATAAGATAAAAATAATTATTGGTGAATAGTAACCTAAAAATGATATTATTATTACCCTAACACATTTCCTAATTCTATTGGCTAAGTAAAATTTGACAAAATACAACCTTAGGAATAAAATATGAACCTCTTTGGTCCACATGGAATAGATTAGGACATTTATTATTATTTAATTCAATGAAGAGTTAAAAGAGTTAAAATAAAAGTTTAATAAGTAAAACATTTTTAATATATGGTTATATATAAGATAAATTCGATTATAAATTTTAATTATAAAGATAAAAATATTTACTACATAATGGTATTTATTTATAATTTTTAGACATTAAATAATATAATTTATTTATGGAACAATGGTGATGCAGTAATTACCTAATTAATGAAATATTAAAATATTTGATATTATAAATATCCAAATAAATGTAATTTTAGACTTTTTATGAATTCCACTAATTTTATAGGTTAATATGACTTGTTTTAATTTCTTAAATAAATTTTTTTCTAATTAATAAAGTTGTTATGACTTTAACAAAAATCAATTATTTAATAGTGTCAAAATTGACATAAAGTAGTATTAAAAACAAATATTATATTATTAATTGATATTCTATTCCTAAAAATCTAAGGTTCAGCCAAGATACTTGTATAATGATAGGTGTATCATTAATGGACCACTTGGGGGTAGCTTAGAAGTATATTGTAAATTTATTAACAAGATAATATAAAAATAAAAAAAGACATGGTAAATGTGAAACTAATTAACTAAGAGTTAAATCAAAACGATAAAGATAATATAGTAAACCAAACCTATCTAAAACCTATTGGTTGAGTGGTTTTCGACCTATCCCCACCTTAACCTTTAAATAATAAACTTTGCAGCCATTAGAAACCGAATTTGAATTTATTATAAAATAATATTTCTAGCTTTTCCTGAGGTGCCCCTCACCCCTCTTATAAAGGGCACTCTCCCTTCTCTTAATTTTACACCTTAAAAGCCTTTTGTCTCGGCCAAAACCTACCCAAATATTCTCTCAAATTCCCTCAATTCAACCTATAGGCCTTAGTTTGATCAAAAAGCCAACCTAAGGAGCCCTTTTGAACAAATCAAAAGGAAGAACCAGAAGAAGAGGTAATGTTTTCACCACCCTCTTTCAAGTTCCTTTCTTCTTCCACTTATTATTTATTTGTTATTTCCATTATAAAATAATAACTCCAGTATGTTATTTATAATTTGATGTTATTATAAATATGGTACAACCATATTCAGTATTATATCCATCCCTCGAACAAAATTTCACCATACGTGCGTACGTACGACTTATCGTCTCCACGTTGTGGTGTAATTGATATTAAATAAATTATTATTTGGATGGGTATAATAATGATGTGTAATTAGTGTAAATAATAAATATAACATGATAATGATTCTGTATATATGATAAAACATCCAATTATATATTATTTTAATATCAAAAGAATGATATTGTCGCTCGTGTGTACGTACGGACTACAGTCTCCACGAACGCGATAAGATTCATTCCCCATCATATCCATTGAAGAATAATTTTCATTTGATGATTAAAAATAATGTTTAAGGACTTGATATCATCTTGGATATGAATAGGATACAACCTAAGGATAAAAAACATGGCTTATGTAATAAAACATATAAAAGAAAATGTGTAAGTGATCACCCGAAACGACGATAATACTAAAATATTATTAACAGAGAAATATTAAAATATCATATATGATATCATATTTATGTATATTATTTTTGTATAATTTAATAACAATGATTTAACTATTATACAGGAGGTTAACCTACCCTCGACCAAGGAAAAATACAAGGTAAGGGTTTATTTTACAATCTCTTCATTATCCGATATTTTTTATATGTAATTATCTACTTGGACCACTTTATCACCCACATCCATGTTTATTAAAAATGTATTTCAAATCATTTTAACTATTTACAATAAAATGGGATAATGTAATTTATACCCTTATGTGTTTTGGAAGGAATATTTCCGTCGTTTTCCAAACAAGGTACTTTTTAACCTTTTCGAAAAATTTAAGGTAAGAATGTATTTTTTTTAACTTATACAGCGAGTGAGACTATTTTCCACCATTATGAAATCGTTGAAGCTTCCCTTAATATCTTATAAGAATATTTTCAAAGAAAATGTTTTCTTTTATAATTATGTAACTTTTAAATGATTAAAAAAAAAAGAGATATTTCTACCAAATAGTTTTGATTTCATCTATGTCAACATCCTTAGATGGATTTTAACCTTATTTGAAGTTGATTTATTATGATACAAAACATCCATATTGTATTGATGGTTTTGTGATATGTTTGACTATGGATGTGTTATTTTTATACCATTCATGGTTTATAGATAATGTACTGACATTTCGTATGCTAGTTTTAATACGAATGTTTATGTTATGTTTAAACCTATTTATATGAGAAAGGCATTGGGATTAATAAGTGATGAGTGGAGCCCGCTATAGATCCTCGATGCATCGGTAGGTCTCATGAGACAAACCAGTGTCTTAGAAAAATGCCATGAAAAAATATTATTTGTAGTCTTGTCACAAGGCCTTGACTATGTAGTTATGATATTCTGGAATTATGCATTCCATCATTATGAAAGTGGTTATTGATATTGCCTGTGATTATTTGACTAGTAGAAAATCCATGTGAATAAGTAAATGGAATTATTTCATTTTATTTTTGCTATATTATTCTGAAGTTCATGTTTAAAAGGCTCTTTTTTTATTTATACATTTCCTTAAATGTTTATTCTTATTTATGAAAGTTTCTGCTATATTTTTATCCTTACTGAGCATCTGAGCTCACCCCTTTCTATGTTTTATTTTTCCTAGGATGTGAAGAAATATTTTATGACTGAACTGCAGGGATAGTTTGAAGGGGATATGAGTGTGGACTATGGAGACTACGTTATTTTAGTTTTTCCCTTTATGATGTAATGTAAACTTTAAGAATGTATCTAGTGTTTCCAAGGATACTAAACTAATCGGTCTTTCGAGACATGATCTTTTGTGATCATGACAATGGTGTATAATAATATACCGACACTGGGTAACTAGGGTTGAGGCGTTACAGTTGGTATCTGAGGAAGTTTAGTACAAACCTTGGAAGCTAGATTTAGATAAACTCTGATTAGAGCACATAGCCCAAAGATATAGTTCGAGGATGAGTATAGAAGAACTTCCTAGAATTTTGGTATTGTATAGATTTTGTGAGTTTTCCAAGAAATACATCCCGGTTTGGATTCGGGCAAGTAGAGGCGGCTCTGGCACATATGTACCTAGGGGTAAAACCCAAATTCACTACTTTGAGCTAGACACGAACGGGAACTGGTGCACGACTACAGGCCTTGCTGCACTCTTGGTTATGACACTCCAGGGGGATATGATTAAGATAATTTTAAATTTCTTTACAAACCATTATAATGGTTTATGAGTATATAATTTCTCAAATAAATTTTTTTTATGATTATGGATTATATCCATAAACTGTTCAATTTATGTTAAGTGTTTTACAAGTTTGGATTTATGTATTGCGATTAATAAACTGATCTAGTGTATGCCATTATTTATAAATGGCACCAAGTGGAACAAATGGAAACCGTATCAATGCATGAACTCCATGTAGGGATTTCCCTCCTAGTCAAGATAATTACAGCGGAGATGGTGATGCAATTGGTGCTGATTAGCTAATCACCATACTGGGACAACTCACTCAGGTTATGAATAATAACCTTACTCATATGAAACACCCAGATCCAGAGCATGGAGGTTCAATGTTAGATCTCTTAATGAGGAAACAACCACCAACATTAAATGGGATTAAAAACCCTTAGTAGCTGATAAATGGGTAAATTCCTTAGAGAAATATTCCATGCCCTAGGGAGTAGTGAAAGGGAAAAAGTTATCATGGCAGTTTACTACCTCACTGGAGATGCTGACCAATGGTGGTCATTGATTCAAAACACAAAGGAAGATGATGAAGTATCGAATATGGAATGGAGGGAGTTCAAAGAGCTTTTATTAGAAAAATACTTTTCTTATGACCATCGAGTAGATATGGAAATGCAATTTCTGAGTCTAAGAAAAAAGGAGGATGAGAATGTCACGAAGTATGAGGTTAACTTCACAAGGTTAGTGAGGCATGAAACAGATTATATACATAACCCAAGGATTAAGATTGATCATTTCATTTATGGGTTAAAACTGCTTCTCCGTAAAGCATTAGTCTCACAATCCTTCTCATCGTACGAAGATATTATCTTATGTGCTATTAAGACAGAAAAATAATTATCTATGTCTTACGACTTTAAAGCAAAGAAAGAGAAGAAGAGATCTACTGAGCACTCTGGAAATGGAAATAAGGGGAGGAAGGGAAAATATGAATATCCATCCTGCAATAAATGTGGTAAGAAACACCCTGATACTTTCTTGAAGGGAATGGGAGTCTGTTACAAGTGTGCTGAAAAAGGCCACCAAGCTCGTGATTGCAAGGGGAAGAAGTAAGCTATCGATGTTCAATGCTACAATTGCAGGGAGATGGGACATTATTCAAATGAATTTCCTAAGAGTTAGGGAAACTTACCTCAGAAAAGTCATAGGGATCAAGGCCAAGCTTATTCTATCACTACTGCTAAGGTAGAAGCTCCGAAAGATGTGGTGGTATGTAATTTAATGGTTTCCTCAAGTTTAGACAATGATTTATTTGATTCTGGATCATCACATTGTTTCATATCTTCTCAGTTTGCTAAGAAAATTAGATATTTCCAATTTGATTTAACAAGGGAGTTTTCAGTCAAAACTCCTAAGGGAAGTAACATTGCAATAAAGTTTTGTAAATCTGTCCCCATTAGATCACATAAATGTTCTTTATCTGCTGATGTCATCATCATACCCATGATTGAATTTGATATAATCCTTAGAATGGATTGGCTTTCATACCATGATGTAAAGATTTATTGTAAGAAGAAGTAGGTTACGATTTTTTATGATGATGATAAGAAACACCTTTTCTTTAGAGAAGAATCATCACCACCTAATTCTTATCTAGATCCACCCCCATTAGCTCAACTAAATTCAATTATCGGGGAGGAATAGAATAAAATAACTATGGGTGAAGAAAGGAATGTTAAAATAGAGGATGTACCTATTGTAAAATAATATGTATATGTGTTTCCGGATGATTTACCTGGACATCCTCTAGAATGAGAAATTGAGTTTTCCATTTATTTAATTCCTTGTTCAAGGCCTCTATCGAAGACCCCTTATTGAATGACCACTGTGGAATTAGTTGAACAAAATAAACAATTAGAGGAATTGAGTAATAAGGAATTTATTCACCCTATTGTTTCTCCTTGGGGAGCCCCTTTCATTTTTGTTAAGAAGAAAGATGGATCTATGAGGTTATGTGTCTAATATAGGGAAATCAATGCTATAACAATAAAGAACAAGAATCCCCTACATCGCATTGATGATTTATTTGACCAAATGCATGGAGCTCAATACTTTTCCAAGATTGAAATTTGATCTGGATATCATCAGTTATGTGTGAAGAAGGAAGAAATTACGAAGCCAACATTTCGAACTAGGTACGGGCATTACGAGTTTATAGTAATTCCTTTTGGATTGACTAATTCACCCTCTGTATTCAAGGATCTAATGAATAGAGTTTTCAATGGATATCTCGATGATTTTGTGGTGGTATTTATTGATGATATCATGGTATAATCCAAAAGCTAAGAGGATCATGAAAATCACTTGAGCATGATACTAAAGACTCTTAGAATATATGAATTATATGGGAGGTTTAACATGTGTGAATTCTGGCTTCAGGAGATTTCTTTTCTTGGCCATATTGTCTCTATGGATGGAATCTCCATTGATCCTTTTAAGATAAGAGCAATCAAAGAATGGCTAGAACAAACAAGTATAACCGAGGTACGGATTTTTATTGGCTTAGAAGGTTATTATCGGTGTTTTTTCCCAAACTGTAACAGCACAAGATTCCACGGTACGCTTTTCTTTGAATAATACAGTAGCGTGTGTTGTACGCAACTTCGAGTTATAATACACACCACAACCAATCAAACTAGACGTTATGAATAGTAATGCCAACTTTTCAAACTTTTATAAATTTTATCTTTCAAAATTAACTTCATTTTTTGATTTGGAATTTTGAAATTAGCTTAGGGTTAATTTTTGGTACTTTTCGGATAACTTTCATGTCTTGCTGAATAGTGAAAATTACTAAACTTTAATTAAAAACAACTTATTTAATCGAAATAATTAATAGTGATGAATTATGAATTTGAGTGTTTTTAAAGTATATTTAGAATAAATTTTTAACATTTAATACAAATTTCGTTAGTGGATGTAATTTTACATGTAAACTGAACTTTAGCAAGTGTCAATCTTTTGATTGTTATTATCTCTTAAAAACACGTTTTTTGTTTTAACAACGAGAATTAATTTTAAATTAATTTCTTCCACTTCTATGTTTTGAATTTATAAAAATGGATTCCATATTTAGAATTGGGAGGTCCAAATTTTGAAAATAGGTAACTTTTATTTTTAGACATTTTGAATAATTACTTCAGTAAATATTTTATTTACCGTGGTTAAAGGGTAAATCCAGTAAATAAGGGTAAAAAAATAATATTATAATAATATTAAATTACCTTAAAACGTGTCCTAAACCTATTGGTTGATACATGTCTGACCATGGTCATCTTTGGGTTGATTTTGGGACCCCATTGATCCACTTGTAAGTGATAATGTCAATTTATATGAATTAAGTTAAAGTAAATAAAAAAATGACATAAGCATATATCTTTCAGAAAAACAATGTTTACATAGGGTTATATATGTTATATTTTTTACTATAAATATTATTTATAAAGATAAAACGATTTCATACATAATGGTATTTTATTTATAATTTTTAGATATTGAATAATTAAATTTATTTATAACACAATAATGATGCAGCATTTTCCTTATTAATGTATGAGTCAAATAATTGGTATTATAAAAGTTAAAATAAATATAATTTGAATGTTTTGATGACATCCACGAATTTTATTGGTTTATATTACATGTTAGGATTGCTTGAATTAATTTTATTCAAATTAATAAAATTTTTAAGACTTTAACAACAATCAATTATTGAATAGTGTCAAAATTGACATAAATGAGTTTTTAAAACAAGTATTATATTAATAATTGATATTATATTCCTAAAAATCTACGGTTCAGCCAAAGGTCTTATATAATGATAAATTTATCATTAATTTACCACTTGGGGGTCTCTTGCAAGTATATAGTAAGTTTATTAACCATATAATATTAAAATACAAAGTGACATGGTAAGTGTCAAACTAATTAACTAAGAGTTAAAACCAAAAGATAAGGTTAATAAAGTGAACCAAACCTATCTAAAACCTATTGGTTGAGTTTTTTCTGACCTATCCCCACCTTATAATTTTAACAAACCACATTGTAGCCATTATAAACCGAATATGAATTTATTATAAAATAATACTTTAAGTTTTTCCTAAGGAGCCCCTCCTCCCCCTTATAAAAGGACACCACTTCTAACCAATTATTCACACCTTCAAATCCTTTTGACTGTGCCAAAGCATGCCTAAATATTCTCTAAACTTCCCTCAATTAAACCTAAAGTCCTTAGATTGATCATAAATCCAACCTAAGGATCCCTTTTGATCAAATAAAAATGAAGAACCCGAAGAAGAGGTAATGTTTTCACCACCCTCTTTCAAGTTCCTTTCTTCTTCAACTTCTTCCTTCTTTGTTGTTTCCAATATAACATAATAACTCTAGTATATTCTATATAATATTATTTTATTATAAATATAGTACAACCATATTCAGTATTTTATCCATCCTTTGAATGACATGTCACCATACGTGCCTACGTACGACCTACCGTCTCCACGTCATGGTGTAATTGTTATACAATACATTATTATTTGGATGGGTATAATAATGATGTTTAATTCATGTAAATAAAGAATATAACGTGATAATTATTCTGTATATATCATATACCATCCAATTATATATTCTTTTAATATCAAAATAATGATATTGTCGCTCGTGCGTATATACAGACTATCGTCTCCACGAACGCGATGAGATTAATTCCCCATCATATACATTCATGAATAATTTTCATTTGATGGTTAAAAATAATGTTTAAGGACTTGATATAATTATTTATATGAATAAGATACAACATATCCATAAAAACATGGCTTATTTAACAAAACATATAAAAGAAAACGAGTATGTTAACACCTGAAACGACGATAATACTAAGATATTATTAACGGAGAAATGTTAAAAGATCACATATGATATCATATTAATATATAAAATTATGTTATAATTTAATAACAATTATTTAACCATTATAAATAATTTTAGACTACCATCGACCAAGGAAAAGTACAAGTTAAGGGTTAATTTCACACTCTATTATCTGAGGTTCTTTTTACGTAAGTATCTACTGGGACATCTTTATCATCCACATCCATGTTTCTTGAAAATGTATTTCAAATAATTCTTACTATTTTATAGACTATGGTTTATAGTCATTTATAGCCATGTTTTACTTTTCATAAGATGTTTATAAAGGAATATTTCCGTTGTTTTCCAAACAAGGTCCTTTTT
Organism: Viscum album; assembly: GCA_963277665.1. Lineage (NCBI taxonomy): Eukaryota > Viridiplantae > Streptophyta > Magnoliopsida > Santalales > Viscaceae > Viscum > Viscum album. Next base: position 1,613,756,023 of record OY728151.1, read on the forward strand.
AACCTTTTCGAAAAAATTAAGGTAAGAATGTCTTTTTTTAATTTATACGGAGAGTGTGGCTATTTTCTACCATTATGAAATCATCGAAGCTTCCCTTAAAATATTATAAGAATATTTTCAAAGTAAATTTTTTCCTTTATAATTATGTGACTTTTAAATGATTTTAAAAAAAGATAGATTTCTCTCAAATAGTTTTGATTTCTTCTATGTGAACTTACTTTGATGGATTTTAAGCTTATTTAAAGTTGATTTATTATGATACAAAACTTCCATATTGTATTGAATTTTTTTAATATGTTTGACTGTGGATGTGTTATTTTTGTACCATTCATGGGTTATGGAGAAATTATTGACATTTTGTATGCTAGTTTTAATAAGAATGTTTATGTTATTTTTAATCCTATTCATATGAGAAATGAATTGGACTAAATAAGTGACGAGTGGAGCCTGTTATTTTTCCTTGATGCATCGATAGGTCTCATGTGAAAAACTAGTTTCTTGGCATAAGGCCTTGACAAAATCTTATTTGTAGTCTTGGCACAAGGCCTTGACTATGTGGTTATGATAATATGGAATTATGAATTCCATCATTATTAAAGTGGTTATTGATATGCATGTGATTATTCGACTAGTAGAATATCCATGTGAATAAGTAAATGACATTATTTCATTTTATTTCTTCCATATTATGCTAAAGTTCAATTTTAAAGGCTTTTGTTTTAGATATACATTTCCTTAAATGATTATGCTTGTTTGTGAATGTTTCCGCTCTATTGTTATCCTTACTGAAAATTTGAGCTCACCCCTTTCTATGTTTTATTTTTCCCAGGATATGAAGAAGTATTTTATGAATGACCTGCAGGGATAGTATAAGGGGATATGAGTGTAGAGACAAGATGTTGTTGTAGTTTTTACTTTATGATGTAATGTAAACTTTATGAATGTATCTAGTTATTCCAAGGCTACTAAACTAATCAGTATTTAGAGACTTGATCTTTTGTGATCATGCCAATGTTATGTAATAATTCACCGACTCTAGGTAACTCGGGCCAGGGCGTTACAGTTGGTATCGGAGGAAGTTTAGTAGAAACCTTAGGAGATAGATTTAGATAAACTCTGATTAGAGCACATAGAACTAAGATGGACTTTGAGGATTAACATAGAATAACATCCTAGAATTTTGGTGTCGTAGATATTTTGTGAGTTTTCCGAGCAATACATCCATGTATGGATAAGAGCAGGTAGAGGTGGCTCTGGCACAGATGTACCTAGGGGTAAAACCCGAAAACAATGCTTTGAGCTAGACTCGAACGAGAACTGGTGGATGACAATAGGCCTTTCTGTACTCTTGGTTACGACACTCCCGGGGGATATGCATAGGATAATTCTCATTTTATTTACAATCCATTACGAAGGGTTTATGAGTATATAATTCCTGATAGAAAACATTTTTATTATTATGTATTATATCCAAAAATTGTTCAATTTTTGTGAAGTGTTTTACAAGTTTAGAATTATGTATTTTGATTCATAAACTAATCTAGTTTATGACATTTTTTAGAAATGGCTCCTAGTGGAAGAAATGGGAACAATATCAATGCATGAACTCCATGTAGGGATTTCCCTCTGTCCTATGATAATTATAGTGGAGTTGGTGATGCAACTGGTGCTGATCAGCTAATCATCATACTGAGACAACTCACTCAGGTTAGGAATAATAACCTTACCCGTATAGAGCACCCTGATCCACAGTGTGGAGGATCAATGTTTTATGGCTTCATGAGGAAACAACCACCATCATTCAATTGGATTAAAAATCCTTTATTAGCTATGCAATGGATCAATTACTTAGAGAAAATATTCCATGCCTTGGGGAGTAGTGAAAGGGAAAAAGTTATCATGGTAGTTTATCGCCTCACTGATGATTCTCACCAATGGTGGTCATTGATTCTAAAAAAAAAGTAAGATGATGAAGTATAAAATATGGGATAGAGTGAGTTAAAAGAGATTTTCTTAGAAAAAGACTTTCCTCGTGACCATCGAGCAGATACGGAAAGACAATTTCTGAGTCTGAGACAAAAGGAGGATGAGAATGTCGCGAAGATTGAGGCTAAACTTACAAGGTTAGCGAGGCATGTAGTAGATTCTATACGTAACCCAAGGAGTAAGATTTATCATTTATTTGATGGTTTAAAACTGTTTCTCCATCGATAATTAGTCTCACAATCCTTCTCGTCATACGAAGATATTGTCTTATCTGCTACCAAGATAGAAAAAGAATTCTCTAATTCTTACGACTTTAAATGAAAGCAAGAGAAGAAGAGATCTGCTGATCACTTAGGAAATGGAAATAAGGGTAAGAATGGAAAAGTTGAATATCCATCCTGTAGTAAATGTGGGAAGAAACAACCTGGTACTTTCTTGAAGGGATTGGGATTCTGTTACAAGTGTGGTGAAAAAGGCCACCAAGCTCGTGATTGCAAGGGGAAGAAGGAAGCTACCGATGTTCAATGATACAATTGCAGGGAGATGGTACATTATGAAAATGAATGTCCTAAGAGTCAGGGGAACTTACCTTAATGAAGGCTAAGGGATCTAGGCCAAGCTTATGTTATTACTACTGCTGAGGTAGAAGCTCCGAATGATGTGGTGGCAGGTAATTTAATGGTTTTCTCAAGTTTAGACAATGATTTATTTGATTCTAGATCATCACATTGTTTCATATCTTCCTAGTTTTCTTAGAAAATTAGATATTTATAATTTGATTTAACAGGGGAGTTGTTAGTCAAAACTCCTAAGATAAGTATCTTTGTAAAAATGTTTTGTGAATCAGTCCCCATTAGAGCACATAAATGTTCTTTATCTGCTGATCTCATCATCATACCCATGATTGAATTTGATATAATCCTCGGTATGGATCGGCTTTCCGGCCATGATGCGAAAATTTATTTTAAGAAGAAGGAGGTTACAATTTTTGATGATGATGATAAAGAACACCTTATCTTTAGAGAATAATTTTCACCACCAAATTCTTATCGAGATCCACCCCCAGTAGCTCAACTAAATTCAATTATCAGGGAAGAAGAGAATGAAATAACTGTGGGTAAGGAAATTAATTTTCAAATAGGGGATGTATCTATTGTGAGAGAATATGATGATGTGTTTTTAGAAGATTTACCTGGATATCCTCCAAAATGAGAAATTGAGTTTTCCATTGATTTAATTACTGGTTCAAGGCCTATATCAAAGACCCCTTATAGAATGGACACAATGGAATTAGTTGAACTAAATAAACAACTAGAGGAATTGAGTAATAAGGGATTTATTCGCACTAGTGTTTCTCCATGGGGAGCCCCTGTCCTTTTTTCTATGAAGAATGATGGATCTATGATGTTATGTATCGACTACAGGGAAATAAATGCTATAATAATAAAGAACAAGTATCACCTACGTCACAATAATGATTTATTTGACCAACTGCATAGAGCTCAATACTTTTCAAAGATTGAACTTTGATCTAGATACCATCAGTTGTGTGTAAAGAAGGAAGACATTCCGAAGACAACATTTCGAACCAGGTATGAGCATTAAGAGTTTATAGTAATGTCTTTTGGATTGACTAATACACCCTCTATATTCATGGATCTAACAAAAAGAGTTTTGAAGGAATATCTCGATGATTTTTTGGTGGTATTTATTGATTATATCTTGGTATACTCCAAAAGTTATGAGGATCATGAAAATCACTTGCACATTATCCTTAAAACTCATAGTAGACATGAATTATATGGGAAGTTTAGCAAGTGTGAATTCTGGCTTCAGGAGATTTCTTTTCATGGCCATATTTTCTCTAAGGATGGAATATCTGTTGATCCTTCTAAGAAAAGAGCAATCCATGAATGTCCAGCGCCAACAAGTATAACCGAGGTACACAGTTTTATTGGCTTAGCAGATTATCATCGACGTTTTGTCCAGAACATTTCCCAATTGGAAAACCCATTAACAAAGCTCACACTTAAAGGGGATAAATTTGTTTGGAAAAAATATTGTGAAGAATGTTTTGAAGAACTGAAGAAATGATTAGTCAATGCTCCTATATTGAATCTTCCATCGAGGAATGATGGGTTCATTATTTATAGTGATGAATCAATGAAAGGACTTGTTTGTGTCCTTATGCAGAATGATAGAGTTGTTGCCTATGCATCACGACAGCTGAACGTTTATGAACCAAACTATCCTACTCATGATCTCGAGTTAGTATCTGTGTTATTTGCTTTGAAGATAAGAAGACATTATCTATATGGTGAAATATGTGAGATATATACCGATCAGAAGAGTTTGAAGTATATTTTCTCACAAAAAGAACTCAACATGAGGCAAAGACGATGGCTCGAACTACTCAAGGATTATGATTGCATGATACGATACCACCCGAGGAAGGTAAATAAGGTGGAAGATGCTTTGAGTAGAAAGGATCATGGAGTTTTGAACAAGATGAGAGTTGAGAGGGATCCTATTTTCATGGATCTAGTAATGTTGGGTATGGGAATAACCATGGAAGGTGAAACATCGATACTTTTTCAAATGGTTTCCAAAACATATTTACTAGAAAGGATAAAGAGTTCTCAGACCAATGATAAATACTTTCAAAAGAATATTAAAGCTGTAAATGATGGGAGATTGAATGACTTTGTGTATGAAGATGAAATTTTTAAATTTCGGAAGAGACTTTGTGTTCCCGATATACCTGATCTAAAAAGGGAATTGTTAGATGATGCTCATAGTTCCAATTTCTCTATACACTCTCGGAGCACCAAAATTTATAGAGATTTGAAGGAACATTTTTTGGTGGGACAACATGAAGTGGGAGATTACTGATTTTGTGTCAAGATGTATGGTTTGTCAACAAGTGAAAGCTGGAAGGAAACAACTTGGTGGAGTATTGCAACCTCTTCCCATACCTGAGTGGAAATGGGATAATATCAGGATGGATTTTGTCATGAGACTACCAGAGACTCCTAGAATGAACGATACAATATGGGTCATTTTTGATCATCTTACCAAGTCAGCACATTTTCTTGCTATAAGAGAAGATATACCACTTGAATGTCTAGAAAGATTATATATTAATGAAGTTGTGATACTTCATGTAGTACCCCAATCGATGGTTTCTGATCGTGGTCCCTGTTTTACTTCAATATTCTAGAAGAGTCTTCATAAGGCCTTGGATATTGAACTTCCTTTGAGCACTGCCTACCACCCTCAAACATATGGGCAATCAGAACGGAATATTAAAACCTTATAAGACATGTTGAGATCATGCTCAATTGACTTTCAGGGTATGTGGGATCAATATTTACCTCTGGTGGAATTTTCCTATAACAATAACTTCCATTCAAGTATTCAGATGGCACCATATGAAGCATTATATAGAAAGCGATGTCGCACACCAACCTGTTGGGATGACATTGGTGAAAGAAAACTTTTATGCCTATAACTAGTGGAGGAATCAATAGAAAAGGTGAAGGTAATCCAAAACCACATCAAAGAAGCTCAAAGTAGGCAGAAGAGCTATTCTGATTAGTGAAGGAAGGATTTGGAATTTCAGGTAGGAGATCAAGTTTTTTTGAAGGTATCTCCATGGAAGGGGGTTATACGTTTTGGTAAGAAAGGTAAATTGAGTCCCAGGTACATCATACCTTTTGAAATTCTAGAACAAATTTGGGCTGTAGCTTACCGTTTGGGAATGCCGCCAAGTCTTTCCAAAGTTCACGATGTGTTCCACGTATCGCTGTTGAGGAAATACTTGCCTGACCCCATGCATGTACTCACCTATGAGGAATTGGAACTAAAACCCCATCTGTCTTATTGCGAATATCCCATCAGGATTATTGATATGAGAGAACAAGTACTGAGAAACCAGACGACTCGTCTGGTAAATGTTTAATGGAGAAACCATAAGATGTAAGAGGCAACGTGGGAACCCGAAGAACTTTTGATGAAGAACCACCCGAGTATTTTCATGCGGTAGTATTCTAGAAATTTTGAGGATGAAATTATTTGAAGGATGGGAGAATTTAACACCCCATTCTTCCACGGTACGCTTCTCTTTGAATAATACTGTAGTGTGTGTTGTATGCAACTTTGAGATCTTACACACCGCACAATCAATCAAACTAACAGTTATGAATAGTAATACCCACTTTTCAAAATTTTATAAATTTTATCTTTTAAAATGGACTTCATTTTTGGATTCAGAATATTGAAATTATCTTAGGGTAAATTTTTGGTACTTTTCGGATAACTTTCATATCTTGATGAATAGTGAAAATTACTAAATTTTAATTAAAAACATCTTTTTTAATCGAAATAATTAATAGTGATAAATTATGAATTTTAGTGGTTTTAAAGTATATTTAGAATATATTTTTACCATTTAATACAATTTTGTTCATTAGACATAATTTCACATTTAAAATGGACATAAGGAAGTGTTAATCTTTTCATTGTTATTATCTCTTAAAAACACACTTTTTGTTTTAACAACAGGAATTAATTTTAAATTAATTTCTACCACTTCTGTGTTTTGAATTTAGAAAAATGGATTCCATATTTAGAATGAGGAGGTCGAAATTTTGTAAATAGGTAACTTTTATTTTCATACATTTTGAATAATTACTTTAGTAAATATTTTATTTACCATGGTTAAAGGGTAAATCCGGTAAATAAGGGAAAAAATAATGTTATAATAATAATAAATTACCTTAAAACGTGTCCCAACCCTATTGGTTTATATATGTCCGACCATGGGCATCTTTGGGTCGATTTTGGGACACCATGGATCCACTTGTAAGTGATAATGACACTTTATATTAATTAAGTTAAAGTAAATATAAAAATGACATAAGCATATATCTTTTAGAAAAACGTTTTTTACATAAGGTTATATATGTTATATTTTCAACTGTAAATATTCATTAGAAAGAAAAAACTATCTCCTACGTAATGGTATTTTATTATTAATTTTTATACATTTAATAATTAAATTTATTTATGACACAATAATGATGCGGTATTTTCTTTATAAATGTCTGAATCAAATAATTGGTATTATAAAAGTTAAAATAAATATAATTTGAAAGTTTTGATGACAAAAAAGAATTTTATTGGTTAATATTACATGTTAGGATAGATTAGATGAATTTTATTCGAATTAATAAAATTGTAATGACTTAAAAAAATCAATTATTGAATAGTGTCAAAATTGACATAAATGCGTTTTTAAAACAAGTATTATATTATTAATTGATATTCTATTATTAAAAATATAAGGATCAGACAAAGGACTTATATAATGATAAATTTATCACTAATATACCACTTTTAGGTCTCTTGGAAGTATATATTATGTTTATTAACCATATAATATAAAAATAAAAAGTGACACGGTAAGTGTCAAACTAATTAACTAAGAGTTAAAACTAAAAGATAAGGTTAATAAAGTGACCCAAACCTATCTAAAACCTATTTGTTGAGTTTTTTTCTACCTATCCCCACTATATAATTTTAATAATACAATTTTGAGCCATTAGAAACCAAATATGAATTTATTATAATATAATACTTTAAGTTTTTCCTAAAGAGCCCCTCCCCCCCTTATAAAAAAACACCACTTCTAACCAATTATCCATACTTTAAAAGCCTTTTTCCTCGTCCAAACCCAGCCCAAATATTTTCTAAAATTCCTTAAAATCAACCTAGTGGCCTTAGTTTTATCAGAAAGCCAACCTATGGATCCCCTTTGATCAAATCAAAAGGAAGAACCTGAAGAAGAGGTAATGTTTTCACCACCCTCTTTCAAGTTCCTTTCTTCTTCAAATTCTTCTTTCTTTGTTGTTTCCATTATAAAATAATAACTCCAGTATCATATATATTTTGTGATGTTATTATAAATATGGTACAACCATATTCAGTATTCTATCCATCCTTTGAATGACATGTCACCATACGTGCGTACGTACGGCCTACCGTCTCCACGTCGTGGTGTAATTGTTATTCAATACATTATTATTTGGATGGGTATAATAATGACATGTAATTCATGTAAATAATAAATATAACATGATAATGATTATTTATATATGTTATACCATCCAATTATATATTATTTTAATATCAAAAGATTGATATTGTCGATCGTGTGTACGTACGGACTACAGTCTCCACGAACGCGATGAGATTCATTCCCCATCGTATCCATTCACGAATAATTTTCATTGGATGGTTAAAAATAATTTTTAAGGACTTTATATCATTATTTATATGAATAAGATACAACCTATCTATAAAAAACACAACTTATGTAATTAAACATATAAAAGAAAACGAGTAAGTTAACACCCGTAACGACGATAATACTAAGATATTATTAACAAAGCAATGTTAAAAGATCATATATGATATCATATTAATATATATGATTCTTGAATAATTTAATAACAAATATTTCACCATTATACATGAGGTTATACTACCTTCGACCTAGGAAAATTACAAGGTAAGGGTTAATTTCACAATCGCTTTATTATCCGAGATTGTTTTTACGTAAGTATCTACTGGGACCTCTTTATCATCCACATCCATGTTTCTTAAAAATGTATTTCCAAACATTCTTACTATTTTATAGACTATGGGATAAACTCATTTATACCCTTTTTTGACTTTTTATAAAATGTTTATAAAGGAATCTTTCTGTCATTTTCCAAACAAGGTCCTTTTTAAGCTTTTCGACAGAATTAAGGTAAGAATGTCTTTTTTTAACTTATACGATGAGTGTGGCTATTTTCCACCATTATGAAATTGTCAAATCTTCCCTTAAAATATTATAATAATATTTTCAAAGTAAATTTTTTCTTTTATAATTATGTGACTTTTAAAAGATTTCAAAAAAAAGAGATATTTCTCTCAAATACTTTTGATTTCATCTATGTCAACATCCTTTGATGGATTTAAGCTTATTTGAAGTTGATTTATTATGATAAAAAGATTCCATATTGGATTGAAGTTTTTTAATATGTTTGACTGTGGATGTGTTTTTTTATACCATTCATGGTTTATGGTGAAATTATTGAAATTTCGTATGCTAGTTTTAATTCAAATGTTTATGTTATGTTTAAACCTATTCATATGGGGAATGAATTGGACTTAATATGTGACGGGTGAAGCCCGCTATAGCTTCTCGATGCATCATTAGGTCTAATGAGACAAACTAGTGTCTTGGAACAAGGCCATGAAAAAATCTTATTTGTATTATTGGCACAAGGCCTTGACTATGTGGTTATGATTGTCTAGAATTATTCATTCCATCATTATGAAAGTGGTTATTGATATTGCATGTGATTATTCGACAAGTAGAATATCCATGTGAATAAGTAAATGGAATTATTTCGTTTTATTTTTTCCATATTATACTGATGTTCAAGTTTAAAAGGCTTTTTTTAAGTTATACATTGCCTTAAATTTTTATGCTTATTTATGAAAGTTTCTTCTATATTGTTATCCTTACTGGGCATTTGAGCTCACCCATTTCTTTGTTTTATTTTCCCCAGGATGTGAAGAAGTATTTTATGAATGACCTGCATGGATAATATAAGGGGATATGAGTGTGGAGACAAGATGTTGTTGTAGTTTTTCACTTTATTATGTAATGTAAACTTTATGAATGTACCTAGTTATTCCAAGGCTACTAAACTAATCAGTCTTTCAAGACTTGATCTTTTGTGATCAAGACAATGTTATGTAATAATGCACCGAATCTGGGTAACTGGGGTCAGGGCTTTACAAGAACTTTTCCTGATTGGCTATCCCATTAACAAATCTCACACGTAAAAGGGTTATATTTGTTTGGAAAAAAGAGTGTGAAGAATGTTTTGAAGAACTGAAGATAAGATTAGTTAGTTCTCCTATATTGAATATACCATCGAGGAATGATGGGTTTGTTATTTATAGTGATGCATCAATGAAAGGACTTGGTTGTGTCCTTATGCAGAATGATAGAGTTATTGCCTATGCATCATGACAGATGAATGTTCATGAAAAAAAAATCCTAATCATGATCTCGAGTTAGCAGCTATGATATTTTCTTTTAAGATATGGAAACATTATCTCTATGGTGGAAAATGTGAGATATAAACCAATCACTAGAGTTTGAAGTATATTTTTTCACAAAAAGAACTCAACATGAGGCAAAGGCGATGGCTCGAACTACTCAAGGATTATGATTGCACGATACACTACCACCCGGGGAAGGAAAATAAGGTGGAAGATGCTTTGAGTAGAAAGGATCATGGAGTTTTGAACAAAATGAGAGTTGAAAAGGATCCTATATACATGGATCTAGTGAATATGGATATGGGAATCACCATGAAAGGTGAAACCTCAATACTTTTTCAAATTTTTGCCAAACCATATTTACTAGAAAGGATAAAGAGTTCTCAGAACAATGATGAAGAGTTTAAAAAGAAGATTAAAGCTATGAATGATGGGAGATTGAGTGACTTTGTGTATAAAGATGGAATTTTGAAATTTGGGAAGAGACTTTGTATTCCCGATATACCTGATTTAAAAAGGGAATTGTTCGTTGATGATCATAGTTCCAATTTCTCTTTACACCATGGGAGCACCAAAATGTATAGAGATTTGAACGAACATTTTTGGTGGGACAACATGAGGAGGGAGATTGCTGATTTTGTGTCAATAAGTATGGTTTTTCAACAAGTGAAAGCTAGGAGGCAACAACCTGGAGGAGTCATGCAACCTCTTCCCATACCTGAGTGGAAATGGGAGAATATCACAGTGGAATTTGTCATGGGATTACCAAAGACTCCTAGAAGGAACAATGCAATATGGGTCATTGTTGATCGTCTTACCAAATCAGCACATTTTCTTACTATAATAGATGATATACCCCTAGAATGTCTAACAAGGCTATATATTAATGAAGTTGTGAGACTTCATGGAGTACCCCTATCAATTTTTTCTGATCATGATCCCCATTTTACTTCATGATTATGGAAGAGTCTTTAGAAGGCCTTGGATACAGAGCTTCATTTAAGACCGGACTACCACCTTCAAACAGATGGACAATTAGAATAGACTATTAAAACCTTAGAAGACATGTTGAGATCATGGTCACTTGACATTTAGGGTATGTGGGATCTATATTTACCTCTGGTAGAATTTTTTCTATAACAATAGCTTCCATTGAAGTATTCATATGGCACCATATGAAGCATTATACAGAAAGATATGTCGCACACCAAACTGTTGGGATTACATTGGTGAATGAAAACTTGTAGGCCCAGAATTGGTGGAGGAAATTATAGAAAAGGTGAAGGTAATCCAAAACCACATCAAAGCAGCTCAAAGTAGGCATAAGAGCTATGCTGATAACCAAAGGTAGGATTTGGAATTTCAGGTAGGAGATCATGTTTTCATGAAGGTATCTCCATGGAAGGGAGTTATACATTTTGGTAAGAGAGGTAAATTGAGTCCCAGGTACATCAGAACTTTCAAAATTGTAGAACGTATTGGGGTTATAACTTATTGTTTGGAAATGCCGCCAAGTCTCTCCAAAGTTCACGATATGTTCCACGTATCACTGTTGTGGAAATACCGGCCTAACCCAATGCATGTACTCACCTATGAGGAATTAGAACTGGAACTCGATTTGTCTTATTGCGAAGATCCCTTCCGGATTCTTGATATGAGAGAACAAGTACTGAGAAACCGGACGACTTGTATGGTAAAAGTTCTATGAAGAAACCCTAAGATGGAAGAGGCAACGTGGGAACCCAAGGAACTTATGATGAAGAAACACCTGAGTCGTTTCATGTGGTATTATTCTATAAATTTAGAGGTTGAAATTATTTAAAGGAGGGGAGAATTTAACACCCCAATCTTCCATGGTATGTTTATCATTGAATAATACAGTAGCATGTGTTGTACGCAACTTCTAGTTCTAACACACACCACAACTAATCAAACTAGCTATTATAAATAATAATACCCACCTTTTGAAATTTAATAAATATTTTCTCTCAAAATGGACTTCATTAGTGGATTCATAATATTGAAATTAGCCTAGGGTGAAATTTTGGTATTTTTTTGAAAACTTTCAATTTTTGATGAATAGTGAAAAACACTCAGTCATAGTTTAAAACTGCATTTTTATTTAAATAATTATTTATTTTATTTAAATTTATTTTAGGTCAAAATAGATACATAATACTTATATAAGTTCAATGTAATCCATTGCAGTTAGCTTACAATAATTTTAGATATATAAAAATTTTATTGAACTTTTCACCGTCATTTACCCATCTCTATGGAGAATTTGCAAATTCACATAAAACATAATTTTACTCCTTATGTGAGTAGAATTTAAAAACTCTGAGAGACACAGTTAATATCAAGGAGTAAAATGTGGTTCAATAAGATAAAAATAATTTTTTTGGAATAGTAATTTAATACTTTTATTTACCACGGTTAAAAGTAAATAGGGTAATTAAGTGTAAAAATGATATTATTATTACCCTAACACATGTACTAATTATGTTGGCTAAGTATAATTCGACCAAAAAAAGACCTTAGGAATAAAATATGATCCTCTTTGTTCCACATGGATTATATTAGGACATTTATCATTATTTAATTCAAAGAAGAATTAAAAGAGCTAAAATCAATGTTTAATAACTAAAACATTTTTAATATTGGGTTATACATAAGATAAATTCGATTATAAATATTAATTAGAAACCTAAACATATTTCCTAAATAATGGTATTTTATTTATAATTTTTATACATTAAATAATTTAATTTATTTATGACACAATGGTGATGCAGTAATTACCTAATTAATGAAATATTAAAATAATTGATATTATAAATATCCAAAATAAAGGTAATTTTAGACTTTTTATGAATTACACTAATTTTATAGGTTAATATGACATGTTAAAATTGCTTAAATTAATTTGGTTCTAATTGATAATGTTTTGAAGACTTTAACAAAAATCAATTATTAAATAGTGTCAAAATTCACATAAAGGAGTATTTAAAACAAATATTATATTATTAATTGATATTATATTCCTAAAAATCTAAGGTTATGGAAAGAGACTTATATAATGATAGGTGTTTCATTAATGGATTACTATGGGGTCTCTTATGAGTATATTGTAACTTTATTAACTATATAATATAAAATTACAAAGAGACATGGTAAATGTGAAACCAATTAACTAAGAGTTAAATCAAAAAGATAAAGTTAATATAGTAACCCAAACCAGATAAAACCTATTGGTTGAGTGGTTTTAAACCTATCCCCACCTTAACCTTTAAATAATCCACTTTTGAGCCATTATAGACCGAATATGAATTTATTATAAAATAATATTTCTCTCTTTTCCTAAGGTGCCCCTCACCCCTCTTATAAAAGGGGACTCCCCCTTCTCTCAATTTCACACCTTAAAAGCCTTTTGGCTTGGCCAAACCCTACACAAATATTCTATCAACTTCCCTGACTTAAACATAGTTTCCTTAGTTTGATCAGAAAGCTAACCTATGGAGACCTTTTGATCAAATAAAAATGAAGAACCCGATGAAGAGGTAATGTTTTCACCACCCTCTTTCAAGTTCCTCTCTTCTTGCACTTATCCTTTCTCGGTCATTTCCATTATAAAATAATAAATAAATTATATTCTATATAATATGATGTTATTATAAATATGGTACAACCATATTTAGTATTCTATCCATCCCTCGAATGACATGTCACCATACGTGCGTACGTACGGCTTACCGTCTCCACATCATGGTGTGATTGTTATTCAATAAATTATTATTTGGATGGGTATAATAATGAAGTGTAATTCATATAAATAAGAAATATAACATTATAATGATTCTTTATATATTATACACCATCCAATTATATATTATTTTAATATCAAAAGAATGATATTGTCGCTCGTGCATACGTATGGACTTCTGTCTCCATGAACGCGATAAGATTCATTCCCCATCATATCCATTCAAGAATAATTTTCATTTGATGATTAAAAATAATTTTTAAGGACATGATATCATTCTGGATATTAATAATATACAACCTATAGATAACAAACATGACTTTTGTGACAAAACATATAAAATAAAACGAGTAAGTGAACACCCGAAATGACGATAATACTAAAATATTATTAACAAAGAAATATTAAAAGATCATATATGATATAATATTTTTGTATATGATTCTTGTATCATTTAATAATAATGATTTAACTATTATACAGGAGTTTAAACTACCCTCGACCATGGAAAATTACAAGGTAAGGGTTTATTTCACAATCTCTTCATTATCCAAGGTTGTTTATACGTAATTATCTACTGGGACCTCTTTATCATCCACATCCATGTTTCTTAAAAGTGTATTTCAAAACCTTTTTACTATTTAATAGACAATTGGTTAATTTCATTTATACCCTTATGTGTTTTGAAAGGAATCTTTCCGTCGTTTTCCAAACAAAGTACCTTTTGACCTTTTTGAAATATTTAAGGTAAGAATGTCTTTTTTTAACTTATACGGAGAGTGTGGCTATTTTCTGCCATTATGACATCGTCGAAGCTTCCCTTACAAGATTATATGAATATTTTCAAAGTAAACGTTTTATTTTATAATTATGTGACTTTTAAATGATTTCTAAAAAAAGAGATATTTCTCTCAAATAGTTTTGATTTCATATATGTGAACATCCTTTGATAGATTTTAAACTTATTTGAAGTTGATTTATTATTATACAAAACTTCCATATTGTATTGAAGATTTTGTGATATGTTTGACTGTGGATGTGTTATTTTTATACCATTCATGATTTATGGAGAAATTATTGACATTTCATATGGAAGTTTTAATACAAATGTTTATGTTATTTTTAAACCTATTCATATGAGGAATGTATTGGACTTAATAAGTGATGGGTGGAGCCCGCTATAGCTCCTCGATGCATCGGTAGGTCTCACGAGACAAACTAGTGTCTTGGCATAAGGCCTTGACAAAATCTTATTTGTAGTCTTTTCACAAGGCCTTGACTATGTGGTTATGATAGTCTGGCATTATGCATTCCATCATTAGGAAAGTGGTAATTGATATTACATGTGATTATTCGACTAGTAGAAAATCCATGTGAATAAGTAAATTTCATTTTTCCATTTTATTTTTTCCATATTATGCTGAAGTTCAAGTTTAAAAGGCTTTTGATTTAGTTATCCATTGCATTAAATGTTTATGTTTATTTTTGAAAGTTTCCGCTATATTGTTATCCTTACTGAGCATCTGAGCTGACCCCTTTCTATGTGTTATTTTTCCCAGGATGTGAAGAAATATTTTATGACTGACCTGCATGGATAGTTTGAAGGGGATATGAGTGTGGATTTTGTAGACTAAGTTATTGTTGTTTTTCAATTTATGATGTAATGTAAACTTTATAAATGTATCTAGTGTTTCCAAGGATACTAAACTAATAGGTCTTTCGAGACATGATATTTTGCGATCATGCCAATTTTATGTAATAATGCACCGACTCTGGGTAACTGGGGTCAGGTCGCTACAAGTTTGATTGGGGATATACTATGTTGATACCATTAACTTTTCATTGGATGACTTAAGAAAATTATTATTGATTAGGGAAAGTACATAAATTTTGTATGTTAGTTTAAATATGATTTTTTTGTGCATTATGCTTAACTCCATTCATATTAATAATGCATTGGACCTTGTAATTGGTGGTCGTGGCCCACTATAGCCCCTCGATGCATCAGTACATCTCATGAGACAAACTAGATATTGTTTTGGACAAGGACATACAAATTTATAAATATTTATTGAAAAAGGGACTTGACTATATTATATTTATTGGCATAAGTCCTTGATTGTATTAGATGAATAGGAATAAGCCTCTATGGTATGTTTTATATGTCCACCATTATCCATTACATCATTATGAATTCAGTTATTTATATGTTCTATGATTATTTGATTAGTTTTAATATCCCTAATTAATTTTCAAACATATATGATAATTTATATATAATTATTTTATTATCAATTATTGATAAAATATTATATTCAGGTTGTTCAAATGGAATCCATGTTTAATTATTTACCATGACATATTAATGATACCTTATATTATCATTATAGTAACATTATTTGAATGTAATGTGTGTTATGTTATTTACCTTTCCATATTGATTATACCATATTTAATCATAGATTACATTGTATGATTACCATTACTGAACATCTAATCTAAAACATTTATTATTTATTATTTTCCTCAGGATACGAGGGAGTATTTTTTGATTGATATGAAGGGATAATTTAAGGGGAATAATGAAATTCTCTATAAAAAATATTTGGGTATTTTATGTTTTAAAATATAATCTGAATTTCAAGTATTTATATTTTTTTACCAATAATAATAAACAATTCTATCCATCAGGATACAAATCCTTGTATCTTATGCCAATATAATAAAGCACGAACCATCTCCAGGCTACTTGGGTTGGGGTTTCTACAAATATACTAAGCATGTATAATATTTTATCAACTCAAAACAAATTATTTTGTGCATATTCAACTCATTGTATGTGAATATGTATTTAAATCTCTTTTTATTAGTATATATGTATATATATCACACCTTTCCCTATAGCAATAATGTTTCCAAATCATTAATTCAAATATCACTACTACTATCTCCAACTAATGTGTTGGGTAAATATTCCCATGAGACTCTAATTGACATGAAGAATAAGTAATTACATTATTATTATACATGAGGAAACATAATAATCCCCTTTTTCAATGAATCACTATAGATTAAAAACCCTTCCCCACTACAAGGTAATTAATGTATATGTAAGAAAACCAATCTATTCCTGAATTCCATGAAACATTACTCAAATTCCTCTATCCAAAATAACTTCACTCCCATTAATGTTAAATATTTTAGGGAATTTTATATCTATGATAAACTACTCTAAAATCATCTATAGTATTCATAAGAACCAAGAAAACTACAGTTCTCAGTTATTGGGGCCAGTTTACTACATTTTGTGTTAAGTTCCATCTCTTAAGGATCTACACATATTCACTTGTAGGTGATTTCATGACCCATGAATGATACATTATGTAGCTATAATCCACACTTTATAAAATTGGAATATTTCATCACCTTTTTTAAGGTGTTAAACACCATATATAAATGATCTTCATTCTCTTCATTACTTTTAGAATATATTAGAATATCATATGTAAAGACAACCTTGAATTTTTTAAGCTAATCACTAAAGACCCTATTAATTAAATCCATAATGAAATATGGATAATTTAATGTTCCAAATGTAATCAAAATAATTTCACACATGCCATAATTTTTGTGTAAAGCTGTATTGTAAATTTACCCCCTTTGACCCTGAACCGATCGTATTAAGATCAGTGGTGAATATTTGAGAACTATCGAGTTACCTCTGAGCTAATAGAAAAGATCACCGATATATAGTAGATGACACTTATTATAGATCATTATTTAATTAATCTCATGATTATCAATGAAAATAAGAATTAATACATCCTTCTTTTTTGAAAATGAGGACTGGTGCACCCCATGCAGAAGCGTTTGGGCATTTGAATCCCTTATAAAGATTCTCATTAAGTTGGTTCTTCACATTCAAAAATTAAATGAGATTCATTATATATGGATTCGTTGATATAGGAATAGATATATGTATGATTTTAATCAAATAACAAGTCTCACCCTTTAGGGTAAGACCAGAAAAATCATCCAAAAATAAATTTGTAGGCTCCCATAAAATAAAAATGCCCTCAATATTGACTCTCCCAAATCATTTGATACAGAAATATGTTATTTCTAGGTATCATGATCCATTTTATAAAATTTCCCTCAAAAGGGAGTCCATAATTATTCCAATATTTATACATGATAACAATATGATTCAGAGTTTGAAATGATATCACATTTCCATAGTAATTGATATGCACATTATAAGGTGAAATCCAATCCATAACCAATATTATGCCTAATTGAACCAAAGGAAGATAAATTATATCATCAGGTTGTATCCTCTAAAAAATATTAATAAAATAATATTTATATGCCTTAGACCATATCATTGTTCCACCAAGGGTTTCAAAGATAGTTTAATAACCATTTCTTGAGGTAGCGATTCCACATTCAAATAAAACTTGTGTGATATAACCGAATGTGATGACCAAAATCAAATATGGCACTAAAAATCATTAAAATAGATTAACTATATCTCACATAATATAATTGTAATGATAAAACATAGTGATAATTATCATGGGTACCTTTACTTGTTCCTTATATTTGGGATGTTACTGGGGATTATTTTCTTCATTAGCTAGAGGGTTGGGTCATTGATCCACATAGTGTCCAAAATAATTACACATGAAGCATTTCAATATGAATTGATCATTAACTAGGACCTTATATTTCATTAGTCATCCTCATATCCAAACAATGTCTATTGTGGGATCATTATCCTACATTACCACACTTAAAACACTTCCCTGATCCTTTGAGGTGATTACCTGGGTTCTTCTTCCCAATCATTAGGAAACTTGGGGGTTGAAATTTTTTACCCCTTTATACGTTCCATAACATTTATTTTAATATACCAAATTTGTTTTATTATCCCTAAAATAATGATATTCCCTAATTTCTATCATCACCATTAGTGCACATTGAACAATCTCCTCATTGCTCCAAAAGTCTCTTATGGATGAAACTTTTTGAAGACATTATTTTAAACCACGAAAGAAATTTAAGATATTTATTTTAGGTTAGGATACATAAAAAGAGGCATAACTTGTGATACTTATGAATATTTATTTAAAGTCCCAACAGAATCGTCATGTTATGGTTTTATTTCTTGGAATTATCACCCTATTCTCAAGTAATGTGTTCTAGGAAGGTTCTTAAATTATCGCACATTCTTGAACTCCTCACATTCAATAGTATCTATTTCCTCCATCAATGTTTTTTTCTAAATGAGATCACCCACATGTCAAACTATCCTTCCAAATAAAAAAAAATATATGACAAAATATTCATGTTTTGATCACTAGAGACCAAAAAGAATCTTTTCAATCACATTGATCAATTTCTTAGTAACAATTGTATTAAAGGATGCACTAAAGGTGGGTAGAAATTGTCACATAAAAGAATTTATAAAAATATTTTCATTGGAGTGTTAAACATATGAAAATTATTTATGTTCTTATTCATAGTTTTTGATAGTTGGGTGAGTATTACTATATGATTTTGTATACTAGCTCCCACCCCGTTTGGAAACTCATTGGGAAAATCATTTCATTTACCATCTTTCCCATTGTTAACTCAACATCTCCTTACTCTAGAAATTTAGTAAATAATTAAAATAAAAGGATTTTAAGACATAATCTAAAAGGTTATATATTTAGATAGAAGTGATAAATCATAAATGACATATGTGACTTAACTTATAAATTTTAAGGCCTCAAACAAGTGCTTTCATTATCTTCTTCCCATTAGGATCCCTCAACTTACTATAGAATGTACTAAAATACTTCTTAATTATTTTTAAAGACAATTAGAATAACAAAATAATATCCCTCCGGAGATTTTGTCCAGGTGTGCTATCATAGACCCACTAATCGAGAGCCAATGTGAAGATCGAGTAAATCCTCAATTAACCCTTTTCTGGGTGATAACCCCTAGACACATAAGTATAACATATATATCATTTTTATAGATTCCATACATGGATGTAATTTGTTGAAAAAACATATATTCAAGACATTACTAAAATTATAGGATAATATAATATATTTAGACGCAAATTTATAGTTTCCAGTATGGTTTTCTCACACCAATTCTCTAAAATAGACTCTCTAATCTCAAAAAAACTAAACCTTTTATTTGATACCCACAATAGTTACCCAAGATAAAAATGATTTTATTTTACATATTTTACAAGATATAACAATTACATTTCAAAAATAATTATAATTATTTCATTGGGATCAATAAGTTTAGTGCTTTTAATGACTTGGTACATAACCGACTTATTTTTACAATTCGTCTGATGATTTCATATTAAGTACACCATAATAGACAATCATCTAAATGTATCATTAAAAAAACTCATCCTATGACCCAGGTAACAAAAGCATAAGAAATGGGTGATCTCAAACATTTAATATGGGGTGAATAAACATTTCATTAAGGATGATTTTGTATGTATAATAAAAAGACACGATCATAAGAGAAATATCATAAGGATTGATAATCATAAAACATTAGTGTCCTTCAATGGACATGTCATAAGAACATTATGCCCCAAAAAATAAAAAAATAAATCATAATTTTCATAATACGCCTTATAGTAATTTAACATAAACCTTGAATCATTATAGAATATGATTAGAATTCATAAAATCTTTCAACTATGGAAATAAAATTAGTATACAACAAAATTACTTTTATGAGTCACACACATTCACCCATGATTGCAAGACAACATAATTTTAGTTGTGTATACATCATGTTAATGTGTTACAAACTTGAAACCATTCTTGAGAACAACTAAAATTTTACTATTTATATGTATCTAATGAGATTTAAATATTAAACCAATATATTAGAGGGAAATATAGGACCCCATAAATTATAATCTATACTTGTGAGTTCCACTTGAAAACCATTCAGTTATCAAATCAGAAAAAACCCATGGAAATAAAACTAGTTTCATGAAATAATTAAATGAAAATCATTCTATTTTCATAAATAAACCATATAAATAATAATATGATTTAAAAATTTTTAAAATGAAAGTAATTTACCATTTATATCCCAAATAACCCTTTTAAATAAAAATGGGGTTGATAACATTTACAAATAGTATAAATTTACAACGTGAATTAAATTGATTGACAATGAAAACATGATAAACCAAAAATAATCAAAAAATAAAATAAAAATGGTTGGTGAACCAAGAAACATAACTCCACTGGATATATATCATTTTTATGTTAGATAAAATTGATAAAAAAATTAAAAAATAGTTAATAAAAAATTTTGTAATCAATGATACAAAATTCAAAGTCGCATGCCTCGTTTAAAAAAGAATCCTTTGTTTTCTGAAAAAAATTAAACATAAAAAACTTCAACAAGTGGATTTGAAATAAAAAATATTTTCCCCATAGATATAATAGTAAACAACAATTAAAATTTAAAATAAATGGCTATATATTATATTGGGGAATTAAATTCATGAATAAGTCATATAACTCAAAGAATGAGGTTTGAGTTTCCAAATATATTAACATTATTCTTGATTTCCATGAAGGTGATTCAAATTATTGTGTAAAATGATAAATATTTTAATAAAATATTTCCAAATAATATTTATATCCATACAATTGGTAATTATTCTCTATATGTAATTTGGTTAGTTCTAATCCATTTTAGATTATGATAGTTTGTAATCATGATAATTTTGAACTAGTTTTATAATCATGGTGTTGTTATTAGTTCTTCTACCAAATTTCATAATTCCATATTCATAAAGGTTCTATAATTTATTATTTTTAATTGTTTATAATTTAACTATATGGGAGTTTTGGTTATGATATTTAATGAGGAAATCATTGATGAGGATGTTTTTGTGATTTTTAATGAACAACATTGGTATCCTAATTAATTTGTTTAATATTAAGATTAATATTACATAAAAAAATCAATCCATTATTTTATTAAATATATCATAAATTATAATCAATTAATTTCTCATTGAAAACCATTATATTACTTTAGGTAATTATTCAAGTAGGTGGTTACATTTACCTAAACAGGAACATAGAAAAAATAATGAATGATTATGAATATGAATGTCCCTTAGATAAGAATAATATCATTATTACTAAATTATAATGACATTATTTGGATAATTTCAATGTGGAGGATCATGTTTAAAGTTATTTTAAAAAATAATAAAGAAACTAAATGAAAAATGAGATATGTTACTTTGTGGAGGTGGTAGTCCATAAAATGCATGGTTAGAGTATGATTTCTTGAAGAATGGTAGGGAAAGAATATGGATTAAAATTAGCCTCTTATGAATCATAAAATATTATATATGTCAAATTTATTTTTTAATTTCACCCTTATAATAAAAAAATCAAGGATTTAGTGAAAACAATAAAATTCAATGCTTCATGGAGGTACTAGTGCAAACAACACATGATTGATGACTTTGTTTTTCTTAATAAATAAGGGGAAATGTGTTTAATTGTTATTAACTACAAATAATAACATTATGTATAAAAAATACTTATTTCATTAAATAGAAATTATAAAATTATATTTGTAAGGTTAGTAAAAATAGAAGAGAAGGGAAAAAATATTAATGTTGATAACTTAGGCTTTACCATGGAATAATATTTGTGAATAAATGATTTAAGAAAACATCTTGTGACTATATAATCAAGAAATATTAATAGAGTCCTAAAGTAAGGATAATTGGATATTTTGTTTTTTAAAAAACTGAATTCTTTGATTGTTATTGAAGGTTTGGTGATAGGTTTCTTTTATAAGTGGCATGAATGACATTTTTTGTAAATATTTAAGAATAATATAAATAGGGAAAATATTTAAAATTTAAAAAAGGATAAATAAAATGGATAAAAAATGGATAGGTTGATGAG
Organism: Viscum album; assembly: GCA_963277665.1. NCBI lineage: Eukaryota > Viridiplantae > Streptophyta > Magnoliopsida > Santalales > Viscaceae > Viscum > Viscum album. Next base: position 1,613,778,877 of record OY728151.1, read on the forward strand.
ATAAGGATGGAAATCCATCAAAAATTATTTTTCAAACATGTTTTAAACATGTTATTAAGTCCATTAATCATAGAAATATCAATTTTACTATTTTTGGTTTTCCCATGGTAACAATTTTTTACCAAATAAATTTATATTTAATGTTTAAAAATAAAATATAACTTATTATATAATTTGGAAATATTTATTCCAAAATATTAAATACATTTCTTTATTTAAAATTTATATGTTCAAGAAAAATTAATTTTATCATTAGCACAGGTAACATGTAAACACATATTTATAGAAAATGTGTATTCTTAGGATTAAATTTTTTTAATGGAATAAAATAACTATAATTTTTATTTTCATGATAAAAATTGGTTTAAAATTATTATTTTTATGTTTAATCAAAATCAATCCAAGTTTTTTTTACCAAAATAATATTTACTTAAAAGGAAATTCCAGAAATAGATATTTCATTGGAAAATTTTACTTATGTCATAAAAATATTAAGGATTGGCTTTCTAAATTCAAAATTGTGTTTTTAAAAAATATATTTTTTTATTAAAAAATAAAAATTTTATGAATGAAAAGGTTTAATAAAATTTTATGTATTTCTTATAAATTCAAAAAATGTAACATTTTGGTGAAAAATATTTTTTCATAATCACTTATAAATCATTTATTTTAGAAAAATTTGAAAATCAATCTTACGATTAAATTGAATTGATAAGGGAAAATTGAATTGAATTTTTGTTTCAAATTCCCATTCTGTAGTTGAAAATTTAAACTTATAAATAAAGTCAAGGTTAAAACTATTATTTATAGTAATACATTCTTTAGGTAGATTAACTATTCTTCTAAAAGTTCTATTCAATTATATATACAATAAATATATCAATATTAAAAAATAACCAATTTATAAAATAAATTTTAAGTACAAAAATATTTTATTATAGTTTTATCTACACTATTTGAAATAATATTATAAGGTTCTATTATTTCCTAATGTGGATACATTTTTTATACCCTCTCATTTAATGACTATCCCCTAATAGTGGATATATATTTTATTAAAATGATTCATGGTCCATTGAGGTTAGGTTTTATTTGTGAATCAAGATAACAAACATAATATTTATTTATGGAGTAATATTTCACATTAATCCTGGGTCATTACATTTTAGTGGTCGAAAATATACATTATAAGATTAGGTTATTCTTTTATAAATAAAAGGAGAAATACTCTTTTCATCTTCACAAGACCTCAATAATTCTTCATATAAATCAACAACCACATTTCATTCACTTTTATTGGTTATCATGGACTCATATTCTAAATCCACCAGTTTATCTTCATTTTTAGCAACTAATTATTCCTTAGAATAATTCTAAACAACTGCATCTAGTTTGAAACATTCCCTAGTTATATATTTAGTTCTCATTGTATTATTAGTAGGATCAAAATTATCATAAATTTTATTACTCTATGAAACCCATAATATATTCACAGGATTCCAATTTAACTTCATCCCTATATTAGTTTACTACATTATATAAATACCTGCAGATGAGGAGGATATTTTCTCTTTATGGATACGCTTCATACAATCCGAAAAAGAAGATATAAATATTCGTAAAGGTAAGGAGTTAAATTTAGATGATGGATTACTCAAATATTGTGTATACCTAATTACAAATCTATCTAGGATTACATTCTTCCTTTTCATGAAAAGATTCAATAAAAACACATCTTGATTGCTTAATATTCAAAATTTCCCATTCCTAATAAAAATAATGTTTTATATAAACATCAATAGTAGTCTACCTTCACCATAGAGTTTAATAACATTCATCCTCCTTAGATTTATATCACTTGTAAGATCCAGAAGAACCTTTTCAATCTTTGACATAGAATTCTCAATCATACTATAGCTTTAAAAATCTTCATATCCCCTTTCTTGAGGCAACTTTAAACATTAATCCCATTACTTTTAGGAAAGGATCAGGTCCCCAACATTTAAAAATGTTATAAAAAATTCCTTTAATTGATCCTTCTCAAACATAGAATTTAAATAGAATTATATAATTACTATTGCATAAAAATGTTGATTATTTATTATAAACCATTAATTCCATCCATTATATTGAATAATTTTTTGAAAACAATGATCTACTATAAATACAAAACCTTATTTCTATTATCTTTTTTGGAATAATATCTCAAGTTCAAAAGCAAGGGTTTGATGGTTTAATGGTAGTTCATGGTCCATTTGTGTTCATGATGTTTCTAGTGTATTATAACTCGAGGGACACTTTATTACCACTATTTCATCATAAGTTCAAAAGGGGAGGGGAAAATATTTAGTCAAAATAGAGGAAATAGGGAGTTTAAGAGTCATGTGAGTATTTAGGATTTTGAAAGAGTCTAATGAAAAATTTAAATCAGGAGGATTCAAAATCATTAAAGGAAAATAAATAAATAAATCGATAAAAATGAGTTAATATAAGAATAAAAAAGTAATAAAATTAGACACATAACCTTTAAATTTCACGATATCTATCATTAATGGAAGTAATTCCATTGATTATAGAGTCCAAAGAGCAATTATATAGATGAAAGTGCCTTTACTTAAGCTAAAGGTTCAAAAAATATCATTCTTCAAAGAATCTAAGTTTCACTGGAGCTTAAATATCATTAATTAGTTTAAGAATAATCTGAGTGTAAACTAAAAATACAATTAGCCCATGTAGAAAATGAGTTATTGTACATTGTCCCAATATAATTTATGTAAGTAATGTAGAGTATTTATTAATTATAGAATTTTAAAATAATATTACAATGGATCAAGAATAATTGATCATTCCTAATTCCGGTATGATATAACTTTATCACTCAACACTCAAGGTATTTGTGGGAATATCAGTAATCTAATATTTTCTACTAATTAATTCAAGAGTAATATTACGTTTTTGAAAATGAGATCTAAAAAATTTATGTGTTGTATCAATATTATTTTCCTTTTAAAGTGATATAATATTTTTATAATGTTAATATCACTTTTATTTTCACATTTTATTGGGATATATATGAATTGATTTCCATATTATATTAAAGTTTTTTTCACTGATAAAATTTGAGAAAAATAACTCCGTACAACTATTTATTTAGTTCTAGTAGTATATAGTGAAACAAATTCTTCTATTTACTACACTATGATGCCAGAGGCATTCCTAAAAAGATATATATACTAATGGTTCTTTTTTGACCTAACATACAACCACTATAATCAATATCTAAAAAACTAAATTAATGAAAATCATGCCATCTATAATAAAATAATCCAAAATTGGTACCACTTTTAAGTTATTTTTAAAAAAATTAATAACTTTTTCATGGAATTCCCTAGGGTTTCCTTGGGAACAATAACACATAAATAGAATGAACATAATGTTTGGTCAGCTAACAGTTAAAAATATAAAATTACAAATTATAACTCTATAAATAGTTCGATACATTGATTTCATAGTTTAATCTAAATCAATTTTATAGGTGGTACTTATATGTGTATCACTACTTGTAGTTCAATGGATGAAAAAATATTTTCAATGATAGTTTTTATACTTATTTTGATTTAAATTTTTTCCATATTTATTTAGAAAATTTTGAAACTCCTGAATAAATTTTAATTCTCTCATCAATATTCTTCAAAAATCCCTTTTTATATGTTTTTCAAATTAAATACATAAGAATTATTTTGGTTGAAATAAATATAATATCATCAGTATAAATTTATAGCACCAAAATATGTTTTGAAAATATTTTAATTAACAGGGTTGGGTCAATTACTTCTTTATAAAATGAATTTTTATATTAAAAGATATCAACCTATCATACCCTGCTCTGTGAGCATATTAAAATCCGTTGAGCCTTTGAAAATTTGGAAAACTGATTTAAAAAATGTGGATTTCAAAATCCCTATGGATTTTAAACAGAAAAATGTCCAATAATATAATCACTTATGAAAACACTCTCGAAATCCATTTGATAAAGTATGAAATTTAGATGAGATACATAAGATAACAATATTATGATAACCTCAAGTTTTGATATTGGTCAAAATGTTTCTTCACGTTCAATATGTTACTCTTAGATATAACCATATTAAATATGCCCTTATTTATTTATAATTACTTTTATAGATTCATCAACCAAATTTATTTATACCCATTTAGTTCCAATCATAAAGTATTCTTTGGGTCTCTTAACTAGAACACACACTTTATTAATTTCAAAGTGATTGAATTCATCTTATATATCCAATACCCAATGTTCATAATTGATTTATTCATTGCTATTATTATGTTTAGAATGAGACAATAATACTTGATGTTCGAAGCTCGTTTTAGTGATGTTTTTTGAGTCCCTTTTTCCAGACCACCTACGACAACATCTATAAGTTTATTTTTAAGGGCTATAATGGTTCTAGTTATTAAATTATTTGGTTCTTCCCCGACTTACTCAATGTTATGTTAGTTTTTCTCTATATTCGGTGATTTATTATTGAAATAAATAGTTTATTTAATGATTTAGATATATTTTTGATATTCAAATTCGACATATCATCTTCTAGTTTTCTAATAAAGATTTGTGTTCATGTGGATCAGTTTCATAAAAAGTGGAAAAAAATATTCTTCCAACACATTGATTCCTTTATTAAAATTTTTATATGGTTTACTGGATGTTGAATGACTAATGAAATTTCCTTCATTACTCATGGGTGAAAATTTATCCATATTATCTTTTGTATTAATAATATACATTACAACCAAGAACTTATAACAATTCACCATATGATTTATTCCCTTACATAACTCATATAGATTATTTTTTTAAAATTGGTATTATTAAGATTCTATTAATTACATAAAAAGGCATATTTCTAGCTTCATCAAAAAAATTGATAGGTTGGTCATATTAACTAAGCATGTTTAATAAATTTCTTAAAGGGTCCTATTTCTTTTTTCAACCACTCATTTTTTTTGGGGAGATTCAAGAGTAGAAAACGTGTGATTATATCCATGTTGTAAACATAATGTCTATAAAATTGATTTTAAAATTCATGATCTAGTCACTTATAAAATTTCCAACGGTAAACCCTTAGGTTCTCAATATATTTTTCATATTTTGCAAAACATTTACATTATTCTCTTTTATGATCTAGAAAATTTACCCATGAGAATATTGAATAATCATTGATAATTAGATAATAATAATTCTTTACTACTAAACTAGAAATATTTTCATGTTATAAATAATCCCATATAAACAAACTCTATCAGTTGGAGGTTATAAACATATTTCTTTTTTTTTAATTTTTTTGTGTTTCTTTTCCATTTGACAAAGAATTAAAATGTTGTGTATTTAGAAATATAGTTTGGATAGATCCTTTAAAAAACCTTTTATAATAATATTATTTAGTGATTATAAAATAAAATGGACCTATATTATATTCCAAAACCAATATTCTTGATGGGATCCCTTAAGATAAGAAACATTTATAGTAAATAATGAATTTAAATTTATAGAATAAACATTATCATTTCAAAAAGTATTACACACTAAATTATATTTAGAATTATAAATCATGAATGAATTTTTCTCAAACTTAACATGAAATCCATCAAAAAGTAATTAATAAATTATAATAATTGTACAGCTTTATACCATCAACAAATAAAACTTTGGAAATGAGAACAATTTTAGATTTATCAATTTGAACAAGCCAATTTTTTCCTTAATCATTTTCACCAAAATTAACATACTCCACAATCCAATTTTGTTAATCTTGACAAGCATCTAGAGTAATTTATGGAATATCCACTATCCAGATATAATATGCCCTTACATGATCTTTTCAGACATGTTTCCTAGAATTCCTTAGAAAAGAGATGATTTTTGTACCTAGATCTTCTTAGGTCTAGAGATGGTAGAAAATAAAGCTTTTGGAATCCAATTATTTTTAATGCACTTCCTAATAGTTTCATTAATTGATTTAAAATAATTATAAAAATAATCCTTTTTAGGACCCTAATGGATTTACCCATACCCAAAAATGTCTAGTGTGTTACATGATAAGAGTGTATTTATATGATTAGAACCAGTAACAAAATAATTCTTCTATAGTTTGTTTTTCTATCCCAATTGACAAAAAAACTAGTCTTAATATTTTGAAAACATTAACTACCCAAAATACTGTTAAACTCTTTAGTTCGTTTAGTGAATCCCCAAATATCCATTTTAATATATTCATTAAATAATTTGAAATCATTACTTTCTATTAATAGTACAACATTTTTTTTATTTTTAAATACTAATATAAGACATTATAGAAACATTTTAAGAACATTATTTCTTCGTATTCTTTCATTTATATTTAAATTCATTCATCTTATCTTTTGGTATCGAGAAATAATCAAACTATTATTATTTTTCATATCAGAATCATCTTGAAGTCCACTTTTAGATAAAGCGAAGGTATAATTTTTTACCTGAGCTATAATATCCCTAAAAAAGATTTTATCATTCTCACTATGATATTCTTTTATTGAATCAGAGTCATTGGAGCTATCCTTTTCATCCCTCTAAGTTTCTGTTATCGATTTCTTTGGTTTCTTCCATTTTTCATCATTTTTGTTTTTTCCGCAGTTGAAAAATAAACATTGATGTGTCTGTTTCTCTTGTACACATAACATGTAACTTCACAAAATGAATTCTCATTATTATAGTTTCCATTAAAATCATATTTTAATTTTTAATTTTACTTTTTGAAAAAAATCATCTTCCTTTATGATTGATTGAATCATCTAACTAGTTGGGCCATCTCCTCACCACTTTTAGTGTCACTATCACTTCCAATGGTGCTGTCATCCATAATAAACACTTATTATTTTTACAAATATTATATAAAGTAAATATTTCTACTAGGCTCATCATCATCATCATTAAATTTTTATTCCTCCTCAAACATCAATAATTTTCAAATTAGTTCCTTCACTAGTAGCTTACTGACATCACATGGCTATCAAATATAAAAAATTATACCTCTATATAGATTTGGTTGACATCTCAAGATCCAAAATACTTGTGACATATCTTTTTTGGTCTTCAAAAGTGAGTGAATAGAATTCATAGTTTAATTAAACATGAGATACATGTTACAAATTTATTTTTCAGGATTTATTTTGAAATTATCATATTTTATCTTATATGTATTTAACTATATCTCTTTAACATTGGATGTTCCTTAGTGAAATAAAACAAGAGTATCCCAAATCAGTTATGTAGTATCAAAATCATAAATGATATTAAACTCATCTCCTATTTCTTCAAAATACAAAAAATTCATAAATTTATAGTTAAAATTCTATGTTTGTTTAGTAACATAACTCAAATAATTTCTATGAGTTTATAGTTTTTCTTATTTTTCATCAATAATTCCCTATATATCAAAACCACTTATATAATGATGTATTCTCATTTTTATTTTCAATTCATAATTGATTTGAATTTTACAGAAGGGAGTTAAATTAGAAGTTGTTCCTTCTAATTTTGAGGTATCAATAAATATAAAATTAAAAAAAACATAAATAGAGATGATTATCAGAACATGATCAAGGTCAAAAAAATTAAAATTGTGAAGAAATTCTCTCTAATACCAAATGCTGGTCCAAGTGAAGAGGCCAAAAGGGGGTGAATTTAGCGTCCAATTAAATTTTTGTTTAATAATATTTTAATAAAATATTCCCCAATTTATAAATAGTAGAGTTAAATAATATTATATATATATATATATTTTTTATTTTGAAATAGTTTCTCAAGGGAATAATAAAAACATAGATAAAAAAACTTGGAATCACTATATCTTTGGAAACAATTTTACTCACACAAGACACAAAACAAATATAACAAATAAAAGTTAACTATTTGCATATAATTTTTAAAATAATAATTGTAGATACATATTGAAAATAAATATAGATAAATATTGTTTTGAATGAAAAATGATTTTAGATGTTGTAATAAAAAACCAAATAATAAACAATGGAATTTAAAAAACTATAGGTTTAGTTCCTAGCTAGAATCTTGTCATATCCATCTAAAAAACCAACTTTCATGAATGTTTATTATAATAAATAAATAATTCCACAACTTGGATCAGGGTTTACATGAAAAAACTACACAAAGATAATTCTAGGCTATATCCAACCACATCCATAGTTTTCTGTTTATCAAATGCATAAAAATAATAATATAGAAGTATCAGTGTAACCCTATTTATAGTTCAAGAGATGTTCTTAGTAAATAAACAAGAACCATAAGAAAAAATCAATTTTAAACAAATAGAGAGAGTGTAAATGGTGAAAATATGGTTTTTTATGTAGCTTAATATATGATCATATTTGTTTGATAAATTATCATTAACTCTCATAAAGAGATAAGATGAAACAATCATTTAAATTTTCAACTTATATGTGTCAATAATTTTTAGAAAATGCAGTGTCACATAGAGTAGTAAGCAAAATAGTATCCCTATAAGTTTTACACACTTGAATTTCACATTAGGATTCTTCTGATTTACAATACATTATTTTCAAATTATCCATTGAGGAATAATCATAATTAATTCCTCATATCGACCATCCTTTTTAAAAGTATTAAATTTTCTAACCATTGTTAAATTTTCCAAACTAGATATTAAAATAAAATAAAATTATTGGAAAATTATTGGGATATATAAGATATTCGAAGTGATAAGATAGATTTTATAGACCATTTAAAAAATATTTCCCCTAGTACATTAGTAAATTTAATTTACCGATTGAGGTGAATAGTTGATATTCCTTGAGGAATAAAATATTTTTAAAGGGTGAACCATGGTAATAAATATCATCTAAATTCTCTATCAAGTCTATAAAATATATCATATCACATTTGAGCATAAAAATATTTTATTTCTCAAGGAATATCAAATCTTCACCTCAAGCAGTAAATTAAATTTACTAATGTAGTAGGGAACATATTTTTTGAACGGTCTATAAAATCTATCTTATCACTTGGAATATCTTATCTATCCCAATAATTTTCCAATTATTCATGATTAACTTTCAATAAAAAATAAATTTTCTGTATGTGTGTAGGGATGCAGTAGAGTGAAAACTTACATGTCTTTTTGGAACTTGAAAAATTTCATGTATGAAATTATACAAATTTTTTATTTACCAAATCAGATTAATTATCCATTAATTTCAAAGAAATCAATGTATTATTAATATCTGACCATTAATTATATTCTATATATCAATAAAATCAAATAATTTCACAATTCTGGTGATTTTATGAAATATTCACAATATCCAAATAAATGATCCTCTAATTGATAAAATCTCTTGAACTCAATTTTTTAATAAATGTGGGGGAATAAAATGAGTTTAATGTCATTAGAATAAAAAGACCTAACTTCTTAATTTAGTTGATAACATGTAGATATTTCAATATTAATCCTTAGTTATATTCTGAAACACAATTAAAATGAAACAAGAGTAGTGATAATAAAAATTGATCAAGAAGAATACAACGACCATTGTAATTTTTTTTAAATTTATTTTTAAATTAAATGTGAATGATCCTCTATATGAAGTTACAAGAGAATTTATCACGTTTATTTGATTTTATCTATTTAATGCGATGAGAAAAAAATTAGGTCTCTATATAATGCTTCTACTTCTCATAGAACTTTCATGTAGTATTATAAGAGTCCTTTTTTAATTTAAAATTATTTCCAAATTGGTAATTCAATTTGATGAATTGTATTTTTTTATTCATCTTAAATTTTACGTTTTAAGACCATTGTTCAAGGAAATACATTAATCCAACTTTTAATGGCCTAGAGAAGTCAATGAATTTGTGAAAAAACACAAAGAATCCATCTAGATGTTTTAAAGCCACATGTTATACAAAATGATTACACATCATATAGAACCAAATCACACAAAATTTATCCTAAATTTCTCAATATATGTTACATTACATGTATTATGCGACATTTCCTATGAGTACACTTGTTGTTTCATTACATTACATGTATTTACTATAAACAAGAATCATGGTGTGTAATGGCATGTTATAATCCACATATATAATTTTAATATTCAGTGGTACAAGTCACATACATAACATTGTTTATAATTTTAAATGATGTGTACATTTATGGATAGATTTTTGGCCTTAAAAATACTTTCATCTACACATTTTAACAATGAAAAGTTATATTCCATGTATGTAATGACATGCTGTGTGGTATGTGGATAAAAAATAGTTCGTGTAAAACACATAAGATAGAATGTTTTTTTCATCCTTATATTCCAATTGATTATTAAATATTCATTGACTATATTTAATATTGTTCAAGTTGAAAAATTCACATCTCTTTCACATCACATGTTGTCTGGCCCTTAAAATCCCATGTTAAGGGATTTAATACCCTAAAAAAAGTACAAATAGTGTATCCTCAAGAGTACATGTTGTGTACATACTTATTTTCCTTAAAACATGATAAATTTATTTAATAATAATTAATGAGGTTTTTTAATATGTCCCATGGACGTTTTATTGGACATTATTTAAGATAAAGAATTAATTTATTTATGTTTTTATAAATTTTACTTTAAAAGGAAGAATTATAATAATGAATAAAAGTAATTATTAAATGAAATTTCCATTTCATGTTGTGAATGATCATGACCTTTAATCAATCTATGTATGTATTAGATTTAATTAATTAATTAATTTATTTATTTCATAGTATATTATGTAATAATTTTTATTAAATTATATATTATTTTTTTTGTATAATACATCCCCTCTTGGTTATGTATGAGCCTATATATCTAATATTAATTAATGTAATCTTAAACCCCTAGTACCCATCACTTATATGCGAGTATACATTTAGAATAGATAGATATGAAACTCTAAGGAGACACTTTATGACCCAATTCAATATGGATCTAATCAAAAAGATATATAGGAGAATGGTGGATGATCCAACTCGATCCAAGTTAAGGCTCAAGGTGTTTCCCCACTAGGTTCAAGGTTTGTTTATCACCACGTGATAAACCAACTAGTTGATATTCTTATGTTCATTTTATATTGTTAATTTATTTTATCGATGGATGGTTATTTATTTATTTATGTGAAACATGATTTATTTATTTTATTAATTATATATAATCACACAGTCTAAATAAATGAAAAATAATCCTTATATAAAATAGAATAAAGTTTATAATATTTATTTTATCAAGTATAGTAAACTATTTTTGTATGTTATAATATAATGTAATTAACAAGTATACAAATCATAAAATAGGATATCTTATACATGTCTAAAATAATAATTCATAAACTATTTTATTATATATTATTAATTATTTATATTAGTATTATATAAATATTTAATAAGAATGTGATGAATAAAATAAGTATATTTATGTATAAGATAAAAACATCCGTCAATATGAAACTATTTTGTCATTAAATTCCATCCACTACTTTTGTTTGAATATAACCATAGTTAAAAGAAATGGTATATCCCCCATAAATGTTAGTTCAATTTTTTTAGAGGTTTAATAAATTTTTGGGATTTTTTATAAAGAGAATTTTCTCTAACATGATTGGTGTAGTTTGGAGGCAGGTGTGGAGTAAATTTTTGTATAGGATATCTAGATTGGAAAATGTACTTAATAGATTAAGGAACAATGAGTTAATGTAGTTAGAAATGATAAAGCCTACATATATGACTTTGAATAATTTGAAAAGTTTTCATACTAGGTTATAATAAGGTAAATATGGTTCCTTGCCACTATAATATCATTATAAATCAATATTTTGAATCCAATTGTAAGAACCTGGTTCTTACTTTTGAGGTACGAGATTCTTCTTTTCTCTTTTCCATAAGTGTTTTAGAGAAAATATGGAAAATGGGGAAAAATCCCAAATTTTGGAAGTACACGCCGTGTACTTTTCCACACGCTGTATACTTCTGGCCATGTGGGATGAGTACACGGGGCGTGTGGCCACGTCGGAAATGAAGGGTGTAGGAACCGACTACATGCCATGTAGTGGTGCCTTACACACCATGTAGTCAGTCGGTAGGCAAATATTAAGGCGGTGGCCAGCTATGTGACAAAACATGCTGTGTACTCAAGGACACACGACGTGTAGTCATGTCGACAGATGAACAGTGCCATGCTGGCGGGAAACCACCAGAGGAACAGTTAAAAAAATGGGAAGTACACGCCATGTACTCAGAAGTACACGTCGTGTACTTTGTTTTTTTCGCTTAAAATGGGAAGTATCCTCCCCTGTTCATAGGGAAGGATTAGAATGGGAAGAGGGCTCGGGAGAGGAAGTCCAGATCTTTGGAGATCCGCCGAGCGCACGTCAGGAAACCATTTCCGCCTCGAATGATCTCGTTGGAACCGCACGGGTAAGGGATTACTTTTCCTGGTGTGTCTCTTGCCAATTCATCCTCTAATGGGAGTTATTTGGATTTAAGTGATATTCTTTTATCTTATATCTACGACGTTCTTGGACATTTCAAAAGGCGTCGTTCACGTATATCGTTCATTGGCATTTAAGGTAGGTGGCTTGGTGTTTATTTTCCAACTGTCGTGCATTTCGTGTGTTTTTGATCTACGAACCCATATTTGAGGTGTCGTATGGCCAAGGCCGTGGCTATTTTAAATACCTAGAATTGAATATGTTATTAATTGTGATATTAAAATGCTATTTAGGATTGATGCTTGGATCCAGGACCACCCTGGGGGTGCGTTCCTCTGTTTAGCCTTTTGGCCGGGATACCCGAGGGTATTCCATATTTATATTATGCATTTCTTTTGCCTTGAGAGGAATTGAATGTGAATGTTTATTTATATGTTCCGCATGGCCCGGTTACTTCATCCCGATGGTGTTGTTTTACTTAGCCCAAGGGTGTTTTTTTACATAGCCCGAGGGCAGTTGTTATCTTAGCCTAAGGGAAACATCTTCCGAGCCTGAGGGCAATCGACTCTGTGCCTGAGGGCGACACTACCTACACCTGAGGGAAAAATCTGTTATGCCTGTGGGCAATTACCTACGGGTTGGAATCTGATTACCTGAGGGTAAGGGCTTGAGTTTCTGAGGACACTGACTGTTACTTATAAATTCACTATAGTGATTTCTTATATTAAAGGGATTAAATGATTAATTAGATGACAATTTAACTGGTAAGATTGTTACTTTTGAGTACTTCTTAGTTTATTGAATATACTTTTACACACTATTGTTGCATGTTTTCATACAGTTGGGCATGTGCCTTTGGTGGGTTCCTACTGAGATATATTTCTCACACCATATTTGGGTCTTGTTTTCGTCCCAAACAGATTATGTTTCTGTAGATGTAGATAAGGGAAAGGGTCCTTATATAGGTACTTGATTGCTGCTGAGGTGTAGGGGAGCATGGGACTGGGCTTAGGCTCGCAATGCTGCTGGCTATTCTGTTTTGATTTTCTGTACTTGTACACTGTATTGTATTGTACTGCCATGTAACATGTTCGGGCTATTTTCTTATAATTTGAGACATGTTGCATCATACCTATATATCTAGTTGGTTATATCTACTACAATTGTTTATTTTAGTTGTGTATGGTATTTTTTTTCCGCTGTTGCTGTATGTTATTTTTCATTCCGCTGTGCTACACTTTGACAAATGAGGGCATAGTTTCCCCACTATCAGACTTGGGTCCTCGCTGCTAGTCGGCAGCCTCTGGAATTTGGGGAAATGCACTTGAGGTCATGTGGCGAACCGGGTTCGGGGCACCCGTTGAGTGGCACCTAGAACCGGGACATTACAAAGTGGTATCAAAGGGGTTATTTTCTTTGACTTACTATTTGGAGCCTCAATCAGGGATAGGACAAGAATGATAGTTGGTAATAAGCTATGCCCAGGCATAGCTAACCCGTGTACAGGGAAAATCCAATTTACCTCGTATTGCAATTTTCTTGATTTTGAAATTTATATTTGATATGGTTTTCAACATTGGGTGACACACTTGTATTGTGCTGTTTATATTTTATCCTTGGGTTCTATTTAGTTGAAACCCGATGAGATGTGGGTATGCCCTCTCATGCATCATTTAGGCACATGCTAGAAATCACATGACATGCATAGTTTCCATGCCATGTAGGTTCATTAGAAATCGCATGTTGTTGTGATAGTTGTTATGCTATAAAAGCATGCTGTTGTGATAGTTTCTTGATAAATACCTGCTATGTGATATGGTATTTTATATGAGCTGATTTATATAATGAACGCTGAACTTTAGTTTTTGGGCAGTATGGGCCCCTATTAACCGGAATTTGGTGGATCATTGACTGTTTATTATGTTATAACACATATAATATTCCAAAATTTGATTAGTGGGGAGTATGGGCCCTCACGGATCAGAATTTGGCACTTAGGTGTTGTTTTTCAGTATTTTCTAGGCTCTGGAGTAGTTTCTGAGGCATACTATCCAGAAAACCCAGTATACATGCCATGTAGTGCTTTACATACGCCGTGTGTGTTCTTCTGTTTGGGAAGAAAAATAATCTTTTGAGTACACACCGTGTACCATGAGTACACGCCGTGTAGTCTCTTCCCGCGTCACAAACCGTGTGGGCGGTGACACGAGGAAGGGATGACCTTGGGGAAAACACGCCGTGTAGCTTCTGTACACGCAGTTTAGTTTTGACCCGGTGTCCACCGTGTAACTAACAACATGGACAGAGGAAACCTTAAGACATACATGTCGTGTCCACTGTGAAACACGCCGTGTAGTCCGACCTGGGATTCGACCGTGTAGCTAACAACCACGGGTCGTTTAAATCCTTTCGAGTACATGCCGTTTGTATTTAGAACACGCCGTGTAGGTTGAGCCATGTATCCGGCCGTGTAACTAACAACACGGGTCAGCGAAGCTCGTCTAGTACACGCCGTGTACCTGTGGGACATGTCGTGTAGTCGTGTCCGAGGACAGACCGTGGGGAGTTTGCCATGTGGCTGGAAAATAGGGTGGTGTACACACCGTGTGCGGGTGTAACACGCCATGTAGTGTCAAGCCGAGTAGTCGGCCGTCTCACAAGCGACACAGGAAGTTGGAAATAACACTATACACGCTGTGTAGATGATATACACGCCGTATAGTTTTGTTTAAATAGGAGCCGTGTGGCTTAGCTGTGTCGAAGGAGCCGGGCAGTGGAAGGGAAGTCAAGTACATGCCATGTAGTCATTATATAGGCCATGTAGTCTTGTTTTGAGAATCTTGAAATGCCTACTTCCTCTTGTTCCCTTTATGGTTTCTTCATTTTCGGTCGCTGTTAATCCTGTTCTAAGGTGTGCATTTGACCTTGTAGAGTCATGCGGCTAAGACGACCACGCGTTTTTCGCCAGGAGAGTGGGAAAAAGTATACTGCAGAGATGGTGGCCCATGGTCTACCAATGGATCCTCCAGCAGAGCCAGATGTGGTGCCATCTATTATACTGGACACAGGCACGGAGGCACAGTTCCATGAAGGCTTTATGCGGTTCATGCAGACCTTTCAGGGAGCACCGCCAACTGCCATATCTATGGCTGAGCTAAATTGTATATTCCAGCAGTAGCATTCGCCTACGTTTTTAGAGGATGGTGGACCATGGGCTGTGGAGTCTTGGCTAGGATCGATGTAGACTATTTTCGAGCATCTTCAGACGCCTCTAGGGCGGAGGGTCAAGCTCGCGACATATATGCTGCATGATTCCACCAAGAGGTGGTGGGATGTTACCACCCAGTCAAAACCTCACAGAGACATGGCATGGGAATATTTTCAGGCAGTCTTCTATGACTTCTTCATCCCAGAGTCGCTGAGGGCAGATAGAGCTCGAGAGTTCATGAATCTGCAGCAGGGTGCTATGTCGGTGA
Organism: Viscum album; assembly: GCA_963277665.1. Taxonomy (NCBI): domain Eukaryota; kingdom Viridiplantae; phylum Streptophyta; class Magnoliopsida; order Santalales; family Viscaceae; genus Viscum; species Viscum album. The sequence continues at coordinate 1,613,794,900 of OY728151.1, forward strand.
TGGACTATTCTGATCGCTTTACCGAGCTTCAGCTTTTGGAACCCATTCTGGTGGGTGATGAGACTCTGAGAGCCAGAAACTTTGAGGATGGTCTTCGGTATGAAATCCGGGAACTGGTGAATGTTTTCAGGTTACCTTCAGTACATGCAATTGTGAACCAGGCACTGATCATAGAGAGGAACCTGCGGGAAGCTAGTGGTGTGGGCCTGGGCGGTTCAGCACCAGTTTCTGGTACTATTTCTACTGGGAAGAGGAAGAGACATATGGATTTATCTCAGGGTGGAAGTACCAGTCCGAAGAATGTTTTAAGTGGTCTGGTTAGGTGCTATCAGTGTTGTAAGGTGGGGCACAGGAGACCGTAGTGGCCACGTGATCCAGTGGAGTTCCGAGATTACGGAAAGAGGGGCATCTACAACGCTTTTGCAGGGCGTTTCCACCGATGGCTAGTGAGAGGGGTTCTGTGCAAACTCTGCATGCGGGAACAAGACCAGTAGATTCTTACCAGTCAGGAAACTGGAATACGTCAGGGCGTGCTGGCAGAGATGGTGGTCGTGGCTGGGGTATCCAGACTCCAGGATCTCAGAGGCAACAGGGCGGGATAGCTCAGGGTAGTCTGGCTGTGTCATAGGGCCGCGACACTGGGCAAACATATGCAGTGCAACAAAACCAGCAGGAGCAGGATCCCAGAACTTCTACAATCAGAGGTACTATTCTAGTACCTTCTGTTTTATCTTCACTACTTTTTGTTACGGGTGCTATACATAGTTTCATATCTGTACCCGTAGTGGAGATCCTTGGGCTCTGTGTTTCTACTTGTTCTGATATCATGACGCTAGACACTCCGTTGGGGACTAGAACGGCTGGTGTGCGTTAGTGAAAGGAGTGCCACCTTGAGGTTGGTGGGTGTCATTTCCTTTGGGACATCTATGTCTTAGAGCTGACAAGCTACGATTTCATTCTCAGGATGCACTGGTTGGTTCCCTTTCAAGCCTTTGGGGATTGATATCGTCGCAGGGTGAGTTTCACGTCACCAGAGGGAGGAGAGTTTCTATACACAGGTGAACGGGATGTTCAAGTAAGTCGAGATGGACCAGAGCATCATGGGCGAGGTCGAGTCACAGCCCAAATTGCGAGTTTATATCTTGATGATCAGGGGACTAGTCAGACGGATTTCCCTCTAGTGGTTTATCGTTTTAGGGATGTCTTCCCGGACGACTTTTCAGGTCTACCTTCGGAGCGAGAGGTGGATTTCTCTATTGAGCTTGTGCTAGGAGCATCACCAGTGTCCATTCCTCCTTATAGGATGGCCACGCCTGAGTTGCAGGAGCTCAAGAGGCAGTTAGAGGAGTTATAGGTAAAGGGTTTAATCCAACCCAGTACTTCTCCTTGGGGTTCTCCGGTACTTTTTGCGAAGAAGGTGGATGGTAATCTCAAACTCTATGTGGATTATCGGAAGCTGATCCAGTTGACGGTTAAGTACCGATATCCCTTACTGAGGATCGATGATCTTTTTGATCAATTTCGTGGAGCACGAGTGTTCTCGAAGATTTCCATGAGATCATGATATCATCAGCTATGTGTTAGACCATCTGATATACCTCTCATGGCTTTTAGAAGCAGGTATGGTCTATAAGAGTATGCAGTTATGCCGTTCGGACTCACGAACGCACCAGCAGTTTTCTTGGCTCTGATGAATCGTGTGTTCCATCCCTATCTGGACTCTTTTGTGGTAGTATTCATGGAAGATATCTTAGTGTACTCTCACACGCGACACGACCATGCCACCCATCTTGAGATCGTAATGAGTACAGTGAGAGAGCATCAGATATATGCTAAGCTATCAAAGTGCCACTTTCGGATGGACCAGATTCACTTCCTAGGTCATATCATCTCAGAGGCAGGAGTTGCAATAGACCCAGAAAAGGTGAGAACAATAGTTTCCTGGGTTCAACCTAAGAATGTGTTTGAGATACAAAGTTTCTTAGGGCTGGCTGGTTACTAGAGACGCTTCATACATGACTTCTCCCGCTTAGCAGCACCATTGACGGGTTTGACTAAGAAGGGTGTGAAGTTCATTTGGACAGAAGCTTGTGAGACAGCCTTCCATGAGATAAAGGGGAAGTTGACATTAGAATCGATCTTGATACTTCCAGAGAAGGGGAAGAGCTATACAGTTTACTGTGATGCATCAAGTATTGGGATATGAGCTGTGTTGATGCAGGGCGATCAAGTAGTTACGTACGGGTCTCGGTAGTTGAGGCCACATGAGAGGAATTACCCGATACATGATCTCGAGTTGGAGGCAGTTGTGTATGCGTTGCGCTGTTGGAGACACTATATGTTGGGAGAACGTTTTATGGTTTTTACCGACCACAAAAGTCTCAAGTATATCTTTACTCAGCGTGACTTGAATTTGAGGCAGCGAAGGTTGGTCGAATACCTACAACACTTTGATTTTGAGCTTTCCTATACACCTGGAAAAGGTAATGTAGTAGCTGATTCACTAAGCCGGAAGACTCAGATACAGGCTATGTAGGAGACCAGTGATGAGTGGCAGCTCATGGCGTTGTTCTCTGAGATGCATTTGGAGGTGCATGACAGTCAGGGGAAGACTTATCTCTCATCTTTAGCTGTGACTTCTACCCTCCTGAATAGAGTGATTATGAGACAACTATCTGATTCAGAAGGCCTAGTTCTACGGGAGTTATTGGCTAGTGAGGACCCTTATCCTGGTTGGACGATAGGCGATGATGAGGTTCTAGATTTCCATGGATGAGTATGGGTTCTAGTGGATATACGTGAGAAGATGATGCGGGAGTTTCATGCTTCAGCTTGGGCAGTTCATCCCGGGGTTACCAAGATGTACCGTGACTTGATATGTCAGTACTGGTGGCTGGGTATGAAGGGAGATGTAGCTGGTTTGGTCACTAGGTGTTCCACCTGTCAGCAGGTGAAGGCGGAGCATCAGAGGCCAGCCGGACTGTTACAGCAATTACCAATCCCGGAGTGGAAATGGGATGATGTCGTGATGGACTTCGTGACTGGTTTTCCGAGTTCATCTCAAGGTAATGATGTCGTGTTGGTTTTTGTGGACAGACTCACAAAGGTTGCTCAATTTTTGCCGATCAAGGAGACCTTCGATGTTGACGAGATCAGGAGATTATATATCCGAGAGATTTTACGTCTTCATGGTATCCCTCATTCTATCATTTCAGATATGGACGCCTATTTTACGTCTTGTTTCTAGCAATATTTTCAGAGGGCACTGGGTACACAATTGATTCGGAGCATAGCTTACCACCCTTAGACCGATGGCCAGTCAGAGCGTACGATATAGGTGCTAGAGGACATGCTGCGAGCATGCGTCCTATACTTTTGGGGATCTTGGGAGAAGCATATACCCCTAGTTGAGTTTGCCTATAATAATAGTTGTCAGGAGACTATTGAAATGACACTATAAAAGGCTTTATATGGAAGGGTGTTCTGATCAACCTTGTGCTGGTTAGAGGCAGGTGAGGCAGCTTTATTGGGACCACGTCTCATGCAGGAGACTTCTGAGCAGGTCCAGTTGATTCAGAAGTGGATGGCTACCACACAGTCTCATCAGAAATCTTATGCCGATCGCCGTATATGACCTTTGGAGTTCGTAGTTGGGGATCATGTTTTCTTTATTGTTTCGCCGAGGCTGGGACAAAGGCGGATCAGGAGACATGGTAAAATTTCACCGAGGTATGTGGGGCCATTTGAGATTCTAGAGATAGTCGGGCTAGTTGCCTATCGGTTGCAGTTACCTCAGAGGTACCAGCCCATGCACGATTTCTTCCATATATCTCAATTGTGCCGCTATCATTCAGACCCGTCTCACAACTTTCATCCCGAGGAGGTTGAGCTTCAGGTAGATGCATCCTTCGAGGAGAATCCGATTCATATCGTTGATAGAAGCACAAAGGTTCTCCGAGGCGGGTCAGTTCCTCTCGTATGGGTACCATGGCAGCATGGTCGAGTGTAGGATGAAACCTGGGAGCAAGAGACCGATGTACGTGCTTAGTGGCCATAGTTATTCACAGCTTTATCTTCGCCACCCTTAGAAGGGAAATTTGGGGACGAATTGCTTTAAGGGGGGATGTTTGTAAGAACCCGATTCTTAGTTTTGAGGTACATGTTTCTTCTTTTCTCTTTTCCTTAAGTGTTTTTGAGAAAATATGGAAAATGAGGAAAAATCCCAAATTTTGGAAGTACACGCCGTGTACTTTTCCTCACGCCGTGTACTTCTGGCCGTGTGGGATGAGTACACGGGTCGTGTGTCCATGTCGGCAATGAAGGGTGAAGGAACCGTCTACACACTGTGTAGTGGTACCTTACACGCCATGTAGTCAGTCGACTGGAGAATAGTAAGGCGGTGGCCAGATATGTGACAGAACATGCCGTGTACTCAAGGAGACACGTCGTGTAGTTATGTCGGAAGATGAATAGTGCCACGTTGGCAGGAAACTGCCAGAGGAAGAGTAAAAAAATGGGAATTACACGCCTTGTACTCGGATGTAAATTTTGTGTAATTTTTTTTTTCACTTAAAATGGGCAGTAGCCTCCCCTGTTCAGATGTAAGGCTTAGAACGAGAAGAGGGCTAGGGAGAGGAAGTCCGGAGCTTTGGAGATCCACTAAGCGCACGTCAGGAATCCGTTTCCGCCTCAGACGATCTCGTTGGAACCGCACGGGTAAGATCTTCCTTCTCCTGGTGTGTCTCTTGAAAATTCTTCCTCTAATGGGGTTTACATGCATTTAAGAGAGATTATTTTACCTTAGATCTACGGCATTCTTGGATGTTTCATAAGGCACCGTTCGCGTATATCGTTCGTTGGCGTTTAAGGTAGGTGGCTTGGTGTTTATTTTCCAAATGTCGTGTGTTTTGTGTGTTTTTGAGCTACGAACCCATATTTGGGGTGTCGTGTGGTTGAGGTCATGGCTATTTTAAATACATAGAATTGAATTGGTAATTAATTATGATATTAAAATGCTGTTTTGGATTGATGCTTGGATCCAGGACCACCCTGGGGGTTTTTTCCTCTGTTTATCCGTTTTTCCGAGAAACCTAAGGGTATTCCATGTATATATTATGCATTTCTTTTGCCTTGAGAGGAATGGAATGTGAATGTTTATTTATATTTTGGGCATGGCCCGATTACTTCATCCCGAGGGCGTTGTTTTACTTAGCCCGAGGGCGTTGTTTTACTTAGCCTGAGGGTAGTTGTTATCTTAGCCTATGGGAAAATTCTTCCAAGCATGAGGGAAATCGACTCTATGTCTGAGGGTGACACTACCTATGCCTGGGGAAAAAATCCGTTATGCATGTGGGAAATTACCTGTGGGTTGGAATCTGATTACCTGAGGGTAAGGGCCTGAGTGTCTGAGGACACTGACTGTTACTTAGAAATTAACTACGGTGCTTTCATATATTAAATGGATTAAATTATTAATTAAATGAAAATATAACTAGTATGTTAGTTACTTTTGAGTACTACTTAGTTTATTACATTTACTTTTTCACACTATTGTTGCATGTTTTCATACAGTTGGTCACGTGCCTTTGGTGGGTTCCTACTGAGATATATTTCTCCCACCTTGTTTCGGTCATGCTTTTTGGCCCAAATAGATTACGTTTCTATAGGTGTAGATAAGGGCAAGAGTCCTTATACAGGTACTTGATTGCTGCTGAGGTGTATAGGAGCATGGGACCAGGCTTAGGCTCATGATGCCGCTGGCTGTTCTGTTTTTATTTTCTGTACCTGTAATCTGTATTGTATTGTACTGCCATGTAACATGTTCTGACTGTTTTCATAGAATTTGAGACATATTTTATCATACCTATATATCTGGTGGGTTATATCTACTACAGTTGTTTATTTTAGTTGTGTATGGTTTACTACTTTCGTTGTTACTATATGTTATATTTCATTCCGCTGCGCTACACTATGAAAAATGAGGGCATAGTTTCCCCACTATCAGACCTGGGCCCTCGCTACTAGTCGAAAGCCTCTGGCATTTGGGGAAATGCATTTGAGGTCATGTGGCGAACCGGGTTCGGGGCACCCGTTGAGTGGAACCCGGAACTGGGACGTTACACCAATGGTGGGGGATATTGAGAATTGATAATGAAGTGGGAGACATAATTAAATCCTTAATTAATTATATCATAATTGAAAAAATATATAAACTACTAAACTATTTTTTATTTATCATAAATAATGTAATGGAATACCATGAATAAACATTCATTGCTATCAATTTTGGAAAAGGAATATGTCTTTACTGGTGCAAAATTATAGGAGTGGTAGATGTTTTAATATGTCGTACTATGAAAAACAGGTATTATTATGTACTATAATACCCACTGCCTTTTGAGCATCCACATACATCTATTAAGGATGATAATGTTTTCTACTGAGAAAATATTTGTGATGCATTAGATTATCAATGAATAATGATTTCCTCAATATCAAGTGATCCAAAAAAGTTTCATGAAGAAAATAATGCATTCTAAAAATTGTCTCATCACATGATGATTTTCATAGAGAAAGATAAAAAAGAGGTATTAAATCTCTAAATAACTCTTCATGTGTACATTAAGAGTAAGAGTTTCTACTGAACATCATTTTATCAACATGATAAGGTGCATTGATTATTTCAATATTTTTGGAATCAAACTACAAAAAATATCTATTTATAAATATTATTATTTCATCATTACCTTCTTTAATATCATTCTTTATTGTTAATTTTAATATAAAAATTATGGATAAGTCACTTATATATCAACTATTGACTATTATCCAAGATAATAGAGACATGAAGAAAAATAAATATTTAATCATTATGGACAATATAAGGAAAGGCATGGTAACATTTCCCATGGAAGGATCTAATCCAAAAGTAATTTTTCATTATATTTTAAAAAAAGGTCTCGATAGAAGATAACAAGTAACTAGGAGTTTTTTTTCATATGGTAAGAAGGTATCCTAACTCAGTCTAGAATACCAATACATATAGGATCTGAAATTAAACATGGAAAGACTCAAAGGGAATTCCCGATACCCATGGGATAGATAATAGAAATTAGGAATCGACCAATAACCTATATGTTTTATTTCATCCAACATTAAACAAGATAAATGGCCTATATTCATAAATAAAATCATGAAGTAAATATTCCATAACAAAAGAGATACAAAAGTAGCAATACCGCCCAAAATATTTTGTGAAAAAACAAGGTACGTTTTCTTAAAAAAACTAATTTAATGGAAACCCAAATGACAAATTATACTGAATATGATATGTTGGAAACATCCCACTGTCTCACACCCATCTATCCATACCTAGATGATATAAAATTCAGCATGTTAATACAATGCATTTCCCATTACTGTATCCAGAAAACTAGGTCTACACTCCCCCGGTGGATTATGTTGGGAATGAGGTAAGCATTCTAATTAGGATCCCACCCAAGTGTTCCATAATATGTCTCTATATAAAAATCACAATATGTTCAATTAAAAAGAAAACATGAAAACATGGAATGATAAGAAGTTACATAGTTGTATATGAAAATCATGGTAAACAATTCCCTTTTTTCAAAATATTTCACAAAAACCAGGTAATATGAATTCAAAGAATATGTTTTTAAAAAAATTAACATCTATAAAACCATGAATTATATCATATTATATAAAAACCAGTATAATCAAAAGAATAATGGTAAATAACCCTAGGATAAAAATGTTCAGGATAGTTATTTCATTCGTACATCAATAATCAATCATTGATTAGTACACACTTATGTACCTAGAGTCAATGCCTGTACAAACTAGGGATGGAGGAACACCCTATAAATTTAACTCCCTTATAATGTGAGTCATGTTCCTAGAGACAATGTATCTATGATCTTTTAATAGAGGTTCTCCTTAGAAGGTATACCCCCTTACAATTATAATGGACATATCCTAATACTAAACCCTCTGCCTAGGTAATGAAGGCTCCCATGTGCATCATATATTAAATGAATTTCAAAGGGCTAATAAAATTTCACAAAAAATTACAAATGACACATTTAATAAAAAAACATTCATTAAAAACCCCTTTCACAATCCATTTCAGAATGATTTCAAAAAAACCTTTATTTTACCAAAACGAGGGGAAAAATATTTTCTAAAAATTTTTATTTACACAAAAAAATAAATCAATGAATAAAAATTCTCATTAATTTATTAAAAACTTTAATAAATCAATCAAATTAATGGTTCATAGAACATAATATAGAGATAGAACATCCCACCACAAACTTGAGCCACACACCAACCATGATAGGATCCACATAAACCAGATGGAAATGAGTTATATAAAAACTAATAGAGGTCTTATGTTAGATTATCACATCTTCCAATTGAGTATCCATGAATTTTTTTTGACAGATAAGTGTGATCACAGAAACCACAATAACACATGTTCCACACCTGAATCAAGAAAGTAGATGGACTCATGAATTCAATCAAACATAGGAATCTACAAAAAAAATTACTGAGATAATATCATGATTCAGAAAATACCATAAAAAATCCCAATTATGACGTTAAACCAAGAAATCACTATGGAACAAATGAGAAATTCAATTACTCTCACCAATCCACTGACAACCTATTGATCAGTGAAAAAATATTGATTAGTGATGCATAGAAGAGAGAAATCCACATCAAATTGCATGGAGGAGGACTAATATCGATAAAGGAGGTGAAATATGAATTGAAGGGGAGTTAGAAATTATATACATTAAATAATATATAATAAAAAGTATTCACGGTGTGAATTTTTGATTTATGATGTGAACATACAAGATGGAATTTATGCATAAAAACACATTGCCTAAGTTTAAAATCCAGAAGGTATAGTTAATGAAAAAAATATCATTTCCCTTAAATAATGGGGTTCATATAAAAAACATTAATTTCTTCTTCCCAATATTCATTCACATCAAGAATGTATGATTTATAATCTGAATTGGGTCCTATATCCCGTATTTATCCCTATTCCTTAAGAAAATCATCTAGACCCCCTTCGACAACCACCGAACACAAAGATCAACCTCTTAAAAAATAGAAAGAGAGATCAAATTAACCAAGATGATACAATTCACCAAACCATAGTACTTTTTTTCCATTAAATGTCAAAGGGAATAAGGATCTCTTGAAATATGTTAGGCCACACTAAGGATTCACACTCCCATGTCTCATGAAATTCCAATTTTTGACCTTAAAACACTTTGACCAACTAAATAAATATCACATGAAATAATTTAATCAGATAATCAATGATATCCACTAGTTACTCCATAATATAAATAATTGGATCCAAATAAATCTCCTCTCAAATAAAAACATGGGAAGATTCTGGGTGGTACTTCTTGAGCTGAGATATATGGAAACAATCATGAATACCTATAAACGGAGCTTGTTTCTCTAATCAATAAGAAACTTGACTAAGCCACTTAGTGATATAAAATAGTAAAAAATAGCTTAGAGCCCGATTCTATTGTTTTCCATGATGGTGGTGACCTAACCAAGGGTAAATTTTCTAGAAAAAACAATCACCAGTGTTAAAATCCACTGGACACTGCTGAAGACACAAATATGATTATTCCAACTCTAATCTATACCCAAAAAATGGAACATATCTTAAATCCCCATCAGCATATCCTAAAAAAACATAGCACCACCAAATATGCCTCACCCACCTCTAACCAATAATGAGGTTACCTATATGGGAAACCATAAAAAATCTTGAGGGGTACCATTGAGATTGAATACTGGTAACTGTTATTATAAGATAACTTAACTATTTCCTTTTGGTTGTCCCATGTTCTACCAAAATTGAATATGCTTTCCTTGAGTATATCCTCGAGAATTTGAATAGTGATCACAATTTTACCATCCCTTTCTATATGGTAAACTATACTTAGTCTGACCTCAGTCCCAATCTTCTATTGGAGTCTCTTATAGAATATGGAAGTAATCATGGGATCCATATCTAAGACATTATTAGAGGGGACCCCATGAAACTTCAAAATCTCCTAGACTTATATCTTACCCAAATATTCAACCTTGGTGATGTATTTGATTGGAATAAAGTGGGATGATGTTTTCAATAGATGAACCACCACAAAGATAATAGTCTTCCCTCATGGAGTCTCTGGAAATATACCTATTAATTCTATAGAGACTTCATCTCATTTACAAATAAATATTAGAAGTGTTTGAGGTAGTACAAAAGGATTTAAGTATTATATCTTAATCTATTGGAAGGTGTAATAGCGGGACACATAATCTGCAATGTCACACTTTATACCTAGTCACTAGAAATACCATATCACGTCTCAACACATATTCATAGTTCCTAAATTAATAAACCATGAATACTTATGAAAATCATGAAACAAAGAATACCTAATGAATGGTGGGATGAAAAATATATCCCTAAATCATATAATAACATTAGAAATTAGTAACTGACTGGTACCCCACTATATAAGTTTTCCCTTATTCCTTTTATCATTACATCATAGCACTTGTCATAATGAATAGACTTAATGAGATATGATGAAAATGATACACTAGTTATAACAATACCTAAATCATCATCCTCTGTGTCCACATACAACTGAATTAAAATCCCCATATAGTTCAATCCTTCCTTCAATTCCATGATATCCTATGGTGGATCCGTTATACTGAGAGAATCATTGATGGAATTTCCCTTCCATGGGGTGTAGGAAATATCAACATCAAAATTATGGAGATATTAAACCCACCACTTCTTCCTATGATTTAGGTCCTTCTAAGAAAATATATAGCTCAAAATCTTATGATCAGAAGTGTCCATGAACCTCTACCTAAAAATATAATGTCACCATGACTTAAGCAGATGAAAAATAGTGGATTGTTCTAAACCATGAGTAGGGAAATTTTTATCAAGTATCCAATTTTTAAGAAATTTTTATTCTATAACATGGTAATCCTATATAAGAACATAACCCATACTAGCACTAGAAGAATCACAATAAAATTTGTACCCCTTACAAGGTTCTATTAGAATTAAATTTATAGTTGATGTTATAATCCATTTTTCTTCATCATAATAAGTGTAACATTTATCATAATAATTAAATACTACACCTTTATTGGTAAGACCATTTAATAGAGATTTTTACTTTGAAAAATACTTTATATTCTTCTGATAGTATGTACTCTTATCTGTATCTCAAAGATATTATTTGGATCTTCTCATGAAAAGATAATCTTCACTTTTTAGCATTGATGAACAGACCTTGTTTTGAAAAAAATCTCCAGAACATCAGTTATTGGATTCCTAAATTTAATTTAGATAGCATTCCCTGAAGTGAGTGAATCATATGGATCTATAAAACCATATTTATATGGTTCTCATGCTCACACTCAAATATAGAATAATTTTAAAATATTATCCATGAATACCATGAAAAAGATATCAAGATAATGATAGAATATTTGGTTCATCAAATCCCTAAAAAATGATGGATAATTAGTTAATCCAAAAGGCATTATAATTTATTCATAATGGATATACCTACTCCTAAAAGATGTTTTTATGATATTATACTCTAGAACCTTGAAAATATTAGATTTTGAGTGAAGATTTATTTTTGAAAACCACTTTAGTCCATTTATTTAATTAAGTATGTTATATACATATGGAAAAGGGTATTTATTCTTAACAGTCACCTTATTAAATTTTAAATATTCCATGCAAAATTTAATTAAACCATAGACCTTCTTATAAAAGAGTATAGGGGATGCCCATAACGGAACACTAAGATGAATAAAGATCATCCAGCAGAATCTTATGATTTTCTATCCCAATAGGTTCCATGAGATAAGTGGGTATATAAATCGACTATGTACCTGATACAAAATTAATCATGAACACTACCTTATTTTTTGGATAAGTATTGGAAATTTATTATATGAAAAAATTATATAAGTACTTAAAAACTAAGGTAATATCTTCAAGATATGTAACATCATACTAATAAACTAAAATTATAGAAAATAGACTCTTAAGAACTAGCTAGGAATGTGTTTCATGACCTAAACTCAGATCCCACTCTCCTTGGAATATCCAAGAGCTGTCACTGGTAGAATATAAATAGACACATTGATTATAAGAATAAATCTTAGAATGTTGAGAAACTAGACAATCCATATCGATGGTGACATCAAATAGATCTATATATATAACTTGGAAATCCCAAACTAACTCTACATTATCTATCTATAGAGAAAACATAGGACAATGAAACCCATGGTTCATCCTCTTTCCATGTGGTTTATCTCCCACCATAATAATGGACTTGTGATCTATTGAATGTTTCATCATGTTAGAAATATAAATAATTTAGTTTTAAGAACTACTATCAAGTAGAACTATTTCTATAGAAGATGAAAAAATTTGGTAATTGTCAATATATATGGACCCACATAATCCTCCTCCATAAACATTTCAACTCAATGATATTGCATGTATTTTGAGGCATTTAGATGGTTCCTTTTGGATTATTATGTTTCATACTATGATTTAGTGGCCTTAGAGATAAATATCCCTAAACATAATTTGGAATAGTCAAATCCTGGTATAACCTCTATAGATAGACTCAAAGACCACAAGCACTACAAATCTTCTTGGTTGGAAAAACAATGTTGGGTGTGTCCTACCCTTCCATAGTGATAGAAAGTCACCGACACACCACTTACTACTTATGATGGTCTAATGGAGGCCCAATTCTAAGAACCACATCCTCCACCCTTTCTATTGTTTTGATAATTTAGTTTTTTTCCTTATAGATCACTGAAACTAGCACTGGGTGGTAGAGAAGAGCCCCAGAATCCAATATTGCTCAGCATATCCATTTATTCCGTTATAACCCTATTGTATTACTCAACATAGGTGGTTATATTTTTCATATATAACTCTGATTGAATATTAGTTTTCAATACCTATAAATATTTAGTATATTTTACCAAATCCTTCATCACAACCTCTACGGTAAAATAAACCGTCTCCACAAAATAGTCTGTGTACTCTTACACTGAATTCTCTCTATGATGAAAGGATATGAACACTAGATAATTATATATCATCATATATTCTAGGTAGAACTGCTAATTTAGATGGGTATTGAATCCATTCCACTATAATACCATATTCTAGTTTTCCTAAACCATTGAATTCACCCCAGATTGCTAGGACCCTCAAGTTTCAATGGTGTATATTTCATTTTGATATTCTCATGCATCACCAGGAAATTGATGACCTGATAAATATTTTACATCCAATACTAAAAATCTTTGGGTTTATTTATAACTTTATTATATGGGGTATTCTCACATAAGAACTCTCAAACTATATCCCTATATTTTGTATCTCTTTTTTGTGCCTTGACAACTTGGTTCTAATACTATGTTATATTATGGTCCACAATATAAAATTCATGTCTGATATACTCTAAATGATTTTAATCTAAATAAGTATTTCCTTGAGTATAATCTTCTACTATAACCTATTTAAGAACTTATGTTAGATGTCTTAGAGTCATGTTTTTTCAATCCACAAAAAAATGACCAGATAAAGGAAAATATTTCTGTTTAAAGAAATGGAAAATAATTAAAAACTGAGATTCCATTCAAAAACCAACACATGAGTCACCCATCCAAAAAACCAATGATGATTTAAGTGTCTTAATGAAAAGACATATCCATGAAATCCAACTTTCCCCTCATTTTTTCAAAATCCTATCTCCTATCTGTTGAATCCCCAAGATTGAGAATAACTGCCTCTGATACCACATTGTGATGAACTGACCATGAAAACCCATCCCTCTAGGCTCTGAAATAGAATATGTCAAGAACCTATGGGAATTCCTAATCCCAAATTTCTATTGACTTGAACCTTAACATTGAAAAAAAACTATATGGAATTATTTCTCCCAAACATAAATAAGATACAAGGTATATATAGAGGCATAAAACCATATAAGGAATATTTCATAACAAAATAGAAACAATGGTAGTGATATAACAAAATATAGTGTGATAAAAAACAACTAAAATATACAAAAAACAACCAACTAAATGGGAACCCAACTAATAAATATTTTTCCTTTTGACATGTGGGAAACACCCCACTATCTCACCACCAGCTACCCATACACACATGAAATAATACTCTCTACCTCATTGTGGTGACTTTCCCTTTTCTACATTATATAAAACAATTTCTACACACCCTTGAGGGATTGTGTATGGTGTGAGATTAATAGGATCAGTAGGATTCCACCCAAGTGTTCCATAACAAGTCTTAGTATGAATACAATAATATTCTCAATTTATAAGAAAAAATGTAATGATAAGAATTTGCACAATTTTATATCAAAATTATAGTTAATAGTTCCTATTTTTGGAAATACTTCCCAAAATAATTTTATTTTGTTTCATAGAATAATTAAATTAAAAATACACATTTTTTAAATAATTAATCATACCATATCAATTATGAAATATTATAATAAAAATAATAATGGTAAACACCCTTATCATAATAATGGTTGGCCTACCTAGGACACTTGAACCATAATAACCAATCAACAACTACTTTTAACTCATGTAAATAGAGTCAATGAATCCATAAATTAGGGATATAAGAACAACCCAAATTGTGAATCCCTTTAATATGTCAATTAGGTTACATGTTCTAATGTTTCTTGATCTATTAATATTGGAGAACCCCAGAATGTGAAACATTTTACAATTCCAACTCACACAGGAGAAGACTAAAACTTATACCTTTTCACCCAATCCACTAATGTCTAGTATATATAAAATTAATTTCAAATTTCATATCAAATTTTATAAATAATTCAAACCACACTTCTGTATAAAAAAATATATTTGAAAACCCATTTTATTTTCAATTTTATAATTCTATGAAGAAAAACAATCATTTTCCAAAATGATGGGAAAACATATTTTCTCAAAAAAACTTTTACAAACACATAAAAATCAATCAATAATCATTTAGATTAATTTAAAAGACTATTTAATAAATAAATATCATTATTTTTCAAATAACATAGGATAGATATAGAACCACCTCCCTCAAACCCGGGTCGCATACCTACCATGATGGGATCCAGACACGCTAAAAGGATAGGAATGCAAGAAAAATTAATTGAGGCCCTACAATCACTTATAAAAAATTAGATCAAACTATACTAGGACAAAAAATGTTATAGATGAGAAATAAAACATACCTCTAGAACACATTTCCATACCAAATCCATAATAGAGATATCCTCTAAAAGATAATCACATGAAGATATCTACAATGGATCGAGATTGATAAAATCCTAATCAAAATTCATCAATAAAACATCCCAAACCACCTCTACACCATGATATTGAAAGGAAAAGATTATATAATCTATCAAACTCACTATTCCATTTACAACTCATTGATACAACATCAAAACACACAATTATAATGGTCTATAAGTGCTAAATTTATCCACAATAACCTAGATAAGACCTAGGGTTTGAGGGAGGAGGTGAAGTAAAAACAGGAGATGAGTTAGGAATACAAAACATTAAACCCACTAGAATATAAAAGATTCATGAAAGGAATCCTTAATTCATGATGTGATAATATTGGATGACCTGTACATAGAAAAACATGTTACCTTAGTTTAAAATCCCAATGTACTGGTTTAGGATGTTAATATCATTTCACATCATGAATGAGTTTCACATCCTGAACTAAAATTTTATAACTTTTACCCATATTTAATTATTGGAATGAATTCATGATTCTGGGTGACAATTGACTCTAATAGAAAAAAGTTTAATTGTACCTTTAGAAAATCCCATAGATCACCACCACGACCCCCCAAACCCGAAAAAACATCCATGCCAAAATTTAAAAGAGATAATTCCTTAACCATGATTTTACATAATTCCCACTAAAATAAGAATTGTATATCTATGAAGAAAAAGGGAATATTAAGGTATGTTTATTACCAAATATAATAATTTGTTTTTCAATAAATTAGATATTTGATAAAATATATATCTCATGGATTTATATCTAATACATTTTCTATGTATGGTATGAAATATTTCAATAAGTGAGGTAAAAATTTGAGCTATCAATGGACATGTACAAGTTTCACTTGATATAGGAAACTACCATCTCATAGTTTCAATTGTAACAGTTTTAGTTTTAAATAATAGTTACTCTCCTTCCAATGTAACCAAAATATTATTTCTATGTATTTTTTAGAAGTAAATGGATTTTATTCTAATTTTTTGAATAAATGTTTTTTCTTTTTTAAGGATAGAATAATTGATGACTTGACACATATAAATAATGTTTCTTACATACAATACTTTAAGAAACAAGTATTTATTTTAGATAAAAAATTTAATTCTTCTAACTCCTATTACACATATTTGTGGAACCATCAAATTGGTCATGTAAACCAAATGATTTTGAAAAAATTCTATAATGAAATATATTTATAATATTTTAATTTAAAAACCTTATATATAAGTCATGATTGTTTTAAAGATAAAATGAATAAGAAACCCTTATTTGGAAAAAGTAATAGAGCCACCAATATTTAAGTATTTTTCTACACAGATGTGTGTGGACTATTTATAATAGAGGTTAGGGGTAGTTTCTCATACTCTAAAACTTTTAATTATGATTTTAGTCAATATTTATATGTTTACATAATGAGGTATAAGTGAAATTCCTTTGATAAATTCAAGGAATAAAAAAATAAATTAGATAATATGATTAGTATAAAGAAAAATAACCTTTACTTAGATAGAGGTAAAGAATTTAGTTACCAAGTATTCTTTGATTATCTAATAAACATTGGGATATTATCTTAATTCACTCCTAAATATACACCATAGTTGAATGGTTTGTGTGAAATTAGGAATTTATTCTTATTATACATGGTTAGATCAAAGGGGAGCAGTGAAAACATTCCATTATACATTTGAGGATATACACTATAATAAGTGGCATATACACTAAACCTAGTTCTAAATAATATGGGAAAAATAATCTATGTGGGTTACGATATTGGAGTTAATAAATTTTTTAACATATTTTTATAGGGATACAAAGTGTTTCTAAGGTGAATATAAATGACAAAAATTCATAATGAGGAAAAAATGGGTTATTTATTATATATCTAAAAGTGATATGTGTATATTATCTATATGATCCTTAAATTATAAATGTAATTATGGAATGACATGACATGTTACTATAAATGGAGAACATATCTAAAATAGGTTGATAGAACCTGATATTATTATATTAAGTGGAGGCTCAAGTTACAAATGAATTGGAGTAAGAGAAAATCCCAAAATATCTATAAGAAAAATTTATTATAAAGACACAAATACTATGTAGGTCCAAAAGAGAAGTTAAGGAACCATAGAGATATATTATTCTTATTATCGAGTATGGTGATATGTTAGTTAATGAGAATAATGAACTAATTTTATACAAATAATCCATAAATAGAATATAATTTGTGAATTTGAAAGATTCAATGCATTCTAAAATGTATTCCATGTACTAAAATCACATTTTCATTTCAGTAGATCATACATCTGATTTATCATCATTTTTTATAAATTGGTATTACAAAATATAATTAACATTGGTTGTAATGTTAGTGCATATAAAAATTTATTTCCCACTAAGGGTTTCAAAAACAATTATGTTATTGACTATTACATGGAATTTTCACCAGTTTAAATTCTAAATAAAATTAAAATTCATCATTCCATATCAATAATTGTTTATTATTAAATTTGGTGGATGGATTTCAAGACTTATTTCTTAAATTTGAAACATTTAGAAGATGTTAATATAATAATACCAAAATATTTTGTAACACAAAAGGATTCATATAAGGTATGGTGGTTATAATGATCCATTTAGAGATTAAATAAATCATGAAGATCATGTGATATTTGTTTTTGATGAGGATATAAGTGAATTTGGATTTATAACAAATGAAAGTGATATATGTGAATATAAGAAGGTTAGTGGTAGTTACATTGTTTTCTTAATGATATATTTTGATTATATATTGTTAATTTAAATATAAATACCATTATTATAGTCAATTAATACTTTTTATATAAATTCTTCTCCATGAAGGATTAAGGTGAAACAACTTATATCATAAGTATTAATACCCAGAAAGATAAATATAATAGGTTATTTGGACTAAGGTAATGTAAATATATTGAAATGGTACTGAAAATATAAAAAATGAACAACAAAATAGGGTATTGTTTCCATTTTCATATTTCATAAATCAATTTAAAAACATTTTTCTATAGAGATAAGAAGATAGAAAATGAATGAGTAAAATTCCTTATAATTTGGTGATTGGATATATCATATACACCATGATTTATAATAGTATTGATGTATATTATGACTTGAGACTGATATTAAGATATCGAAAAATATCCAAGAGAGTTTAATTGTGAATCTATTAAAACAATCCTTTAGTACTAGATATTTACAAATGATATAATAATGGTATATAGAGGAGATCAATAAATAGGTATAAGGGGATATAAAAAATCTAGTTTCCAAATAGATGAAGATAATATAAAATTTTAATATAATCTTCATTAATAGAGAAATAGTGAGTTTTAGTAGTTAAAAAAATATGTTTCTTGAATCTATATTAGAGTTCGAGTATATTTTAGATTCTTCGAGAGCTAAGTAAGTAGTATGGATAAACAATTTTTTCAATGGACTTGGTGTTGTACCTTGTCATACATAACCCTTTGTATCTCTAATTTTTGTCTTAATTTTCTTTTTTTCTTTTTATATTAGTTTTTTTTCTTACTTTTAAGAGTTTTGGAGGGTCTTAGAGAATATTTTAGCTAAAAAACAATAGACTTTACCTGTTCATGGGGTGACATTGGGTGTTATGACATGAACCACTCTTCAAGAGAACCTCAGATTCCGTTTGAATGTAATTAACACCATAAAAGAGAGATTCATGTTGATAAAAATTCAATGTAGTGAATTCCATTCCATTAAATGGTATTCATGATGCGATGTTCTTGATGAGAATATCTTTACACCATTAACCAGTGGGTCATGCCTTGAATTGGGTCTAGTTTATTTTTTATAAAAGTGTTGTTTTTTCACAATTCATACCATTTAAATTTATGGATTTGGGGGGTTTTTTCTCCCCTTAATAGAATATCATAAAAACTATTCATTATCACCATTTTCCTCTTATCCCATAGTGATTGATTAGTTTTTTTTAAGTTTATGTGTGATTTCTCTAGGTAAATTCATCCAATCCATTTCCTTTTCAATATTTTCTTCCGTATCTTCAATGTTCTCAAATTTAAAAGGTATTGATTACCAAGTGTTTATGATAACCCAAATTTTAATATAATTGGGTTTATATTTTGGAATTGGGATAGATTTTAATGGTTCCTCATATCATGTTAGGGTGGGATCTCACTATGACATATGTAGGTGACGTGATCAAGGCATGTTTCCCCTTCCATTAGTCTTTGAATTATAGAACCAATATTTTGTTATTATATAAATAATTTAATTAGGTTTTTAATGAAAATATTATACGTGCTGATGAAATCTTAAGAATAAAACTATATTTCACTTGGTTTCAATTAAATGTGAATGGTTTTTTCCATTTAAATATATATTTTATATATTTTTTTCAATTATAATGAAGAAAATCGGTTTCAAAAATATTCTTATAAGATTTTATAATGGGTTTTCAAATTATCCTAGAGTGTTTTGGTACACTAATTGATTTTATAAATGGTTACATGAATTTTAAAGGTGTTATTGGTTCTTAAAAATGGGTTTTAAAAAATATTTTTTTCTTTAAAATATTTTATATTCTACTGAGATTCCTTTGAAAGATGGTTTCATTAAAAATAATTTCTAGTATATAGGTATGAGTTCCGGTAGGAATATTAAAAGTATGATTTAAAATGAATGGGTCATAAAAGAATTTAATTACCTGATATTTTACAATATATATTTTCTTTAAATAAATGTAATGTGTTTGATAAGTTTCTTAACACGTAACACTGAACTAAAAAACATGACAAATTTTATTAAAATAAAATTACATGTAATAAATATTACCGCAATAATGCTTCCATAAAATTGGTGAGTAAAAATAAATATAATAAAAAATTTAAATCAATCTGTAATTGAAAATAATGGGTCCATTTTTAATAATAATGAATTTATAAAATTCAATTAGTATAGCCAAGTAACTAATATAATCAATTTATGACAAAAATTGTATTTTCTAAAAAATTGCATTTTTTAGAACTATATATTTTTATTTTAATAAAATGAATATATTATAGTTTAATGATGATAAAATATATTTAAAACAAGTATGATAAATTCACAATAATTTTATTAATAGTTTATTGTATAAAATAATATGATTATTTAATATTTAAAACTCATTATTTTACTAAAAGTGTTTTTCATTAGATTTTATATATCCGTTTAAAATATAAATTCCTAAATTTTGGAATCTAAATTTGAGAAAATAAACTTATTTTTTGTATTTATCATGTAAATAATATATTGATATTATTGTTTTTTATTTTTCTGAATGATATAATTTTAGGAAAATACTACAAAATACTATTTTCACCAACCTAGATTTTTTTAAACATAATTAGGATATCAGAACAATATAAATGATATGAAACATTTTTATCGAATAAATATATATTTTATTAATTAATGTATTAATTTCGATATTATTTTTAATTTACCAACCTATATTTGATATTTTAAGACTCATGTAATATTTTTTTGGTAAAACTACTTGTATGCGATATAAATTTAATATTTTAAAATTATTTTTTCATTTTAAGAAAATTAATATTATAAAATTATTTCCATTTTTAATAAGAATATTAAAATTAGTTAACAATGGAAAATATATTTTTTCACTAAAAATAATTACCATGTTTTAATATTATTTATTATGGTAAACGTTAATTTTAGTAAAAAATTAAAACTGAAGAGAAATATCCTAAAATCACTCAAACCCTATCACTAAATGAGTGTTTGAGAGGATTGTTAAGCTTATATAAACCCCTATCCATTAATTTATATTATTATATCTACTTGATCATGTAATTGTGGCTTGTCCTTTTGTATTATTAAAACAATTCCATTCTCCCCACTTATAAATGCGGTCTTTCATAACCCCTTAAAACACACTCTTAAAAAATCAATGTTTTGTAAAAAATATTCACATTTTACTTCCTCTAGAAGCCTATCACACTTCACTAAAACTCTAATGATAATAATTGTTCCTAATTCAACCGTTTCCAAGAAGTAATTCAAGATAATATTCACATTCTTAATGAGGTTACTGTTCTTTTTTGGAATATAGAAATTATGTGAAGGGTTTTCCAATAATAAATTTCATTCTTTGAGACTTATTCTAGATCCATAACATGTTTCATTTTTTGTGGTGTATATATTACTATATGGTTAACCATTATCATTATATTTATTAACTTCTAGTTTTTAATATATATATAGTTCAAGTTATATCCATCAATATCTTTTTGTATAAAGTGTTACTAAAATTGTATGGGATTTTGTTTAGTCATACATAAGTTATTTACGTTATAACGATACACCAAATTCATGCCTTTAAGTTTCCTATATTTTTATATTTCCCATTTCAAATGAAACTTGCATTCCACTCTATGAAGAAATGACATATTAAATTCATTTATTTTACATTTATGAATTTCTTTCTAAAAAATTATATCATTGTTAAGAATACCTCACATCTTATTTAATAGATGTTTCTATTCCATGTCCATATTTTATCTTCTCCATAATTTTATCTTTTTTATATGGAAAAAAAATTATGTGTTATCTCATGTGACCATCATATTTCCATTATCCTCTTTTAAAAAGGATTTTTTTATCCCTTTTAATGAACTGCTTTTAAAAAAAGGTATTTATAAATTTTAAAAAGTGTTTCCTTTCATGATCACATGTTTTAACATTCACTACTCATTTTCTCTAGATAATATTTTTGATTTTTTCAAGGATCCAATAATGATTATTCATCTTAGAAATAAAAGTTTTCAATTCACCTTTTTTAAACCATTATGTCTTTTTAAAGGATCCATTATTAAAAGTTCTTCTTATATATAAAAGTTTTTAAAAAATTCATTTGACCTTTTTGAAAAAAATTATGTACTTTTCAAGGAACTATTATTAAATATTATTTTTAAAAATAAATGTATTTTGAAAATTTTCACTTCACCATTTTTGATACCGTTATGTCTTTCGAGGATCAATTATTGGTGAATATTTTTAAAATAACGACTTCAAAAATGTTTTCCCTTAACCTTTTTGAAGACATTATATATTTTTAAGGATTTATTATTGATATTTAATTCTAATAATGATCTTGAAACTTCTTTATTTTTAATTGCGCAAAATTTATATTTTCTAATGTGAAGAATAAGTTTTTATTTTTAGGAAAATATTAATAATGGTTTTCTAAAAACCTTTTGAAGTGCCATTTTCTATTTTTATATTTATGTAAAAAGGATTGTATCTTTCTGAGGGTTATGTTTCATGAATTAATCTTTCAATTATCTAATATTATTTTCCCCTTAAATAATTAATCTCATCGAATAAAATAATATAATTACTGATATCTTATTATGTGATAATGTTCAATGTTTTCCTTGTATGATGGTGTTTTAAATTTATTCTAACATCCTCGAAACTCCTAATGTTACACTTAGGATATGTTCATATGATACCATCCACATTATTTCTATAAATGTCTTATGAAATTTTATATGGAATTATTCATGAATCCCATCTCTCTATTAAATTATTAAATTATGTTATTTTTGAATAATGCATGTTTTCATTATTTTAGTGAATCACATTTATGTATTATCATTATGTGATGGATGAGGTCCTGTATTTCCATCCAATGAATTGGTTTAAATTTATATCTCATGAGCTCAAGTGGGTACATGATTTTTTATCCCAATACTAAGAGGGTACATGGGTTTTTATCCCAATCCCAAGAGGGTACATGTGTTATTATCCAAATACTAATAGAGTACACAGTTTTTTAATCGATTCCCAAGGGGGTACGGGGGTTGTTAGGCCAAGCCCAAGAAGATACATTAGTTATTATCCCAATAACACTATGTTATGTGAATTAGGTATAAATTCATGATCAACTAGGTTATGATATATTATGGTTATTATTCTCACATTTCAATGTTATATGACCTTGTTATTCTCCATGTTTCATGATTATTTTCACATGACTACACACTCATTTTTTATGGTACATGTTCAATCATTTGATATTACATGTCCTTTTATTATGCCTTATTATAAACTCAAATTATTCCGTGTAAATTTTAAAAATATTTTTCAATCATGAATATGTGGTCTCATGTTTATAATCTATCATCTCATGAAATGTTGTTATGTTTTTCCATTACTGATCATTTGATCTCGCCCTTTATGTTATGTTTTTTATTCCCTGGGTTATGAAGAGGGGTTAACCTATGAGATATCTTCAAGGGGGATTTACTATAGTTTGATTATGGATAAATTTTCACACAAATATTCTTATGTAGAAAACAGACTATGACACTAAAACATTTTATATCATGGTTGAATGATTATTATGTGATCTAAAATTTAAATTATTGAAATATTTGTATGTTTTTGTTGACTCATCTCACCTGTTATCAACGATTCTATGTAAAGAATGTTTTTTTAGCATCAAATCCTGGAGTGCGGGTATGAGGATAGCGAGGCTTCACTTCCATGAGAGCTTGAAAGCATGAATGAATTATGGTAAGTTAGGGTAAAATTTATATAGTAGCTAATGGTTTTTATCAATGATTCTAAAAAAGAACTGGTAAATATTTAATAATATAATTAGTTTAATTAAAATTTTTAATGCATCTATTTAACAGTATATATTTATATAATTATAAATTTAATTAATATATTTATTATAATTTTATAAATATAAACTTATAAATTTATAATTATAATTATAAAAAATTATATTTAAAAATATTTGTATAAAACTTTATATATTTTATGTAAATATATATATAAATCTAAATATATATATAAGTATATATACTTATTAAATTATGAATATTGTAAATATATTGAATATTTAAATATATTTATTATAATTTTATAATAATTTAAGAAAAATATATTTATTTATAATTATAATTCTAAAGAATTTTTTTTATAAATATTTTTATATATTTACAAATAAATTAATAAATATATATTATTTATAAATAAATTAACAAATATATATTATTTATAAATATATAAATATATATATTATAAAATTATTATAAATATATTTATTATTTAAATATTTTTTTTTAATTTTAGAATTATTTAAATATATTTTTTTACTTCTAATTATAATTGTAAATATATATTTTTCATTTTTTTAAATACAAATATATTTATATAAATATATATAATTATATAATTATATATATTTATATAATTATATATAATTATATAATTTTATAATTGAATATATATTTATGTTAATATATAGATATATATAATTATAAATATAATAATTATATTTCTAATTTGAATATATTTTTGATGATTTTTTAATTATATATATATATATATTTATAAATGTAATTGTAAATAAATACTTTTCAAAATTATTTATATATAATTTTAAATATATAATTTTGAATATAATCAATACATTTATTATTTAATTATATTGTTTATAATTTTATAACTATTTAAATATGTAGTTACTTATTTATAATTATAAATATAAATAAATATATTTATAAATATCTTTATATCATTATAAATAAGTTTATATAAATAAATATATATATTAATATATAATTATAAATAAAATAAATATATTTATTTTAATTTTATAATTATAGAAATATATATTTATAATTTAATAATTAAATAATTAAACTAAAAAATTATTAAGAGTTTCATTTAAATAGATAAATTATATAAATTTTAAATATATTTTAAATATTACAACATATTAAACAAAAATGAACAAATAATTTTCTCATATATTGTAAACATATTTAAATGATTACACATATAGTAAATAAATATATATTTAAATAATTATTACAAAATAATTAAATATAATTTTAAAATTTTTAATTAATATATAATAATAAATGATTAAATAAATTTAAATAAATTTCAAAAAAATAAAAAGGTGAATTTTCTGACATTTAGATAAATTATTGACATAAAAATGTACACATCCACATCCACACACACACATATATGCACACACATTCACATATATATTAGGTTCTTGGGGGTACAATTACATTAAACACACACACACCACACACATGCTGGAAGGGAAGTCCAAAACCCTCCAATTAATAACCCACACATCAAACCTTATTTGTTCAGTACGTGTCCCAAAGGCTCAGTGGGCAGGAATACTATTACAAATCCTAAAGGCCCAAAAACTATCCTGAAGGCCCAGTGTAGTGTCAGGCCAAAATTATATTGCCAACGTCACCACCTATGTTTGTCATGCGTCATGCCTACACCACCACGTACATACATGTACAAATATTTTGAATTATTTAATATCAATATAATTATATATTTAAATAAATATATTAATTTATAGATTATATAATTTTTAAATAAAATACTAATATATTAAATTTATTATAATTATATACATATTTTTTAATTAATGTAAATAAATAAACTATTACTTTTTTTGAATAAAACTAATTTGATAATTTTTTGTATATAATATTATAAAAATAATATTCATTTTTTGTTAAATGTTATAGAAATCATATATTTATATTAAATATATATATATGAATTTATTGTAATATAAATATTATTTAAAAATATATAAATATTTATATATAAATTAAATTAATCACTATGACCTTTATCAGTGCTAGAAAAAAATGTTGATAAGGTGTCACTTTTATCAGCACTAAAAAATAACAAATAAAAGTCACCACTTAATCAACATTTTTTATCTAGCACTGTTAAAGGATCGTGTTGGTTGAGTTGTGATCTCTAGTTTTCTTGATTCTATCAAGAGGATACCTAAAATCGGAGGGGTTGTTAGAGCCTTCTCAGAAGATATAATGAGAGTTTCCGGAAGAAGAGATTTTAGTAGTGTCTCACACACATCTCACATGCCAACATCAGAAAATTCCACTGTCTTTTATAGATGAATCCTGGTGCTCCCACTTCATAATTCATCATATGTGTTTCTGTCAGTTTGGTAATTATTTATTGAATTTATTTCAATAAATAAATTCAGAGGTATGAATGAACCACCCATTGGTTCGAATAAAATGAAATCATTCAAGGGTAAACTAAAAATATATAAATAAATATATATTATATTCATACATCATGTATCTAAAAAATATACACACTATATGAATATTTTATATTCATAGAATATATAATATCATATATATTGATATATATATATTTCATGAATCTCATGCATATACATTGTAGTGCACATCCAACATTCTCCTACTTTCACTAAAATATTCTAAGGACATTACACATAACTTCACAACTCTTTGTGAATCCATCTAAAGGCTTTTCATATGGTCCTTCATCAAAATCAAAATATTTTGTAAAGACACTTTATCTAAAACATTATTGAAATCCTATTCCCTAAATGTGTGACTTTTCACCGCTTAACAATATCGACTAAAATTATGGAATCCATGTTTCATAGATGTGAGCAAAGAGAGACCTATAGAAATGTTCTATCCATATTATTCACCTATCAATTTCTTCACTCAATGGCCCAATTATAATGAGGTGTTCATACTAAAGACACCTCATGATTGATCCCATGTTTTTTATGTCATTTTTAAATTCAATAGATATATGTGTTGTTCTGTTGTCAGATCATTAATTCTTCGTTATGAGGCTGATTTAATTCTCAACTATTCTAAGATAACTCTCCATGCAACTATGCACTTCTCATTTTCACTACATAAAAACCACACATTTTGTTATAATATAATCATAAATAAAAGTAATTAAGTACCTCTCTCTGTATGTTCCATCCACATTCATTGGGCCTCCCACATTTGTGTGAACAAGAGAATTAATATTTTATGCCCTTTTGTTATTCAGATGATAAGAATTATGAACCATCATTCCTTGCCTGAAAGTATCACATGTCTTTTCTCTATCAATATTTAGATTGGGAATGTCGACAATAATATTTACCCATAATATTCTGTCCATTATCCGTTGAATAATGTGACCCAGGTTCTGGTGCTCGACGTTTTCTTCCTCTTCAATTGTTAAAACAATCTCTTTCTTTACATTCTACCTATTATAAATTACCATTTTTCATATTGAATTTCATTAGATAATTACATTTCTTTCCATTGATGGTTCACCCCTTCTGATTAAATTTCACTACTAATTATAATTCACATTGTTGACTCACACTCAAAAGATTGTGAAGAATGATGTCTGTGTAGAGAACTTATATCTGCATTAGCTCATCATTTGATAATTTTATATTTCCTCTTCCCTTGATATATAAGGCACCATCATTGCTAAATCTCACTATTCTATACATTTTTTTCTACATGTATTTATTTCCTATGACGTGGGAGGATCATCAACTATCAATAATACAATTGCTACTATTTTTTAATTCTTTTATTGGAATTTTTACAAGGTTTGATTTCTCATTTTTCTTCACTTCTAGCCATGAGATGCTCAATTTTCCATGAACTGTTTCCTAGGGCCATGTCGTGACTACCCCAAGATCTCCTTCTATAGGCCAGGGTCTGGTGACTAGCACCAGAAAGGCATATCTCCAAATGGAAGGCATTTCCTTTAAACATGCACACACACACACACACCCAACCACATCCCAACACAATGAAAGGGGGAAACAAGTATACCACTAAAACAAAGCTGAGAGAAAGTACAAGTGAAAGTAATTGGGATAGTATTCAAACCAATCAAGGAACTGAAAATAGAAAAGTACAAAAGGAAACTCTGATGGCCATCTGCAGAAAACCCCACATGCTACTAAGAGTAGTGAAGAGACTGGGATCTGAAGTAGTATGTCCTACCCACCCTGTCCTAATGGTCCCCAACTGGTCCCAGACTACCAATTCCACCATAATATCATCCATCAATCCTATCCCTCTAAGCACCCCTATGGAAACGTCGAATGTCTTGGCCTGACACAACACATGTAGGAGAATCTCGTGCATGGGTGAGTATAACAATATTCTTTTGGGACCCTGAGACCCCTGAAGGTCTCTCAATAATCCGTCAATTAGAACACCACAAAGTAAATACCAGAAATGTAATACCACAAAATAAGATCTCCAAAACATAACATAAAGTAAAATATTCATCTCACACTAGGTATAACATAAGTATAGAAGAAAATATGATTAGTCGTAAAGTTGGATAATTTTATTCTATTTATAGGATCTTATGCTAATCCATATTGGGATTCTAGGTGCTGACCCATAGAGGATCACTAGGTTCAGACCCATAGAGGATCAATAGGTGTAGACCCAAAGAGGATTTCTAGGTGCTGACCCATAGAGGATCACTAAGGGATGACCCAAAATCGATCGCTAGGTGCTGACCCATAGTGGATCGCTAGGTGCTGACCCACACATGATCTCTATTATTTCTTCACATCACAACCACCCACTGGATTCCCACACATAGTATGCTTGATTTTTGGAAGATCCACTCCACAATCCATAGGCCATAACTCAACCACCACTAATTCCCACATAAATTAACCCCAAAGTACCTTCTTATTGTAAGTGTCCCAACGCAATAGAGAACTCGTCGATCGGACTCACAGTCTGTTAGATATGAGATTTTTAGTAAAAGGTTCCTCATTGGATTCAAGTCAGATCCAACTCGGAAATACCCTAAATTCCACTTAAACTCATGTGTATTATATTAAAAGGACCGGCTCTATGCTGGTGTCCTCACACCATAGATATTGCGTCAATAGAATTCCCGATTTCCATGTTATGATCGTTTCAGTGAAGCGGGACCGGTCGGGTCTGGGTCCAGCCCGAGTCGGTGGGACTGACCCGAACTAACCCTGTCCAGGGGTTTGGTGTGGGTCTCGTATGGGTGCAGTATAGCTGGCCCATTGGGCTTGTGGGTTAGGCTTGGTTGGATGAGTCCGGCCCGACCTCGCGGGTTTGGCCCGACAGTGCGGGTCCAGCCCGATGAGCCGCAGGTCCGGCCCGCAGGCCAACCAATTTCGCCATAGGTGGGCCGGTTCGCCTATCCTGAATATGGTTAACATCCACGTTTGGCCTCCCTCTCACCCTTCGATTGACACGGGGTGGCCTCCTCGCTGAAATCCAGAGACCGGGCGCGACTCCACGTAGCTGGCCATTTCTCATGCACACGGACTGGGTCTACATGCCTCTAGTGCATCTGAGCAGACAACTCCTCCACATAGCGCATAAGGGCACCGCGCCACCTCACTACGAAGACCACTTGTACGTGACTTCCTACCGTCTCCACCGGTGCACTGGTGGTACCTTCAATGGGCCCTAATACCCATGATGGTCTCCCTATCCTATCATCATAAGACTTCTTCCTACTTTGTGAAGTCCTCATATTATCTTGGATGATCTACAGTTTCGTTGTAGTAGTCCATACCATCTCTGGACCCATGAGCGCCGACTCTCTTGGGTCTGTCTAGCATATGGGTGATCTGCAAGGTCACCCTCAGAAGGCCTAAAACAGTTCCATTGCAAAGGTGGGTTGTTAGATTTTGTTATATGAAAGGTCCACCAGTGGAAGGTGGTCCTCCCAACTTCAACAAAAGTCTAGGACGCTAGCATGTAGCAGGTCCTCCAGGGTTTGTATGGTCTTTTCTGTCTGACCATCAGTCTGGGGATGAAAATCTATGCTAAAACGTAACTAAGTCCCGAAGGCCTCCTATAATCCCCTCCACAGCCGGGACATAAAGTGAGCATCACGATATGAGAGGATCGTTGAAGGCACCTCGTGGAGCCTCACTGTCTCCAAGACATAGAGGCATCCCAAGCCCTCTACCGACCCATTCTCCAAGATGGGTAGAAAGTGAACCGGCTTGGTTATTTGGTCAATGATCACCCAGATAGAATCATGGACCCTATATGTATGTGGTACCCCGCTCACAAATTCCATTGAGATACCATCCCATTTCCACTCTGGTACCTTGAGTGGCTGGGCCAATCCTACCAGAACCTGATGCTCAGCCTTCACTTACTGAGAATTGAGGCATCATGAAATGAACTCGGCCAACGATCTCCTCATCCTTGGACACCAGTATTGACGTTGCTGGTCATAGTAC
Organism: Viscum album; assembly: GCA_963277665.1. NCBI lineage: Eukaryota > Viridiplantae > Streptophyta > Magnoliopsida > Santalales > Viscaceae > Viscum > Viscum album. Next base: position 1,613,825,523 of record OY728151.1, read on the forward strand.
ATCTTCTCCACTCTAGGATTTACCACAAAAGGGGATGTATGGAACTCCCTCAACAAATCCTCCCACAGCATCACTAGTACTATGGTGTGTCCTCTGAAAAGGATGAAGTGATTCCTACCTATCAAAAATCCATCAGCAGCACCTCCTAAGGATATCTAAGCATGTCGGGCCTCATTGTCAACATCCAAAATTTGTGCCTCCTTAACCCATTTTAAGAGTGGGGGATTGATAGTCATAAACTGGAGTTATGCTGCTCCATCACTATCCATGAAGGATATCTTCATCATGGCTAGCTGCTCCATCACCTCACTCAGAAGATGCAAACCAGACCTCCTACTGAGTTTGTCTAACACCACATTCCCCTTCCCATGAGTACAAACTATCTCAAAGTCATAGTCCTGGTGGAACTCCATCCTCACCGCTATCTCATGTTCATGCCCTTATGTTAGAAGATATACCCTAGACTATTGTGGTCGGAGTAGATAGTAAACCTTTCACCCATCAAGTAGTGTCGCCACATATTCAAGGAAAATACCACTACTAATAACTCTAGGTCATGGGCTGCATAGTTCTGCTCATGATACCTCAACTACCACGAGCCGTAGGTGGTCACTGCTCGCTCCAACATTAGGATACAACCTAGTCCGGTCCTTGATGCATCACAGTAGACTACATACCGATCAACGTCATCTGGTAGCCTCAAGATGTGGGAACTCATCAGTCTATTCCTCAGCTCTTGGAAACTCTGTTGGCATCTCTCCTTCCATATGACGGGTTGTCCCTTCTTTGTCAATGCTGAAAATGGTGCTGCTACTTTGGAAACTCCAGGTATGAATATCTGGTAGTACCCAAACAACCCCAAGAAACTCCGCACCTTGACCACGATCTAGGGTTGCTCCCAAGCATGAATTTATTCTATATTCATCAGATCCATTGAAACTCTAGACTTTGAGAAGAAATGTCCCAGAAAGTGGACATTTGGAATCCAGAATTGGCACTTTGAGAAATTACCATAAATCTGGTGTTCTCAGAGTTTGTCTAAGATTATCTGAAGATGTGCAGAATTATCCTTCTCCGACAATGATTACACAAAGATGTTATCAATGAAGACCACCATGAATGATCGAGGTAAGGCTGTATGATGCTGTTCACGAGTCCCATGAACATTGTTAGGGAATTGGTCACACCGAAAGGCATCACCAGGAACTCATAGTGGTCGTAACGGCACCAAAAGGCTGTCTTCGGCACATCCTCATCCTATACATGATGCTGGTCATAACCTGATCTGAGGTTGATCTTTGAGAACCACCTCACTCCCTTAAGTTGATTTAAGAGGTAATCAATCCTCGGCTATGGATACTTGTTCTTCACGATCACCTGGTTCAGGTGCCGAAAGACCATGCATATCCTCAAGATATCATCTTCATTATTTTCAAACAACACTGGGGCTGCCCATGGAGAAACACTGGGCCATAAAAACCCCTTCCTATACAATTCCTCTAGCTGTAACTTCAACTCACGATGCTCCACTGGAGACATATGATATGCAGGTGTAGTTATCAGTGCCATCCCTGGGTATATGTCAATGTAGAAGTCTACCTATATGCGAGGAGATAGTCTTGGGAAATATTCTGGAAAGACGTCTTCATATTCATCTACCACTATAGGAAATCTTAGACTCCCCTTATCCACCACCCCAAGGGTGAGGCTAGCAAACTGGTAAGTGATCAGTTGAACCCTTCTCTAAGAAAGACCATCTTTTGCTGAAATGGTTCCCTTATCACCAGTGAAGGAAAATGTGGTCCCATCCTCCTGGGCACACTGAACTTTGCATATAAAAAAATTGTTCTAAATATGGACTATGGATAACCAATCCGTGCCCAAGATGAAATCGCAAGGCCTTGACGTTACTATTATGGGATCCCAGCCGAAGATCTCGCCTCCTAGAGTAAGATCACTCTACTAGAACCTATGTGTAATTGTCGAATCCCCTCCCATAGGAGTCTTTAATTGTAAGGATCGACCCAATGGATCCACCAAAATATCCGAGTTCTGAACGAGTGCCATGGAATGGAAGGAAGGACTAGAACCTATATTCATAAGAACTGAAACTATAGTGGATTAGTCATAGATCATACCTCAAATCATATTTGGAGCGTAGTGGTCATAGGCCTCCATGTCCTAAAGCTGCCCCGCCCCTGTCCACATGCTTGTGGAGCTCGGGGTAGACCTCTTGGGTGTGGTGGTGGTAGTACCTCAAACTATCATCCACTTCCTACTACTCGACCTACTCCCCTACCACATCTTCTAGCCTACGAACCTCCCCGCTCGAACCTATATAGTTGTATCGGTAGTCCCTAGACCACTTTCTGATCATGCGCCTGGGAAGGAAGATAGTCATGAGCCATGTGCCATGTCCGCCTCAAGAGTAACAAACTCTAGTACTCATATGACCTCCTCTACCACATGATCTTCGTACTTCTGACCCTGTGTACTAGTGTTTTCCTCCAAATGGTCTGGCCCATTTGGGCCTCTATGTCATTTGTCCACTACCTGATGTATATGACTCGACCACCTGTCATCCTATTGTGGCTCTCACTATCTGTGCCTGATCTTCAAGGAAGATCCCCACCATTAGGGCTCTTTCAAGGACTCCAGCCTCCATCAGGATGCTGAGTGAAATCATCGACACACTAATCTCCCATTGGAGTCCCTACTCAATGGCCTTTTACCTGATGAAATGGTCTCTTACTGTGTCAGTGGAGTAGCATGTGAGGTTAGTAAACCTCGATTAGTACTGGTCCACAATCATCCTACCTTGCTTCATGCGTAGTAACTCCTAAATATGCACTGAAATTAGTGTCGCTGGTACAAAATCTACCATGAAGAGGCTATGGAAGTCCATACAGACAAGGGTTTCCTCCTCATGTGTCTGGAGCATCAAAATCCACCACCTCCATGCCATGCCTTGAAAAAGGACAGCGACTAGAAGTACCATCTGGTCTGTCGGTGTCTCTACTAGGGAAAAACCCGAGTAACTATCTCTATCCAATCCTATGCTACTTGAGGTTCTGTATCACCTTGAAACCTCAGATATCTCTACCTTTGGAACTCGTGAAACACACTCAGAAGGCGTACACTGTATGGAGGTTGGTATGGTAGCAATTGTTGCTCCCCAGGTGGTGGTGGTGCTGGTACACCACCTGAAGGTAATATCGATGTAAGTGGTCCCTGCACCGATGCCTCATCGCTCGGTGGACCATCATCATGATCTACCACTTGAATCCTAGATGTAAATCTTTGTGGAGTCATCCTGTAGAGAAACAGATGCACCAAGGTCAAAAAGTTATACTTGAGCTGACTCAAAATAGATCAAGAGAAAAATATTTCCAAAACACATGCAATAAGTGTTTTCGTGTATCGAGTTGGAAACCAGAATTCAGGGTCCTTTTGTGTGGATATGTCAGCTGCCACACTAATACTAGACTCCTTGGACTGAAATTCAAACATGAGACACTTAAAACTACTGCACCCATTGAAAATAATGAGTCATAGTTCTTCTAGTTGAGCCGACACCTTTGATACCACTTTTTCATGACCTGTCCCCCAGGGCCCATGTCGTGACTACCCCAATATTTCTTTCCATAGGCCATGGGCCGGTGACTAGTACTTGAAAGGAATATCCTTTGAAGGGAAGGCATTGCGTTTAATCCTGTAAACACACATGCCCAACAACATCCCAACACACTTAAAGGGGGAAACAAGTATACCACTAAAACAAAGTTGAGTGCAAGTTCAAGTGAAAGTAAGTGGGCCAAAATACAAACCCAACAAGGAACTGAAAATAGAATAGTACAAAAGGAAACTATGATGGCCATCCATGGAAAACCCCACCTGCTTATGAGAGTAGTGAAGCTACTGGATGCTGAAGTAGTATGTCCTGCCTGCTCGGTCCTACTAGGCCCCACCAGGTCCAAGGCCACCAATTAAATCGTCGTAGCATCTGTCAGTTCCGTCCCCCTGAGCACCTCTCTAGAAACATCGACCATCTGCACCAGACACAACACATGCGGTCAAAGCTTGTGTAGGGGTGAGTATTACAATAATCAGTGGGGACCTCGAGACGCCCAAATGTATATCATTAATAAATGAATAAAAAAACAAGAAAATAAATTCCACATGGGTTATACCATGATGAATGATCACAAAAACATAACATAATGTAAAAGGCGTAGCTCAAACTTGGTATAACTTATGTACACAAGAAAAGAAGATTAGTTGTAAAGCTAGATCATCATATTCTTTGAAGAGTCTATGTAGTTGATCCACATATGGTTTCTAGGTGCTAACCCATAGACTGTCGCTAGGTACTGACCTATAGAGGATTTATAGGTGCTGACCCATAGTGGATATCTAAGTGCTAACCCATAGAGGATCGATTGGTGCTGACACACGCAGGATCACTATTCTTTTTTCACATCAGATCCAACCATTGGATTCCCACATACAGAATGCTTGATTTACAGAGGATCCACTCCATAAAAAATTGGTCATACCTTAAGCACCCTGAATTCCCATATAGAGTAACCCCAAATGCCCGTATTGTTTTGAGGGTCCCAATACAAAAGAGAATGCGTCGATCGGATGCCCGGTATGTATGTTATGGGTTTTTTTTGTAAAAAGGTACCTGTTGGAATCGAGTTCGATCCAACCCAGCCGTACATCAAATTCTTCCAAAACTCAGGTGGAGTATTTCTAACGGACCACCTTAGTGCAAGGGTCATTGAACCATAGATGGTGTGTCAATCGGATGCCCAGTCTGAAAGTTGTGATCGTTTCAGTGAAACAGGGCTGGTCAGGTCTAGGTCTGGTCTGATCTGATCAGACCGACCCGACGCGACCCTATCCAAGAGACCGATGTGGGTCCCTCAGGGGTACAGTCTGGTCGGACCATTGGGATCTTGGGTCCATATTGGTAGGACGGGTCTAGCATGGTGGTGGGTCTGGCCAGTGTTGCAGGTCTGGCCCGATAGTGTGGGTCTTGCATGCTAAGCCGCGGGTCTGGCTCGCTGAGTCACAGGTCTGGCCCGCGGGCCAAACCGGTCCCCTAAAAATGGATCAGTCACCTGGATGGGATGTGATAAGAAACTGGGCGCAGCCTCCTTTCCACCCCATGTATGACGCAACACGACCTCCTCACTGCGATGAAGCGACCGTGACATCTGCACACGACTGGCCAGGCTGGATGTCCATTTCGCACACACGCATGCCAAGTCCACTTACCTCCAGTGTGCCAGAGCGGTCGGAGTAGGCCACTCCTCCACGTGGCGCTGATGGGTGCCACACCACCTCACCACCGCTGGCTGCCACTGCCGGCACGGGTGTGCTGGTGGTACCTTTGAGAAACCACTAGAGTCTCTCCAGTTGTCTGGTTCTAGAGCCGATTGTGTATATATAATTTCTAGCCCATCGCCTTCCCTATGAAGGCCTCAAACTCACTTTTCCATTCTTTCAAGAATTCATCCACAAAGAACGCATAATAAAAAAACCCTAGCGGAGGTTCTGTTCTTTCTTGGGTCGGCCTGCACTCTCCGCATTAGAGTTTAATCATAGGGATAACATGAATATAATCACACAGCTTGAAAAACCCAAAATCATACCCTATATAATATCCACCCATAAGAACGAGCTATTCACGGATCAACCTATTAGTTGGTCGATCCGCATTCGTCATTAATGTTCATGAACGAGGAAGAAATCATCAGATACTTAGAACACACGAACCCATACATTGTTTATGTTTTATGTCAAAGCATTCATCCTCGAGGTTTCATGATGTCGACATCACTTCGGGATCCATTATTCAAGGCACTTCAAAGATGATCAAGTATCACTGATGTTAGTTGTTCTCCTATAGAGAGGAAAACCGCCGACTGTTCATCGGAGAATCTCTACAGTCAATTCCCCATTATCCCACGTCTTGATTTAATAAAAAGAATAATGTTTCATCATTTCTGTTACACTGTGACATCGCATCGTTATTCTATTTTGGTTACTTTATTGAATTATTATACTACATGATACGATCCATTAATGAGGCTCATTAATTCTCCTCATCTCCACCTGGTCGCTGCACCATAGCATCACCGTTCGCCACCAAATGGGTATTAAAGAAATTAAATAATTCTTTTAAATTATTTTATTATTTTTCTCAAAAAGTCCAAAAAATAACCTTTCTGCTGGGCCCTTTCTGGCCAATGATAAGTTATTTCTTAGTGAATCCTAGTGTTTTGAGTTCAAATATTCCCTCGAATTTATGATCCGATCAATGGTTAAAAATATAAATAATTATGCCCACACATTTATTAAACATACCTTAAAAAAATAAAAAATCTATTTCGGGCTCACCAGGCCTCAGAATCACTTGTCGTCAGAGCGTGTGGTCTCGAAATAATTCCATATAATTAACAAAACTTCTTGGAAATTGAATGACATTACACGACATGCAAGAGACAATAGATAGCCTCTCAAATCTCTTTTCAACATGAATTGTTGTATCATAATCGTATTATTCTTCTAGAGGAGAATAATTATTTTAAAGGGTAATTATCCTTGGTTTACCTGTATTATCTTGTATTAGATTTTTTTAGTTATTGTTCTTACCATTCCTCTTAAAATAACGAATTGATTTATGAATAATGTTATAATGGTTAAAATAACATCCATATAAATTATTTCATCTATATGATGAATAATATGTTCTCATTCTCCACTTCTAGTGAATTACCCATATTGATAGCTCTATGCCTCTACAATGTAATACATGGTATGGACATGAAATCCATAGAATTGAAATTTAATAAGCTGAAATATCTTCTCATTTCCATTCCTCCACATGTTCCCATCATTTAAATAGAAATTTGATAGATGATACACTTCATACGATGAGGATTATTTTCAACTCTTTTCTCTATTTGGTTTGATGATGTTTTTGTATGGACATCTGAAACCTTTATGGTATTCCCAACATTCTACTACCTTTTTATTTTTTATCATCATATTTATAGTCATTTATGTTTCATTATCATAGCCAATTACTCGTTTACCCATTAATATGAATATTTGATCATTCTATGAATCTCTACTCCTTTGGAACCATGATTTAATCATTCTAGAGGCTCTTCATATAAAATCCTTAAAAACTATAAATTATTCTTCAATTAAACTAATTTTGATTTAGTTTCCAATTTACTCCTTAATGAAATTAATTTCTATTTGGGGCCCTCAACTATGTTTTTTATCTCCTCCTATCTCAACGTAAGGTCATTTATGAATTTTTCTTACTCTTAAATCCTTAGTTTAAACTCCACAAGATCTTCGAATCTTAAAAGCCTTTTTAAATTTTCTTCTATCTCTGCTTGTAGTAGATTAATATACTCTTCTTGAATATCTACATAATCTGATGAATCTATTAACAAAACTCCCATATTTTTATTTCTGTTTCATTGAATGTCTTTCTCATCAAGGGAACCACCGAAGTTCATCATTGAGATCAACAACACCATTCAACTAATTTTCTTTAACTTTTATAGGTTCTATCTTTTCAACTATAGATATCAATGTAGTTTTAATAATAGATTTAAACTCTGGTTCTATATATTCTAAAAATTCCTTATAATCTTTTACATATTTTTTGATGGAACAATTTCTCTATAATTTATTTTCTAATTTGAAGTCTCCCTTTTTTAGGGACCTCTTGAGAGGCCTTTACATGATTTATCCTACACTTTCTACATCATTAAATCACATTGAGCACTAAACATGAATTTTTTCTACCTTAACACATTGAAAATAAGACAAAGGAATCTTTCCTTAGAATCTCCCTTTTTCGTCCATTTATTTTTTTAGAAAAGACAATAATTTCATCATACTCATCATCATCATCATCACTAAATTTTATAATGTCACATTTTTCCATGGCTTTGAATACTATTTCCATTATTTCTTGAATTATTCTATATTGTATTTTGAGTCTAATTTCAAAATCCACCTGACTAGTTTGTAGATCTACAAGAGAATAATTAAATATATTTCTATTTTCAAGATCTAACACATTAGTAATGAGATTAAATAAACTATCTAAATTTTCATCTAGATGAATTTTTATATCATCAATCTAATTGTGAAAAACTTGATATTTGGACACCTCCACATTATTATCTCCCCCATATATATTTTCTGATTTCTTCCGCATGCACATGAATGAGGTGAAAATTGAAACCTTCGAATAGATATTATTAGATAGGTTTGTAGTTACTGTATTTTGAGCATTGGAATCTAAAAAAATCATTTTCCTATTATTTTTTGTTATAGAAAGTCCTTCCACATCACTAACCTAAATCTATTTTGCTATGTCATAGATTAAATCCATTCCAATATATCGTATATGAGATCATATTCTATTATTCCAAATATGAATTATTCTTCATAAAAAAGTGGAACTCCCCAAACATTCCTAGGATTATTCATAATAGAAAAGGAATGATTTAACCCTCATAACATATTTTCTCTAATTCCACTTTTAGTACCCTAGAACACCCTTAGATGGGAGAGGTGAATCCGGGTGTCAATTTTTCCTTCAAATGAGATGAATCTTTTTCCGATGTTAGTAGGAACCTGTTAATCCTATCTAATAGATCATGTAGTTATCAAGATTCCAAATATAGAAGTTGTAACACAACACTATATTTTTACATGGTTTACCACTATGGGCTATTCTAAGGAGCATATGATGACAATTCATTGGTAAAACCTAAAACCACAAAGATTCACTTGGTATTATAGATTATAGTTGTTCAAGAGTGGCCACTCTATACCAAGAACACTGATTTTACAATAATTTTAGGGAAAACAAACTCCCTCCCTCAGGTCACATCCATCGACCACCTTTATCACTTCCATTTGTGAACTCTTTCTTAGATTATCGACTTGAAGGTTTCATCAATTGATTGGGAATAGAAGTATTTCTCCCAGATTATCATGTGTCTCTTCTTACACCATAGTCTTAAATTTATGATTTTGGAATTATTGTTGAATAAAACTAGATGATCAACACTACTATTATCAAATCTCTTGGCCTTTGAGAAACCCCCTTATTATATCATGGATTATTCATCCATTCCTAATCCACTACAATTAATGAAGCTTACATCCTTTACAAAGCTCCTAGACTTTTCTAAAATCTAAAAACATTAAAATCTCATAGTCTTAATGAAGAACCATATTCAAATATTCATTATGGACAATCAGTTTTAACCATACTTTTCATAAATCATGGGGTTGTTAAGAGTTCTTGGTTCTCAACAAATAATACCTCCACTAAATATGAGATATTCACCCTTTCTCTAAATTACCTTTGTGCCTCAAATGAGGGGTGGTTAACTATTTATAGACAATGCATCCTTCATAATACATTGATTGTCCCCAATAAATTTTCAAGAAGAATTTCATTTATGTTCATAAATATCCTTTACTTGATGAATATATTGTGAAATTTTTCATTTCCTGAAGCTTCTTGTAATCATGTATCTTACATTCAGTCCATCATTCCTTTGTAATTCTTTCCCATCCTCTCTTTGAAACCTTCAAAACTCCATGAAAATAGATTCCTTCATGATGCTCCACATCTTTGTGCAACTCCCACCTTCACAAAATCCATTACTTGACATTATATTTTATGATCCATTCCTGTAAATCCTCATTTCATGAAGATTTACCCTTCCTCATTATATTTCACTCAAATTCTGGGAAAACAATTGAAAATGATTCCTCCTTCAACACTGAAGCCACCTTAACTATAAGATCACTTGTATTCTGAACTCACTAATTAATCTTGTGTGGATTGGAAAAAAACACAAAAACAAACCATTTCCATGTGTGAAAAAACTTGGTTCCAACATTATTATTACTAGCCCATGTATAATGGATGTTGAGACAAGGTTGCGGCTAGTTTTGAAAAAGATGATTCATGATCCCTTGGCATGCAATGTTGGGGATGGCGTCTCACATCATTTTTGAATAGTGGACATGATGTTTCATGTTCTTCTAGAGGTTGTTGGACATGATGTTTACTTCACTAATTGGGTTGACATATATGATGATAACTATATTCCATTTTGAATTATTTTCATAGTACTCTATTTATACCATTATAATTTTATGACTACCTGAGGATTCTTGGCATACAACATGAGTCCTAGCTAGTATTAGTGTGTATATATATATATATGTCTATATATGTCTCTATAAATATAGTTTGTGTATATACATTCATATTTATTTGTGTATATATATATAAATATAATTATATACATACACATATATATATATATATATTGTCACATGATTAGAGATATTATGACTTTAGCTGATATAGGTACAATTAGGCATGTGTCCTATAGGAACCTAACCTTAATTGGTTACCATTTACTTTTCTATTTTACATTATTATACCAACACACTTCCTTTTTATATGAACTAGTTTGATAATTAATATATGTCATTGGTGGTGGCCAACTGAGTATATCCCACTCCCTATTCGGGATGTTGATTGGTACCTGAATAGACTTCTTGATTCTAGGTTGGGATAGAGGTAAGAGTTTGGTAATGGATTTGTTATTTTCTACCTATAATGGATTACATGAGTAGAGGAACTAACTTATGCTTTCAATTATATTGTATTTATCATTGGATTCTTTTTATTTTTTTATATCATAGGGTATATGGCTTTTACTAAGTATCCCATGCATTTCCCTTTCTATAGAGTACTATGACATGATCATATTTTTGTCTATGACTTGGTCTATTTATTATGACTTTAATTATTATCTTGATATATGTATTTAATTGTTGTTGTTTATTTATTTTCATTATTTACCTTGTAATTTATAACATTGTGTTACACACTATCAAATTGGAATATTCTTCTAACTATCACACACTAAAACCTTTCTACTAGTTGTCAACCTCTTTCATATGGGGAGGATTTCTTGAGAATATGTGGAAAATTGGCATGGGGAACCATTTAGTGGATCCCTGGTTAGGATTCCACAAAGTTGTACGAAAGGTAATTTTTTTCCTTTTGTATTAATATTTTTTAATGGTTAGACAATATAAATGAATGTGATGGAATTTGGTAAATAAACTATGTCTAGGAGTAGTTAACCAACATATAAAGAAACTCCATTTTACTTGGAATGGATCATGATATTCTTTATTACACTCTTTAGGGTGATAAAATTTTCACCATTGGGTGACACACTTGATTTATGATGTCAATTTTTGGTATTTCTCATTTACCCTTGGCTTGGTAAGGCATGTGAATACTATTCAGGAATCATCATTGGTATGCAGTGATTCATATTTTAATTATTATACCATTCAATATAGGTATATCTTGTATCTTGAATTGAATTATTTCTTCTGTTTTTTTGAGTTCCCTGATATTTATGTTTAAATTGTAATAAAATTTCTTAGATGGAGATAAATAATTTTTAAATTAAAGTGTCTACATCAACCATAAAAGTTTCTCCCTATATATATTGATGGTGAAACCTAAATTAACTGATTATGGAATTTTTGAGCCATAGACCATCTTTCACATGGGCTGGAATATTAGTGGTGGTAATTAATTTGATGTCAATTACAATCTTTAGAGAGTATGGGCCTCTATAAACTGGGAACGCTAATCAATCTTCATGAACCGTTGTAGAGGTTGGTTGCAGCTACATGACATTCCAATTCCAATTTATAATGTATGGACTCTATAAATCGGTAATGATAACAAATATAACTGACAATGATGAATATATATATATATATATATAACAAATATGAATTTTCCAATCCTTGGATATTAAATAATGTTCTCTATTAAATAGGGATCCTAATTCCAATGTAAATTGTGTTTCCCCTATACCTGTCAATTGACACCCTATATATTGAGACATATATTATGTGATTTTAGATATTAAACCTAACCCAAAATTATTATAATTAAGGAGTGTATTTTATAACTTAAATGATATTTTAAAATTACCATGATATAGATCTATGAGCATGAACACAGGCGTTGACACTTGTACAAAAAAGCTTTGTACCAATTCTATTTGTTTTCTATAACATATTCAATTATAAAATTTTATTTGGAGGTCTGTTTTGGAAGTTATAGTAATATTGAACCATGAAAAGATCATATTGAGTGTCGGGAAGGTTTTGATGAAAATAATATATAGGTGGTGGGCACTGAGTCACCAGTATTACCTCCTATAGTTCCACATGGGAATCTTTCAGCCTATGTTGTGAACTGATGCTTTGTTCTAGTAGATTTTTCATCAGATTATACAATACATTGGTGGAGCTTCACCATTTTCCTATTCTATGGAATAATTAATATGGGAGTTCCAAAAACAACATAAATCTACATTCTTTGGGGGTGGTGGCCCCCAGGATGTTGAGTCATTGTTGGATTCTATGATTTCTATAATCAATCCCTAGAAGATGCCTCTAAAACATAAGGTCAATATTGCAACCTACATGATATATGCCTCTTCCATGAGATGGTGGGATGTCTACACCTGGGATTATAAACATCTAGATATAGTATTAAAGGATATCTAGATGTATTTATCCAATTACATTTTTTCACAGACATAGATAGATGAACATGGTAGAGAATTTATACACATTCACATAGGTGTTATGTCCATGATGGAGTAATCTTTTAACAAGAAAATGCTCCATCATTTTACACATACTCTCACTAAGTATGAGAATATGAAATCATTATGTATTGAGGATATTTTTGTGTACATAACACAATTTTAGGTTAATATCTTCTTATGTACCACTATTTTAGAAATAGTAAACCAAGATCTAATCACTGAGATGAATTTGAGGGAAGGCGAGTGTGTGATCTAGGGTGGCTGATCACTAATACAAGGGATTATATCTTATAGAGGCTAAAAGAAGATCCTTAATTCTACTCATGGGGGTAGTTCTAGTATCTTGTCATGTACCTACAACTATGTGACATTCCACAATTGTGGGAAACCCGGTCATATTAGACTAAAATGAAATAGAGATACAATTGAATCCCATGCCTATAGAAAATGGGAAATATGGAATATTTTAAAAAACATTTACCCTTTTAGCTAGTGATATGTGGTAAAAACAGACTCTAAATTTGATAGAGGGACCAGTAGGTTCACATCAGATAGGATGTGGGGCTACTACTAGCCAATCATTCTAATGAGGTGGATGTGGCAATGGGATCTAGTCATATGATATGTAGCACTAATAGATCTGGCTGACACTAGATGTCCATTGTATGAATTAGGAATGTGGTACTAGATATATTCTTGTAGTAAATCAAACAATAGAAGAGAAGATCACTTAGACTTGTATAGTTATAGGTATTATTCTTATAGACTATACTTTTGTGTCCTCACTTTTTAAGAAAGGTGATTTTTCATTATTTTATCTCTACTGATATTATTGAAATTGTGTAATTTAAAGTTGATTATTACTATGGGGTAATTAATTTTGATACTTCATTGGAAATGTGATCAGATTTTATGTGCCATTGAACATAATTTCTCATAATAGTTGGTAGTTTTGTATCTTGTGGACCCTGTTCATCCTGGAGATGATTGTTTTTCACATCATACTCGGGGTGGAGTGGTTTTTAATAAATCACCCCCATATTTATTACTATCACCAATATATGTATTTCACATCACTCTAGGGTGGTAATTATATTCATAAGTTATAATGGGATTTCAATTCTATTCTAGATAGGACCATGTTTCATGGGTTGGGTGGAGTGAAAAACTAGATTTACAGCCTTCAAATGGATAGTCAGGGGATGCATTTGATAGTTTTCCATCTTATAGTAGAGCCTTTTATTATTATTTCGTTGATGTATTATGAATACTAACTCCAATGAGAGAGGAGTAATTCAAAATTTAACTAGTTATATGAATATCACCAATATCCATTCATCCATATTAGATGAAAACTATTGAGCTGTAGGAGCTATAGAGATAGTGAGAGGAATTGAAAGCTGAGGGATTCATTTTCTGGATAACATCTCAATTGGGTTAAACATTCTAGTTCACCAAAAAGAATAATGTTACCCTCATGATTTACATATAATACTGATAGTTGAACCATATTATAGTTAAGAACTGACATCCACTACCTTGTATAGAAAACCACTTTGTCCCTCTTTGAGGAGCGAAATGTTTCTCAAAGATTTATTTGAGGTTGAGCTAACATCGGGTGTGTGTTAGCTCATCAGACATACCCCATGTAGTATTTTAGATTAGATATGTATTGTATGATTATATGGTTATGTTGTTCAGTATTATTAATGAAGCTATAGTTTTCATGGCCCGGATGAATTATATCATTCAACCATATCTAGATTCATTTTTGGTAGTGTTCATGGATACCATCGTGGTGTATTCACTTAATCGAAATGACCATGGAAAACCTATTGAGATCATATTTAATACAATGAGAGAGCACTAACTCTATGCTAAGAAAAGAAATCACCATTTATATTGATAAGGTTAAATTACTAGGTCACATCCTCATAGAAGTGGGAGTATCTATTGACCTTGTGAATTTGAGAGATTTAGTTTCTTGGGAGAGTCCTAGTAATTTATTTGATATATAAAGTATCTTATTTATTGATGGTTGTTATGTGTGCCTTATAAAGTATATATTAATTTTTTAGTACCACTAATATAGTTTACCATGAATGATTCCATGTTTACATGGTCTATAGAATTCAATAAATCTATTTACTGTTGGAAGAGATACAAAAATCAATAATTTTTATTATTGTTCTTGGGATAGGTAGGAATTATAAGATTTACTGTGATTCATTAGTTATCGATCTAGGAGTAATTATTATGTTGGGATATCGATCCAAGACATATGGTTCTCAATAGGTAAGGCACCATGAGTGTAACTACCTAACCCATTACCTGAAGGTGAAAGTTGAGGTTCATTCATTATGTTGCTAGAGGCAGTATTTATTAGGAAAATGGTTCATCTTTTGTATGAACCAAAAAAATTCTCAAATACATTTCCATGAAGAATGGTATGAATCATAGGTTTCACAGATGGGTAGAGTAGATACAATGGTTTAACATTTAGATCTCTTATACACCTATAAACGGAAACACATTAGGTGAAAAATTGGACTTGAAGTCTCATACACAATCTGTTTAAGGGGTTATTAGTGAGTGGATATTGATAAGAATATTTTATGATATGCTTCTAGAGATTCATAAACATCATGGCCATCCTTTTTTAGTTTCTTTGGTAGTGACATATTCTCTTATGTACGGACCAAATATGAGACAACTTTCTGATTCTCAGGGCCAAGTCCATAGGGAGAGTGTCTCAGTTGAGGCACCACTACATAGTTGGGTTGTTTTTGGTGTTGAGATCATTAAAATTCATGATAAATAATGGCTACCTAATAACATATGGGAAGATTTGATATTATAGTCTCACACCTATTATTGAGTGGTACATCCTATTATTACCAAGACGTACCTAGATATGCAATGCTAGTTTTGGTGTCTAGGTATTTAGAGGCATATTGCAAGCGTTATTACAAGGTGTTCCACCAATAACTAGGTGAATGTGGAGAAATAGTGGACTTATGGAATTTTAAAACCACTTTACATTCTTGATTGGAAATGGGATGATATCACAATAAATTGTGTGATAGGATTACCTCGGTCCCCTCAAGGCAGTGATGCAGTGTGGGTTATTATCGATAGGTTGACGAAGGTCTCCCACTTATTGCCTATTTGGGAGACCATTTCAGTGGATGATCTTGTGAGTATTTATATTTTGTTGGCCATACACCTTCATCATGTTTCCATTTCTATCATATTAGATATGGATACTTTTTTTATTTCATTGTTCTAAAAGGGGTTATAAAAACACTAGGTTCAGATGTTCTTCTATATATAACATTTCACCCTTAGAACGATGGTGAATCTGAGTGTATGATATGGGTGTTGGAGGACATGATCTGGGAATGAATCCTTGACTTTGGATGTTCATTAGAGAAACACACACGTCTCACCCAATATTATTATAATTATAAATTTACAAAAACTTTTCAGATGGATATATATGAGGACTTATATGGTAGGATACGTCGTTCATCCATGTGCTAGTTATAGGAATGTGAGGATCCTCTATTGAGACCTTGTCTCATTCAAGAGACATCTGAGAAGGTAAAACTTATCAACAAGTGTATGAATACAACCCAGTTATGGAATAATTCTTATACTGATCATCTCCTACAGCCTCTAAAAATAAAGGTGCGACATTGGGTCTTTCTATTTGTTTCTACAAGAATGGTTCATAGTTGGATTTAGTGATAGGGAAATCTATCTACTCATTTTTTTCAACCCTTTAGAGATGTTGGAGATAGTCTAGTTGGTAGCTTATCCATTATCCTTGTTACAAAGATCCCATACCATGCACAATTCCTTCCATGTATCATATATTTTCAATTACTATTAAATCCCATTCATTATTTTGAGCCTAGGGATATTGAGCTGGAGCTAGATGCTTCCTTTGAGGTGTAACCTATATGTATCATTAATAAGAGAATAATGTCTATATTAGGAAGTTAAATTTCTCTAGTGTATGAGTTATATAAGTGTGACAATGTGTAAGATAATTCCTTGGAGTGAGAGTTCAATGTATGTGCTCAGTGACCAAATTTATTTCTATATGAATCATTAACACCCAGAGAAGGGAATGTTGGGGTTAAGCTGATTTATGGAGGGAGGGTTATAACATATCAGGTTTTATCATGAGTTACAGACCCTTTAAATTTCATTTTTATAATTGTTTTAATTTTTGGGATGTGAAAAAGAGGTTAAGCGAGATTTTAGGAGTGTCTGAGGCTCGTTCAAAGCCTAGAGCTCAATATTTTTAAGGAAACAAATCAGGTTTATGGTTTTATTTAACAGTGAACATGAGGTCACACAGTTTGATAATATGTGTGGGGTGTTGCAAATGGTCTACAGTAAGTCACATGGGCTACACATGGTTTGGCCAAACTAAGAACATATCCAACAAGGGTAGTGACACATAACATGTGGTGCCACATGGTTTAGGTACATGTTTTGGAAAACTATGTTGCCTAACCATTATTCTCTTAAAATTCTCTAAAATTATATTTTATCCCCTCCATTATTTAATTTTTTGACCCCCTTATCTCTTACTCTCCAAAAACTATAGGATCCTAGAACATTTGAGAGCTCTTCCTTGGATCCCACCTTTGTTTTGAGATAGTTTATTTAGTAGGTGTTCGAATCAGTCATCCTTGATCTCATTGGATATGTAGTGTTATGAAATTTAATCCCTTTCCTTCCTAAATTCATTTATCTCACCCTCATGAATGCTACTTACAGGGAAGATACTATTCCCTATTTACAGGTTATTTTTCTATTTTCCTAATTTATTCAGTTCTATCCCGGGTTAGAAGCCAATAGTGGATGAGAAAGCATCTACCATCATAAGGTAGGTGGTATAGTAATTATCCCTAACATATTTTGGAATTATATAAATATGTATGATGCAGAAATGTTATAACTTCTTAATTTTTCCTCATAAATTTGAATTTATCATAGTTATACTGTTAGCCATGCTTGAAAAACCCTTTTATTGGAAGAGGTCACCCACCTCAAAAAATTCTACCCCATAGGTGTGCCTATTTAACTTTGTTGACCTTTTAACTGATAAATTTACCAACCCACTTTTTATGTGGGGTTAGATTGGAAAATAAATCGAGACTTCTTGATTATATTTAATGTATGTGAGTGGTACAACCATGTCATGTGTAGCATATACAAACTATGTATTATTCCCTTTTATAATTAAATGTTAAATGGGTGTAAACCCTTCCATAGATTATAATACTAATCTATAGGCATGATGGGATATTATTATCATTACTATCCCATGTAAAATATAAATTGAGGAATGACTGAGGCTTGTGTTAGACATGGTTCTTCATGCTTCCATGGTGTGTGATGTTGGGCATGACGTTTCATATAATTTATTGAATGGTCGACATGTTGTTTCAAGTTCCTATAGATGTTGTTAAACATGATATTTCACATCACTCATTGGTTTCATGATTATGATGAAATTAATATCCCTGATAGAATACTTTAGCTTGTACGCTATTTACAGCCTAAGAATTTTATGACTATACATAGATGATTGAGTTATGCCTTGGGTCATGGATAATATCAGTATATGTATATACGGCTATATATGACACTGTGTATATATTTATTATATATACATACTTGTTTTTACACACACACACATATATATATACTTATACTTATATATATATATGGTGGAACATGTTCAAAGATATTTTGGCTTTGGTCGAAGTGGGTACACACTTGAATGTGTCACCCATGAACCTTACCTGACATGGTAATAATTTACCTTTATTCTTTACATTACATTACCTACCCATTTAATTTTTATATTATCTGGATTTATCATTACTAGATGACGTTGGTGGTGGCTTACTTACTCTATCTCACACCTTGTTCGGGCCACCGATAGGTACCCAAAAAGACTTCATGGTTGTAGGTAAGGATAAAGGAAAAGAACTGATTATGGATGATTGATTTTCTACTTAGGATGTATTATGAGTGAATTTGATTTATAATTTTTTACAATGATATTGGATATATCATGTTCCCTTTTTTATATTTTTTATACAATAATGTACATGTACGTTGCTACATATCCCTTTCATTTCCACATTTATAGAGTACCATGACCTGATTATAATTTTTAATATGGCTTGGGTTATTTATTATGTATTTAATTTTTATTTAGAGGTATTTATTTTATTAAAATTATTATCTATTTCCATTGTTATGAAATTATTTTATACCACTGTTTTCCCCTTTGATCAGAAGGCATAGTCTCTACACTAACACATCTAAGGCCCTCGCTTATAGTTGGCAGAGTCTAGTGTTAGGGGTGGAAGACTTGAGGCAATATGGACAACTAGATCTGAGAAACATTTAGTGGGACCCATGTTAGTAGACTAAACATGTCATCATTATAAAATTGATAACTATCATATGTGTAATGATTTACATAGAGCTCATCCTGTCCTCCAAAGAAAAAGAACTTTTCTTTAGTCGTTCCTAAGTATTTGATGATGTTATTCACAAAAATCCAGTAACTATCAAGGGGATTAGGTTGGTATCTAATTGTTATTCAAAAATAATATGATACATAAGTTCAAGTAAAACATATAAAATACATGATATATCTTACAATGGACACATAATAAATCTTATACATCATTTATAACTCCTTAGAATGATCTTGAATATTTCAATTATTCATGTCAAGATACATTGGTAACGACCCCTTATTGGGGTTCCTCATGATAAAAAATTTAAAAAATTAACAATATATATTTTCCAACTAAATCCACGAAACCAATTATATATATACATATATCTATAGATCATAATACAAATTATGTAAGTACATTCAGCCATGTATTTCATTGAGAAGCATTCACCCAACCACATATCCATTGAGTGAAGTGTCATAAAATCATTTCCAAGACATATTCTATAATCTACATAAAATATTAGAATGAAATATATTCTACCAATAATACAGTTATAAACATAATAATCATAAACATCATTGATCAAACCAAACACTTTGATTATATTTTCAAACTGGTTCTTCTAACTCCCAGAAGACTGAGTTAGTCTAGAAATGGACTGTCATAATTTTTAGACCTTAAAAATATAATTTGGACGTTAATAAAACTTAGGCCATATAAAATACATTTCCTAATCTATATTACCACTATGTAATAAATTTTTGACACCCATATAATATAATTCATAATCATATCAAGAAATTATTTTTAGAAAAACATGAATAGACTTGACCACTACAATAGGTGAAAAGGACCCTTCATAGTAAGTACCATGAAAATTTTTATACCCATATTTTTTCAGACGTGACTTTGGGTAGTAAATATACCATAATTACAATATTTATTATAGAAAACATATATTCACCCTATGGGTCTCACCCCATTTGCTGCATCCACCAAGTTCCAAACTTGGTTAGTGTACAAGGAGTATATCTCAAATCTCATAGTTTTTAACAGTTTCTCATAATAATAACCCTGAAGGAGTCTCGATAGGTATTATAGTCATCCCATATGAATGGAAATTAATAATCATTATCCTCATGAAATAAATGTATGCAGTTCCTTATGAATCCCACCAGAACATCATGGTTCTTGTGTAATTTGATTCGGTTCATCTATCACGACTCCTTAATTAACAAACTCAACCTCTATCCCCGGAAAACTTCTAATTTTTTTGTCTAAAAAATTAAAATGAATAAAATTTATCCCACAAATAGCTTGAATTGTGTGTTCATTGTAACACCCTAAGATTTTATAAAAAATATTCTATTAATTTCATTAATGTCTTGTGTTGTATGCTACACCAAGATTACCTTGCGCTATACACAACACCGTATTAGCTTGCAGTATACACAACACTATTCTTGGATCGTGTTACACACAATTTTGACAATAGTTATTCTACGAAACATTGAGTATATATATATATATACATATTAAATGTATAAATGAAATATGGTTGGATTATGTTATAAGAAACAACGAAGGATTCTTCCACAACACGCAACCCTGACTTGGCTTGCATTACACTCAATCACGACCTTCATCGATAGCGTGTGTTGTATGCAATACCGGGTTTTACGAAACAACGATATATTATTATAATATTAATATGAACTAGCCATTATGAATAATATTTACTATATTTTGAATTTTATAACATTATTATTAATCTTACACATTTTCTAGAACATGGTATAAGAACAAAATAAATTTTTCGGGTAAAATAAGTATTTTTAAAAAATGAAGTTTTGCCGCCTTTTGATGGCGCACCCACATTAAATCTATTTATTGACATGTTTATAAGTTCAATTTGAAAAAATACAATTCTTATTTGGAATCATGAAATAAAAATTTACTTTGGATAAATTTTTCGTATTATTCGGGTAACTTTCATATTTTGATGAATAGTAAAAACACACTATATTTTAATGAAAAACAACTTTTTTCATCGTAATAATTTATATGGTTAAATTATAATATTGAATGGTTTTAAAGTATAAATAGAATATATTTTTAACATTTAATATAATTTATGCCATTATCATTGATTTTACATTGAATTCATAGGTTAAATCAATTCAATCTTTTGCAATATTTTAAACAAAAACCCGTTTTCATTCGACAACGAGATTAATTTTAATTTAATTTATGAAACTTTTGTGTATTGAATTTGGAAAAATTGATTCCATATTTGGAATCAGTGGGTCCAAATTATGTTAATAAGCTACTTTTTATTTTTTGGCATTGTGAATAGTAACTACGTTAAATTTTATTTACTATAATTAAAGGTAAATCGGGTAATTAAGGGTAAATATAAGATTATAAAATTATCCTAACACTTGGAAAAATCCTATTGGATGACTAAAAGTCGACCCATAGCACCTAAGGGTCGTATTAGATTCATTTAATGAACTTTTTTCCATGAAAATAATTTAATTATTATTAAAACCAAAGAAAGTGACAACATGTCACTCTCTTAAATACTATAAGTATAATAATTTTAAGTTAGTGATAAACATCATGAAACTTCGAACATTAATAGTCTACAAAAAGCTAAAAAAAGTATCTACGTCATGAGAGTTTATTTATAATTTTTTGGGATTAAATAATTATCATTAATTGTGACACAATAGTGATGCAGAAATTATTTATCTAGTGAAAAACCAAGAATATAGTTTTTATTAAACTAGTAGTGACCATAAAACGCACAAAACCCTGACCCAAACTTATTTTTCATGTAAAGTTAAACTATAATCATCCAATGGTAGAATATTTGGCCATTTGGAGTCTTATACAAGCAATTATGACACTTATATTATTTTATTTTAAATGATGCCAAAGGTGTCACCTTCATAATTTAATAAATATAAAAATTTATCTATTGTGATTTTAAGATGATAAATTCGAGTAATAGTATTATTTTAAAATTTAATAGATTTATCTTCATCATAGGATTTTATTTTTAATTATTATGCAACATATAATTATATTAAATAATTATACAAAAATGTTGTAGTGATTATTTTATTAAGAGATAAACCAAATAAATGGATTTAAAAATAATAAAATAAATATTATATGAACTATTTAATGTTCTCCACTACTTTTATGGATAAATATGTCATTTTATGAATCTATTAAAGATTTTATTTCGAACATATCATCTGTATATATTTTATTTAAATTCAAATAAATGAATACTGTCAAAATTGACACTATTGTTATTTTATAAAAATAACATATTATAAAATTGAATAAAAATCACACAAAATATTTTAAAATTATAAATTTAAATTTATATGGTCTATAATGTTATAAAGTAAAAAATTATGGAAAATTCACAACAAATAAGTAATTATTTGTTATAATTTAAAATTTAGAATTTTATTACCACAAATAAACCTAAATAGATTAAATAAGGATAAATCAAAATGATAAGGTTTAAAATAAGATCCAATCCTGTATAAATTTAATTTTTTATGATATTACAACCCTATATCATCTAATATTCGAATATGAGTCATTTTTAGAGGTTTTTAAGTGGGGTTAGATTTATTATAAATTAATATTTTTAAGAATTCCAAAGGTTCCCCTCTCCTCCCTTATAAAAGGGAACCTCCTCCCTCTCCTCCTCACACCAATTTGATCCTTCAAACACGGCCAAACCCTGCCAAATTATCTTCTCCACTTCCCTAGCAACATCCTAGAGGGTCTGGTCTACTTTAAAGACCAATCTTAGTTCCCTAAGAGGAGGTTTCAAAGAGGCGTATCGAAGAAGAGGTAATTTCTTCTCCCGATTCTTTCAAGCTTCTTTCTTCTTCAACTTCTTCTTATTCAGTTGTTTCATTATAAAGTAATAACATCAGTATCACTAATATACTGATTTGTTATTATAAATATTAAACAACCCCATTTCACCGTCTATCCATCCTACGGAAAACAAAATCACCGCGCGTGCGTACGTACGGAATACCGTCTCCACGCCGTGGTGTAATCTGTTTTTTCCACCATCAGCTTACATGGATGGGTATAATGGTTTAATGAATAACTATACATAGTTATTATAACATCATACTAATTCTGATATATTGTATCATCTACTCCAATTCAATTCAATAATTATGGAAACGATATCATCGCTCGTGCGTACGTACGGACTACCGTCTCCACGACGCGATGCGATTCATTATCCATGTTAACCATTTAAGAATGATTATAAAGTGTATATAAGCAATAATAATGAAATATATGACATTATAAAGCTACTGTATTTATGTATATATGTATTTCATCTACTTAATTCCATTCAACTCAATAAGGAAACGAAAACAGCGTTCATGCGTACGTACGGCCTACCGTCTCCATGAACGATGTATTTATTTCCATTTATCGATCTATTATATATATGTATATTCTAAATATATATTATATATAAATCATGTTTTATATTCTGTAATTAAGTAATCGTGATCTAAGTAATCATATGAATAATTACAAGTCAAAACCCGGACGACAAATGAAACGATTTTACCCAAAACACTCTTTAACATAGAATTTACAAAAGAACGGGTAATATAAAGTCATAAGTGAACCATATATGATATCATAACAATGAATATGATTCTCTAATAATTCAATGACATTATTTAAATCATTATATAGGAGGTTCGGATACATACGAAGCATATCAGACATAAGGTAAGGGATTATTTCGCAAATCTCATTTTTATCTGAGATTGCTTATTCGTAAGTATTTACTGGGGTTATTTCTATCATCCATGTCCATGTTTTATAAAAGTTTTTTCATGTATTTTTAAAGTCCTTTTTACCCATTTTTGACTTTTACTACATGGTATGTAAGGAATATTTCTTTTTTTTACGTTACGAGTTACTTTTTTGACCTTTCTGACAAAAGTACGAAGAGAATGTTATTTTTAACTTATATGGAGTGAACAGATTTTTATGGTTTTATAATGCCTTATTTTCATGAATCTTCCTCCAAAATATTTCATGACTATTTTCAAAAAAATCATTTTCTTTTAAAATTGTATAACATTTTGTGAAAAGACAATGATTTTGAAGAAGAAAGGATATTTTCCTCAAGAATTCATTTCAAATGTTTTATCAAAACCATTTTCCATCTAAGATGACATTATTTGATATGTGTATGTTTCAAGTTTAATGTCTCTAAGATTTACATGGTTAACTTTTCTTATGATGAAATGTCCATTTGTTTTATATGGATTATGAAATGATGGGATGATGTTTATAAAACCCATTTTATTCTTTGGGTTATGATGAATGTTTTAAGTTTATTGTGTGGAACAAGTAAGAATGATTTCATTATGAGATGGGTGGGACCTATATCTCCCTACAATGCATTGGGTAAAGATTTATATCTCATGAGATAGACATGGCTGGAACGGCAGGTTAAACCGGTTCAGTAAAACAGGACTGAAACAAGAAGTGAACTCGATTCAGAAAGGGACTTTGTCCACTAAGATGGTCTTGGCAGCAATGCCTTGGATACTATGGAAATCATTACATGTGCTTAATGGATTCCACAATTACATGTTTTATTCCCATTCTATTTTGTCATTCTTAATGTTTCTTTATGATCTATGCCTTACGTACTTCCATGTTTTATGTCATTTCTCAAGCTTTTGATTTTTAAACATTATGTTCATGTTTTTAAGTTCAAATGTATATGGTATGTTTTATTTTATCCATGCTTACCATTACTGAGAATTTGAGCTCACCCTTTTTATGTTTTCATTTCCCCAGGATATAAAGAAAGGTTTTAGGTAAGAAAAAAAAGGAAAGGTCTTTATGGTAGATGTTGAAGATATTTCACCACGATTAGAAGATTACGTTCCAAGTTTCCAAAGACACTAAACTATTACGGTCCTTGTGTGTCTGTTTTTTTATCTATTAAGTATTCCGCTAAATTAATGTAATTTCCATGTATGTCAAGCTTTGGGTCTCTACAGTTGGTATCAGAGGAAAGGTTTAGTCAACCTTTGGAAACTAGGATGCGAGAACTTTAGTGAGATCCCTAGAGATATTTCTAAGGGATGTCCCTAAAGTTAAGTATAAGTATAGGTTATAGTCCTAGAATTACGGTAACTATATTAGAATTAAACCTAGGATGTTAGATGTTGAAGGTAGTCCCCCTTGATTATGTTATTTTCCTTGTATGATTTTTTTCCTCTCACAGAATTCTTTTTGTTTTTTAGTCAATGGATGGAACCAGAAAGAATTCGGTTAGCATTGAATCCAATGGACAAATTGGTGACTATGAGAAATTTTTTTTCATAATTCCTAGAGAGAAAGATATTCTGAATATGCCAAATCAGTCATCGTGATATATGATTAACAAGGTGAAATTTAGTGGTATGCCTAATTCATCAAATAATAGGAAGATAGACTTTTATGCATGTTCGCATGTTGAGGAGCATAAAGAAAGAAGATTGAGATTTATAAAGAAGGGAAGAAGAACCTTGAGGAATACCTAAAATGGAGGGACAGATGTTATCTGTGTGGAAAAAAGGGACATAGAGTGACAGACTGTTATGGAGTTTAATGTCTTATTTGTGGAGAACATGGGCATTACCCAACTCAATGCCCTGACCTAAAAAGTTACTTCTAAATTAAGGAAGGATGTATTCCAGGACAATCATTGAAGATGATGGTTTGAAGTGTTTATGTATTGGTATTAAATAATAATGTTATTGAGATACTTTTATGGTATACTGGAATATCTATTTATTGGTCCATTGTGGTTTTCTATAAGAAGATGTCATCGATAACCATTAAAAGTGATTGAAATATTTTTGGGTAAACAGATGATATGCGCATAATGAAGGGATAAGAAGATAATGAGATGTTTGATTGTATTCATGAGCTCATGATTGATATAAGGACTAAGTGATATCATGGTTTGAGTATATAGAATTTTGAGGATTTTGGTATAACTTTTAACAGCATTCATGTTTTCACTAAGGTTAAATGGGTATTCATTTTTCAAGAGAATACATGATTAAGGTATTCACATGTTTGTAATTTGACCAACAAGATATATCTTATGATATATGGGGGATAAATGATGACATTCGTGTGATTGTTATGTGACATTTCAAGTAATAATTTTCTTTATACTATGAGCTTGGACCGAAGTATTTTAGATAAGCCTAAAGATTGGAATGTATAATGTTGGACATAAGTTAGTATTGTATAAGGATAGATGTTTTTTTTCGATATTGTTTATGAGATGTTATAGTAATGTAGTTTTAGAAAAAGGATAACCTGCAGGATGTGAGACAACCCATCGCGTCGGACAAGGCTGTGGGAATCAAACCCACAACCGAAGTGCGACTGGACTTTATCGCCTACCACTGGCCTACAGGAAGTCGATGGTTAGTAGAAACTAGTTTTATTTTATTACGCGGTATGATATGTGAAGTATAAGTTCATTTTTGGAATCGTATACGATTAACCTCACTATAAATGGACTTATGTATATTTGATAACTTCTGCTAACCTTTTTTTTGAAACAGATGGAATGACCCATCATTCCATCACATGATCTATAAACACTTAATGAATAACAAATTCAACTTCATTTCTTTAAGAGATGAAGTGGAAATTGTTCAAAGCACGAACAATAGTGAAATTGTACCAAAATCATGTATATATTTCTTTTAATTCATCAACTTTAGGGAAATGATCTTGAAAACCAAAAATGTTGTCCTAGTTCCCTTATATCTGATTAATCAGATGGCACCTTAGATCATCACAAATCAATAGCTTTGTGATTGTTGGCTTTTTTATAGCCATGTTCTCTACCACTCTCCATCAGAACATGATGGTTAGATTTTTCTTCAATATCCATATTTTCACCTATGTTCTCCTACGTGGAAACCCAGTGATGAGTTAATTTGGGTAACTATTACATTTCATACTTTTGTTTTTAAAGCCATGTTTTGGTATTCCTTTTTACGATGTGGGTTTCTATTAAACAAACTTTCGAGTAGTAATCCATTTATAACCCCGACGAATTTCGAGGGCGAAATTCATTTTAAGGGGGGTAGAATGTAACACCCCGAGATTTTATGAAAAACATTCTTTTAATTTCATTAAAGTCTTGTGTTGTATGCTACACCAATATTACCTTGCGCTATACGCAACACCGTATTAGCTTGTAGTATACGCAACACTATTCTTGGATCGTGTTACACACAATTTTGATAATAGTTATTCTACGCAACATTGAGTATATATATATATATATATATATATTAAATGTATAAATGAAATATGGTTGGATTCTGTTATACGAAACAACGAAGGATTCTTTCACAACACGCAACCCTGACTTGGCTTGCATTACACGCAATCGTGACCTTCCTCGATAGCGTGTGTTGTACGCAATACCAGGTTTTACTAAACAACGATATATTATTATAATATTATTATGAACTAGCCATTATGAATAGTATTAACTAAATTTTGAATTTTATAACATTATTATTCATCTTACACATTTTCTAGAACATGGTATAAGAACAAAATAAATGTTTCGGGTAAAATAAGTATTTTTCAAAAATGCAGTTTTGTCGCCTTTTGATGGAATACCCACTTTAAATCTAGTTTTTGACATTTTTATAAGTTCAATTTGACAAAATAAAATTCTTATTTGGAATCAAGAAATAAAAATTTACTTTTGATAAATTTTTCGTATTATTCTGGTAACTTTCATATTTTGATGAATAGTAAAAACACGCTATATTTTAATGAAAAAACAACTTTTTTCATCGTAATAATTTATATGGTTAAATTATAATATTGAATGGTTTTAAAGTATAAATAGAATATATTTTTACCATTTAATATAATGTATTCCATTAGCATTGATTTTACATTGAATTCGTAGGTTAAATCAATTCGATCTTTTGCAATGTTTTAAACAAAAACCCGTTTTAATTCGATAACGGAATTAATTTTAATTTAATTTCTGCAAATTTTGTGTATTGAATTTGGAAGAATTGATTCCATATTTGGAATCAGTGGGTCCAAATTATGTTAATAAGCTACTTTTTATTTTTGGGCATTCTGAATAGTAACTACGGTAAATTTTATTTACTATAGTTAAAGGTAAATCTGGTAATTAAGGGTAAATATAAGATTATAAAATTACCCTAACAATTGGAAAAATCCTATTGGATGACTAAACATCGACCCATATCACCTAAGGGTTGGATTACATTCATTTAATGGACTTTTTTCCATGAAAATAATTTAATTATTATTAAAACCAAAGAAAGTGGCAACATGTCACTCTCTTAAATACTATAAGTATAATAATTTTAAGTTAGTGATAAACTTCATAAAACTTCGAAAATTAATAGTCTACAAAAATATAACAAAATCATATACATCATGATAATTTATTTAGAATTTTTCGGGATTAAATAATTATCATTAATTGTGACACAATAGTGATGCAGAAATTATTTATCTAGTGAAAAATCAAGAATATAGTTTTTATTAAACTAGTAGTGACCATAAAAGGCACAAAATCCTGACCAAAACTTATTGGTCATGTAAATTTAAACTATAATCATCCAATGGTCAAATATTTTACCATTTGGAGTCTTATACAAGCAATTATGACACTTATATTATTTTATTTTAAATGATGCCAATGTTTTCACCTTCATAATTTAACAAATATAACAATTTAACTATTGTGATTTTAAGATGATAAATTTGAGTAAAAGTATTATTTTGAAAGTTAATAGATTTATCTTCATCATATGATTTTATTTTTAATTTTTATGCAACATATAAGTATATTAAATAATAATACAAAAATGTTGTACTAATTATTTTATTAAGAGATAAACCAAATAAATGGTTTTAAAAATAATAAAATAAATATTATATGAACTAATTAATGTTCTCCACTAATTTTCTGGATACATATGACCTTTTATGAATATATTAAATATTTTAGTTCGAACATATCTTCTGTATATATTTTATTTAAATTCAAATAAATGAATAGTGTCAAAATTGACACTATTGTTATTTTATAAAAATAACATATTATAAAATTGTTTAAAAATCACAAAAAATATTTAAAAATTAAAAATTTAAATTTATATGGTCTACAATGTTATAAAGTAAAAAATTATGGAAAATTCACAACAAATAAGTAATTATTTGTTATAAGTTAAAATTTATAATTTTATTACCACAAATAAACCTAAATAGATTAAATAAGGATAAATCAAAATGATAAGGTTTAAAATAAGCTCCAAAACTGTCTAAATTTGATTGGTTGATGATATTAAAATCCTATATCATCAAATATTCTAATATGAGTCATTTTTGGAGGTTTTTAAGTGGGGTTAGATTTATTATAAATTAATATTTTTAAGAATTCCAAAGGTGCCCCTCTCCTCCCTTATAAAAGGGCACCTCCTCCCTCTCCTCCTCACAGCAATTTGAGCCTTAATGATCGGCCAACCCCTGCCAAATTATCTTCTACACTTCCCTAGAAACATACTAGAGGTTCTGGTCTACTTTAAAGACCAATCTTAGTGCCCTAAGAGGAGGTTTCAAAGAGGCGTATCGAAGAAGAGGTAATTTCTTCTCCCGATTCTTTCAAGCTTCTTTCTTCTTCAACTTCTTATTCTTCAGTTATTTCATTATAAAGTAATAACATCAGTATCAATAATATACTGATTTGTAATTATAAATATGAAACAACCCCATTTCACCTTCTATCCATCCTACGGAAAACAAAATCACCGCGTGTGTGTACGTACGGAATACCGTCTCCACGCCGTGGTGTAATCTGTTTTTTCCACGATCACCTTACTTGGATGAGTATAATGGTGTAAAGAATAACTGTACATAGTTATTATAAAATCATACTGATTCTGATATATTGTATAATCTACTCTAATTTAATTCAATAATTATGGAAACGATATCATCGCTCGTGCGTACGTACAGACTGCCATCTCCACGACGTGATGAGATTCATTCTCCATGTTAACCATTTAAGAATGATTATAAAGTTTATATAAGCAATAATAATGAAATATATGACATTATAAATCTACTAGATTTATGTATATATGTTTTTCATCTACTTAATTCCATTCAACTCAATAAGGAAACAAAAACAGCGTTCATGCGTACGTACGACCTACCGTCTCTATGAACGGTGTATTTCTTTCCATTTATCGATATATTATATATATGTATATTCTGAATATATATTATATATAAATCATGTTTTTTATTCTGGAATTATGTAATCGTGATCTAAGTAATCATATGAATAATTACAAGTCAAAACACGGACGACAAATGAAACGATTTTACCCAAAACGCTCTTTAACATGAAATTTACAAAAGAATGGGTAATATAAAGTCATAAGTGAACCATATATGATATCATAACAATGAATATGATTCTGTAATAAGTCAATGACATTATTTAAATCATTATACAGGAGGTTCGGATACATACAAAGCATATCAGACATAAGGTAAGGGATAATTTTTCAAATCTCATTTTTATCCGAGATAGCTTATTCGTAAGTATTTATTGGGGTTATTTCTATCATCCATGTCCATGTTTTATAAAAGTTTTTTCATGTATTTTTAAAGTTCTTTTTACCCATTTTTGACTTTTACTACATGGTATGTAAGGAATCTTCCTTTTTTTTACGTTACGAGGTACTTTTTTGACTTTTCCGATAAAAGTACGAAGAGAATGTTATTTTTAACTTATACGGAGTGAACGGATTTTTATGGTTTTATAAAGCCTTATTTTCATGAAGCTTCCTCCAAAATATTTCATGACTATTTTAAAAAAGTCCTTTTCTTTTAAAATTTTATGACATTTTGTGAAAAGAAAATGATTTTGAAGAAGAAAGGATATTTTCATCAAGAATTCATTTCAGATGTTTTATCAAAACCATTTTCCATATAAGATGACATTATTTGATATGTGTATGTTTCAAGTTTAATGGATATATGATTTACATGGTTCAATTTTCTTATGATGAAATGTCCATTTGTTTTATATGGATTATGAAATGATGGGATAATGTTTATAAAACCCATTTTATTCTTTGGGTTATGATGAATGTTTTAAGTTTATTTTGTGGCACAAGTAAGAATGATTTCATTATGAGATGAGTGGGACCTATATCTCCCTATAATGCATTGGGTAAATATTTATATCTCATGAGATAGACATGGCTGGAATGGCAGGTTAAAACGGTTCAGTAAAATAGGACTGAAACGAGAAGTGAACTCGATTCAGAAAGGGACTTTGTCCACTAAGATGGTCTTGGTAGCAATGCCTTGGCTACTATGGAAATCATTACATGTGCTTAATGGATGCCACAATTACATGTTTTATTCCCATGCTATTTTGTCATTCTTAATGTTTCTTAATGATCTATGCCTTACACACTTCCATGTTTTATGTCATTTCTCAAGATTTTGATGTTTAAACATTATGTTCATGTTTTTAAGTTCAAATGTATATGGTATGTTTTATTTTATCCATGATTACCCTTAATGAGCATTTGAGCTCACCCTTTTTATGTTTTATTTTCCCCAGGATATAAAGAAAGGTTTTAGGTAAGAAAAAAAAGGAATGATCTTTATGGGAGATGTTGAAGATCTTTCACCACGATTAGAAGATTACGTTACAAGTTTCCAAAGGCACTAAACTATTACGGTCCTTGTGTGTCTGTTTTTGTTATGTATTAAGTATTACGCTAAAGTAATGTAATGTCCATGTACGTCAAGATTTGGGTCTCTACATTCATTCTCAATGAAAACATCTTTTCGGGCCACCACCAAATTATGTTCAACAAGATTATAAATGCAATTTCTCTCAGTTTCATTGGAATAACCAAACACTAAGAATTTTTCATAATTTTATGTCAATAAAAAATATATTCATAGTATAGAAAATTAACAACCATAGATCTTCATATAAGATAACCTAGAGAGTTTCACATAACATATATCATATTGTGTATTTGTGGCTACTTCATATGGAACATGATTTCTTAAAAATATTGCAGTCTCTAAATCATAACTCCATAATTAGACAATAAGGTCACTTAACTCATTATCAATTGAACCATGTATAAAAATTTAGGATTAATACTTTTAGAAACACCATTCCATTATGGTGTTTTAATAGAGGTGATATGTTAAACAATTAAACAATCTCTATGATGAGTTATCAATTCCATTATAACATATTCACCATCCTGATATGATTATATACATATAATACCATTAAGAACTATATTGTGTCCTTTTTTATAATTATATTTGAATTTTCCAAAGTTTTATACTTATTTTCTATAAAAAACACATAAACGTAGTAACTAACGTCCTTAGTAAAAGTAACAATATACCTAAAATCATTATGTTTTTATACTCTTTGGTCCATGTAAAACACTTTTTATAAGATCCAAAATCCGGTACCCCTCTCATTTTTTCCCTAAAAGATGAATTTTATTTTTTCCAATAATCATGAGTCTGAGGTATAAAACTATTACTAATTGAATGAGTATAATAGTCCATCTCTTTAGAGTATTTTATTGTATTTATAATTTATATATTTATAGTGAAAATTTTAATGGTAGGTGGGATTATAATAATTTATGTTCAACTTATTCTGAATCTTATAAACAGGATTATCTATATCATGAATATATATTATGTTCATTATATTTCCAATTATATAAAATATTTATTTCTTATATATATATATATATATATATATAATTATGTCTATAATTATAAATGAAAATCCCATCTTTTCAAAACATGGTATGGAAATTAAAATATTTTTTATGGTGGTATCATAACAACATTTTTTCAATTCTAGGATCAATACACTTAGTAAAAATATATTTTAGGTTCTGAAAAATAATGCAATAAGTATTGATCCATTATATGACTAAAGATCTAATTCAAACTTCAGCAATTCCGTCTTGTCTTCAATTTTTAATTTCTCAACACCCATGTGTGATTCACACTAAGTATCTAATACCCATGAATCATTGTTAGAGAAATTTATTTCTATAACATTCACATTTAGGGGTTTTGAATTTTTTTCATTTATAAGACTTCTTGTTCCATGATACCAATCATTAACCATTTTATTAATTATACATTTGGATGATCTCAGAATGATTAATGTAAAACATTAAATAATCAAATACAATGACATATTATATGTGAGT
Organism: Viscum album; assembly: GCA_963277665.1. Classification (NCBI taxonomy): domain Eukaryota; kingdom Viridiplantae; phylum Streptophyta; class Magnoliopsida; order Santalales; family Viscaceae; genus Viscum; species Viscum album. The sequence goes on from OY728151.1 coordinate 1,613,859,147, forward strand.
ATAAGGTATTATATAATTTCAATAATGGATTTAAATGAAAACAATCACACTAAAAATTATGAACTCATTCATAATATCCATTTATTGCACCAATATCCACATTTCATCATAACTAACACTAGAAACCACTTATGAAAGATAAGATTATTTAGGTAGGGAATCACCCCAATCATAATAGTTTTGATTCTGATATATTTGAGAGGATAAGAACTTACCAAATATTTTATATGGATTAAATTAACACAATTCGAAAAATATCCTAACTGTTAGAGATTATGAGATAGTGTAACTCAGAAAAAGCTCTAATAATAAGAAAACTAATGAAAATTATGGGATACTGATGCTGATCTTGACAATTACCCACATTAAAATTCTGAGCAATATATATATATCTTTCATTACACAAGACAATCTAGTAGGACTCATGCTAATCTCTACAATACCTATTTGAATGATCGAGGTATTGAAAAGTAATAATATAGAGGTAATATCACAATTAATATATGATGGTTTTTAGTCTTGTAAGTTATCAAAAATTAAATATGCATCATATTCATATTAAGTTCATAAATAGCACATCATATATAATCATTATCTTCTCATGTTTTTTTTATTTTTTATATTCTTGATTCTATCAATTTTGTTTTGGAAATACTTATTTCCATCACCAAACTAATGTGTTCACACCAAATTAAAGTGAAAATCTTTACAAAACCCATAATTCTATGTTAATCCCACAAAAATAGAATCCTTGTATACTCATACATATCTAAATGCATCATTTTCATAAGATACATTAATTATTCATTTAAAGGATTATAGTTATATGACAATGAAAAAAATACAAATGGATAAGCCCGAAGTGAAAGATATAAAACCTAATTCACATTCCTTTCCAATTAATAAGCCTCCAATATAGGTGGTTTTCCAAACCCATGTTCATATACCTAGAGATACATTACTCAAAAGACAATTCAATTCATGAAAACTCTAACACCTAATATACACAAAATTTTCGCAACTAATATTCTCAAGATCATAAATATAATTGAAAATTAAAGTGATGTTTAATGAATACTATATTTTATGTTTTATATCCTAACATGTTATGAAATGCTATATTGGAGAATTTTTTTAGATAAATGGGTACAAAAAATATTCATATATCATAAGTAATTTTCTAAACCTGAATATCAAAGAAATTTAACAAATAAATAAACCGTTTATTTATTTTTCAAAACATGAAACATTTATAAAGTATTAATAAATAATTTATGACTATAAACATTTTATTATTAAGAAGGAATATAACTTTATCAAGAATATAAATTTAGCAAGGATATAAAACTTTATATCCATTGCAACATTAACTCCTTGATATTTTATATTATAGGGAATTTATTTTATACTTAATGAATTATATATATATTATAATTTAACATATATTAAATAAAAATTATATAAAATCTAAATCTCATATATATTTTAATTTACAGAAATTTTATAAATCACCAGTTATGATTTTGAAATAAATCATTTATTTCTAGATCATATGGAATTTTATTTCAATTTTCAAAAGTTATTTTGAATTATTAACCTTTAATAATTGAAAAAAATATTTCATGCACATTTAATTAATTAATTAATAACAATTTATAATTGAGTAATTAATTCATAAAATACATATGAATAAGAAATTACCAAAATACCTTTTAACATGATTTATAAACAATTTATAAGCCATTGAAAACATGTAATATATTATTTAAAAAAAACATTCTTTTTACCTTTAGGAGGAATCCCTTTTATATGTAAGGGGATCCTCCATTTACACATACATAGACACTCTTCATATGTGTGACTACCCTATAACTTCATGCATATGCTCCGTAGATGGGTTGAACCCTTCAAAATCATGGTTAGGATGGAAAATAATGAAACAATACCTCATTTAAGGGTAATTAACGTTTTCATAAGACTGCATAAAGTTAATTTAAAGGTTACCTTTGTGCCACAAAATTTAAAACTACTCCATAAAGGTATTACCATTACATTATCTTTTCTTGTTTGGGGAAGTCATTGGTTACCTTTATATAAAAGGCTTTTATAAGGGTGTAATAATTACATTGCATACCTGCATAAGGGTAAATAATTTTTATCTTTTCATAACTCATGTAATGGTCTATAACCCCACATTAGTTTTATGAAAATTATAATTTTTCATTTTCATTGAAAAATAGTGATAAAAATGTATTTTATTCTTAATGGTTCTCTTTATGAAACAAATGACGATTTTTCGTATGAATATATAATGCTCATACACAATAAAAGACAAACAAAAAAATAGGTAGATATATCTTCATGAATTCAACATGCAAATCATATAAAAACAATGTACCTGTAATTTTTTTATATCAAAACCCATATTCATTAAAGTTGACTGAAAATTCTTGATAAAGATTACTAAGAGAAGTTTATACAAAGCATACTTCCTCTAATTTTATACACTAGTCACATGGATCCTTGATCATATCAATATGATACCTAAAATACAATGGGGTGTTACTATCTCTCAATAGTGATAAACATATTTTTGGGAAGAGGAGATTTTAGTAGTGTCTCACACAAAACACACACAAAAACAAGAGAGGATATCATCCTTTTTTATAGTCAATTACTAAGGCACAAAATTCATAAAATATAATTTGTTTTTATGTATATTGGGTATTTATTTATTCAATTCATTTTAAAAAATAAATTCAATGTTATGAATGAACCAACCATTGGTTCGAATGAGAATGGAATTTTTTTTGGGAGAAATGAATAATATATATATTTTTCATATATAAATATATATTATATTCATGTATCACATGCAAATAAAATAGATTCATAATATGAATATATTAAATTAACACTATATATAATATCATATGTTATATATATTTGTATGTACATATTTCACCCATCATATCCATGTGTACATGCATCTCATGCATGTAAATTTTACTACAAATCCAAAAAAATGAACACATGGATGATAAATTCAAGGCCCTTGTAGTGGAAGGAGTTTTCCATTAAATTCCTAAAAGGAACCGAAATGTCTAAATTATCCTTAAAAAATAAGGATAAAATTAAATAATATGAAATGGGAATGATACTTTTGTGTAAAACTGATCCATTTCATATTGGACTGTAGGTTCTATATGAAGAAAGGAAATAATAATAGTAAAAAGTTTTTGTTTGGAGCCATGATCATAGAAACTAATGTGATCAATGTTAAATATTCTAGATTTTTTGATTCCAATGTGACATGAAATGTTTGAAATAAAAAACTTCACTTCAGGAGGATAGAACCAATCAATGACGAGACATCGTTCTCCAAGGGGAACCCTATAAGCATAAATGGAAAATGACCCATCTCACATTTACCTATAGAAATAATTTTACTCAAACTTATATTTTCTATGTACCCAATTCTCATAAAAAAGTTTTATAGATACATTAGTAAAAACTCAATATATTATGATTTTTTCAAGGATAATAACATTTTTTTGACCAAGGATAAAATATTTGATGGAAAAGGTAATTTGTATGACATATTATTGAAAATTAATATTCATGTTGTTTCTTTTCCTACTTGTTAGATTATTCTAATATGTGAAATAATAATTTATGTCACAAAAATTGAAATAAAATGTGTTTCAGGTCAAAAATTGAATTATATTCTATAATGGATTCAAACGATCAAACATGTATGACTTAAATGCAAACTAAAATAGTTAGGAAGTAATTCAAAACTATAGAAAGGAAAACTAATTTTTTTATAATTCATACATAGTGATATATTTTATTTTTATACGAAAACCACCACTTTTAATTAAAATAACCTTATGACCATTATTGATTATTATTATAGATTTTTCTATGTTTATACTTTACTTGGTAAAGGTGAAGATATAGATAAATATAGTATCTATAAAAATGTTGCTTAAAACCAAGGGGAGATTATAATTAAATTTCCCAGAACTGATTGGGGTGGAGTGTTCTATTTTTCTATATTCTTTCAATATCACAAGATTATACATTAAGTGAATTATCACTATACACCTCAACAGAAGTATCTATCAAAGATTAAAAATAAAACATTAATAAAAGTGGTTACTTTTATGATGTATATGATGAGGATATCAAGAGGGTTTTTTGGTGAAGTATTATTAAATATTATTCACATTATAAATATGTTTCCCATAAAAGGTTTGGATATAATTTCATATGAATTATGGAGTCAAAGGAATCCACTCATCAATTATTCAAAGGTATGAGGTTGTGACACAATTTTAAGAGTACATGAACCTATTATTAAAACAATTTCTAAAAGACTTATTGATTTCATATTTCTTAGATACATGGATCCCAAAAAATATTATATATTCATGTTATATTTAACTAATTATTTATTATCATTTAATATTATTATTGAATCAAGATATTCAATATTTGATGAATCTTGGTTTACCACTTTACCAAAGAATGTCAAAGTTAAGAAAAATGATAGAAATAAAAGTGTATATACAAATGATTAATCCAAGTAAGTTCATAACATTAAAAAACCTTGATTACCTAAGAAATATTGATTTGATTTCGATATATACATGTTTGAAGGTGAAAATTATGGTGTCATTACCCAACCTACAATTTTTCTTAATAAAACTTCTGATCTGAAAACATTCAAAGAAGCTATGTCATCTTTTAATACATCTATTTCAAGAAATAAAAATATGTTGAAATAGACTCTAAAACTAGGAACAATATATAAATACTAGTTGGTATTCTGTATGTTCATAACTAATTGGATGAAAGTGGGTATTTAGATTGAAATGAAAATTTAATGGTATATTTGAAAAATATAATCATAAATTGGTAGAAAAAGTGTTTACTAAAAATAGATGAATCAATTATTTAGATACATATCCTACCATGGTTAGTACTACTTCAATTATATTTTTTCCCACATTATATTTCACATAAATTATTAAATTCACCAAATTGATGTTAAAAGAACATTCTAAAATAAAAAATTAGATGAAAAATATACCTGGAATGACCAACATGATTAATTGTTCTGGCAAATAAATGATGTTTTGAAATTGTTTTTGCCCCATATATGGTTTAAAAAACTCTAAAATAATGGAATGAGAAATTTAATGATCTAGTTTGGGAAACTACATTTATTGTTATCCATACTGATAAATATTGTTATTTTATGCCCAATAATAACCATAACGGTGTTATTTTTTTATACTTTTATGACACATTAATATTTGGAAAAAATATGAACCACATAAAGTAGCCTAAATCTCTATTATCATGAAATTTTAACAATAATTAATTGGTTTAAATTTTTTTTTATTAGATATTATAATTTCAAAAGTATTAATTCAATCATTCTTTATTTATCTCATTAAATAAAAAAATAAAAAAATATTATAAATGAAATTATTTTTAATTTCTTTCAACCCCATATGCTTCGAGGATTATGGTGCTACAAAACTCGATATTGATAATACTATTGTAATGTTGAGTTTATATACAGAAATTAATGGTTATCGATAATGGGATGTAGTTAAAAGAGTAATAAAGTATTAAAAGTCTACATTGCAATATTATATATGTTTTATGTAATACCCAAGACCTTATAGTAGAAGATAAACACTATATCAAAAACTATAACACTATGCACACTCTAAAGAACCTTTTTCATGACTATATTTGAAATTTTAATTTCAAAATTTCTGATTTTTTTAAAAAAAATTGAATTCATTATTTTTATATTTTCTTAATATGAAATTTTGGAATATTTTTTGAAAATATAGATTTTTAGGTGAATGGTGAAAATACCATTTTTTTTAAAACCATGACTTTTACAAAATCGCTTCGATGTAAGAATAAAATAAAACTAAAAAAATTATATTCCAAAAATAAATGTTTTATATGTATCATTATATAATATAAAATATTAGGTTAAATTTGTGATGTTATATTTGGTATTACAAAACATATGTCATATTTTTCAGTAAATTTTTTTAATGCATTACACACTTACAAATTTAAAAATATCCTATATCACTTTTATTAAATTTAATATTATTAAATTGATTTAGAATTAGGAATTATTAGGTCAAAATTCTATGAAAATAACCATTTATCTTTTAGTCATTAAGTATAAATTACAATGTAAAAAACTAGTTATCATGGTAAAAGCTAAAAAGGTAAAAGTGGAATAACTAATGCTAAGTAGAAATGATGTGTGGAATTTAATTGTATAGGATTTAACAACATTATCTATTTCCCAATCAATTAAATATCAATTATTGATCAAATTCTTTAAGGGTGACATCAAATTATTAAAAAGTTTTGGGTATTTACAAAAATAACACCCTTTTTCACTACTAAAAGGGGCCTTTCACCACACCTTAAATACCTCTACTAAATCCATTTTCCTCATTAGACCATCGAATATTTTACTCCCTTTGAATATGATATCTTTTTAATTAGCTTTCAGCTACATGATTTTATCCAAATCCTTACATTTCCAAGGGACCCTCAAAAGAAATATCAATTTTCTCAACACGAGTATCCCTTTTTTACTTAACTTATTTCCACTATATATTTGATTTAAAATTATCATTTTCTCATACATATATTGTAACATAATTATTGTTTATATATCAACTATTATAATATTAATGGAATGATCATTAACTACCTTTTTCCATTTTTCTTAATAAAATCAAAAAACCAATTTTTTCATATGTGTAAACTACTACCTCTATAATAAAACATGTCTCTTTTTCCTACACCACCTAACATGGATAGGTAAAAAGGGGAAATGTTTATTTAATTTAAAAATATATAAATTTTTTCTATTTATTATATAATAATCCATGTTAATCATGTCACGACCCGTCCCTTGGGGCCCCTGTCGTGACTACCCCAAGCCCGTTATCCATAGGCCAAGGGCTGACGACTAGCACCGAAAGGCATATTCCCTAAAACAGGAAGGCATTATCATTAAACCTGTACAAACAAATGGTCCGCGAACACAACAATAAGAAACTGTGAAGTAAACTATTGTAGAAAAATAAGTGCTGAATGTAAAGGGGGCCGGAATACAAGCCCAAATGTAAAAGTGCATGTACAACTGAAAGGAACAATTCAACTAAAAAAAGGGAAAAAATCTACTGAGTCATCCAATGAGGATCCTACCGGAAGGGTAGGTACAGATCTCCTCCTCTGCACTCCACATCCACCCATCTCCTCCATGTACCGCCTAGTCCTGGCTCCCTTCATCCTCAGCCTAGCTGCTCGTCGTCTGCATAAGACACAACAAGCTGCGGGCGTATCCCATGAATGGCTGAGTATAACAAAACCCAATAGGGACCCCGAGAACCTAGAAGGTCTCTCAGAACTCCAAAAAGGAAAACCACAAATAATGATCTAAATCACAAAGCACAAAGCAATATAAACAACTCAAACCAGGTATACAACTCAGAAAAACATGATTATGATGCTGACCCACACAACATCTCTATGAAAACGGATAGCCAACCACATATTCTCTATGCCAAGGAACACTGAACATTCCCAATCCAAACATCGAACACCTCAACATCTAGAGAACTCCTCTTCTATCGAGTACATTGGGCCTTCCGTGTCACATAGAGACACTTCCGACTAACCTTGAACTGTTGAGGAGATCCAACCCATCATGTACCATCGGTCTACTGGGTCACACATAGCCACTCCCCGACCATGGCCTACTGAGGTATTACTCCACATAATGTACCATGGCCGATCCCCACCATGTCCTGTTATGGTACTCCTCCCCATCACATAATGTGGGCCATCGAGTCACTCTGAGTCAAAAAGAGCAGCAGTCATCAAGTCTCAGCCAGTCGAATGGTTCCATACATAGTGTGATTGGAAGAACAACTCCCCAAGACATAAATTTTATTCCAACCAGAACACAGTCCCATAAGAAGTAACCTAATGATCCTCCATGTCATAAGGGTTCCAACGTAGCAGATGATGAATCAATTGGACACTCAGTCTGTGCGTTATTGGCATTTCAGTACAGAGGGCCTCATTGGAATCAGGTATGTTCTAACCCAGCTATACTCAATGTTTCTCCACAACTCTCATAGAGTAAGTCAAAGGATCATCTTGCTCTGAGGATCCTGACGCTATAGAATGTTCATTAAACAGATGTCTCGTTTAGAAGATAAGGCCCATTATGTGTTTCGGGGTTCGGTTGGGCCCATCTCAGGTCTGACCCGGCCAGACCAACCCGACCCGCATAGGTTAGGGCCCAGAAAAAGGCAACCCAACCTGAGATGGGATGCAGCCCAGACTGCAATGGGGTGTGTCCCGGCCAGTAGTGGGGCACTGGCCGGCCTGTAGTGGGGCACGACTCGGACCACTGGCGGCGGCCCATTGGGCAGGCGGCTTGGACCATTGGCAGCGGCCTGCTAGAGGGAGGCCTGGATGGAAAGGGCGCGGACCGCGCTGCTTCTGCCAGGCAAGTTGGGGAAGCCTCTCCCCTAAGATCCTGAATGGCCAAATGGTCCTTTGGCCTTTGAAGTGGCGGCACCACATGGGTGTCGCCCGATCACAGCAGAACCCGCCGGAGGCGTGGGTTCCACCTCCTCTACTGCAGCATCAATCGAGGTCTCTTGTTCACAGGTGGCGTGCGACAAGCACTGCCCTTACCTTCAACGGTTGACCAATGCCAGCCGCTCCTATGATCACTGCAGCTTCATGTTGTGACCTCCCCTTTCAGCGTGTATTGGCTCGTTTCCTCCTTCGTGCCTGGTTGGTGCCACCGTTCTAGTGGTCTTACATGGAAGGCGCATGGGTAACAATGTTTCACAGGGTTCAGGCTGGGTTCGTTAGGCCCACACCCTCCATGTTAGCTCATGATCAAAGGGTGGATAAAATGGGTTTAATAATTTCTTGTATTAAACAACAAACAAAATTCCACAAGGATACCCCATAACAACGTCCCGTAAAATGATTGAATCGTGGATCAACCCATTAGATGGTTGACCTGTGTTCTTCATTTTATTCCTGAATGGGGAAGAGGAAAATCATTTAGAAAGAATAAATGAATAAACCCCCAACCTCGTGAAACCATTGGAGAATGTACGTGCATGAAGGTGGATCTTGTTCTTCATTCCCGAAACTGGTTCCCAATGACAGCACTCATACATTATCCTTCGGTTTGTGGTTCAGTGTCACTCATCACCTCCCGCTAGGATCAGCTCCATTCTCTAAGGGTTCGACGTTGCGATGCTCCTTCAACACTTCGTTTCTTGGTGAAGCTGTGTCGATACCCCTCCCCAAGTTCCATATATAAAAGAGAGGGAGAGGGTAAGTAACGATGTCAGGAATTAATGGGGGCTCATAAATTAAGAAGCTTCCTATTTCCTAAACAACGTAGTTACATAAGGTTGGTAGGTCAATCCATTTATTGTCTTGACACATTGCTGGCCCCACCCCCTTTACTTGTCCATTGGAGGATATGAAATAAAATAACCGAATTATTTTATTTCATTTCATTTAAAAAGTCTCCAAACATAACTTTTTCTCTGGACTTACTACGGTCAATGAAAATCCTCCCTTAAGCGAATCCTAGCACTGCAGATTCAATGGTACCCTCATATTTTTAATCTGACCAATGGTTCAATTGTTAGAAAATGCCACTCGCGCATTTACAGAACATACCATAAAAAGTTCAATAATTTATTAACCTTCACCCTCAACCCCTGCCAGTCAAGGTTAGGCTCCGCCTAAGGAGAAAACTCCCAAAATAACTCAACGGTAGTCTTGGATTTTAAATCTGAGTTACCATTTAGATGTTATTGATTTTATAATAAAATAATTATCACCAAATTATTTTATTTACTGTGAAAAACTAACTTCCACTCATGGACCATGCCGACCAATGTTAGAATCTTATTAAATAGAGCATACCCTCATGAGTTTAGTAGTGGTCTCAAATTTTTAATCCAAGTCACCGTTTGTGAGTTATAAGCATTTGAAAAATAAAATAACTTTATTTAATTATTTTATTTACGGTTATGCCATTTTTGGGTTTTCTGACAGGAGGCATGTGCCGAGTAAACATAAGTCGCACCTTGGGTAAACTCACCATCCTAAACACAATGATGCACTTAGAATTCTGATTTAGAAAACCATTTAAGAGTTATTCTACTTTTTCCAGTAAACTACTTATGCATGCTAATTAAATCTTAACAAAACTTCGACGGATCATTCAGGGCACTCTGTGCCTCAGAATCGCGTGCCGTTAGATTTTGTAGTGTCCAAATAATTCCATATAATTAAAAAAAATTAAACAAAAATTATGGGACATTAAAAGTCATTTATTATTCCCTATGTAAAATAAAATAATCATCTATTCCTACGTGTGGAGTACCACAGGCATGGAAAATTGTATTCCATTTTTTCATTAGCCCCTTCCATAGATAGAAATATTAATGGGTTTGAAAGATAAATATGAGGCATTATTCAGAATTAGGGTTATATCAAGGCAATATTAATAATATTTAAAAAATATAAACATTTAACAATTTCTTTAAAATTAACAGTTTTAAACAAGAATACTAAGAGAAACACCATTTTATACATATTATGTCATATTTAAGTATCAATTATTTATTATTCTAATTAATTATTATTTTAATGAATCAAACTAATAAGAACTAAATAAAATAATTCTTCTTTCCATATAATGATATTAAAACTATAACACCTCCTAATCAATCCTTAAATCAGGTTGTGTTCATGTTTGGGTCGATTTAACCACACAATTGAACAATAATATAAATTTATATCTGGAATAAATATGTGTGTATAATTTCTAGTTTAAAGTGATATAAATTTTTAAATAATCATTAGTTATTTTAAGGTGTTAAATCTATCTTTAATTATTTAATTATGAAAATTCCCTCTAGTCATCAAGAATCTGCTGAACAAGCTTGCCATCAATTTCAACATCATAAATAAAGACTAAAATTCAAATGAATTAAATTGGAATCATAATAAAATATTATAAATATAAACTAATAGTAAATTTAATGACCTGGTAATGATGATAATTTTAAAACTAATGAATACATATTCTCCTATTACGAAACTTTTACAAACGATCAAACTATAAACACCCAATGTTAGAAAGTAGTTATAAACTAACTAGAATTTATACAATCAATGACTATATGTGAAGAGTATAAATGAAAAGAGATTTGAGTAATTTTATTAAATAATTTATTAATATTTATATGTTTGTGATACAAAATGTTAAAGTATGTTTGTGGATGTTAGGATAAGAGGTAAGTGTTTTCCATATCCAGTTCCTCTCTTTGAGACATGTTTTGTATTATGATCTAAATATCCATTATGTCAAGTATATACATCCTATTTTAGAATAAATATCATTAAATTTATTTTATTCCTCACATATTATGATCAATTTGAATAGTACTCTTTCAATAGGTTTTGATTGAATTGCTACCCATGCCATAAGTGGGGTTTTCCTTCTTAATTTTTATTCTTTGGGACTCATTCTATATTTACCACTTATTTACTTTTGTGTGGTCTATGAATTACTATAGAATTTTTTTTTTCATATTTCTCATTAATTTTAATTGATTTATTATTTTTCATTTTCATCCCTCTCTCACATTATTTTTATTTAAAAGTCACTAAAACCATTTTAAAACTCAATCCTTTCCATGGTGGAAAAACCATCCTATGTTTTGGTAAGGTAAATGTGTGAGTAATTTCATTGAAAATAAATCCATCTCGAGATACTAATAAATGGATGTGGTTGTAGAAAAAATGAAACTAAGGGTTATCATCCCAAAAGAGTTGGTTTATCATTTATTCAATCATCACTCAGATGCATGAAGAGTTATCCATAGAATCCACACCTAGATATACACTCCCAAGGGATGTGCTTTGGAATATACACTCCCTCTTTGTTAACCCTAAAAAATAATTTTTCATAAAATTTCCATGATTTCTAACTAATGAAAAACATTTGACCCCAGTTGTGATAATCCATGGATATCCAAATGCAAAGAATGTACCCTCATCACAATAGATATATTAAAAGGGTATGCCCTATTACATTGACGATACCCCACAAATAATAAGATAATTACGAGATTTCATACTAAAAATCAACATTATTCATTTTAATTTGGTAGTATTTGTGTAATATATTTTTGAATTAATAAATAACATTGTTTTTATTCATCCAATGGTTCCTTAGGTAATGGTATGAAATGTACTTTTGAATCATATAGTGAATGTAATGGACTTAATCATGTAATGGGAGTCACCTATAATTATATATCCCCTTGATGAATCGATGGGTCTGGTATGAAAAAACAACTTGGTTCACGGTATGTACCTCTCCCCATATCAATATAGTGTCTTGATACAATGCCTTGACAAGATTTTTTTCATATCTTATATTATAAATTCCATCATTATGGGATCCATGACTATTGTTATCCATGGTTTCATTTATTATCATGGATATAATATTGCATCAGTTTCAGTTGATTATGGATTAATTTTGTTATTCATTACCACAATATCACATGTTTTATGATTATATTGTTAAAGATTCTAAGAGATGATACTATTTACTGAGCATCCATAATCACCCTTACCTATTTTACTTTTCACATGAAACCTAGTTGAAAACTATATTTAGAAGGACCTATTTAAATAACAAAATTTATATGATATCTTATCATAATTTCTAGGTGAAACATCCTGATATTTGTGCCACAAAATCAGTGTCCTGAGATGGTTCACCAAAAGGCTGCATGCGGATGTCCCCATATGCTTGGGGATTTCGACTAATAGCAAGGGTCTAAATATGGTTCAATGGGTAGACTATAACCTCATAGTAGAGTAACATATCATAAATTACAAGATACAATTAAATTTTTAATAAATGGATTGTGAAATAAGTATATAACTGAAATAGATCATTCTTTAATAATATGTGAAATTATATAAAAATAGAAATATCCGGGTAAAAAAAATAGTAGTCACCCACTGGAATGACCATACATGCAGGTGTACATAATGGAAACTTAAAAAACAAAAGGCTCTTCTACTAAATCAAAGCTAGACAACATACTTGGGCTGTTTATATTTTTGAACAACATCAGCCCGATCCTAGAAATCCACATGAGTAACTTAGATTGATCATACAACTAGGGGAATCAGTCCTATCCTTCATTCAATCTTTACTATACCTAAAAGGAAGAAATAAGGTTAGAATGCACACTGAGGTCCAAATAAAGGGGTGAGGAATTATCTCAATAGATCAACCAAATGATGAACCAATAAATATCTTTTCATAAGTGAATGCACATGAAGTATGCTCTGCCTAGATGGGACAAAGTTGAAATAATAATAAAATCAATAGAAACCACATATGATCTATCGGTCCATGATACTAGTCAAATAAGTAATGTGACATCATGTATATGGATATTTATATGTGTGTAAATATATAATACACTATATATATATATATATGTCAATGTCAATATACACGACTAAGATGAGAAATAACATAAATCAATAGCACTCGATCCTTGGGTATGTAATCCTGGTCATCTAGACACCCTGTAAAAAGCTCATTATGATGGATTTAATACCACTCAATTCATGGTTCATTTAGTTAATCTCTAGTTCATTAATCCCAATAAAAAATACCTACTTTGGATAGTGTTAGAAATTTCTATGAGTATGCTAAGTCAACATAGGGGAATACATATCCTAACCCCAGGTGAACCCATGCTCACCACAAATCACTATAATTAAGGATTCCATATACCAATTAAAAATATTGTAAATATGTTATAGAGATGTAATTAATTCCACAACCTCTAGGGAAATCATGTCCAATGTTTGAGCCTTAGGTCCCAGTCTATAGCTAGTCATATTATTATGAATAAGATAATCCCTAAGGGTATGAACTAATGTATAAGGAGATGTCACTAGTAATACTTCATTACCGCCTCTCTAGATATATAATTATGGAGAGAAGAATCAACCCCATCACCTAGTGGATCATAATGAACCATGAATATATATCACATCAATGGGGTGGAGTTTCATATACACTATTAAGATATAATAATCAATTAGGGAGACCGTAATCATCCATTTCTCTTGGTAGAGTGTAATCATCCATTAGTATATGTCACACCAATAGTGAGGAGCACCATGTCCACCACTGTGATTTTTTTATTTATTTGGGAGAGAGTAATAATCACTGTTACTCAAGATATCAAAATATTCCATGAGTATCATCAAGAGGGATGCCAGCAATTATAAGATTTCATGACCAACCTCACAAAAATTGTGACAACATGAACAACATCAAATCATAGGGATTACATTTCCAAAAAACATAAATTATGGAAAACATTCCCAAATACCATAAAAATTGTCCAAAAATATATATCCCAATGAATGTGTCTGGGAACAAAAATATATAATAGAATGGTATCAGAATTCGGATCCTAGGAAAAAAATCTGGGAATCCCAATGAAGAAGGTCGCATCGCATTAGGATCATTAGTCTAAAACCAAGATGAGTATATAGTAATCATTGATGCTTCTTTGGTAAACATGTGAATTTATAAATAAAGAGTGAGGGTGTAAAAATTCTTAAACCCACCACTACATTCAAAGGCTTATTGTCATACAGGTTCACCATGGGTTCTAATGTGACACCCACTACCATCTCTACCCACACCCAATGTACTTTCTCAGGGGTGTTCAATTAACCTAGCATCCACTAGGTCCCTCATTTAATAAAAAAAGATATTAATCATACTCTTGATCCTCAATATACACACATAAGGGAATAAATCTTACTTAGGATCCTTAACTGTGAAGGTAAAAGGAGATATCCTACATGGGATCCACTAACAATAAGTCAATATAAGAATCCTACTTAGGTTTTTCTAATTGTACATATAATGAGGGGTTATATATGGTACCCTTGATAAAAGAGTATTTGGGTCAAGGAATCCTATATGGGATCCTCATAATAGTATGTATGTAGTTTAATCCTTTAAGGGATTCCCTATGTTAGCACATAAGTTAAGTTATTCCATAAGGGACCCTTAGTAACCACATGAGGATAATGGAATCCTATAGGCGATCCTCTATGTTGAAACATAAGTATAGGAATCCCATTGGGATCCTTGGAGACAACTAGATTTGATTATGAGAGATAGAAACTATCCTTTTATGAAGAATCTAGAAACACCACCAAGGAGTTCTCAAATCATAGAGGGGGTTTAAAAGTCCCAATCTCCATGTAATGATGCTCAATGAGGACTACTATTATGTTGAATTCTGACTCCTGAAAATAATGACATGAAAACCCTCAAAATGGTGGTAAGGGTAAGTACACAATTTTCATGCCCTAGTTCATGGTGTGTACTCCCAAATACCCAACTAGGCTTGTAATTAAGCTACACATGGCATGTAAAAGCTCAATTACATGGTGTGTTGATCATATATACAGTGTGTACCATTCATGGGGTTGGTTCCCATGTACCTCACATGGTTCGGCCATGTACTTCACCTTGATGTGTACCTTTACATGACATTATACCCATATGGTGTATGGCTATATACTCTACATGACTAGATTCCACTACTTAGGATTTATATTCCGGTACTCGACTATATGGTAGAGTTCTAGTACACATTTCTTATACCATATTCATGGCGTGTGCATATTTTTTTTGAACCTAGTTCTTTATAGAGGTAAAATATATTTTACTTCCATCAATTTTCAGTTTAAATGCTCAATTACTACGTAATATTATTTCACATTGTGTTCATTGAGGTGTGAGGGGTGTTTGAGGCTTGTTCGAAGCCCGAAACCTATCATTCAAGGTGACCCAAACATCTGGAACAGTTAGTAGAAACTGTGCTGGGAAGGCCACATGGTTACTCTAACCGTGTGCAAGTTGGGCATAGAAGAGGAGCCTGCATGGTTTGAAAAACTGTGCAATTTTCAGTGTATGCTCATGCATGTATGCTTGATGTTTTTGATAGTGGTATGGACACAATTTGTGTATGGCTAGTAATATTGTGATTGAAAAACATGTGATTTCCCCTCTTTATAGAAGTAGGAACATGGTTTGTCAAACCATGAGTCCAAACCATGCGACCTAGGGTTTTGGTTAAATTACAAAATTACCTTCATTTAGTCTTATATCTGAACCGTAATTTTCCATAATCACATGTACGATAGCCACATGGGATTGAGAGATCCATTGAAGGTAAAGTTTTATATTATGATCACATTCCATTTTATGATCCTTTATTCATGTGTTGAATATCTCATTGGATCCACAAAAGTGATTAATCAATTTCTTTTGTGTCAATCCTCATTTTTATTGGAATCAGTTTTGCTATTCAGGTGAAAGTTAATATTACCTAATTTATGGTTCTCCATCTATTATTCATTTTTCTCCTCATCTGAGTCAAATTAGAAGATGATACTACAAGAGAACTCCACTACAGACCTACGGTATGTGTTCTTATTAATTTCCCTAAAAGTCAATGGGATTATATAAATTCCATTGTACCCTGAGCCCAATTATTATAGAAACACCATTGAAATGTAATTATATCCCTAAATTAAATTAATAGGAATGACCTATGCAATTAATAATAAAAATTGATAAATGAAAACAGATATGGTACTTGAACTGGAACCACCCCATGGATGCGTTGTACAATTAAATGGACCACCATGGATGGAAAATGAATTGATAACTTTAAAGTATGCTGGTTACCTCATTATATGTGATGTTAAATGATAATATAAATTTTATTTGGAATTTAAAATCGAATTGATTAATGAAATGGAATTGAAAACCATGCCCCAGGCTATGGAATGTTCTTTCATTCCAATGCTTGAGATAATTTTTATATTGATATTTCCATGTTAGATAATTAAGATACTAAGCCTTCTACGCATATACCATGCCTTTTTCCACCGTTGGATTTGAAAATTAATTGAAATTATCTTATTGTTAACCTTGACATAGTTGAATGGAATTGGCTGTATGGTTATATGCATTGGAAGACCCATGGGATCTTAAATTAATTCCATGGAAATACTCATTTGGATACTACATTGCTTATGCCAGAGTGACACATGGAATGACTTATAGACATCAAAGGATGGACTCATGGGGGATGACTGCAATACGCCTGAGAGATACATGAACTCATTATGAATTTCAATGGATGGATTCAAAGGGTGCTTCATCATATAGTCAAAGGGTGATATGTGGGGTCACATATTAGAACTCTTAGGATAGACTTGAGTAGTGATTGGTTAATGCTACACCCAGTGCAATACAAAGATTCCTAATGATGAATACCAGTGATTTTATTAGGTTCATAACAAATAAATAGATGAAGTGAATTATATATTACGTCTACCAAGACAAAGCAAAAGCTTCGATTTGGTTAGTGTCTTACAAATTATCGATGGCCTGGTTAGGCATCTATTTTTTTTCACATATCATGCGGGGGACGTTGGGATACATGCTAGGTTTGTATAATTATTCTTTAAATGAGAAAAATTGATTAAATGAAACATGAATATAAATTGATATATGATAGATATTCATTTAGAGACTCATTGGCTAAGGCCAAAGAAGTTAGCAGAGGATGCATGTCTATGGGAACCCAGACCATTATGGGTTGTTTACTTTTATAACTTCCTTTACATATTCCATTACTTTTTGCAAACTTTTATTGTTATATATTCACAAAATGGATGGAATTTTACATTTTTTCAGTTGTCTACTGGGATTGTATCCCACACCCTATTTGGGTCGTCGATAGGTACACAAACAAACTATATTATTACAAGTATGGATAATGGTAGGTGACCTACTCGATTTTTCTCATTGTTTCTAAGTAGTTTGGGAGCACATGAATGATTTAAGGCTCATGATTCCAGTTGTGATAGATTTTCTACTTTTTGTACTTTTGTTACATGTATTTTACTGATACCATGTATAATTTTTTTGGATTCTCTTTCGACACATAAAATGACATGTATTTTATATGACATTACATTTGGTATTGTTTTATATATATTTATCCTTGGATGTTTTTCTGCTATTTATTTATAAATTTCTAGATTTCTTGGTGCTCCCACTAATTATTTATGTTTTATATCCACTTTATTACAGTATAGTAATGAGGGCAGAGTCTCTCCAAATACACATGAATTACCTACCTTCTAGTTGGTAGCCTCTGGTGTTTGGGGAGATGAGCTTGAGGAAATGTGGCCAACTGGGCTCGAAGAACCTACAGTTGAATTTTGGTCTAGGAAATTACAAATCAGTATCAAAAGGGGTTTTTTGGTGTATTATTTTATGACAATTTATAGGGTATTAGAAAGGTAATGGAATTTGGTAATGAGTTATTCCTGTGCGTAGCTAACCCACATATAGTAAAATTACAAATTTCTTCGAATGAAATTATTGTTTTCTAGATTTTTACTATTAATATTGATTAATTTACACTATTAGGAGATGTACCTGAATTGAATCATTATTATGGATATAATTGGGGGTTATTTTTCCCACTAGAAGAGATGAGGTTATGTCTTCTCTCTTTCATCATTTTAGGCACTGGTTATAAATAACATGCCATGCATTATGAACCACTATATATGATGCATTTCCAATTAACATGATTTTGTGATAGGTGTCGTTATATATATAAATGATGTTCTGATTGACTTTGGTGTAGGGGATTGGGAAATAAAAAGTCTACATAGATTGTTTTCTATAACGTAAGTAGTGTTTTCCTAATTTGGGTACGACATACACCTTATGAAACCAATAATGGCATGTTGATTCATGGGCCATGTGTCGTATGAACTGGTACATGTTTTGGTGTTGATTAGGTAGATTCTACATTTGGGTTCATGAGGAGTATGGAAAGTTATAGTTCCTAATTTGGTGAACCATTTTGTTCAACTGTTTAAATGATATATGAAACAAAACGAGAATAAAAAGGAATCATCAGTTATTTATAGTATAGAATATGACCAAATCCCGACCTTTGTATAGGGAAGTCAACTGTATCTCTTACATGAATATGATCTTGGTGATTCCTAGATATAACACATGGAGTAGGACTAATGTTATATTTCTTATATTGTAAGGCATGTAGTTATGTTGTTTTAATATATATGCTTTTATATTGTAACATTGCTGATTATTTTTTAGGTGAGCACTTGGAATTATAAAGATATTCCACCATGATGTCCACCTGCTACATGCCAGGAGGTAGATAGTGACCCTGATCCCAAGTTGGTGGGACATGGGATACACATGGATCCTCAAGTAGTACTAGATGAGTCTCCATATATGCTACAAGACATAGGTTCTGAGGCATAGTTCCTTGCGGGCTATATGTGTTTCATTAATAATGTTTAGGTTGCACCGTGACCTACCCCGACTATATAAGAGTTGATGTTGGAGTTCCAGAAACTGCTTCCAACCACGTTTCTAGGGGATGACACACTATAGGAATAATATTCATGGCAATAGTCCTTGTTATTTATCTTCAATCATTTAGAGCTTCCTCCCTAGATGAGGGTAAATCTCACTACATATATGATACGTGATTCTTGAATGAGATGGTGGGATGTCATTACTCAGAAAGATCATCATTAGGATATGGATTGGATTGATTTTCATATGTCATTATTTTATTACTTCTATCCTAATATGTTGAGGTCTAATAGAGCCTCATATTTCATGCACCTAGAGTAGGGTGTGTTATCAGTTAAGCATTATTTGGCCCATTTTATAGAGATCTTGTTCATTGCACTTATTCAAGTGGGTGATGACTTATCTAATGCATGATGATTTGAGGATGTTCTTAGGTATTACATCTGATCTCAATTGAATGTCTCTTGGATCACTACTATTTTTGAAATAGTTAATCAGGTGCTGATCACATAGCATAACCTAAGAGAGGTTGGGGAGCCAATGAGGGTGGTTTGGAACCTTGATCTATTGTTACATTGTCTAGTCGTAGGAAGCATCATTAGGAGGTTCCAAAAGGAGGTATCATTCATTTGATAACATACTGAGGTAGTTAGGTGAGGTACCACCAATGTGGTAGTCCATGACATACGCGACCTTAATGTACGAGGGACCCATTTGAGTACTGATATTACGGAAAGATGTGACATTTACAATACTTTTTCAAAAAAATAATATGCATAATACAATGATAGAGGGTCTACACTTACTCCAAATTTAGTAGTGGGGTAAACATCTTCGATTCAAGTTGGGAAGTTGAGTACAACTAGCTGATTAGGTCAAGGTGGTGGTCTTGGTCATGGTAGTCAGACTCGAGCAGAGTAGATCTTCTTGGGGTAGCCATGTTGAATAAAAAAGAACCCAAATCTTTCCAGATACATGAACTGAAACAAACACTTGATGAACATAATCCCAAACCTTCTTCTTTGAGAGGTATGATTATATTATCCTCTTAATTATCATTTTCTATTTTTGACACATAAACTTCTCATTGCATTATATATATTCATGTCATGATGAGCCTTGGGATCAGGGTTCCCTATACTGATAGGGTGATAATGATTTAATATCTATTAGGGATTATAATGGAGAATGAATGATAGTATAGGGAGTTCCCCATTGACATTGGTGCATTTCACCTCATATGGGACCTATTTTTCCTCCAGATAACAAGTTTTGGCATCATTCTTAGGATGAACTTCTTGGTTCCCTTTTAGAAATTAATTGATTTCTATCAATGATGGTTAACTTTCACATCACTGTTGATTAGATATTTTATTCACAATGGTGAATGGGATGTCTAGGAATGTCGAGATAGACCTGGGCTTTGTGATCTTAGTGGTAAGAAATCCTATATTTTCATATATCAGGATGATTAGGGAATACATAAGTAAAATTTCCCACTATGGGTTGATCCTTTTAGGTATTTTTTCCCAAATTAAATTTAGTATTGTCTCTAGTGACAAAGGTTGGGTTATATATCAAGCTAGTTCTAATAGCTGCACTGGTATCCGTTCCTTCTAATCATGATGACTACTACTAAGATACATGATTTAAATAGTTAACTAAAGGATTTATAGGAAAATGGGATTATCTAACCTAGTTCTTCTCTATGGGGTTTGCTGATCCTTTTTGAGGAAATGTATAATGATACCCTCAAGATATGTGTGGATTTACAGAAATTGACCTAATTGATGGTTATGATCTGGCATCATCTTCTATGGATGAAAATCTCTTTGACCAACTTCAAGGAGTTCAAGTGTTGTAAAAAATTTATTTGAGATCTAGTTATCCTTAGGTGCATGTTAGAACATAATTCATACCATTAATATCCTTCAATAGATGATATAATCTGTGCGAGTATTTGGTTATCTCATTCAATCTCACGAATGCACCAATAGTCTTCATGAAACTAATGAACCAATTTTCCATCATTATATGGATTTATTTATGGTGGTTTTCATGGATGATATCTTGGTTTTTTTCATAATAAATTAGACCATGAGAGACATCATGAGATCATTTAGGATTCATTGAAACTTATTTTTTTTTATTTTTCAAATAAGTCACTTTTTGGGTTAGTGATAACCAAACAATCAATGAGAACCATATGCGGGTGATATAATTTAGGATACACTTACAGAGAATCCTTTATATGATAATATCAATGTGTTCCACTTTCAGATGAATACTATTCACTTCTTGTGCCACAACGTCTCTAATAAAGGTGTATTAATTGGCCCAGAGAATGTGAGAGCTACAGGTTCTTGGAGAAAGACAATAAATTTATTGATATATGATTCTTATTGGGGATACATAGATACTATAAGTGTTTCATACAGGACATCTCATGCATATCAGTGCCACTCAGGATCTTGACTAAGAAGAAGATAAAGCTTGTGTGGTTATATACCTCTGATAAATCATTTCAGAAGCTAAATGGATGATTGAATTACTAATAGATAGTGATTTGTGTAGATCTAGGTAGGAGTTACACTATTTATTATGATACATTAGGTATCAGGATATGATCATTTCCTATTCATAGGGATAGAGTCGTAATGTATGGGTCTCAAAAATTGAGGCCACGTGAATGAAATTACTTAAAGCACAATGTCATGTCAGTTATAGTTTTAATGAATTACATTGTTGGAGAAACTACTTTCTAGGGGGTGTTTAGTGGTGTACATGGACCAAAAAAACCTCAAGTATATTTTCATATATAGATTGATTTGAATCTGAGGGAGTGAGGGTGGGTTGAGTACCAACAGAATTTTGAATCCGAGCTTGCCTATATGCCTAGTCAAGGTAATATAGTGGTTGATGCACTAAGTATAATGAATCAGATACAGGTAGGTCAGTAGGTTAGTACTGAGTTGAATCTAGTGTGTTTGTTCTCTATGATGCAATGGGAGGTGCATGATAGTTAGGGGAAGATATTCCTTTCATCCATATTTATAACCTCTACACTTCTGGATAGAGTGAGGATGATGAAAATATCAGAATTCGATGGATTATTCCTATAAATTATCTTGGTAGGTGAGGACCCTACTCCTATTTGGACCATAGTCAAGGATGATATTATTCATATATATGGTCACATATGGGTTTCACCAGACATTCCTGAGGATATAGTACGATACATTTATGCTTAAACTTATTAAGTGCGTCCTGAAATCATCAATATGTATTGGGATTTACATATTCAACACTATTGGATAGGTATTAATAGAAATTTAGTTATTTATTTCATGATATGTTCCACCATTTAGCAGGTGAAGGTGAAACTCCAGTGACAAGAAAAACTTTTATAGTAGCTACCCATTCATGAATAGAAGTGTGATGATGTTTCAATGGGCATCGTGACTATGTTACTGAGGTGAACACAAGAAAATGATTCCATTTTGGTTTTTGTTGGAAGGGTCAAAAAGGTTTCTCAGTTATTACCTATCAAGGATAATTTTTCAGTAGATGTTATTGAGATTTTGTATATCCATGATATCATATGTCTTCATAGGATCAATCATACAATCACTTCAGATAGGATCACCCTATTTAATTCATGTTTCTTGAATTTTCTTTTGAGGGAATTGGTATAGAGGTGATTATGAGCACAACATACCACCCACAAATTTATGGATAGTCAGAACACATGATATATGTGCTTGAGGACATGATTGAATCATAGATCCAAGATATTAGTGTCTCCTGGAAGAGTCACATTCCCCTAGTTTTATTCTCTTACAACAATAAAGTTTAGGCTACCATTTAGATGGTTCCTTATAAGGATTTGTATGGTAGGGAATGCCAATCACCAATGGGATGGTTAGAGTCAAGAGTGGTGGTTATGCATTGACCTCATCTCATAAAAGAGACTTCATAGTAGGTTCAATTGATTTGGAAATGGATTGTTACTATGTAGTATAGATAAAAATATTAGGCTGATCCTCACTAAATACCTCTAGTGTTTTAGGTCAGGGATCAAGTGTTTTTACATGTTTTATCGATGCTTCAAAAGAGGAGAATCAAGATACAGGGTAAACTTTCCCCATCATTTGTCAGGCCATTCAAGATTATGGAGTGAGTCAGGCTGGTAACCTATCCATTTATTGTAATTTAGTGGTACCAGACTATACACACAATCTCCTATGTATTTCTTCTATGCCACTATCAATCAGACCCATTTCATGCTTTTCATCCTGATGAAGATGAGTTATAGGTAGATTCTTCCTCTGAGGAGAATCCTCTATATATTTTTTATTATAGTATAAGTGGTCTATGAGGATAGTCACATCCTCTAGTAAATTTGATATGGATACACAATCATATACAGGGTAAGACCTAGGTGTGGGGGCTAATTAATTAGTGCAGTTTCAAGAGAAATTTGAAAATGTTTCATGACCACACTTTGAAGTGAAATTTTTAGATAAATTTATTTAAAGTGGAATCTTGTAAGAACCCAATTCTTTCTAGATGTAAAAAATCTTTTAATTCCATCAATATTTGGTTTAAATGCTCAATTAAGTCCAAATTCTATTTCCCATTGTGTTCAAGGATGTATCCGGGGTGTAGAAGGGTTGTTCAAAGATAAAAACCCAGTTTTGGGGGTGAATCAATCTTATGACATGGTTAGTAGAAATCATGTAGGGTAGGCCACAAAATAACTCTAACCATGAGAGAGACGGGAAAAGAGAAATATGATCCCACATAGTTCAAAAAACCATAAAAGTTTTGGAGCACACCCATGTGGGTAAGTCAATAGTTATTGAAAGTGGGATGATACCTGGATTGTGCATGTTTAGTAAAAACGTTCTTGAAAACCGAGTGATTTTCCCCTCATTATTGAAGTGGGTGCACAGTTGAAATGTAGTTTGGCCAACCGTGTGACCGAACCATGTGACCTAGTGTTTTCAATGAAATTACCGAATTAAACTTAGTTAATCTTATATGTAAACCCTAATTTTACTTCATCTCATGTTGGAAAACCACAAGGGCTTGAGAGCTCCTTTGAAGGTGGGATTGTATATTTTTATCTCGTTCCTATATCTGATCTTGGATTCAAGGACCAAACATCTCATTGGATCTATATCATTGGGTACCCAATTATTTTTGTGTCCTTCCTTGTTCTTATTGGTACCGACTATTATATTTAGGTGCAATTTAATATGCCAAAATTTTATGTTCGTAATTTTTATTCATTTTTCTCCTGATATGAGTCGAATAAAAAGATGATACTGTACATTCACTCTACTATGGACCTACGATATGTGGTATCATGATAGTTCCTTAATGTAGAAGTGTTTATATATAGGTAAATGTTATAAGCACCCAATTATCAGAGCGATACCATTGAAATGTAATTTAATACATCAATTAAATTAATAGACATGACTGTAACACCTTGATATTTTATGGGATAGATTCTTTTTATTTTCTTTTATGTCTTGTGTTTCATGCTAAACCAATATTATATTGTACGATATGCAACACCATACTAGGTTGTAGTATATGCAACACAATTCTTGGCTTTTATTACACACAATTTCAAGTTCTTTTAATAGAATTAATTTCACACAAGAATGATTATAGATTTTGTTCAATGTATAAATGTACTATGTTTGGATTATTTTATACAAAACACCAAAAGAATATTTCATTACACACAACACTGACATGGTTTGCGTTACATGCAAGAGCGACCTTCCTTGGTAGCTTTCATTTTACGGAATACCGAGTTTCACTAAACAATGATATATTATTAAAATATTATTATTTAATGGGATATAAAATAGCCATTATGAATAATATTAACAAAATGTTGAATTTTATATAACATTAGAATTCATATTACACATTTTTTATAACATGATATAGGATTGAATTAATTTTTTTTATAAAGGATGTATATTTATAAAAAATGCAATTTTAGTGCCTTGTGATAGTGCACTGATTTTAATTCTTGTTTTCAAAAATTTTAAATATAAAATTTTAAAAAATAATAATCTTATTTGGAAGATGGAAATAAAAATTTAACATGGATGAAATATAAAAATATATAATACTTCATGGTATTTTATTTATAATTTTTAGACACTAAAAAAATATATTCATTTATGACACAATGATGATGTAGTGATTCCCTTATTAATGAATGATTTAATTAAATGAGATTATAAATATTAAAATAAATTTATTTTGAAATTTTTTAGGCCATCCATGAAATTTATTAATGAGTATGTATTTTTATCTTTGAATTAATTATGCTTTCTCAAAATAATCACATTGTTATGTATTTTTAAAAAGTCATGATATTAATAGTATAAAAATTGACATAAATGAATTTTTAAAACAAATACTATCTTATTAAATGGTATAATAGTCCAAAAAATATAAGATTCGAAAAAATGAAAAATATATTGTTGAATGTGTCATTAATGAACCACTTGGGGTTTGATTAGCTTTTTATAGTAACTAAATTAACCATATAGTATGAATATACAAGAAGACATGGTAAGAGTTAAATTAGTTAACTAAGGGTTTAAGATAAAAATAAGTTTAAATTTGAAACCAAAACATGTCTAAAACCTATAGGTTGAGAGTATTTAAACATTCACCATCTTATCTTTGAATTAAATTCATTGTGGTCCTTTTGAAACCGAAAATAATTTTATAATAAAATAATATTTCAGTACCTTCATAAAGTACCCCTCCTTTCTTAAAAAAGTAAATATCATCCCATATTTCCTCACACCACCTTGAGACTTCTAGATCGACCAACACCTTCCCAATTCTCCTATAAAAATTCTCAATTTAAATTCGGAGGTCCTATTTTTCCAATTATTCCATTCCCAGTTTACCTTAGAAGAGATCCAAAGGAAGTCCAACGAAGAAGAGGTAATTTCTTTACCAATTAAATTCAATTTGTTTTATTAATTTAATTCCTCTTTATATGTTGATTCCATAATAAAGTTATAAATATAGTATATTAAAATTATAATATGTTATTATAGTTATGGTAATACCTTATACCTTCTTTTATCCATACTATAAATAATAATATCACTATGCGTGCGTACGTGTGACCTGCCTTCTCCATGCTGGGGTGTAATTTTTTATTCAAACATAGTTTATTAGGATCAGTATAATGATGAGTAAAATGGATTTAAATAATTAATATAAAATTATAAATTATTTTGTGTAATTAATATACCATTTAACCATCAATAGAATGATACTATCGCTCGTGGGTATGTATGACCTACCGTCTCCACGATGTGGTGAGATTTGTTCTATACTTTAACAATTCAATAATGATTATAAAATATATATGATGAGTGAAAATAATAATTATGAACATAATTTTTTCAATAAAATACATCCTATGTGTAACAATCATGACTTACATGGTAAAATAGGAATGGGAAAACGAAACAGTTAACACTCGAAATAATATTGAAATAATATAAAAAATGATATAATAAGATCATATATGATATCATAAATATAGATATAGCCCTGGAATAATTTAATAACAAGATTTAAAAATTATACAGGAGGTGACCAAACCTTTGAATAATGAAAATTACAAGGTAAGGTAATATTTTGTATCACTTTTATTTCGATGGGACATATGCCTTATACACTGTCTAATTCGTTTGTGTAGTGTTTATGTTACCCATGAATGTATTTATTATTATTTTTATTAATGTTATTATATTTAAATACGATTATAATTTTCTTTATTTTATGAGGCATATGATTTTACTCTTTATAAATTAGTAATGGATAATTTTACAATCCCATTTTATCTGAGATTTTTTATATGTAAGTATTTACCGGGGCTATATTTACAATCCATGACTTTGTTTTATAAAAATGTTTTCATAAAATGTATACTATTATTATATGAATGTTTAATGTAATTTTAACCCATTTATGACTATTACTATATGTTATGGAAGGAATCTTTCAGTTGTTTACCATATAAGGTACTTTTTGACTTTTCCGAAAAAAGTACGAGGAGAATGTTTTTTTAACTTATATGGAATGAATTGATTTTTACGGTTTTATGAAATATTTTTTATTTGAAGATTCATATACACAATTTAAATATTCTTGTCAAATAAATTCTTTTATTTTAATATTTTTGTGGAATTTTGATAGAAGAAAATGTTTTTGAAAATGAAAGTATATTTTCTTTAGGAATTAATTTCAAGTGTTTTATCAAAATTATTTTCCATCTAAGAAGACATAAGGTTATGTTTATATCCCTATTATTAATTTTATTTGAGAGTGATTATGATATATTTTTTTATGAAATCCATTTATTTTATATGGATTGTGATGGAATTATGTTTAAAAACCCCATTTCATTTCACGGGTTTTTCTATAATGAATGATTTAGGTTTTTTGTGGAACATGTAAGAATTATTGCACTATGAGATGGGTGGGACCTATATCTCCCTCCAATGCATTGGGTAAACCCGGTTTGGTAAAGGATATTGTCCACTATTATGATCTTGGAAGCAATGCCTTGGCTACTACATAAATCATATAATTCCTTGTTTTATGTCAATTCTATGTTATAATAGCTGTGTTTACTTATGATATTCCTTAGAAACTGCCATGATTTATTTCATGACTCAATATTTTGATATTTAAACTTTATGTTCATGTTTTTACATTCTAGTGTTTATTGTTTGTCTTACGTTATAAATGTTTACCCTTACTGAGCATTTGAGAACAACCCTTTTATGTTTTCTTTTCCCCAGGATATAAAGAAAGGTTTTAGGTAGGAAAACTAATGGGGAATATCTTTATGGGAGATGTTGAAGATCATTCACCATGCTAGATGAATGTATTCTGATTTTCAGAAGACACTAAACTAATAGAGTTTTTGGGTGTCTATCAGTGTAATGTATTATGTATTCTGAATAATAAATACAATGATAATGTACTTAATTCTTGGGTAGTTATATTTTGTATTAGAGAGAAGGTTTAGTTAGACTCTGGAAATTAGGATGTTAAACCTTTAGTGAGATCCCTTGAGATATATCTAAAGATAGTTCTTGGGATTTATTAAGGATAAGTCCAATTATATGTTACAGTACTATGGTTTCGTGATAATCATGTCTAAACTAGGGTTAAAAAAAGATATCATAGATTGAAATATAATAAATAATTCACCTTACTTATGTGTTTGTATACTTTGATATGTATTTATTGAATTTTTCTTTCTGGTCTTAGTTAATAACCTGATCTACATAGAACATAGTTAACCGTTGAATGTTTAAGATTTTGGATTTTTGGAAAATATGAAGATTGACTTCCTAAGAGGAAATATCATGAAGATAATTGTGATGATGGTATGGGTATTAGTCATAAAACTGAGGATAATGATTTTTTAAATTACATATGAATGGTATGTGATTTTCTTTCAATATTTTTTTACAATAAACCTAAAAATCTTGAGGGTGATAAGCCTTAAGACATGATTCATATTTTAGGATATATTAATATTATGGATACTAAGTAATGGTGTAAGAAAAATATTATATGATTGAGGTGTAGATGTTTCATAATTTGAATATTATGTTATATGAATCATGAACCATATAAGTGTTTTCAGTATAAATTTTTCATTAAGTATTAGAAAGGATATGATGAATTGTTCTAAAGATCCAAAAAGTGATTTAAGGGTAAGGTGATATACTTTTATAATACATGATTAAGGAAAATATAACCCTTAAAAAGTCCCTTATGTTCAGATAATTATGTTTGGATAAAGATATGTTGTATTTGAATAAGTAAATTGGATGATTACATTTTCTTGGGAACTAATTATGTAATTGTTGGAAAGAGGGTTATGCTATCATGGATGAAGTATAAGACATTTTGGAACTTAATTAATATATCTAATAATTATTGGAATAAGGAAACATTGATGTTTTATATAAGTGTATATGGTAATTTATCTTATTACCATGACTCAAGAGAATACATGATGAAGGTGTTCACACTTTTGGAATGTGACCAACTAAAGATACCTTGTGATATAACGGGGATAGATGTGAAGATGATTAAGTGAACCTTTTTATATAGTTTTGGATTTTATTGTTTTATAAGGATTTTCAAATTATAAATTTATAGAATGTTTAAGTCAAACATCAGATGACATTAGTTACATTAATGTATTTTCTCACTATAGGTGGACATATGCATATTTGATAACATGTTATAATCTATTTTATGAGAAAAATGGAATGAACTAACATTCTATTGCATGATATGATAACACTTAAAGAATGAAAAATTGAGCTTCATTTATTTAAATAAGAGATCAAGTGGAAATTGTTCAGGGAATAACCAATGGTGAGAATATATTGAAATCAAGTAAGTATTTATCCTCATGAAAATATTAATCAAATTTTGGAAATATATATTGAAAACCAAAATGTTATCCTAGGATCATCTTATCCAATGAATCAGATGGTCTCTTAAATCATCACAAATTTATTTCTTTTTGGTAGTTAACTTTCTCTAATATTTATTCTCCATCACTATCCATTAGAGCTTGATGGTTAGATTTCTCTTCCATATCCATGTTTTCACTTCCCACCTATGTTCTCATAAGAGGAAACCAAGTTATGAGTTTATTTGGGTAACCATTATGTTTTTTTCTTACCTTTTTAAAATTACATTTTAGTGTTCCTTTTTATGGTGTGGGTTTCCATGAAAGAAACATTCAATTAGTAACTCATTCGCAACCCCAACGGATGTCAAGGTAGAAATTCATTTAAAAGGGGGGGGGGGTAGAATGTAACAACCCAATATTTTAAGGGATATATTCTTTTTATTTTAATTTATGTCTCTTGTTGTACACTATACCAAAATTATCTCGTACTATGAACAACACCATATTATCTTGAAGTATACACAACACTATTCTTGGATGGTGTTACACACAATTTCAAGTTCTTTTGATAGAATTCATTTCAAACGACACTGAGTATAGATTTTGTTCAATGTATAAATTAAATAAGTATGGATTATTTTATATGAAACACTAAAGGAATATTTCACTACACAAAACACTGACTTGGCTTGCATTACACATAAGAGCGACCATCCTCGATAGCTTGAGTTGTACGCAATACCGAGTTTCACTAAACAACGATGTATTATTAAAAATATTATCATTTAATTGGATATAAACTATTCATTATGAATATTATTAGAAATATTTTTAATTTTATATTATATTTTCATTCATCTATAGTATTTTCTAAAACAAGATATGAGAACAAATTCATTTTTTTGGATAAAAGAAGTATTTTTAAAAACAAATGTTGTTTTACAACCTTTTAATGGAACACAGATTTTAAATATAGTTTTTAACAATTTAATTTATTTAATTTTACAAAATTTACATCTTCTTTGTATGTGGGAAATCAAAATTTAACATGGTCTAAATTTTGGTATTTTTCTGATGAAATTCATTTTTTAATGAATCTTGAAAAATAACACATTTTAATTCGAAACTGACTCTTCATATAATTTATTTATATTATTAGATTATAATATTAATTTGTTTTAAAGATTAATTGGATTATATTTTTTATCATTTAATCCAATTTTGTTAATTGATAGTAATTTAACATTTAACTTGGACTTAAACACATGTTAATCTTATGATAGTTATAACTTCTTAAAAATCCACTTTTTGGTTTTGACAACAGGAAATAATTTTAAATTAATTACTAAAACATCTATGTTTTGAATTTGAAAAAGTTTATTCCATATTTGGAATCAGAATGTTCAAATTTTATAAATAGGTACCTTTTATTTTTCGACATTATGAATAGTAATTTCAGTAATTATTTTATTTACCACGGTTAAAGGGTAAATATGGTAATTAAGGGTAAAAATAATAATATTATAATAATATTAAACTATAGTGAAACATATCCTAATCCTATTTGATGTGATATTTCGGATCATGTTCATACTTTGGTCTATTTTGGGACCCCATGGAACCTCATGGATATGAAAATGACATTTTATAAGAATTAATTTAAAGTAAAGAGAAATATGACATAAACTTGTATCTTCTTAATAAAAAATATTAATATGGAGTTATACATATGTTAAATTCTATTAAGAAATTTCATTGGAAATATAAAAATATTTAATACATCATGGTATTTTATTTATAAATTTTTGACACCAAATAAATAAATTTTTTTATGACACACTAATGATGTAGTGATTACCTTTTTAATGAATGATTTAAATAAATGAGATTATAAATACTAAAATAAAACTATTTTTAAACTTCTAAGGCCATAGACTAATTTTATGGAGTATTATGACTTTTTATATTTTAATTACTGAATTTTATTCGAATGACTAATTATTTTATAGTTTTTTAAAAAGTCATGATATGAATTGTATAAAAATTGACATAAATGAGTTTTTAAAACAAATACTATTTTATTAAATGATATAATACTCTTAAAAATATATGATTATTCCAAATGAATTATATAATGTTGAAAATGTCATTAATTAACCACTTGAGGTTTTATTGGCCTTCTATAGTAACTATATTAACTATATAGTATGAATACACAAGAAGACAAATTAAGAGTTAAATTAGACAACTAAGGGTTAAAGCTAAATGATAAGGTTAAATTTGTGACCTAAAATTGTATAAAACCTATTGGATGAAAGGATTTAGAACAATAATCCTCTTATATTTGAATGAAACAATTTTTTGACCTTTTGAAACTGTAAATAATATTTTAATAAATTAATATTTCAATACCTTCCTAAAGTGCCCCTCCTCCTATCTTATAAAAGGAACCTCCTCCCACATTTACTCACCCCTCATTGAGCCTTCTATCTAAACCAAATCCGGACCAATTTTCCTATAAACATTATTGGTTAACTTATAGAGGTCATGTTTTTCCAAAAAGTCCATCCCTAATTTCCCTAAGAAGAGATCCAAAGGAAGTCCCACAAAGAAGAGGTAATTACTTTACCCATTAAAATCTATTTTTTTCTTCTTATACATCCTATTTCTATATTGAATCCATAATAAAGTAATCAATCCGGTATATTATACATGATGAAATGTTATTATAATTATGGGATAACCTTATAATTTTTTTATACATCTTACGAATAACAATATCACCATGTGTGTGTGTGTATGACTTACCGTCTCCATGCTGTGGTGTAATTTGTTATTCAAAAATAATTTATTTGGACCGGCATAATAATGAGTATAATGTATTTAAATAATGAATATAGCATGATAAATGATTCTTTATAATTAATATACCATCCAATTACAGACCATTTAACCATCAAGAGAATGATACCATTGGTCGAGCATAGGTACGACCTACCGTCTCCTTGACGCGATGAGATTCGTTCTCCATGTTAACAATTCAGCAATGATTATAAAATTTATATGATGAGTGAAAATAATAATTATGAACTTAATTTCAGGAATCAAATACATCTTATACATAAGAAACATTACTTAAATGGAAAAACATGATTAAGAAAATGAAACAGTTAACACCCAAAATAATATTGAAATACTATTAACAATATGATATAATAGGATCATATATGATATCATAAATATTGATATGGTCCTCGTATAATTTAATAACATTATTTAACCATTATAAAGGAGGTGAAAACACCCTTGACTGACGAAAAGTACAGGGTAAGGGATTATTTTGTCTCATTTTTATGTTTGTGGGACATATGCCTTATACACCATTTAATTAATTTGTGTGGTGTTTCTGTTACTCATATATGTTTTTATCATTATTATTTTTAATGTTATTATATTTAAAAATGAGTATATGTTTCTTTATTTTATGAGTCAAATGATTTTATTGATTATAAATTAGTAAGGTATAATTTTTCAATCCCATTATCATCCGATAATGTTTATACATAAGTATTTACTGGGGATATATTTATAATCCTTGTCCTTGTTTTCTAATTTTGTCTCATAAAATGTTTACTATTATTATATTAATGTTCAAAGTAATTTTTAACCATTTTTTTACATTTAATATATGGTATATAAGGAATATTTCTTTTGTTTACCATAGGAGTTACTTTTGGAGTTTTGTAAAAAATAGTATGGGGGGAATTTTTTTTTAATTTATACGAATTGAATGGATTTTTACTATTTCATAAAAAGTTATTCCAAGGAAGATTCCTCTTCACGATTTCACGATTATTTTAAACTAAATAAGTTTCTTTTAAAATTTCATGAAATTTTGATAAAAAACATTTTTGAAAAAGAAAGGATATTTTATTAAGGAATTAAGTTCAAGTGTTTTTTCAAAATTATTTTACATCTAAAATGAAACATGGTTATGTTTCTATCCCTATTATTATGTTTATTTGATTGTGTTATTGATAGAATTATTTTTATGAAATCCATTTATTATATATATTGGGATGGAAGTATGTTTAAGAAAACTATTTTATTTCCTGGGTTATTCTATGATGAATGATTTTTGTTTTTGTGGAACTTGTAAGAATGATTTCACTATGAGATGGGTGGGGCATACATCTCTATCTAATGCATTGGATAATGATTTATATATCATGAGATAAAAATGTCTATAATGGAAAGTATTCCCAGTTCAGTAATACATGGATGGAACGACAAGTAAACCAGGTTTAGTAAGTGAGATTGTCTACTGTGATGGTCTTGGGAGTAATGCCTTGGAAACTATGGAAATCATATTATGTGCTTATTTTTTTCCACAATTCCAAGTTTTATAGCAATGATATGTTATCATGGTCATGTTCACTTATGATTTATTCCTTATGAACTTCCATGATTTATTTTATGACACATGATTTTGATATATAAACTTTATTTTTGTGTTTTTACATTCTAATGTTTATGGTTTCTCTTATGTTCTCGAAGTTTACCCTTAGCATTTGAGCTCACCCTTTTTATGTTTTCTTTTCCCCAAGGTATAAATTAGGGTTTTAGGTAGGAAAAATAATTGGGAATATCTTTATTGGAAATAATGAAGATATTTAACCAAGATAGAAGAATGTATTACGAGTTTCCAAAGACACTAAACTAATATGGTCATTGGGAATATATTTGTGTAATGAATTAATTATTAAAAAAAAAGAAATGTAATTCCCATGTACATGAATCTTGGTTCATTTTAATGGACTTTAAATTAATGATACACATTAATAAATGATAAAAGGTTATGGTACTTCAATTAAAAGTACCCCATGGGTTTGTCGTTTAATTAAATGAACCATTACGAGTGGAATATTAAATTCACAATTTTGATTGTGTGATTCACCCCTATCCATGGGATGCTAAATGATAGTTTGAATTTTATTTTGAATTGTAAAATGAATTGTTTAATGAAAGGGAAATTAAGTCCATGTCCCAAGTCTTTTTCCATGTTCTTTCTCTCATATTCTTGAGTTACTTATTTTATTGATATTACCACTTGAGATAATTAAGAACCTAAGACTTTTAATCTTATCCCATGCCATTAGTAGCCTTTTGAGGTGATATTTATTTGAAATGATCAAGTTGTTTTCCTTTAAGTATATGAATTGAAATTATTTAATGGTTATATACTATGGGTGACAAATGGGTTCTTATATGGATGTCATGGATGAACTCAAATAGCAACTGCATTGATTACATCTGAGTGACACTTGGAATCCCTTATAGACTTCCAATTAAGGACTTATGAGGGATGTATATTTTATTCCCAAGTGATAAATAGGTTTTTAATGGATTTACATAGAAGGAATCTGAGGGAAGTTGATTATATACAATATGGACTATACTTGGGATCCCTTAGTGGACTGAAAAAGATAGAAATGAGTGAAAATGTTGTTATACCACACCCAGAGCGATACCACAATTCCCTTGGAGAATGATTATGATGGGATTGTAAACCTATTGGTTAATGATACACATGAATAAATACATTGATTCCAATTGAGGAATACAAAGTATGGGATTAACTTTCTAAATAATTAATAAATGATTTTAATTTTATGACATTTCCTCCAATCCAACACATAATAATTGATTCGGTCAATGTATTACACCATATCCATGGCCTGGTTAGACATTAGATATTGACATATCTTATGGGGGATGTTGGGATACATACCTAGTTCTGAGACTTATTATTTAAATGAGACTAATTGATGAAATTAACCTTTATTATAAATTGATATAGGATTTATTTTTAATTCATTTAATAACTAGCTAAGTCTGAAGAAGGTAGGAGAATATTGGTGTCTATGGAAACCCATAACATTGTGGGTTGTTTACTTCCAATACATACTTTACATATTCCATTTATACCTTCACATTGTTAGTATTATATATTCACTGACTAGATGGAACATTACCTTTGGGTGGTTTCCTACTATGATTTTATCTCACACCATGTTCAGGACACCGATGGGTACCCTGAAAGACTATATGATTGAAGGTATGGATACAGGTAACTCCCCTACTATAGGTTTTTGATTTTTTCTTAAGAGCAGGGGATCACAGGATCGAGCTGAGGCTCATGATTCCAGCTATGATATATTTTGTCCTTTTTAAGATTTTTTTATATGTATTGTAATGATCCAATGTATACTTATTTTGGATGCTTTATAGAAACATGAAATTTAAAGTATGATCATTTATTTTATAGAAGATTTTTTATGGTTCATATATATATATATATGTCTTTGGATGTTTATACCTATTCATTAATCTTTTTTGACTTATTTATTTTCTTAATCTAGTACTTATTTGATGTTGTGCATCCATTGTGCTACACTTTGGTAAAGAGGGAATAGTATCCCATAGAAAACACCTAGGCCCTCATTGATAGTTAGTAGCCTATAGAATTTTGGGAGTTGTGCTTGAGTCCTTCTGAAAATATTAGCTCAGAGAACCGATAACAACATCTGGGTATAGGGCATTACATAATATGTCATCTTATCATAATGGGAATAACGCACATTGTGTGTTCCAAAACCACACACTATGTGATCAAGATCTCCGAATAGGAAACCCCTCAAATTGGACGAATACCCTCGTCTTCCCCATAAAAGGTATACATCAACCCTTGAGGGGTCCCAGGAAATTATTAATGGGGTTTAGATCATGAAAAATATAAATATACATAAATTTATTGAAAAAATTAAAATAGACTACCTTTGTTTTGAATCCGTTGAAGCTTCACCAATTTTAACAATCACTGGCTACTACATGATGATCCAGATCCTCCTAAGGTCCACAAAGGCACCGCCCTTATTCTCTCTCCATTTTAATCTATTACTTCCTATCTCCTAGGACATTTATCTCTCATTCTCACAATGAAGTAATACTGTAGGGTGGATGTATGTGATATTCCAAAGGGATAAAGAAGAAATGAAAAAGGAAAAAAGGGAAAAATAGAAAATGGGACCTAGGCCTAACCCCAATGCCCAACCTAAGTTTATAACCGACCAAAGAAAAAATCCCCATTCAATAATCAACATTAGAGATAAAATCTCAATATAATTCTAATTTTAATAGATATCATTGAATGAATTCATGCGAAGAAATTATAAATTAATTAATAATTAATAATAATTAATTATTTCACGAAAAATTAAATGGTTTGAAATTCTATTAATCTCCAATACTAAGGCAAACACCGAATTTTTAGGCCAATAATGTGGCTAAATAGTTATCCACGATCATATTCTAAGGAAAATGTTACAATTTTACCCCTTTTAAGCATCTAAAAGATAAATTTCAGTTTTATAATTAAATTATAGTTTAGAAATGCTGGATCTTAAAGTCTCCCAACAATAAACATTCATATCCCCAAGAAGCATTCATAGTAAAACTAATAACCATGATCTCATCTCAATAATCTTAATAACGATTCTATCTCGAATATCCTATGATCAGTCTCACTACATTACCAACACATATACATGGGAGAAAGTTAACTGAGACCAATCATATACTCCCTACACATTTAATATCTTGATCATCATTTGATAACTAAACATCATGACCAAAGGCCCCCCAAAAACACTAAATTTTAATTGAAAAAAGGGTCACCATCACCCAAATGTCCAACGATTCACTCCCCACCATAAATAATAGCTTACACCACTCCTCAAGCGAAACCTCAATAGGTTTTTATCAATTTGGAAATATATTTAACAAAAACATAAGCTCAGTATAGATTCGATAATATCTCAAAATACATAATATGATGTTAAGATAGACTATGATCATATAAAACTAGGAATTCCGTAATATTACATTGTTAGGCATTTATATCTACACCCATTACATTCTCACATAGACCAATGATATACTTGTGGTTAAAAAATACATGACACCAATTATCCTGATAATCTGTGACCAGGTCTGACCATAGGTCAATTTCCCTCTTATAATCAATTTATCATCGATGTCTCCTCTACCATGGAGGTACATTCATCATTTAACCACAACTCCTAGAAACCTTTCCCATAGAATATTCTTGAATCCATTGGTCCTCATTTACTATATGACCAATCACCGATTTATGATTTAAATAATACCACACATATTAGATGGGTACTTTTATCTTCATACTCATGACCCTGAAATAAATTTAACACATGGATAATATGTCCATGATACATGAATAGTTAGTCTTATTAATCCAAAATCTCTTTTGGAACTAATATTTAAATTCGAGAACCATACCCATGCCATGATTTATTCCATGTCTTCCCTTAACCCATAATTGTTCTAGTAATGAGTGTTTCCCTATGTTATGATGATATTATAAATACAAGAAACAGTGGTCAATATGTCTAGGCTCTTGATTAGTCCTATATAGTGAATTAGGTCTTGGAAAAAAGAACTTATAGAAGAATCAACATGCCTATATCTCAAAACCAAATAACCTACCATGAATCCATCTCAGACAAAAATTTAACCATTATTACTAATAAAAAGGGAATAAAAAAACCTAGGTCATGCATATAAGTAGGATACCCTTGATCAAAACGAAATTTTTTCCTACAAGGGTCTCAAATCAGGGTTACTAGGTTTAACCCCCATGCAAAAAAGGTCAAACCTCTATTAGGTAGGTAAAGATAACACCGACCTATGTGTCGTAACTTTGAACATAGCCTACAAGGTCCCTAATCCTCTATGAGAATCCTAATAAAGAAATACTCCCTAGGGATGAAGAAAACAACATATAAGAGATACTGAATGAACAGTCACCAAGAATCTGTATATGGTAATACCTCCTTAAGATGCAGTTCACAAGGAACATCTTGGAATCTTTCAACATCATTCTCAATTACCCAACTAGATAGCCACAAACAATGGTCAGTTAAATAAAATTTAATTTCAATCTATACTGGAAAACATTATATAGTTTTTTTTGACACATTTAAAAAAATCCTAAGAAACACGACCCCACAATGGGTCCACCATGTGGGCATCATTCACAATTGACCTACAAGGGTCACTGAACCTTCCATGCTTGAGGAAGGAGTCATTATCCTCACTGATAAAAATATCAACATAGATCCACATCACCATCCATTATAATGATATATATATATATATATATATATGTTTTTCCCAATTTAGTAGAACTCCATCAAAAAATTATATGGGGAAAAACGATTTAGGTTTTTTTACAAATAAAAAAACTAGAATCCATTTGCAGTAAAATCACACACATTATGGTCTATAACATGTGAATCCTACTTTCCAAATATGATGCAAGAGATGCCTATTTCCTTTTCCAGTCAAGAGTCAAAATCAATCACTGGCCTCTTTCTAATGACCATGATCTAGAAATACAAAATAAATCATAAAATCCAAACAACAAGTGTGTCACTCAAATATAAAATATTAAAAAACACTAATATAACTTGTTATAATAGTAATTCGGTATCCCGTAAAACTAATAATTCCTACTATAATAAATGTTTGTTATGCACCAATACGATATGTATAACAGGCTCCATGACACTCCTAATAACAATGTCAACCATATCAAAAATTGTAAATCAAAAGTAATGAAATAGTTATGACACCACTTTGTAACATCTTGACCCAAGTTCCATTAAACAGGTTCCCCGATCTAGTTTTCCACATCGCCTAAATCATGCCTCCCCACATACCATAGGCTTCCATCTAGAGATGTGGGTATAATGATGGTATAGTGGGGAGAATATACCATCATATCAGAGTAACACAAGATAATTAAAAAGATATTATCCAAGAAGTAATTAAAAGGGTGAGAAAGTATTAAATAATTGAGAATGAGCATGTTATAATAGTAAATAAAATTTTATTAAAGCTATCACATCCATGTCATATATAAAACACTGGTCTCCAACTAGGTAAACCATACATGCATGAGTACATAAAGGAAACTTAAATAAAATTATATGTATCTACTAATAAATTCGAGCTATAACACATACCTAGTATCTAGAAACTATATAACTGAATCATCCCTACCATAAGAATACCTATGTGTGGCTCTTCTCGGTTATGAAACCCTGGGCCTCAAACCTATCCATCATGAAAGTTGTGCTCATCCTGGAAAACTAACATAAGGTCTACATGGACACTGAGGTTTATGTAAAAGGGTGATAAATAATCTTAGTAGGTCATCCCAGTGATAAAATTGTAAATATTATATCATTATTTCATGATCATGAATTATGATCAGTCTATCCACGACACAACTGTTATAATAAAACAAATAAATCAAGTGAAACCATAGTTGATCCCTGGGTTCGTGATCCTAGTCAACTGGGTAATGTGATGTGATATATATTTTTATTTATATGTTTATTTATATATTCGTACAAACACACACACCCATATATATATTATGACTATAAATTACTAATGTGAGAAATAAAAAAATCAATAAAAGTCGATCCATGGGTCCATAATCCCAATCGCCCAGACATCCTATTAAATTATCATTAAGTTGGATGTCATACCACTCAGGTGATATATCCTTTAGGTGATATCCTTGTCTATAATCCCAATAAGAAATATCTACTATATCTAGAATTGTAAATGTCTCTAAGTAAGCTATGTAAAAATAGAATAATAAATGTCCTAACCTTGGGTTCCCCATACTCACCTACAATCACTGTAGTGAAGGATGCCATATTCTGAAAAAAAATCCTATAAATAAAGTATAGAGTTGGATTCCATTCCGTGCTCTCCATGTAAATATAGTCTAATGTTTGATCCTCAGTTCCCATTCCCTAGGTGGTCACAACACTATGAATTGGATTATCCCTAAGGGTATGACCCTTTGGAAATTTAGAAGGTGATATAAATTATGATACATCATCCTCACCCCTCGAGGTCTGTGATCAAGGAGAGTATAATCATTTCCATCACTCAAGATATCATACTCATACATGTGTATATGTCACATAAACTGTGCAGAGTGACATGTCCTCCATCACAATCATATAATAGACCATGGAGAGTGTAATCATCCTCAATGTTCGATAGAGGATAATTATCTATAAGTATATGTCACATCAATAGTCATAAGTTCCTTGTACACCACCACAATCTAGTAATTGAACAGGGAGAGTGTAATTGTCCATATAACACTGGAGAGCCTAATCATCCACGAGCATCAACAACATGGACACAATTCATGTATCTAATAATTATATTACATCATTCCCAACATAAAAAACATAGGGATACCATGCCAAAAATCATAACTAAGGAATGGCATTCACAATTGTCATACACAAATGCTCAAAATCTGGATCCCAAGGAATATGTTTGGGAACCCCAATATATTTAATATAGGTCCCATAAACTAGATTCTAGGAAACACGTATGGTAATAAAAAAATAAGAATGTCACATCACATCAAGACCATTATCCTAAAACACAGAAGGAAATATCCTAATCATCAATTCAGTTTTAGTAAACATGTGCACTTATAAATAAAGAGTAAGGGTGGAAAACATATAGACACACTACTACTATCATATCCATATAAGTGTACAAGTTCATCACATGTCCTACTATGAAGCCCACAAATATCTCTACTGACACATAACACACTTTCTTAGGGTTGATTAATCATCGAGGCACCCATTGGGTCCCTCATGTAATAACAAAAGAGAGGTATCCTACTTGGGATCCCTAATAACAACACATATTCAGAGGAATCATACTCACTATCCTAAGATATTAAGTTAAATGTAGTAGTCTTACATGGGATCCTATAATGATAAGTAAATAGAGGAATCCTACTCAGTATCCTATGATTGGACATGGAATGAGGAATCCTACATAGGATCTTCAACAACAGAGTACATAATGAGAGGCATTCAACATGGGATCCATATAATGATTAGAAGGTAGAGGAATCCTTCAAGGGATTCCCTTTGTCATTATATGAGTGAAGGCATCCCAAAAGGGACACTAAGTAATAGCATAATGATAGAGGCATCCAACATAAGATGATATATGATAAAATATATGTAGAGGCATCCCAAGTAGATCCTTAAAAAAAACTAGATCATATTACTGGAGGAAGAACCTCTTTATTTAGTAAGAACACCAAAATTCCACTTAGGTGTTCTCAAATCACCTCAAGTGTTTCACTAGAATGATATATGCAGAAGGATTCTCAGAAAGGATGACTCTTATATGAAATTATGACTCTGGAGAATAAACAGATGGAAAAACCACAGAGGGTAGAAAGGATATGTACATGAATTACATACCATAGTGCACAATGTGAACCCCCATGTCGTCACCAGGGTGTGTACTTCATCTAGATGTAGTCTGTAAAATCCCAAGTACACGGCATGTTGATTGTGTACATGACGTGTACCCTAAACTGGGTATATTGTTGTGTACCTCACATGGGATGACCATGTACTTCATCAAGCCATGTACCTCTACAATGAATTCTACCCACAAGGGGTCTAGACATGTACTCTACAGGACAATGTCCACCTACCCGGGAAGTCTAACTATGTACTTGGATACATGGCTGAGTCCCTAAACTAAGA
Source organism: Viscum album (assembly GCA_963277665.1). Taxonomy (NCBI): domain Eukaryota; kingdom Viridiplantae; phylum Streptophyta; class Magnoliopsida; order Santalales; family Viscaceae; genus Viscum; species Viscum album. The sequence continues at coordinate 1,613,902,003 of OY728151.1, forward strand.
ATTTATACCCCATTGGTGGTGTGTAATTCTAATGGGATATCTTCCTTGTATAGGACAAAAAACATCATCTTTTCCTAAACTAGTCATCGTGTGATTGGGATTTCTGAACAGAAAACTAGTCCAGTCATTATAAAACTTCCATTTTCAACTCCAAATGTATAGATCAACCCACAAGGGGTCCTAAGATATAATAATTGGGTTTTTAAAAATGAAAAAGATAAATATATAGAGATTTATTGAAAAAGATAAATCAATGGGGATTTATATAAATATTTAAAAATGGACTACCATTGGGCGGAATCTACTAATGCTTCGCTCATTTCCATGATCCATGTCTATCAAATGATGATTTGACTTATATCGAGTTCCTAAAAGGCACCTCCCTTATTCACTCTATATATTTCTATCCACCTCTCCCTTTTATTTCTCAGTTATGTGATGATGGAGTTCCATAGTGGGGAATATGAGGGATGCCAATGGGTGAAATAAGAAAAGAAAAAGTTAAAATCAAAGGAAGGAAAGTAAAAGGAAAAAGGAAAAGAAAATTGGGCTTGGTCTCATTCTTGATGCCTTCCATCATCTTATGCACCCTAGAAAAAACTCCTTGTTACATAATCAATAATAGAGAAGGAATCTCAACCAAAAAATATGTTTAAAACATATCTCTAAATGAAAGTGTGTGAATAAATTAATATTTAATTAATTAAATATGAAATAATAATTATTCCATGAGAAATCAAATGGTTAAAAATTATAATGAAATCTAATCCTAGGTTAAACAAACTATTTTGGGACTAAATGGGTGTTCACAATAATCATTCATGATAATTTTTTAAAGAAAAAAATTACCATTTTAACCATTTAAATCATATGATAGAAAATTCAAATTTATGCTAAAATTTAGGTTCGAAAAAACATGTGTTCTTACACTAGGGAACATCTAGAGAACATAGTAGGCATTTTATTTTAAAATTTATCATCATGAGATAATTATGTTCATACCATTGTAGAGTTATGGATACAAATATTGGAATTTTATAAACCACTATTGTCAATTTAGGGATGTTAATAATGAGAAAATGAATACAGTTGGAGTTCTGGATAATCAGATCATAAGTATGTTAGGGTAGTTGATGTAAGTTAGGAGAAATAATATCACTCACATGGAGTGACATGATAATCCAAATAATTATATAACTATTCTAGAACACACAATAAAAAAACCTCTATTATTTAGTGGAACTATTAATTTATTGGATTATAGACAACAGATCATGCCCTTATTGAAGATATTTCTCTCTATGGGAGTTACTTAAAAGAAACATATCTGCTTGGTAGTCTACCTTTGGAAGGGAGATGTAGAAAAAGAGTTGTCGAAAATTCAGGACACAAAAAATGATGGTGATATAATGTTTATGGAATGAGTAACGTTTTAGGTGGTATTTTATAAAACATTATATCCTCAAGAGAAAAGTGTATAAATTGATATGAAATTCTTCTTCCTTATATAATTGAAGAAGCATAATTATTTTTGTACAAGGATAATTTTAAAAGTTTAGATATATATAATATGGACTATTTTCATCGACCCTAAACCAATATTGATAGTTTTTATGGGTAAAATCCTATTCTTTTAAGGGTGTTGACATGTGAGACATTTTGGTGAAAATTAATTTTTTATTTCAAAATCACTTTTGAGGAAAAAGTGGGAAACTAGAATGACATCAAGACTAAAAACATAACCATGAATCTAGGGGTGAAGATCCTCAAGAGAAAAGAAAATCCAATTCAAAAGAAGAAGAAGCACCACCCTAGAAAAGAAAAACAAGATGATCAGCATCCACCTTCCCATCACTGCTCAGCTAGTTGTCCTGTGCAAGGATGTACAGGCACAGTACCAATGGAAAACTTCATACCCTCTCAAATCATCCAAATTCGGATAGAGATGGAGAGGAGAACACTCAAAACTATAGATCATCGCGTATTCACATGATCCAAAAATGTAAAAATATTACATGAGGATCTCCCAAACTAGAACAACATTCCTCCACAATACCACTTCACAAAATCCTTCATTCGCGAAACCACGTCAAGAAAAAATCCACAACCAAACTACCAGGATCAATCGAAAACTGCAAAACCAAATCCAGAAAACCCATAGATCCCAAAGCGTAATCATAAACAACAAAAAATTATCATAAATTAAGAAGAAAAAAACCAAAATTCCAAAATCAGTTGTGGGAATTGTCGCAAACTAGGCCAAATCCCATCGCCGCCTTCACACACTCGTACGGAGACAACCTCGAACCATCGTGGACACTCTCAGCCGGCACAGACCCACACGTCAGTTCACAAAAGGAGAATCTGAATCATGATCGTAGACTCTACCCAAATGTCAAGGTAATTTCCCTAAAAAAATCCCAAGGGAGAAATTCCAAGATTATGCGATTAAAACACCTAAATTTAAATTTCTTAAGGATGTGATGTAAGTTACATTGATCATATCCTTATAGTTAGACACTTTTTTTTCAAATCATCACATTATTTTAAATAATATTTGATTACCATTAATATTAAATATTACCCCAACACCCAATTGAGGGAGTTATCAATTAAGACACCAATTATAAATCTTATTGAAATAAATAAATTCTAGTTACTTCCAATTATGATGCTTGAAAAAACCTTATTTGATAAAATGGTTATTATACCAATTGTTGACATTGATATGATCATTGGTATAGACTTAATTGTAATTATAATGAATTTTTATTCCAATAAAATGAGATTATGATTTTTAAAGGTGAGGTGGGATCTCTTATCATTGAAGGTTAGACTTCATCATTTAAATAATTTTCGAATCCTCCCCCAGAAGAACTCCATAAAAAAATTCTACCAAGAGAGAATGATCAAGTGTGATCTATGGATAAGGAATTTATTCCAAGAATATGGGATGTATCCATCATATAAAAATTAATTTTAGTTCTTGAAAAATAATTACCTAGTTATCCACCTGAGCATGAAGTAGAGGTCTCAGTTAAAATCATTTGCAATGATAGAAATATATCTAAAACTCATTATGTAATGGAACCTATGGATTTGGTGGAGTTGTGGAAAAAACTGAATGATTTTTGTGACATAGGATTTATTTACCCTTGTTTTTCACCATGGAAAGACTGTGTTGTATATATGAAAAAGAAGGATGGGTCAATGAGATTTTGTGTCAATTATAGGGAGATGAATTCCAATACTATATTGTATAAATATATTTTACCATTCGTTGATGACTTATTTTATAAACTTCAAGGATCCCAATAAACTTCAATGATCGATCATAAATCTATTTATCATTAGATAATGTTGATAAATGATGATATACTAATGATGAAATTTCAATCAAGGAGTGCAGATTATGTGTTTATGGTAATTCCCTTTGGATTGACTAATGCACCCCATATATTTTTTTTGGGTCAAATGAATGGATTATTCAATAATTACCTTGATAAATTTTTGGTGGTATTAATTGATGATATATTGATATAAAATATGATCTAAGAAGAGAATGAGATAAATCTTAAAATAATTATTGATACCATCAAGAAAAAAAATAATTAAATGGGAAATACATTAAGTGTGAATTTTGGTTTAATGAGGTTTCTTCTCATGGATATATTGTCTCAACGGATAAAATATCTATTTTAACTTCAAATAAAATGATATTCAATTAATTTCCTAAATCAATTAAAATAACCGAGATCTATATTTTCTTGGTTTAAACAAGTTACTATTTGTGGTTTGTTTAATATTTTACATATTTTCCCAACCCGTTAAACATGTTCACACATAATGGTGTTAAAATCACATGGTCAAGAGAATATGAGGTTAAATTTGATGAGATGAATAGAAGAATGATTAATGAAATGGTTTTAGGATTACTATATGATAATGAATGATATGTAATATATAGTGATTCAAGAGATGAAGTATTTGGTTGTGTCCTTATGTATAATGACAGGGAGGTTTCATATGCATAAAGGAAATTGATAATCACTGAACATAACTATCAAACTCATGACCTTGATTTTATGGATATAATATTTTCTTTGAAAATATTGAAATAATACCTCTATGAGGAAATATTATATATATATATATACATGGAAAATAAGTTTTTTAACAATATCATCTCTCAAAAGGATCTCAACATGATACATTTAATATGGTAGGATGTACTAAAGGATTATGATTTCTTGATACACTACCCCCTAGAATGGTAAACTAATAGGCTTATGCACTGAGTAGGAGGGACCATGGAATTCTTACCCTGATGATGATTACTAAGGATACTATATATAGTGATATAATAGAGATGGATCTGGTTTTTTGAGGAAATGAGATATATAAGTCATTTTCCATGAAATTAACAAACAATTGTTACTAGAAGTGATAGAGAAGACCCAATATGATGAAAGGAACTTAAAAAGTAATGTTAATGTAGTAAATGAATAGAAATTCATAGAATTAATATATAGAGATAGAGTGTTAATGTTTAGGAAGAGGTTATGTGTTCCATTCATACCAGATTTGAAGAGGGAACTGATAGATAAAGCACATAGCTCAAATTTTACTCTACAACCTAGTAGAAAATAGCTGGATAGGGATTTAAAGAACATTTTTTGTGGGATTTTATGAAGTGGAATATTTCAGACTATTTTTCCATATTCATAGTATCCTAGTGGTTATGTTTTGGAAAAACATATCCTATGGGATTCATTAATCCTCTATCTATTACTATATGGATGCAGAATAATATTAATATTCACATTTTCATTGAACATCTATAGACTCCAAGGAATAAAAGTACTATAAAGGTAATTGTTGATCACTATGATAAGTATAATTTGTTTTTGTGATAAGAGAATATTAACCCCTTTAGTCACCCGAAAGACTCCATATCATTAAAATTTAAAGGAATTATGGGGTACCTCTGTCAATTATATCTAAATGTGACCCTCAGTTTACATTGTAATTCTAAAAGAGTCTTTAAAGGTCCCTCATCATATAGATACATTTAAGAACCCCATGTCATCCCCAAACTAATGTGTAGTCTAAAAGGACTGTCCAAAAATTGAAAGACATTCTATGATCCTGAAATATTGACATCCCAAATATTTTGGATTAATATCTTCCTTTTGAGAATTTTTTATAAAATAACAGCTTTCACTCCATCATCCAGATGAAACCATACGAAAAATTTTATTGGAAGAGGATTGATACTCCAAACCATGGGGACAATGTTTGAGAAGAAAATAAAGTTATCCTATATGTTGTGGAGGGTATGATTGTTATTGTAAAGACTACTCATGATCATTTTAAAGAATCCTAGACAATATAAATGAGATATGATAATAATCTAAATAAAGAATTATAATTTCATGTGGGGAATAATATATTCTTCAAGGATTCCCAATGAAAGGGTGTAATTATATTTGGTAAAAATTGGAATTTAATCCCAAGATACGATAGGACTTTTGAAATAATGGAAATAATTGGACTTCTAAATGATTGATTGGTTATGTTACCCAACCTTTTTAAAGTACACAACATCTTCAATGTTTTTTTACTGAGGAAATACCTAAAAAATAAAATGTTTTTCTCACATGAGAGGGAATATTTTAAGATCCTAACTTGTCCAATAATAATTTTAATGAACTAGCCAGAGTACCATGGTATCTCAATAACTGAACTAGCTCTGACATATCCCAAAGGTAATTCATAATTCCCCTGAGTCGGTGACTAGCACCTAGTATCATACCATTGAAATTGGGAACAGTCTCTCCATAAGAACTACGAATATAAAATAGACTAGTCAGTGTTAATAATAAAAGAAAATCTATTTAAAGTAAAGTACCTAAATTAAAAATGAAAATAATCCAAAATTAACTTAAACCAATTAAAAAAAATAACAATATAAGTCCCTATGAAAAAACTCACCACATCCAATGGTCAAAAATAGGATCCATCTCCAAGAGATCCTTTCCCCTTGATCAAACTTGTAAGAAGATAATCTAAAAACACATAAAGGCACAAGTATGATGTGAGCTAAAAATCCCAGTAGCATCTCACCATGGATTCCATAACAGATACCAACAATATATTATGTAATGGAATTATTTCAATTTTAAAATAAATGGGTTTCGCATTTTCAAATCATATGTAAAAAATCATGAAATTCATTTCAAATGATGGAATATAATTTATGAAAATGATTAACAAGTTATAGAATATTTCTAAAACAATTGAAAAAATTAATCTTTTATAAAAAAAGTTTATATATATTTTGAAGGAATATAATCGTTTCTTAAAACATTGTGATACATTTATATTTCAAAAATAAAACAAGTGATTAGCACGGTCCTCTAACAAAAGGCATGTATGTTCTAGGATATAGGTATCTGCACATTCTATGTGATCTTAGACATATGTGTATACACATGTCCCCATAACTCTGGACAAAGGATACTCATCACCATTCCATCGGGGGTGTGACCACTGTATGTATGTTTTAGAACGTTGTAATAACATAGAGTGCATTCCAATAACAAACTAACTACCTAAGGATTTCATGTGATCTTACATAATCAATGATGGTAATTTTATTTCAAGACATCATACAACAAAATTAAATCCCATTCTTCCATTTGAATGCCAATTTTTTCTCCATTTGAAACTACAATGGGGTTTAATAAAAAACATGCCTCTTTCAGATGTTAAAACTATTGGGTTTCTGTCAAGTCATTTAAATCCATTTTACTAGTTTTAAATTAATTCAAAACCAATTAAATCCATTTCACAATTAATTTCCACAAGTAAACTCAAAAATTTAATTGAAATAATTTTCATTTAACAAAAAATTTATATTAAACAATTTAAATTAACCAATTTCAAAAAACACACCCCAATTCAATGGAATATGGGGTTTTCCAAATTCCCATTCACATACCACATCAAATATCTTAATTCATTAAAATTGGGTATATATCAAATCAATTGAATCAGAATTTTGAGAAATTCAATTTAAATCAATAATGGATATAAATATAGAAATTCACGATCAATCAATTTGGACAATCAGGATGTAACCACATACCTTTTCTTGAACTCATTTCTGCCAAGGCTCATTATTGATAGAACCTTGTTTCCATAGAACACGAACAAGAGGTATTTAAATCCTCTAAAGTACCTTCATCTCAGAATTGACTATCATCACTGGCTGCTCAGATGAAGATAAGTCAAGTTCAATATTCAGATCATTCTAGCTCCAAACATGAGATAGATCAAATAATAACTTTCTTAGTTGTGATACAAGGAATACATTAGGTATCAACATCATCAGTGGTGGAAGTAATAAACTGTGTGTCACTTTACCCACCTTTTAGGAAACCTTGAAAGGTACTACAAAATGAGGATCATGCTTCCCTTTCCCCCAACCCATCGATAACCAAACCAGGGTAAAACATTTATGAAATCATGGTCACTAGATAACCAATCCAACCTTGACATAGACTAAAGGGAATTCCCGATCCTCGCCAGGCGACGACTAGCACCTGAAATCAAAAAATTGAATGTCAAAATAGTTTTTTGACATGAATTGTAAAGTTAAATGAGACAAGTCAGTGTGAATAACAAATGAAACCCCTCTGGGAGTAAAGTACATAAATATAACATGGCATAAAAAATCTCAAAACACTATAACCCAAGAACCAAAATAGGGGAAAGAAAACCATGTCCCTAAGGACACAACTCACCATGTCCATGGTTCGACAACAAGATCCATATCCATGAGATTCTTTCCCCTTGATTGAACTTGGAAGAAGATAATATAAAAACACCCAAAGGAACATGTAGGTTGTGAGAAAAATCCATGTAGGGTCCCACCACACATTCCATAAAAGATACAAATAATAGATTAACCGAAGGTATTATTTCAACTTTAAAATGAATAAGTTTTATTTTTTTCATAGAATTTTTATACAAATCATGCTATATAGTTCAAATGGTGGAAAATACTTTAATAAAAGGCCTTAAAAGTTATGGAATATTTCTAAGACAATGTTATAAATGAAAACATAATATAAACAGTTCATTTAAATTATGATGTTATGTAAAGTAGTTCAAAAAACATTGGAATAAATTTATATATCAAATATAAAACAAGTGAGAAACATGGTCATCTCCCAAAAGGTAAATATGATCAAGGTTATAGGAATCTGCACACTCGATGTGATCTCTAGAATATCTTTATACACATTTCCCCCATGCCATTGGCCAAAGGATACTTTTCACTATCCCATCAGGGATGTGAACCACTACATGAATGTTTTAGAATTTTATAATAGCATTGAGTCTGTCCAAAAAACATAAAAACTACCTATGTCTTGAATTTTCCCTCACAAAATCAATGATTAGAAATTTATTAGAAGACATATTAAAATAAAAATAAATACCATCCCCCCATTTTAATTCCATTATTCTGCCACTTAAAACTAGAATGGGTTTTAATAAAAAAACATTACTCCTCCATAAGATAAAACCACTAGTTTTATATCAAACCTTATTAATCCATTTACACAAGTTTTAAATCCATTCAAACCCAATTACATACATTTCCAAATTTATTTCCATAATTAAACTCCACAGTTCAATGGAAATCATTTCTATCAAATCCAATATTTTAAATAAATATTTAAATTAACTAATTTCCATAAACACACCCCCATTCAATGGAATTGGGGGGTTTCCAAATTCTTATGCCAAACCATTTCAAAGATACCAATTCACTCGAATTGGGTTTTTTATCAAATCAATTGAAATTGATTTTGATGAATTTAATTTAAATCAATGATTGAAATAAATAAAGAAATTCAAGGTTAATAAATTTGGTTAATTGGGATGGAACCACATATGTTTTCATGAACTCAACACTCATAATGACACTCTTCAATGAGAAAGATGGTGTATAATACATCAAAACACAACATAGATATGAGATCTGACAACACTAAACACAGATCCATCAATTTCATGATGATATATTGAAATCCCAAAGGAATAGAATGGGAGTAAGACAATTAATGGGGGAGAAAACATACTTAGGAGTCACAATGCAAGCGAAATGATGATATAGTGCCAAAATAATGGATCTAGAACTATTGGAGAGCTTCATGATCACCATTATAAAGTTTCCAATCAAGGTAGAAGAAACTGGAGTGGTGGTGAAAATAGAATATCAGCTACACATATCATTTAAAAAATGTATTATGGGTATTACATGATGTCTTTTTACCTTTCATGTCATGAAATAGTCATGTTTCTTAACCACTGAAAAACTTGTCGCATTAAATTGAAAACATTTTATTAAATAACCCATGGCATGTAAATTCTAGTCACAATGTGCGACCTTCCTATTGTAAATCCTTTCACGTATTGAATCCAAAAAACCATTACATGTCATGTAAGCTATTTACATGGAATGTAACCCTCTAGCTGCCTATTGAAAACACTAGTTAAAGATGGGAGTCCAAAAAATTTCTAACTACACCGTTATTCAATTCCCCCCACTTTATTATCAACCATACCCAATCAACAAAAATAAAATTCCATGACATGGATAAGGGAATACATATAAAATTGGTAACTGGATGTTACAGAATTCTCAAAATTAAAACATTTCATCCCCAGAATGGCTATGAAGAATATTCTATTCCAAAAATATGAGTCCACTACTCTCTCATCACTGCCTCACGTTCCAACATCTCATGATTATTAGAACCATGACTCGATCACACATGTACCAAATGTTTCATCCTCTCACGATGTAACTTGGTTTCAAAATTATTTATCCTGAATGTTTACTCATGAAATGATAAATCCTGTTCAATATCCATACGATTCCAACTCAAAACATGAGATGGAAAATATAAATATTTTCTCAATTGTGATACATGGAGTATATAATGTCTCGATGTCAGCTACGATAGAATTTACAAATGGTATGAAACTTTCCCTAATTTTTCAAAAACCATTAAAGGTCCCACAAAATGAGGGGAAATATTCCCTTATGTCCCAAACCATCGATGACCAAATTGGGGTGAAAACATTTAGAACACTTGGTCTCCAACTGGGAACTACAATGTTTTACATCGACGATCAACATAACACTTATATTGGCTCTATACTGTCAACATTCTCGAAAAAATTAATAGATTATTTGGTGTCGTCTCTTATACCAGGCTTGGTCTAACCAAGGAACATTTAATAATCTCTGACCAACCCAACAGTGATTTACATGTCCGACCACAAATGGACTCAAATGGTTCCATTCTAATCATGGAAAAATAACTATTCTTATATGAAAACTCAACCATCCCCACGTGGTCATCCCAAGATCCACTAATGTCAAGAAAACAAGTGCAAAGAATATCCTCAAGAATATTTATAGCTCTCTCTATCTGGACATCCGCCTACGAATGGAAAGCCAGGCTCAAACAAAACTGAGATCCCAGCACCTCATGAATGCCTATCTGAAGGCAAAAAGTGAATCAAGGATCCCTATCAAATATTACAGTAGAGGGATCTCCGTTCAGGTGAACAATCTCCTTCATGTTGATAATTCCCAACTCCTGAACATTTGTTGTATCTCAAATGGGTATGAAGTGATATGACTTGGTCAAACTATAAATCACAACCCATATCAAATTATTCATTATCTAGGTACAAGGAAACCCATCCACAAAGTCCATCGAGATTTATTCCCACTTCCAACTAGGGACTGTAATTGGATGAAGTAAACACGAAGGTTTATGATGGCTGACCTTCACCTACTATCATGTATATCAATGCGAGAAAAGATCAGAAACTCCCCATCTCATCCATGAACACCTTAACTACTACCTCATGTGATAGAACAACTTACTGGTTAGTGGGTGAAAAGCCTACATAAAATTATGAAAACCACCCATAACAACCTTCCTTGTTGATAATGGAGCAACAAAGAAATATCAATAGCATAGAACACCTTATTTGGAGGATAAACAATGGGCCACTATATCCCCACCATAAAGAGTGTCTCTAATGTTTCAATCAACTCGATAAGAGTGGACGTAAAATGAACTCTAGTGAATGAAAATTCTGCCCCTTTCTCCTGAACTCCAATATGAAAATGTTCAAAGAGAGGCTTAAAATTACACTCATCTAAAGATTCTTTAACTGGATGGGTTGGAAGATTTCTCTTCAATGAATATAAAAAAATTCCATTTTTTGAGGGTATAGGTGATGTCAATGTTGAAATATTATAGGTGCTCCACCCAATGCCTCTGATGGAGATTCAAATATATTGGAGAGAAAATATAACATATGTTTTTTTTGGTATGAATACATAGTAAAACATTCTATAGGAAGGTTGTTTCGCCAACACTTAAGATCTTGCATCAAAACCACAATTTCAAGGTCATGCACAAGATAATTCCTCTTGTGTGTCCTAAGATTATGAGATCCATAATCAATTACGTAATTTCCCTATAAAAGAATGCATCCAAATCCTGAATCTGATGCATCACAATATACCACATAGCCCTACCTGATCTCTGGAAGATTCAACAATGTAGAAGTAGTAAAAAGATGTTTCAGCTCAAATAAAGAACTCTAAAATTTATCATTCCAAGAAAAGTTCACTCCCTTCCAAGTCAGCGCAATCATCAATGAATCCCACATCGATAATTCCTTCATTAACTAGCGAAAATATCCAGCAAATCCCAAGAATCTTCTAATCTACATGAAATTTCATGCTTTCTCCCATTTTGTAACAGCCTTCACCTTCTTAGGATAAACTATTATACCCTATTTAGACACCATGTGTCCCACAAATTTCACTACTATATACAGAAATAACACCTTTTTAAGCTTGGCATAAATTTAGTGATTTATCAACAGACTCAAAACTGTTCTCATTTGATGCACATTATCCTCCTCATACATTGATTAAATGATGATTGCATCCACAAATACTACCAAAAAGGTATCTAGATTCTCATGTATAATACTATTCATTAGAGCCAAGAAAAATGAAGGTGAATTTTCAGACCAAAGGGAATAATAAGGTACTCATAATGGAAATACCTACTCAAAAAGGTAGTTTTATGATTGTTATATTCTTTAATCCTCAACTGATGGTTACTAGATCAAAGTATAATCTTTTAAAACCACTTCTCCCCATTCAACTGTAGAAATACCACATGAGGAGCTCCCAAACTAGAACAAAATTCCTCCACAATAACACTTCACAAAATCCTTCATTCGCGAAATCGTGTCAAGAAAAAATCCACAACCAAACTACCAGGCTCAATCGAATACTGCAAAACCAAATCCAGAAAACCCATAGATCCGAAAGCGTAATCATAAACAACAAAAAATTATCATAAATAAAGAAGAAACAAACCAAAATCCCAAAATCATTCATGGGAATTGTCACAAACTAGGCCATATCCCATCGTCGCCTTCACACACTCGTCCGAAGACAACCTCGAACCATCGTGCACACTCTCAGCCGGCACAGACCCACATGTCAGTTCACAAAAGGAGAAGCTGAATCATGACCGCAGACTCCACCCGAATGTCAAGGTAATTTCCCTAAAAAAATCCCAAGGGAGAAATTCCAAGATTATGTGATTAAAACACCTAATTTTAAATTTATTAATGATGTGATGTAAGTTACATTGATCATATCCTTATAGTTAGCTACTTTTTTTTTCAAATCATCACATTATTTTAAATATTATTTGATTACCATTAATATTAAATATTTCCCCAATACCCAATTGAGGGAGTTATCAATTAAGACACCAATTATAAATCTTATTGAAATAATGAAATTCTAGTTAGTTCCAATTATGATGCTTGAAAAAACCTTATTTTATAAAATGGTTATTATACCAATGGTTGACTTTGATATGATCATTGGTATAGAATTAATTGTAATTATAAAGAATTTTTATTCCAATAAAATGAGATTATGATTTGTCAAGGATAGGTGGGATATATTATCATTGAAGGTTAGACTTCATCATTTTAATAATTTCCGGATCCTCCCCCAGAAGCAGTCCATAATAAAATTCTACGAAGAGATAATGATCAAGTATGATCTATGGATAAGTAATTTATTCCAAGAATATGGGATGTATCCATCGTATAAAAATTAATTTTAGTTTTTGAAAAATAATTACCTAGTCATCCACCTGAGCATGAAATAGAGTTCTCAGTTACACTCATTTGCAATGATAGACATATATCTAAAACTCATTATGTAATGGAACCTATGGATTTGGTTGAGTTATGGAAACAACTGAATGATTTGTGTGATATAGGATTTATTTACCCTATTTTTTCACCATGGAAAGACTGTGTTGTATTAATGAAAAAGAAGGATGGGTCAATGAGATTTTGTGTCAATTATAGGGAGATGAATTCCAATACTATATTGTATAATCATCCTTTACCATTCATTGATGACTTATTTTATAAACATCATGAATCCCAATACACATTAATGATCGATATTAAATCTATTTATCATTAGCTAATGTTGATAAATGATGATATACTAATGATGAAATTTCAATCAAGGAGTGCACATTATGTGTTTATGGTAATTCCCTTTGGATTGACTAATGCACCCCATATATTTTTTGGATCAAATGAATGGATTATTCAATAATTACCTTGATAAATTTTTGTTGGTATTCATTGATGATATATTGATATAAAATATGATCTAAGAAGAGAATGAGATAAATCTTAAAATAATTCTTGATACCATCAAGAAAAAAATAATTAAATGGAAAATACATTAAGAGTGAATTTTGGTTTAATGAAGTGTCTTCTCAAGGATATATTGTCTCAACGGATAAAATATCTATTTTAACTTCAAATAAAAAGATATTCAATTAATTTCCTAAATCAATTAAAATAACCGAGATCTATATTTTCTTGGTTTAAACAAGTTACTATTTGTGGTTTGTTTAATATTTTACATATTTTGCCAACCCGTTAAACATGTTCACACATAATGGTGTTAAAATCACATGGTCAAGCGAATATGAGGTTAAATTTGATGAGATGAATAGAAGAATGATTAATGAAATGGTTTTAGGATTACTATATGATAATGAATGATATGTAATATATAGTGATTCAAGAGATGAATTATTTGGTTGTGTCCTTATGTATACTGATAGGGAGGTTTCATATGCATAATGGAAATTGATAATCACTGAACATAACTATCAAACTCATGACCTTGAGATTATGGATATAATATTTTCATTGAAAATATTGAAATAATACCTCTATGGGGAAAGATTATATATACATATATATGGAAAATAAGTTTTTTTAACAATATCATCTCTCAAAAGGATCTCAACATGATACATGTAATATGATTGGATGTACTAAATGATTATGATTTCTTGATACACTACCCCCTAGAATGGTAAACTACTAGGCTTATGAACTGAGTAGGAGGGACCATGGAATTCTTAACCTGATGATGATTACTAAGGATACTATATATAGTGATATAATAGAGATGGATATGGTTTTTTGAGGAAATGGGATATATAAGTCATTTTCCATGAAATTAATAAACAATCGTTACTAGAAGTGATATAGAAGACCCAATATGATGAAAGGAACTTAAAAAGTAATGTCAAAGTAGTAAATGAATAGAAATTGATAGAATTAATCTATAGAGATAGAGTGTTAATGTTTATGAAAAGGTTATGTGTTCCATTCATACCAGATTTGAAGAGGGAACTGATAGATAAAGCACATAGCTCAAATTTTACTCTACAACCTAGTAGAAAATAGCTGGATAGGGATTTAAAGAACATTTTTTGTGGGATTTTATGAAGTGGAATATTTCGTACTATTTTTCCATATTCATAGTATCCTAGTGGTTAAGTGTTGGAAAAACATATCCTATGGGAGTCATTAAACCTCTATCTATTACTATATGGATGCAGAATAATATTAAAATTGACATTTTCAATGAACATATATAGACTCCAAGGAATAAAAGTACTATAAGGGTAATTGTTGATCACTATGCTAAGTATTTTTTTTTTGTGATAAGAGAATATTTACCCCTTTAGTCACCCGAAAGACTCAATATCATTAAAATTTCAAGGAATTATGGGGTACCTATGTCAATTATATCTAAATGTGACCCTAAGTTTACATTGTAATTCTAAAAGAGTCTTCAAAGGTCCCTCATCATAGAGATACATTTAAGAACCTCATGTCTTCCCCAAACTAATGTGTAGTCTAAAAGGACTGGACAAAAATTGGAAGACATTCTATGATCCTGAAATATTGACATCCCAGATATGTTGGACTAAAATCTTCCTTTTGAGTATTTTTTATAAAATAACAGCTTTCACTCCATCATCCAGATGAAACCATATGAAAAATTTTATGGGAAGAATATTGATACTCCAAACCATTGGGACAATGTTTGAGAAGAAAATAAAGTTATCCTATAAGTTGTGGAGGGTATGATTGTTAATGTAAAGACTACTCAGGATCATTTTAAAGAATCCTAGAAAATATAAAAGAGATATGATAATAATCTAAATAAAGAATTAGAATTTCATGTGGGGAATAATATATTCTTCAAGGATTCCCTATGAAAGGGAGTAATTATGTTTGGTAAAAATTGTAATTTAATCCCAAGATACGTTAGGACTTTTGAAATAATATAAATAATTACACTTCTAAATGATTGATTGGTTATGTTACCCAACCTTTTTAAAGTACACAACATCTTCAATGTTTTTTTACTAATGAAATACCTGAAAAATAAAACGTTTTTCTCACATCAGAGGGAATAGTTCAAGATCCTAACCTGTCCAATAATAATTTTCATGAACTAGCTAGAGTACCATGGTATCTCAATAACTGAACTATCTCTCACATATCCCAAAGGTAATTCATAATCCCCCTGAGTTGGTGACTAGCACCTAGTATCATACCATTGAAATTGGGAACAGTCTCTCCATAAGAACTACGGATGTAAAATAGACTAGTCAGTGTTAATAATAAAAGAAAATCTATTTGAAGTAAAGTACCTAAATTAAAAATGGAAAAAATCCAAAATTACTATAAACCAATTAAAAAAAATATAACAATATTAGTCCATATGAAAAAACTCACCAAATCCAATGGTCAAACATAGGATCCATCTCCAAGGGATCCTTTCTCCTTGATCAAACTTGTAAGAAGATAATCTAAAAACACATAAAGGCACAAGTAGGATGTGAGCTAAAAATCCCAGTAGCATCTCACCATGGATTCCATAACAGATACCAACAATATATTATGTAATGGAATTATTTCAATTTTAAAATAAATGGGTTTCGCATTTTCAAATCATATGTAAACAAATCATGAAATTCATTTCAAATGATGGAAAATAATTTATGAAAATGAATAACAAGTTATAGAATTTTTCTAAAACAATTGAAAAAATTAATCCTTTATAAAAAAAGTTTATTTATATTTTGAAGGAATGTAATCATTTCTTAAAACATTGTGATACATTTATATTTAAAAAATAAAACAAGTGATTAGCATGGTCCTCTAACAAAAGGCATGTATGTTCAAGGATATAGGTATCTGCACATTCTATGTGATCTTAGAAATATGTGTATACACATGTCGCCGTAACTCTGGGAAAAGGTTACTCATCACCATTCCATCGGGGATGTGACCACTGCTTGTATGTTTTAGAACGTTGTAATAACATAAAGTGCATTCCAATAACAAACTAACAACCTAAGGATTTCATGTGATCTTACATAATCAATGATGGTAAATTTATTTCAAGACATCATACAACAAAATTAAATCCCATTCTTCCATTTGAATGCCAATTTTTCTCCATTTAAAACTACAATGGGGTTTAATAAAAAACATGCCTCTTTCAAAAGATAAAACAATTGGGTTTCTATCAAGTCATTTAAATCCATTTTACTAGTTTTAAATTAATTAAAAACCAATTAAATTCATTTCACAATCAATTTCCACAATTAAACTCAAAAATTTAATTGAAATAATTTTTATATAATAAAAAATTTATATCAAACAATATAAATTAACAAATTTCAAAAAACACACCCCAATTCAATGGAATATGGGGTTTTAAAAATTCCCATTCACATACCACATCAAATATCTTAATTCATTAAAATTGGGTATATATCAAATCAATTGAATCAGCATTTTGAGAAATTTAATTTAAATCAATAATGGATATAAATATAGAAATTCAAGATCAATCAATTTGGACAATCAGGATGTAACCACATACCTTTTCTTGAACTCATTACTCCCAAGGCTCATTATTAATAGAACCTTGTTTCCATAGAACACGAAGAATATGTATTTACCTCCTCTAAAGTACCTTCATCTCAGAATTGACTATCATGACTGGCTGCTCATATGAAGATAAGTCAAGTTTAATATTCAGATCATTCTAGCTCCAAACATGAGATGGATCAAATAATAACTTTCTCAGCTGCGATACAAGGAATACATTAGGTATCAACATCATCAGTGGTGGAAGTAATAAACTGTGTGTCACTTTCCCCACCATTTATGAAACCTTGAAAGGTACTACAAAATGAGGATCATGCTTCCCTTTCCCCCAACCCATCGATAACCCAACCAGGGTAAAACATTTATGAAATCATGGTCACTAGATAACCAAACCAACCTTGACATAGACTAAAGGGAATTCCCGATCCTCGCCAGGCGACAACTAGCACCTGCCATCACAAAATCGAAAGTCAAAATAGTTTTTTGACATGAATTGTAAAATTAAAACAGACAAGTTAGTGCGAATAACAAATGAAACCCCTCTGGGAGTAAAGTACATAAATATAACATGGCATAAAAAATCCCAAAATACTACAACCCAAGAACCAAAATATGGAAAAGAAAACCATGTCCCTAAGGAAACAACTCACCATGTCCATGGTTCAACAACTATATCCATATACATGAGATTCTTTCCCATTGATTGAACTTGGAAGAAGATAATATAAAAACACCCAAAGGAACATGTATGTTGTGAGATAAAAATCCATGTAGGGTCCCACCACACATTCCATAAAAGATATGAATAATAGATTAACTGAAGGTATTATTTCAACTTTAAAATGAATAGGTTTTAATTTTTCATAGCATTTTTATAAAAATCATTCTATATAGTTCAAATGGTGGAAAATACTTTAAGAAAAGGCCTTAAAATTCATGGAATATTTCTAAGACAATGGTATAAATAAAAACATAATATAAACAGTTCATTTAAGTTATGATGTTATGTAAAGTAGTTCAAAAAACATTTAAATAAATTTATATATCAAATATAAAACAAGTGAGAAACAAGGTCATGTACCAAAAGTACATATGATCAAGGTTATAGGAATCTGCACACTCGACGTGATCTCTAGAATATGTTTATACACATTTCCCCCATGCCATTGGACAAAGGATACTTTTCACTATCCCATCAGATATGTGAACCACTGCATGAATGTTTTATAATGTTATAATAGCATTGAGTCTGTCCAAATAACATAAAAACTACCTATGTCTTGAATTTTACCTCACAAAATCAATGATTAGAAATTTATTAGAAGGCATATTAAAATAAAAATAAATACGATCCCCCCATTTTAATTCCATTATTCTTCCACTTAAAACTAGAATGGGTTTTAATAAAAAAAACATTCCACCTCCATAAGATAAAACCACTAGTTTTTTAACAAACCTTATTAATCCATTTACACAAGTTTTAAATCCATTCAAACCCAATTACATACATTTCCGAATTTGTTTCCATAATTAAACTCCACAGTTCAATGGAAATCATTTCTATCAAATCCAAAATTTTAAATAAATATTTAAATTAACTAATTTCCATAAACACACCCCCATTCGATGAAATTGGGGGGTTTCCAAATTCTTATGCCAAACCATTTCAAATATACCAATTCACTCGAATTGGGTTTTTATCAAATCATTTGAAATTGATTTTGAGGAATTGAATTTAAATCAACGATTTAAATAAATAAAGAAATTAAAGGTTAATAAATTTGGTTAATTGGGATGGAACCACATATGTTTTCATGAACTCAACACTCAGAATGACACCCGTCGTTGAGAACGATGGTGTAGAATACATCAAAACACAACATAGAGATGAGATCTGACAACACTAAACACAAATCCATCAATTTCATGATGATCTATTGAAATCCCAAAGGAAGAGAATGGGAGTAAGAAAATTAATTGGGGAGAAAACATAATTGGGAGTCACAATGCAAGCACAATGATGACATAGTTCCAAAATAATGGATCTAGAACTATTGGAGAGCTTCATGATCACCATTATAAAGTTTCCAATCAAGGTAGAAGAAACTGGAGTGGTGGTGAAAATAGAATATCAGCTACACAGATCGTTTAAAAAAATAGTATTATGGGTATTACATGATGTGTTTTTACCTTTCATGTCATGAAATAGTCATGTTTCTTAACCACTTAAATACTTGTCACATTAAATTGAAAACATTTCATTAAATAACCCATGGCATGTAAATTCTAGTCACAATGTGCGACCTTCCTATTGTAAATCCTTTCACGTCTTGAATCCAAAAAACCATTACATGTCATGTAAGATATTTACATTGAATGTAACCCTCTAGATGCCTATTGAAAACACTAGTTAAAGATGAGAGTCCAACAAATTTCTAACTAAACCGTTATTCGATTCCTCCCACATTATTATCAACCCTACCTAATTAACAAAAATAAAATTCCATGACATGGATAAGGGAATACATATAAGATTGGTAACTGGATGTTAAAAAATACTCAAAATTAAAACATTTCATCCCCAGAATGGCTATGAATAAGCTTCTATTCTAAAAAGATGAGGCCACTACTCTCTCATCACTACCTCACGTTCCAACATCTCATTATTATCAGAACCATGACTCGATAACACATGTACCAAATTTTTCATCCTCTCATGATGTAACTTGGTTTCAAAATTAATTATCCTGAATGGTTACTCAAGAAAAGATAAATCATGTTCAATATCCATACCATTCCAACACGAAACAAGAGATGGAAAATATAAATACTTTCTCAATTGTGATACATGGAGTATATAATGTCTCGTTGTCAGCTATGATAGAATTTAAAAATGGTATGAAACTTTCCCTAATTTTTCAAAAACCATTAAATGTCCCACAAAATGAGGGGAAAGATTCCCTTATGTCCCAAGCCATTGATGACCAAATTGGGGTGAAAATATTTAGAACACCTGGTCTCCAACTAGGAACTACAAAGTTTTACATCGACGATCAACATAACACTTATATTGGCTCTATACTATCAACATTCTCTGAAAAATTAATAGAATATTTGGTGTCATCTCTTATACCAGGCTTGGTCTAACCAAGGAACATTCAACAATCTCTAACCAACCCAACAGTGATTTACATGTCGGACCACAAATGGACTCAAATGGTTCCATTCTAATCATGGAAAAATAACCATTCTTATATGAAAACTCAACCATCCCCACGTGGTCATCCCAAGATCCACTAATGTCAAGAAAACAAGTGCAAAGAAAATCCTCAAGAATATTTATAGCTCTCTCTATCTGGACATCCACCTACGAATGGAAATCCACGCTCAAACAAAACTGAGATCCCATCACCTAATGAATGCCTATCTAAAGGCAAAACGTGAATCGAGGATCCCTATCAAAGACTACAGTAGAGGGCTCTCCATTCAGGTGAACAATCTCCTTCACATTGAGATTTCACAACTTCTGAACATTGGTTGTATCTCAAATGGGTATGAAGTGAGATGACTTGGTTAAACTATAAATCACAACCCATATCAAATTATTCATTCTCTAGGTATATGGAAACCCAACCACAAAGTCCATCGAGATTTATCCCCACTTCCAACTAGGGAATGTAATTGGATGAAGTAAACACGAAGGTTTATGATGGTTGACCTTCACCTACTATCATGTATAGAAATGTGATAAAAGATCATAAACTCCCCATCTCATCCATGTACACCTTAACTACTACCTCATGTGATAGAACAACTTAGTGGTTAGTGGGTGAAAAGCCTACATAAAATTATGAAAACCACCCATAACAACCTTCCTTGTTGATAATGGATCAACAAAGAAATATCAATAGCATAGAACACCTTATTTGGAGGATAAACACTAGGACACTATATCCCCACCATAATGAGTGTCTCTAATGTTTCAAAATTAATCATCATTCCCCTGATCATGATAAATAAACTCGATAAGAGTGGACGTAAAATGAACTCTAGTGAAAGAAAATTCTTCCCCTTTCTCCTGAAATCCAATATGAAAATGTGCAAAGAGATGATTAAAATTACACTCATCTAAATATTCTTTAACTGGATGGGTTGGAAGATTTCTTCTCAATGAATATAAAAAAATTCCATTTTTTGAGGGTATAGGTGATGTCAATGTTGAAATATTATAGGTACTCCACCCAATAACTCTGATGAAGATTAAAATATATTGGAGAGAAGATATAACATAAGTTTTTTTGGTATGAATACATAGTAAAACATTCTATAGGAAGGTTGTTTCGCCAACACTTAAGATCTTGCATCCCAACCGCAATTTCAAGTTCATGCATAGGATAATTCCTCTTGTGTGTCCTAAGATTATGAGATCCATAATCAATTACGTAATTTCGCTATATAAGAATGCATCCAAATCCTGAATCTGATGCATCAAAAATTACCACATATCCGTACCTGATCTCTGGAAGATTCAACAATGTAGAAGTAGTAAAAATATGTTTTAGCTCAAACAAAGAACTCTAAAATTTATCATTCCAAGAAAAGTTCACTCCCTTCCAAGTCAGCGCAATCATCAATGAATCCCACATCGAAAATTCCTTCATGAAATAGTGAAAATATCCAGCAAATCCCAATAATATTCTAATCTATATGAAATTTCATGGTTTCTCCCATGTTGTAACTGCCTTCACCTTCTTAGGATAAACTATTATACCATATTTAGACACCATGTGTCCCACAAATTTCACTACTGTATCCAGAAATAACACCTTGAAATCTTGGCATAAAGATAGTGATTAATCAACAGACTCAAAACTGTTCTCATTTGATGCACATTATCCTCCTCATACATTGATTAAATGATGATTTCATCCACAATGACTACCAAAAAGGTATCTACATTCTCATG
The DNA here is from genome assembly GCA_963277665.1 of Viscum album. NCBI lineage: Eukaryota > Viridiplantae > Streptophyta > Magnoliopsida > Santalales > Viscaceae > Viscum > Viscum album. The sequence goes on from OY728151.1 coordinate 1,613,924,402, forward strand.
GATAATACTATTAATTAGATCCAAGAAAAATAAAGGTGCATTTTCAGACCAAAGGGAATAATAAGCTACTCATAATGGAAATACCTACTCAAAAGGTAGTTTTATGATTGTTATATTCTATAATCCTAAACTGATGGTTACTAGATCAAATGATAATCTTTGAAAACCACTTCTCCCCATTCAACTGATAAAATAAATCATTAATATGTGGCAATAGATACTTGTTCTTTGCTATGAATTTATTGAGCTTTCTCTAGTCAACAAATAAGAGAAGAGAACCATTTTCTTCCTTAGAGAAGAGAACTTGTGCCTCCCAAGGTGATAGAATAGGGCTTATAAAGCCTTTATCATGAACACATTCCAATTTGGACTTCATCACTTTCATTTCCAATTGAGAGATTCTCTAAGAGGGAATAGAAACTAGATTAGTTCCAAACATTATGTTAGTGGAAAAAATGACCTCCATTACCGGTGGAAAACTCAAGAATTTAGAAGAAATCATATTGGGAAACTTGAAAAAAGCAGGAGGGAGATAACCACCCATTGAACCCCACTCCTGATCAAAAGCATACACATATATCAATTTCCATATCTCCAAAAAAGAAGGTCCCACTCTACTCATACATAAGGCCCATTCTCCTTGAAGTACAAGAGGAACATTGATGTGTGTAGTAAAGTAAATGGGTCCAACATAACATTAAATTGGGAATTTATTGAAAATGAGCCAATATATCCTAAATATGACATCAAGAGATTATATGTTGAGGACTAGAAAACTCCATGCTAGCTCGACATTAGATAGAGAGAATACATAAGCAGGACCATGGATATAATTCTCTCTCTTCATACCAAGGGATGTAATAAAATATATTGCAAAAGATAAAAGCTCATTGAGAATATTATGTAGATTAAAAACAAGGGTTCAACTAAATGAGTGAGAGGAACTAGCATCCAATGTGATAGTCTCTATTGACGAATCTATTGTAATTTTACCTCTCACAGTTGCCGAACCCATGTCCACTTCCACTAGAGTCTCTTCCAATGCATGATGTAGCTTCATTATGGATTCCTATTGTAGGAACCCTTTTATACACAAAGAATCTGATTTCCCTACTTTTTAGAAGTATTTGAAGATCCTTTTCCACTACGTAGAGTAGAAATGTTATGGAAGAATCTCAATACATGTCCTGAACGTTCGTAGGAAATACAGTTCTTGGATGCCTTTGGGAAAACCCTCATAGAATGTCCTACCATCCCACAGTGATAGAAAATAAACAGAATTCCTCCAAGAATAGTATGAGGTATGAAATGACTCTATAATCGAGAACTTCCACAAGAATCATCATGCTCACATTTTCTATTGATCGAGCTCACACTACCACTTGGAGGTAAATGAAGTCATTGTGGCCATAAAATGTTGGACAAGTATATATCGACCATAATATACCTATCCATTAAATCACTATATATGGAAAGCTTTTCTAAGAAAACCTGAAAATGAATATTTGAATGAAGTCACAAATCAAACCATTGAGCCTTCATCTTATCATTAGATAAAACCTCAGGCACAAAATTCACTATCACAACAAAGTGATTTGAATACTCAGTCATGGTCATGCTATCCTACCCAAGCTTAAAATACTCCATATCCTAGGCCACCACAGTTGTATATGGATAGAAATAGGTAGTGAAAAGAACTGTGACGTCTTTAAAGGATAAGACATCATGTTTATTTTCCATCATCACTGTGTCCCACAATCTCCTTCTTGGTCCTACTAGTTAGAAAGTGGAAAAGTTTACCTTGATATCATTTGGTGTCTCCATGAACTCAAAATGATGTTCTATCATGACCAACCATTCCTCAGTATGTTGGGGATCATTAGAGCCTTTGAAAATTGGTTCCTTCTAAAGAAGGAACTCCTTGGAACAATTTCATAGAACATCCCCCTGAGGATCCATAGCTGGAGCTTGAAGAGGAACTGAGGGTGGTGCCTATCTGAGAGAATGGATAGTGTTCACAATCACCTAATCTCAATTTGTGTCCACTAGAGTATTTATTAATTGTGGTTCAACAATAGATTCCTTCTGGATCTGATTTTTGCATCTTTTAGGAGGCCCGACGCTATAAAACATTAGTTGAAAACAAGACTGACATCAGATTAACACTCAAATTGACCAACAAGGGATATTAATCCCAACAGATGGAACAATAATATTTTGTCATCACTCTATCCAAATCACAATAGATAAAATACTAGAATCAATAAACAAGACTTCTTTCCATAACCACCCCTAGTGACATAAAATTCATTGAAGTGAGAGAAGGATAGGCACTCAATCACCACTACCACATATGTCCTGAAAATATTTCAACTAAATAATAACTTTTAGACAAAACCTCAATATCCACCTTTGATATCATTTTGTTACAAAGACACTTGGGTACCATGGTAACATGATAACTGATACGACCCTGACATAGCCTAATGGGAATTCCTAATCCCCACAGTTCAGTGACTAGAATCAAGAATCATACAGTTGAAAGTGGGAAAATAATTACTGAATAACTGAAGATGTAAAAGATACATGTCAGTGCTCATAACAAGTGAAACTCCACTAAGTAATAGATTAAAATTGGTCATAAACAAGCACAAACTACAATAAAATAAGTACCCAAACTGAAAAAAGCCCATGTCTCTAAGCACACAACTCACCATATCAATGATTGAACAAGTAGATCCACCACCAAGAGAACCTTTCCCCTTGCTTGAACTTGGATAAAGATAATATAAAAACACCTACTGTCACATGTATGTTGTGATATTAAAATCCTAGTAGGGTATCAATGTAGATTCAATAATGGATACCAAAAAATGATTAACCAGAAGAATGAATTCAATTTTTTAAAAAATAAGTTTGGAATTTTTTAAAAATATTTAATCTAATGATGCTGTAAGTACAAATGATGGAAAATACATTAAGAAAATATTTTACAAGTAATGGAAGATTTATAAAATAATGGATTAAATAAAACATTTATATAAAAAAACTTATATAAATTCTAAAGGAATGTAGTGCAGTTTAATCAATATTAGAATATATTTATATCTCAAATATAAAACAATCGAGTAACATGGTCATCTTCCAAAAAGTTACATATCTTCTAGGCTATAGGGCTCTACACTCTCTAAGTGACCTTAGCAATATGGGTATACACACATCCCCCTATCATACGAAAAAGTAGACTCATCACTATCCCATTAGTGATGTGACCCACTGCATGTATATTTCATAACATTTTAATAACATAGAGTTTGTTCAAATAACATAAATACTACCTAAGTATTTCATGTGATCTTACACAATCAATGATGTACAATTTATTTTATTACTTATTAAAATAAAATTAAATCCCATTCCTCTATTTCAATGCCAAATTTTTCTCTATTTAAAACTAGAATGGGTTTTAGTCCAAAACATGCCACTTTTACAATATAAAACCACAAGGTTTCTATCAATTCATTTTAACCAATTTTCAATATTTTGAAATCCATTCAAAACCAACTCATCTATTTGAAAATTAATTTAAATAATTAAACTAAACAATTTAACTTAAATCATTTCCATCAAATACACAATTTATATTAAACAATTTAAATTATTCAATTTTGATCAACACACCCCAATTCAATGGAATTGGGGTTTTCTAAACACTCATTCCAAAACAATTTTAAATCACAAAATTCACTAGAATATGGTTTCTATGAAAAAAATTTAAATCATGTATTTCAAATTGAATTTAAATAAAAAATTTAAATAAATCAATAAATTCAAGGTTAATTAATTTGGATAATTGGGAAAAAAACACCTACCTTTTCCTAAACTCAAAACTCGCAAAGAAACGTCTCAAGAAGTAAAAAGGTGTAGAAGACCTCAAAACACAACCTAGAGATGATATCCAACAACACTGAGCATAGATCCATCAATTTTTGGTTGATATGTTGAAATAACAAAGGATGAGAAAGAGATAAATATGATAAAAGAGGCAGAAATAATACCTGGGAATCTCCCCTCAAGCCCAACGACAATCAAATACTAAACAAATGGGTCTAGAAGGGATTTAGTTCTTCAAATTTTCCAAAGGAAGGCTTTGGGTTTAGGGAGAAGAAACTGGAGTGGATTAGAAAATACAATCTCAACCGCACTACCTATTTAAAAAAACCACATTTGGGGTATTACTGAAACATAATACCCTTTCATGTTGTGAAATGGTTATGTTTCATAATTTTTGAAAAATGTGTCACTTTATATTGAAAACTATTCAGTAAAAAACTCATGATGTGTAAAGGCTAGTCCGGACATGTAACCTTCACAACATGAAGCCTGTCATGGCTTGTCTTAGTAAACCATGACATTATGTGTAACCTAGTTACATGACATGTAACCCTATTAATACCTACAGAAAACACTAGATAAAACTAAGAGTCCAACAAATCTACGACTTCACCACTATAGGTATCCTCCCAATTCATTTTCAGCCCTACCCAATCAATGAAAAGGAAATTCAATGACATGGTTAAGGGAATACCTGTCATATTGGTAATTATACGTTTCAATGATGATTTATTCTAGATTCTTAACACTATAGAGAATATTTTTCATAATTAAAAACTCAATTAATGAAATTCATTTGGAGATATCACAAACCTGAAGATAAATATTGAGTTCCTAAATAAGTTATGGGTAAGGAATATATAAATTTTTTCAATAGTTGATATATAACCCAATTTATATAATGAAATTTTTTAAGGTAAATAATTTAGTATATGATACTCTACTGTAGGTAAGCACTGTAACAAAAACTATCATAAAACATGCAATTTAGATATCCATTATTCGTGAGTGTATTTAACATTTTAGTCTCTAAATCTTATAATTATTTTTAGAAAAAAAAATTCATTTGTTATTTATGTATGAAAATATTATAATAATAATTTTTTTGTTATTTTTTTAAAAGGATTTATTTTTCAGTGAATAGTGAAAATACCATTTTTCTTAAAACCACGACATTTATAGAATTACTAATATTTGAGAATAAAATAAAAGTCATTAAAACATTATCTTGAAAAAAATATTTTTATAATCAAAATTATAAATTGTAAAATATTGTGTTTAATTTATTGACCTATATTTGACTTTTTAAATCTAAAGTCACATTTTTCAATAGATCTATTTTAATGCATTGTACATTAAAAATTTTAAAATTAAATTATATCAATTATATATGATTAATCATAATAAATATAAATTAAATTTCTAATAATTAGGCCTAAATTATTTAAAAACTACCATTTTATTTTTTTAATAAAGGATAAATTTCTAAGGTAAGAAATATTTATCATGGAGAATGTTAAAAAGGTATAAGTGGAAGATCAAATGGTAAAGGGTTGAATGAATGTAAAAAAATGAATGAAATTGAATGTTTGAAGACTTCATGACCTTATCTATTCATCAATACGTTTTTTTATCAATTTTTGATTCACTTAAATTGATATTGACTTGCCATTATGACAATGTTATGGGTTTTCACAGAAATGTGCCCCCCTTTTTTAATTATAAAATGGGAATATCACCACCGCTTGAATAAAACACCTAGAATTATTTATCCTAAAAAAACCTTTTCCCTTCTAATTGAAAACTTTTTTACTTCCCCTTGAATCCTATATTTCTTCTATCATCTTTGGGTCATAATATTTTATCCAAATCAATTAATTTCTAAGGGATCCTCTATGAAAATCTAGAAGTGATCATCGTGTGTAACCATTATAACATAAATTTCTGTTTTTCTATCATACCATAATTATTAAAATTTTCTCATCAATATATAGTAAATTTATAATAGTTTATATAATAAATTTTATTATGTTATATAAATATTCATTAACCACCTTATGCCTTTCCCATTTGAAAATTGAAAAAGTGATTCACACGTTTGTGTAAACTATCGCCTCCACGAAGAAACATGTTTTGTTTTCCTTCAATAACTAACATGGCCTTTCCAAAGGGAAAATTTAGTAATTAAATATGATATATATATATATATATATATAAATATATCATTCATAGTTTTTAATTTAATAATTCATGTTACTCCTAAAATCCATTTAAGGAAAATGAAATCACCATTCATGTATACATGATGACTACCACCTCCATGGAATGGTGTATTCTATTTTTCATTCCAGCCTTTCATGGATGTAATAATTAAATAAATGAAAGGAAAATATTCTTTTTATGTAACTATTTATCAATTTTTAACTAAAATTTAATTACCTATCAATACTATAAAAAATAAACAATTACTAAAAATTTGTCTTCTTAAACAAGCATACTAAGAGGAAATTATTTTTATTCATATTATTTAATTTTTTCAAATCCATTAATTATTCTTATAATTACATACAGTTATAATATATCAAAATAATAAAATATAAATCATATCTTTATTCTTTTTCTGTAATCCCATAACAACTATACCACCTCATACTCATCCATTTAACCAGAGTATGTTCATGTTTGGGTCAGTTTAACGACCTACTTGAAAAACACAATGATTTTATATCATGAATGGGTATAGGAATATAATTATTTTTACAATAACATATAAATTTATAAATAAGGATACATTTTTTCTATACATGTCAAATCAAGATTTTAATCATTAATTATGAAAACACCCTTTGACAATTAAAACACACTCATATATTCTTGTTATCAATTTCATATTCAAGTATATAGATTAAAAAACCCATGAAAATAATATGAAACATAATAAATTTATTATAATTAATCCATAATAGATACTTAAATGAACTGTTAAAAATTAAATCTTTAATAAAAATAAATACAGACAAATCAAATATGAAACTAGTAAAAATTCTTAAACTATAAACACTAGATAGTGAAAAATAGTTAAAATAACTAAATATAATTCATATAAATAATGAATAAATTTGAAATTTTTTTTAAATTTTTTTATGATTATGGTTCATAATTAAATGACTATGATATCTATGTTTTTGATACACGAGTTTAAAGAATTTTTTTTGATGTTAGGATTGTACGTATGATAGTTCTCTCCCAAATTCTCCTCTTTTAGAGAAATTTTATATTATGAACCTAATTTACATTATGTGGTGTATATTCTAATTCTTTGAGATGTTATTTCTTGAAATTAATTTCATTCATGGTATTTAAGATAAATTTGAATCCCTCTATTTCAATAGGTTATGATTTAACTGATTCCCAATCCATTTATCGGGATTTCCATCTCAACTTTCATTCTTTAGGACCCATAATATATTCCATAGTTATTTAATTTTATAAATTCAATACAATTAAAATGAATATATTTTACTCTATTTATCATGAACTTCAAGAAATTTAAATTTTACATTGTTATCCATTCCTAATATTATTTCGATTAAATAGTTTCCAAAACCATTTTATGTCTTAATATTTTTCATGTTGGAAAAAACATCCAATTTTTTGGTAAGGTAAATGGGTGTTCAACTTCTAAAAAAACGCATTCATATCAGGATATTGAAAAGTAGATGTTATTGGGAATCAAAAACTTCTAGGGGTCATCATATCAAAAAAGGTTGGCTGAGAATTGACTCAAATATCACATTGATGGATGAAGAGTGGGACTATGACTACACAAATGGCTTGAAATTTCCATGGTATATGATTTAGAATATTAACTTGCTCTTTTTGAACTAGTATGAAGGATTTTTCATCCATTCAAAATAACTATCTCCTTTTTATGATGACCCAGGATAGTCAAAAATAAAATAAGAAAACTATGAATTGATACCATGTTGTAAAAACCAGCTCCGAACCACTATGTATGAGTCGGAGGGTTACATAACCTCATTCATGCCTCTAAATACACATTATGCTTTCTACTAGAAGAGAGGTTTCAAAATTTGTTAGTGGGGTGTCTATAAGTTTAGTATCAAGTCCTTGAAAATATAATATAATTAAAATATAATAATCAGAGAAACATGTGGAACCACATTTTGTAACAAAAGATGAAAAAAAAGATAAACAATAACCACTGTGGAAATATAATCCATGGTATAAGTGAAAGTAGTTAAATATGTAATATTCTGGTATCTTCTAGAGTCCTAACTAGTCCTGCCACATGCTCCATGCTCCATCTCTCAACCATCTACCACATCATCATTCCATTTCATGGATCTCTATATATGAATATTTCACATGCATTGATTATTATTTTTATAAAGTGAGTAATAAACCATGTAGGATGCCACCAATGTGTAATAAATAAAATTTAAAAGGAATAACAATTGGATTCCATGATAACAATAATTGTGCATGGAATCATAATCAATCTTGTTCCGAGAAACCATGAGGTAACCAATCCACCTTGATCCCTAGCCACGCCTTCTTCAACTACATAATGGAAAAATAATTATACGGATGTTGGAAGTGGCCAAAACAACCCACAAGGATTTTACACATGTCACTAAATATCTTCAATACATCCAGTTGACATGTTACTCAGTAACCATAATGCATCAAGTTATGGTATGATACTTTTAATCCTTATGAAATAGAGCTCTAGCATGGGCCAAAAGTTTAATATGATCCCACCCTATATATAGACCACTATAGTTTTTATCGCATGTCGAGTGCACTCCCCCTCTAATAGGTAAGCATTACATGATGTCTTATTTACCATGAGGGTAATGGAAAAAACCACTAGAGGCCTAGTAACACACATTACAGGGTAAAATATGAAAGGAAAATCACAAAATATCATTATTATAATGTACTGGAAATTTATAACTAGTTATCATCATTAAATATTATAACAATATACTCTAGTAATACCCATGAAATCATGTTTCAAAAATGGGTCTCATATGTTGGAGTTGGTTTCCTAGAAACCAAAGACCTTATACATTATGATAATCTTATATTCATTGGATGAATATTAAAATACACTTTATCACATCCCAATTTTCTTATGCATGACATAGTATGTGATAATTTCCTAAGAATAGCTGTTGCACTAAAAGATTATAGCAGATCTCTACTATGATGAGAACCTAGAATTTCCATGAAACCATATTTGAGTATATATTATATGGGTGAATGATATCATTTGAAGGGATACAAATGATACATTCTATTTGGGGTGAGGAATGATGACACTTTGGTGCACCTTTTCAGGGTGTGCACCCTTGGTAATATCCAGGAGGATATTATTAGAACAAGACCGGGTAGTAGGAAATCCATATTCTTAAGTGTTATTGGATGTTTCTATCTGCAGACATGGGTATTTTTCCTTAAAAATTACAATTATTATTAATTTGTATTATGAATCATGCACTTATATGTATTCACGAATACCGTTATAATAGATATTCTTGGTGAGGTAGGATATTTTTGGTGTGTCACGAGTAATACTACATTAACGAATAATGAGTGTAAGGATTTTTAACTTCCATGGAAGTAGATATCTTAGTCCATTTGATGGAAATGAAATAACCCAACAAAATCCATGTCCATAGTGTTCTTTAGGAATGTTCATGTTCGTGAAGTCAAAGAATGAGAAATCAAGCACATGGGTTGCTGGAACATTCATGCAACCCACTTAATTGGAGATATCAAGACAATGGGATTATATTACATGGTAACCATTCTTATGAGGTGGCATGTCATTGTGACATCAACTTCTTTCTCTTGGGGTTCCTTGACCCGTTTCTAGAAATTAATCATCGACTATAGGCATGCCCGCCAAATGCCAATGAGAAATAGGCATAGAGGTTCAAACACAAAGTGTATCTAGTGTCTTAGTTAAATAATTTATTTATTTAAAAAGTTGATTAATATTTTTCCCAGTTATGGTTTAATAATAATTCAAGTATTCTTGATCACATTTATTTCATCGCTAGTTATTTGATAGATTATATTGTAGACAGAGTATTTATTTATCGTCGAATAAATAAATTATATTTGTTTAATAAATAAATAGTTATTATTCATGGTACAATAAATAATGAGGAGGATTAGAGGACCATGTTTTGCATTAAGTGAGATATAATATTAAATATTATTTTTTCAAATAATATTTAAATATATGATGGAATTTAAGAACATGTCATGGAAATAATAGAATTGATTATATTATTTGACATGGGGTTTCACATGAAATAAAAAATTTTGTAACAGAACTAGGGATAATTATTTATTATTACATGGTGAATTAAATTCCCCATTATATTATTATTATATAAATTTTCCAATGGTTCATTCCCTCAGATGACCAATGGTTCACTTAAAAAAATCATTGTAGAAAAGATATCAAGCCCAGTGAAGTATTCCCTCTCCAAGAAAACTCTTAAGAACGAGAGAGATCCTCCTCCACCAGATCATGGAAAACACTTTGGATGATATTCTCAAGGAGATCAAAGGTGTACATTGCATGCACAAGGATCTTTTACATGATCACTCGAAGACTTTTTCCGCAACATTCAAAGAATCAAGGAGCACATTTGGATATCTACTAGAGGATTCCTATCCTTGGATTATACATCGCAATGACGCCGCACCTCAGACCCTTGGTCAAGAAAATTAATGAAGAAAGAATAACCTTAGAGGTAAATATTAAATTTAATTTAACTAATTATAAATAAAATATGTCAATCCTATTTTCATGGTTTATAGTGATCTCCTTTGTCTTTTATCATTGATTAAATTATGTGGATATTGACATTTATCGTCGTATTGATACCAGATTAATCATCAATCATGGAAATTCTAAAATTTTGGTACATGACCATCCTATTCTTCTGCCGCACCTAGAACCTACAAATGGTATCAGAGAAGTCATATTTTCAATTGTAATTATTTAAATAATTCGTTGATGATTTACGCTTTCATAATTATTTTTTTTCAATTCATGTTTAATCATTTTTATTATCATTAGTTGAAGTTATATTCCTCCCACATCATTTCTAATAGATTTATTAGAAACAAATAATATAATGATTAGAATTAAATCATTGATCTCATCAGGAGATTCCAAAGATTCTTTACAGGTAACATTACATTACACGCTGTGCATTCAGATTTACACACTGTATAATTTACCAAACACACCATGTAATCCAGATTACATTCCATGTAGTTGTGTTTAGTGTTCCCGGAATAATTAAAAAATTAGTCAATCCATGTGCATTAATGATATTTAGTGTAGATAATTATTACACTATGTGTTGACCAGGATAAACTAGTGCACAGTCAAATGTACTACACTTTGTGTGGCCCGCTGGAAGAGGTCTAAAGTCCCTTCATGTTAGGGTCAAGTCTTGTGTCCCATACATGGATTGAATGGCTGGTGAACATGTTACAGATAGTCTACATGGCGTGTGGCCCACTATACATGTCATGTAATACAAATACTTTCAGAGTACACCTCACACATTGTTTCCCCAAGAGTGTACTTTGGATGGACGGTGAGGAGGGTACATGCCATGTAGTCGGATCTACACAATGTGTACTATTTCCAGATTATAGAGAATTAAAAATTTATTATTATATTATGTAAAACCTTGATACATGTACCTTCATGTGAGTGTAAAGTTGGGACAAAACATTTGATATGTGTTTGATATATATATATATATATGTTTAATTAACATCTACATAATGTTCAAATATATGAACATCATGTATGATTTGTATAACAATTATAATTATGCATGCATGTTACATGTCACAAAGAATATAGTGTATACAAGTATAAATACATGATGGGTAGTTTTGGATGAGTATTCACCAGGTTTCCTCCATGTTATAAGTTATGTACAAGTTTATGGCTGAGAATCTCAAGGAAATTCATAAATGGATCAAGATAACAAGGACTGATTAATTAATGATAATGATTAATCAATTAGAGAATAATTTAACTAAATAAAGAATGATTAAATAATTGAATTTTTGTTTTATTAAATTTTTAATTCGCTACATATATGTTGATGATAATGAGCTAGACCAGACCTTTGTTTGTGATTGGTTCCCTTTAAAAATTTTAAATTAAAATTGTGTCGAGCATGACTTCTACTCAATAATATGTAGGGCCCACATGATGATGGTTTCTTTTATGTAGACCCCCTTTCTACCCCTCACCTTTATGTGAGTTAAAGTCATATGTAAGGGATGGATATCCCAAGCTAGTGGAGGTGGTTCAAGTTAGGAGTCAAGGTGAAACCAATCCAAGGAGATACAAAGGTGGATATGTGGAAAGATGTAAAAACGAACCCTAAATGGTTATATGTGTTTCTGCCCTAGTTCAGTGTAAGTTTATCAAACACTAGATAAACTATCCAATAGTAGATCTCAGGATCTTACCCTTTATTTATTTATGTCAGTTTAATGGTTAGTCCTTATGGATGTTTGACATGATCAAATAATTAATGACCTAACAAGTATAAAAGATGGAACTAAAATAAAATGGATTATACATAAATATTATCTATAAATGGTTAATCACTTAAGTATATCCCAATTTATTTTAACAAGAATGTGAAAGGATAATAAGTGGAAATTTATGCATAATGGATAAAATCCCACAATTAAATATTAAGTCAGTATAACCTTCAATTACTTCAGTTAGAATGGAACCGTAGTTCAATGATCTTGACCAAAACACGTTGGGGTTCTTTAAATTATCGGGGAATTCTAATTTGAGTTTTGGGGTAGAATTACCTTATATTACATCAGGGGTTGTCTTCCCTAGAAGGACATGGTGTAACTGAGAATCAAAGGTTGAGGAAATAAAAAATTAAGTATTTTAGGATTAGGGAGTCCACTCAATAGATCAAGGAGTTGTGAGTTAACAACATTGGAATTTGTAATGCCTATCTAAAAAATTTAATGTTGCTTGAACAACACTAGTTGGGGTAATGAGAAGGGAAATAATGGTCTTTTCTGCTAGAATCACTAAGAAACAGGATATTCTAAATCCAATGTTAAGGGCTAATAAGTTTTAACAAAATAGTGAGAGACTAATAAATATTAATTTATTTATTTTCTATATTTATCAAGATAAAATACCAAAACTATGTTCATCTAAATGTTTAAAAATACTAATAAAAATTACATCAAACATATCATTGTGATCCATAATCGACCAGGAAAACCTTCTCACCAGAACTAATTTGTAGGAGTGACAATGACACCTTTAGGTTATCCATTCCCATTAGAGGAAAATTTATGTGCTAGAAGATAATTTACCAGTTACACCAGGAATTTAGTTGAATGATGAGGAACTCTATCTATATGAGAAAACTTTGTATGATTCTATAGATGATCATTGCCTCATTCTATATTCCATGACCAATGATCTCTTGAATAAAAATGAAGACATGGATGCTTATATAATGATGTCACAACTTTGGAATCTATATAAATAGAAGGAGAGATAGGAGAGGTATGATGTCTCCAATGCTTTGTTTACTACTATTCAGGGAGAATCGACACCATCTAGACCCCATGCAGTCAATCTTATTGGCCATATTGAGCATCTGGATATCTTTGGGATTAAATTACCAGAATAGTTGTGTGTAGATATCATACTATCGTCAATTTCTAAGACCTTATCTTGTTTTACTGCAAATTATAATATGAGAAATAATGAGAAGTGTCTATCGAAGATTCATACCCTGATTTTCCATATTGATAAGGACATGGGGCATGAAAAATCCATAGTCCTCATGGTGAATTGGAAGAATAAGGAAAAGGAAAAGGGGAATAATATTTATTATCATTATAAGGATCCCAAGCACTCTTTAACCAAGAAAAAGGAGATCAATAGGCAGGGTAAGGAAAATGAGGTAGTATGTTTTGCATGTGGCAAGTCAGGCCACTGGAAGTGGAAATGCACCCAGAGGCAAGAGGAAACCAAATGTGTGTTTGTTATCGAGTGAAATATTTCTAGTTCTGTGTATTGGGTATTCGATATAGCTTTTGGGGCTCATATCTGTATTCAAATACATGAACCAATTATATTTTGTAAAATTTTTAGAGGATAGCTGGATCTGCGAGCTGCCAATGGTGCGAGGTAGGATTCTCTTTCCTTTGGTGACTACCATCTCAAATTGCTAATGGGAATGAGTTTGATTTTACATGGTAGTTATTATGTACCTAGCATAACCAAGAACACAATTTCTATATAATGTTTAGATATAGATGGATTTATTTTCATCTTCACAAATAAATAGTGTTACTTTTATAGGGAAAAATATTTTATGGTATAGCGCTTAAAAATAATTGTATGTATGTATTTAATTATGAGACCCATGTGTTGGAAATTGATAACAAACTAAGTTCACATGACTCATACAACACCCAATTGTGGCATAAATGCCTCAGTTATGTAATTGAGAAGTGTTTGGAAAATTGCTGTTAATATGGTAATTAAGACGCTTCTAATATAAATCCACTTGATTTATGTACCACTAGTTTACAAGGGAAAATGACCAGAACACCATTTGGTGAACATATTGAAAGGGCCACATAGCTTCTAGGATTGGTAGACATTGATTTATGTAGACCATTTCTGTAGAAGCTAGAGGTGGATATTCTTACCTCATTACTTTTACTGACGAATTGATTAGATATGGCTATGTCTACATAATGAGGTATAAGTATGAGTCCTTTGAGAAATTCAAGGAGTTCAATAATGAAGTAGATAATCATCTTGGTAATAAGATAAATAAGATTCGATCAGATTAAGGTTGATAATATCTTAACCAAGAGTTCATTTACCTTTTATTAGAGTCTGGGATTCTACATCAACTCACTCCACGTATACACCACAATGTAGTGGTTTTAGTTAAAAGAGGAAGTGTACTTTTTTTTACATGGTTTGGTCGATGATGAGTTATGCAGATCTTCTATTATCCTTTTGGGGATATGCATTGAAAAATACGACATAAACATTAAACCGAAAACTAATAAAAGAGGAAAATTAGATTCTATTTGAGCTATGGAGTGGAAAGAAACCCTCTTTTTCTCATACAAACGTATGGGGATACAAGGAATTTGTTATGGATTTCTCAGGAAAAAAACTAGCACACTAAGGCACAAAGTTCATCTTTATAGGGTATCCAATGGAAGCAAAGTGATACTACCTATACAGCCCCTCGGGAAAGAAAGTTACTATTTCCAAACATTCTGCATTTCTTGAGAGGGAGAACATCCTCAAATTGGATTGTGGGAGGAATATTCACTTCGATGAAGTTGATGCTCTAGATAAACATGAGTTGGTACAATAAGAAGTTCCACAGGTCCCCATGGAAGTGGTAGTTCCTGAAACACAATTACTATGTAGGAGTACAAGAGAGGTAAAGGAATCAGAGAGATATGGTTTCCTTGTCACTAGGGATGGTGACTCATTATTGTCAGACAATGATGAACCTCTATCCTAAATGAAAGTAGTAGGGAGATCATAAGAAACAATGTGGCTATAAATTATGAATTTTGAGATAGATTCCACATATCAAAACCACATCTGGGATCTCATCGATGCGCTAGTTGATGTAAAGCCTATTGAGTGTAAATGGGTATTATAGAAGAAACTGAACATGGATGGTCATGTTAGTACCTATAAAGTAATGTAAGTGGCTAAAGGTTTTAAATATAGTAAATAATTGACTATGATGAAACATTTTTTCCACTTTCTATGTTTAAATCCATAAGAATCATACTCTCCATATCGGATTTCCAAGACTTGAGACTTAGAAAATGGATGTCGAAACTAAATTCCTTTATGGGAACCATCAAGAAGATGTCTATATGACACAACTAGAAGGTTTTGTGACACCTAGTGATTCTAAAAGGGTATGAAAGTTGAATCGATCCATTTACACATTAAAGGAAGCATCCAGATCTATGAATCCATAAAAGAATTCTGATTCACTAATAATGAATGTGAGTCATGTGTTTACAAGTTGTTTAATGGGAATATGGTCACTATCCTTGTAGTGTATGTTGATGAAATATTTCTTATTGGAAATGAATTTCCTTTCTTGCAGCCAATCAAGGATTGGTTGATGAAGCATTTCTCTATAAAGGACATAGGCGAAGCAGCCTACATTCTAGTGATAAAGATCATCTGTGATAGGTCCAAGATGATTATTGAACTAAGTAAATGCACATAAATTGGCATGATACTAATGATATTTAGTATGGTACAATCTAAGAGTAAATTGGTTCTAGTGTCACATGGTATATATATTTCCATGAAAATGTGTCCCCAAAAAAACATGAGAAAGATAGGACAATCAATTTTCCATACAACTCAGTGACATGATCTATCATGTATGTCTTATTATGTATCAGAATTGATGTTGCCTATGCACTAAGAATGGTAGGAAGATATCAAGAAGATACATGAGAATATCATTTGACTACTTTCAGGACTATCCTTAAGAATCCAAGAAGAACTAAGGATATATTCCAAGTGTATAGAGGAGATTAGAATCATTTAATAAGAGTGTATATCGATTATGGTTTTCAGACAGATAAAAATAATATGAAGTCATAATTAGGGTATGGTTTCTATCTAAATGGAGGACCTGTGAGATAAAAGAGTTCAATGAAACAAGTTGTCACTAATTCTATAGCAATTTCTGAATATATAACGGCTCTTGATGTAGCCAAGGAAGCCTTCAAGATTCGTAACTTTGTCCAGGAGCTTGATGTGGTACCTAGCAGTAAGGATCACAATACATTGTATGGTGATAATACTACAATGGTGGATATTGAAAAGGAGACAAGGTCACATCAGTAGACAAAAAACATATACCAAATGTATCATCACTTAAAATATTTCTATCAAAGGGGTGAAGTTTTAGTGAGAATAGTGTCCACGGAAGAGAACATGGTATAGCCCTTGACTAAATGCCTATCTTATCAAAAGTGTGAATATCATGTAAGAGATAGTGAAATAAATGTTCTTAGGAGCTGGCTTTAGTGTTAGTGGGAGTTGGTTGGAGTTGGTTCCCTAGAAGCCAACATCCTTGAACATAATGATAAACTTGTATTCATTGGATGAATATTAATAATCTCTTTTTCAAATCATGAATGATTTTATGGGTGACATAGTATGTGATAATCTCCTAAGAATATCTATCACACAAAAAGGTCATGCAGGATTCCTATTATGAAGAGACCTTGGATGTTCAATGACACTATTCTTGAATATATGTTCTATGGATGAATGATATCATTTGAAGGGGAAAAATGATACAGTCTATCAGGTGTGTGACTCATGAAACACTGAGGAACCTTCTCATATTTTGCGCCCTTGGTAATATTTAGGAGGATATTATGAGAACCAGACCCTCAAGTAGGAAATCCACATTCATAAGTGTCATTGGATGTTCCTATCTACAAACATGTGTAATGTTCTATAGACTAAGATATTATTATTAATGGATATTATAGCGCATTCACTTATATGTATTGATGAAAAACATGACAACATATGTTTGAAGTAATTTAGGATATGTTGGGTGCATCATGAGTAATATTGAATTAATGAATAATGCAAGAAATGATTTTTCACATCAATGGAATTTGATATCTTAGGTCCTTTGATGGAAATGTTATATCCTAACTAAATCTATAGCCATGTAGTTCACTATTAAAGTTTGATTCTTGGAATCCAAAGAATTATAAATTGAGCACATATGTTGATGGAACATTCATACAAATCAATTGATTAGATATATCATAAAAAAAGATTATATTATATGGTAAGAGTTCATATGAGGTGACAAGTCATCAGAATATCAACTCTTTCTCTTAGGATCCTTGACCCGTTTCTTGACAATAATCATGAACATGAAACAATCATGCCTAATGAAAATTATAAAGAGGCCCAGAGGGTCAAAAACTAAGTGTAGCCAATATCTCTGTTAAATAATTTATTTATTTAACATGTTGAATAAATATTATTCTCGGTTGTGGTTTAATAATTATTCAAGTATTCCAAATCACGTTTATTTCATCTCTAGTTATTTGAGATAATATACTGTGGATTCAATATTTATTTATCTGAGAATAATGTAGTTATGTTTATTTATTTAATAAATAGTCATTATTCAAGGCCCAATAAATATTAAAAAGGATTGGAAGACCAATTTATGGGTTTAGTGAGAAATAATATTAAATATTATTTGGTTAAATAATATTTAACTATAACGTGCAAGTTAAGAAAATTTCATGGAAATAATAGAATTTATATTATTATTTGACACGGGGTTTCACATAAAATAATAAATTATGTTACTACAGTTGTGATAATTATTTATTATTACCTGGTAATTAAATTTCCCATTATATTATTTTTTTCTCAATTATCCAAGGGGTCATTCCACCGGCTGGAAAATGGTTTTATGCAAAACATACATGGAGAAAAGATCTCAATCATAGTGAACTATTCTCTTTCAAAGAATTATATGATGAAACAGAGAGATCCCACTCCAAAGGATCTTGAAGAATGATTTGTAAGAAATTCTCAAGGTGATCAAAGGTGGACATCGCAAGAGAAACAATCTTCCACTCTTGCACTTAGATACTCCTTTAGTGACGTTCAGAGATACATGGAGTTGGTGAGGATCACCACTAGAGTATTCCAATCCTTTAATTATACATCTAAATGAAGCCGCACCTCGGCCCCGTGGTCGAATAGATCAACCAAGAATGAATCACCATGTAGGTGATTCTATAATTTAATTTAATTAATTGTAAACAATATATTTCAATCCTCTCTTACTAGTTATGGGTTCTCTCACTTTTCTTTTATCATTGATTAGCTTCCATCGATACTAGATTTTATCATCGTATTGATCTCGGATTAATCATTGATCATAGTAATTTTCAAAGATGGGTACACGCCCATCCAGTGCTTCTGCTGCGCCCAGAACCTACATCATAAACTAAACACCCACCCAAAAGAAAACATCATCAATAACTATCAAGAAAATATTATTTACAAATAAAAAATGAAGGATACTATGGAATTAGAGGGCCTAAAATTTTAACAAATGTACTAACTCAAGGTTTTTAAGGATTAACATTGATGTTTCTTAAGGAAAAAAGACCAAATAACATTGTGCAACTACAAAGATAAAGCTCATACATTAAGGTCTTCTTAATCAAATTTTGATTCAATAAATTTTCTTAGAATTTGTATTAAGGATATTAAATGTAAATAATATGATTCTACAATTTCATAACATATGAAGTACTCCAAAAGAATAAATTATAAGGTATGTAGAAGGGTGGAATTCCAATTCAATGGATCCGTTGTTGTCCATAGAATGTATTGTGAATTAATCACCATTTCTACAAGAGATTATGAAGTCTAGCTAATAGATATTTATTTATCAACAATCCATCAAAAAAAATTAAATTTAAAAAGGTGGGAATCTCAAACTTGGGACTAAAGATAACTTACTTAGAAATGTGCACCATTATTGAGGGTTCTAGCTTTGTTCAAAAAGGATTTTTATTGAAAAATATAATCTCCACTAATTTAACATGGAAAATTAAATTTATTAAGGTTTTATCATTAATAATTCCTAAAAAATATGTATAGGAATATGACTCAAAAACACATACCTAAAGAACTCCCATTTTCGATTATAGGTCACGATTCGATCAAAAACCATTGTCAAAATTCTCTATAAAACTCCAATATATGATGAAAAGGGAGAATTAATCATTAGATCATCATATAAAAGATATATCCATCATAGAACCATTCTTATATTTTAAGAAATATGAAGGATTTTGTATATATCTAAAGAAAAATCACAGTTCTAGTGTCATGGGATTTTACAAACATTTGGGATATAAGTGGAGAATAATGGGAGAGAAAATATTAAAGTGGGGAGATCTAATATTTAGATTTGGGAATTTAGGATTGGAATTTGGAAATAAATTGTCTAAAAAAGTGAAATTATTATAAAAAAGTGAATCAATTGTACCCTCTAGCTAGTCAATCCTGTGGGATGATGACCAACTACTAATGAGCTAGTAGACTTAGAAGAACCACCACCAGGCTGGTGGAACCCCAGTAGCAAGATGGTGGGGTATATATAATTTTTAGACCTGATATAACCGGAAAGACTAGTTGGTGGGTTCCATAATCCATCTAATGGATGTTTTCCAACCACCTGAACACTATGCCTACCACTGACCATCAAAACATTGGTCCTAAACAATTTTCACTAAAAACTGATTGATAAAAACCCAATATATGAGATACATCCAAAGTTAAATTGAGTAATTTATACACATTAACATCATATAAATTGAATATAAGTGAGTATGATACAAATGGCTACTAAATTAATAAAATGTATTCCAAAATAAAATTATATCATTGGTATGAATTACTCTCATTCGTAATAAGGAATCATTACAAATATGTCCATGTTTTTATTCCTATTAATGTTCTCTAATATTTTTTGGAAATCTAATATGGATTATTTTATTTGATTCCCAAAATTAATTTTTTCAATTTCAAAATAAATTTTTAATATTTTTTATTATGTTGGATTGTGAATAGTGTTATTGTAAAATATTTAAGTGTTTTCCATCATTTCAAAAATCATATTTTTTCCTTACCCACTATATATTTTTTATAAAATTTATATATTTTCAATGATATTTTATTCAGAAAAATTTATAATTTATTTCTTAAAAAATAGTTTCTTTCACTTTTCAAAAGTTTGTCTTTGAATGTAATTTATACTTCATATTTTATAACATTGTTTAAATTTTTTTTTGAGAACATTAGAATTTCCACTTCTATTTTATATCCAAGGTTTGTCACTTATAATTTGATGCATTTATAGTACACTATATATTATTATGTTATTATAACTTTTAAAAAATTATATTTTTTTCATATCCAATTATTTCTTAATAAGATGTTATTTTATGTTTCTAAAAGGTTTAATAACCCCGTTATTTTTATGAGGTTCCTTTATGATATGATGATCATTTGTGTTTTTGTGGAACTAATATGTATAGATGAGGGTGGTTGGGGTAATATTTCACTATCTAATTCAATGGTAAAGTTTTTATATCAAATGATACACTGAAGTGTTTTATGAATGAGATACATGAATCATTATTTAGAATTTCTTTTTGTAAATGATAATTCGGAATCATTGTTCACAAATTTTGATTGTGAATGTGAAGTGAGAATATTTTTTCATATTTTTCTTTGTGAATGTGATGTGGAATGATTTTTTTATCAACTAAATGATTATATTTGTTCAATAATACATATTATAATATGATTCAATAACATTTCATGTTTTTATATGACTGTGAATATACTCTTTGAATCATGTTTAATGTCTTAGTATTTCAGATACATTTTCTATGGTATATTCTTATTAATTGCATATTACATGTACTTATATCATGATTTATAGAAAAATCATATTATCACATGTTATTTTAATAAGAAATTTCTCCCATGTATGTTCTTTATCAATTTATTTTGATTTAAACCTTGATGACATGTTGATATGTTTTCCCTTACTGGGCATTAGAGATCACCCCCTTCTTAGGTTTTCCATTCTCCCTGTTAGGAAGATTAATATAACATGTGGGATGTCTATAAGTGATTATAGAGGATATTGATTGTGGATAAATTCTTATAGATTATGTGGAATATATAGACAATCATCAAGACAATAAATATTTTGGTCCTTGATTTGAGTGGCTATTTGTAATATGTATTATATAAATCCTGAAATTATTTTATCACTATGTAATTTTAATCTTGGGTAACCATATTTGGTATCAGAGAATGGTTCAGTTATTTTTATAGATTGGTTTAGATAAATTTAATGAAAAACTATGGAAATTTATAAGGTATGGGTATAATTATTGGATAACATGTTGATGTTTTGGTAAAATAGGGATTTCATGGTTATCCGATCAATTCAATCCCTATCTAAATATAATATGTGCATATTGTCTCTTACATAGACGAAACTAGGGAAAATAACCCTGAATAGGGTATGGTGGGTATAAAATCAAATATGACCTAGTTCAGGATAAATAGGACTATCTTCAAACATATTTTGATACTCCTTGGGGATATTATTTGGTTAATCACATTTTCGTTAAAAACCATTACAAAGGATTTATCTCAGTTATAATCCAGGTCATTGATAACCTAGATTGAAACCTAATAATTCATAGGATAATACATGAATAATATTTATAATATGTTCCATTTATATATAATGTTTCCATTTATATACATTCATTAATTTTTATATATTCATTCACAATTTTCCTTTAGTTAACATAATTATAGGAACTTGTAAAAACTAGGTTGACAATCAGTACACAAGAAAATGGAAATATTATCCCAAGGTGAAACCTAATGATATTGGGGATGGAATAAAAAACGTCATGGAAATCTTCACCCAACTATATCATGTTTATTGAAACAAACTAAATCATGTTGATATCCTAAAATCACCATGGAGGGAACTACTCACTATTGATCAATTTCTGATAAAACATCCACCTAGTTTTAGTGTGTCTTATAATCCATCGGCCATTGAGGAATATGTTAATGAAATGTAAAATATATTTTTTATCTTCATGTTCTTGGACCATGACATGGTTTTATTATAATTCTTTCATATTTAATGTGATGTGGACAAGTGGTAGAGTCTCATTTAGAATACCATGAAAATAGAGGAAGTATACTCTATTGTATGGGAGGAGTCGAAGAAAATATTTTTAACTAAGTATTTTCCTCAGACTATTCACACAAAAGTGGGCCAAAATTTATTATAATTGAAGATTAAAATAAGATACATCTATTGGAATGTAAGAATAAAGTTTTATATACCCATGAGTTATGAATCGTATTTAATTTTTGATACTAATATAAAAATTGATTGCTTCTTTATTAGATGAAATACTAGCCTTCAAACGAGGTTATCCATAAGAGAATTTAGTATATTAATAAATATTATATGATTGTATTTGAAGGTGGAAATGGATGCTGGGGACACTCATTATTATTGGATAAAAAATTTAAATGGATTCCCATAGAAACTCTAGGGATAAAGTACATGAAGGGATTAATTTTCAATCACATACATGCCAAAAATGTGGGAAGAACAATCCATGAACTAGACGTAGGGGAAATTGTGAATATTTTATGTATGGGAAGAAGGGTTATACTGAAACTAATTAGTAGAATTTTATTATAAAAAATATGTTGTGAAATAATGTATACAGTTTTAAATGGAATAAATATGTGAATTATGTAAATTGATGCCCTATCCTAGGAGTTATCAAATAAAATTTACCTTAATAACCAAAAAACAATCGGAATATGGAATGTTCTTTGAAATTACTACCAATTAAGTGGATTTTTATAATTAAGTAATGATATACTCAATTCTAGATAACTGTATTTATTTTTGGAGTTTTATTTTTAAAATTATTGAACATTATGGACGATTGTAAGAGAATTAAATCCCCACACTGAGTATTTGATTACTACGGAAAACATCTAGATGCAATGTCATTTTATACCAATATCATGTTTATAGGAATATTCATAACATTAATCAAATAAATTATTACTTTAGAGGGATTTAATATAATTTTGGACAATTAATATCTCTCTATATATCAATCCCATGTTATTTGTGAGTATAAGGATATAATAATACATATTTCAAACCAAACCACGATAAAAAATACATACAATTATCATTATTAAGTCTCTAGGAAATATAATTCTATTATATTATTCATGAAAACTTAATCAGGATTGATGTGGACATGAAATGAATAGAGTAAACTCAGTATTATGATTGACCTATTATGAGGAAAAAGGAGATAATCTTCCTAAGTTTCAATGTTTTATATATCTCTAGAAAATAAATCATTAGATTTCTATATAAATTTTATTCACATAGCTATTTTTGTTATTATGTGATAATTATAAATTTCTAGATTGCAATTTATGTAAGAGGGATAATGTGATTACCTGATATTTCACTATATATTTTCTTTTAAATAAGTCAATGAGTTTGATAACATTACACACACACAAAAACTATCTTAAACGAAACAACAATATATTTAGATAAAATATAAATATTTTAGTACACCGATTAAAACATAGCCATTAAATTATTATAATAAAATTTTATTAATTATGCAATGGAAAATTTATTCAAAGAAAATAAAGGAAACATTTAATATAAATTAAATTTAATTAGTATAACTAAATTACTATAAGATAAATTGAAGATTAGAATTGTATTATTTATAAAATATATATTTATGTGCAAATATTTCAAATTAAATGAAAATTTTATTAATTTAGTTTCTTATATATTGATATTGATATCAATAATTGATTAATAATAACTAATAAATGATATAAAATATCAATAAGAATAATTTTTTTCTAATGAGTCATTTTATCAATACAAATATATTTTAATTATATTTTATAATTTTATAATTTCAATTCTAAATTTTAAAATATTATTTTTAAAAATTTTATTTTTTAAGATTCATCATAACGACATTACAATAGGAAAAATGTTTGGAATTTTTTTAAAAATTGTAATTTTTTGGTAAAAAATCCCAAAATAATGTAACATAACTTTTATTACATTATTATTTATTATTTTAAATTCAAAAATACATTTTATAAGAACCAATATGTATTTTATAAGAGAATTTATAATTTTAAAAATGTTGTTATTAATTTAAAAACCCAGATTTGGAATTTTAGAGCTGAAGTTATTTTAAAAAAAAATATTTTAAAAACATCATATATTTATTATTTTAAAATTAACTAAAATAAAAAAATATATTTAAAATATATAATCAATTTATCCAAATTATCAAATAAGGAACACATTATTTTATGTCATTAATATTTTGTTTCCTTAGGTAAAAATGATTTACCCTGATAAAAAAATTAATCTTCTCATAGAATGAAACCTTCCAAAATATTGGGTATTTTTATTAAATTAAATGTATTAATTTAAAAAAAATCTATAATATTATTTTTAAATACATATAAAAATGAAATAACACATGTATAATTTCTAATAAATGTCAAATAACATTAATAACACATAAGGATTAAAATGAAAATTTTATTAAAAAAACAATGTTTCAATCCATAAAAGTATTCATGTTTATTATTGGTAAAGGCAAGTGGTTTCTATTATTTACCATGCATAATATTTATTTTATCTTCCACTATATTTCTTACCCTTACTGAGCATTTGAGCTTACCCTTTTCTTAAGTTTCCTTTTCCTAGGATATGAAGAGGTTCGTTATGAGTGACTTGCATGCATAATCTAGGATGCTTGTATGTTTCTAATGGAATAAATTTGTGTTGTATATATTTTCAAGTTGTAAAGTTGGACTTATCTATGAATCTTTTTTCAAATAATACTAATCCTGGTCGGCCTTTTGAGACATTATTTCTTTGTAATCATGCCAATGTTATTTAATAATGCAATGACTCTGTGCTTCTGGGGTCAGGGAATTACAGTTGGTATCAGAGGAAGTTTAGTACAAACCTTGGAAACTAGATTTATATAAACTCTGATTAGGGCACATATCCCTAAGATAGACTTTGATGATTAGAATAGAAGATCTTCCTAGAATTTTGGTATTGTAGATGTTTTGTTAGTTTTCCAAGAAATACATCCCTATCTAGATAAAAGAAGGTAGAGGCGGCTCTGGCATTAATATACCTAGGGGTAAAACCCAAAAACACCGCTTTGATATAGACTCGAACGGAAACTGGTGCATGACAGTGGGCCTTGATGCACTATTGGTTACAACACTTCAAGGGGATATGCTTAAGATAATTCTAATTTTATTTACAAATAACCATGAAGGATTTATGACTATATACCTCCTCAAAGAATATATTTTTATGATTACAGATTATATCCATAATCTATTCAATTTATATTGGTATTTTACAAGTTTGGAATTATTCATATAAATTCATAAATTGACCTACTGTATTCCATTGTATAGAAATAGCACCCAATAGAAGCAATGTGAACTCCATCAACATGTATGATCAAAAGAGTAAAAAGGATCATATCATTCATGGAATTAAGCCAATATTTATAATGGAAGTATTCTCCCATGTATTGTTAACATATAAGGAAATAGTATCATGTGTAAATAAGATAAGTAAACAATTCTCTGAATCCTATGGCTTTGAAGGGATGCACAATAAGAAAAGGATGGAAGGGAGAAATATAGATAAAGGGAAGAGAGAAAAGTAGTATTTTCCCATATGTGATAACTGTGGATAGAATCACCTTTTTAAATGTCTGAAGGGAATAAGAGTTTGTTATAAGTGTGGAGTAAAAGGACATAAGGTATGTGATTGCAAGGGTAAGAAAAAGGTTTCAAATGTAAAATGATTCATCTACAATGCATTGGGACACTATGAAAATCAATATCCCAGTCATCAGAGTATACCAAAAATGATGCTATTGGATAATAATCATGTTATGATACTACCTCAGATGAAGAGGATTGACTAGTGTTCTTATGTTGTTATTATAGAATTATTTCATTTGAGTGTTGTATCAGCAATATACTAGTTATTTGAATTATGGAGATAAATAAGGACTGTACAGAAGAACTATTTCATTGAGGATTTGATATTATATGGTTCTTAGAAAAGTGAATTATTAGTAAGCTACACTTTTTGGAAAATACATGGTTAAAGGAAAGGTAATCCTTAATATATTCTTGATAACGAGGTAGTGATTTTGGAATAAGAGATGGTTGATTTGGATAAATTATGTTGGATATTCTTGAATACCTTTAAACTGATTAATGATTTGTATATTTCATTATTGTACGAATTTAAAACATTTTTGGATAGAAGGAGTATATCTATTATTCTATAAGGAATAAGGGATCATTAAAGTAATCAATAAGGCTTTATGGTAATTCAGGATGTTGTAGTGTTTTAGAAGAATACATTATGAAGGTGTTAACAAGTTATTACATGGAAAAGGATCTTAATTATGTTTACCTTCTTCATATATTTTTGACTGTGAAGTATTTTGGATAATTCTAGTTGGAGATTATTTTTGGATTGCCATAAAAAGGACAACCCGGATGTCGGGTAGCAACCCGTCGCGTCCGGTAAGGCCACAATACATGAACCCGAAACTGAAGGGCGACAAGAGTGTATCACCTACCACTAGCCCACAAGATGTCCTGGACTGAATAATGTAGTTTTTAAAAGGTTAGGTAGATGAATTATAAATTCAGTTTTTTTGGAACACAATACGAATATGATAAATAGAATATTTTTTATGTTCTATTATGTTTTAGAGTGAAAGATGAGTTTGTGGTAGAAATTATTTAAAGGATGGAACTCTAATTTTCAAGTATATATTTTTTTAATCTCATATTCTATGAATAAAATAATTCTTAAACTTTTGGTAAGGGATATTAAAACTAAAAATGTGTTATCCTAATACCTTATGTTTTTTTGAACAGATGATATTTTAAATCATCATAGATTTATGGATTTGAGGCCTTCAATTCTACAATTGTTTGCGACTGATGACCTCAATCACTCCCAATAAATATTTATGTTTTCCCTATAATTATGTGTCTATAATTTCCACCAATGTTCTCATAATTGAGATCATAATTTGGTAGTGACTTTTTCATTCCCCTTTACCTCTTATTAAGACAAAATTTTATTAACCCAATTTCTGATGTGGGTTTTCCCACAAAGGTATTTTCTATTTTCAAACTTTTATTTTCAATGAAGTATTTAAAATTGAGAGGAGGAAATTTATTTAAGGAGGGAAGAATGTAACACCCCATGATTTCATAGTACGTTATTTCTTCAATGTAATGCAATAACTTTCACTACACGCAACACTGAGTTCAAATGCACCCCGACTTACCACACCAGCCGTGCAACTGCGGTTATGAATAATATTAACTGAATTTTGAACATTATATAATACTTATAATTTTATAATCCATATTATGAGTTTCTTAGACATAATGTCAGAACAAATTCATTTTTATAGATAAATGAATTATTTTTCAAAAAATGCCATTTTACCGCCTTTTAATGGAGAACCCTTTTTAAATCAAACATTTGAAACTTTTATATATTAAATTTGACAAAATAAAATTATTCTTTATAATTAGGACATATTAATTTATTTTCAATAAATTTATGGTGTTTTTCGGATAACTTTCATATGTGGGTGAATAGTGAAAAGTACTATATTTTAACTGAAAACAAATTTTTTAATCAAAATAATTTATAGTGTTGAAATATATATTTTAATGGTTTGTAAGTATAATTAGATTATATTTTTACTATTTAATTCAATTATGGGAATTGTAAGTAATTTCACTTTAAAATTGGACATAAACATGTGTGAATCTTTTGATAGTTATTATTTCTTAAAAATACGGTTTTTTTGTTTTGAGAACCGGAAT
Source organism: Viscum album (assembly GCA_963277665.1). Classification (NCBI taxonomy): domain Eukaryota; kingdom Viridiplantae; phylum Streptophyta; class Magnoliopsida; order Santalales; family Viscaceae; genus Viscum; species Viscum album. Next base: position 1,613,953,047 of record OY728151.1, read on the forward strand.
TAATTTTAAATTAATTAATGAAAATTCTATTGTTGGAAATTGGTAAAATAGAATTAATTTTTGAATGTTGAATATCAAAATTAGCTTTGGGTGAATTTTTAGTATTTTTCTGAAATCGTACAATTTTTGGTGAATAGTGAAAAACAATGAGTTATAGTTTAAAATCGAATTTTTATTTAAATAATTATTTATTTTATTTAAATTTATTTTACATAAAAATAGATACATAATACCTATATAAGTTCAATGTAATTCATTTGAGTCAGTTTATAATATTTTAGATATATTAACATTTTATTGAACTTTTTACAGTCTTTACCCATCTCCTAGGAGCATTTCCAAATTTAAATAAATCCTAATTTTACAACTTCTATGAGTTGAATATAAAAAATCCGAGAGACATGGTTTATATTAGTAAGTAAAATATGGTTAAATAATATGAAAATAATTTTTTGGGAATAGAAAACGTTTTACTTTTATTTACCACGATTAAAAGTAAATAGTGTAATTTAGGGTAGAAATTATATTATTATTACCCTAACACATGTACTAATTATATTGGATAACTGTAATTAGAACTAAAACAACCTTATGAATAAAATATGTTCCTTTCGGTCCACCTGGATTTGATTTGGACTTTTATTATTATTTAATTCAAAGACGAGTTAAAAGTGTTAAAATCAATGTTTAATAACTAAAACATTTTAATATAGGGTTACACATAAGATAAATTCGACTATAAATATTAATTAGAAGGATACAAATATTTCATCCATAATTTTTTTATTTTTTTTATACACTACATAATTTAATTTATTTATGACACAATAATGATGCAATAATTACCTAATTAATGAAAATTTAAAATAATCGACATTATAAATATCCACATAATTATAATTTGAGACTATTTATGAATTAAACTAATTTTAAAGTTTAATATGACATATTAGGGTTTGTTATATGAATTTTTATTGAATTAATAATGCAGTTATGAATTTAGAAAAAACAAAATACCAAATAGTGTCAAAATTGACATAAAAGAGTTTTAAAAAAATATATTATATTATTAATTAATTTTATGTTCCTAAAAATCTAAGGTTAGTCCAAAAGAATTATATAAATATAGGAGTATCATAAATGAACCACTTGGGGTTTTCTTGGAATTATATAGTATGTTTATTTACCAAATAATATAAAAAAACATAGAGACGTGGTAAATGTCAAACTATTTAACTAATAGTTAAATCTAAAATAAAAAGTTAATATAGTGACCCAAACAAGTCTAAATTCTATTTGTTGAGTGGTTTTCGACTCATCCCCTCCTTATCCTTTAAATAATACAATTTGGAGCCATTATAAACCGAAAATGATTTTATTATAATATAATATTTCTAGCTTTTCATAAGGTGCCCCTCACCCCTCTTATAAAAGGGAACTCCCCATTCCCTCTAATTCACACATTCAAAGCCATTTTACTCATCCAAACCCCAATAAAATACCCTCTCAACTGTCCTACATTAATCCTAGAGGCCATCTATTAGTTAGAAATCCAACCTATGGATCCCTTTTGATCAAATCAAAAGAAAGAACCCGAAGAAGAGGTAAATATTTCATCACCTCTTTCAAGTTTCTTTTTTGTTCCACTTACTCTTTCTTTGTTGATTCCATTATAAAATAATAACTCCAGTATCTTTTATATACGATTATGTTATTATAAATATGTTACAACCATATCCATTATTCTATCCATCCTTTGAATGACATGTCACCATACATGCGTACGTACGGCTTACCGTCTCCATGTCGTGGTGTAGTTTGTTATTCAAACACTTCATTATTTGGATGGGAATAATAATGAGTATAGCTGTTGTAAATAATAAATATAAAACGTTAATGATTCTGTATATATGATATACCATCCAATTACATACGATTTCTCTATCAATATAATGATATTGTCGCTCGTGTGTACGTACGGATTACCGTCTCCACGACGTGATGAGATTCATTTCCACGTTCACCATTCAACGATGATTATAAAATATATATCATTAATAAGTATGTAATATAAGACATAATAATTCAACTAGAGAGATATATATATATATACTTACATATATCTTATTCACATAGTTCTGTTCAATACGATATGAAAACAGAAACAACGTTTATGCGTACGTATGTACTACCGTCTCCAGAAATGGTGTTTTCAATTTCATATATATTTATATTATACATATTTATATTCTAAATATATTTGATAAAATAATCATGTCTTATATTCTGGAATTATTTAAATCTTGATCTATGTGATACAATCAAGAGTAACATGTTAAAACTTGTACGATAAAGAAAGCGATTATTACCCGAAATTTTAATTTAAAATGGAAATTATTATTTAATTGGTAGTATAATGTCATAAGTGAATCATGTATGATATCATAAATATTAATATGGTTCTTTTATCATTTTATAACATACTACGGTCTTCATATATGAGGTTAAATGTACCCTCAACTAAAGGAAAATTCATGGTAAGGGTTAACTCTACAATCTCTTTATTATCCGAGGTTGTTTTTAAGTAAGTATCTACCGGGACATCTTTATAATCCACATCCATGTTTCTTAAAAATGTATTTCAAAACATTTTTACTAGATAATGGAGTAAAGTAATTTATATCCATATTTAACCTTCTATGTTTTGAAAGGATTCTTTCCATTGTTTCCAAACAAGGTAATTTGTGACCTTTTTTGGAAAAAATTAAGATAAGAATGTTTTTTTAACTTATACGGCAGGTGCGGCTATTTTCCACTGTTATAACATAATCGAATCTTCCATTACAATATTATAAGAATATTTTCAAAATAAATTTTTTCTTTATAATTATGTGACTCTAAAATGATTTCAAAATAGAAAGAGATATTTCTCTAAAAAGGGTTTTTATTTCATCTACTTCAACATCTTTTGATGGATTTTAAGTTTATTTGGAGTTGATTTATTATGATACAAAACTTCCATATTGTATTGAAGGTTTTTTGATATGTTTGACTATGTATGTGCTATTTTTATACCATTCATGGTTTATGGTTAAACTATTGAAATTTCATATTCCAGTTTTAATATGAATGTTTATGTTATATTTCAACCTTTTAATATGAGGAATGTATTGTACTTAGTATGTGATGGGTGGAGCCCGCTATAGCTCCTTGATGCATCGAGTGGTCTCATGGGATAACTAGATGTGGAATTGGCTGAGGCCTTTCCCAATTTGTTATATGGTTTTGGCCGAGGCCTTAATCATTTTTAGACATCTTGGATGAGGCCTTGACAAAATGTTTCATAATGTCCGGCATTATACATTACCTCATTATGAAAATAATATTGATAGTTCATGTGGTCATTCGACTAGTAGAATACCCTTGATTATGTTTTATTGTGGAATTTTTTACTCATCTCATATTCCTTCCATAAAAGTATTCATTTTTATTATTGACAAAGGCATGTGGTTTCAATTATTCACCATACTTAATATTTATGTTATCTTCCACTGTATTTCTTACCCTTACTGAGCATTTCAGATCACCCTTTTCTTATGTTTCATTTTCCTAGGATATTAAGAGGTTAGTTATGAGTGACTTTCTGGCATAATCTTGGAGGATTCGATGTTTCTAATGGAATAAATTCGTGTCATATCTCTTTTTGTGTTGTAAATGTGAACTTATGTATGAATATTGTTTCCGATAATACTAAACTGATTGGTCTTTTGTGAAATGATTTTCTTGTGACCAGGACAATGTTATGTAATAATGCATCGAATCTATGCTTCTGGGATCAGGGCGTTACATGAAAAATATTTTCGAATGGTTTTTCATTATTATGTGGATCAATATTTTAAAGGTGAGGTGAGGTATTCCCTCTATAAAATTCCTCATTACAGAAAATTATGAATAAAATAAAAAGTGTAAAATTGAAAAAAATGAAAAAAATTATAAAATTTCAAATTCAAAAATCTAAATTTCTGATTAAAATTTTTATACCGAAAAAAATAAAAGTAATTACAATGATTAAATATAAATAATTATTAAATTGAATCATTATAACACCAATATCAAAATGAATTCATCAATTATTTATATAACAATCATAATAATGAATGAATAATAATATAAAATATTTTTTTTATAAAAATATAATTCAAAACAAATCATTAAATATTGATGACTCCTCATTTGGTTTGAACATAATATTTTTTAAATATATAGTTAACAATATAGTATCACTAATATATAGTTAATTATATCTTTTGGATTGTATTTTTCAAAGAAATAATAGATACTCACGGTATAATTTATATATATTTATATATTTGACCAAATATTTTTATTCACCCTATATATATTGCTATATATTTTTTAAAAAAATTGAAAAATAATTTATTTAAATAACCATTATATATAATTTTATAATATATGAAATTTTTTTAATAATCATCATATTTAAGAAAAAATATTTTGTTGTTTTTTTTATGAAAATTATTATATTTATCTTTATAAAATAAAATAAGAGGAGTTTTAGGAAAGTAATTATATATATATTTACTTGAAAGAAATAGCAACTCACAACTGATTTTATTAATCTCAAAACCCCTAACTAACTGATAACCTCCAATCAACCATTCTTCGACGGAAAACCTCCATCCCATTCTCTTTTCTACAAAATGATCAAATTCTTATTAACTCATGAAATTGAAATCCCTCTTGTTGAATATATCCTACCACCAAGGTATTACATTGGCCTTGGAATCCTTTTTCAATATGAGAGGATACCAAAATCTCCCATGGCGTGATAACACATTCCTCGGAAAAAATGAAATAACTAGTAAAATGAAGATAGATTCGCCTGGGATTACATGTATCTGGGTTTCTCTCAATAGAAGAAATATTATCCTTTTATTAATCTATTTTCATTAGATGAAGAGAGTTAAAAATGAGAAATATATAACCTCACTCACCCAAATCTCCACTCTACAATTAGAATTTTTTTCATTCCTCATATTGTTTTTTTTCATCCCTCCTTCCGTCAATAGGTATCCTCATATTCTCCTACCTCTAAATATTTCCATCCGTTGACTTATCTAGGTTTTTAATCACTATGGTTCTTGTTGTTTTGGGAATCTTCCTATAATCATTTGGTCAATCCCACTACCCTTGACACTATTCATTCTTAGGAATGATGGTGAGTAGGACCGCATGGGATGTCTTTGTGGTAGATCACAGTGGCATACCTTGAGACCCTTATTCCTATATTTTTCTATTTTGGTTTTTTCCAGGATCTCGGGAGTGGTCTCAGTTTCCACCCTTATAGGCTTTCTCAACCAACCTTAGCTGATATACATGACCCCATCTTGTTTGGGTGTGTTGGTATCTTCAGGTTGGTTTGTGATTATGGTAGTGGGAGTAGTAGTGCCACATGATTATTCATGATGTGGTTTCTCCCCATGGTATTCCTTTAACGTTTTGATTTGAATCATTTTTTTTATGTTTTTGGTTCATCTTGGATATTATTATTTGAACCCATATGCCATTAATGGATCTGTTTTATGAATTTTAGATGGGTTTTTTTTTGAGTTTTTTATTCATGTATCAGGGCTTCTATTTGGATGGATTTTTTATTCATTTCTTCTACAATATTGATGATGGTTACTAGTATACTTCTCATGGTGGTGGCTCAAATGATAGTTTTTTGTGGTCATGGTTATGGTTTTTCTTGCTGATGATGCATAATACCACTCAATTATATTCCATTACACCTTGATCCCACCACACTTCTCCTAGTTGGACATGCACTATGGTTATTAAGGTGTTTTGAGATGTGCAGTTTGAGGGGTGGATGGCATTATAGTTGGCTTCACCTCTATCTTTAGGTTCCTACTAAGCTTACTCTTATTGATGATTTTGGAGTGTATTTTTCATCATGGTTATGTTAGTATGTCGAATTCCATTTCGGGGTTTCATAATGGTGATGAGGGACTCTATCAGTATTTTTTTCTTCACTAAAATCTCTTAGTGATTAGATAGTGATAACGATGGTGGTGACAGGAAGAAAATGATGATGGTGGTGATTCATTTTTATTGTGTCAATTTATTTTTCTCAATGTTAATTATGTTTATGTGGGTAACTCATTTATCAAGGCTTCCTCGATTTATGAGACGCTAATGTATTTTCGAATTTCAAATCTCATTTTGGAATATGTGAATATGGATCCCACATGTGGTGTTATGGTTACCAATAAACCAAAAATAAGATAATTTTAATATAAAAAATATATATTTTTCTGTTAAAAGAGAGATAGAGAGTTAAAGCACCATTTTATCAACATCCATCATATACATTTATGATTATCCAAAACATACAGACCAGGTTAATGAATGTATCACATGTCATTCATCTAGTAGATGACCACATCATGAATCCTTCATGAATGTAGTTGATGAGATAACATTTCCCTTAACTAAATATTGACAATATTTTCATTAATATATTTTAATCATGTCCCTTGATGTATTTTCTCACCACATGGGAGAAAAAATGTGTCTAGGTTGAGCAACAACTGATGACATAATCAAAAAAATGTCCAAAACCCATGATTGATTGTTATCGCATGAATAGGAATGGTATAAAAATAAAATTGTTCCCATGCAAGGTATTTTTCCCACAGCAGGTAATTAAAATAGATTATAAACATTAAGATATAAGCATATAAATAAATGTATGAAGTTACTAGAGATATATGGTGTGGTCATTATTTAAAAAAAGCGCATAAATTTCAATTATTTCATGGGTAAATTTTTATTACAATTTTTAATTTATTGGATAATTAATGGTTTTTACCATTATAGTTAAAAGGAGTTATTGTAACACCCCAATATTTCATAGTACGTTATTTATTCAAAATAATTCAATAACTTGCACTACATATAACACCGAGTTCTAGCGCACAAGGACTTACAAAACAAGCCGTTCAAAAGCGGTTATGAATATTATTAATTGAATTTTGAACTTTATAAAATCCTTATATCCTTAGAATCCATATTATGAGTTTCTTAGACATAATGTAAGAATAAATACATTTTTTTAGAAAAAAGAATTATTTTTCAAAAAATTCAATTTTACCGTCTTTTAATGACAAATCCTTTTTAAATCCAATATTTGAAACTTTTATATATTCAATTTGAAAAAATAAACTTCTTATTTAGAATCGGGACATATGAATTTAGTTTCAAAAACGCTTTGGTGTTTTTCTGATAACTTTCATATTTGGGTGAACAGTTCAAAATACTATATTTAAACTAAAAAAAACTTTTTAAATCAAAATAATTTATATTGTTAAATTAAACATTTTAATGGTTTGGAAGTATCAATAGATTATATTTTTACCATTTAATCCAATTTAGTCCATTTTATGTAATTTCACTTTGAAATTGGACATAAACAAGTGTCAAACTTTTTGTAGTTATTATTTCTTAAAAATACGCCTTTGAGTTTTGACTGCGGGAATGAATTTTAAATTAATAAATGAAACTTCTATGTTTTTAATTTGGTAAAATAGACTTCATTATTTAATTTTTAATATCAAAATTATATTAGGGTAATCTTTTTTTTTCTGAAAACTTTTAATTTTTTATGAATAGTGAAAAACACTGAGTTACAGTTTAAAACCGAATTTTTATTGAAATAATTATTTATTTTATTTAATTTTTTTATGTAAAAATTGATACATACTACCTATATAAGTTCAATACAATTTATTGGAGTCATATTATAATAATTATAGATATATAAAAATTTTACGGAACTTTTCACCGTCTTTTACCCACCACCTTGGAGAATTTGCAATTTCACATAAAACTTAATTTAACCGCTTCTGTGAGTTGTATTTAGAAAATATGAGAGACACGGTTAATATCAATGAATAAAATGTGGTTCAATAAGATAAATTTTTTTTTGGTGAATAGTATCTTTTGACTTTTATTTACAGCGGTTAAAGGTAAATAGGGTAATTCAAGATAAAAAGTATATTATAATAATACCAAAGTACCTTAACACATGTACTAACCTTATTCAACGAGTCATGGCTGAACATGTGAATCATTGGGTCGATTTTGGGACTCCATGAACACGCTTGAGAGTGATAATGACTCTTTAGATTAATTAATTTAATGTAAATACAAAAATGACACAAACAAATATTTTTTGTAAATTAGTTTTTACATGGGGTTATGTAAGTTATATTTTAGACTATAAATATTCTTTGGAAAACGAAAATTATTTCTGAAATCATGGTATTTTTTAATAATTTTTAGATATCAAATAAATTAATTAATTTATGACCTAATGATGACTCAGTAATTACCTTTTTAATGAAATATTAAAATAATTGATATTATAAATACTCAAATAAATATAATTTTATAATTTTAAAGAATTAAAATAATTTAATTGGTTAATATGAAATGTTAGGATTGATTAAATAAATTTGGTTCCAATTAATAATGTTAGTAAGACTTTAACAAAAATCAATTATTAAATAGTGTCAAAATTGACATAAATTAGTTTTTAAAACAAATATTATATTATTAATAGATATAATATTCCTAAAAATATAAAGTTAGGCCAAAGGACTTATATGATGATAGGTATGTCATTAATGAACAACTTGGGGTTCGTTTGGTAGTTTATAGTAAGTTTATTAACCATATAATATAAAAATACAAAGAGACATGGTAAATGTCAAACTAGTTAACTAAGAGTTAAATCAAAAAAGATAAGGGTAAAATAGTGACCCAAACTTGTCTAAAACCTATTGGTTGAGTGGTTTCAGACCCAAACCCACCTTATAATTTAAATAATTCAGTTTGGAGCCATTATAAATTGAATATTAATTTATCATAAATTAATAATTTAAGTTTTTCCTAAGGATCCCCTCCTCCCCCTTATAAAAGAACACCACTTATAACCAATTCCCCACACCTCTCAAGCCTTTTTTCTCATCCAACCTCTACCCAATTAAGCTCCCTACAACCCTCTCCTCCTCCTAGAAGCGTTACTTTAGGAATAAGTCACTTCAAGAGTCATTTTTGGTTCAAACAAAAGGGAGTTACCCAAATTAAAGGTAACGATTTCTCATAGCTTCTTTTATTTTATTTTACTTCTCCAACCCCTAAACTCTTCTTATTATTTTCTTTTAGAAAAAAAAACAGTATCCTAAATATACTAGTATATTTTTATGAGATGTATTCGATCTTCACATACACACACATCCATCTAATGGGTGGAGAACATAATGTTTCTCTGGATGGGAACCAAACGCCTCACGAAATGATGATTGTTCAATTATCTCCTACAGCCTTTCATGGTGGCCATTATGATGGAACTCTAATTAAATATGATATTAATGATATTTATTATATATATAAGCTTATGTAATTCCATTTTATATAATTCCATTATTCATTTCATGTTGTATATATATACGATAATTTCATTTGCAGAAGTGCGGACTACCGCCCCCTCAAAGTGATATGACTCATTCATACCAGTGAAGGCCATCCAGATGCGAAGATTATGACCATTTATTAAAAATAAAGAAAAAGTACAATAGAGTGGTGAACGAGGTGAAACAAACAGAAATGCCCTCAACCACGAAGAACATGCCCAAAGATCATAGTACGACATCTCATTTCCATAATCAGAGTCACCAGCAGACTCCCACTCAGATTGAGACTTATCCTGACTTAAAATTTTCAAAATATTTGAATTCACTACCTTAGAAGACAATCTGGTTGACACGGTTCTGGGAACCTTAAAATAATACTTACGTGGTATCCTCTTTGGGGGGACAAATATAAATTCTTATCTATTAGTAATATTCTTCCCACCACTTATGATAGAATCATTGTAAGAGGTGTGCACACCACTACCTGAGACTCTAATAGGGTTACCCACCTTCAACTGTTCATCCTCAGAAACATTTCCCAATTTCTCAGGTAGTTCAGATACCTGAGAATGTTTTTGGATTTCTTGCTGGCAATCAATATGTTGTTGGGCATCATTCTGATTAGAGGCATCAACCTGAGAAGTATCAGGGGTCACCAATCTGGGAGTCCGTGTGAGGGTGTCCTTATCTGGAGTAACCTTTTTAACCAAGTTAAACCGAGTATTAGAGGGGCCACTATGAGCCTCCCTTGAAGATACATCAACTAGAAACCTTTTTTCAATGTCATATTTCCCAGCAATAGGCACATCATCAATAATGGGAACTGTTCAATTTAGTGAACCACCATCATGAGAAGTAGAATTTGACAACGTCGAATTCATTACCTTGGACTTCTTACGAAAGAGAGTTGTTGAGTGACCTCTCACCCCAAATTCTTCACAAAGAAAATTCTTCCAACATAACTCTAATGAGTTTCCAACAGCCATACATACCTTACAGAAAAGAGGATTTTTTTCATACTCGAAATCAATTTGAATGTTGTCTGAAGGGGTGGAAAGAGTTACCTTATCAATCAAAGTGGATCTAAGATCAACCACCACCAACATCTAGAAAAGTGACCAAACCAAACATCTTCAGTCTCCTTGTCAAGCCGTATTGGGGTCCCAATTGCCATACCGATGTCATGAAAAAATTTTGGATGCTAGAGGTTCCAATTGAGTCCATGGAATCGAATCCATAGCTGAGGAATGAAATTTCTGGCACGTGATACATTGAAATCCAAAGACAATTAATGAAAATGAATCCAACCAGGTTTCTGAAATAGGGGTCCAATGGTCCATGCTCGAAGCTTCAAATCATCATATGGAAAAAGACTATGGAAAAATCCTCTGCCAAGACAAACACATTTTTAGTTAGAGAAACCCCACAAATGTGAGGTTCTGCAAATCAAATCATAAAGTTTCCATGGCTTCACACCTTTAGGAAGAGCAATACGTGCCATGAAATAATTTTTACCAATTTACATTCTCTCAGCAAGCACTTCATGGTTTGATTCTACGTGAGCGGATGAACCTTTACACATAATTCTACTAGGACATGAGTCCTTTAGCGTTTCCAATAAACCAGATTCAACCCGCTTCAACCCTGAAGTTGATTTTCCCACCAAACCATAGTGAGGACCATGATTATCTGCACCGCGGGAAGGATCCCATAGCAAGGCATCAACAACAGTCTTATCTGCAACAACACCCAGATTATCCCGTAACTCACCACGCCACACGGCATTCACAACCACAATTGAATGTTTAGGATCCTCCGCAGATCTGATGCACTGACCCGAAACTAGTTGAAGATCGGCCGATGAGGTTGGCTTCACCGCAACTGTCGGGTTGCAAGCTTCAATTGAAAGCTGGGGATTGCAACCATAAACGTGAACCCGAGGTGCAGGAACAGATGTCAGGGAGGGGATCATCGACACCAAGTCACTGGGAGAAGAGAGTCGCTCGAAGCCGCGGAAGAATGGCAGCGCCATGGTAAACCCTATATTTCATCGCGGAGGAAGGGAGATCCCGCATCCTTCCTGGAATAATATACCTATGTATCATTTGTTTTTTATTTCTTTTAAAATGAAAAATGAAATTGAATTAGCATTCCTGCATACGTACGGACTACCGTCTCCACGGACATGATGAGATTCATTCCCCATTGTATCCATTCATGTCTAATTCTCATTTTATGATTAAAACTAATGATTAAGTACTTGATATCGTTCTGGATATGAATAATATACAACATATCCATAACAAACATGACTTATGTTACAAAAATTATAAAAAAAAATGAGTATGTTAACACCTGAAATGACTGCAATACTAAGATATTATTAACAAAGCAATGTTAAAAGATCATATATGATATCATATTAATGTATATGATTATTTTAAAATTTAATTACAATTATTTCACCATTATACAGGAGGTTAAACTACCCTCAATCAAGGAAAAGTTCAAGGTAAGGGTTTATTTCACAGTCTCTTCATTATCTGAGGTTGTTTATAGGTAATTATCTACCGGGACCTCTTTATCATCCACATCCATGTTTCTTAAAAATATATTTCAAAACATTTTTAATATTTAATAGAAAATGAGTTAAAGTAATTTATACCCTTATGTGTTATGAAAGGAATCTTTCCGTTGTTTTCCAAACAAGTTAGTTTTTGACTTTTTCGACAAATTTAAGGTAAGAATGTTTTTTTAACTTATACGGAGGGTATAGGTATTTTCTATCGTTATAAACTCATTTAAGGTTCACTTTAAATCTTATAAGTATAATTTTAATGTAAATGTTTTATTTTATAGTTATGTGACTTTTAAATGATTTCAAAATGAATATTTTAAGAATTTGTGAAAGGTACTCTATCAAGATCGAAATTTTAAATGTTTTAAATATTTATCTTTTTAAATCTTTTTAATTAATGTCCATGTTTTCAAAATTATTTTAAGGATTTTCTTATATGGACATGAATGTTTTGAAAAGATATTTCTTCTCAAAAATTTAAAAGTGGAATTGGACACTTTGATTCAGAAATCTCTTTTAAATTACTTCCTTAATAAATTTGTGACTTTTAAATGATTTCAAAAAAGAGATATTTCTCCCAAATAGTTTTGATTTCATCTATGTCAACATCATTTTCTGTATTATAATATTATTTGAAGTTGATTTGTTATGATACAAACTACCATATTGTATTGAAGGTTTTGTGTTATGTTTTACTATGGATGTGTTATTTTTATACCATTCATGGTTTATGGATAAAGTATTGACATTTCGTATGCTAGTTTTAATATGAATGTTTATGTTATGTTTAAATCTATTCATATGAGGAATGAATTGGACTTAGTAAGTGACGGGTGGAGCCCGCTATAGCTCCTCGATGCATCGATAGGTCTCACGAGACAAACTAGTGTCTTGGCATAAGGACTTGACAAAATCTTATTTGTAGTCTTGGAATGAGGTCTTGACATTGTGGTTATGATAGTCTGGCATTATGAATTCCAACATTATGAATGTGGTTATTAATATTTCATGTGATTATTAGACTAGTAGAATATCCATGTGAATAAGTAAATGACATTATTTCATTTTATTTTTTCCATATTATGCTGAAGTTCATGTTCAAAAGGATTTGTTTTAGTTATACAATGCCTTAAATGTTTATTCTTATTTTGGAATGTTTTCTCTATATTGTTATCAATACTGGGAATTTGAGCTCACCCCTTTCTATGTATTATTTTTCCTAGGATGTGAAGAAGTATTTTATGAATGGCCTACAGGGATAGTATAAGGGGATGTGAGTGTGAAGACAATATGTTGTTGTAGTTTTCACTTTATGATGTAATGTAAACTTTATGAATGTATCTAGTTATTCTATGGATACTAAACTTATCAGTCTTTAGAGACTTGATCTTTTGTGATCATGACAATGTTATGTAATAATGCACCGACTCTGGGAAACTGGGGTCGGGGTGTTATAGTTGGTATCAGAGGAGGTTTAGTACAAACCTTAGAAGCTAGATTTAGATAAACTCTGATTGGAGCACATAGACATAAGATGGACATTGAGGATTGGTATAGAAGAACAACCTAGAATTTTGGTATTGTAAATATTTTGTGAGATTTATGAGCAACACATCCCTGTTTGGATACAAGTAGGTAGAGGCGGCTCTGGCACATATGTACCTATGGGTAAAATCTGAAAGCACCAATTTGAGCTAGAATCGAACGGGAACTGGTAAACGACAATGGTCCTTGCTGCACTCTTGGTTACGACACTCCTAGGGGATATGCTAATGATAATTCTCATTTTCTTTACCAATAATTATGAAGGTTTTATGAGTATATAATTCCTTAATGAATAAATCTTTATGATTGTGGATTATATCCATAAACCATTCAATTTAATTTAGGTATTTTACAAGTTTGGAATTTTTCATTGCAATTCATAAACTGACCTATTTTATGCTATTGTATAAAAATGGCACCCATTAGAAGGAATGTGATTACCAGCAATACGTATGATCCAATGAGTAAGAAGGATCATATCTTTCACAGTATTAATCCAACATTTATGAGGGAAATAGTCTCTCATGTATTCTCAACATATGAAGAAATAATATCATGTGTTAATAAGATAAGTAAAGAATTATCTGATTCCTATGGCTTTTAATGGAACAAAGAGAAGAAAAGGATGGAAGAGAGAAAGATGGATATAGAGAAGAGGGAAAAGAAGACTTTTACCATATGTGATAACTATGGAAAGAAACACCCTAGAACTTTCCTGAACGGAATGGGAGTTTTTTATAAGTGTGGAGAAAAAGGACACCAAGTACATGACTACAAGGGTAAGAAAAAGGTTTCAAATGAACAACGCTTCATCTACAAAAAGTTGGGACACTACGCGAACCGATTTCCAAATCATCAGAGTTTTCTTCAAATGATTCGATTGGACAATAATCAAGTAATGATACTACCGTAGATGAGGAGAAATGATTAGAGTTATTATGTTGTTATTAGATAATTATATCATTTAAGTGTTTTATCAACAATATACTGGTTATAATAATTATGGAGTATATAAAGATTATACTAAAGTACTATTTCATTATGGACTTGAGATTGTGTGGAACCAAGAAAAGTGACTCAATAACAGGTTAATTTTTTGGAAAATATATGGTTGAGAGAAATATAAACCATAATATGGTTCTGATACCGAGGTAGTGATTTTGGAATAATACATGATTGATTTGGATAAATTATATTGGATATTTTTGATAACCTTGAAACGGATTAATGTTTTTTATATTCCATCATTGTTGGAGGTTACAACATTTTTGGATAGAAGGAGTATATCCAGTATTCTATAAGGAATAAGGGATCATGAATGCAATCAATAAGGTTTTATGGTAATTCAGGATGTTTCAGTGTTTTAAAAGAATACATGATGAAAGTTTTCACATGTTATTACATGGGAAAAACGATCTTCATTGTGTTCACCTTACTTATAAATCTTTGACTGTGAGTTTGGAAAGAAATATTTTTGTTAATTCTAGTTTGAGATTATTTTTGGATTTCCATAAAAGGTCAACCCGGAGGTCGGGCGGCAACCCGTCGCATCCGGCAAGGCCGCGAGACTTGAACCTGCAACCGAAGGGCGACAAGGGTGTATCACCTACCATTGACCCACATGATGTCCTGGAATGAATAATGTAGTTTTGAAAAAAAGGTTTTGTAGATTAATTATACATTCATTTTTTGGAACCCTATACGAATAGGATAAATAGAGTATTATTTTATCTTTTAGAGTGAAAGATGAGTTTGTGGTAGAAATTTGTTAAAGGATGGGACTCTACTTGTAAAGTATATATTAATATTCTTCTCTTATTCTGTGAAGAAATTAATTATTATATTTTAGTGAAGGGATATTAAAACAAAAAAATGTGTTATCCTAATACCATATGTTTTGTTGAACCGATGGTATTTTAAATCATCATTTATTGATGAATTTAAGGCCCTCAATTTTACACTTTTTTGTGATTAATGACCTCAATCACTACCTATAAATATTTATGTTTTTCCTCAAATTATATGTCTTTAATTTCCACCAATTTTCTCCTAATCAATATCCTAACTTGGTGGTAACCCTTTCATTTCCCTTTAGCTCTTATTAAGACTAAATTTTATTAACCTAATTTTCGATGTGGGTTTTCCCAAAGGTATATTCTATTTTCAACCATTTATTTTCGAAAAATAATTTCAAATTGTGAGGAAATGATTTATTGAAGGAGGGAAGAATGTAACACCCCAAGATTTCATAGTACGTTATTTCTTCAAAGTAATTCAATTACTTGCACTACATAAAACACCGAGTTCTAGCGCACTATGACTTTCTAAACAAGCCGTTCAAAAGCAATTATGAATAGTATTAACTGAATTTTAAACTTTATATAATCCTTATAAATTTTGATTCCAGATTATGAGATTCATAGAAATAATATAAGAACAAATACAATTTTCAGATAAAAGAAGTATTTTTCAAAAAATGAAATTTTACCGCCTTTAAATGACGAAGCCTTTTAAAATCCAATATTTGAATTTTTTATATATTAAATTTGACAATATAAACTTATTATTTATAATCAGGACATAATAATTTAGTTTCAATAAAGTTTTGGTGTTTTTATGATAACTTTTATATTTGGGTGAATAGTGAAAAATACTATATTTTAACTGAAAACAACTTTTTAAATCAAGATAATTTATATTGTTAAATTATACATTTTAATGGTTTGTAAGTATAAATAGATTATATTTTTACCATTTAATCTAATGATGGTCATTTTAAGTAATTTCACTTTGAAATTGGACATAAACAAGTGTCAAACTTTTGGTAGTTATTATTTCTTAAAAATACGCCTTTGGATTTTGACAGTGGGAATTAATTTTAAATTAATAAATCCAACTTCTATGTTTTGAATTTGGTAAAATAGACTTCATTATTGAATTTGTATTATCAAAATTATCTTAGGGTAATTTTTTGGTATTTTTCTGAAAACTTTTAGTTTTTGATGAATAGTGAAAAAACTGAGTTATAGTTTAAAACCAAACATTTATTTAAATAATTATATATATTATTTAAATTTATTTTATGACATAATAGATACATACTAACTATATAAGTTCAATTTAATTAATTGGAGTCAGTTTATACTAATTTTAGATATATAAAAATTTTATTGAACTTTTCACAGTGTTTTACCCACCTCCTAGGAGAATTTGCAAATTCACATAAAACATAATTTTACCGCTTCTGTGAGTGGAGTTTCAAAAATCCAAGAGACACGGTTAATATAAAAGAGTGAAAAGTGGTTCAATAAGATAAAAATAATTTTTGGGGAATAGTAAATTTTGACTTTTGTTTACTGCGGTTAAAGGTAAATAGGGTAATTCATGATAAAAAGAATATTATAATAATACAAAATTACCTTAACACTTGTCCTAACTTTATTGGATGACTCATTTCCGACCATGGGTATCCTTGGTTCGGTTTTGGGACCCCATGGATCCACTTGAGAATGATAATGACTCTTTAGATTAATTAATTTAAAGTAAATTAAAAAATGATATAAACAAATATCTTTTAGTAAATTAATTTTTTACATTGGGTTATGTAAGTTATATTTTGGACTATAAATATCCATTGGAAATATAAAAAGATTTCCTAAATAATGGTATTTTATTTATAATTTTTACACATCAAATAAATTAATTAATATATGACATAATGATGATTATGTAATTACCTTATTAATGAAATATTAAAATAATTGATATTATAAATACCCAAGTAAATATAATTTGAGACTTTTAATGAATTACACGAATTTTATTGGTTAATAATACATTTTATTATTGATTAAATAAATTTGGTTGGAATTAATAAAGTTATTTAGACTTTGTAAAAAATAAATTATTAAATAGTGTCAAAATTGACATAAAAGAGTTTTAAAACAAATATTATATTATTAATTGATATAATATTCCTAAAAATCAAAGGTTCGGAGAAAAGACATATACGATGATATTTATGTCATTAATGAACCAATTGGGGTTCTCTTTGAAGTTTATAGTAATTTTATTAACCATATAATATAAAAATACAAAGAGACATGGTGAATGTCAAACTATTTATCTAAGAGTTATATCTAAAAGATAAGGGTAAAATAGTGACCAAACATGTCTAAAACATATTGGCTGAGTGGTGTTATACCCAAACCCACCATAGACTTTAAATAATATAGTTTGGATCCATTATAAACCGAATATTAATTTATCACAAATTAATACTTTATGTTTTTTCTAAAGAGCCCCTCCTCCCCCTTATAAAAGGACACCACTTCCAACAAATTCCTCACACCTCTAAAAAATTATGGCTCATCCAAAATCTACCCAATTACACTCCCTAAATCCCTCTAATCCTCATAGAAGCCTTAATTTAGGTATTAGTCACTTCAAGAGTCCTTTTTGGTTCAAACCAAAGGGAGTTACCCAAATTAAAGGTAACGATTTCTCTTAGCTTCTTTTCTTTTATTTTACTTCTCTAACCCCTAAAATCATCTTGTTGTTTTCGTTTGAAACAAAAAAAATATCCTAAATATACTAGGATATTTTTATCAGATGTATTCGAACTACACTTACACACACCTCCATCTAATGGGTGGAGAACATAATGTTTTTGTGGATGGAAACCAAACACCACACGAAACGATGATTGTTCAATTATTTCCTACCGCCTCTCATGGTGGCAGTTATGATGGAAATATAATTAAATATTATATTAATGATATTTATTTTATATATAAGCTTCTGTAAATCCATTTTATAGCATACCATTATTCGTTTCATGTTGTATATAAATACACGATAATTTCATTTGAGAAAGTGCGGACTACCGCCCCCTCAAAGTGATATGACTCATTCATACCATACATGGAATGTATAAAGGATGGTGTTAAGGAACATAAGTAACACATATATGATATTATATTATACTTGAATAATAATATACCTATGTATCATTTGGTTTTGATTCCTTTTGAAATGAAAAAGGAAATGGAATTAGCGTTCGTGCGTACGTACGGACTACCGTCTCCACGAACGTGATGAGATTCATTCCCCATCATATCCATTCTAGTATAATTTCTATTTTATGATTAAAAATAATGTTTAAGGACTTCATATCGTTCTGTATATGAATAATATACAAACTATCCATAACAAACACGGCTTATGTAACAAAAAATATAAAATAAAACGAGTAAGTTAACACTCGAAACGATGATAATACTAAGATATTATTAACAAATCAATGTTAAAAGTTCATATATGATATCATACTAATGTATATTATTCTTGTATAATTTTAAAACTATTATTTCCCCATTATACAAGAGGTTAAAATACCCTCAACCAATGAAAAGTACAAGTTAAGGGTTTATTTCACAATCTCATCATTATCCGAGATTGTTTATACATAATTATCTACTGAGACCTCTTTATCATCCACATCCATGTTTCTTAAGAATATATTTCAAAACATATTTAATATTTACTAGAAAATGGGTTAAAGTCATTTATGTAAGGGTTGGTGTCCTGAGAACCAACTGTTTTGTACTTTGATTACATGAATGTTCACTTATTATGTATTGTTCATTGTTCTGCAGGACTATAATATAATAATTCTCTGGAATATTTTTTGCATTGATATGGTCATTGCAGATCCCCGCTATGATTAGAACCTTGAAATTCTATAACAATATTACTAAATAGAGTTCTACGGTTGGATGAAATACTATGATAGGACACATAGTATATAGACCGTCATGTGCGAGTACTTGTAAGAAGACGAGACTGTCTCTCCTGGAGTTCACACTTGGTAATCTCCAAGATGGGAGATTATGAGAACAGACCTGCTAGTAGCAATTCCGCATGTATTGGTGTCATCAGAAATTGCTATCTACGAGTATGTGTAATGGTCCTTAGACTGGAAGATTATCATTAACTCATGTCATGACTCGTGCACTTTGATTTACTGATGAAAATCGTCACGCAGACAGTTGGCGAGAAGTAGGGTACGTGGGGTGCGTCAAGAGTGACATGTTGTTAATGGATAAGTAGAGGAAGGATTTGTCCCATCCATTTATGGAAGTTTATATCTCGGCCCTTTTATTGAAATAGAACTGTCGTATTAAATTCCATGGCCATGGTGTAAACGATGAGTTTATTTCAGGTAGTCAAAGAACGATGGATCAATCATATAGGTTTATGACACTTCCATGAAACTTTCTTGATGAGATAATGAGACAAAGGGATTAAATTACAATGTAATCATTCGTATGAGGTGATACGTCAATGCGGCATCAACTTCTTTCTCATGGGTGCCTTGACCCGTTGCTAGACAACAATCATGGACTTTAGGAAAGATCTCCTAATGCCAACGAGAAAGAGGCCTTGAGGGTCACACACTAAGTGTATTCAAGTATCACAAGTAGAATAAGGATTATTCACGTACGTCGTTTAACAATTATTCAAGGAAGACTAAATTGTTTTAATCTTGGAGGAAGAATAAAAAATAAAACAAGTACACACCGTGTATCAATAATTACATGATGTGTAGTTTTATTTTGAAAACAAGTACACGCCGTGTATTATTAAATGTACACACCGTGTAGTTTTAATTTTGGAAAGGAAATGAATAAATGAAAATGAGATATACATGCCATGTACATTGAATGTACACGCCGTGTAGTTTCCAATGAAAAACAAGTACACGCCGTGTTGTTTTTCCTGTCGGTATTTTTAGGATATAATATTTTTTTAAATGATAGTTATTATAATCAGCGTGGGTGCATGACAAGGAATTAATTTTTTTACATGGGGGTTTCAAATGAGAGTCAATGAAATAAATAAAACATGTAACGCGTTTATTTATTTTCATAACTCTACAACCTCAAACCGGATTATAAATATCCTCACAACCCTAATTCTTTTCCATCACAACAATTCTGGAGAATTCTTTCAAGGCCGAAAGAACCTATTCGTCCAAGAATGCTCTCATGACCGAGAGAGATCCCCTTCAATCAGATCAAGATGATCTAAGGAGGACAACACAAGCAAAGGTTTCTCCACGCTAGAACCCAGAGAATCCTTTGGCGACGTCCAGAGATATGAGATTCACATGTTGATCACCGCTAGAGGGAGTCTACACTTGGATTCTATGACACAATGACAGATCACATTGACAAAGTGATCAAGAACATCAACGAAGAAAGAACAACCAAAAGGTATTTTTTATAATTAATTAAATTAATTATAATCAACCTGTAACGATCCTTGTTTGTGGTTCCGGGACAAACCTTCTTTTTTGTCTTTTTTTGTGATTCGATCTGTGGAGACTGGTGTTTATCATCATATTGATCCTGAATTGATCATTGCAAATGACAAAAGGCAAAGTGGGAACATCCACCCACACGCTTCCACTGCGCCTGGAACCTTCAGATGGTATCAAAGAGAGGTTACAACGTTGATTGTAGTTATTTAATTTTCTTTGATAATTTACGCATTTATATTTCATTCAATTTGAAATATATCGTTTTATTAATCTGAAGAAATGAGATCTATTCTTCATCCTACGTTTCTCGATTCATATGACATAAACTTCCTTTTAATTTTAATTTTTGATTAATGTAAAAAAGAGGAACTCATCCGGAGGAGCTGCTCTTTCTGTCTGTACAACACGGGATTACACGACTTGTAATTAAAACTACACGCCGTGTACTTAGGTTCAATGAACCAACACTGGTCCGCCAAACCACACCTTGTGAATTAAATATGCCTAAGTATTAATCACGCCATGTTGACCAGAATTGAACGGCACGTG
This sequence comes from Viscum album, assembly GCA_963277665.1. NCBI lineage: Eukaryota > Viridiplantae > Streptophyta > Magnoliopsida > Santalales > Viscaceae > Viscum > Viscum album. The sequence goes on from OY728151.1 coordinate 1,613,974,543, forward strand.
GAACCAGAATACACAAAGTGTATGTTGGAGTAACACGTCGTGTAGTCCATTCCAGCCCAAGTGAAACCGTGTACAAGGATAAGTCGCGTACCGCGTACACGGGATCACCAAGCTAGTTACCGCGTTACAAGGAAGTGCACGCCGTGTATGATTCATCTACATGATGTGTACTCCAAAATTTCCAACGTACAAAGAACACGCCAAATCCCCTGGAGTGCACTTTAGATAAAAGGTGAAAAGAAATACACGCTGTGTAATTATAATTTACATGCCGTGTACTTTCCAGAAATGGAATTTCACCAGGTTTACTTCAATGTACAAAGACCCGTACAAGGAATATGGATGAGAAGAATCTCAAGTAAATTCAGAAAGGAATTTTAGATAAATAATTGATTAATTATAAGATCATAATTAATTGAATTCGAGCGCGAATTATCTTAAATGAATGAACTATTAAAAGAATTTGAATTTTAAATATGCGTAAATGTAGTTTCATGCTATGGATGCTGATGAGCTAGACCAAATACCCTTTGTATGTGTGTATGGATTCATTTAAATTTGTTTAATTTAAATTTGTTGGCTTGCGATCCTTCTTCTAATAAAATGCAGGGCCAGCATCCCCACTGTATCTTTAATGTAAACCCATGTAAGGGAGGATATCCCAAGCCGGAGGAGACGGTTCAAAAATCCTAAGCCGAGGAGAAACCGACACAAGAAGATACAAAGGTGGACAGGTCAAAGCTATAAAACACAAACCCTCAGGTTCAAGGTGTTTTTCCTAGGTCAGGGTTATCTTATCAAAACCTCTAGATAAGCTAACCAATAGAAGCTCATGATCATGCCATCTTATTTTATTTCTGTCTAATTGCATGGTTTATTTATTATGTATGTGTTGTCACGATCACATAATTAATAAAATGAACAAGAATGCAAAGATGGAATAATATAAAAACCGGACTATGCGTAAACATTATCGGAGCATGGTTAATCACTTAATCAAGAATCACATAATATTAACAAGCATGTGATAATGTGAAACTACGCATAAAGGACAAAAATCCCTCAATAACATATTATGCCAGACCAAGCCTTAGATTACCTGATTAAGGGAAAGACTCAATAAAACTATGTGTTTGACCAACCCTTGTTGGGACACTTACTTTTATAAAGGAAGCCCTTATGAAAGGTTTCAGGTTGTCTTAACCATATTACATCAAGAGAAGTATCCCTTTCTAGACTTGGTGTAATATTGGAGGCAAGAGTTGAGGATATCCAAGTCCAGATTTCAGGATTGGGGAGTCCACTCAACATATCAAGGAACTGTAAGCTCACAGTTAGAAAATACCTGCCTACATAAATACCTTCAAATAGCTTGACCAACCCGTGTTGGGGTTATGCGAAGGGAAATATGGATCCTTGCCACTAGAATGTCAAAGAAACTAGACATTCCGATTTCAATGGTGAGGGCCACTGGGACTTGATAAAATAGTGGGAGGATTAATTAATTCATTTATTATTTCTCATAAAAATGTAATCAAGAATGTACTGATAAATCTGCAATTTTATTTTGTAGAATCAAAATGAGAAACTCATCAACCACATTTTCTCTATGATCAATACTGGATAAAGACAATATCCTCACCGGAAGTAACTTTCAGTAATGGTTTAGGTGCCTTCGGGTTATCCTACTCCATGAACGAATGTTTTACGTGCTGGAGTCCTCACTTCCTGATTCTCCTGTCCCAGGGGCAAGTGATGAAGATTTCCAGGTCTATGATCAACTTTTGAAAGACGCTCTCGACGTTCAATGTTTGATGATATCATCAATTTCTAGTGAGCTCATGAAGTCTCATGAAGACATGGATTCCTATAGCATGCTCGAGCACCTCCGTGGTCTATACCTGGAGAGAGAAAGACAAGAAAGGTTTGAGATCTCCAAGGCTATTTTTCAGAGCAAGCTTATAAAGGGTACCCCAGCCGGGCCACATGTAGTAAACCTCTTTGGCTACATTGAGCACTTGGAGGTTTTAGCATTTAAACTCCCCAAAGAATTGGGTACCGATCTCATTCTCACATCCCTCCCCTAGAGCTGCTCAATGTTTATTGTGAACATCAACATGAACAACATTGAGAAGTCTCTTTCTGATCTTCTTATCCTTATTTTCCAAGTGGACAATGACATGAAGTTTGAAAAGCCTTCTGTCCTCATGGTGAATAAAAGGAAAGGTAAGGCGAAGATCTTTAAGCCCAAAGCTTCTTCAAGGTCTTCCAATAAAAGGAAGATCAAAGAGGAGGCAAAGGAACATGATACTGTTTGTTTTTCATGTGGCAAGAAGGGCCACTAGAAGAAAAACTGCACCCATCCAAGGAAGTAAGGGGAAGCTTCAAGTGCATTTGTTATCGAATGAAATCTATCTATTTCTACTAATTGGGTATTAGATACTTCTTTTGGTGCTCACATATGTATCCAAATATAGGAACCAATTAGATTCAGGAAGATTGATCGACGGGAGGTAGATCTACGAGCATCCAACAGAGCCAGATGTGCTGCTGTAGCTGTCGGGGACTACCACCTCACATTGCCTATGGGGATGGTCTTAGTTTTGAAAGGATTTTATTATGTAGCCTCTATAACCAAAAACATTATTTCAGTATCCAGATTAGATACTGATGGATTCATCTTCATGTTTGGAAGTGGATGTTGATATTTTTATAAAGATAACATTTGTTTTGGTAGGGCACATATATATAACGGCCTTTATCTGTTAGACTACAAAAACCAAGTAATGGAAATTGATAACAAAGTGAATTCACATGACTCATACCACACCCAACTTTGGAATCACCTGCTAGGTCATGTCAATGAGAAATGTTTGACAAAATTACATCAAGATGGGTATTTAGATTCTTTCGAACAAAAACCACTTGGTGTATGTCATGTGTGTCTACAAGGAAAAATGACCAAAGCCCCATTTAGTAGGAAAGGTGAAAGAGCTAAAGAGCTTCTAGAATTAGTTAACACATATGTGTGTGGACCATTTCCAGTTGAAGAAAGGGGTGGTTTCTCATACATCATAACTTTTATTGATGATTTTAGTAGATATGGATATATCTACTTAATGAGGTATAAGTCAGATTCTTTTGATCGGTTTAAAGAATACAAGAATGAGTTTGAGAACCAGATTGGTAAGAAGATTAAGAAACTCCGCTCAGACAGAGGAGGAAAATATCTTAATCATGACTTCATTGATTTCTTACGGGAGTTTGGGATTCTATCTCAACTCACACCTCCTTACACACCGCAGTGGAATGGTGTAAGTGAAGGGAGGAACTGCACCCTGTTGGACATGGTGAGATCAATGATGAGTCATGCAAGTCTTCCATTATCATTTTGGGGATATGAATTACAAACATCAACACACATACTAAACCAAGTACCAAATAAATCGATAAATGGTATTCTATACGAGTTATGGAGTGGACGCAAAGCCATGTTATCAAATTTACATGTGTGGGGTAGCGAAGCATTTGTTAAGGACTCTTCTGGTAACAAACTTGCACCCCGAGGCACAAAGTGTATCTTTATAGGATATCCCAAAAAAACAAGGGGATATTACCTATACATACCCTCATACAAAAAGGTTATAGTGGCAAGAAAAACCATATTACATGAGAGGGAGCACATCTCCCAAAGAGATAGTGGGAGCAATATAGACTTCGATGAAGTCGAGGCTCAAGATACACAAGAGTTGGTACAAGAACAGATTCCACAAAGCCCCATGGAAGAAAAATCTGTTCCAGAGACACAAGAACTGCGTAGAGGCACAAGAGAGGCGTGAGAACCAGAACGATATGGTTTTATTGACACTAAGGATGATGACTCATTATTGGTGGAGAATGATGATCCTCTTACCTACAATGAAGAAATTGAAGGCACAGACGTTGCCAAGTGTCAAGAATCCATGAATTTTGAAATGGATTCCATGTACCAAAACCAAGTCTTGATTTTGGTAGATCCTCCAGTTGATGTAAAGCCTATTGGTAATAAATGGGTATTCAAGAAGAAAATGGACATGGAGGGGCAAGTAAACACCTATAAGGAACGACTAGTTGCAAAAGGTTTTAGACAGTGTCAAGGAATTGACTATGATGAAACTTTTTCACCGGTCACGATACTGAAACCCATCAGAATCCTATTGGCCATTGCCACTTACTATGACTTTGAAATTTGGAAAATGGATGTCAGAAAAACATTCCTTAATGGGAACCTCCAGGAAGATGTCTACATGACACAACCTAAATGTTTTGTTACTCCAAAGGATGAAAACAAGGTATGAAAGTTGCAGAAATCCATTTATGGATTAAAGCAAGCATCAAGGTCATGGAACATTCGTTTTGATGAAGCTGTAATGGAATTTGTCTTTGTTAAAAATGAATATGTGCCTTGTGTCTAAAATAGGTTTAGTTGAAGTGCAGTCGTTTTCCTAATACAATATGTTGATGACATATTACTAATTGGAAATGAAGTACATGTCTTATAGTCAGTTAAGGCATGATTTCCTAAACGCTTCACCATGAAATACTTGGGCGAGGCATAATATATTATTGGGATCAAGATCCATCATGACAGATCCAAGAGAATGCTGGTCCTGAGTCAAAGTACATACATTGACAAGATACTGAAGAGATTTAGTATGGAATAGTCTAAGAGGGGATTGTTTCCAGTGTCACATGGCATTCATCTTTCCAAGAAAATGTGTCCTCAGACACATGAGGAAAGAAAGATAATGGCAAGGATCCCTTATGCATCAGCGATTGGGTCAATAATGTATGTTATGCTATGTACGAGACTAGATGTTGCCAACGCATTAAGTGCGGTAGGTAGATATCAAGCTGATCCAGGAGACCGCTATTGGATGGAAGTCAAGACTATCCTTAAGTATCTGAGGCGTACTAAGGATATGTTCCTGGTTTATGGAGGAGATGAGGAACTAGTCATCAGAGGACATGTAGATGCTAGTTTTCAGACTGATCAAGATGACATGAAGTCACAGACTCGATACATCTTCAGTTTGAATAGAGGTGCAATGAGCTGGAAGAGCTCAATGAAAAGTGTGGTGGCAGATTCTACAGCGGAGTCTGAGTATATCGTAGCTTCTGTGGTAGATAAAGAATCATTATGGATGCGAAGCGTTATCCAAGAGCGGGATGTAGTACCGAGCAGTAAAGATCCTATAAAACTCTATTGTGATAATACTGCAGTGGTGGAACATTCTAAAGAGCCAAGGTCACATCAGCAGACAAAGCACATACTTCAGAAGTATCATCTCTTGAGGGATTTTTCTCAGAGAGGTGAAGTTTCAATGAGCTGTATTTCCACGGAAGACAACGTGGCAGACCCCTTGACTAAAGCCTTGACACAGCAGAAACATGATCGTCATGTGAGGTCTAGTGGACTAAATTCATAGGCAGTTGGCTCTAGTCCAAGTGGGAGTTTGTAAGGGTTGGTGTCCTAAGAACCAACTATTTTGTACTTTGACTACATGAATGTTCAATTATTATATATTGTTCATTGTTCTTCATGACTACAATATAATAATGTCTTGGAATATTTGTTTCATTGATAAGGTCATGGCAGATCCCTACTATGATGAGAACCTTGAAATTCTATAACAATATTCTTAAATAATGTTCTACGGTTGGATGACATACTATGATTGGACACATAGTATACAGACCGTCATGTGTGAGTACTTGTAAGAAGACAAGACTCTCTCTCATGGAGTTCGCACTTGGTAATCTCTAAGATTGGATATTATGAGAACAGACCCGCAAGTAGCAATTCTGCATATCTTGGTGTCATCAGACATTGCTATCTATGAGCGTGTGTAATGGTCCTTAGACTGGAAATTTATCATTAAATCATGTCATGACTCTCACACTTAGATTTACTGATGAAAACCGTCACGCAAATAGTTGGCGGGAAGTAGGGTACATTGGGTGCGTCATGATTGACATATTGTTAATGGATATGTTGAGGAAGGATTTGTCCCTTCCATTTATGGAAGTTGATATCTTGGTCCTTTTATTGAAATAGAATTTCCACATTAAATTCCATGGCTATGGTGTAAACGATAAGTTTATTTCAGGTGGTCAAAGAACGACGAATCAAGCATATTGGTTTACGACACTTCCATGAAACCTGCTTAATGAGATATTGATACAATGGGATTAAATTACATAGTAAGCATTCATATGAGGTGATTCGTCAATTCGGCGTTAACTTCTTTCTCTTGGGTGCCTTGACCTGTTGCTAGACAGTAATCTTGGAATTTAGGCATGCTCACCTAATGCCAACGAGAAAGAGGCCTAGAGGGTCACACATTAAGTATATTCAAGTATCTCAAGTAGAATAAAGATTATTCCCTTACATGGTTTAATAATTATTCATGGAAGCCTAAATTGTTTTAATGTTGGAGGAAGAATAAAAAATAAAACAAGTACACGCCATGTATCAATAATTAGAGGCTGTGTAGTTTTATTTTGAAAAGAAGTACACGCCGTGTATTATTAAATGTACACGCCGTGTAGTTTTCATTTTGGAAAGGAAATGAATAAATAAAAAGAAGATATACACGCCATGTACATTGAATGTACATGACATGTAGTTTTAAATGAAAAACAAGTACACACTTTGTATTTATTAATACACGCCGTGTAGTTTTTTCAGTCGGGATTTTGAGGATATAATATTGTTTTAAATGATATTTATTATAATCAGTGTGGGCGCATGTCAAGGAATTAATTATTCAACATGGGGGTTTTAAATGAGAGTCAATGAAATAAATAATATATGTAATGCGTTTATTTCTTGTCATAACTCTATAACCTCAAACCTGATTACAAATATCCTCACAACCCCAATTCTTTTCCAACACAACAATTCTGGAGAATTCATTCAAGGCCGAAAGAACCTCTTCCTCCAAGAATGCTCTCAAGACTGAGAGAGATCCTCTTCCATCGGATCAAGTCGATCTAAGGAATACAACGCAAGAAGAGGCTTCTCCACACTAGCACCCGGAGAATCCTTTGGCGACGTCCAGACATATGAGGTACACGTGTGGATCACTGTTAGAGGGAGTCTACACATGGCTTCTACGACGCAACGACGGATCACATCGACAATGTGATCAATAACATCAACGAAGAAAGAACACCAAAAAGGTATTTCTTTATAATTAATTAAATTAATTATAATCATCCTGTAATGATCCTTATAAGTGGTTCCGTGACAAACCTTCGTCTTTGTCTTTTTTTGTGATTTGATCTGTGGAGACCGGCGTGTATCGTCGTATTGATCCCGAATTGATCATTGCAAATGACAAAAAGCCAAGTGGGAACACCCACCCATGCACATCCGCTGCGCCTGGAACCTTCAATTTATACCCTTATTTGTTTTGAAAGGAATATTTCCATCGTTTTCAAAACAAGTTACTTTTTGACCTTTTCGTCAAATTCAAGGTAAGAATGTTTTTTAACTTATACGGCGGGTGCATCTATTTTCTACAGTTATAAACTTGTCGAAGCTTCCCTCACAAGCTTATAGGAATATTTTGAATGTAAATGTTTTATTTTATAATTATGTTACTTTTAAATGATTTCAAAATTAATATTTTATGAATTTCTTAAAGGTACTCTTTATCAAGATCATAATTTCAAATGTTTTAAATATTTATCTTTATAAATATTTTTAATTAATGTCCATGTTTTCAAAATTATTTTATGGATTTATTTATATGGACATGAATGTTTTGAAATGATATTTCTTTTCAAAATTTTCAAAGTGGTATGGGACACTTTGATTCAAAAATCTCTTTTAAATGACTTCCTTAATAAATGTGTGACTTTTAAATGATTTCAAAAAAGAGATATTTCTCCCAAATAGTTTTGATTTCATCTATGTCTACATACTTTGATTGATTTTAAGCTTATTTGCAGTTGATTTATTATGATACAAAACTTCCATATTGTATTGAAGGTTTTGTGATATGTTTGACTGTGGATGTGTTATTTTTATACCATTCATGGTTTATGGAGAAATTATTGACATTTCATACGCTAGTTTTTATACGAATTTGTATGTTATGTTTAAACGTGTTCATATGAGGAATTAATTGGACTTAGTAAGTGACGGGTGGAGCTCGCTATAGCTCCTCGGTGCATGGGTAGGTCTCATGAGACAAACTAGTGTCTTGGAACAATGCCTTAAAAAAATATTATTTGTACTCTTGGCACGAGGCCTTAACTATGTGGTTTTGATAGTCTGGAATTATGCATTCCATCATTATGAAAGTGGTTATTGATATTGCATGTGATTATTCAACTATTAGAATATCCATGTGAATAAGTTGATGGAATTATTTCATTTTATTATTTCCATATTATGCTGAAGATCAAGTTTAAAAGGCTATTGTTTTAGCTATACATTTCCTTAAATGTTTATGCTTATTTATGAAATTTTCCACAATATTTTTATCCTTACTGGGAATTTGAGCTCACCCCTTTCTATGTTTTATTTTTCCCAGGATGTGAAGAAGTATTTTATGAATGACCTGCAGGGATAGTATAAGAGGATATGAGTGTGGAAACAATATTTTTTTGTAGTTTTCACTTTATGATGTAATATAAACTTTATGAATGTATCTAGTTAGTACAAGGCTACTAAACTAATCGATCTTTAGAGACTTGATCTTTTGTGATCATGCCAATGTTATGTAATAATGAACCGACTTTGGGTAACTGGGGTCGGGGCGTTAGAATTATTTTTTGAAATTTGGAATAAAAAGAATTGTTTTTGGTACTAAAATAAATGGGTTACTTTTATTTGAATTATTATTCATTTCAAGAAAAAACAATATAGTTGTCTTGATGGATCTTCCATTTAATTTAAATTTTGATTTATGAGGCTTAGGATTATGAAAATAATTCTTTCTTTGGGTCATGCTATATTTTTAATACAATTTTTGGAACAAATTTACGTTCCTTATTATAAGTATAGATTTATAATTATAATGTTTAATAAATGTATTAAAAATCCAATATGTCAACTAAATTTATTAATTATATTTTATGAATATTATATTGAAACAATATTCTTAGTTTGTTGTGGAATTAAATTTTCTAGAAATTTATTTCTTACAGTGAATATTTTATTTAAATTTATTATGAATTTAATTAAATAATATTTATGAATTATTATATTACTTAACAGGAAATAAAATTTTGATATGAGTTTTAATTGAATATTTTTAGTTCATTTTTTATTTTCACATTTTATATCTCTAGTGGTAATTTTAATTTAGTTATTGAATATAAATTATAAAGACCTTTTCATGTTATTTATGGTTTTTGATGTGGTGTAATTATGAAAATGTGAGATCCTATTGGGGTTTTCTAATTGTTATAATTGGATATAAAGGCCATCTGATCTAAAGGGAGAAAATAAGGTTACTCAATATTCTCTCCATTCCAAGAATTTTCAAGTAGAATTTAATATAATATCCTTAAAAAACCTATCCTTTTAATTTCATTCTTGTTTATAATTCCATTACTTATAGGATATTGATAATGGAGTTGAGTTGATTTTGAGGGGAGCTATAGACATATCACTAGGTTCCCCATTATTTGATCATTTTTTCCATTGAGGTATTTTTCTATTTAGAGAATATGTTCACTATTAATGATTCATAAATTACTGATGGTGGTAGAAAAATGATTCATGAGAGCTCTTAGTTCAAGTTAAAAGGTATTGATATGTTAAATTTGGATTTCTATAGTAAAAATAACTAAAGGGGTCTCACATTACGCTCAATCGTTCAAGTTGTAGATTAATATTATGTTAATGTTGTTCTAAGATGTACCAAATTCTGATTAAACTAGACATTCAGGTGTTGACTAGTTCAATGAGATCTCTTGCTTTATCATGTTCAAACTAGGATCAGGGTTTCATTTGAAATGTTAGTAAGTTTAGAACTAGAAATTTGAAGAAGATTGAATAGATTAATGAAAGCATGAGATATGTATGACTAAATTTTCATGTAAAGTATACTAAGATGTCTTGTAAATCAAAATTGGTGGATCATGAGATGATTAGGCCAATCATTGAAGTCTAAGACTTAGAATATGGCTCACGTGTAATACTGATATTTCTAGATCTGTTTTGATCTTGCAGCATGAGGAAAATCCTTAGATCTCAATATTGTAGTTTAGTGATTTTTTGATTTTTAGTATGTGTTCGATGTATTTATAGAGAGGAGTAGGTTCATTTGTTCTTGAATCTATATATTAGTTCCATGTCACTTTTGAAAGAGGCTTCCGAAGGTTATGTTTGAGCAACTATATGTAGTAATAAATTGACAAGTGGATAAATGAAGGCGGTGTACATGAAATTCAATTATTGAAAGAGGTAGAAACATAAGGTTTATTCATGACTTATATAATTAATGAACCAAAAAAACATCTTTTAGAAATATTGGATGTATGATTTAATAGAGAACACATCATAAGTGTGGAGTGATAAGGTGGTTTGGAGGATGGATAGTTCACTGGATATGTAATACTAGTTTATCATAAGATATTATTTTATTTATTCATTTACCTCCAACAATGGAACAATGGATTTATTATGTTTTATTGAATATTTTTTTGGATAAAAAATATTTAGTTGTATGATGGATTATTTTGATATCTTTTTTACAACATTATTATTTCTCGATTGGTCTTCTCTTCACTCAGATTTATTTCATAGCATTTTAATTCAAAAAGATTATGTTTTAGGAATAGTAAAAATATTTCAATAATTTTACATTTATTTTAATTGTTTTAAATCCATTAAATGTTTTATTTTAATTTTAATTTCTACATTTTATGATTTTAGTTGTATTTCGAGCTTTATCGTAAAAATGGACCATTTTGGTTTTTTAATAGTTTAAAGTTATTTATGTGTTTAGGTCATGAAATTTTCATTATTGATCAATCTCATGTATGTTTTTATTTTTAGGATTATATTAAACCTGGGATAAATTTCACCCTTCTAGACCACATGCACAATCCATCAATTGGAGACCCAAAAGTAGCTTAGAACACTGGCCTTGAAAACTGCCTAAAGATCTGAAAGGTTTTAAATATCATCTTATATCTCGATCTGGGATGGCCCAATGAGTATGAAATTCGAAATGAAGCTAGATGAGGAATATATTAAAATATTCAATTAATGATGACTTGATCAAATATTCCATTTGGGAGGCTATTAATGCATTGGAAAATAGAGACATTTTATTGGAGATACTATCTGGGAAGATTAAATTCTCAGAGTGAAATGATCAAAACTCTAGCTAGATAAGAAAAAATACGCTGAACTTTTGTGGAGAAATTAGAATGAATATTAAAAAAAATTATGTAGGGGTCCATGCATTAATCAACCATCTAATGGGTTTAAAATCCTTTAACATCTGGGTAGAAATTCTGGCATATAAAATGAGGAGAGCTCATCCTTCCCAAATCATTCCAATGTATCGCATTCCATTTGGGACACCAAGGAGAGGAGGCAAAGGGACATGATAATTATTTATTAATAATTTCTTTTCTTTTTATTTTCATTTTCCATTCCCATGTAACACATATGCACATTTTAAATTCAAGTCTTTCCATATTCTTATATATCTCTTCCACCATCCCTAATTTAATTATTCTTTTTAATTCTCATTCCAACATGACCTCTTACCATAAAAAATGAGGATCTAACCCAGGGCTTGTCCTGGGGGAGGTATTTGGAAATTTCATTTATTTTTTTCTTAAATTATTATGTTTCTTTATGTTTTGTGGGAAATAGTGATGTGCATGGGTATCGTGATCGTCCACCATGACACTAATCATTAACTCATTTATAGTATTTTATTAAATATTTCCCCCCTTCTGTTGGATATATTTTCTTCATAACGTGGATTTGTTAAATTAAATGAATGAGATGGAATATGATGGATCCATATCATGATAGATTTCACACTCTTTATAGAGGTGTTCCATCAACCTTGATTATATGAGGATTTGAAATTAAGATTTCTATATGCATTTGAAATTTCACACCACTAGATTAAAGAATAGTAATTCATGCATGATATATTAAAATTTAATTATCAAACATAATACAAACACAATCAAAGATAATTATAGATCCCACAAAACAAACCATAATGGAAAAGACATTTCTTTACATATCAAATTCTGTCATTGCATGTTATTTTATTCTTTTTATTCATTTAAATTATATTGAATTATTATTTTAAATAAAATAAAACAAAAAGAACTAATTTAAGTGAATTATATTAAGTATGTGAAAAAATAAGAAGGCTCCACAAGTGAGATGACACTGGTCAGCCTCTATGATACATTAGTAAAATTAAATTTCTTTTGTCACGCCCTTTTAAAGGCATGAATTAAAACCTGAATCATTATAGGGAATCCAATCTGTTGATTATTTATGTTTTTTAATTTCACATTTTAGATAGTTTTCATTTTTTTTAAAATTTAACGAAAACAATAAAAAATTCTTCTTCCATTATGTGATCAAATGATAATTCCATTAATATAAGGAATAATTACGCACAGGTGCAAGAAGAAAAAACTGATTGTATATAGAAGGCCCTCCAATGGATGGATAATGCGCTTATAGTAATGGAAAAAAACAGAATAAAAGAGGAATATAAACATTTATCTCACCTAAATATTTAATTTCCATGGACTACGATATGTAAACTGACATAAAAAGATTCAAGGCCAAGAAATAAGTGCCAATGGTTTCCCCAATTTCATTTAATTAATCCATGATTTTGAGGCCAAACTCGAGGAATATCAAAATCCCAACCATTTTTTGAACCATATTCAAGATAACCATGATGAGATTTAATGGACTAATGATGAGGATGATTTAATTACTATGTTACATGTGATAGATCAACAATATTTGAAAGAATTTTAGAAAGAGTATAAGGTTAAACAAGATCTCCCCTTTTCATTCACAATAGAAGATCTATCACCATCATACATGTCTCTTGAAATAAAAGAGGAGGAAGCCATCTAAATGGCAGAATTTGAAGAAAAGATAGAGGAACCTGAATACCTAACTTAGTCTAGTGATAATACACATCAAGAAGAACCATTCATCGAAGAAGAGATTGAATCCAAACCGACTCAAGGAGATGACAAATTATTGAACTCAAACTTATTTAATTTTATTGAAACTACTTTGAATATTACTACAAACTACATTGAATTTTCAGAATAAGATGAATGTTATTATTCCCTAGAGGATGAAGAGGAAAAACAAATTTCTCATTTTGGGGAACACATAGAGTTCCTTTAAAACATTGATAATTTACCCTAAGGATTACAAGAAGATACACAAGTTGTTTTTCCTAATCAAAAAGAGACACTAGCTTCCCACATTATAAGTGAATATTTTGAAAAAAATACATCAAAATCAAAATTTTAACCACCGTATAATTATTCATTTCATGAAGAATATATGAAAAACTCCCTAGATTTTGAAGGAGACATCCATAAGTAGCAACAAAGGGGGATGAGGTTCCATAATTCATCCTACCCCCTCCCCGCAAGCTAAACCACATTGTGAAGTGGGTAGATCTATTGTACATTATACAAGGAATTTTCCTAAAAAAATCAAATAATTGGATACTGTGAAAATATTCATGTGGTGATTAATCTCAAATAAGGACCAACTACCATCATACTTTGGAATACAGTTAGTACTTCCTTCTAGAGGCAGTAAAAATTCATGACCCATATGGGGATTCATACTAATAAATATCCTTTAAATTTATTTATAGTATTTTTATTTTCAATTTTATTAATTTATATTTCAAATTAATTATTAGGAACTAGTCAAACATGAACCTCCTCCCTCTTATTTTTTTAAAGATTCAATTAAATGATATTTGTTTCTTAATTGTGTAATTTTATTATTTAGGTTTGTTATGAAACATGGAAGCCCCAAATAAACAATGAGGAAAGAGGAATAATCTTCATTTCAAAAGGTAGTTCACTTTTAATTTATATCTTTTAGACTTTTAAATTTTTTCCCAATCATTATTTGAGTATTAAACAAGAAATTTCTTTCCCAAACTTGAATTCATTCATTACATGACTTATTTATGAGAAATTAGTTTCTAAGAAATCCAGTGATTTCATGTTTTAGATTTCAATGTCAATGAAATTGAATGAGTAAAATGTAATATTTAATGTATAAAGTGATTCATGTATATAGAAATGTGTTCTCATGATTTATGTGAATAATTTATTGGTGTAAATGAACTTTCCCTACAATTTTCAAGATTTGAATTTTTGAAATTAATGTGAAATGATTTTTTATTAACATTCATTCCATGAGTGATTTTCCTAAATCATGTTAAGAATTCCCTAGATGATTTCTATACCAATTACTTACTATTTATTCTTGATAATATTTCATGAGTGATATTGGGACATTTCACCTTCCATTACTTGTATTAAAGCATGTCAGAGCTAATGACTAGAAAAAATACATTTAAAATGATTGAGGGATCTTTTGAAAAGACCTTATACATAAACACAACCTTTAGATCAATCATGATTCAGTCCATGGAGACCCTGAATTGTATTTATTGGAATCATCTATGGTTCAATCCATTTTTATCAATTCCTACCCTACTCATGGTATTTTCATTATATTTTATTATTAAACTATAGGGGTGAATTGATTCATGGTAAAGGGGATGATTTACATTATATGGAATAAGTGTGGGGGTGATTAATGTGTGAATTTTATAATGGTTTTAAATCATTCATTGTATTATTTATTGTATTTAATATCTTGATTAAAAATGAAAAAAATAAATAAAAATGGGCTGTGATTTGGGAAAACCGAAAATTACAGTTGCTAGACCGTTGATTTTTATCAGATGTGGTTAGGTAGTGGATGTGAGGAATTTCCAGAAGCATAAGTTTCAAAAAAGAAAAAATATTAAAAGATTATTTAAATAAGGGAAAAAGGTATAAAAGAAAAAAAATCAATAGGGTGAACAAATCCTTCATTATTCATAAACTGATTAGGATCATTTATTTGAGTTTTAAGGGAAGTGGGAGTTTCTACATTAAAGGGTACAATTTCATTACACTTTTTGATATCATGTGTTTTACATAAATTATATATCTCCACCTTGAGATTTAATTTTTTGTTCATAAAATCCTACCAACCCTCATAATTAGAGTCATTTGAACCTTCATTGAAATGTTATCATGATTTTATGTTCCATTTTCCTTTAAAAAGTGGAGGAAGTAGTTTATTTGCAAGCCTATGGATAATTAGAATGTTCTCCAGATATGAGCATAAGTCTACAAGAATTTTATCATGAGTGATGAGTGAAAATATTCAAAATTGAGGTAATCCATGACATGGAATGTCTGATAATAATAATGTGAGGTTCATGAATTAATTAAAGGACTAGTTATATCATTTTTCATAGGGGAAAAGTAAAATAATTATTTTTTTTCATGGGAAAACAAGAAAATAAAATGTTATTTTATATTTATTTTTTAAAATTTTATTTGGCATCGATACTTGTTTAATTTTTATTCCTTGAACATTGAATAATGTAAATATTGGTGCCCTCTAATTTTCATAGTTGAGAATTTATGCTTGGGGAAAAGAATGGTTTATGTGTGGGAGAACTTTTATGGAAAATATTCTCAATAACATTACATTGAATATAAAAGTTTTAAATAAAAAATGTATTATTTTATGTGTAATTTCTACATTTTATGATTTTAGTGGTATTTGGAGCTTAAACATAAAAATATCCCATTTCTGATTTTTAGTAGTTTTAAATAATTTTTTTATTTAGGCCATTACATATTCTATACTAATAAAAATCCTGACATTGTTTCTTCTTATGATTTTACACATATTTGCCTTCATTTAATCCTGCTCGACCCTAAGCTAAATCCATTAATTGGTGGCCACATATTTTCTCACAACACAGGCCTCAAAAACTATTTACAAATCCGGAAGGTTTTAAATATGAGTTTATATATCTATGTTGGACAGCCCATGGAAGCATATATTAGATATTTAACTATATAAATAATTTATAAACAACTTTTATTGAGGATTCCATGCATAAATCATCTATTTAGATGGAAAAAAATGCATAACAATAGAAAGATATTGAATATATAAAATATTTCTGGACAGATTAAATTATCAAAATGAAATAGTCATTACTCATGCCAGACATGGAAAATTTTGAGTGAATTTTTATTAGAAATTCTCAAGAAAATATTTAAAAAAAATTATATCGGATTCCATGGGTGAATCTTCAATTGTATTGATCTAAAACGAGGTAACATATGAGGAGATATTTTGACCTATAAAAGGATAAGATCTTATCCTTCTCAAATAATTCCAATACATTCCATTCCATTGGGGGTAAATAGAGAATAGGCCAGTGGTCATGATGATTATTTAGGAATTATTTAATTTCTTCTTAATTTGGTTTTCATTTCCATGGGAAACCATATTAATTTTCTAAATTCAATTATTTCCATATCCTTATATCTCTCCTAATCCCCAGCCCCTAATACAATTCTTCTCTTTTACTCTCTGTACACTGTGACCTCATACACTAAAAAATTAGGTTTTATCTCGAGTCTTGGCTAGGGGGAGGTATGTGAAAATTTCATTTATTTTGGTCTTAAATTATAATGTTTCATTATGTTTTTATGGGCAATAGAGATGTTCATGGGTGTGGTGATCATCCACCATAACACTAGTATTAAACTCAAATATATAATTTTATTAAATATTTTCCCTCCCTTATATTGGATATATGTTCTTCATAAGTTGGAGTTGATAAATTCAACGAATGAAAAGGAATACAACAGAATCAGGTCCTGGGAGATGTCACACTCTCGATCGAGGCGTGCCATCAACCTTGGATATGGGAGGAGGTGAAATTAATATTTGAAATGAATTATATATTTCACAACACTAAATAAAATAATAGATATTCATGCATAAGATCATATAATTGAATTATCAAAACATAATCTAAACACAAAATAGAGAATGATGGAACCCACAAACCAAACAATAAAGGCCAAGATATTTCGTTACTAATATAAATATGTCATTTCATGTTAGTTTGATATTTTATTTCCTTAAAATTATATTTCCTTATTATATTAAAAAATAATACAAAATGAAGTAGTTTATGTGAATTATACTAAGTGAGTTATCAATAGGAAAAATCCCCTAATGTTAGATGACCCTGGTTAGCCTCTATGCTGCATTAGGAAAATTAAATTTATTTTTCCACACCCTATGACATGCATGTTTCATTTATCTATAGTGGATTTAAATCCTTTCATTTTTTGAAGAATAATTTATATGAAACACTTTTTTACATAAAAAAACTTTTATGTAGTGAACTGTATTTTAGATTGGTTGAAAAATTGGTTTTGACTTGGAAATATGAATCCGTTCGTACTAATGACCCAATATTCAATTAATAGATCTGTAATTGATCTGAAAAAATGATTAAATCATTATACTGGTATAATTATCCTTAAATTATGGTAATTAGAGTACACCCAGATTTCCCAATATTTTGGGAAAAACATTTCTCACATTACATCAGTCAAATTCTCCTAATTCATCCATTTTCATCTTGTTAATTTGTATTGATTTATTTCATTTTTGTGGGTATTTACATTTTAATCATATTAATTACATCAACATAAAAACTATTTTTCAACCCATTTCACTTAATAACTTTACATTTCTATCTCCCACATTATTATTTTTTTGGTTTTTTTGATTTTTTGTCCGTTTTTGGATTTTTTTCGAAAAATACTCATGGGTTCAACCTATATTTAAGGTGTCACTAGTTTAAAGTAAGATTTAATAAATAAATAAATTTTTAATTCCCTTGAAATTATCATCAACTTTAGAATCCATTTTAAAAAACTTATTATCATATCTAATAAATAAAAAATAAAAATAAAAAATAGACATAACTATTAAAAAATGAAAAACAAAACATTCAAACTAAAATTACCATTATTTTGTAGAAAATTATTTGAATACCATGAATTTTGTGAACATAGATTTTTTAAGGATTTGATTAAATATTCTAGGGTATATGGATAATTTTTAGGTATTAATTACCTTAAAGAATAAGTGGAGTTAATTGGGGAATAGTTTGACCAATTTATGAAAAATATTGTTAAGTGGATTGATTCTAGGGATGATTTTTTGTTATAAAATTTTAAATCAATGGTAATTAGAAAAATAATCATTAGTTTTTGATTAATTCAAACCCCATAGTAAATTAAAATATTTTATAACATTTTAATAAAAAATAAGGGATATTGATCATTCAATAGAAATTTTTGTGTTTGATTTTAGTATCATTAATGTTATAGAAGAACTCCCACCTCTAATGTCCAAAACCAACGAATCAAAAAAATTAATTTTAGCATCTTTAATGATGGTGGTTGAGAACAATATTATATCATGTTGTAAATTTTTATTTTCCATTGATTACTGAAGTAGAAACAAGGGCTACTAAACATAAATTTGAAGCTAAAATAAATTTGGAAGAAGATTTGGGATTGATTTAAAATAATAAAATATCTTTTAAAACTGAATTAAAAAATGTATTCCTATAACTGAGTTCCTAAAATAATATCATTTCCCCAATTTTTTATAATAATAATTTCTCAAATGAGGAGGATAACTATGAGTATCTGGATCATGTGTGATTAAAAAATCCTTTTTTGTTGCTTCCCTTTCATGAAATATTTAAATGTGTAAAATATAAAATAAATCCAATTATTGAATGAAAGAAATACATAACTATTATAGGGAATATACAAGATCATTTTTTTATATGAAGGTATTTTACTATTTTCTGAGATAGTTTTAAGTCCATAGAAAAGATTTTCTAAAATAGACATATGATAAAAAAATATTTTGTGGTTCCTAATTTCAAAATTACACCTGCTATTAGAATTTAATTTTTTTTAGTAGAGGCTGACTAGGGACTTTAAAATGGTGCTGCATTGGAGGCAAATCTTAATTTTCATGTCTGTAAAGAAATATTTTTTTTATTTCAATAAAAATGTTCTTATTTATTTTAATTTTAAAATAATGTTCTCTCACCCCATATTGTTTTTATTTTGAGTTGTTCCTTAGTATATAGTGAACTATAATAAGATGCCTCTAACATGTTATCAGTGTAGAAACAAAATATCATACTATACTGGAGATTTAATGAATTTCTATTCTGATCATAAAATATAAAATATTTTCTTAAAACATTAATATGGTAATATGATTTTGATATTTCTTATTTTATATCTATATTATTGATTAAAATAAGGATAATTACTATTTATAAATATAAGTGTGGATATTTAATCTATTAGAAAAGGAAAAAAAATTAATTAAATAGAAGTTCATTCTTCATTTGATTTTAAATTGAGTAAAAATTATCTTTCATTTTGTTACGCATTGAAACCAAATTATTATGTGTTAGTGAGTTATCATTGAAATTTAATGAATTCCAATTATCAATGAAATAGTTCCATTTAATGTGTATTTTGAAAATATATGTGCAAAAATATAAGGCATTCTGGTTGTTGAAGATAATTATAAGGTTGAATGTTTTCATAAATTTTATTAAAAATATTCTTATTTGTTTGTATGATATATTGAGTGGTGAGGTGTGTTAAAATTTCGGATCAAGTAATCTATTGGAATCAATTAGGGTATACATATTTCAAATTTAAGTTAGAGTGCTGTGATTATGAAACTAGTATGTTGTAACCTCAAGTCATGGGGAAATCTGTTTATATTCTACAAATTTTTTGTACTCTTTAATTGATTTTAAATTAATTATTTTTTTAGTATTAAATAATACTTTGGGATTAAAATTGAAATTATCACAAGTAATTTCAATTTATGTTTTCCAAATGTTAATTTCATTAAATGAGTCAACTGTATTACTCAATTTTTTATTAATTTAATACTACATGTGAACAGATTTAAAATATTATTTATCACTTTTGAACATTTTTATTTTTCTTACTACTGAAATATGTCTCTAATTATTGATTTCAACTACCTTGAGTTATGAAAAAATATTATATCATGATAATTATTGGGTTATTAGAAAATATATGTGATCTTTGAACAAATAAATAAATTTTTCTTGCCTTTTATTTGTTGGATAGTTTCTAATTTTTTTACCAAGTCATGGATAGGGAAATGATTGTATGATTATGTTGTTCACATTTTTATTTTTGTTTCATTTTCACCAAGAAATATGTGCTCATTTTCCAGTAATTTTGAATTATTTTCATGCTGATTTTCTATGTTCTATTTTATAAATCCTTTATAACAAACTATATATACCTACATGTACAGAAAAAAATATAAAATATTTTATTCTAGAAGCTTTTTTACATGTTACATTTTTTTATTTCATGATTTTTTTTCAATTATAAAATATTATTATACACTAATAAAAATATGATGACTGATTTATAAAATTATTTACATTATAATAGTTTGTGAATTGTATGGATGTGGTTAATGTCCTATTTCAGTTTGAACATTATAGAATGATGAAATAATTCACCTTATAATTTTACAATTTTTTTCTTAATTTGGTTTCACATTTATTGGTATTTAACTATTTAAATTGATGTTTTATTTAATATTTTTTATATTAATTATAATGGATACAAACAAATAAAATCAATATGTGTTATAGGTTAGTGAATTTTGTGTAGAAAATTAAGTGGAAAAATCTTCAGCTTCACATGATTTTCTCTCCTATACATGCTTTTGTTTTGATTTTATCATCGAAGAATTTTTTTTAAATTTTTTTGGGTATGATGGATGCTGAATTGTCTTATTTTTGGAAGTTTTATATCTCCCGACCTTCTAATAAGAGTAATTTTTGTGTTACTTTTTTAAATAATTCATATTGGTTGTATACTATTACAAATCGATAAGGGAGTGATGCACATGGTTTTATTTTTTATATCTGGCTGTAAATTTAATTTTTTTATGAATTATGCATGTTCTCATTGAATTTTAAAAACCTGGTATCTTTATTGATATAATGGTTTTATATTGTCCTTATTTTTTACCCATTTTCAATATTCCATATCCTATAATTGAAAATATGTTTTGAACTTATTTGTAAAATTTGTTCACCCCTTTAAGGTTCTACTATAATAGATGGGCCTCACTAACACCATAGATAACCCAACTTAATATATCCACCAGTTCCTATCCCTCCATGTACCACCAGTTTTCCCATAGACATGTTTTCTCCTCATTGGGTCCCACCATCATGCCTTAATTGGTCATCTGACTAATGAATATCGGCACAGGCCAAAAAATGTTCTTTCTAGTGTGTTTTTCCTCACTCACAGACACCCTAGGAATCTTCCTAGATGGTCACCCATCATGATCACTACTCCAGGACAAGAACACTTAGGTTTAGAGGTCAAATAATATTGGATCTCAAATATTAAGGTATCATTGTTGACATGAGTCATACAATTTAGTCATTTATTTCTTTATCATTATTGGGTGTTACATTAGACACCCCCCCTTTGAGAACGTCTTCATTATTTTAGAACCCACATATCAACCCAAGAATTGAAACATAGTTAAGGCTGGGTACCTACACTAACACCAATGTAACAACTTGGCCCCGATTAAAGCACAAACTCCATTCCTGAACATGGAAAATGGGTCCTGCCCCACCAGGTACCCCTATTTCCCCAATAGAAACGTTTTCCCCTCCCTAAGGCCCACCAACATGCCCAAACGGTCATCTGACAAATAACTGAACCCACATGCCAAAACCAATTCTTTCTAGTGTATTTTTTCTACACTCTCACACTCCTTGGAAAACTTCATAGAAGGTCACCCATCATGATCACTAATCCAGAGCAAACATGATTAATATATCTAATCAGATAGGCTCCAAAAAATAAAGATGCACATTGTTTGACATGAGTCATATAATTTAGTCATTTATTCCTTTATCATTTTAGGGGGTTTCATCAGCATCAGCTATAATATTATTTTTTACATATGGTGGAGGATTATATTTAATTTCTATAATTTACTTTCATTGAAAACACTTTATAAATCACATATTTGTTTTCCAAAATTTACCATTTTCTTGATTTTTTTTAGTTTACATTTTTTCTTTATTTTGATGATTTTTTTCACTAAATTGATCTATAAACTATTTCTTTATTACCATGGGATCAATCATTAAATATAATTTACATTGTTTTTGAATTTATCTAGGTCATCCTTTTGGAGTTATATTTTAAAATGTAATTGGTTTTTATCTTTTTTATTGGACTTTAATCTCACTTTTTTACATTTAAATGGGTTTTGAATTAAACTCTTAATCCATGAGAACATATTTGTATTTTAAATAAAACTATTAAATGAGTTAATTAATATTATTTAGAATTATTTAACGCTCTCATTCACCAATAGTTCCAAATTACTTTTTATACTGAAATATGCAATTATGTTCACTAAATTAAAAAAGGGAAAATTTGGATGAATAATTAAATTCAAAATGAAGTCAATCTATGAATTTTAAAAATATTTCAAAATAAATAATTTTTGTTAAAAAATAAACCAACTAATATAGAAATGTTATTTGTGGGTAGTTAAATCATCAATTATTAATTAAAAATTTATGGGAAAAAATAATATCCAAAATCAATTCTTAAAAATAAAATCATTTATTTCACATTAATGATGAAATATAATCCATTAAATTTGAAAATAATATTACTTGAGGTTAATGAATAAGTTATGTTTCATGGGATTTGAGGTTCTTATTATTGGATATCATATTCAAATAAGTTTAATTTATTTTATGGGTATTTTTTTTTAAAATGTGCTTTTATTGGAGAATTAATGAGACTTCGTCACTTTTATTTGAGAATGGTTATTATTTGAAATTTTTAAACAAACGATATTATTTTTATGGTTAAACAACAAAGGATCTCTTATATATTCTTTATTTGTTTCAAGAATAAAAATTTTAGTTGTTTTGATGGGACATTAATAGAAATAAAATTTCTATATTTGAGGATTAGGATTAGGGAATTAATTATTTCTATATTTCAAAGTATATTCTGAATATCAATTTTGGAAACAAATTTGGAATTTTATTATTAAATGTTGATTTTAATGTGAATGTTGATTATTTATTTTAAAAATCCCATATGCTAACTAAATTTCTTATTTTTTTAGATAAATATAATTGAAAAAAATGATTACTAATTAGGATTGATGTTATATTTTCTAGAATTATAGTTTTACCATGAAATTTTTGCCGGAATAGCTTATAAAATTAATCAAATTCTTTTAATGGGGTTTAATTTGGATTAAATAGAAATATTATTTTTAAATTAGTTTTAATTAAATATATTGAATTGAATTTTAATTTTCAAATTTTATTTCTTTAGTGGTGATTTTAATTTAATTCTTAAACATAGTTGTAAATGGTGTATTTCATGTTTTTGGACGTCTTTGGTATGCTATCAAGGCGAAAATGTTGGAGCTGGATGGGATTGTCTAATCATAAAGATTGGAGATGATTGACTTAAAATATGAAGGAAAAAATTAGGCTACCTGATATTCTCTTTATAAATGGGGGTTTTCATATCTTTTAATGGTATACTCTTCACGAATCCAAGACTATGAAGCTTACAGATGTATATAATTCCATCAATTATCGGAGATTAAGCCTGAATATGGGATGGTTTCAAGGTTATTTTTAGCCACTACACTAGGTTTCCTCTTGTTTGATCATTTTGTTATACGGTGGGATGGTATTAGTCAGAGTATTATTTCAATAATAAATATTTTTATCTTAATAATAGTGATATGTGGGTGAATCTATTATGGAACTGGTTCGAGTTAAGGGAAAGAGATCTATTAAATCTGGTTTTCAAAAATTAGTAACACCAAAGGGGGTTCGAACATAACTAAATTGTTCGATATGTAATAGGACCTTTGGATGAATTTGTTCCGAGATGTGATATCTGTTAGGAGTGTGGGGTGTGGTAAAAATGGGTTTTAAAAATTAAATGGGCTATTGGGGATGTCCATTTGAGGTAGGAGGGTGTGTAACTACCTAGGGGAAGTGTTATACTATTATTTTGTTTGTTTGTTAGGGTGGTTAGATAGATGGTTGAGATAATAAATAGTGGGAAAGATTATCTAGTGTGGGACATGATTCATTATTTTTTTCTTGTTGGAATTAGCAGGGAGGTGCCAGCATGGGTGGTTTCACCATGGGTCATGGGATAGTGGTCAACTTCCCCCATAAATCCTTATTTACCATACTCTTCTCCTCCTACATATATTTCATTTTAATTTATAGTTTTGGTAAAAAAATTACCTATATTAAATACAGAGTACAATAGATCTCTCTCTCTCTCTCATGGATCCATATATCTCTTTTATTTCTAGAACATGGTGACCCCGCTAGAGAAAATCACTATAGAGGGAAGCTAGTGAAAAGAAGGAAAAGGTAGGGGAGAACGACTATAGATACAAATAAACAAGAAGGATCCAAAATAATACATAAGAAACTACTCCTTCAACATCTCCAGGGGAGAGGCATTATAAGAGGGCATAAAAAAATCCTAATCGAGCTATGTATGGGAGAGTTCTTTAAGTATTGATTTTTTTTGTTTTTAACCATAACTATCAGACAGTGTTGTAAAATTGGGGAAACAATCACAACTTAAGTGGTTGTGTGAACATATAGAGGAGGATGATAACTACTATTAATTTTCCTTTACCATGGATTGTGTCCAATGTTACTTCAATAGAGCAGTGATGAAAACTTTTTAGTCAATACTTTTTAGCTTCTATAGTAGAAATGAATGAAAAAGTAAGACATTTGTTTGTAGAAGGAAGACCATTATTGGTCGATTTCTATATCCTCATGGGATAGATACCAGTGAAGGTTTATCCAATGCCAAGAAAATTGTCATAGGATTATTCTTGTTCTTTAGAAGGGGATTTTTAGAAAAACATAAATTTTTCTGGTTCCAAACAAGCTCTAAGGAAATGGTGGTATTACTAGAGTTGATGAGCACTCCCTCACTTGTTGTACTATTTGAGTAACCAACTAACCCCTCCTAGAGATGTTATTCATTTCCTCTCTGTGGAGAGGAATTTCGAAAGTAATGTTTCATCATCTTTTTTTTTGAGAATCGATTACAGAAAAGTTTGAAATTGGTGTACATTTAGGTTTAGATCTAGGTATCCATTATTAATCTATATAAGACGTGGAGGTGTTCCATGTAAAATGGAGAGACAATCCGAATATTGTAATTGAATAGTCTTGGCCGGGACATATTTTTGTTCATTGGAGGATGTGTAGCATGATCGCATGAGGGATTAACATGTACCTTTTGGTGTAGGAAGAAAATGATTATTGTTTTCCATCATTGAGTGTAGATGTTAATGTGTCACAAAACCTAAAAAATTCTAATAGATGATTTTATTGGATATTGGTCGATTAGAATGAAATCGCGAGTTCTTTTGTCTCTATTTTCTATAGAGTATCTGAGTGGTTGGAATGGAAAAATGGAGAGTTACTTCATATTCAATTAGAAATAGAAATAAATGATGATTCACTGGGAACTATTGTAGATGGAGTATTCAGTTTTGTATTGGATCATGACATGGCTGAGAAAAAATTATGATTCAATATGGGAGTGGCTGAAGACTGCGTTATTAGAGAAGTACAAGACCAGAAAGCTAAAGATGTAGTTTTTCTGATGACGGTGTGATAAGAATTAGTCCATATAGACTCTAGGATACATTATGTAGGAGGTTATACTAAGCATTTACTACTTAGGATAAGAGGAAACCAGATTTTATTTTTCAGATTCACAGTAATGAGGATAGTTTTAGAATTATTTAATATGATTCAATGAATGTAGGACACAAAATGAAAGATTGGAATACCAGTATCAAAAATGAGTAACATATTCTTCTCAAAATTTTCAACAGGAAGAAGAAATTTATATACCATGTTCTAACTAGTATTAAAATATTTCTTGTAATGTGAATGTCTTGGTTCTATGAAGCACCAAGCATATTTATAGAGCTAGTGAACACTTTTTGGAGCTTGAAAAGTTAAATTATAGAATTATATTTTCATTGAACTGGATGTAATTCTTTGATGGGATATATGGAAATTTTATGATCATTATTTTCTTAAACGAATTAGAGGGAGGATACAATAGGGGTGTTGGAGTAAATAAAATATAGTATGTTGGTAGGGTGGGAAGTACTTTTACCACTTTTCTTTGGGATATAGAATCCATGAATTGGAAATTTTCACTTAATATGGAGTAATGAAGAGTCGTAACTAATTACTTGGGTTAGGATGTGTGCATTTTTGAAGCTATGTTTGGAGCTTGTGGTCTTAAATGTCACAAAGTTTCATTGTATTAGAAACATTATCCACCTATATTAAATAGATAGGTGCAGAGCTCGGTGATATTTAGCATTAGTGTGATGCTGGTGATAGTATAAGGGGTAAAATGGCAAAGGAACCTACACACCAGAATGTTCTATATATTTTTTTTCCAAATTCTACTTATAAAGGATAAGAGACATAATTTCTTAATTTTGTTTCTATTGAATTCATTTGGTGGTCAGAATACACCATGGTATGAAGTTTACGAATCCATGTTTTCTCATTGAAGATAAAGTGGAAAATAAGATATATGAGTTGTTATAAGGAAATTCGGGGCCTGAGATAGCTTCTTTCCATGCAAGGGAGTACAGTTTAAACTAAGAATATTTTTGGAAAGAACTCTCCAAAAATGGAATATAGGATTATCGATCGAAGATCTAGTTTGATTTGTTTTTTTGGATAATTATGATGGGTATCATGATGAAATGATTAAAGCACTAGAAGAATGAGTGGTTAGAATGAATTTGGAGGGATATATGAGTATAAAAAAGATAGAACTCAAAATTAGAATATAAAATCAGAAAATATATAGGATACAAAGGGTTTTCATAAATTTTCACCAACTTACACTTGATTCAAGACATTGCTTATCGACCAATGCTATTTTGTAGAGTATTTCAAGGCGATGGTGGCCCATGTAAAGCCTAGTGGAATCTTGACAGCTGAAGATGATTGAACTATTTTATGGAAGGAAATTATTACTAAGGTCGTATGGTTGGATACAAGGTGGCTATTTGAAGTTACTATTTAGATATAGGGATATTGGTTAAATGAACCATGATGATACTGTTCTAGGTATTCACATGATTTATTTTTAAATAAAATACATTATTTAAATGTCTATGTCCTGATATTTTACTCTTCTTAATGGGGTTTATTGGGTAAGATTTTCCCCCTAGAAAATGGGAGAATATTGTTTCATTGATGCCTAGGCCTCCACCAAAACACCCACTAAGGTTACATATTTTAAATATTTTTTCTAGAATCTCTGCATATTTTCTATGGAAAGATACATAAGACTACAACTCATGTGGATTTCCATCTAATTGTTCATGTTGGGATGTACAAGATTCCGATGGTTGTGTTGATTGGTGGTAATGGTGGTTGTGGTAGCTATATTAGACCTCCATCATTGGATAACACCAGTTAGAGTTTTGATAGTGGTGTGGTTGATTTTGGAATAAGGGACCACTTATCTTTCTAGTGTTGGTATTTCAAATATGAGATTTTATGTTTCACCTTGAGGAAAAGGTGGGTTTTAAGGAGGTGGTAATGTTAGGAGTGTGGGTATGGGCTAGAAGATTTTGGAATAAGTGATCTGGCATGTAATGTCCCAGACCTCTCTAGTCCATTACATTATGAAAATGTGGTGTTGGAGGTGTTCCGGGAGGTCAAGGTAACTTATCCCCAAAACTTTTCCAAATTTCTAGTTTTATGAATAGTTTTTCACGTTTTATGAACTGTTCTATCAGTATGTGTATAGTGTTTCACAGATCGGTTTCACAGATCAGTTTCAAATATCGATTTCACAGATCGGTTTTAGAGATCGGTTTCATAGATCGGTTTCACATATCAGTGTCACAGATCGGTTTCACAGATCAGTTTCAAAGATCGGTTACACCGATCAGTTTCACAGATCGGTTACACCGATCGGTTTCACAGATCATTTTCATAGATCAGTTTCACAGATTGGTTTCACAGATCGGTAGGTGTATAATAACGATAGGTGGACAATGTTTCCAGATTCCTACAGATTTCCCCTTTTGATGCATCCTTTGACATAAAATACATTTAATTCCTAATTTTAAGGACTCTTAATGACAATTCAAAGGCCATAAATCCTATATTAATTATTCTTATGGCTCATGATGTTTTTACTAGGTCAAAATGTATGGTTTAATGTGATCATAATTTAATGGGGAATTAAGCATATCTGAAACCTTCACCCTATTAAATCTTCAAGTGGGATGATATATCTTCCTACATTTTTATTCCTTTTCGTTCATGGCTATGAGACACTAGAAAATTTCAATCCTTCCTATAGGATTTCAACAATCAAACTTTAATCCTTGGATTGGTTCTACTCTGTTTTGATGAAACCAAGCTGTATCGTTCAATCTTTGATATAAGGTGTGTTTTATCGTCATTCCTTTGGGGATCATATTCTCATATTTCTCATTTCCATTTTTATAGCATGTAATCTCCAGGCTTCTAATAGAGTTTATCTGGGGTTTTGGTTGGTGTAGTCGTACCACGGCATCCTCTGGTGGAAGTAGTTGTTGCGAGAGGAGGACCATGACCTGTTGTGTGGATAAAGAATGTGAGGAACTGTTTGAGGTAGGGGATTCATTGCTCCTCTTTATTTTATGTGCAACTGTATTGTTATCATGTTTAATCCCACAAGATGAAAATAAAATTAAAATAATAAATATTTTAACCAGATAAATAAATTGATATCGATCATGTGTTATTTCCCCTTGTTTTGCTAGATTGTGTGATATCTATGCTTTCATTTCTTAGCTGTTCGTTCGTGATTGAAATCGGTAAAGAATTTAAATAGGGATTAATTGATAATTGTTTGTCTTAAGATAAAGAGTCATGTAAACGAATATGGTTCTTTTTGTAATTTGATGTTAATCAAATTAGTGTAGTAAGAGTGTTTATTTATTTGTGATAACTAAATGGATAGGTTTCCCGAATTTCGATCCAACTAATTATAAATGGGTTAAACCAAGATGGATTAAAGAACTGTTGGTTGTTAAAAGATAATTTATTGTAGGGTTCTGAGTTACCCTCTTGTTTGTTTAAGGGCCTAGAGCCCAATTGTGATGATTTTGTTTTATTACTGCTTGTGTTTTAATGTGATCCTGGATGGTAGTGGTAATATGTGGAGGCATGGAGGCCCTTTTTGGTGTGGTAGTAGATGATTCCTAGAGCGGCGAGATGCATCGGTTTATGCAAGTGGGTGTTGGGGAGGACAAAAGGGATGATGGAATGGGATGGATGTGATTTTTGGATGCTTGGTAATTTTGATTTGTTGTTTATCTGCTTTTATTTTCTCCACTACACAAGGCAGTTGGTCTTACTTACCCTTATTCTGAAAGAGGCGAAGACGCACAGGGTATCCCACGTGCTTTCTGTGTTTTTCTTCTCAAGGAAGGATGGGTATATGATCATTCTATAAGAGGCAAAGACTCGACGGTTATTACATCCACTCACCGTGTTGATCCCCCCTGTGTTTAGTATCATATAATGTTTTTCTTTAATTCCTGGAAATGTGGGAATGTATTTCTATAATGAATAAATGAATAAATGGTGTTAACCAATGGGGATGGAGATACTGGAACATAATGATGAAGTTGTAATTTCTGAACGAACAATTGACATTGGGTGTGATGCTAATGAAATTTAATGTGGAATTGTTCACGGTTAATTAATGTTTAACGAATTAAATAATGTATAGTGGAACTGATAAAAAGGGAATGGAGTAATATAATAAAACTATTTAAATGATTGTATGCTTATAGGATACCTAGTCTTAGACGTAACAGCCCAGAGTCTGAGAGACGTTAGCTACGGTTGTGTCTAAGACTAGGTAATGCCCATAGTGTGGTTGTGAGATATAATATATCTTGTACCTTTTGTGTTTCTATATTCTACACCACCCTGTTAGTAAGGAAAAAGGACACCTCGGGGATTCTGAGCCGTGGGGGTTTTTCCAACATTCCAGTGGGAGGATGGATGGCTGACTACCCCCTTTGGCCTTGCTCTCTTCTCTTGGTGGTAACTTGTGCTGGTAATCACATTGGTTAGTTTTCCCAATATATGTGTGTAGAGGGATGTACTAGCTTGTGGTTATTCACACATATATATTCTGGATATAGTTTTCTGTGGACTACTATAGGTGTAATGTGTATAGGTTGTGATGGCTTGAGGAACCTTACTCGGTGTATGGGATGTAATGGATTGAGGTATAATACATGACGTAAGATACATGTTATGCATGCTGTGGTGGATCCTGTAAAATACTAGGTTACTTTGGTGTGTGGATGTGGTGGTTTTGTTGCATGAGGTGCATACTGTGGTGCTTCGACCAGATGTCTGTGGGCAAGTGTTTTTGGAGAGAGATGGTTAGGACGTGCGACATTGGGGAAAAATAGCAAACCAGGGGGGGAAGTAGTAGCGGGGTACCCTTAATATTCTTTTTTTATATGGTATATTCTTGTATGCGTTACTAGGTGAGATTTTCCATGGTGAAGTAGGGAACTTAGTATACCCGTTTAGGTGATGAGTTATTTTCACTTGTTGTTCAATGTGATTTAGAATTCTTTCTTTACATTGCACAAGAGCCTTTGGGGAGGATCCTACTGAGTATACTGTTATACTCACCCTATGTATATATAATGTGTTTTTCAGGTCACTAGGAACTGGTTGGAGATCAATATGGTTTCTGCTAGCTTGGGGTTGCAAGAGCTGTCCGGGATTGTGGTTACTATTGTTTTTTACTTTCATTTGGGTACTTTTAGTTTTTCCCCTTTCAGTTGTAGTAATTTTACATTGCATTATATACGCACACTTGGGTTTCTTTTATATTGTAGTTTTTAGTTGGAGTGTGTTGGTGTCTATCTTATATCTCTCTTCTGCATGTCTTCTCTTAGAGGTTAATGCCTCCCATTTGTATGTTTATTATACCCTCAGTGATAGTTGCCATCCCGGGGCCTACTAGAGGCGGCACTCGGGGGTCATTATCTCTCTTTTCTCTTTTCCAACCCAAGAGGGGTACACCTTTTGTGGTGGGGATCATGAAAGAGTCATATCAGAGGCACTCGTTGAGGGATAAGATGGACTTTGGAGTTAGGCACAAGTGAGGTTGCATGGGTTGGTAGGGAAACAATGTCATTCATGTTTAGAAAGTGAGGTAAACACTGGAAAAAAACTGAGACATAGGCGTTTCGGCCCCCCTATGATCTGATGTACGAACCTTTTATGTTTATAATGGCTACTAAACATGGTGATACTGGTTTTCGGGTAGAGACATAGGAAATGATCATGCATCATTCTTCTTTGTGCCTGTGTTTGAATGGGTAGAACTTGAGATAGGTTAACCTAAAATGAATAAAAGAAAACAATTAATTAATTAATATTGAGTCTTCCAATTTCCCGGTTTAGGAGATCTAACTATTTTTTATTTTATAGGTACGGATCTAGTTCGATTTCCTCATCACGTTTGCACAGAAAATGTTCAGCAGACTGTTCCACCAGATCACTGCAGGGTAGAGGTTGACGGCGACGACACTTGGAGGAAGGCACATTGAGAGTTTCAGCACCAGAGTCTGTAAAAGTATGAGGGCTCTGTTTCAGATGTATTCATGGAAGACTGGTTAGAGTAGGTCGAGATCAGATTCATTTAGATTTATGCTCGAATGGAGCAGTGGGTGTCCTTGGTTGTGACGATTCTACGTGGAGCACTGAGGTAGTGGTGGTTCTTGTTCCTTGGGGATCGTGAGGAGTCAGCAATCTCATGGGAGGAGTTCTGAGATAGGCTTAGAGTTGAGTTTCTTTCTTCGACTGTGAAGACATCTATTCTCTAGGAGCTTCTTACCCTTTGACAGGGGAGCTCCAGTGTTTGAGAGTTAGGAATCCATTTCAGGAACCTTTTACGATTTTCTTTAGACTTGCGGCCACATGAGGAGGCCAGAGGGAGGCATTTTGAAGTGGCTTTGCATCCATATATCCAGAACCAGGTCACCCCATTTATGCTGAAAACATATATGGAGGTGATGGTGAGGGCATAGGATATCGATAGGATATTTTCCAGGACCAGATCATCACGAGAGGGGAATCGAAATGATTCCTCATGAAGCAGATCTGTGCTCCGGGGTTCCTAGTTTTCAGGGTAGAAGAGTTTCCATTCAGCCGGGGATAGGTCCCAACACTTCATATCTCATTTCTCCAGAGGTAGAAACTCTTATTACAATGCCAAGGGATCAGAAGCTTGTTTTTATAGTGGTGTTCATGTCCATCAGCAGCAGTAGTTCTTGACCTTTTAGAGTGGTCATCATGCACTGGGAACTACGCTCCAGGTTCCTCCGTTGAGGCAGTTCCAGCCGAGGCAGCAGCAGCCAGTTGCACTAGCTTTAGATCAGCAGAGGGTAGATGGGCTAGACAGAGGACAACTCCATGACGCTCCCTATTCTCAGAGAATAGATCAAGGCCGTGCTCGTGGTCATTATCAGGGTTAGAGAGGCCATGAAGGAGGTCGTGGTCAGCTTCATGCTCTAGCGTTGCCAGCTCCAGATGAGCCAGACGTCGTTCGAGGTACCCTTTTCTTGTTTTCTACCTTGGTGTATGCCTTTTCTGATCCAGGAGTGACAGAATCCTTCATATCACCTACCCTTGTCCATTCGTTGGGACTTGAGGTAGGGAGGCTTCCAGTGCCCTTGTCATTGACTACACCAGTTGGAGGTCAAGCTGACTTGTTTGAAGTATGTAGAGACTATGAGCTAGTGTTGGGTAAACTCCTCTCTTGGGGAGATTTCCTATGATTACGAATACAACCATATGATGTCATCCTCAGCATGGATTAGTTGTATTCAGTGCAGACTATCGTGGATTACTTCAAGAAGAAGGTAGTTTTCATTAGTGAGGATAGAGAGCAAGTGGTGTTTGTTGGTGAGAGAGACCCTCGGATGGGTCATAGGTGTGTTCCATCCTTATCATCCATGTTGTCTAAGATGATGCTGAGTTCTTCAGAGGATCAGTAGTTGGATTTTCCTATGGTCGAAGAGGAGTACACTAATGTCTTTCCAGAAGTGGTTGTAGAAATACCCCCTCTACTAGAGATCGAGTTTGGGATCGAGCTACAGCCCGGAGTGTCTCTTATCTCTATGTCTCCATATAGGATAGACCCTTATGAGTTACGAAAGCTACTTATATAGCTTGATGTTCTGTTGTAGTGCGGTTTTTTTCGGCCAAGTGTGTCACCATGGGGTGCACCAGTTTTTCTCGTGAAGAAGGCCGACGGTAGTTTGCGGTTGTGTGTCGATTATCGTCAAATAAACCAAGTGAAAATAAAGAATAGCTATCATCTTCCATGGGCTGATAACTTTTTCGATCAACTGAAAGGTGAAAGTTGGTTCTCAAAGATCAACTTGCAGACGTGATATCATTAAATGTGTTTGAAGGATGAGGATATCCCGAAGACTGCTTTCCGTTGTCGTCATGGGCATTATGAGTTCATTGTAATGCTATCTGGTATGACAAATTCTCCAGATGTATTCATGGGATTGATGAATGATGTGTTATGTGAGTTCCTGGAAACGTTCTTTGTAGTTTTCATCGATGACATCCTTGTGTACTCTAAATCTGAAGAGGAGCATACAGAGCATCTATAAGACGTTTTGGGAGTTCTTTGCCAACGTCAGATGTTCGGGAAGTTGTCGAAGTGTGAGTGTTGGGATCGAGAAGTCCATTTCTTGGGGTATGTTGTGTCCCAACAGGGAGTAGATATGGATCCATGGAATATAGAAGCAGTTGTATCTTGGCCAGTCCCCAAGACAGTGTCAGAGGTGTGATGTTTCCTTGGTCTCGCAGGCTACTATAGCAGGTTCGTGGCCAATTTTTCATGAGTTGCGACTCCTATGACACCTTTCACAAGGAAGGATATGGCATTCATATGGACTGATCAGTGTCAGGCAGCTTTCGAGTATCTAAAGGAGAAGTTAGTAAGTTCTTCAATCCTTTGTCTTCCCGCTGAGGGAGTTCAGTTTGATGTTTTCTGCGATGCTCCACATCTGGGTTTAGGCTATGTTCTCATTCAGCAAAGGTCAGTTGTTTCTTATGGGTCTTAGTAGTTACATCCCCATGAACGCAACTACGCCACCCATGAACTTGAGTTGGCAGCCGTGGTGTTTTTTCTAATGTTTTGGAGACATTAACTCATTGGTGAGCGCTTTATGGTTTTCACCGATCATAATAGTTTGAGGTATGTTTTCTGCCAGCGTTACTTGAACATATGACAGTGTCTGTGGATGGATTTCTTACAGGAATATGACTTTGAAATATCATATATGCCTAGAAAAGGGAATGTTGTAGCTGATGCACTGAGTCAAAAGTCTTGTAGTGACGCTGTGCATCAATATAGTGATGCCTGGAGAGTAAGGGAAGAATTGTCAGTATTACATCTTGATATGGGAGAAGTTGGAGGGTAGAGGTTTTCTTTTTCAGATGATGGTACAGTCATCCCTGATGCAGAAGGTGGAAGAGTACCAATTGGGTGGTCAAGAGGTGGAGGTCTGGAGAGACCGAGTTGTTTGTGGTGAGGCCCATGATGGTTGGACTAAAAATTAATAACACTGACTGTTGTATCATGGAATGAATTTTGTTCTTTTGAAGATGCATGATATGGATCTTAGTGAGTTTCATAGTTTGCCTTTAGCAGTGCACCTTGGTGTGACAACAATGTACCGAGCCTTAAAGATCTAGTTTTGGTTGTCTAGGCTGAAGCGTGCCATTTTAGAGTTTGTGTCTCAATGGTTAGTCTTCCAAAAGGTGAAGGTCGAACACCATGTTCTTAGTGGTCTTCTCAAGCCATTAGAGATTACTCATTGGAAGTGGGAGGACATCTCAATGGACTTTGTTACTGGTTTACCTCATGCTCTGGGAGGGAATGATGCTATTTGGGTGGTAGTGGATTATTTAACAAAATCGGCCCACTTCATTGCGATCAAGGAGTCGACCTCAGTGGAAGTTTTGTTGAGGCAGTATCTAGAGGAGGTGGTGAGACTTCATGGAGTCACTAGGACTGTCATTTTTGATCGAGATCTTCATTTTACCTCCAGGGTTTGGAGAGGTCTCCAACATGCATTCGGTTCTCAGCTATTCCATAACACTGCTTTTCATCCTCAAATAGATGGTCAGACAGAGTGAACCGTCCAGAAACATGAAGACATGTTACGATCTTGTGTTCTCGATTTTGGAGGTTCATGGATGAGGCACTTACCCATGGCGGAGTTTTCTTAAAATAATAGTATTCACTCCACCATCGGTATGGTGCCGTTTGAAGCCTTGTATGGCCGTATTTTCTATTCTCCGTTGTGCTGGAATGGGGTTGGAGAGTCAGCAATTCTCGGACCGGAACTAGTGAAGATTACAACAGAGATGGTCCAGGTGATTCATGAGAGGATGAAGACTGCCCAAGATTGTCAGAAATTATATGCTGATCAAAGGAAGAGTCCCATGGAGTTTATTATTGGGGGTCATGTGTTTCTAAAGGTGACTCCCTGTAGTAGGTAGCAAAGGTTTGGTCGTGGAAGTGTGCTTTCTCTCCGGTTTGTTGGGCCTTTCGAGGTGTTAGCTCGTGTTGGAGATGTGGCGTATCGAGTAACACTTCCCCCATAGATGAGTCAGACACATGATGTTTTACATGTATCAAAGCTTCGTCGTTATCTTCATGATGACTATCACATCATCGATTGGGGGGAGATCGATGTTGATGATGATGCAACCTTTGAGAAGCGACCTATGGAGATCCAAGACCGCAAGGAGAAGGTGTTGTGCAGGCGTTCTATCCCCTTAGTTTGTGTCTTGTGGTGACATAGTGGCATGGAGGAGAGTACCTGGGAACGTGAGTCACAGATATGTGCTCAATACCCAGAGTTGTTTGATGTGTAACTCTTTTCTTGTAACGATGTTCCCATTGTGGTTATACCTTTCATGTTTTATTTACGATATTCTTTTGTTGCTTTTGTGGCATGCTCTCTTTTGAGAGGTATCTTGATGGGTGGTTGTTCAGACCCCATTTATTTTGCTGGGTTTTGAATTCTTGAGGATGATAATGTTTTGAGAGGTATCTGATGCAATGGACTAGACCTCTCCAGTCAATTACTTTGTGAAAATGTGGTGTTGGAGGTGTTCCGGGAAGTCAAGGTGACTTATCCCCAACACTATTGCAAATTTCAAGTTCAGTGAACTGTGTTTCCAGTTTTATTAACTGCTCTATCTGTAGGTGTACAATATTTCATAGATCGGTTTCACAGATCAATTTCACAGATCGGTTTCACAGATCTATTTCATAGATCGGTTTCATAGATCAGTTTCGTAGATCGGTTTCACATATCGGTAGGTGTACAGTAACTGTAGGTGAATAGTGTTTCCATCATCCTACAGTTTTTCCCCTTTTGACTCTTCCTTTGACTTAAAATACATTTAATGCCTTATTATAAGGACTCTTAAGGCCGATTCAAAGGCCATAAATCCTATATTAATTATTCCTATGGCTCGGGATGTTTTTAATTGGTCAAAACATGTGGGTTAATGCAATCTTCTTTTAATGGGGAATTAAGCATATCTTAAACCATCACCCCATTAAATCTTCAAAAGGGCCAAGGTATCTTCCTCCCTTTTTCTTCCTCTTTTTTCTTATCTATGAGATTCTATAACCTTTCAATACTTCTCGTAGGAGTTGCACAATCATACTTTACTCCTCGGATTGGTTCTGCTCTATTTTGACGCAACCGAGTTGTATCAGTCAATCTTCGATATAAGGTATGTTTTATCATTGTTCCTTACGGGATCATATTCTCCTACTTCTCCTTTCCATTTTTTTATCATGTAATCTCCATGCTTCTAATTGGGTTTTTGTTGGGGTTTGGTTGGTGCAGTCGTACCGTGGCACCCCCGGGTGGATGCAGTTGTCATGGGAGGAGGATCATGACATTGTGTTTGGATAAATAATGCGATGAACTATGTGAGGTAGGGGATTCGTTGATTCTGTTTCTTTTACATGCAACTGTATTGTTAGCATTTTAAATCCCACTGGATGACAATGGAATTGACATAATAAATATTTTAACCGGATAAACAAATTGATATCGATCATATAATATTGCTTCTTGTTTTGCAAGATATTGTGTTATCTATGCTTGATTTTCTTAGCTGTTCATTATTAATGGAAATTAGTAAAGAACACAAATTGGGATTAATTGATAATTATTTGGAAAAAGATAAAGATTCATGTAAAAAAATCTGGTTCTTGTTGTAATTTGATGTTAATCAAATTAGTGCAGTAAGAATGTTTATTTATTTGTGATAACTTACTGGTTTGGTTAACCGAACTTGGAACCAGCGAATATTAAATTTTTTAACCCAAGATGGATAAAATAACTGGGGGTTGTTAAAAGATAATTTCTTGTAGGGTTTTGAGTAACCCTCTTGTTTTTTAAGGGCCAAGAGTGTAACAGCCCAAGAATTTATGAAAAATATTCTTTTTAATTTCATTAATGTATTGTGTTGTACGCAACACAAAAAGGATCTTGCACAACACACATCCTTGACTTGCCTTGCATTACACGCAATCGCAAACTTCCTCGATAGCGTGTGTAGTACGTAATACTGAGTTTCACGAAACAACGATATGCTATTAAAATATTATTAAAACTAGCCGTTATGAATAGTAATAACCACTTTTTAAATTTTAGAAAATTTATCTCTCAAAATGGACTTTATTTTTGGATTCGGTGTATCGAATTTAGCCAAAGGTGGAATTTTGGTACTTTTCGGATAACTTTCATATTCTGATGAATAGTGAAAATTACTAAATTGTAATTAAAAACAACTTTTTAAATCGAAATAATTAATAGTGATAAATTATTAATTTGAGTGGTTTTAAAGTATATTTAGAATATATTTTTACAATTTAATACAATGTTGGTCATTGGTTGTAATTTCACATTTAAACCAGACATAATCAAGTGTCAATCTTTTGATAGATATTGTTTCTTAAAAACACGCTATTTGTTTTAACAACGGGATTTAATTATAAAATTAATTAATGAAACTTCTATGTTATGAATTTGGTAAAATAGACTTCATTTTTGAATTCGGAATATGAAATATAGCTTAGGATGAAATTTTGGCATTTTTCTGAAAACCTTCAATTTTTGATGAATAGTGAAACTACTAAGTGGTAGGTTAAAAATTGAATTTTGCATAAAACTTAATTTTACCGCATCTGTGAATGGAATTTCGAAAATCCGACAGACACAGTTAATATCAAGGACTAAAATGTGGTTCAATGAGATGAAAATAATTTTTGGTGAATAGTAACTTTTTACTTTTTTTACCACGGTTAATAGTAAATAGGGCAATTAAGGGTATATATGATATTACTATTACCCTAACACATGTCCTAATTCTATTGGATATGTGTAATTCGACCAAAAACAACCTTATGAATATAATATGACCATTTAGGTCCACTTTGATTAGATTATGACATTTAATATTATTTTATTTAATGAATAGTTAAAATAGTTAAAATAAAAGTTTAATAATTAAAACATTTTTAATATGGGGTTATACATAATATAAATTCGACTATAAATATTCCTTAGAAATCTAAATAGATTTCCTACATAATGATATTTTATTTATAATTTTTATACTTTAAATAAATTAATTTATTTATGACACAACGATGATGCAGTAATTACTCTTTTAAGGAAATGTTAACATAATTGATGTTATAAATACTCAAATAAATGTAATTTGAGACTTTTTATGAATTACACTAATTTTCTAGGTTACTATGATATATTATTGTTGATTTAATCAACTTGGATCGAAAATATAATTCTGTTATGACTTTCACAAAAATCATATATCAAATAGTGTCAAAATTGACACAAAATAGTTTTTAAATAAAATATTATATTATTAATTGTTATTTTATTCCTAAAAATCTAAGGTTCGGCCAAATGACTTAGATAAGGATATATATATTATTAATAAACAATTTGGGGTTCGTTTGGCATGTTATAGTAAGTGTATTAACCATATAGTGAAAGAAAACAAAAAGACACGGTAAAAGTTAAATTATTTAACTTAGAGTTAAATCTAATTGATAAGGTTAAAATAATAACCTAAACTTGTCTAAATCTTATTGGTTGATATTATTTCGACCCTTCCCCACTTTAGCTTCGAAATAAGACCCTTTGGAACCATTATAAACCGATTTTGACATTAATATAAAATAATATTTTGAGGTATTCCTAAGGTGCCCCTCTCCTCCCTTATAAAAGGACACCTCCTCCCCCTCCTCCTCACACCAAATTGAGCACTCATGCTCGGCCAACCCCTGCCAAAATCCCTTCTCCACTTCCCTAGAATAATCCTAGAGGTCCTGGTCTTCTTCAAAGACCAATCTTAGTTCCCTAAGTGAAGGATTCAAAGAGGCGTTTCAATGAAGAGGTAATATCCATTACCGATCTTTTCAATTTCTTTCTTCTTCAACTTCTTCTTCTTTAATTGTTTCATGATAAAGTAATAACATCAGTATTTCTTATATACTGATATGTTATTATAAATATGAAACAACAATAATTAACCTTCTATCCATCCTACGGAGAAAGGAAATCACCGCGCGTGCGTACGTACGGAATACCGTCTCCACGCCGTGGTGTAATCTATTTTCCACCACCACCTTACATGGATGGGTATAATGGTGTAAAGAATAACTATACATAGTTATTACAACATCATATTGATTCTGATATATTGTATAATCCACTCCAATTCAATTCAATATTTATGGAAATGATATCATCGCTCGTGCGTACGTACGGACTACCGTCTCCACGACGCGATGAGATTCATTATCCATGTTAACCATTTAAGAATGATTATAAAGTATATATAAGAAATAATAATGAAATATATGACATTATAAAGCTACTGGATTTATGTATATATATATATATATGTATTTCATCTACTTACTTCCATTCAAGACAATAAGGAAAGGAAAACAGCGTTCATGCGTACGTACGGACTACCGTCTCCATGAACGGTGTTTTTCATTTCATTTATCTATCTATTATATATATATATATACTGAATATATATGATATATAAATCATATTTTATATTATGGAAGTAAGTAAATCATGATATAAGTAATAATAATTTCAAGAACAACAAGTCAAAACACCTACGATAAATGAAACGATTTTACCCAAAACGCTTCTTTAACATTGAATTTACAAAAGAACGGGTAATATAATGTCATAAGTGAACCATATATGATATCATAACAATGAATATGATTCTGTAATAATTCAATGACATTATTTAAACCATTATACAGGAGCTTCGGACACGTACACAGCAAATCGGACCTATGGTAAGGGAAATATCACAATCTCATTTTTATCCGAGATTGTTTATACTTTGGTATTTACTGGGGTGTATTTTATCATCCACATCCATGTTTCCTCAATATGTAATATTATTTCCATCCAACTACAATTTTTTAAATCCAATTTTACCCTTCGGTGAGTTTTTAGTAAAAAATTATGAAAGGAATCTTTTGACGTTTTTCATACGAGGTGCTTTTTGACTTTTCCAACAAAAGTACGAAGAATGTTTTTTTTAACTTATACGGCATGAATGGATTTCTAAAAAATTATTTCCAAGAAGCTTCCTTTACAAGTATTAAATTGTATTTTTAATCAACTTCTTTTAGTTTAAAATTGTATGACATGTTAAGAAAGGAAAAGTGTTTTTGAAGGAGAAAGGATATTTTCCTCAAGAATGAAGTTCAAGTGTTTTATCAAAATTATTTTCCATCTAACATAATAAAGGGTTCTATTTTTATCCCTATTATTACATTGATTTGATCATTTTGTGATGGAATTATTTTTATTAATTCCTTTATCTTATATTAATTGATTTATGATGTCATGATGTTTCAAGAATCCCATTTTTGTTACATGTGTTATGCGATGATGTATGTTTTATGATTATGTGGCACACATAAGAAAGGATTCATTATAAGATGGGTGGGACCTATATCTCCCTCCAATGCATTGAGTAAAGATTTTATATCTCATGAGATAGACATGGCTGGAATGGTAGGTTATACCGGTTCAGTGAAACAGGACTGAAACGAGGGTTACTCGATTCAGAAAGGGACTTTGTCCACTAAGATAGTCTTGACAATGAGTCTTGACTAACAAGAAATGATTCTCTATGATTATGTGTGAATGCCACAAAGTTTCATGTTTTAAGTTATGATTATCGTGATTACATTTCACTACCATGATTTATCCCATGTTATGAAATTATCCTCTCTTTTGCAGGTTATGATTTCCAAAATGTTATGTTCTTATGAATATGATGTGATTGATATTTCTTTTGTTTACCCTTACTGAGCATTTGAGCTCACCCTTTTATATTTTCTTTTCCCCAGGATATAAAGAAAGGTTTTAGGTAAAAAAAAGTAAGATCTTTATGGGAGATGTTGAAGATCTTTCACCACGATTAGAAGATTTTATTTCGAGTTTCCAAAGACACTAAACTATTATGATCCTTATGTGTGTGTTTTTGTTATGTACTAAGTATTCCGCAAATGTAATTTCAAGTCCATGTACGTCAGGCTTTGGGTCTCTACAGTTGGTATCAAAGGAAATGTTTAGTCAACCTTTGGAAACTAGGATGCGAGAACTTTAGTGAGATCCCTAGAGATATTTATAAGGTTTGTCTAGGGATGTCCCTAAGGATAAGTATACGTATGGGATACAGTCCTATAACTACAGTAACGATCTTAGAATTTAACCTAAGAAGTTAGATATTGAGGATACTCCCCCTTTATAATGTTGTTTTCCCTAGCATGATTTTTTCCTCTCACACTATTCTTTTTGGGTTTTAGACGATGGCTAGAACCCGAAGGAACCGTGTTGGTCAATGCAATGGACAATGCAATAATTTCCCTCCTGAAAAAACAAATGTTATGGGAGATGGAGTGCAAAATCTTATTTCTATACTTACACAAGCTATGAATCATTCTGGAGTTCCAAATGAGCAGAGAAGGGAACAATATTCTATTGAGTCCTTCATGAGGCAGCGCCCACCTTCTTTCAGTGGGACTTCTGATCCACTTGTTGCTGAACAATGGATCAGTACCACTGAAAAGATATTTTCAGTTCTTCACGGTTCTGAACATGATAATGTCATCTTAGCAGTATATCGTTTGGAAGGTGAAGCTGATCAATGGTGGAATCTTATCAAGAATACGAGTCCAAGAGATGAAATTGAGTCCATGGAATGGGATGAGTTCAAGAACTTGTTTTTCAGTAAGTACTTCCCTCGTATTCTTCGAACAAAGATGGAAAAGGAGTTTCTTGAGCTGAAGCAGAAGGATGATGAATCTGTTGGTATATACGAATCGAATTTTACAAGACTTGCAAGGTATGCATCTGGCATTATCATCCAACCTGAAAGTAAAGTTGATCGATTTTTCAGTGGCTTAAAACCAAGTCTTCGAAGGGAATTGGCTATAAGAGACTTCAGTAGCTATGAAGAAATTGTGCGTTGTGCTATCAAGGTAGAAATGGAAGTTGGTGTTACATATCCTTCTCATGGTTTTGACTAGAAACGAAAGATGGAGTTCAAGGAGAAATCTCAGAATAATGGTGAAAAGAAAATGAATGTTTCCTTATGCTCAAAGTGTGGAAAGAAGCATGATGGAGATTGTCTTAAAGGGACTAGAAAATGTTTTAAGTGTGGAAAAGAAGTTCATCGAGTAGATGAGTGTCGAAGTAATGGAAAAAGGGTTTCTAATGATGTGAATAAAGCAAACACTGCAGAGAACGCACCACCAGCACTTCAATGCTTCAAGTGCAAGGAAATGGGGCATTATTCTAATAAATTCCCTAATCCAAGGGTTAGTGATGATCGACATGAGCAAACTCTTAAGGCAAAGGATAAAGGGAAGTCACATGTGATCACTATTGGCGATGTTGAATATGACAACGATGTGGTGGAATGATTAAGTGTTTATGTAATGGGATTCCAAAATAATGTTGTATCATGGAGTATTGGAATATTTGTGTATTGGTCTAATGTGGTATTCAAAGTGATTGAGATATTTTTGGAAATAAGACGATATGCGCATAATGAAGGGAAAATGAGAAAATGAAATGTTTAACAGTATTCATGAGCTCATGATTGATATAAGGACTAAGTGATATCATGGTTTGAGTATATAGAATTTTGAGGATTATGTGGAAAGAGTTAACTTTTAATATAATTCATGTTTTCACTAAGGTTCAATGGGTATTCAAGAGAATACATGATTAAGGACTTTGAATGTTTATAATGTGACCAACAAGACATATCTTATGATATATGGGGATCAACGATGGTATTAAATCTCTGGTAATCGTTTTCACTATATTATGAGAGTGGACTGCAGTATTATGGATAAGCCTAAAGATTAGAATGGATTATGTTGGACATAAGTTAGTATTGTTTAAGGATAGAAGATTTTCGATATTATTGATGGGATGTTATAGTAATATAGCTTTAGAAAAAGGACAACCTGCAGGACGGGCGACAACCCATCGCTTCGGACAAGGCTGTGGGAATCGAACCCACAACCGAAGTGAGACTGGCCTTTATCGCCTACCACTGGCCTACAGGAAGTCCATGTTTAGTAGAAACTAGTTTTATTATATGACATATGATGTATAAGTCCATTTTAGGAACCATATATGATTAATCTCACTATAGATGGACTTATGTATTTTTTTGATAACTTTTCTA
Source organism: Viscum album (assembly GCA_963277665.1). Classification (NCBI taxonomy): domain Eukaryota; kingdom Viridiplantae; phylum Streptophyta; class Magnoliopsida; order Santalales; family Viscaceae; genus Viscum; species Viscum album. The sequence continues at coordinate 1,614,018,819 of OY728151.1, forward strand.
ACCTTTTGTTTGAGACAGACGGAATGACCCATCATTCTATCACATGATCTGCTAACACATCATGAATGAAAAATTCAACTTCATTTCTTTAAGAGATGAAGTGGAAATTGTCCAAAGAACGACAAACGGTGAGACTATACCAAAATCACGAAAGTATTTCTTCTAATTCCAATTTCATCAACTTTAGGGAAATGATCTTGAAAACCAAAAATGTTGTCCTAGTGATCTTATACCTGATGAATCGGATGGTACCTTAGATCGTCAAAAATTTATGGATTTGTGATTTTTTGGCTTTTCCATAGCCATGTTCTCTACCACTCTCCATCAGAACATGATGGTCAGATTTTTCTTCCATATCCATATTTTCACCTATGTGGAAACCCAGTGATTAGTTTATTTGGGTAACCGTTACGTTTCATACTTTCGTTTTTAAAGATTGGTTTTGGTATTCCTTTTTACGATGTGGGTTTCTATTAAAGAAACTTTCGAATAGTAAACCATTTATAACCCCGACGAATTTCGAGGGCGAAATTCATTTTAAGGGGGGTAGAATGTAACAGCCCAAGAATTTATGAAAAATATTCTTTTTAATTTCATTAATGTCTTGTGTTGTACGCAACACAAAAAGGATCTTGCACAACACGCATCCTTGACTTGCCTTGCGTTACACGCAATCGCAACCTTCCTCGATAGCGTGTGTAGTACGTAATACTGAGTTTCACGAAACAATGATATGCTATTAAAATATTATTAAAACTAGCCGTTATGAATAGTAATAACCACTTTTCAAATTTTAGAAAATTTATCTCTCAAAATGGACTTTATTTTTGGATTCGGTGTATCGAATTTAGCCTAAGGTGAAATTTTGGTACTTTTCGGATAACTTTCATATTCTGATGAATAGTGAAAATTACTAAATTATAATTAAAAACAACTTTTTTAATCGAAATAATTAATAGTGATAAATTATTAATTTGAGTGGTTTTAAAGTATATTTAGAATATATTTTTACAATTTAATACAATGTTGGTCATTGGTTGTAATTTCACATTTAAACCAGACATAATCAAGTGTCAATCTTTTGATAGATATTGTTTCTTAAAAACACGCTATTTGTTTTAACAACGGGATTTAATTATAAAATTAATTAATGCAACTTCTATGTTATGAATTTGGTAAAATAGACTTCATTTTTGAATTCGGAATATGAAATATAGCTTAGGATGAAATTTTGGCATTTTTCTGAAAACCTTCAATTTTTGATGAATAGTGAAACTACTAAGTGGTAGGTTAAAAACTGAATTTTGCATAAAACTTAATTTTACCGCTTCTGTGAATGGAATTTCGAAAATACGACAGACACGGTTAATATCAAGGACTAAAATGTGGTTCAATGAGATGAAAATAATTTTTGGTGAATAGTAACTTTTTACTTTTTTTTACCACGGTTAATAGTAAATAGGGTAACTAAGGGTAAATATGATATTACTATTACCCTAACACATGTCCTAATTCTATTGGATAGGTGTAATTAGACCAAAAAAAACCTTATGAATATAATATGACCATTTAGGTCCACTTTGATTAGATTATGACATTTAATATTATTTTATTTAATGAATAGTTAAAATAGTTAAAATAAACGTTTAATAACTAAAACATTTTTAATATGGGGTTATACATAAGATAAATTCGACTATAAATATTCATTATAAAGCTAAAACGATTTCCTACATAATGATATTTTATTTATAATTTTTAGACTTTAGATAAATTAATTTACTTATGACACAACGATGATGCAGTAATTACTTTTTTAAGGAAATGTTAACATAATTGATGTTATAAATGCTCATATAAATGTAATTTGAGACTTTTTATGAATTCCACTAATTTTATAGGTTACTATGATATATTAGTGTTTATTTAATCAACTTGGATCGAACATAGAATTCTGTTATGACTTTCACAAAAATCATATATCAAATAGTGTCAAAATTGACACAAAATAGTTTATAAATAAAATATTATATTATTAATTGTTATTTTATTCCTAAAAATATAAGGTTCGGCCAAATGACTTAGATAAGGATATATATATTATTAATAAACAATTTGGGGTTCGTTTGGCATGTTATAGTAAGTGTATTAACCATATAGTGAAAGAAAACAAAAAGACACGGTAAAAGTTAAATTATTTAACTTAGAGTTAAATCTAATTGATAAGGTTAAAATAATAACCTAAACTTGTCTAAATATTATTGGTTTATAGGATTTCGACCCTTACCCACTTTAGATTCTAAATAAGACCCTTCGGAACCATTATAAACCGATTTTGACATTAATATAAAAAAATATTTTGAGGTATTCCTAAGGTGCCCCTCTCCTCCCTTATAAAAGGACACCTCCTCCCTCTCCTCCTCACACCAAATTGAGAACTCAAGCTCGGCCAACCCCTGCCAAAATCCCTTCTCCACTTCCCTAGAATAATCCTAGAGGTCCTGGTATTCTTCAAAGACCAATCTTAGTTCCCTAAGTGAAGGATTCAAAGAGGCGTTTCAAAGAAGGGGTAATATCCATTACCGATATTTTCAATTTCTTTCTTCTTCAACTTCTTCTTCTTTAGTTGTTTCATGATAAAGTAATAACATCAGTATTTCTTATATACTGATATGTTATTATAAATATGAAACAACTATAATTAACCTTCTATCCATCCTACGGAGAAAGGAAATCACCGCGCGTGCGTACGTACGGAATACCGTCTCCACGCCGTGGTGTAATCTATTTTCCACCACCACCTTACATGGATGGGTATAATTGTGTAAAGAATAACTATACATAGTTATTTCAACATCATATTGATTCTGATATATTGTATAATCCACTCCAATTCAATTCAATATTTATGGAAATGATATCATCACTCGTGCGTACGTACAGACTACCGTCTCCACGACGCGATGAGATTCATTCTCCATGTTAACCATTTAAGAATGATTATAAAGTATATATAAGAAATAATAATGAAATATATGACATTATAAAGCTACTGGATTTATGTATATATATATATGTGTATTTCATCTACTTACTTCCATTCAAGACAATAAGGAAAGGAAAACAACGTTCATGCGTACGTACGGACTACCGTCTCCATGAACGGTGTTTTTCATTTCATTTATCTATCTATTATATATATATATATATACTGAATATATATGATATATAAATCATATTTTATATTCTGGAAGTAATTAAATCATGATATAAGTAATAATAATTTCAAGAACAACAAGTCAAAACACCTACGATAAATGAAACGATTTTACCCAAAACGCTTCTTTAACATGGAATTTACAAAAGAACGGGTAATATAATGTCATAAGTGAACCATATATGATATCATAACAATTAATATGATTTTGTAATAAGTCAATGACATTATTTAAACCATTATATAGGAGATTCGGACACGTACAAATCAAATCGGACCTAAGGTAAGGGAAATATCACAATCTCATTTTTATCCGAGATTGTTTATACTTTGGTATTTACTGGGGTGTATTTTATCATCCACATCCATGTTTCCTCAATATGTAATATTATTTCCATCCAACTAAAATTGTTTAAATCCAATTTTACCCTTCAGTCAGTTTTTAGTAAAAAATTATGAAAGGAATCTTTTGACGTTTTTCATACGAGGTGCTTTTTGACTTTTCCAACAAAAGTACGAAGAATGTTTTTTTTAACTTATACGGCATGAATGGATTTCTAAAAAATTATTTCCAAGAAGCTTCCTTTACAAGTATTAAAGTTTATTTTTAATAAACTTCTTTTAGTTTAAAATTGTATGACATGTTAAGAAAGGAAAAGTGTTTTTGAAGGAGAAAGGATATTTTCCTCAAGAATGAAGTTCAAGTGTTTTATCAAAATTATTTTCCATCTAAGATAATAAAGGGTTCTATTTTTATCCCTATTATTACATTGATTTGATCATGTTGTGATGGAATTATTTTTATGAATTCCTTTATCTTATATTAATTGATTTATGAGGTCATGATGTTTCAAGAATCCCATTTTTGTTACATGTGTTATGCGATGATGTATGTTTTATGATTATGTGGCAAACATAATAAAGGATTCATTATAAGATGGGTGGGACCTATATCTCCCTCCAATGAATTGGGTAAAGATTTTATATCTCATGAGATAGACATGGCTGGAATGGTAGGTTATACCGGTTCAGTGAAACAGGACTGAAACGAGGGTTACTCGATTCAGAAAGGGACTTTGTCCACTAAGATAGTCTTGGCAATGAGTATTGACTAACAAGAAATGATTCTCTATGATTATGTGTGAATGACACAAAGTTTCATGTTTTAAGTTATGATTATTGTGATTACATTTCACTACCATGATTTATCCCATGTTATGAAATTATGCTCTCTTTTGCAGGTTATGATTTCCAAAATGTTATGTTCTTATGAATACGATGTGATTGATATTTCTTTTGTTTACCCTTACTGAGCATTTGAGCTCACCCTTTTATATTTTCTTTTCCCCAGGATATAAAGAAAGGTTTTAGGTAAAAAAAAAGGAAGATCTTTATGGGATATTTTGAAGATCTTTCACCACGATTAGAAGATTTTATTCTGAGTTTCCAAAGACACTAAACTATTAAGATACTTATGTGTGTGTTTTTGTTATGTACTATGTATTCCGCAAATGTAATGTCAAGTCCATGTACGTCAGGCTTCGTGTCTCTACAAAGAGCCCAATTGTGAAGATGTTTGTTTTACTGCTGCTTGTGTTTTAATGTGATCCTGGATGGTTGTGGTAATATGTGGATGCATGGAGGCCCTTTTGGTTATGGTAGTAGATGACTCCTAGAGTGGCGAGATGCATCAGTTTATTCATGTGGGTTTCTGGGAGGACACCAGGGATGATGGAATGGGATGGATGTGATTGTTGGATTCTTGGTAATTTTGATTGGTTTTTTATCTGCTTTAATTTTCTGCACTGCTCAAGGAAGCTGGCCTTACATACCCATCTTCCTAAAGAGGCAAAGACATGCGGGGTATGCCACGTGCTTTCAGTGTTTAGCTTCTCAAGGAAGGATGTGTATATGGTCTTGCTATAAGTGGAAACGACTCAATAGGTAGTACATCTACTCACCATGTTGAGCCCCATTGTGTTTAGTAGCATATAATGTTTTTCTAGAATTCCTGGGAATATGGGAAAGTATTTCTATAATGAATAATTGAATAAATGGTGCTAACCCATGGGGATGGAGATTCTGGAACAGAATGATGAGATTTCAATTTTTGAACTAACAATTGACTTTATTTGTGATGCTAATGAAATTTAATGTCAAATTGTTCATGTTTAATTAATGTTTAAAGAATTAATTAACATACAATGGAACTGATAAAAAGGGAATGAAGTAATCTAATAAAACTATTTAAATGATTGTCTATACCTAGTCTTAGAAGTAGCAGCCCAGAGTCTGAGAGACGTTAGCTGCAGTTGTGTCTAAGACTAGGTAATTCCCATAGTGTGGTTGGGAGATATAATATATCCTTTACTTTATGTTTTTCTTTACATTACTCCACCCTTTTAGTAAGGGCAACTGACACCCCAAGGATTCTGAGCCTTGGGGGGTGTTTTTTCCAACATTCCAGTGGGAGGATGGATGGATGACTACCCCCTTTGTCCCCGATCTCTTATCTTGGTGGTTTCATGTGATGGTAGGCACATTGAAGAGTTTTCCACATATATGGGTGTAGAGGGATGTAATGGCTTGTGGTTATTCACACACATATATTTTGTATATATTTTTCTATGGACTACTATTTGTGTAACGTGTATAGGTTGTGATGGCTTGAGGATCCTTACTCACTGTATGGCCTGTAATGGATTGAGGTATAATAACCGACATATGATACACCTTATGCAAGCTGTGGTGTCTCTTGAAAAATACCAGGTTACTTTGGTGTGTAGACATGGTGGTTTTGTTGCATGAGGTGTATATTGTGGTGCTTCACCCAGGTTTCTGCGGGCAAGCCTTTTTGGAGAGAGATGCTCAGGGCGTGCGATGTTGGGAAAAAGAGGAAAACCAGTGGGGAAGTAGTAGTGGGGTACCCTTGATATTATTTATTATATGATATATTCTTGTATGAGTTACTTGGTGAGAGTATCCATGGTGATGTTGGGAATTTACTATACCTATTTAGGCGACGAGTTAGTTTCAGTTGTTGTTCATTGTGCTTTTGCATGCTTTATTTACATTGCATGAGAGGATTCGAGGAGGATCCTACTGAGTATACTATTATACTCACCCTATGTATATATAAACTGTTTTTCAGGTCACTTGGAGAAGGATGGGGATCAAGCTGGTTTCTACTAGCTTGGGGTTTCAGGAGCTGTTCGGGCATGTGGTTGCTGCTATTTTTACTTTCCATTGGGAACTTTCAATTTTTCTTCTTTTAGTTGTATTACTTTTTCATGGAATTACATACGTGCACTTGGGTTTGTTTTATATTTTAGTTCTGAGTTGGAGTTTGTTGGTGTCTATCTTATCTCTCTCTTCCGCATGTATTCTCTTAGAGGGTAATGCCTCCCATTTGTGTGTTCATTATACCCTCGGTGCTAGTCACCAACCTAGGGCCTACTGGAGGCAGGACTCGGGGGGTCATTATCTCCATTTTCATATTTCCAACCCCGGAGGGGTACAGCTTGTCGGGAGGGGGTCATCACAAGGCTATTGGGGCTATCTATTTAAAATAGGAGGGGGTGAAACTACATAGGGGAAGTTCTTTTACTTTTCTTTTATAAGTTTGTTGGGGTGGTGATCTGGCTGGGTAGGATAATAAAATGGGGGATAGTTCTTATAGTGGAGGACATGATACATTCTTATTTTTTGTTCTTGTAATCAGTTGGGAGGTTATAGTTTGGGAGGTTTCTCCTTGTATTGTGGCAGAGAGTTATTCTTCCTCTGGAATTATTTATTTCCCATAATCTTCTTCCTCCTACCTATATTTCCTTATAATTTTGAATTTTGGTATATATTTACCTATTGAAAATATATTCTATAGTAGTTTTCTCTCTCTATCTAGGATCCCTATCTCCATTTTATTTTTAATAGCATATTATGATTAGAAGTGGGGATTCAAGTGTTCATGGGTCCAAGGTTTTTTCTTTTGGGTGTGCATGTTCAAACTGTTACTATGTTTTCATTTGTGGTGTTAGTTGATTCCTAAATGGATATAGATATATTTTATAATGGATATATTATATCATTAGATATGTTTAGATAAATTTTTATATTATCTCAATTAATCTTATAAGAAAATATTAGTTGGGGGTTTGGGGGATGGACGAGATGGTCAATGTAGTCTGAAACCTTGAAGATAGTCCATGTGCATTTCAGATCTTTCATGATGAGTTTTGATATTATGGCTTGAGGGGAAGGATGAGATTTCAATTCTTGAAGTTAGTATACATCATCTTTATTCCTAGTATATTTTGATATATTTCATGAGTGTAATAATTTTGATCGATATGGGTGGTAAAGAGAAATTTAATGAGACACTTGCATATTTTTTCTTAAGTTCATGCCTGAGCAGTTGTTGATAGTAAAAAAGTTTCACATTGCCAAATTATTGTGGGGAACATGATATTTAAAAGTTAAAAGAGGAAAAAACACATGGATCATTAAATATTTCTATAATTAGCGATTCAATACCTAACATCCTAGAAACAGATTGGCAATAGGATCAAATGGAGAAGAAATTACAATGGAACATCACTAAGTGGGTTTCAGGGATGGATAATTGATATAACGAGGATGATTGGTTTCTATTCTAATTTTCTATATATTTATTTATTTATCTCCAATAATAGAATATTTGTTTAATTTTAATAAATTGGATATTATTTTAGGATAAATCATTTCGGGGAATGATATTGTTTGATTTAATTTTATTTTTATTATATTCATCCTTTTGGATAAAGATATTATTTATTCACAACTAATTATTGACCTTTTAATTCATGAATATTTTGTTTCTTCTATAGTTGATATAAATAATTTTACTATGTTTTAAATATTCAATTTTCTAAAACCCTTTCAACATAAAAATAAATTTTAAGTAGATAATAATATTTATGATTGTTTCATAAACTGGAGATAACATGAAACTATTATATAATTCTCATTTCTTACCCTAATATGAAATGAAATATTTATAATTGTGACTCCTATAAGATAACATCTTGATAGAGCTATGATTAATGATAATATATTGCAATTATAATCCAAATACAATTTCTATTATTGTAAGAAACCATTTCCTCAAATTATATCGGTTAAATTATTCTAATTCATCCATTTTTCCATTAAATATTTTTCAATTTATTCCCTTGTTATTATTTTTCCTTTTTAATCCTCTCAATTCAATCACCTGATCACTATTTTACTAATCACATCACATCACTCCATAACTATTTTCATTGAAAATTTTTTTTGTCATTGTTTTTTTGTGTTTTTTATGTGTTTTCTATTATTCCCAAATAATCTTTCTAAAATTGAAACCCATTGAGTATTTTATTAGTTTTAAGTAGAAATAAATAAATAAATAATTTTAATTCTCTCACTGACACAAGTTAATATAATTTTGTTGGTTAGTCCATGTAATGAGTCTCAAATTTTTAACTAATGCGTCTATTATTTTTATCATTTATAAAATACCTTATATCAAGTAGAAGATTCTACACATACCAACCTTGAAATATCATGACATCCCATAATAATATTTGATGAAAATTGATTGGGGATAACTCAATGTAGTACTTTGAAGGGTTTTTACCATTCTAGTATTCATTTATAATAAATTCATGTACGCATGAATGAATAATACAAAGATATTTCCTTCAATATAAAATCACGATAAATTTTAAAACATTATATTAGTCTCTTATTTTTTATACATAAAGAGATTCAACATGAACCTCATAATTCTATTATTATTATACATTTTCAATGTATCCTATATATTGTAATCTGTTTCCACCCAAAATATCCTAACACCGCCCCTCTTAGTGATCTATTATATTAGATTGTATTTGTTGAAGCATCCTATAAAATCCCCAATATGTATTCCACTAGATATAAATGCATAAAAAATATCATAAATACGAGAATACCTTCATAATTGTGAGTTCCATGTTTTAATCTTCGATGTAGTATGATTTTTGGGGATCACATTATAAGTAGAAAAAGGAATTCATCCTCTAAGGTATTGCAACATGCATTGGATTTTTATTCATAAAAAGAGGATCACTAGAAGTTTTAGCTCTTCTTGGAGAGTATTATCATTTATGGGTACGTCCTATGGCTTCTTCAAGGAAAGTCGGGGTCTTTGATAGGGGGAACCCCTTTCCCTGAGTCTCATTATCATCGCCCAATATATCCTCATTCATCTCATCCACATGAGCATGAGCAATAGATATATCCTTATGTATTGTCGAAAAACCGGGTCATCATTGGTGTCCCACTTGATGTTTGTGGGTGATACTATTATTTTTATGAATGCTGCTAGTAGATCCTTGCAGAGCTTGATTAGGATGTTGGACGACTACTGTTATTGGAGTGGCCAGAGTGTGAACAAAATAAAAATCAGTTTTTTCATTCATTACAACTACCCTATGAGTCGTACTGCTACTGTAAGCCACATATTGGACATGAAGAAAGGGGAGTGTCCCATGAAATACTTGGGGTCCCCTTTATCTTCAATAAGGCTTTGTATTCTTAATTTTGATCCTCTTCTTACCATATTCACTAATGGGGTTGTTAATTGGAAAAATACTATCATATCTTTCGATGGGATAATAGCACTGGTAAATAGTGTGCTATTGGCCACCCCAACACATGCTCTCTCTTTAGTCAAGGATCCTAAAGGTGTCATTAAGAAAATTGATATAATTATTTCCAATTTCATTTGGTACATTAATGGCAGAAGGAAAAAGGCACTGGGTTTTGTGGATGAAGATGGACCGACCGGTTATCGAGGGTGGGATTAATGTTAGAAGCCTCAAGGATACCATTCTTTTCATGTATGCTAATTTAGCATGGGAGGTTTTGGAAAATTGTACCATATGGGGGTGTACTATGAATAGTAATTATACAGGTGATCAGGTTTTATCGGAAGGTCATGCTTCTCCATTTTAGACTGAGACTGACCCCATCATTACTACTCTCACGCTCTATTCGCATTCAATCATTGCCAGAGGCAAAGTCTCATTTTGGAATCACAACTCGAGTGGGGAGATCTTTGGTTACCTATTTGGTCCAGCCACTATTATTTCTTTCAAGGACTCCCACCAGAATCCAGTTTTTATCAAGGCTGTCCCAAAAAACACCAAATATAATCTATGTAATCTCATTGAGATCACTCAAGAACCGTATAGGTGTGTTTTCACTCCTTCCTCCTCTGGAATATTCACGATGTGGGACTATTGTCAGAAAATCATTATATAGGATCATATGGAGGTTTGGAATACTACCATTTGGGTCAACAGTAAACCCACCATGTTTAACTTTCTAGTATGGAGAATCAAGAATAGATCACTTCCCACAGATGATCATGTCATGTGTTGTAGTATTTTCTTGGTTTCTTGATGTGTTTGATGTAAGTAGCATAATATGGAGAGATGAAGCCATATTTTTTTTAAAGTGAGTGGGCTCATGAAGTCTAGGGATTTTTCATATATTTTACTTCTATCTCCACTCTGATCATGGTTGGTCTTCCCTTCCTCAATCAGTGGTATCATGGTTCAGGTGATGGTGGTTTGGAGAGGAATGCTCATACCCTAATCTCAAAAACAGGGTGCTGGTGCATGTGGCAAGCACACAATACGTAGATCCATGATGGGGTAGCCTTGACTTGTCACTATATTATCATAAAGGTTAAAATCTTTCTCATAGACTTGGTCTATGCTCCGGATAACTGGAGAGAGGCTCGTTCCTTGCAGCGGTTCACTTCTGGTCCTCTCCAATCCCCTCAGGAGAATGTTAATCACCTAGGAAATTATGTATGCTGGCACCCCCTTCAGTGGGGTTGAAGCTCAATAATGACATGTCCTATTTTTAAGGTTGAATTATAGGTGGTGGGGTTGTGTGTGACGATAGTGGATAAGTCATTTTGGCCTTCTAAATTAGGATTGGTCAGGGTTCATCCCTTCAGGTAGAATCCATGGAGATCTTCAATGGTCTGAGAATTTGTAGGGGGTGAGGTCTGGTCATCATGGAAGTAGAAACAGACTCTATACTCTTGCACAACACCCTTCATGGAATGGTAAAGATTCCATGGTCTATTATTTACACCATTAGAAACTACAGTGTCTTTCTGGGGAATAATATCAATGTATCTTATACCTGGCTAGAGGGGAACAAGGTGACAGACTACATAACCTCGGTGGATATTCTTGGTCTATAATTTTTAGTCTTTAATGATCATAATATCTTGAAGGCAGAGGGGGTTAATATTATTAGAGTTGATTCCCTCGGTATCCACCATTTTAAACCCCCTAAGTCTCTTCCTTTCTTTGGCCTGTTCTTACTAGCCTTGGATACCTTGAATTTTCTATTTTATTTGAGTAAAAATTTACATTATGATGATGATATAGATAATTGGAAAACCATGAATTTGATGAGAGTCTCAGTTTAGGATTTCATAAAACAAGGGTACCCTAAAAGGGGGGCTATACAAACCCTTTTATAGACATTAATTTTTATATAAATAGATTTAAGGTATCTGAGAATTAGTTACCATGAGATGGTAGCCATCACATGATTGTGTATTGAGTGTAAATCACTATTTTATAATAACTAAATTATAATTTATGTCATATATATTCTATCATTTCCTAAAAAATTTAGTATATCAAGTCAAACTTACTTTTAAAATTAATTGTTATAGTACTTTACTTGTAAAAATTAAAATTATATAAGTCCAAACATACTCAAACTATTCTATTTGAAACTACATTCCTTTAATAATGTTATTCCAAGAGCTAAAAAATCCATTATGGTTAGGGAAAACACTTATTTCATTAAATTGGAATACTTTATAAAATAAATTTTATTTCCATATCATATATTATATTTTATGAGTTTGGATTATGAATTGTAATGAAGGGTTTAATATTCAACTCTTGATTATGGAATCATCTTCCTTTGTTATAGTTTTACAAACACTTAATCTCAGATAAAATTATTTTATCGTAGTTTCCTTTAAAAGCATGTTATAATTTTGGAAGAAATATAAACCATGTTTATCAATAACCATGATATTATTCATTAAAATAATGACTGTATAATATTTCTCTCATGAGATTAAAATTTGATTAATAATAATACATATTTTATCCAAATTCCTCCTATATTGAAGACATTTTTAAATCCCATTCCTCTATACAGTAACTCCTCTATTACTTATGTGAAAAAATCATGATCCAATAGTCAATTAATTATCTATAAATTATCTCCTAAAAATTTAATACACTTATAACAATAAATTGGGTATCAAATACCTTTTAGAAAAAAATGAATTTATTTCAATAACATTAATTCTTGAGGTGAAATGTCTACATGGTTTGTTGTAACTCTTTATGTATACAAGAAAGTTCTTTCCCTAATGGCCAGTCTTTCCAAAATGAAAGCACTGTTCCTTATTCCTTTTCTACGAGAATTTGGGCTCTCCAAAACGACATTTACATTCTATATATAAAAATCATTGTTCCTTTATCCTTTTGTACCATCATCATGGAACTTGATCCTGGACAACCTATGCACTACTCAGCCATTCTCAATATGTTAAGGGGATAAACTAAACTTTCAATCATATCATAACTCATTATAAAAAATCCAAATATTTCTTGAAGTCATTATATAATGATTTTTGTATCCATTCATACTGAAACACCCTATCATATTGAGTATATGAGTTAATATTGATGTTACTTACACTATTTAGAAGATAAAAAAGATCTTTTAAAACCACCAACCTATAATTAATGTCACTCTCTTGAGGGATAATTTTTTTGGATATCTATCTTCTTATAATCATCCATAATCTCACATTGCTTTTATAGATTATCTTCCTCGATAACATGTTTGAGAGTATAGAAATTGAATAAAAAATTTAGATGATTATCATAGGCATATAATTTCATTTATTGAATATAATCATTATTTGGTTACCTAATAAAAGATCCCTATAACACCTATAATTTTATCTAGTTCATGAGAATGATTCCCATGTTCCAGTACCAGTCAAGAATGTTAGTACCAATTGTTTTTTCTTTATCCAATATTTAGGTCAAAGTTATGATTGACGTTGATGATGATTCTACTATCTATAGTATAAGATTTAATTATATGAACATCATGTTTATTTTCATTTAATAAGGAATTTTTTTAAAATAACTCCCATTAGAAATGATATCCCTATACATCTTATAAATTTAGTGATCCCCGAACCATATTTCACAAACCATTAGTTGGGTATAGATTTTATCTCCCTGGTTTCTTATCTAGGAAGGGATTCATCAAAATCATAATGAATATAAGCATTAGATATTTGAGTGAGTAACTCTACTTACAATCCATTATATAGACAAACCCAACTCTATTACTATAGTAACTGAATCATGTATGGTAATTCCATCTATGTATATCCCAAATAAAACACCAAGAAATGGTAACTAATCCTATTAGGTTCACCCAATACATTGTTATATTTTAGAAGATAATATAAAGGAACCATTCCATGGAAAGGCCTACATTGTAGGATGGTTAAGGTCTGGAAAGGTAATAATTTATAAGGTATCCAACACCTAATATATAGGGGTTTTCTTTAATGTCTCACAAATTCTATATACATCGTATACATATTAAATTCGAAAATATTGCATAATATATAAAATTTATTATCTCAGGTTTTATTTATTTATGTATGAATTCTTATAATGATATAGTTTTGGAATACCTATACCATCCATATAATTAATATCTTCACACCATATTAATGTGTAACTCTTTATGTAATCCAAAGTTTCTATTACACCCCAAAAATAGATAAAAAAATATTCACACACACAAACATATATATATATATATATCCAAGTAAATCCTATTCATATCTTATATTAATTATTAGAAAAAATAATTAGAATTATGTGAGATTGAAAATATATACTTGAGTAATCCTAGAGAAATAGATACTCAACCCTCACCTTTCTATAATAAGGAATAAGCCTCTAGGCCATTGGGATGTTGAACCCAACATTCTCTAACTCAGTGAAACTTTAATTAAGAGAGAATATAATACATCATGACTACAAAAAAATACAACTTATAATTAACAAATAAATTAAATACAATAAATTTAATTAGAATCCATGGTTAATAAAAAATATATATTACTTGTAACAACCCATGACTATAAGATATTATTTTCTTTAATTTAATTTATTTTACATGATAAAATGCTTTAAATGAAACCCCAAGTGTAGATGAACCAAGAAAAACTTTTAAAATATGATTATGTGAAAATTAATTCCATTTTTAATCATAATTTCAATATTATCATTGATTAATTTTTTGGGTTTTTTTAAAAAAATATTTATTTTTAAATGAATAGTGAAAGATACTCATTTTTGCAGAACTATCTTTTCATTTCTTTATATGAATTAATTTTATTACCCCATTATATTTTTTATTCTACATTAAAGTTATATATGATCCCTAAGAAATAAAATAATCTAATTATTTTCATTAGGATAATTATTTTACCATATTTAGATGTAGGTTAATTTATAGGCTAAAAAATGAAATTTCTTAGAAAACTACTTTTCAATGCATTTTGTGGTTTGAATTTTAAATTAACTAGTACTCGCCCATGAATACACATGGTGATATGTAATTATTATTATTATTTTTAATAAGAGAGTACTATTTGTAATAGTTGCGAAGAAATAGTAATGTTTAATATATTTTAATCACAAATAAATGGTGAATAATTTTGAAATAGAAGTGACTCAAATAATCAAACAGTACGGGTGCATAATATAGGAATATAAGGGAATAAAATATGGATAAAACATAAAAATAGTTCAAAAATATAAGTGAAATTTAGAGTAAACGCATTTTTAGTTTTTAAGGATGGAGATTTCAAGTCAATTTCAACTGCATTTACAAAAAAATTATTGGGTTCAATGAAATAAATAGTGAAGATAAATAATATAAAGAATACTGTTTGTAATAATAAATATAAAAAATGATGAATAATTTTAATACAAAATGATAGAAACTGATTTAGTAGTTGCAGCAAATATTTTAATGTTTATATACATATAATTTTTTCAGTAAGTAGTATTTGTATAGTCATCCAATCAGAATATGTTATTTCAATAAGTCATGAGCTTCAAAATATTCCAATTGATTCATTATCAAGATACAATAATAATTGAAAAGATGAATATATATTAATGATATCAATTAAAAGATTAAGTTATAAAATCAGACAATCAAAAAGGGTTCTTGCAATAAGTTGTGAGGTCAAATGATATCAATTTCTAAAAAAAATTATTATATGAATATTTAATCACATTCACTTGAGCATGTATCAACCATTCCCAAATGAATCAAAAAAATAAAGTAAAAATTTTCTGAATAAGTTAACAGATTCAAAAAATTCAACAGACCTAAACCGGAAAAATCATTTGGATTTTTTCAGTTTTTCAAAGATATAGAATTAAATAGGACCTACAAACATATCAGTCCCGCATAAAGACATAAAAACATGGAATAATAGATATGTTCATGTGGAAATGATGATTAAATAAAAATGAGGTATCACATATGACTTTGATAACTTTATCTCTTTTATCTATGAATTTATCAATTCTAAAATCATGAGATATTTTTTTTGAGTGCCAGGTAATGAGAAAACTTTTTCAAGGACGAACATCAATTACTAAAAGTAATCATTTGGTATATCAAATATAAAATTAATTAGATCCAATGATGTTGACAAGATACTAATTTATCATTTTCATTGTATCTTTTCCTGGTAGAGAAGTGATTTTATTTTTTGAGATATACTTAATTGTGTCATATCCAAAATAATCAGTAAACGTTTACCTATATGGATAAATATGGACAATCATATTTGTGAATTTTCATTTAATTTAGTTAATATCCTATCAATTTCTTTTGTTAGAAAAATTTCGGAGCCATAGTACTAAAGAATAATTTGTACTTGTGGAATTTTTCTCTATAGAAAATAGTTCTAGTCAAATATAATGTGAATGTTCAAACGGATCATTATCTATTTGAGAGGGATCATGAATTTGATTTTTTTCATAATTAATAGAAGTGAATGCAAAAATTGTACTATAAGATCCTCTATATTACTTATCCATTTATAATAGAGTAATAGAGAATTATTTTATTTTCAATGAGACTAGACCTGAAACCCAAGATTTAATTGAAAAATATTTTAAGGGGTTTAATATGATATAAGTTAAAATATTGTTCAGCTTCTAAATTTTGTAGTTGTATCATCTCAATTACATGAATATGAGATCCTAGGGAAAACTCAACCTTATAAGGTTTTTCCAATTTCTCCAGATAAAGAGAATTTGTAGCCAATTACAATGATTGGAGACAATACTATAAACAATAGAACAAGAATTAGACCCAATAAAGTAAATCATTTGACTTGTTGTCATTTTTTATCATACATAATCACAAAAGTAATTTAAATGATTTTATATTAAAAGGAATGAAAGAGAAAATAAAAAATTTAGTATCATACATTTCAAATAAATAATATTATAAAATAATCATTGAAATTGAATAATTGAAATTCAAACCCAAACATAACAGATATTTTTTTTTGAAATAAAAGAAACATAACATAAAGTATACACATAAATATTTTTTTAGAAAAGGAATCTATGAATACTGTTACAATAACATCAGATGTTAACTATATTTGGTGTGCAAGTCAGACTGACATATGGAGGTTCCTCCATCTTACTTCAAGCCTTCTAGAAGTGTGCATCGATGGGGAATTGGACGATGATTTCTAGATTGTGGTTGATGAAACTGTTTAATATAGCTAATAAAAAATAAACTGGGAAAACTGAACAATGTACAACCTATACTAATAAGGATAACCGTGTGTGTTATATTTTTTATAACTACTTTACGGTATCCTATAATAGAAGTATAGTTAAAATTTGATATAAAAATTATAAGCTAATTTGTAAAAAAAAAGTTTGAATATGGTTCTTGTGATACCTTTAAAATTCTCCACTTAATGTCAATTAGTTTTGGAAGTCCTCTTGTTTTTGTTTTCCTTTAAATGGGGATGCAGTTCATTGGCATGGCTTGTGGATACATCATCTTCATGAGTCATTGTAACTGTCCATTGCACTGCATCATTGTCATAAATCTCAATCAACATATTTCTGTACATTAAGAGATGAATTAAATAAATAAGTTCAAAAAAATACTTACCAATGTACTTATTGAACAATTAATTTGATGTTTACAATTTGAAAAATGAGACTAAAAACTGAATTGTGTTTTAATGATACAATGAGAATGTTATCGCAAAAATACAATATTATCTAATCATATGATGTAATCAAAATATAACATAGTGAAAATAAAAAACATATACCTGGGTTATTGTTTTTACAACTTGCATGAATAGAGACCAATCCTTGTTAAGAGAAGGGGTATGTAGATATCATTTCCCTAAAAGGATATATTCACCCATGCTAAGCAGCATCAACAAAGATCCCTAAACAACATCATAAGACCTGAAAACATGAAAGTGAAAAAATAGATGAAGATAGATTGGATTTTGAGGAATATTAACTCAATGTCAAGAGTGATGTATTTATGGTTTTAAAGCTCACCTTAATAGTGGAATGTAATGGATAAACAGAAGATATTATAGATTTGTTTCCACTGATTCAAGACATTCACCCATACCAAGAAGCTTCAAAAGGGGTCTCTAAAACACTTAAGAAGACCTGCCAACTTGATATTGAATTAGAAAATATATATGAAGACAGATTGAATCTTGGTGTAGTATGAGAATAAATGTCACCATTCTACTAAACATTTATGCTCTTAAAATAATAATTCAATGTAGAATATACAGACACACAAGGGAATACATATTAAAAAATCCAAAAATTTCATTACTATATGAATACATTCAAAAAAACATGTGTTTTATGGGTGACCTCCATTATCGAGCCCCTGAAAGTGTAGAACCGAATGAGAATTCTAGTCGAGCATGGTTCTACAATGGGAAGAAACATTGACATGATTATTGAATGATAAACATTGAATGAACAAAACATCTTCCAATGACCATTTTTATGTAACTATTAAAACATGAATGTACTAATTGAATATGAATCATTTAGATTGTTTCCAGTAGAAAATAATATCATATGTTTCGATGCTAGAATAAGTGCTTATCATAAAAAGTGATCCAATAATTTTAATTTCATACCATGTTGTGGTACCAAATAATTATTTCATCACCCTTGTGCCCCAAACCAATTGGAATTAGAAACACATTCCAGTAAAAAAAAGATAATGTAGGGAAAATGTTTCCAATTGGAATTAGAAACATGGAGCAATAAAAATAAGATAATATTGGAAAAATCACAATAAACAACTCATAATTATTTGATCAAGCGCATTGATATGGCACAATTTGACATTATAAAAATCAATGATAACCGTGTGTGTTATATGTGTTATAACTACTTTCCTGTAACCTATAATAAATGTACAGTTAAAATTTGATATAAAAATTATAAGCTAATTTGAGAAAAAATAGGTTCCATAAGGTTCTTGTGATACCTTGAAAAAAAATCCACTTAATGACATGGAAGTATTTTTGTTTATGTTTTCCTTAAAACGGGGATGTAGTTCATTGTCATGGCTTGTGGATACAATATCCTCTTGAGTCATTGTAACTATACTTTGCACCAAATTGTTGTCAGAAAACTCAATCAACAGATTTATGTACATTATGATGTGAATTAAATCAATAAGTTGAAAAAAATACTTACCACTTTAATTTTTGAATTAGCAAATTGCAGTTTACAAATTGAAAAATGAGAAAAAAAACTGAATTGTGTTTCAATGATACAATGAAAATGATACTAAAAAACTACAGTATTCTACAATCATATGATGTAATCAAATTATAAGACAATGAAAATAAAAAACATATAACTAGGATATTGTTTTTATAGCTTATACCAACAGAGACCAATCCTTGTTAAGTGGAGGGGTAGCTAGATATCATTTACCTGAATGGAGACATTCACCCATGCTAAGAAGCATCAACAGAGAGCCGTAAACAATATCATAAGACCTGATAATATGAAAGTGAAAAAAATAAGAATGGACAGTCATTTAGATACTCCAAATAGGAAAACATTGAAATATAATCATGGTAAGAGAACAAATTAGAACACAAAACATATCATATTCGTTCCCTTAAGATGTGTTTGTTGACCCGATCCACGGTGTTTTCATAAGATATTTTTCTCAAAAAAGATTTGATTTTTTCTTAATCTTGTAATAAGAATGGACAGTCATTTAGTATTCATTATTTTGGTTAAAAAAATAATCACACCTTAAATCATAGAAATAATTTGTTGAAGATATAATATTCATTGTAAGATTTTGCATGTGTATAGAATCATCAAAAACCCGTGTGCCACTGAAATCTACTTCAAATCCAGAATCTCCCTGCCTGAAATATGTAGATAATTAGTATGTTTTATTTGGAGGCAGAACCAACATGGTATGGTACTACCACCCGTTATAAAACATCCTAAAATTTTGATAACGTACTACAACTCACTATAATACAGAACAGATTATAACAGAAAACAAATCTAAAATCGAGTGTCCCACTAAATATGTTCCCTTAAGGTATGTTTATTTAAGTTAATACATCTCAATGTAATACAAAATAGATTATAACACAAGAAATAATAGTTCTGTTCCCATAAGGTTTGTTTGTTAACCCGATCCAGGGTGATTTCAGTAGTTATGTTTGTCCAAAAAGATTTAATTTCGTCATACTCTTGCAATAATAATAGGATGTCACGGTTTGTATGTAGTGTTAGTTATAAAAAATTCTAATTTGAAATCGTAGATGAAGTTTATTAAAGATGTATGATTCATAGTATGACATTTCATGTGTACAGAATCATCAACATCCAAGATAATTCTATTAAACACATTAAGAGGTCGGAAGACAAATTTTTACATAATTAATTAGGACAGCCACTGGTTGATCACCTTAAAATAATAATTGAGTAAAAAATTATATATTTGAAATATGTTGTTGATGGTACCTATGAAAACATTGTACATTGACTTTTAATCTGAACAAATATACCATAATACTTTCATTGAACAGAAGAAAGTGTATTTTTTAGTAGAGTTACAAATTACTATACTTCATCTTTAGATTTAGCTCAAACTCAATACATAGCATAAACTCAGTCAAATACTGGTTTTCAAAAATAAAATTTGATTAGATTTTGAAAATGAACAAATAAAACACACCCATTTAAGCACTACTAAAGTAAATGAAATTAAAAACAAAAAACATATAAAAGGAATTTATAAATATATTAAAATAATAAAAATAAATTGACAACAATTTATATATTAAAATATCAATATGTTGATTAATCTCATTAAATACTGGATGGAACTCACAATATTCTCAATATAGTTGAATTAAAGTTTTTGTATAGCTTTAGTATGTCGATCTCAGATTCATCTCAACAAATATAATGTGAAACTCGTAGACTATCCAGTCAAACTCATGAAGAATGGGATTATCATTGTATCATTTACTGCTTGAGTTGTAAACAATATAAACTTCCATACATCCTATCCTGTTGAAGATTTTTTTGGGAAAAAGATACCTACATCAATCCTCGCTGAGACATAACTGATACACATCTCCTACTATTCTTCTTCATTCTTGTAAATTGAAGGCATTCATTCGAACATCCCATGCACATTCATCAATATTTCAGTTCATCGCTATGTTGGGATGAGAACAATCAATGTATGTCTAGAAACTCTTAGACATGACCCAAAAATATACAACATTACATCATTGAACAGATAAATTGACTTGTCATGTGAGATGAATGTCCCATAATTGAAACAAAACTCAGTAAATCAAAACATAATCATACTGAAATACTACCTTGTCAATATACATTTGTGTCAATAGTGAAAACATAATCATATAAAAGCATTATAATCATCTGTTTCATATGTTTTTTGTCCCCGAAAATCAATATACAGTGGAGTCAATAGTGAAAACATATCACCTACATTCATATGTTGGATGAAAGGGAGGTTAACTCCATGATTTTATGACCAATAACCTGCATTCATATAGTGTGTAAATGAAAATGAAAAATGATGCATGGTAGAGAGGTTAATTCCATAATTTTAGTAAAACATACCTACTGTAGAGATATGGCACTTATTAGTGCAGGATTCCCTTGATCTCTTCATGTTCAAGGTGAGTCACATGCAATATTTAAATAAAAATAATCAATATTCATCTTAAAAGATGGAGTGCATAATTAAAACATTATGAGATGAATATCCCATAACAGAGACAGAACTCGCTGAATCACAACATAGTCACACTAAAATACTACCTTGTCAATTTACATTGATGTCAATAGTTAAAAAATAATGGTATTAAATCATTATAATCATTCGATTCATATGTTTATCATTCACAAAAATCATTATACAGTGGAGTGAATAGTAAAAATAGATTGCCTGCATTCATATGTTGGAAGAAAGAGAGGTTAACACCATGATTTTACGACCAATAACCTGCATTCACATAGTGTGTACCTCCAAATAAAAAAATATGCATAGTAGTAAGCAATAACAATAATCACTCATTCTAAGGGATGTATTGATAATTAGATATATAAAACACATACCCACCAATAATAGGTTCAACTAATGCATGGACACATATCCTGC
Organism: Viscum album; assembly: GCA_963277665.1. NCBI lineage: Eukaryota > Viridiplantae > Streptophyta > Magnoliopsida > Santalales > Viscaceae > Viscum > Viscum album. The sequence continues at coordinate 1,614,040,972 of OY728151.1, forward strand.
AACATTAAATTCAATCCCATCTAAATAACACATCCATTCAAATCATGATGACATGAGATAAAAATATCAAACATAATAATTATGAGGTGTGCACCAATGATCCAAAAATACCTGGAAATACTATAAAAAATATGTTATAAAATGAAAATTGTAATATAATGTCGGGATTAAGTAACGTGATTACTGATATTTCCTTCAAAAGCAGCATGATTTACACGTCTTGATGATATTAATGTAAGATCTCTTGAACCATTCATCTAAAATTAAAAATAAGAAGACTCAATTTGAAAAACAAAACGACATAAAAGAGAGGTTAACTCCCTGATTCTATGACCAATAACCTGCATTCACATTGTCTGTACCTCCAAATAAAGAATGATCCATGTTAGTAAGCAGTAATAGTAATCACTCATTCTGAGGGATGTATTGAAAATTAGATATATAAAACACATACCAACCAATAATAGGTTCAACTAATGCATGTACACAATATCCAACAACATTAAATTCAATCCCATCTAAATAACACATCCATTCAAATCATGATGACATGAGATAAAAATATAAAACATACTAATTATGAGGCGTGCACTAATGATCCAAAAATACATGAAAATACTATAAACAATATTTTATAAAATGATAATTTCAATATAATGCTGGGATTAAGAAACGTGATTACTGATATTTCCTTGAAAAGAAGCATGCTTTACACGTCTTAGTGACATTAATGTAAGATCTCTTGAACCATTCATGTAAAATTAATAATGATAAGATTCAATTTGACGAAAAAATGGCATAAAAGGGTGGTTAAATCCATGATTTTACGACCAACAACCTGCATTCACATAGTGTGTACCTCCAAATAAAAAATGACGCATGGTAGTAAGCAGTAATAGTAATAACTCATTATGAGGTTTTTATTGATAATTAGATATATAAAACACATACCCACCAATATTAGGTTCAACTAATGCATGGAGACAATATCCTGCAACATTAAATTCAATTTCATTTTAAATAACACAACCATTCAAATCATGGTGACATGAGATAAAAATATCAAATATACTAATTATGAGGCGTGCACCAATGATCCAAACATAAATGAAAATACTATAAACAGTTTGTTATAAAATGAAAATTGTAATATAATGCCGGGATTAAGAAACATGATTACTGATATTACCTTCGAAAGCAGTATGCTTTACATGTCTTAATGACATAAATGTAAGATCTTATAAACCATTCATGTAAAATTAATAATGAAAAGATTCAATTTGACGAAAAAATAGCATAAAAGAGAGGTTAACTCCATGATTTTATGAATAATAACCTACATTCACATAGTGTGTACCTCCAAATAAAAAATGATCCATTATAGTAATAAGTTACAGTAATCACTCATTGTGATGGATGTATTGATATTTAGATATATAAAACGTATACCCATTAATAATAGGTTCAACTAATGCATGGACACAATATCCTGCAACATTGAATTCAATCCCATCTAAATAACATATCCATTCAAATCATGATGACATGAGATAAAAATATCAAACATACTAATTATGAGGCATGCACCAATGATCAAAAAATACATGAAAATACTAAGATCTCCTGAACCATTCATGTAAAATTAATAATGAGAAGATTCAATTTGATGAAAAATGGCATAATAGAGAGGTTAACTCCATGATTTTTCGAACAATAACCTACATTAACATTGTGTGTACCTCCAAATATAAACTGATGCATAGTAGTAAGCAGTAACAGTAATCACTCATTTTGAGGGATGTATTGATAATTAGATATATAAAACACATACCCACCAATATTAGGTTCAACTAATGCATGGACACAATATCCTGCAACATTAAATTCAATCCCATATAAATAACACATCCCTTCAAATCATGTTGACATGAGATAAAAATATCAAACATACTAATTATGAGGCGTTCACCAATGATCCAAAAATACCTGAAAATACTATAAATAATAAGTTATAAAATGATAATTGTAATATAATGCCTGGATTCAGAAACTTGATTACTGATATTACCTTCAAAACAGCATGCTTTACATGTCCTAATGACATTAATGTAAGATCTCATAAACCATTCATGTAAAATTAATAATGAAAAGATTCAATTTGATGAAAAAATGGCATAAAAGAGAGGTTAACTACATGATTTTAGGACCAAAATCTGCATTCCCAAAGTGTGTACCTCAAAATAAAAAATGAAGCATGGTAGTAAGAAGTAACAATAATCAATCATTCTGAGGGATGTATTGATAATTAGATATATAAAATAAATACACACCAATAATAGTTTTAACTAATGCATGGACACAATATCCCGCAACATTAAATTCAATCCCATCTAAAAAACACATCGATTCAAATCATGATGACATGAGATAAAAATATCAAACATACAAATTATGAGGCGTGCACCAATGATCCAAAATACCTGAAATTACTATAAAAAATGTTATAAAATGAAAATTTTAATATAATTCCGGGATTAAGAAACTTGATTACTAATATTACTTTCAAAATAAACAAGATTTATATGTATTAAGGACATTAATGTAAGATCTCCCGAACCATTCATGTAAAATTTATAGTGAAAAGATTCAATTTGACGAGAAAATGGCATAAAATGGATTATGAGTAATGTATAAATATGCATTAATGTATAATGTGATGAGCCTTTGAAGGAAAATCAGAAAATGAAATAATTCAGCTGCATGAAACAATGGTATAAAATGAATGATGAGTAATGAAATGGGTTGTACTTACAGTTCCAATGCTTCAAGAATTGAGGATAGAACACCTTTTGTGCAGATCTTGAACATTATTGTCTCTAAATACTGATTGAGATATGTTAATAACATATTGGGGCCCCAAAAACTGATCTTTGAAATCAGTAATATTGTGTTAAATTGTGGAATAATTATATCATTAGGTTTAAATAAATAACTTAAAATTGGAGCATAATCTAATAGATTATTCACGGATGAAATCATACCTGGTTCCGGAGGCATCCAGAAAAGGTTGAATCTGCATCGAGGTTCAATGTCCAGACGACGGTAGAAAAAAACATATTTGCTGTAATAACATATGAAAAAGTATTATGCGAAGGGAAATATTGCAAATTATCTAGGAGATTATTTCAACTATATTACGAGAACATACCTATTGTGTGGTGATCAACACATCGGTCAATAATCGATTGAGTAGATATACTCGACAGCTGTAGTTGAGGATAGAAATCGCGATCTTGAGGGAATTAGGGAATTATATTGAGTGAATCTGGATGGTTTGTGACTGAAATTCTTCGATGGAGTAAGAAGTGCAGGAAACATATGAGGAGTAAGGAAATTTTGGATGATGAACGGTAGTACATGGTTAAAAAATTAGTGAGGAATATGCCTTTAGTGATTTGTGGGTATTGGCGATGGGAGGGGAAATGTGAGTGAACAACCCCAACTGCAGCGCTGGAGAGGAAACCGCAGTGTGAAACATAAGAGGGGCGCCGACGGGGAAATGGTAGTATGATTCGTAGGAATTGTGGAGGAGGTGAAACGGGTGTGGGATTCACTAATGAAGGTGGAGGTGGAGGAGAATGGGTCGCGACGGATGAAATGAAACCCTAATATGGAGGGAGGACTGGAGGATGGATGCACGGGGAAATGGGAACGCGGTCAGAGGAAGCTGGATTTTGGAAGGAGGAATTTGTTTTGGATGGTGACATAGCTGTGTAATAGAAAAAAATATCTTATGTATTGATGCTAGAAAAAATTTTTATCATAAAAAGTGTTCCAGTAATTTTAATTTCATACCAAGTTGTGGTACCAATGAATTATTTCATCACCCTTGTGCCCCTAACCAATTGGAATTAGAAACATTGTCCAATAAAAATAAGATAATGTAGGAAAAATGTTTCCAATTGGAATTAGAAACATGGAGAAATAAAAAGAAGATAATATTAGAAAAATCACAATAAACATATCGTAAATATTTGATCAAGTGTATTGTTATGGCACAATTTGACATTATAAAAATCAATGATAACCATGTGTGTTATATGTGTTATGAATACTTTACTGTATCATATAATATATGTATAGTTAAAATTAGATATAAAAATTATAAGCTAATTTGAAAAAAATAGGTTCAATAACATTATTGTGATACCTTGAAAAAACTCCACTTAATGACATGGAAGTCTTTTTGTTTATGTTTTCCTTAAAACGAGGATGCAGTTCATTAGCATGGCTTGTGGATATGACATCCTCGTGAGTCATTGTAACTGTCCTTTTCACCATATCGGCATTAGAAAACTCAATCAATAGATTTCTGTACATTAAGATGTGAATTAAATCAATAATTTGAGAAAAATACTTACCACTGTAATTATTGAATTAGTAATTTGATGTTTACAAATTGACAAATGAGACAACAAACTGAATTTTGTTTCAATGATACAATGAAAATGATAATGAAAATTTATAGTATTCTATAATCATATGATCTAATCAAAATATAAGACAGTGAAAATAAAAAACATCTACATGGGTTATTGTTTTTACAGCTTTTACCAACAGAGACCAATCCTTGTTAAGTGGAGGGGTAGCTAGATATCATTTCCCTGAATGGAGACATTCTCCCATGCTAAGTTGCATCAAAAGAGATCCCTAAAGAATATCTTGAGTCCTGATAACATGAAAGTGAAAAAAATAAAAATGGACAGTCATTTAGATACTTGAAATAGGAAAACATTGAAAGATAAGCATGGTAAGAGAACATATTAGAACATAAAACATACCAGATTCATTCCCTTAAGATGTGTTTGTTGACCCGATCCATGGTGTTGTGATAAGATATGTTATTCAAAACAGATTTGATTTTTTTCTTAGTCTTGTAATATGAATGGACAGTCATTTAGTATTCAATATTTTTGTTATAAAATAATCATACCTGAAATCATATAAATAATTGGTTAAAGATATAAGATCCATTGTAAGATGTTGCATGTGTACAGAATCATCAAAAACCCGCGTGCCATTGAAATCTTCTCCAAAGCTGGAATCTTCCTGCATGAAATATGTAGATAATTAGTATGTTTTATTTGGATGCACTCCCAACTAGGTAAGGTACTTCCACCTGTTAGAAAACATCCTAAAAATTTGATAAGGTACTACAACTCACTATAATACAGAAAAAATTATAACAGAAAACAAATCTAAAATTGGGTGTCTAACTAAATTTGTTCCCATAAGGTATGTTTATTTATGGTAATAAAACTCACTTTAATACAAAACAGATTATAACACAAGAAATACAAGTTATATGACCATAAGGTATGTTTGTTAACCCGATCCAGGGTGCTTTCAGTAGTTATGTTGGTCCAAAAAGATTTAATTTTTTTCATAATCCTACAATAAGAATAGACAGTAACAATTTGTATGTAGTGTTAGTTATAAAAAATTCTAATTTGAAATCCTAGAAGAAGTTTATTGGTGATTTATGATTCATCATAAGACAGTGCATGTGTACAGAATCATCAACATCCAAGATAATGCTATTAAACACATTAAGAGGTCGGAAGAAAAAGTTTTACAAAATTAATTAAGACACCCATTAGTTGATCACCTTAAAATAATAATGGAGTAAACAAATATATATTTGAAATATGCTGTTGAAGGTACCTATGAAAACATTGTATATTGAATTTTAATCTGAATAAATCTACCCTAATACTTTCATTGAATAAAAGAAAGTGTATTTTTGTTGAGTAGAGTGAAAAATTACAGTACTCCAGCTTTAGATTTAACTCAAACTCAATATACAACTTAAACTCAGTCAAATACTGGTTTTCAAAAATAAAATTTGATTTGATTTTGAAAATGAACAAATCAAACCCACTCATTTATGAACTACTAAAGAATATGAAATTAAAAACAAAAAACATATAAAAGGAATTTATAAATATCTTAAAATAATAAATATAAATTAAAAATAATTTATATATTAAAATATCAATATGTCGATTAATATTATTAAATACTGGTTGGAACTCACAAGATGTTTAATATAGTTGAATTCAAGTTGTTGTATAGCTTTAGTATGTCGATCTCAGATTCAACTCTTCAAATATAAAGTGAAACTCATAGACTGCTTAGTCTAACTCATGAATAATGTGATTATCATTGTATTATTTACATCTTGACTTGTAAACAATATAATCTTCCATAAATCCTATCCTGTTGAAGAGTTAGTTGGGAAAAAAAATACCTGCATCAATCCTCGCTGAGAAATAAATGATACACATCTATTAATATTCTTCTCAATGCTTGTAAATTGAAGGCATTCATTCCATCATCCCATGAACATTCATCAATATTTTGGTTCATCACTATGTTGGGATGAGAACAATCAATGTATGTCTAGAAACTCTTAGACATGACCCACAAATCTATAACTTTGCATCATTGAAAAGATCCATTGACTTGTCATGTGAGATGAATATCCCATAATGGAGACAAAACTCGCTGAATCACAACATAATCAAAGTAAATACTACCTTGTCAATATAAATTGGAGTCAATAGTGAAAACATAATCGTATAAAAGCTTTATAATCATCTATTTCATATGCTTTTAGTCCACAAAAATCAATATACAGTGGATTCAATAGTGAAATCATATCACCTGCATTCATATGTTGGATGAAAGGGAGGTTAACTCCATGATTTTATGACCAGTAACCTTCATTGATATAGTGTGTATATAAAAATGAAAAATGATGCATGGTAGGGAGGTTAATTCCACAATTTTAGGAAAACATACCTGTTCTAGAGATATGGCACTTATTAGTGCAGGATTCCCTTGATATCTTCATGTGAATGGTGAGTCAGCTGCAATATATAAATAATAATAATCAATATTCATCTTGAAAGATGAAGTTCATAATTAAAACATTATGAGATGAATATCCCATAATGGAAACAAAACATTCTGAATCACAACATAATCGTACAAAAATACTACATTGTCAATATACATTAAAGTCAGTAGTTAAAACATAATCATATTGAAGAATTATAATCATCCGGTTCATATGTTTATCATTCACAAAAATCATTATACAGTGGAGTGAATAGTGAAAACAGATTACCTCCATTCATATGTTGGATGAAGGAGAGGTTAACTCCAAGATTTTACAACCATTAACCTGCATTCACATAGTGTGTACATCCAAATAAAATATGATGTGTGCTAGTAAGGAGTAACAATAATCACTAATTCTGAGGGATGTAATGATAATTAGATATATAAAACGCATACCCGCCAATAATAGGTTCAACTAATGCATGGACACATTATCCTGCAACATTAAATTCAATCCCATATAAATAACACATCCATTCAAATCATGATGCCATGAGATAAAAATATCAAACATACTAATTATGAGGCATTCACTAATCATCCAAAAATACATGAAAATACTAAGATCTCCTGAACCATTCATGTAAAATTAATAATGAGAAGATTCAATTTGATGAAAAATGGCATAATAGAGAGGTTAACTCCCTGATTTTTCGACCAATAACCTGCATTAACATTGTTTTTACCTCCAAATAAAAACTAATGCATAGTAGTAAGAAGTAATAGTAATCACTCATTTTGAGGGATGTATTAATAATTAGATATATAAAACACATACCCACCAATATTAGGTTCAACTAATGCATGGACACAATATCCTGCAACATTAAATTCAATCCCATATAAATAACACATCCATTCAAATCATGTTGACATGAGATAAAAATATCAAACATACTAATTATGAGGCGTTCACCAATGATCCAAAAATACCTGAAAATACTATAAACAATAAGTTATAAAATGAAAATTGTAATATAATGCCGGGATTCAGAAACTTGATTACTGATATTACCTTCAAAACAGCATGCTTTACATGTCTTAATGACATTAATGTAAGATCTCATAAGCCATTCATGTAAAATTAATAATGAAAAGATTCAATTTGATGAAAAAATGGCATAAAAGAGAGGTTAACTACATGATTTTAGGACCAAAATCTGCATTCACAAAGTGTGTACCTCAAAATAAAAAATGAAGCATGGTAGTAAGAAGTAACAGTAATCAATCATTCTGAGGGATGTATTGATAATTATATATATAAAATAAATACACACCAATAATAGTTTTAACTAATGCATGGACACAATATCCCGCAACATTAAATTCAATCCCATCTAAAAAACACATCGATTCAAATCATGATGACATGAGATAAAAATATCAAACATACTAATTATGAGGCGTGCACTAATGATCCAAAATACCTGAAATAACTATAAAAAATGTTATAAAATGAAAATATTAATATAATTCCGGGATTAAGAAACTTGATTACTAATATTACGTTCAAAAGAAACATGATTTATATGTATTAATGACAATAATGTAAGATCTCTTGAACCATTCATGTAAAATTTATAGTGAAAAGATTCAATTTGACGAGAAAATGGCATAAAATGGATGATGAGTAATGTATAAATATGCATTAATGTATGATGTGATGAGCCTTTGAAGGAAAATCAGAAAATGAAATAATTCAGCTACATGAAACTATGGTATAAAATAAATGATGAGTAATGAAATGGGTTGTACTTACAGATCCAATGCTTCAAGAATTGAGGATAGAACACCTTTTGTGCAGATCTTGAACATTATTGTCTCTGAATACTGATTGAGATATGTTAATAACATATTGGGGCCCCAAAAACTGATCTTTGAAATCAGTAGTATTGTGTTAAATTGAGGAAGAATTATAACATTAGGTTTAAATAAATAACATAAAATTGGATCATAATCTAATATATTATTCATGAATGAAATCATACCTGGTTCCGGAGGCATCCAGAAAAGGTTGAATCTGCATCGAGGTTCAACGTCCAGACGACGGTAGAAAAAAACAGATTTGCTGTAATAACATATGAAAAAGTATTATGCTAAGGGAAATACTGCAAATTGTCTAGGAGATTATTTCAACGATATTACGAGAACATACCTATTGCGTGGTGATCAACACATCGGTCATTACTCGATTGAGTAGATATAGTCGACAGCTGTATTTGAGGATAGAAATCGCGATCTTGAGGGAATTAGGGAATGATATTGAGTGAATCTGGAGGGTTTGTGACTGAAATTATTCGATGGAGTAGGAACTGTAGGAAACATATGAGGAGTAAGGAAATTTTGGATGATGAACTGTAGTACATGGTTAAAAAATTAGTGAGGAATATGCCTTTAGTGATTTGTGGGTATTGGCGATGGGAGGGGAAATGTGAGTGAACAACCCCAACCGCAGCACTGGAGAGGAAACCACAGTGTGAAAAATAAGAGGGGCACCGAAGGGGAAATGGTAGTAAGTTTCGTAGGAATTGTGGAGGAGGTGAAACGGGTGTGGGATTCACTAATGAAGGTGGAGGTGGAGGCGAATGGGTCGCGACGGATGAAATGAAACCCTAATATGGAGGGAGGACTAGAGGATGGATGCACGGGGAAATGGGAACGCGGTCAGAGGAAGCCGAATTTTGGAAGGAGGAATTTGTTTTGGATGGTGACGTAGCTGTGTAATAGAAAAAAATATCTTATGTTCTGATTTTAGAAAAAAATTTTATCATAAAAAGTGTTCCAGTAATTTTAATTTCATACCAAGTTGTGGTACCAATGAATTATTTCATCACCCTTGTGCCCCTAACCAATTGGAATTAGAAACATTGTCCAATAAAAATAAGATAATGTAGGAAAAATGTTTCCAATTGGAATTAGAAACATGGAGAAATAAAAATAATATAATATTAGAAAAATCACAATAAATATATCGTAAATATTTGATCAAGTGTATTGATATGGCAAAATTTAGCATTATAAAAATCAATGATAACCATGTGTGTTATATGTGTTATAACTACTTTCCTATATCATATAATATATGTATAGTTAAAATTTGATATAAAAATTATAATCTAATTTGAAAAAATAGGTTCAATAACATTATTGTGATACCTTAAAAAAACTCCACTTAATGACATGGAAGTCTTTTTGTTTATGTTTTCCTTAAAATGAGGATGCAGTTCATTAGCATGGCTTGTGGATATGACATCCTCGTGAGTCATTGTAACTGTACTTTGTACCACATCGGCATTAGAAAACTCAATCAACAGATTTCTGTACATTAAGATGTGTATTAAATCAATAATTTGAGAAAAATACTTACCACTGTAATTATTGAATTACTAATTTGATGTTTACAAATTGACAAATGAGACAACAAACTGAATTTTGTTTCAATGATACAATGAAAATGATAAAGAAAAATTATAGTATTCTATAATCATATGATGTAATCAAAATATAAGATAGTGAAAATAAAAAACATCTACATGGGTTATTGATTTTACAGCTTGTACCAACAGAGACCAATCCTTGTTAAGTGGAGGGGTAGCTAGATATCATTTCCCTGAATGGAGACATTCTCCCATGCTAAGTTGCATCAAAAGAGAGCCCTAAAGAATATATTGAGTCCTGATAACATGAAAGTGAAAAAAATAAAAATGGACAGTCATTTAGATACTTGAAATAGGAAAACATTGAAACATAAGCATGGTAAGAGAACATATTAGAACATAAAACATACCAGATTCATTCCCTTAAGATGTGTTTGTTGACCCGATCCATGGTGTTGTGATAAGATATGTTATTCAAAACATATTTGATTTTTTTCATAGTCTTGCAATATGAATGGACATTCATTTAGTATTCAGTATTTTTGTTATAAAATAATCATACCTGAAATCATAGAAATAATTGGTTAAAGAAATAAGATCCATTGTAAGATGCTGCATGTGTACAGAATCATCAAAAACCCGTGTGCCATTGAAATCTTCTCCAAAGCTGGAATCTTCCTGCATGAAATATATAGATAATTAGTATGTTTTATTTGGATGCACTCCCAACTAGGTAAGGTACTGCCACCTGTTAGAAAACATCCTAAAAATTTGATAAGGTACTACAACTCACTATAATACAGAAAAAATTATAACAGAAAACAAATCTAAAATCGGGTGTCTAACTAAATTTATTCCCTTAATGTTTTTTTATTTAAGGTAATAAAACTCACTTTAATACAAAACAGATTATAAAACAAGAAATTCAAGTTATATGCCCATAAGGTATGTTTGTTAACCTGATCCAGGGTGCTTTCAGTAGTTATGTTGGTCCAAAAAGATTTAATTTTTTCATAATCTTGCAATAAGAATAGACAGTAACAATTTGTATGTAGTTTTAGTTATAAAAAATTCTAATTTGAAATCCTAGAAGAAGTTTATTGGTGATTTATGATTCATCATAAGACAGTGCATGTGTACAGAATCATCAACATCCAAGTTAATGCTATTAAACACATTAAGAGGTCGGAAGAAATTTTTTTACATAATTAATTAAGACACCCATTAGTTGATCACCTTAAAATAATAATTGAGTAAACAAATATATATTTGAAATATTTTGTTGAAGGTACCTATGAAAACATTGTATATTGAATTTTAATCTGAATAAATCTACCCTAAAACTTTCATTGAATAAAAGAAAGTGTATTTTTGTTTAGTAGAGTGAAAAATTATAGTACTCCAGCTTTAGATTTAACTCAAACTCAATATACTACTTAAACTCAGTCAAATACTGGTTTTCAAAAATAAAATTTGATTTGATTTTGAAAATGAACAAATCAAACCCACTCATTTATGAACTACTAAAGAACATGAAATTAAAAACAAAAAACATATAAAAGGAATTTATAAATATCTTAAAATAATAAATATAAATTAACAATAATTTATATATTAAAATATAAATATGTCAATTAATATCATTAAATACTGGTTGGAACTCACAAGATGTTCAATATAGTTGAATTCAAGTTGTTGTATAGCTTTAGTATGTCGATCTCAGATTCAAATCTTCAAATATAAAGTGAAACTCATAGACTGTCCAGTCTAACTCATGAATAATGTGATTATCATTGTATTATTTACTTCTTGACTTGTAAACAATATAATCTTCCATACATCCTATCCGGTTGAAGAGTTAGTTGGGAAAAAATACCTGCATCAATCCTCACTGAGACATAAATGATACACATCTATTAAGATTCTTCTCCATGCTTGTAAATTGAAGGCATTCATTCCATCATCCCATGCACATTCATCAATATTTCGGTTCATCACTATGCTGGGATGAGAACAATCAATGTATGTCTAGAAACTCTTAGACATGACCCACAAATCTATTACTTTGCATCATTGAAAAGATCCATTGACTTTTCATGTGATATGAATATCCCATAATGAAGACAAAACTCGCTGAATCACAACATAATCAAAGTAAAATATTACCTTGTCAATATAAATTGGAGTCAATAGTGAAAACATAATCGTATAAAAGTTTTATAATCATCTATTTCATATGTTTTTAGTCCACAAAAAGCAATATACAGTGGATTAAATAGTGAAATCATATCACCTGCATTCATATGTTGGATGAAAGGGAGGTTAACTCCATGATTTTATGACCAGTAACCTTCATTGATATAGTGTGTATATGAAAATGAAAAATGATGCATGGTAGGGAGGTTAATTCCACAATTTTAGGAAAACATACCTGTTCTAGAGATATGGCACTTATTAGTGCAGGATTCCCTCGATCTCTTCATGTGAAAGGTGAGTCAGCTGCAATATATAAATAATAATAATCAATATTCATCTTGAAAGATGAAGTTCATAATTAAAACATTATGAGATGAATATCCCATAATGGAAACAAAACATTATGAATCACAACATAATCGTACTAAAATACTACATTGTCAGTATACATTGAAGTTAGTAGTTAAAACATAATCATATTTAAGCATTATAATCATCCGGTTCATATGTTTATCTGTCACAAAAATCATTATACAGTGGAGTGAATAGTGAAAACAGATTACCTGCATTCATATGTTGGATGAATGAGAGGTTAACTCCAAGATTTTATGACCATTAACCTGCATTCACATAGTTTGTACCTCCAAATAAAATATGATGTGTGGTAGTAAGGAGTAACAATAATCACTAATTCTGAGGGATGTAATGATAATTAGATATATAAAACACATACCCACCAATAATAGGTTCAACTAATGCATGGACACATTATCCTGCAACATTAAATTCAATCCCATATAAATAACACATCCATTCAAATCATGATGTCATGAGATAAAAATATCAAACATACTAATTATGAGGCGTGCACCAATGATCCAAAAATATATGAAAATACTATAAATAATTTGTTATAAAATTAGAATTGTAATATAATGATGGGATTAAGAAACGTGATTACTGATATTTCCTTCAAAATAAGCATGCTTTACACATCTTAATAACATTAATGTAAAACCTCCGGAACCATTCATGTAAAATTAATAATGAGAAGATTCAATTTGACGAAAAAATGGGATAAAAGAGAGGTTAATTCCATGATTTTACAACGAATAACCTGCATTCACTTAATGTGTACCTCCAAATAAAAAATTATGCATGGTAGTAAGCCGTAACTGTAATCACTCATTCTGAGGGATCTATTGATAATTTGATATATAAAACACATACCCACCAATAATAGGTTAAACTAATGCATGGAAACAATATCCTGCAACATTAAATTCAATACCATATAAATAAGACATCCATTCAAATCATGATCACATGAGATAAAAATTACAAACATACTAATTCTGAGGCATGCACCAATGATCCAAAAATACCTGAAAATACTATAAAAAATATGTTATAGAATGAAAATTTTAATATAATGCTGCGATTAAGAAACATGATTACTGATATTTCCTTCAAATTCAGCATGTTTTATACATCTTAATGACATTAATGTAAGATCTCCTGAACCATTCATGTAAAATTAATAATGAGAAGATTCAATTTGACGAAAAAATGGCATAAAAGAGAGGTTAACTCCATGATTTTACGACCAATAACCTGCATTCACATAGTGTGTACCTCCAAATAAAAAATGATGCATGGTAGTAAGCAGTAATAGTAATCACTCATTCTGAGGGATGTATTGATAATTATATTTATAAAACACATACCCACCAATATTACGTTCAACAAAATCATAGACACAATATCCTGCAACATTAAATTCAATCCCATCTAAATAACACATCCATTCAAATCATGATGACATGAGATAAAAATATCAAACATACTAATTATGAGGCGTGCACCAATGATCCAAAAAAACTGAAAATACAATAAACAATATGTTATAAAATAAAAATTGTAATATAATGCTGGGATTAATAAACTTGATTACTGATATTACCTTCAAAAGAAACATGCTTTACATGTCTTAATGACATTAATGTTAGATCTCTTGAACCATTCATGTAAAATTAATAATGAAAAGCTTCAATTTGATGAAAAAATGGCATAAAAGAGAGGTTAACTCCAAGATTTTATGACAAATAACCTGCATTCACATAGTGTGTTCCTCTAAATAAAAAATGATGCATGGTTGTAAGCAGTAACAGCAATCACTCATTTTGAGGGATGTATTGATAATTAGATATATAAAACACATACCCACCAATAATAGGTTTAGCTAATTCATGGACACAATATCCTACAAAATTAAATTCAATCCCATCAAAATAACACATCCATTCAAATCTTGATGACATGAGATAAAAGTATCAAAAATACTAATTATGAGGCATGCACCAATGATCCAAAAAAAACTAAAAATACTAAGATCTCCGGAACCATTCATATAAAATTAATAATGAGAAAATTCAATTTGGCGAAAAAAATGGCATAAAAGAGAGGTTAACTCTATGATTTTACGACCAATAATCTGCATTCACATAGTGAGTACCTCCAAATAAAAAAATGATGCACGGTAGTAAACAGTAACAGTAATCACTCATTCAGAGGGATGTATTGATAATTAGATATATAAAACACATACCCACCAATATTAGGTTCAACTAATGCATAAACACAATATACTGCAACATTAAATTCAATCCCATCTAAATAACACATCCATTCAAATCATGATGACATGAGATAAAATTATCAAACATACTAATTATGAGGCATGCACAAATGATCCAAAAATACCTGAAAATACAATAAAAAATAGCTTATAAAATGAAAATTGCAAAATAATGTTGGGATTAAGAAACATGATTACGGATATTACCTTCAAAAGAAGCATGCTTTACATGTATTAATGACATTAATGTAAGATCTTCTGAACCATTCATGTAAAATTAATAATGAAAAGTTGCAATTTGACAAAAAAATGGCATAAAAGAGAGGTTAACTCCATGATTTTTTGACCAATAATCTTTTTTCACATATTGTGTACCTCCAAATAAAAAATGATGCATGGTAGTAGGCACTAACAGCCATCACTCATTCTGAGGGATGTATTGATAATTAGATATATAAAAACACATACCCACCAATAATAGGTTCAACTAATGCATGGACAAAATATCATGCAACATTAAATTCAATACCATCTAAATAATACATCTATTCAAACCATGATGACATGATATAAAAATATCAAACATGCTAATTAAGAGGTGTGCACCAATGATCCAAAAATACCTGAAATTACTATAAAAAATATGTTATAAAATGAAAATTATATTATAATTCCGGGATTAGGAAACATGATTACTAATATTACTTTCAGAAGAAGCATGCTTTACATGTCTTAATGACATTAACGTAAGATCTCTTGAACCATTCATGTAAAATTAATAATGAAAAGATTCAATTTGATGAAAAAATTGCATAAAATGGATGTTGAGTAATGTAAAAATATGTATTAATGTATGATTTGATGTACCTTTGAAGGAAAATCAAAAAATGAAATGATTCAGCTGCATGAAATAGTGGGATAAAATGAACGATGAGTAATGAAATGGGTTGTAATTATGGTGCCAATGCTTTAAGAAACGAGGATAGAACACCTTTTGTGCATATCTTGAACATTATTGTCTTTGAATAATGATATAGATATGTTAATAACATATTGGGGCCCCAAAAATTGATCTTTGAAATCAGTAATAATGCATTAAATTGTGGAAGCATTATATCATTAAGGTTAAATAAATAGCTTAAAATCGGAGCATAATCTAACAGATTAGTTACGAACGAAATCATACTTGTTGCCAGAGGCATCCATAAATGGTTGAATTTTCATCAAGGTTCAATATAAAGACGTCGGTATAAAAAAAACAGATTTTCTGTAATTACGTATGAAAAAGTATTATGTGAACGGAAATACTACAAATTGTCTAGGAGATTATTTCAACGATATTACGAGAACATACCTATTTCCCGGCAAGCAACACATCAGTCAAGATTAGATTGAGTAGAAATAGTTGACTATTGTAGTTGATGATAGAAATCGTGAAGGAATTAGGGAATGAGATAGAGTGAATATGGAGGGTTTATTAATGAAATTCTTCGAAGGAGTAAGAACTGCGGGAAACAAATGAGGAGTGAGGAAATTTGGGATGATGAACCGTAGTACATGATGAAAAATTTAGCGAGGAATACACCTTCAGTGATTTGTGGGTACTGGCTATGAGAGGGGAAATGCGAGCGAACAACCCTAGGTGCAGCGCAAGAGATGAAACTGTAGTGTGAACCATAAGAGGGGTGCTGAAGGGGAATTGGAAGCAAGTTTCATAGGAATTGTGGCAGATGTAAAACTGGTGTGGGATTCACTGATTAAGGTGGAGGCGGAGGCGAATGGGTCGCGATAGATGAAATGAAACCATAAGATGGTGGGAGGAGTGGAGGATGGATGCATGGGGGAAATGGGAACATGGTCGATGGAAAACAGATTTTGGACGGAGGAATTTGTTTTAGATGGTGACGTGGCTGCGTAATATGGTGACAGGTAAGCTGGAAGAAGCCTGTTTTAGTATAGATAGTAGATATCAAAAAAAATATGGGAATTAAATTTGAAAAATAATTTATTCAATATTTCTAATAATGAGGTTAAATTTTAATAAACAGTTCACATTTATTTTTAGACATTATGAATAGTAAATTAGTAAAATTAATCACCTCGATAAATGGTAAATCAGGTAATTATGGATAACAATAATATGATAAGGAATTAAAAAACCAATAAAAAATATATTTTATTTCATTGGACGAGATTAATTCTTAAATATACATTCTATAATTTAATATATGTCATTTTTTCACTTCACTTTGGAAATGAAATTTAAATTATTTTATGTAATGAAGAATACACAATGTCAGTCTCATACATTTAGATTTCTCTTATATGCTCACATAGGGGAAAAATAAGTTCATAATGAATATTTAATATTATTTTTATAATGATAAAAAATATTTATATATGTGAATTTATTTGTAATTTTTAGTGAATATATAATTTCCTTAAATGCTTATACAACATCGACCCAGATCTTATGCATGTATAGGAAAAATCAAAATAAATAATATTAAAAACAATAAAACTATTGTTTTTGGGATGAATTTTAGTGAAAATTAATAAAATATTAAATAATAATGTATTATTATTATTAAATGTATTATATTTTAATTCCATATTATTATTTACAACCATAATGTTATATTATGTTAATAGTTCTTTAAATGACTTCAATCGTATTTTATGTTAAATAATATTTTATTAAATTATTCGTGAATCATAAAAATATTTTTATAGGACATGTATCATTACAAAGGGTCTAAAATTTCACTCCTTTTACATTTATGAGCTAATTTTTACCTTATAAGTTAAATTATTACCATTTTAGATTGAAATAGTTGATACAATAGTTAAGGTTAAAATTGGATAACAAAGGGGTAAAACTAAAAGATAAGATTTAAATTACCTTTTAAACCTTTATAAATTTTATTAGATAATATATTTAAGTAATATTTTATATAATTATTAGTATTCCATCCACTTGGATGTACTTTCTTATGATAATAAACTTATTATATTTATCTCTTTTTATTAGTTCCATGTGTGTCCTTTTATTCACTACATAAAGGAACCACCACTACCTTATTTTATACACCGTCTAAAGGAATATATTTAGACCAAAACAAGAAATAAAAATATTTTAAATTCATTATAAATGTCCTATATGATTTTTTTCTACAAGAAATACTTACCACATGGTCCATTATGGGATATATAAAGTAGCCCTTTCAAAGAAGAAGTAATCATCTTCACCAAACACTCTTATTTTTATTCTTATTTTACAACGATTAATTATATAATAAAATTTACAATATAATAAAACAATTATACCCCATATAATTAGTTATTATTATGTATATATAATAATATTTATCCATATCTTTCTCCATTCTATGGTATAGAAAACATGCACTCATGTGTATGGTAGACTACCACACCACGAACCGATATACTTTTGTTTTCCGTTACCCTGTCACATGGATTTTAATAATGATGGAAATAATTAATATATAATATAATAATTAAGTAATTAATTTTTATGTATAATATATCATATAATTCATTACCCTTATACCATATAATAAAATGCTAACATCGCTCATGTGTCAGTTTGACATACCATCTGCAATAAGCGATGGGATCTTTTTTTCATTTCAATATTTCATGGATGATTATTATAATATATAGAATGAATATGTAAGATTATGGTATATTGATTAATGTTCATGATAATATAGAACCATTATCAAGATAAAATGGCCATAATCATCGCATCAAATCATACATGAAAAACACATTTGTTAACACTCCAAACTATGATAATAATAAAAGATTGTCCAAAAAATGAGTGATAGGATGTTATAAGTGGATCAAAGATCAAATAATAGATAATTATATTATTATGGTATTTAAGTATAATAAATATGAATTTATTATACCTTAGGTTAAAATAACTAACAAGGATAGCCTAACTTGAGATAACAAATTTCATCTAAATTCCCACTCTATGGAGAATTATTTTGTATTACACACCTATTTAATTTTATGTGGTATATATAATATAAATTTTTTATATTTAACATAGATATATAGTTATTTGGGATTATTAACATTTCAAATACATCTTATTCTTTCAATGTGGTACAATTTAAAAGTTATTGAAGATGTAAGAACTTAATTTAAAATCTTATTTTTTCGGGTAACATTTATTTTCAATGAAGGAATATTATAATATATCATTAATTAAATAGATATATTTTCTTATAATACGAATATTTAAAGCATTTATTTATTTTTTATAACTACTAATTTATTTTGAAATTTAATTAAGAAAATAAATGTATAATAGAAAATTTGATGTTATTACTATTTTTTGTTCGAGTATTTTTTTGTCCATTTCCATATTTTTAAAAATTGATTTTAAAATACATATTTATTTATTTAAATGGTATATTAAGTGAATTTTATGTTGTTATTAGTTTTTAAATGTTTTAAATGAATTATATAATGTTTTATGAAAGTGTTATTCGAATCTTTTTTTACAAAATGTCTAAAAGAGTGCTTCTTATAAATGTATAAGGAATTAAAATATTTACATCTATTTTTTAATGATATTATGATTGTTCCACAAGTTTTATATTAATTTAAAAATAAAAGTATTTAATGAAAACTTATTTTAAATGTATCACTTCCATTTTCTTCTATTATCAAAAGACTTGATTTTACTACAAAATATACTTTTTTATGAATTGACTGTCAAAAATCTTATGTTGATTGACGTTGTGGTCATTAAATTTCTCTTGAAAAATTCAATTTATTGAGATCATTTTTAATTGGACATTAAATTTATATTACATATCCACAATTTTTTATCACGAGTATGCTAATATCCCAAATAGTACAATATTTCTACATACTATGTTTCTTGAAAGATACTTAGTTGAAATGTTATTTGATTGGATATCGATATTTTGATATTTCATATAATTTACTGAATACATATATTTGTTGATAAGAAAACTTTTTATGAATTAAATTGAAGATTTAATATATAATGAATGAATTGGATATGTAGTGATGAACAATGCCTGAAATTATATACCCATTATATAAATTGACATGTCAAATGAGAAAAACAAGTTAGGAAAACTTATTCAATGGGTTTTCAGTGTATACATAACCAAAAATTAAACTCCATTTAAATAAGGCCTTAAAATAATGACATAATGATGTCTAAATTCATGACACCCATTATTAATCATTTCTTTCCTTTAGAATTTATTTATTATTTTCTATGAGATTTCAACATTAATATTATCCATGAACACATCATGACCATGTTATTGATTATATGGAATGTGATTTTATTTATTTACCTTTCTATGTTGATGATTCTTTATTTTCTACAGTTAGCTTCCACTATACGTAACCCATAAATAGTATCTAAGGTCACTCATTTTTTGTTTTCCTTTCCCCATGATATGAATAAGGATATTATGAATAATATCAACAATGTGATAATGATTATTTTGGAATTTTTTTATATTTTGATGTGATATTGGAAACATGATTTTATATTTTTCTTAAACACTACTAAAATGAAAGTACATTGGTGATTTTATTCCTTATATCATATGATAATGTAATAAAGAAGACACTAGATTCAGCTTACTAGAGTTGGGGTTTTAATAGTTGGCATCATTGCTTGTTTTGTTGAAACATTGTGAACTAGATTTTAAATGAACACAACAATCATAATAAATATTATAATACCATGTACTATTTGAGTAATTTTACCATTATACATATTTTTTATAGATTAATAATCAGGATGATTATGAGCTATCTATATTTGTGAAATTATTTAATGAAGTTTCCTAACGGATGAAAGGGAATCCAAAACTGTAGTTAATTTTGTGATTTCCCAAATGATAAAAAATTATTGGTGGTGTTGAAATTGATTATATCATGACTATATTAGGGTAGTTGACTCAGGTTATAATGAATAACCTTACCCGTATAGAGAAACCAGTTATTCCACAACATGATTCACTTTTTTTCATCATTTAATGTGATAAAATATTCTCACTTTTAATTGATATAATAATCCAATGGTAGCTGAAAAATGGATTTAGTCCCTCAAAAGATATTCTTGTCCTTGGGAAGTATTGATAATGAAAAGATTATTGTAATAGTGTATTACATAAGAGGATATAGTGATAAATTATGCCCATTGAACCAAAACACTAAAGAGGTTGATGAAATAGAAATAATATAATGGAGGACATTTGAAGTGATATTCATTGTGAAATAATTACCTTCAGAATAGTGAACTGAAATTAGGGGGGGTGGGGGTTCCTCAGAATAAAGAAGAAGGTTGAAGAATATGTAGTAGAGTATGACATTAACTTTATAGTTTTTCCAATTAATGGTGTAAAATACATATATAATATGTAAATCAATATTGACTATTTAT
Organism: Viscum album; assembly: GCA_963277665.1. NCBI lineage: Eukaryota > Viridiplantae > Streptophyta > Magnoliopsida > Santalales > Viscaceae > Viscum > Viscum album. The sequence goes on from OY728151.1 coordinate 1,614,062,621, forward strand.
TTAATGGGAATCGGATGTGCCTATAAATAGAAAGATTCTCTCAAAAATTTTCATCATATGATGATATTATATGAAGTCCAATAAATAAAGATAAATAATTTTTTAGAATGTATATCATTAAGGGAAATTAGTATAATAAGATTTCATCTAACCACTCTGGTAGAGGAAACATGTCCAACTAGAAGAATGGAATGAACAATTTCAATCATGTAAATATTGTGGAAAGAAACATCTTAAAAAATGCTTTATGGGAATGGGAGTTTGTTACACATGTAGTGATAATGGTCATCTAGATAACGAATGTAAGGAAAATAAATAAACCATAATTACGTTCTGATTCAACTATTAAGTGATGGGGAATCATTAAAAAAAATTCTTCAAGAATAAAGTTAACATACCATAGTGTAATCAAATGGGAGATGACTAATCACATGTAGATACTAAAGACAAATTGGATTTTCCCTGTCATGTGGTGAATGGTAAACATAACCTCAACACTAAAAGTGATTCTTTTATTTTTTTAAGTTCTAAAATTTATATCTGAATAATTTTATAAGTATATCACATCACCACCTCTATTATTAACTATTTATTTGGTAGTAAAAACTCTTAATGGTTTAATTATAGAATATCAATTCTATAACTCCTCTGTGAGTTTTTTTCTTCAAGAATATTCTCCTTGAAAATAATTTTATTATTCATCCAGTTGGATTTGATGTATTTTTTTTGTAATAACTGGATATCTCATTATATAGACAATATCAATTTTCATGGATGGGATGTTACATTCAGTATTCTGAATAAACATATGATACTCTATTAGTATGAGTATGAATATGTAATCCCAATGGAATTTACTTCCAACATATCTATATTAATGAACATTCGTGAGGGTTATTTATCTTATATGGTTGTAGAGAAATTTATAATTAAATATATTCCCATGGTGTGAGATATTATAAATTGTTTTAAAGAAGAGTTTTCTAGTATTTCCCCTAATGATGAAGTCAAGTTTTTAGTATAACTCATACCTGGTAGTACTCATATTTTAAATACCCTATACATAATATCCAGATCTGATTTGTTGGAATTGAAGAAGAAAAATGAGAATCTAAATAAGGGATTTATTCATCCCAATGCTTCAAAATGGGATGAACCTGTTCTTTTTTTCTCAATAATATATATGGGTCAATGCGTCATTATATTGATTATCAATAATGGACCATATTTTTCATAAAAATGTATTACATCGCAATAAAAAAAATTCATTACCTAAATTAATATAACCATAACAGAACAATATAGGTTTAGTGTTTTTGGAAGCTGGGAAACACAAAAAAAGTGATTTATAAAACATCTTAATCATCTCCCCCTCATTCCTTCATAGCTAGACCCTCTTGAAAAATATTACTAAATACATTTCTTCATATTATGTGGAAAAAAGACATAATAGATGGGGAGCTCAGATGATCAGTAAGGGTTGAAAAGGGAGATTTTAATACAGAATTACATAAACAACAGATTTGAAAATTATATCCTCTATATCAAAGATCATGATATCCGGTCATGAGAAAAATCATAGATGTTCATAAATAATAAATGAAGTTATTATAAGAGAGTATAACAAAAGACATGAAATTTATGGAATACTCATAAGCAATGAAAAATCATATTTATATTAGTCATGGATCATTTATACAACCATCATAGTAGACAAAGTCCTTTACGTTACCGAGTTCACTCTTCATACCAGCCCTGTGTTATTGAACCATGTGTACTTCCCATTATAGCCCTATATTAATGAACTAAGTTTACTCTTTATTCCGGTCTTGTTTTTCTCATGAGATATAAATCATAAAAAAATTCATTAGAGGGAAATATACTTCTCAACCACCCTATATGAAATCCATATATATGTGTGCCATAATAATGTAAATGGTTGATCATATAAAAATTCATAGAATGAAATTTGATTCATAAACATCATTCCAACATAACATAATCCATGTAAATAAAATGGGTTTCATAAATATCTGTCCATAATTCATATAAACCAACCATAGGTATATTAGGGAAACAATCATTGGAAAATATCCCCATTAAATCATGAGTAACATCAAAAAATAATATCATATATGAAAATAAATTTGTGAGATATCACAGGAAAATAATTCATGAGGAAAATATCTTTTCTCATTTGAAAATGTTTTATTTTTTTTTAAATAACTATATATATTAAAAAAACATTCATAACCCAATAATATTGTAATGGAAGCTTCATGGTAATAACACTTTATGAAATAAGAAATATCTATTCAAGGTGTATAAGATTAAAACACATTCTTCTTGTACTTTATCTGAAAAAGTCACAAAGTACCTCATTAGAAAATTAAAAAAATATTCCTTCTAAATAATTGTTTAAAAATTCACAGATGGGGAAAAATTAAAAAAATTTACAATAATTTAAAAAACAATCCAGAAAACTTATTTATGAACTATGAAAATGGAAGATAAATGTTTCACCATAAAAACAATCCTCATTAATAATGAGATTGTAAAATTGATGGTTACCTTAAGTATGATTTCCTTATTACCTATATCAGAATATTGTATAATGGTTTAGAAAATTATATTAGTTTAAAACAGAATGTTATTAATAATTATTATATCATATATGATCCTCTTATATCATCTTATCACCCTCTTGTTATTAATATTTCATTGGTAGCCTTTTTTGGGTGTTAATAGCTTCATTTTACCATGCATGTCTTTTTGTATAAGTCCTTGTTATTATAAATAGGATATAATTATGCCATTTATAGAACTATATAAAGGACATATATATATATATAAAATATTTATCTATTCTATAAATTTATATAATCATTCATTATAGTGATAATGGATAAGGAATCACATCGTGTGATGGAGACGGTAGGTCGAAACTACGGACGAGCAATAATATCATTCAATAAAGTATAAATTATATAGAAGTGGATGGCGTATATATGTTTATATATTCAATATCATGTTATAATTATCCTATATTTCTATTTTTCTTTTACTATACCCATCCATGTAAAGTGGTGATAAAAACCTGATGACACCTTGTCGGGGAGACGGTGGGCCATACATCCACAAACATGGTGCTTTTATTTTTTATAGAATAGATAAATTGTGGGATATGGTTGTTCAAAAATTATAATATCATCTTATATTATAGTTAATACTATATTTATCACATTATAATGGAAACAACTCATGAATAGAAAGTATAAGATGAAATAATCTTGAAAGATTAGGTAATGCAGACTACCTCTTCATCAACGTGCTCCCTCTATATCTACACATAGGGACACTAGATTATGAATTTTTAGAACACAAAAACCTCTATAACGTGGATATGTAGTTTTATGGGAGAAATGATCAAGGTATGGTCATCCTTGAAGGCTCAATGTGATGTAAAGACGTGAGGGTGGATGTTTCATTTTATAATTTAGGTGACATATACTATTAAAATTTCCAAAAATATTATTTCATAATAATTAAAATTTAAATTAACATGCCTCCAAAATGTTATTTACTATATGATAATATTATATAAGTTTTTAATCCCATAAAACAATATATTTTATATATGTTTTGGTATTATTTTAGTACATCTAATTTTAGTGAACCCTTGGTTAACCTATTTTAATCAATACTAATGTAAAAAAAATTCAATGTTAAATGGTTTCAATTTATACTTATGTGATAATAATTAGACCATAAAATAAACATTTATATGATTTTTGACCATATTATAAGTATCATTAATTTTTAATGATTTATTATTATTATTAAATAATTTAATAAATCATTATTTTGAAAAAATACCATTAGTGTCAATTTTGATACTATTTATTAACTCAACTTTTAAAAAATATAAATAGTACTATTTAAGTTCAGAAAAATATTTTTTATATCCCTAAGTGGTTACGTTAATCCATTAAATTCGTTTTTTCATTAATTATATCAAATTATATATATTTTAAAACATTTCATATTTTTTGTTTAATATTTCAATTAATAAAATAATATCTACATCAGTGTTTTATAATTATTTAATATAGAAATTTTTTATTAAAAAATAAATAAAAAATTACTATAATGAATATATACAATTTAAATTTTAGAATAATATTTATAGTCAAATATATCTACTTTTTATCCCTAGTTTAAAATTTATATATTATTTAAAACATGAATATGACACTTATAAATTCTTATTAAATTAAATAAAATAAGTATCATAATTTCAATCAAGTATCCCGAAAAATAAAAAATAATTTCCTATATTTATAATAATTTTATTAATTTAAAATTTTATATTTATTTTCGTTAAAAATATAAGTTTTCTCATATGGACACATAAGGGATATTAAAGATGATGAAAGTGACATTTTTGTATATCTTTTATTGAAATATCATATAAGTGATTTTCATGGAAAATTGTCCATTAGAATACAACATTTATATCAATAAGTGTTAAGGATCCAACTTTATTCACCCAATAAAATTTTTGTATGAGCTTGGGTCATTTTATAGTCTTCATAATTTTATTTTTAATGTAAACAACATAATTTATTGTTCACCATAGTAATAAAGATTACTATGGTTCGTATTCATATTGGCCAAAAAATAAAACAAACATATTTAAAAAATGACGACCTTATAAATATGTAATTTTAATCCATTTTTTAAAATTGAAAACATTAAATTTCAATAATTTAATATGAAATAATACATGTTAAACACCATGAAATCTAGTTTTCCAGAAAATGCCCTTTCTAAAACATAAACTTTTTTCGTAATAAATTCATGTATAAATTTTTTTCATAAACCAAAATTGAATTATTTTAAATTATAATTATATAATTAAAATAAAAAAATATTTTAAAAACTATTTTACCATGTATATATTTTAATAGAAAATATATTTCTTTATAAAAATAAGTATTTTTACTAAAAATAAATGTATGGAGAATATAAAAATTTTACGAAACCTTTTACATTTTGTTTCAAAAATTAAATTCATTTCATCAAATGAATTTATAAAAAATCTAAAAATAAATAAAAATATAATTTTTTTTGTTGAAAACGTATCATTGAAGAATAAATTTTCTATATTAAAATGGTATGATTATTTTCTAAGCACATAAAAAAATTCATGTTGTGTTGGGGATTTATATTTTTTTCATAAGTTACTTATTCCTATTTATTCATACTAACATAACAACTATGTTATACTAATAGCGTCTTATGGTTTGTTTAAACTCACAGTTGGGTGCAATACAAGCTATTGAAGAATTAAAATCATTTTAAGATAAATATTTCATTGAAATAATAGGGTGTTACATTATTCCCCATTTAAAATGAATTTAATCCTAAATTTTTTTCAGTTGGATACAATCAAATGATGAGAAATCTACATCATCACAACCTCAAGTTCACACGTATCTTCTTCAAGTTGGTGGTTCCTCCATATAACTTTTATATCATTTGTGGTCTTTTATCATAGAACTTTTTTCCTGTGATCAAGAATCTCTATCAGTAGTTCTTCATAAGAATGATCTTGATCTAGTGGTATGTATTCTGAGATTATTATATTTTAATTATTAGGATTGTATACTCTTAGGAGAGATAAATCGAACACATCATGAACTTAGGATGGATTTACTGGAAGCGCATATCTATAAGATACCTTCCCAAAAAATTATGAATTTAAAAAGGACCAATATACTTATAGACTAGCTTTCCCGTATTTAAAAATCTAATCCCTCCCTTAGAGGGACATATTCATTGAAATACCTAGTCACCGACTTCATACTCTAGGTCATTTCATTGATTGTTTGGATAATTTTTTTGTCGACTCTGAGTTGCTTTTATGTGATACTGAAGTGATTTGACCTTATCTTCCATTTGCTCAAAAGTATTAGGTCACAGAATATTTGTTTCCCAATATTCATTCCAATATGTAGGAGCCCTTCACTTGTTAGCATATAGGTATTCATAAGGATCGATATGAATGATGGAGTGAAATCTATTTTTAAAGAAAATTCTAAAAAATATATTTTTTGGTCGCAAACTCTTGTAAAATACATACACCAAGCTCTCAAAACCCCTTCTTGAGTTTGAATTATCCTCTCATAATAACCATATATCAATAAATATTTCTAGTGATGAAACAAAACATTGTATCCAGAGCCTGCTAAAAAATTCTCCAGATCTTCTAGGTGAAACATTGATCCCAATCAGATACAATGGAATGTGGTATTCTATGCAACCTCATCACGATATTAATATGCATTCTAGAAAGATGTGCCAAAGACAAGTATTCTATGATTGAAAGAAGGGATTTGTCTTTGTATGATGATCCACTATAACCCTTATAAAATATTTGGATTTATATTTTTTGGGTTGTCTGATGTCAAAATCCATGGTGATTTATCCCATTTCCATTCTGGTATGGGTAATGGGTTTAACATACCCTTAGACATATGTATACATCCTTAACTTGCTGACAAACCAAGTACTAGGAACATATCATGAAATATAATCTTAATTACCTCCCACCCAAAATACACTTTTAGGATCCTATACATCTTTGTGCTTCCAGGATGAATATAGAATGATGAACTATGAGCGAAATGTAATTGATACTTCTATAATTTTTGTATGGTAGGAATATAAACCTGGTTCCTAAACATTATTATTCCTATATAATCAATGTTTAATTTAGGAACATTTCTCATATTCTTTTGTATCTCTATATATTCCTTACATTCATCATCAATCATTACATGTATTAATGGCTGAATATTCATTTTTTCTAGATAATATTTAACATGTTGATTTATTATTTCCAAATACATCATTTTGAAATCCATAAATATTGTATCTTTTATGATCCCCATCATAGATTGGCTAGTATAGTCCTATCAACTCAAAGCATATTTCACCCTGTTTGCTTTCCTAGGGTGGTAATGTATTGACCAATCCTAATATTTCAAAATATTCAACCATCTTCTTTTCCACACATACTTCTCATTTTGAGTGGAAATATGCATTAAAATTTTCTAATGAATATATATATCACACTATTATCAATAAAGATAACTCCTTTATATATTTAATGAAAATATTAATTTAGTTAACTCTGGTTGCGCCCAAATTTACACAATAGTTATGCGGTCATTGTAGTAAAGGTAGGGGTTGAATCCACAGGGACCGAAGAAGGAAGCTAAAGACACTCTGATTTTGAAAGGATTTGGCTATGAAGTTTCAAACTACTCAGATTGAATTTATTTGAATAAACAGTGATTTAATTTAATGAACAAAATAAAAAAACCTATAATTACTTAGTCTAAAACATTTAATGCATATGAGTGGATCCTATGTTGTTACTTGGGTTAGATTGGATGTATATTTTTATTCTTATAATGTTCATTTCACTAATTCAAGACGCATCCTCAAATTGATATAATTCCTCAAAATCATTCACCAATTTAATCCCTAAAAAATTACAAGGCTAATCAAAAATGCACTTAGAGGATCAATTTAGTGATTACTCCAAGGAATTGGATCATACTAGCACTCGAATATGTGTCATTATTAAAGGTGGCGAAGATGAAGAAGAAAATAAATCATCAAATGGAAATCATAAAGTAATTAAATTATTATGAATTTAAGAACATTAAATAACATCCAATCCACCCCATTCAAATCCCTAGGATCAACCCATAATGTTTCATCTCTCCATTTATGCTATTCGATAAATGGAAGCGGGAAGTTGACTTAAAGAAGCGGGATTGATGAAGAAAAATAAAACAATGAAATGATAACTCCGCCGTTGTGTGAATAAATTCACAAGTGCTGGTGTGAATAAGATCACAAAATGGGGCAATGATATAAATTTGAAAATAATAAGAATAGAAACATAGAAGAAGAAGACTTTTATTGAAAACAAAGGTGATTTACACAACTTATATGCGAAAGAAGAACGTTACAAAGGCAATTTGGCATAACAACATTACAATGAAAGTAAAACTCAAAGATTCCTAAATACTCCATTTCTACTACCTTAGATATCCATTTATGAGGCCTTAGGTCGAGCCCTCATCAATATCACTCTCTTTAATTAATTGTGGTGGACCTAGATGGGTGGAAATTTAATGTAGAGGAGACCTTTCAACTCTTGCGTCGAAGTGGGAGCCATATTTCATCCACCGAACAGAGGCACTGAACTCACCTTCTAGAAGGACGAATTGGAGTGGGCCATATAAGAATTAAATAAAGCCCCAGATGTCTCCTAATAGAGTGTAAAATTTCATACCCCAATACTTTGTGGTATTCAAAGTATGATTTAAATGGTGGGATGTTTTTCTGGGATTCGGAATCTGGCCCAGAATTGCATCTTCAACTTGGGCCACCTGGAACTCCATTAAAACATATGAATTTGCTTGGGAAACTGTTGAATGAAATGTTTCCATGATTTCTTCTATCTCAAGTAAAATTTTGAGACTCGTTGGGCTTGAATTATGTCCCCTACAGTACGTTAATTAGGATGATGTCCTGCTCACTTCACCTAGAATGTGGTTGGTTCAATGCCCACTTTGGTGGTCTTCCAAATTGAATCTCAAAGTGCTACAAAACAATGAATTGTTTCTTATAGAATGGGAGACCTGAAAATAAAATATAAAATTAAAATCAAGACCATTTGGTGTTTTATGAGATGTTCAAGAATGTACCATGTACTAGTACATTTAGGAAAGAATTTCAATCATGATTTGAAATGATGTTCAAAGTGTAAAATGCACTAAAATGGTATTTATGAATAACAAATCACATGAAAACTATATAAATTAACAACGAATATTAGCCTCTACCAGTGGATAATCAAACTCCATATCATGTGTTTGGTAATTTTACTAATCGATTTTCAATTTTAGTGAGGCATGAGAGATCACCATATCATATTTCACAATAACAAATCACTTAACCTTCTTAAACGAATCACTACTGAAAAAAACATTCTTTACTATAGGGTAATATGATGACAAGTGTGTTAACTATTATTCTTTTCACCTCCTTAAAATTATATTCACATTCCTTTTCCCATATGAACTGAACTCATTTCCGAGTCAATTTATTGGATGGATTAGATAATATTGAGAAATATTTCACAAAACATCAATAATAGATAGAAAAACAAATAACAAATCAGATCTCATTTAACACTTTTTTCTAATAAAATGTTTAATAACTTTCATCATTACTGGATCTACAAATATCCGCTTTCATGAGATTATTTTACTCAAAAATGAAACAATCTGATGCAAAAATCCTCACATTGTTAGTTTTTCAAAAATATTGTCTTTTATTTGGGTATAAAATACAATCCTCATGTGATCTCCATGTACTTACTTTCTCTTCTAATAAACAAGAATATCATTAATAAAGACTACCAAAAACTGATCAAGATGGTCTCTATAAACTCTATTCATTAAATCCTTGAAGATAGAGGTGACATTAGTAAAACCAAAAGGAATCACTATAAATTCTTAGTGTCCATACATTGTATTTAATTTAATATTGGGTATGTCATCTATCATGACCACTAATTTATGATAACAATAATGAAGATAAATATTGGAAAATAATTTATCACTACTAGGTTAAATAAGTCATCAACATGGGGAGAGCCTATTTTTTCTTGATAGTTATCGATAATCAATGAAGATTCACTTCGAAAGTTATTTATTAAAAAAATATAGAATATGTTCACCCCAAGGAGACATAATAGGGTGTATGAATCCCTTTTCAGGATTCTATTGGGGTTTCTTCTTCAATTAGGGAAACTCAATTTGGGCCATTCTATAAGGATTCTTTGAACTAGGCATAACACTTGATACAGTTTATATTAAAAACACAACTTCACGATTCTGACGAAAACATAGAAATTCTTCTCGAAAAACATCAAAAAAATCTTATAAAATAGGTGTATCCAAAATGGGGAGTTTTTACGAACTATATGTGATATAGAGCCATCATTTTTAGGAATTATGTCCCCCAAGATATAATTAGTTTTCACAGGATGTTCATATTCATCCTTGCATTGATATATGGTCATTTTTTCATTCATAATTTGAAATGTGACTTCCATTCCTCAATAATAAATATGAGATCCATATATAAAAATCCAATCCAATCTAGTAATGACATCAAATTAAACTCAGGGAAGGATCAGATAATTTATATGAAGTGCTTTCCCACAAACTTAAATCGGAGAATAGTTATAAATATGTGATGTGATCATTGTTCTGTTGGGAGTTTTAATTTCTAACGCAATATCTAATTGATGATTTAATATATAGATACTCTTTCAAAATTCATTATAACTAATAGTTTTGGTGGATCTATAATCAAATAAAACATTATATACTTTATATTGGATGGTATTTGTACCTTTCACCACTTCATTTTCATAGTCCACATCACCAGTAGTGATCACATGTGATTTTACTTTTTCTCTTTCCCCAAGAGGTTTCTTGGGTAGATCCTCACCGATACACCTTGTATTAGGGAATTTGTTATAATAATTCCCATTTTGGTTTCTCTTGTACAATTGATGGGTGGGAGGTTCATTCATTGTATCCTTTTATCAATTAGCAGCATTAGATATTTTTTCGCAACACATAAACACCCAATTTCCCAATAAACTTCTACCCCACAAATAAAATATTTATTAGTACCCTTAAGATAGATATTCCCATGTTTTTTTAAAACTATGAACATAAAGGAAGGATCATCTTCTTTTCACTATGGTTTTTATATTTTTCATTGAATAACATTTTATTCTTCTTATCAGAACCAAAATATTTATGGGTAACTCCAATCCCCATCTCAACCTTGAGGGAAGATGTAATGATTTCCTCATAGCTACTGATTTACCTTATTGATGATGCACTTATGAGACTTGGTATTAATCCACTAAAGAATCTATTTTCTTGTTCTTAGGATGTATTTCATTTTTAGAATCATACATTCTATGTATTGTAAAATCTACTTCATAGGAACAAATAGATTCATCATCCTTTTTCTTATGGTCATGGAACTACATCTCCATATTTATTCAATGAATATGAGGAAAATAATTATTGAAAAATATTGTCTTCAACTCATCCCATTCCAGAGAGACAATTTCATATATTTTCTTTGTATTTATGATAATATTCAAATGTTGATCTACTTCACCTTCCAAATTTTAAACTGTTAAGATTTGTTTCTCATGTTATAATCATTAGAGCCCTGAAAATATCTTATATGTAATAATTATTCATTGTTCATCCAATAGTGGATTAGAAGATAAAATAAAAGAGGTTGGACACTACCTCTTGAAGAACTCAATAGAGTATTGTTCCCTTCATTTCACATTTAGAAGACATTCATTATTCATAGCTTGAGAAAGTTGTGTGAGCATAACAATATAATTTTTAATTCTATCTCCCATATCATCTGGTTACTCTTGAAGAAAATAATGAAATTTCCCATCACATTCTTCATTAATGAGGTTATTTAAGGTTTAATCCATTTACTAAAATCAAGAAGAATAGTTTGAACAAACTAGTCAAGATGGAAGGAACACATAATCAATGGAAATTTCTTATAAAATTTCAATTCCTGATTCCTTTTATTTCCTAGGTTATTTAATATCATTACCAAAATATAAGGATATTAATCTATACATATAATTATCATTAGGGTTCTTACTATGATTATCTTATCCATATTTTTAAGGTTTAACTAATCCATTCTCTAATACCAACTATAATGGTCCATACTTTTCATTCCTATAAATGACTTCCAAATAGAAGAATATTCACTACATAACATAAAGAACCATGATAGTACCATAATGTTTTATTGTATTTGGATAGTAGGAAACATAAAAAACTAATTAATAAAACAAATAAATCATCTCCCACTTATTCATTCACAACTAGACCCATGTTTTGGAAAATCTATCCTAATACTTTACTTTATATAATGGGGAAATGAAACATAAGAAATGGTGAGCTCAGATGCTCAGTTTGGGTAAATATGGGAGATATAAATCATATCATATTAAAAAGACATGATAACCTAAAAAAGATTTAAAATTATATCCTATATATCAATGATCATGATATAATGTCATGTGAATAATCATAATAGTTCATAAAGAATCAAAGAACTTATTCCTAGATAGAATAATAGAACACATTGAATTTTTGGTATACAAATAAGAATATAAAATCATTTTCATATTAGGAAGGGATCATCACCAAGACCATAACAGTGGAAAAAGTCATATACTGAATTTATTTCACTCTTAATTCTATCCCTATTTTACTGAAGTGGGCTTACATCCCATTTTTCCTGGTATTACTGAAAAGAGATCACTCTATGTTTTATTCAAGTATGTCTCATGGAATATAAATCATTACCAACTGCATTGGAGGGAGATATAGGCTCTACCCATTAAAAAATGAATATAATACATATGTTTTAATCAAAAACATAAATCATTAATCATTTTAGAACCCATGTAATGAAATGGGTTTCATAAACATCATTCAATCCTAACACAACCCATGGAAAAGAAATGGGTTTCATAATTATCATTACATCACAACCATAAACCAAACATAAGTATAATAGGGATACTATACTTCAAAATTATACACATTAATGCATAAGTATCATTAAGTAATTTTATTTTAGATGGAAAATAATTTTCAGAGATCGGTTGAAAATAATTATTGAGGACAATATATCCTTTCTGCCTTAAAACTTATTTCTATTTTTAAAATAGCACACAATTTTAAACTAAAAAATATTATTTAAAAATAACCGTATAATATCATAACTTATGTTTAATGGAAATAATGTTTCATGAAAAAAGTAAAAATATTTTCTTCCATATATGTTAAATAATTATTATTCTCATTTTTTTGGAAATGTAAAAATATACAACATTAAGAAAATGATAAAAAGATTCACTTCAAAATGTTTTATGAAAATTAAAAAATGAGTAAAAATAAATTTTAGAAATTGTATAATATTAATAAAAATATTATAGAAATTGTTTTTATAAAACATGGTAAGGTATGATAAATATTTCCCCATATAAACAATCCTGGATAATAATGAAATTGTGAACTTAACCCTTACCTTAGGTATGATTTACTTTATACAAATAAATTATAATTTTTCAAATAATTATATTAATTTATAATATAACCATATTTATATTTATTATATCATATATGATCCAATTACATCTTTTTATCACCCTTTTGTTATTAATATTTCATTATTTCTATTATTTTCAGTGGTAACTACTTCATTTTTCTATCCATGTTTTGACATATAAGGCCCAATCCATATAGATAGGATATCATTATATCACTTAAAGAATTATATTAATGATATATATAAAATATTTATTCATTATATACATTTATATAATCGTTCCTTAATTGTGATCATGGAGATTGAATCTCTTCACATCATGGATATGGTAGGTCCTATGTACGCACGAGGGACAATATCATTCCCTTAATGGTGGAATGATATGGAAGTGGATGGGGAATATATTTTTAAATAATTAATATAATGTATTAATTATCATATATATCTATTATTTCCCCCATTATACCCATACATGTAAATTGATTAAGAGAAAACATATTACACTGCACTGTGAAGATAGCCAAATGTATATACGCACATGTGGTGCTTTTGTTTTTTATAGAATGGATTATTGGTGTGATTTGGTTGATAAAAAATAATAATAACATATCGCCATATACAATATAATATATTTATAAAATCATAATAGAAACAACAGAATAGTATGTAGTAGAAAAAGAAATAATTGTGGAAGAGGCTATGAAAGAGATTATCTCTTCTTTGGTGAGCTCCCACTAGATCTCCTTTTAGGGAAACTAGAGATGGTATTTATAGAAGAAAAAAACATTTATAATGTGAATAAGGAATTTTAAATGGGAAATATTAAGGGTATGGTAAGTCTTGAAGGCTCAATGTGATGTGAATAAGTGAGAGAGGATGTTCCCATTTATAATTAAGGTGAGGGGAACTTTTGAGAATTTTTAAAAATATTGATTTATAATAAATTCAATATCAATAATAATATAAGTAAAATGAAATTTTCTTAAATATAAGATGGTATAAGTTTTTAATATCATTAAATAATATATTTTAGAATTTTTTGGAATTATTTAAAACAATATCAATTGATTTAACCCGTATTAACCCTACATTAATCTTAACTAAATATACAATTGTTTTATATTAGAAGGTTATAATTTCCAATCATGATATGTTAATTGGACCATAAATGATTCATTTATAACATTTTCGACTATATTATATTCATTTTTATTTTTAACAGTTGTTTTATTATTATAAATAATTTAATTAAAGATTATTTTGATAAAATATCATTACTATCAACTTTGACACTATTTATTATGCAGAATTCTAGAAATATCATGACAACAAGTTAAATTCAAAAACAATATTTAATTATATCCCTAATAGGTCAAGTTAACCTATAAAATTCATTGATAACATTAATAATCTAATATTATATTTATTTTAATATTTTTAATAACAATTATTTGATATTTTCATTAATAAAATAATTACTAGACCATTGTTGTGAAATTATTTCATATACATATTTGTTCACTAATAATAAAAATTAAATTACTATGATCAATATAAATAATTTTTTATTTCAATTTTTTTTTAGATTAATATATCTATATTTATCCCATATATTTAAAATGATTTATTACATAAAACATTAAGGTGAAATGTTTAAATATTTATTAAGTAAAATATGATAAAAATAAAAATTTCATCCAAGTTGCCGAAGACACCATAAATAAATTTAAATCATGAATATATGTTAATTAGGTAAGAAAGTTACATTTATAATCGTCCATAACATACATTTCTTCCATGTGGAGACATAAGGGGTATTAAAGACAAAGAAAGTGACATTTTTTACATTCATTGATTTTAATATTATATAAGTCATTTTCAAACAGAATTGAATATTAAACAAACTCATTCCGATCATCAAGTGTTACAGTTCTAATTTTATTCATCCAATAACATTTTTTATTGTTTTAGTGTCATTTCAACGTCTATATAATTTTATTTTTAACCTAAATAACATAATTTACCCTGTAATAGGGTAGTAGATCTTACAAAGGTTACTATTCATATTTGCCAAAAAATAAAAAGGACATATTTAAAAAAAATAGACTATCAAAATCTAAAATTTTCAACCATTTTCAAAAATAAAACAAATATGTTTTAGAATTAAATTTAAAATAAAATTTTCTAACACCCATGAAAAATATTTTCATAATTTTTTTAAAACCATAAAATGGTTTTATAATAAATTCATGCACAAATAATTTCCAAAGACCATAATTTATTTATTTTAAATTTAAATTAAATAATTAAAATTTATAACTAATCAATAATGTAATTTTACCTTCCATATATTTTAGAAGAAAACACAGTTCTCAATAAAAATCTGTAATTTCAATAAAAATAAATAATCTCTGAAAATAATAATTTTAAGATAATTATGATATGTTGTAGTCAAAAATTAAACTCATTTATTCAAATCAATTTTTTTAACATCTAAAAATTAATAAAATTAATAATAACATATTTTTTTGAAGAAAATATATTTTTGAAGTATAAAGTTATTTTACTAAAATTGTGAGAATATTTTATTATAAGATAAAAATAAATTCATATTGATTTAGTATGGCATGCCACCTTTTTATTACATAACATAACATTACATTTTACAAAAGAGGATCTTTAAAGTCTAGTGTCTTGGAAATCAGGAACATAAAACATGAGAACAACATAAAACATTCTTCTAAACTACCTATAAGGATTCATAATAGGTTCATCCTTTGTACACTTTCTACATCTCATAGCCTAGAGATATACATCAAAGGAAAGGAGGAGTAGAAGGCCTAGTAAAGGTATGCTATGGAGTCAATGTACTTGTAATATCAATAAGAACTTGAATAAAAACATGAATACATGAGAAATAGAAGAATATGCATATCATAAAGAAAAGAACCTGGAACATAACTTGATTATGTGGCTACAACATTTAATTTATACATTTATGAACATATCACCAAGGTCCATCCCAAAAGTGTCAAAAAATTACCAAGGTTATTCACCAAGGTATTATGAAACTTGTCATCTCTAGAGATTAATTCCATACCCAATTCATTAGAGCGCTATCAGGGCGCATCATTAATATATATTTACTTTCATTTGTGCCACATAGAACATAATAAAAAATTTCATAAATAACCCATATAGAATAAAAGAAATGGGTTTCATTTAAAAATCGTGACGTTTTAAAAGAGCTTAAAAATGAGATCATTATGTCATTTGTTACCCATGGAAAGGGAGTGAGGGTTATATGTATGTCAATTATAGAATCAAATATATCATCCTTATATATTTATGAACACCCATGGAAAATAAATAAGTCTGTGTATTCACATAAATTAATAATAGAATTTCATGAGAGAAAGAGATAGAAATTTTGAGATGAAATTTCTGCAGCATAACGTCTATATAACATGGTTTTATAAAACATTGAAAAGAGAGAGGAAAAGGGTCACCCACTCCTAAATAAGTCATAATACAATATGGGTACTTAATAAGACCATGGTATGGATATTTTAATGACATACCACATGAAAAAGGAAACATTATGAAAAGAGAAGATATGATTTCTTTTATGAGAAATTCGGCAGCCTAACAACGTGACATAAAAATTCAGAAAATAAATTGATGAGAGAGGAAAGGGTCTATAAAAAATTAAACATGAAATGGACCTATATGATAACATATAAGAACTTACACTTAACATAAATATATGTAAATTAGAGGACACAACAAAAATAAAGTCGTGACTTAGAAGAGGAGGGTGAAAGGATCCCTTACCTTGAAGCGTAACTTTGAATGCTTGAAGGTCGGGAACTTGGGAGGCTTGAGGGAAATATGTGAGGACCCCATGTGAGGTATATAGAATATAACTTCATTGGGGAGGATTTGGAAATGAAATTAATGAGGGAAAGGCTTGGTATTTATAGGAGAAGTGTGGGGACAAAGCATTAATTTCCAAAAGACTCCTCATCAATGGTACTGGAAAAACCATGGGCATGACCATGATATTTTCCCATGGCATTGGCCATTTAGGACACCTTATACCATATCTTACTATTCATAATTCGAACAGAATTATTGCATAATTATTACATCCTTAATGATGTCATTAAATACACGAAACTCAAAAATTGAATTTTCACTAATCACCAAAAATTCATCTTTCTCAGAAAAATCCCAAAATTTCACAATAACCAAATATCAATGACCTAATTTCAAAAAATGAACTCCATTTTATGAAAATAATTTTCTAAATATTTTTAATTTAATTTTTAGATAAAACACTATTCACTGAAAATTCAACTGTTTCAAAACAATCCCAAAAATTCACCTTAAACAAATATTGATGCTATGATATCCAAAATGAACACCATTTTATGAAAATAATTTTCTTAATATTTTTAATTTCATTTTTAAATAAAAACACTATTCACCCAAAAAAACAAATACTTAACCAATAATTATTAAAACAGTTATTTACCTATTTTATGGAATCACTTTACTTAATCAAGGTGACTAAATTATATTAATAATTTCTTAAGTGAATTTACTTAATCCATTTGGTCACGTTACTAATCATAAGAATAAAATCACTATTCATAATTTACTATTTACCCAAAATTACATAGATCTTATTAGACTCTAAATTTCATAGTGAACACAGCTGTATAAGACCATTATTTAAAAAAAATTACACATTATTTATTATTTAAGATTTACATATATATTTTGAATTTTTCCTTTTTCTAAAATTCATCAATAATATGGATTCTATATTTATCCAGACATTTGAAAATTCAAAAACTTCACCATAAGAAGAAATCACAATTTTTATTTAAATCAAAAGATTACACAAGGCAGTTACGGTCTCATTACATATCCCTTTATAACACCAGCGTAGGACCTAAGAGTAAGGTGTTCTATGGTGATAGAATCTTGGGGCGGCTTGGCCAACATTGCCCGAGTAGTGATTTCTATCAGCTTGAACTTCTCGCAAAGGCGATTCCATTCTAACTTCACAAAATGAAGTTCAGCATGGGTTTGGTCCAGATCAAAGCTCAAAGGTGCTACCTTCTTCCCAAGTTCCATCATATGGGATCATATCGGCCCAAGACTACTGTATGGGGCCATCAAATCCTCTTTCTATATAAACCAAGATCACTTGTATTTATAGAAAATAATCACAACATTTAGTTTCCAACAGAAATATTGACCAATGGTCATATAAAAATCGAAACCCAACAGTATCATTTGAATTATACTCATTTCATTAAATGAATTAGTTTGGTTGAGTATAAAATAAAATAACACCCAAAAATATGAAACATAAATTTATTCAAAATTTCGGCTCATTACATTCTTCCCCCCTTAAGAAATTTCATCCCCGAAATTTATAACTAGCACCCTCATAAGAGAAAAGGTGTGGGTACTTCTACTTCATAGAATCCTCCGGTTCCCACGTGGCTTCTTCACATTTGTGGTTCCTCCAAAAACATTAACAAGGTGTGCGGTCTTTGTGCATAGAACATTCTCCCTATGATCTAAGATCTCCACCATATTCTCCTCATAAAAGAGGTCATGTTCCAGTTGTACCACCTATGGGTTTAGTACATGTGGAGTGTGAGGTATGTACTCTCTCAAGAGGGATACGTGGAAGATTTCATGAACTTGTGCTAGATTTGGATGAAGTGCAAGCTGATAGGCAACTAATCCCACATGATCAAGGATTTCATAGAGGCCATTGTACCTAGGGCTGAGCATCCCTTTCTTCCCAAACCTCATGACTCTCTTGCACGGTGAAATTCGAAGAAATACCTTGTCACCGACATCAAACCCCAGGTCCCTTCAACGGTTGTCGGCATAACTCTTTTTCCAACATTGAGAAGCCTTAATGTGTTGTTGGATGGAGTGACCTTTTTCTGTCATATCATGCACGAGATCAAGCCCAATAAACTTTCTCCCACCAGCTTCATCCCAACAAGTAGGAGTTCTACATCGCTTCCCATATATATCTTCATAGGGTGTCATTTGAATGCTCGAGTGGAAGCTGTTGTTGTCAGAGAACTCAACTAAAGGGAGATGCTGATCCCATCCAACTTTAAATTCCATTGAGCACGTTCTAATGATGTCCTCGAGTTTTTGAATAGTCCTTTAATATTGGCCATCTATTTGGGGGTGATAGGCCGTAATGAAATTCAATTCAGGTCTCATAGCATGTTTAATACTTCCCCAAAATTTTGATGTGAACCTTGGATCACGATCAGATTCGATATAAAGTGTAACCCCATCCAGCCTTACCACTTCCTTCACGTAAATCCTGGAAAGTTGACCAAGAGAGAAATCATCCCAAATGGATATAAAATGGTCAGTCTTGGTGAGATGGTCCATAATAACCCATATCACATTGTTTCATTTGCAAGTTCTTGGGAGACTAGTGATGAAGTCCATAGTGATATTACCCCACTTTCATGCTGGTATGGGTAGTGGTTGCAACACCCCTTTAAGAAGTTGTCTCTTTTCCATCACTTGATGATAGACTAGGCACCTCGTAGTCTAGTCAGCAATCTCCCTTTTCATATCATCCCACCAATAATGATCACGAAGATCCCTATACATTTTTGTGCTTCGAAAATTTATAGAAAAAGTAGATCTATGAGCTTAATCTGTCATCTTCTTCTTTATTTCTGGAATAGATGGAACAAATAGTATTGTATGAAATTTCAGTACACCTTCTTGATCAATATTGAACTCAAGAAACTTCCCACCCTTCACAACTTCAGACATATTCTGTAACAAATGATCTTCTTTCTGAGATTTCTTGATCTTCTCTAGTAATGACGGTTTGGAAATTATTTGGGTTAGGGATAATGATGTCCCTTCCCTTATAATTCCCATGTCCTTCTTTACTAGGTCATTGATCAAAGGATATTTTTTAATCCCCATTATGGAAAGTACAACCGGGTCTTTCCTACTTAATGCATCAACAACTTTGTTTGCTCTTCCGGGATTATAATGAATTGAACAATCATAGTCTTTAAGAAGTTACAACCATCTCATTTGTCTCATGTTCAATTCCTTTTGTTCAAAAATATAATTCAAACATTGATGGTCTGTGTATATATCACATTTCTCCACATAAATATAGTGCCTCCATATCTTAAACCCAAAAATGACCACAGCCAGATCCAGATCATGCGTAGGATAATTATCCTTATGAGTATTCAAATGTCGAGATGCATAAGGAATGGCCTTGTCATTTTTCATGAGGACGCACCAAATAACTTTTTGATAATATTCACTAAAAATAACGAATCCTTCTCTACATGAGGGAAGATTTAACACAGGTGCAGTAACCAATCTCTTCTTCATCTCTTGGAAACTGTTCGTACACTCCATTGTCCAGATAAAATTGACCCCATTGCGAGTTAACATGGTTAATGGATTAGAATGTCAGGAATTGTTTTTCACAAACCACTTATATATCCTGATAATCCAAGAGAACTACGAATCTCAGTTATTATTGTAGGATGAGGCCACTCCTCTACAACTTTTTTCATTGTAGGGTCAACTGTGATTCCTTCATTTGTAATAATGTTCCCCAAGAAAGAAACTTGTTGTAAATAGATTTCACATTTACTAAACTTCCCAAAAAGCATCTCCTTCCATAGAGTCTGTAAAATATCCCTTATATGATCCTCATGCTCCTCACGACTTTTGGAATATATCAGAATATCATCAATAACAACTACGACAAAGTTATCAAGGTAGTCCTTAAATACTCTATTCATCAAATCCATAAAAATAGCAGGTGAATTAGTCAATCTGAAGGGCATAAAAACAAACTCATAATGCCCATATCCTGATCTAAAGGAATTTTTTGGAATATCTTCTTTTTTCACCCTCAATTGATGATAACCTGATCAAAGATCAATCTTAGAGAAGCATTGAGCCCCACAAAGATGGTCAAATAAGTCATAAATTCCTGGAAGAGGGATTTGTTCATCACTATGATCTCATTATGTTCTCTATAATCAATGTATAGCCACATCAATCTATCATTCTTCTTCACAAAGAGTAGTGGTGCTCCTCAAGGAGATACACATGGTCAGATAAACCCCTTCTCCAAAAGATCTTGGTGTTGTTTCTTTAATTCCTCCAGCTCCACATTTTCCATCATATACAGGGTATTTTATCTTGGATGAGATCTAGGTATGACCTAAATAGGGAAATCTACCTCTCTTTTAGGGGGAGGACCAAGCAACTCCTTTAGAAATACATCAATATATTCCATGAAGATGGGGACACTTTCTATTCTTAAACTCTCATCTTCTTATTCTTCTTCACTGATCAACTCCATAAAGAAGGATATAGTGTGTTCTATTAGACAAAGATCAGGATGAGATATCTATCATTTGAAGACCAATGTAGGCTTTCCATTCAATACTACTGATATTTCCTTGCATCTAAAATTTATCTTAGCATTATACATTTAAGTCCAGTCCGTACCTAGTATATGTCGAATTCTAGTATGGGAATGACTACTAGATTTTCAATAATATTGGGCTCACTAAAGTAAATACTAGAGATTATAAACAAGGAATATTCTTGGATAGTCCCACCAGGAGTCTTGAATCATAACTATACTTTTAGAAAATCGGGGGTTGAATCTAAATTCTTTGCCAACATAGAGGAAATAAATGAATGCATAGAACTGGAATCAAACAAATTATTTGCTAGCTTTGAGAGGACAACAAGAGTACCTGCTACCACATCATTCAGAGCGTCAAATTCACCTATTGTGATAGCGAAAGAACGACCTTGCTCCCTTTTCCTTTGTTGAGGCTGATGGTGGTTCACCTCCACTGCCCTCAGATTTGGACAGTGATTAACAAAGTACCCATGTTGTCCACACTTGAAGAACTGGACATCAGGCAGGGCATGTACCATATTCCCCTTTTCTTTTTTGTTTCGATGTTGGGTTTTGTCCTCACCATGATAATTACTTGAAATGTGGCCATATCTATGACAGTAGTAGCACTTCCCACTCCTGAGAAGGTAGTTCCCCAAATGCTTCTTCCAGCATTTAATACATGTGGGAAGTTAAACTTGATTTCCTCCTCTCCCCAAATCAAAAGTCCTCAATAATCTTGGATCAATTGATCTCTTCTTGTCGTTTTATTTATGAGACCATTGCATCTCACCAAACTCTATCTCAACTTTCATCGCACTCCGCATGATCTCCTTGTAGCTATAATAGTCTCGGTTGGATAGATTCTTCCGCAGATGAGGTCTCAGTCCACCGAAGAATCTATCCACCAAAAAATTTGGATCCCTGACAAAGCAAGAGGTATATCATGAAATCCTTTTGAAGTTAATCTCTTAGCTTCCCACAGATTCATTCTCCTTCTTCTCCAGCCCATGAAACTCCTTCTCTATTCTTGTTCTCATGGAGCAAGGGAAATAATTACTAAAAATATCCTTCTAAAATCTTCCCACTCCATAGCTTCAACCTCTAATCTTGGCCTCATGTTTCTTTATCATTTCCGACCTCTGATCAACTTCTCACTCTAAGCGACAGACAGCCAGGGTGACCTTCCCTTTCCTTGAACAGTGGAGTACAGAAAAGATCTTCTCGATGGAGCTGATCTACAACTCAGCAATTAATGGGTCAATCAATCCACTAAAGGTTGATGGTTGTTGATTCATAAAGGTCTCAATAGAAATTTGTTCCCTCTGTGATGAGATCGGTCACTCATCTTGATTCAAGTTATTTCCCCTAACTTGAGTCAGTTGATTCATCATTCGCATGTATGTTTCCATTCCAGCTTCCATCGGAGGGCCATAAACACATGGTCTATTACGGTCAATATTTCCACGTATCCTTCTATTTCCATCCATTTTCTAAAAGAAAAAATCATTCACGAGAAACTTATTTCATTTACAAAGCTCTTTAACTAAAAAGGATTTTATGTCTTAAAATTTCTTGCTTAGAAAATTACATTTTTCTATAATTCCTTCAAAATAATTCATAAAAAGATTGCGATTAACCAAACACATCCCCCGGGAGTGTCGTAACCAAGAGTGCAGCAATGCCCGTTTTTGTGTACCTGTTCCTGTTTGAGTCTCACTCAAAGTGGTGTATTCGGGTTTTACCCCTATGTACATCTGTTCCAGAGCCACCTCTACCTTCTCGCATCCAGACATGGATGTATTTGCTTGATAAACCACTTACTCAATATTCACCAAAATAACAGGATGATTTCCTATATTTAAACTTTTATAGTGGGTTATTTATAATGTTTTCATATCTTAATTTCCATAAATAACTAAACTATCCTTTGATACAAACTACGACATCCCATGTTTTTATCACACAACATTTCATTACATTTTTACAAACAGAGGATCTTTAATGTCTAGTGTCTTGGAAATCAGGAACATAAAACATGATAAAAACATAAAAAATTCTTCTAAACCACTTTTAAGGCTTCATCATAGGTTCATCCTTTCTACATTTACTGCATCTCTTAGCCTGGAGATAGATATCAAAGGAAAGGGTGACCAGAAGGCCCAATAAGGGTAAACAAGGGAGTCAATGTACTTGTGATATTAATAAGAACATGAATAAAAACATGAAGACATGAGAAATGGATTAATATTAATATTATAAAGAAAATAACTTTCAACATATCTTGAATATGTGGCTACAAAATTTAATTTAGGAATTCATGAACATATCACAAAGGTCCATCCCCAAGGTGTCATAAAAATTACCCAGGTTATTCACCAAGGTATCGTGAAAGTTTTTATCTATAGAGATTAGTTCTTTACCCAATTCATTAGAGCTCTATCAGGGAGAACCCTTAATATGTTTTGACTTTCATGTGAGTCGCATGGAACATAATCAAATATTTCATAAATAACCCATAGAGAATAAATGAAATGGATTTCATTTCAAAATCGTGATGTTTTATAAGAGCTTAAAAATAAGATCATTATTTCATTTGTAACCCATGGAAATGGAGTGAGGGTTATATGTAAGTCAATTACAGAATAAAATATATAGTCTTTATAAATTTATGTACACCCATGGAAACGAAATAAGTATGGGTATTCATAGAAATAAACAATATAATTTCTTGAGAGAAAGAGATAGAAAATTTGAGATGAAATTTACACTGCAAAATAGCTATATAACATGGTCTTAGAAAAAATTGAAAAGAGAGGGGAAAAGGTTCACCCACTAATAAATTACTCATAATACAGAATGGGAACCAAATAAGATCATGGTATGGATATTTTAATTACATACCACATGAAAATGGAAACATGAAAGAAAAATGAAGATGTGATTGCTTTTACGAAAAATTCGGCAGCCTAACGACGTCACTTAAAAATTCAGAAAATAAATTGATGAGAGTAGAAAGGGGCTATAGTCAATTATAAATGAAATGGATAGAAATGAGAACATATAAGAACTTACCCTCAACAAAAATATGTGGAAATTATAAGACATAACAAAAAGATAGTCGTGACATAAAAGCGGAGGGTGAAAGGATCCCTTACCTTGAAGAGTAACTTCGAAAGCATGAAGGTTGGGACCTTGGGAGGCTTGAGGGTGACTTGGGAGGAATCCATTGGAGGTAAAGTGACCAGAACTTCGTTGGGTAGGATTTGGAAATGAAATGAATGAGGGAAAGGTTTGGTATTTTTAGGAGAAGTGAGGGGACAAAGCATTAATTTCCAAGGGACACCCCATCAGTGGTATTGGTAAAATCCATGGGCTTTCCCATGGTGTTTTCCCACGGTATTGGAAACATGGGAAACCTCATACCTTATCTTAAAATTCATAATCCTTACCAAATTATTGCATATTTATTAAATCTTAAATGATGTCATTAAACACCCGAAACTCAAAATGTGAATTTTCACTATTCTCTGAAAATTCTACTTTGTAAGAAAAATCCCAAAATTTCACCTTAATGAAATATCGACGCTCTGATTTCAAAAAATGAACTCCATTTTTTGAAAATAATTTTCTAAATATTTTTAATTTAATTTTTAAATAAAAAAATATTCACTGAAAATTCAATTGTTTCAGAAAAATCCAAAAAATTCACCT
Source organism: Viscum album (assembly GCA_963277665.1). Lineage (NCBI taxonomy): Eukaryota > Viridiplantae > Streptophyta > Magnoliopsida > Santalales > Viscaceae > Viscum > Viscum album. The sequence goes on from OY728151.1 coordinate 1,614,088,074, forward strand.
TAACCTAATATCAATACTCTGATTTCGAAAGTGAACTCCATTTTATGAAAATAATTTCTAAATATTTTTAATTTAATTTTTATATAAAAAACACTATTCAGCCAAAAAAACTAATACTTGACCAATAATTTCAAAAACAGTTATTTACCTATTTTATTGAATCAAATTACTTAATCAAGGTGCCTAAATTATATTAATACTTTCTTAAGTGAAGTTACTTAATACATTTGGTCACATTACTAATCATAAGCATAAAATCACTATTCATAATTTACTATTCCCTAAAAATTAATTTGATATTATTACACTCTAAATTTAGTACTGAACACAGCTGTAGAAGACCATTTTTGAAAATCATTACAAATTATTACTTAATTATTTTTTTCATAAATATTTTAAAAATATATTTTTTCTAAAATTCATCAATAATATGAATACTATATTTGTCCGAAAATTTTAAAATTCACAAAAATCACCATAAAAAGGAATCTCAATGTTTATTTAAATCAAAGGATTACACAAGGTAGTTACAGTCTCATTACATATCCCCTTATAACACTAGCATAGGACCTATGAATAAGGTGTCCTAGGGTGATAGAATCTTTGGCCATCTCGTCCAACATTGCCCGGGTAGTGATTTCTATCAGCTTGAACTTCTCACGATAGCGATTATATTCTAGCTTCACACAATGAAGATCGGCTTGGGTTTAGTCCAGAACTAAGCCCAAAGGTGCTACCTCTTTCCCGAGATCCGTTAGATGGGCTTCGATCGGCCCGATACTACTGGATGGGGCCATGAAATCTTCATTATATATAAACCAAGATCACTTGTATTTATTGAAAATAATTGCAACATTTTGTTTCAAATGAAAATATTGACCAATGATCATATAATAGTCAAAACCCACCAGTCTCATTTTAATTTTACTCATTTCATTAAATGGAATATTTTGGTTGAGTAAAAAATAAAATAACACACAAAAATAGGGAAAAAATTTTATTCAAAATTTCGGGTCATTATATTTAGATCTTTATAACTATTTAATTAATTATTAATTCATATGTATTCCTTAAAATTTAATAGATAGGTTACAATAATAGTGTATCATTGATTTTTTAAACACACGGTTACCATAAATTCTTGTTATTGAAAAATTAAAATTATTTAAAGAGAAATATTTCATAAAAATTTCAGAGTGTTACATTAGAATAAAAATTAAAAAGCACTATTATTATAAAATATCATATACGTCATATTGATTATCAGTTTGATTAATTATAAGGAGCTAAATAAATTTCCATGATTTATCTTTGACCTTGATATCATCAGCTATGGGTCATGAAGGATGATATACCGAAAACTAACTTCTATACAATGAATAGTCTTTATGAGTTAATAATAATTCCGGTTGGACTTACCAATTATCTTTTTATATTAATTTATTTAATAAATATAGTATTTATTGAATACCTTAATTAGTCTGTGGTAGTGTTTATATATGATACTCATACACATTCAAGTAGTTAGGAATAACATGAATAACATTTGAGGATAATGTTGATGATCCTGAGGAAGGAAGAAGCTATATGATAAATTTTCCAATTGTGAATTTTAGTTATAAAAATTCTCTATAATAGTTTATATCATATAATGTGATGGTATATCAATGGATCCTACAAATTGAAATGTTACTAAGAAACAAACTAGACCAACTATGTTACATGATATCTATAGTTCTCTCGGGCATTCGAGATGGTACAAATTCATTGTGAGAGATTTCCCACAACTATCTAATCCAGACAATAATTTTACCTATAAGGTAGCCAAGTTTATAAAGAAAGATATATGTGTGGAAAATTTCAATGAATTGAAGAGATGTTTCTTAAGTGTGACTGTGCTTACACTACCTATAGTGGATAAGGGCTTGTGATATATAGTGATGTATCAAAGTAGGGACTGGGAGGTTTCCTCATGAAGAATAATATGGTGGATGATTATGCCTCTCAGCTATTAAAAATTCATGAGAAAATTTACACAACCCCTGATATAGAGTTGGAAATGGTAATGTGTTCATTAAAGAAATGGAGGCCTTATCAATATGGTGAATAATGATATATATATATTTACTGATCATAACATCTTGAAGTATACATATATACATAAAAATAGTTTTATATGTGCCATTATTTATTGATGGATTTGATCATAGATTATGACTACTGAATAAATTACAACCCAGGGATAGTGGACATGGTGTTTGATTGACATTGTCAAAAAGGCCATGTGAAGTTTTCCATGGTGAGGATTGGGAAAGATCAATCTCCATGGATTTTCAGAATATGGGTACGAATATCTTAAAGAAATAATACAAGACATTTCTTTCATAGATGAATGTTACACCATCCATACATGAGGGAATCAAGAAGGAATAAAAGGAAGATATGGACTTATATAAGAAGGTGATGAATGATATTGAGTTCATCCCTGATCATACTAGAATTATAAGGTTTAGAAACTGATTCTGTGTTATTGAGATACCATTATTTAAGAAAGAGATGTTGGATGAAGATCATAACTCATCTTTCTATATTCATATGATCGAATGATGATGTATATAGATCTGAAAGAGTATTTCTAGTGAGAGAACATGTAAAGGGATATTGTAGAGTGTGTATCATGAATCTTTGTATAACAAAATCTTAAGGATGAGATAAAAAATTCTAATGGGTTCTTACAACTATTTCCTATAATAGAATGGAAATCATAAAAAATTGTATCTGCCTTGATATTCAGACTCGTCAAATCATATAATGTGCACAATGCTATTAGGGTTGTAATGAATCACCTTACTAAATCTGTGCATTTTATCATTATTATATAATAATTAATTCTTGATCATCTTAAACTTTTATATATTATGAATGTTGTGACATTTCATGGAGTACCACTCTCAATTGTATTTAAATTGTATCTAAGGATTACCTCAATGTTTTGGAGAATCCATCAATAGGATCTAGATACAATGTATAATTTCATCACTACTTTTCATCCTCAGACAATTGTTCAGTCTAAGAGGACCATTCAAACTCAAGAATATTCATTGATAGTTTTCTCAATGAATTTAAATGTGGTTGTGATTAACAACTTACTCTATTAGAATTTTCATAGAATAATAGAAACCACTTGACAATTCACAAGGGTCCCTATGAATCCACCTATTGAAGGATGTGGATAAATAAAATGTATTAGTTTTAATTTTAATAAATAATCTTATTGGGAGTCTATATAGATAAGTAAATGGTAAAGAAGTTGTTATTCATTAAATAACACATAATGAAATCTTAGAGTACACAACAATGTTATGCATATAATCAACGACATGATATCGAGCTCAGAGATAGTGATAATTTATTCCCAAAAACATCTCATTCAAAAAAGGATATGATATTTAGAAATAATTGTAGGCTTATCCATATATATATTGGTTTCTATGATTTTTTTTTCTTATCTGGATGGTAGCCTATCATTTTGAGATTACACTAATTCTCTCTCAATTTCATGATGTGTTCCATGTATCTATTTCAAATATGTTTATAAATTATTATTCCCACGTACTGAAATCAGTGGTTGTACTAATTAATCATGATCTATCTTATGAGGAATAAGCAATGGATATTCTAGATCATAAAGATAAAGTGGTATGAAACAAGACCAATCATCTGGTCATAGTTTTGTGGAAAATCATAAATTTGAGGATGCTACATGGGAATCCAAGGATATGATGAGGTGGAAGTATCCACAATTTTTTCAATGAGAGTGATTAAAATTCTAGGGAAAATTTCTTCTAAAGATGGTATAATTCAACACCCTGAGATTTTATGATATATTTCTCTTTAAATATATCATATTTAATTGATAATGTGCTTTAAACGCAATATCTATCTCAAAAAACTATGAAAAAATATTGAAATACTGATATTTAATAATTATATTATTTTTTAAATTATTATTCTATCATTACCATAGGTTTAATTTTTTATATTTATTTAAAAAATTGTTTTAGTGAATAGTGAAAAATACTACTTTTTGTAAAACACTAATTTGTTTTATTTAAATTACGTTATTTAAAAGTCACATTCCAATTTTAATTTTATATAAAATTAATATAAGATATATATTATTTATAATTATATAGTTTATTCCATTAGGATTATTATATTTCATTATTTTTATATAAGTCAATTTTTAGGCTTCAAAACACATATTTCATGAACATTGTTTCTCATCACATTTTATGGAATTATTTTTAACTTAATAATTGAAAAATATTTAAAAATAATTGGATAAATTGTATTATATATTTTTAATTAGGTTTATCACATTTTTTAAATATTTCCCTTTCTAGATATTATGAATAATAATAGTAGTAAAATTTATCATCTCTATAAAGGATAAATTCAGAAATCAAATTAATTTTTTTTGAGATAAGGCTTTAAAAATTTATCCAACACATGCCTCTATTTTATGAAATTAATGAACTCAAACACGTCCTTCTAAAATCAGAACATATGGCATTATTGTGCCATTTCCCTTTGATAGGGAAATTTTAATTTTTTTATGAAAAGAAAAATTGATAAATGTCAATCTCTTATCTTTAAAATTTATTATAAGTTCACATAGGGATAAAAATAATATTTGAATGACTATTAAATTGTATTTTCATAATAATTGATAATTTTTTATGATGTAATTTTATTTAAAATTTTTAGAGACTACATGATTACCATGAACTCTTATTCAACACTGACATAGTACTTGTGCAAGTAATTCAAAAATCAAAGTAAATAGTTTTAAAAACAGTAAAAATAATAATTTTGTTTTTAATAATGGGGAAATTTGAAATTGATATGTTAATAATAATATATTATTTTTGGTAAGATATATTAAATTGGAATTCCATCTTTGTCTTCATGTCTCTACAGTAAATGTTTGTGAAGAGTTATTAAAATGACTTTAATAACCTTTAATGTTTAATAATATTTTAATAAATTATTTAAAAAACATATGAATATTGAAAGAAGAAAATTAGAAACTGGAAAAGTATAAAATTTCATCCATTATCCATTTATCATAACTATTTTACCTTATGAGTGAAATTATAATCCATTAATATCGATGAAATCATTATTGCAGTTAAAGATAAAATTGGTTAAAAAAAGGGTTAAAATAAAATATATGGTTTAGAAAAGCACATAAGCTTGTCAAAATTTTATTCATTGAAGGAATTCAGACCATATAATATACATAATTTGAAATTATGACCATGTTGTTACACTTTCTCATGAAAATGTATTTATTAAATTTTAATTTTTTTATTTATTCCATTTGTCTCCTTTCATTATAAAAATACCCTGCCTATCCTTTATTAAATACACCAAATAAATCCACTTATCTATAGAAAACCCTCCAAAAAAATTTCTAAACATTTTTATAAATTTTTTCGATGCATTATTACTCCAAAATGACCAACCCAAGGGATCTTTAGTAGAGATCTAAAGTATCTATTTCAAAGAATGGGTAATCATATTCCCTAAACACTTTTATTTTTTATTCAACATTTACCACATTAAATTATTTACTAACAATTAAAATATTATTAAACCATTATATATCATATATTATGATGTTATTATTTATATGTAACAATGTTTATCAATCTCATTCGCCATAAAAGTGGAATTTAAACTATTGCTTGTGTGTTTGGAGGACTACTTCTTAATGAACCAATGGAATATATTTTCCATCTCCACCTCACATGGATTATAATAATTATTGAAATAATGAATATATATGATACACATGATATAATTATAATTCTCTAAGTTTTACATATCACCTACTTACTTACCCTTCAACCCGATCTACCATCTCCACAAAGTGATGTGAAACATTTTTATTGTAGGGTTTTCATAGATTAATCTAAATACATATATAAGGAATACATATTATGTTTGTATAAATATTATAATTATAGAGCTTATTTAACCATGATCAATATATAAGTACCATTACTACTAAATCAAAACATACATGAGAAACAATACCGTAAACACCCAAAACAATGATAATAATAAAATATTGTTAACAAAAGGTTGATAAAATGTTATAAGTGGATCATAAATGATAATATATATATGTATACTGTTATTAAATTTAATTATAATAAATCCAAAATTTTTTATAGACGATGTTAAAATCACTTAAAATGTATGTTAAACTTAGGGAAAGTGATTTCATCCCAATTTCCACTCCATTAAGTCGTATTTTATATTATGCACCATTTTTGCTTTTATGTGGTTTATATAAATTCTCTTAACTGGAATATATATCTATTAATTTGGATTAATGATTCAATTTATGTTTACACTTTTAATGGGATACAATTTAAATTTTTCTAAAGAGTCAAGAATATATTATTCAATCTAATTCTGGGGATTATCTTTATTTTCGTTGCATGAATATTATAATAAATCTGTCATAAAATCCATAAAATTGCTATCATATAGATATTTATGGGGTATCCATGTTTTCAATGAACCATTCATCTATTTGGAACTTTATCCAAGTAATGAAACATTTAAAATAATTAATATTTTATTTATCATTTTGATCATATATACACTTTTTTCCATATATATGTTTTACATAATTTTTTTTGAAGTCCTTTTTTAGTTTAGAAAATGATTTATTAGGGAAATTTTATTTTGTAATTCAAATTTTATTATTTTGATATGAATTGTTATAATGGTTTCTAATATGTTCATTTATCTAATTTCTTTAGAAAAATTGAAATGGAATTATTCTTTTTAAAGTATCAAGTGTAAATGGATTCACCCACCACTAAAACTTTTTTTATTCTATCAATATTCATCATCATGTTTTTAGTGATTTTACAAAGAAAAATCATTAATTAAAACTGATTTTTAATTTTCTCTGTCTATTTTATTCTATTCTCCAAAAGACATTATTTTACTATAAAGTCTTCTTTCTTGTTGAATTGACGACCATCTGTCATATCTTGACTGATTTTTGGGCCATTTTCTTTCTCATAAAACATTTAATTTCAAATGAACATCATTAATTGGAAATTAAATTTATATAACATATCCGTATTATTTGTATCATGAGTATACTTATTTCATCAATCGTATAATATTTCTACATATAGTACTTGTTTAAAGAATATTTAATTGAATGTTTAATGAGTAGTAAAATATTGATATTTCATATTCATTACACACTATGAAAATTTTATGATATGTAATAAATTTATTTATTTATAAATATTATTCAATATATGAGGATTTAGTTGGACATGTAATGATATGTGAGGCTCAAAATTACATATTCCATTGATGAATTGATTGGTATAATGAGACAATCCCGTTAGAAAAACATATTAAATGGTTTTTTGGTGTGTACATATAGAACAATTAAACAGTTTTGGAGTATTTCCTTGACAATAAAGATATCATGATATATATCATCAAGTCATTCAACATTAATCATTTCTATCATTGATAATTCATTTATAATTATCCATCATATAAATTCACTAATTTTATCCATGGTTGTATTTAATTCTCAATTAGTTGTCTAAATTTAATTTCTTTTTAGTTATTTACTTTCAAATATTAATTATATCCTGTTTAATGATAATATATATTTTTTACATTACCCTTAATGAGAATTTTATCTCCCCCTTTATTTGGTTTCCTTTACCCAAGATATGAATAAGGATATTATGAATTACATCAAGGGTGTGGGAATGTTTCTTATGGTATTTTTTTTAAATTTACAATGTAATTTATGAATCATGTTTAAATTTTCTTCTTCAAGATTACTGAACCAATCTATAATTGGTTATGGGAGCCCTTGTATTTTATTTAAATACAATAATATAGACACCAATTTGGGATTATTAGAGTTAGGGTCATTACATTAATCTTTATTTAGTATATTCAATATAATTGAAATTTAATAATCATGTGGTTTATAGTTCTTGGTTGATGTTTTAATCAACCTTAAAATAAGAATTATCCTCTCCAATACCCACAAATTGTATGATATCCACCATCATTTCATTTATATTTTTTATTTGGAAGAATGATAAAAATATAAGATGAGAATTCTATGTTCTACATCATGTTATGTTTATAAGATTAATTATTGATCTTAACATTTCCAAATCATTGGAAATTTGTAATATAATATGATTGGGTTAATTTAAATACTATAAGACCATGTTGTGGTTTATGAATAAGGGCCATTTTTAATATAAAAAAACATAGCATAATTTTCTATATAAATATGTTATGGTTAAATGATTGAATTGTTTTGGTAGATATCCACAATAATGATAGACCACATCAAGGTCTATGTTGATAATATGTTTTACAGAATGGATTGAGTCAGGTATAAATGGTAATGGTTTATATGAAATTTTATTCTATATATCCACCATGATATAAGACTAAAATTCCATAGTTTTCTAAAAACATCTTCTGTAATTGGCATGGCTTATAATATAACCATTAAACTAAAACAACTCAGATAAATAAAAGTGGTAGTGGGTTTCTCATGGTATTACATATCACCAAAATTTTATGAAGATCACTAAATGTTTTGGTGTGTATTAATATAATGAAAATTATATTTTTTGATAAAATTATAAAAACTCATCACCGATGTTGTTTTGGAAGGCGCACATTAATTTCATTGCAGGCTTTGAACTGTATGAAAAATTTATTTGTACACATTATCTACATCTAAAGTGTATTTACATGGTGTAAAACTTATACAATGATAATAAATAATAAAACAAGGCATAATATAGAAGTGTCTAGAATAATTTATGAATTATTCATTATAGGAAGTATAAAATACGTACATTGAAAAAATAATTTAAAAATAATTTAAATAATACCAAAAAGGAGATTTGGATGATTTTATCAAATGTTTAAATAAAATAAAATATTAGATATTTAAATTGGGACTACTGTTTACATAATATTTATGAAATGTTATTATTGTTAAAAATGTTTTCATAAAGTACCTCATATTTTTTAATATAGATTACATCATATTAAATTATATGTAAATTGGAAATATGAAGATTTTATATCAAAATAAATATTAAATTTTCATGATTATTCATTTTATGGAATTTTATTTGTTCATGTTAAATTATAATGTGTTTATATATTTCATTATTTTTGAATTTCTCACACTTGTTTTCATCATGTCTAAATTTATGAAATGTTCATTTATTTATTATTATACCGTACTTTATTTATAGGTACATTATTTATAAATTTATGTATGCTTTAGTTTAATTTTTTTAATCCAATTCTTTAAATAATTATACATTTATTTAAGAAGTAACATTCTAGGAATGATAATTGATTTATTTTCTTATACCTTGACATTGGATTGTATTAGGTTATATGATTAAATTAGTAAATAAATTATTATTTATTCAAATTAAGAGTTATAATTATGATGGAATTTATGTATCAACTTGTTAAATAATAGTGGGTATGTGGAATTTTAGTTAGACAAATGACATGCTTGGGATATTAGACTATATCATGAAATGTGGGAGCTAGATACCTATACCTCCATGATAAATCATGTTGGGATTATCTATTTTATATGATATTAATCATTTAAATGGAAGGGTTTAATGTAAATTACTCACGTCATGCATTTGGATACATATATATATAGTTGAATTTTGATTTGCGTTAATAACACACGCAATGATTTGTGTAAAGATTTTCCCCTTAATATGGTTTGAACATATTGATTGGATTGAAGGAATATAGATTCTAAAATATATAATTAGAGGAATTATTATGTATGAGACAAATATATGATATAATAATTCTGGTTTTAAATCATTTCACAAGACTATGTGTTATATTCCTTACAAAATGACACTTTTCCAGACCTCAACCATCAAATTCTGTAGGATCCTGATTTAGCTGTCTGGCCCTAGATTACCAAGTGCAGGGATTGAATGTTATGGGTGGCCCTAAGAGTTAGGTTACAATATTTGGTTTATGATTTGGGTCACACATAGTTGGGAAACCCAATGAGTTTGGAAACAAGGGGAATATACATTGGTTTATCATTGTGATAGATTAGTCAAGTGGTTTTCCTCATAGTTATCCAAGATTTTTATATGATACGATTGAAATTTTGGACTACATATATAGTTATGTGATGATATGAACATGAAAATATTCTCATTACACAGTGAGATATAGATATTGGACCACTAAAACATATGATGTATTGAAAATTGGTTTTTCTTTTAGTCAAAGTATTTTTTATAGAAATTATTATTAAATGATTGAAAACTTTGATAATATTTTGATAAAATGTTTAATTTAAAATATAATGACTTCAAAATCACATAAAATGGCCATGATATCAATATTACAAAAAGGATAATCATAATGAAAGAAACTTCATATCATCGTATATAATCATAAGAATTTTTTCTATGTAATAACGTGAATTCTATGTGTTAGTTAAAATCCATCATGAATTTCCATATGATGAAGTTATTTGAAAAGAAGGTATAAATTATTACACAAAGCATAGAAATATCCATTTGAAATTTGAAATTTCTCGTTTTAAATTCATGAGATCCTAGAAAAATATATTTTTTACCTATATACTAAATATTATTTGGTATGTTAATGACATGTAGAGACTGAAAGACTACTTTAAGGATTGTTTTTTCTCATCACATTATTTTGGATTATTAGAGGAAATTCTTAAGAAAATATGAATAATTTCCCAAAATATTTACATGATCACTTAAATGTGAGGATAGCTAGGTAAGTATTCGAATTTATATACTCTTATACTATATTGAGAATACATTTGGACAAAATTTTAAGCCATAAAAAGAAGATTAGATGACCGAATTTTCAATACTTCTTCATATTAACCTAATGGAGATATCACAAAGGATAGGAAGACTTTACATCAGTTCAAATTATCCAATATACCTAAATTGGTTTATGGAACTATATGTAAATTCTGCATTAAGTATTAGTGTTATAGAATCAATTATTCAATTATGAAGGGTATATGAAACCAAATTAAAATTTTACTTCCATTGTAAATATATAAGAGATCAAAATCAAGGTAATGATTGATGTATATTATAGGTTTTATTAAAATGAATATTAATTATGTTACTATATATATAAATTATATATATAATATAATTTTAATAATCAAATTAATATAAATAAAGGATGTGTATTTTAATCTAATTTAACTAATAAAATAAAATAAATTATTTGTAAATAGAGATTTTTTATAACCCATATGACATGACCATTTTAATATACCATTTTTATAATTAAACAAATTTTATAAAAAATTTAAATATGTTTTATGGATAAAAATATTTTATCCTGGTTAATGAAGTTTCTCAAAGATATTTATTAGAATACAAGGGAAAGAATTAATAACACCAACCAATCTCCCAGTAAACTAATCAGATAGGGTAACCTATATGACCATAATCGAACCTCCCCATGGTTAAAATGTTGTTGAGTTATTTTGAGGGTTCATAGTGATACCATGTGGAGTGTATACCATCATATCAGAGAAAGAAATAAATGTGAAAATAATAACAATATCAGACATACATTTATGTAAAGGTAATAGGCATCCTAATAATTTCCAATATAAAATATATACAACAAATGATATTTCAAAATGAATTAAATAAAAAAAATTATTTCGCACACACCAAAAATTAATCCCCATGGGTGAATCATATAATAAAAAAAAGTAAAAAAATAAAAAATAATTGGAATGCTATAAAACTAGTCATGAGTTCTAGCGCAGTCTTGTTATGGAAACACCAAGATAAACATGGAAAAAATATTTTTAGAAAAGAAGGGATAAAAAGGAAAAAAATAAAAGTATAAGTTATCATATTGATTTACATTTTTCAAGAAAATTCCCAATATCTATGGAGAGGAAAAATCACATCACTGATTCAGGAAAAGAATCATATAGAGATTTCCAATGTATGTAAAACCCAAGATATAATGAATTCTTAAAAAAATTGGTGCAATTACCATGAACGACACAATAACTCCATTATTCTATAGTAATCTTTGGATGGAAGTTCACAGAGCTACACTGACATGTCGATTTCACTAGTCATATAATGCAACAATTCCATGTCAAAGTCCAATCTACTACAGTATCCAACCACTTACTTCAAGAGTAAGTCCAAATTGCTATAGTACCCAGTTGGTGTCCCTAGTAAGCTCCGATACATTCTGGTTAGCATCTTTATAGTGGGAAAATTTTGGGCCAAGGGCCTTCAACTCCAGAATCCTTGATTAGGGGCACACATTACCCTATAACCCCAAGAGACCTCATCATGGAGGTCATACTATGAGTGTTGTGGTTTGTTGTCTAGTCTAAGCTGTTAGCAGTTGGAAAAAAGCTCATATAATGGTTATAGATACACAATTAAAAAATATACCATATCCAATTATCTAAATATTTTATCTCAATAAAAAACTGATTGTATGCCCCTACCCTTGTCATGTCCTATTAACATGAAGTATACTCATGTACACATGGTGGCACAATCAATGTGTGTACACAATTCAGTTGTCCACCACTAAAGGCTTTCAGAAATTTCTAAAAAATAATATTCCATGATTATATTTCATAAATGAAAATATAATAAATAAATAAATGTCAACAATTAGGTTCTATGGTGACACTTATAATTGACCATACGTACTTCATCTAGTGTTAAATGTTTATGAATATTTTATATAATCATCATGAGAAAAAATTTACTTCCCTAGAATTAGTATATCATTCCATCAAGAACACAAGACATTCCCACAACTCATCCCAATGATATACATGGCATATTCAATAACCTAGAGGAATAAATATTCCCCTACCTAGAAACATATCTCAGATTATCTAGCACCAGAGGCACATACACTTCAAATCTGGAATCATAATGACACATTATTATGAACTAAGTTAAGACCCACCCTATATCTAAAAAAATGTTCTGTATCATTAGGAAATTTGGACATACACACTGTCCTCTTAGAAACACAAATTAAATATCATAAAAGTTTATCAATTTATGAATTCCATGTTTTCCTCCCCAGGTTGTCACTCACCCATCTCTAGCCTCTAATCTTCATCCTATAGGTCTAACATCACCCAATAATGTATTATTCATATATTATATCCTAGGTACCATCCATGGGAATCATCATCTTCTATGGGGTACCACATAGGTTTCCTTTCAAATTCCTATTTTTTTTCAAAACATGGATCACCATACTTTGGGGCCAATATTATCAACATTAAATTCCATAACAATATACTCATGTCTTATAAATAAGGTTATCCACAATAAGTAATGATACATTGCATTTATTTTTGTTTTAGGTTAAGCACATGTTATGTCGGTGTGACAACACATCATACACACATTATTTAAGAGTGAATAATTTTATAAATAACATAGGGAACACCAAACTTATTATTATAGGTAGTCACTCAACGTGATCATTCAGCTAATCCAAAATTAAATGTATGAAATCAAAATATCAGATAAAACCCATTTAATTATCTCTCATGTCGAACAATAGTTTCATTCATTGAGAAATTAGGAAGAACTAAAAACATATGATTAAATGGCTGATGGATTTATTATAATCATGGTCATCATGTACACGTCATTAAGAACCACAATTATTCCATTAATAGATTTTTTTATTAATTGGATAATATTTTTGAAATTCTAGAAAGATCCCTTATTTTTTCAATTTTTGAAATGCATTGTAGACCCCATAAATATATAATATGTATTACCCATAAGGGTCTATTTGTAATATATATATATATATCTAAATATAAACCCTAGATGTATATACATAATATATATATATATATATATATATTACGTATCAGATGACTTTGCCAATTTTTAGAACTCCACTCTCTATACATAACAAATATAGGTCATGAAAAAAGATTTTTACATACAAAAAACAAAATATATAATATTTTATGGTATGTGTACCATGTTATTAAATACATACTGTTTTTAACATAGGAAAAATCAACATGTAATTACATTCCGTACAATTTATAGTTTTTCACATAAGAAAAACATGATATGGAATATTTTTCCATTGTGTGAAACTCAATACATAATATTTTCATTCTATTATTAATATCTATATACCATTGGAACATTTTTGGAATCATCCAAAATCCCATAAATGAAATCCTTATTCTATAAATAATATTTTTTGTAAGGAAAATTTTATACAAAATACTTATTAATAACTATTTTTTCTCAAATTTAAAATTTTTTAATACATAATATATTACATCATATATAATAAATTTTAGAGAGTGAAAAATTAAATACTTTATATATTTACTCCTCTATGCTGTGATAAATAATATTCTATGAATATTCATATTATTTTATGTAATATATTTGTTAAATCTCCCCTAGGATACACAATATCATATACATTGATAAATAATTTCATTCATATGAGCATATACTTTAGAATATTTTTGAAAACAACAAAAACATAAAAACTAAATAAAATTCTTCAAAACGTTTCTAATAATTTTTAGAATGTAAATATCCTATATAAACCAATCAATTTATAAAGAATAGTAAAATAAATATCTCCAAACCTGACCTACTAACAAAAATCAATTCATAACCTAGTTCAAGGCTCCAAACCACTATGTCATGTCTAAATACACAATAATAAGGTAAGGTTCAACCCAAAATGGATAATTGGATGTGAATAATTAAATAATATCCCCAATAATATAAAGATTATGTTTTTAGAATCAAATTTCAAATTTAATAAAAATAATCTAGATTAGGTTTTAGGTATAAATTTAAACAAGTACACACCTGGACTAGTCTAGAATGTTATTACCTCTGCACGATATAGTTTCGCTTCCATTAGTTTCATTCCTAAACATCTACATACATTTTCATTAAAATATATAGACATGTCACCCACATTTTAGACTCCAAATTCCATGTATGCTTTTGGATTTGACTATCCGACTACTACACCTATACCAAAGGATTCGTCTTCCCATGTGGAGTCCTTTTGATATGGTCCACTATACGAACCATAAATTCCTCAAATGATGAATGGTCCTCCTAATCGATGTAATTGGTTTTATTCACTTTATAATGGTTGGGTTAACATAATCAAAACTATGAAACAGAAAATACATCATGCATAACATTAAAAAAAATTGGAATCACTAATTGATATGCCACTATACCGATTATTTACACAATATCCGATGGCCCCACATACCTAGGTCCCAAAATCCATTTCCTCCCTTCATGATGGTGAAAAAATCAAAGGAAAACCTATATAAATACCCAATAAACCATCTAAAACTATATACGAAGGATTCACCAGTTGGAATATGAACATTATCTACTCTGAGTTTCTTCGAACCACTTTTTAATCAGCATGATCTGATCCCAAACATTAAGACCATAATATTTTAAAATAATAAAATTAGGTTTAATGTTATTTATTAAATGAAATAATGTTTTTTTGAAAATAATTTAACAACTGATGAATTTATTATATATTTAATTTTAATGAAATTTTATATAATTGATAGGTTAATAAACACACATGACCGAGTCTATATGAACCATGCAGAGACCATATTTTTTCCATTTCATATTTTGAAACATATATATATATATATTTAAAAATATGGGTTCTAAAATGAAATGTGATTCCATGTCCTATTGTTCCCATCATTAATTTTATAAAAATATTAAAAATATTTTTTATTTTTGAGTTTATTTCTTCTCAAATAAAAAAGGATAACTCATAAATGCTTGACCAGATCTAATGTCCGAGGCCATAGTTGGGTTCAAAACATGTTTTTTACCCTAGTAGTGATATAAAATGAGTCTTCAATGGATTTTTAGACCACTCTATCATTTATGGTCAACTTAATGACTTAATTAATTAATAATTCAATTAATTATTTTATTTTTAGTTAAAAAGATGAGTTTCTAAATGTATTACCCAGGAAACCCGTTTTAGGGTTAGTTCATAATTTTTAAAATCATCAGACAGAGCTCCAACCTCCACCCTTTGGAATATAATGACAAACGACTTAAAAACTCCTTAATCAAGCAAACCAGGATGCAACGAACCCAACAGCTCCTCCCAAATCATTGGTGAACACATTCTTCATCAGGGATCTATAAAAAACCAAATTACGAATTAATAATTTATATTTAATTCAATTTTTAATAAATTATTGAGTATATTTGTTCTTGATTCTTCGATCTACACCATGATATAGACTTTTAATGTTTCTATATATAGAAAATATAATTTCATCTACTTGTTTTCTAATCTGAATTAACCATTCATGATAGATTAGCCATGAATGATTGGACCCAATCAATTAACCCATGTTATTATTCATTTAACCCCTTGTTTCCTCTCTATCTTCACCATGTGTATCCCCACGATCATGGTTAAATAAGTTGTGGGATTCATCTAGACGGATCGAGCCCCAAGATTCAAGACAAATAAAAAATGGCAACAGATCGATGAGAAAATAATATGTATGGGATCATTGTGAGGGAAGGATAACCGATTATGTTGTTAAACATAAATATCATGATGAAAATATGTATAGAGGAATTCATAATGAATATTTTTTCACGTAATATTCACATGAGTCACATTATAGTGAAAAATGGCACAAACACGAGACCTTGTCTAGATCCACATGTTTTAGATGATTTAGATGGGATATTTATGAAAAAACCGGTCTAAATGATAAGATCTAACGCGTGGATTGGGGATATGTCTTTTTGAAAAAACATTGACTGCACACTGTGTTCCATGATGAACACATTGCTTCTATCCCCCTCAGTGATAGTGCTAGGGTTTCAGAAACCATCAAAAGGACACACCTTGTAGTCTCTATTACACTCAATATACCGCTTCCCTATTTCGAAAACCCATGTGACGGGTCACAAAGATGGGGTTTCATGTGGATGTACATGGCCTGGAGTATACCTTTTACCTATGTACATTGACATGGGGTCCGAGTACATGGATATAGATAATAGCACATGGCCCAATACCTAGATAGGATGGACACATCGTGCGATCCACATACATGTCATGTTCTCCTATACGGTTGGGATCCATGGGTTGGCCAAGGACACGGGTAGGCTATGAAGTGGGACCACACAATATGTGGATCCCCTCACATGTTGTGAACCCATTGGTCTCTTTCAATTAAACATTGAATTTATCTATCTCTTTCATTTTAACTCATATTTGGGCCTATGAGTAGCCAATGTTGAGTATGTTTTCACATAGTACATGACAGTGCCCTCAGGTAAAGATTTCAAGAATCAATGTTGAATGTTTTGAGCAAGAAACATTCTGATGAGACCCCGATGATGGCAGTGGTCATGCAAGATCAGCAGAGACAGATTCCCTACTAGAACCCTCCCACCAGGCTAGGCATGGATCCTTGACAACTTTTTGAGTGGAACCCTACTACTAGGATGGTCATGGGCCCCCTCCAGAATTCCAAGTCGAATGAGCCTATTTGATAGGGCATGGGTCATCGATTACCTATAGTGGAACCCTTCATTTGGGCTGGGCTTAGTTCCTTAACCTCCTAAGTGGAACTATCTTGTGGAACGTGGGCATGAGTCTTTGATGACTAAGAGTGGAACACACTATTTGGATTGGTCATGGATCCATGACTATCGTAGTGGAACCCTCCAAATGAGATTGACATGATTACACCATTTAAATCAGAGTATAACCCTCATGTCATACCGGGGCATGGTTCCTCTAACTGTAAATTGTTTCTCTTGGACTATGCATCACAATGTTGAGAACTGATTTGATGTAGCTTTAGAATCATGTTTAATAAGAACAATTTCCCCTCTAAGATGTGTTTTTGTGACATCACCAAAACCATGCGGGAAATTTATTTCCAACCAAAGGGGTTAGTATCAAGGTGAGGTGAAATAGTTCCTTATACTTTTTTGTGCAGAAATGAAGTTTGGGATTTTGGGCATTGTTGATGGACATTTTCTAACTATAGGATATTATTATTATTTATTTGAGATATGATATAGCACACCCCTTACACTCTTGTTTGAGATTCCTTAAATGATAATATATATATATATATATCTTTCTTCTGTATCCACTCCATGGATTTGGATACTATCTTTCTAGGAGATGCAAAATGTAATGAGGTATTCCACTACATTTCAAGTCTAAATTCATAGGGATTATTGAGTAAACTCTCCTACTATAGTTGGAAAATACACGATGGGTAGTTCATCTACTCACCATGTTTAGACCATTGTGTTTGGAAGATCTTATGTTAACTCATGGTTTGGGTTTATATTTACTCATTCATTGTACATTGTTCTATAAAATATGTTCCTATTCTATTTTACCTCATACTAACCCCTTAGCTTTTGGGGTGCCCTACTAGGTATGATTATACTTATCCATTCACGGTCTTTTCCCACACACGTTTTTTTCACAAATGATGGTTTTTGGGGTTCCTACTAGGTATGATTATACTCATCCCTTCATGGGAATTTCCAACACAAGTTTTTTTATATAGATTATGGTAAGGTCGAACTTGAATTTAGATGTTCTTAGGGATACTAGGTGCTTATACCACATTTGGAGGTCATAAAATGGGATTTAGGAGCCATGCTATTTTAGATCTCTATATTTCCAGTTTTTAATCAGGTTGGGACACATCACTAATTGGGAATTTATTTTTACCCTTTACATTTCAGTATAAACTACTATATTTTTGTACCATTTAAGGGTTCATGCATGTTTGCATTACCTTATAGAAATTTTTAATTTTTATTCTTTTCCTCTACAATTATTTATTGGGTTGGATGTGTGGGTGTATACAGGTTCTTAGGAAATCCCCCCTCCCATGTTAGTTGTGCCTTCAGTGCTTGTCTCCAACCCATATCTTGTAGAGGCAGGCTTGGGGTAGTTACGGATGAAGCCCCGAAATGAGTCTGTTTTTGGATGATTGGTATTAGAGAAAGTTCATTCCATGGGAAGTTTGTCAGAAATTTTACAATTAAGAGGATTTTCTGGGTTAAAGGAAACCATGTAAAAGTGTCTTGAGTGTGGCTCTTAATCCAAGGAATCTAGTGGTTGTAAGACAACCAAAGTATTAATTCACCTAGAACTTACCTATATTATTGTAGACATAGAATGTTGAGACATTTATTACAGGATTTCATTGAACATGTATCATATTTTATTGAGTCTTTGACAATCCTTCTGGAGTTATATAACCAATTTTAAAATATGTATATATATATATATATATATCTCTCTGTGTGTGTCTATTTCTGTGTGCTCATATAACTACGGTACTCGAGGATAATTTTTTGGATGCCTCTACGATGGCATCCATCCATGATACTTACTCTATTTCATGACAATGATCATATGGGTAATGAGACCTCAATTTAGGATCCGCCCCATGATCCGATTCATCTAGGTAAAAAATAGCATCCCCTCACCCTATTGTGTACCATATTTTCCTAGTAGAGTAGATGAGGATGCACACAATGTTAGTGCGCTTGGTGGGTTCCCTGCATCAGAGACCGCTAAGGTTCCTTGGCGTGCCGGATCCTTATGGAGATGTGGATTAGATAGAGTCATTCTCTATGATTTCAAACTGATTTGGACACTGAGAGATCAAGTGGTAGTACTGATAGATATATTTTCCCATGGAGTAGTTGGGTGCTGGTAGAGCCTTGTTATGAAGATGCATGATTAGTCAACAATCCCATGGACAAAATTCTGGTAGTTTTTCCATGAGGTTTACTACTCATCAATTTTCACTCAGTCTAGATCCATAATCTTCTAGAGATACTATAGGGAGGGATGACAATGGAACAGTAATAAATTGGGTTCATAGACCTTACTCATTACTCTCTTAACAAGATCCCATAAGAAAACTTCTGATCATAGATGTTTGAGTGGGGAATCTATAGAGATATCAGAGCTAACATAGTGCCCTTGTGCATCCCCACCTATTCAAGGGTGTTAGAGAGATTATTAGTGACAACTATCATTCTGTTATAGTGACTCTAGATAGATAGTGCTGCTAGTGGGTTCCACAGAGAAGTGTCGTCTACTGTAGTTAGAAGATTCCAGGTTCCATAGACATATTGCAGGAGATCCATCCATGACTAGAATCAAGAATGTTTTAAAAGGATGTTTAGGGAAATATGGAATCTCAAAGAGGGTATATTCATTACCTGTGATGGGCAATGTCACATAGCATGATATTTCCTGAATTCAATGGAACGTACCGAGATCTGAAACCCATAGTTGTATTTGGAGGAAGATTGTAAGGAAGGCTTCATTATACCTATTATGTCCCCTTGGGAATCTCCTTTATATTTCCTGAAAAAGAGGATGGGAGATTACATATTTGCATCGATTATCATCACCTAAACTAGTACACAATAATGAATATCCCTTAAAAAGGGTTGATGGCCTATTTTACCAGTTGTGAAGTGTGAGATTGTTCTCAAAGACTAATCATAGGTTGGGATATGAACATTTTAGGTTTTGTGAGGCTGATATTCCAATGTTGTAATTTCAATGTATAAATGGAAAATATGAGTTTATAGTGACTCCATTTCATGTGAAGAACTCCCCTTCCATTTTTATGGAATTCATGAACCATGTATTCTAGCTAAACGTGGACTAGTTCGTTATTTTATTTATCATTGGCACACTCTTCTACTCTACAATAGATGAGGTTCATGAGTAGAACTTGATTATGGTCCTAGACGTCCTTTAAGAGCACCATATTTTTAAAATACTCTCGATGTTGGAGTTATGGATACATGTTGTTGGCTATATAGGTAATGTAATTTCTAATTATGTTTTAGACATGGATCTTGAAATGATCAAAGAAGTGTTTTCTTGTGATACACCGATGAATGAGTTAGAGTTACAGAGAATTCTTAGCTTTGCAGGGTAATATGAGAGATTTGTTAAAAACATCTCGAGAATCATATCCCCATTGACCACCCTGTCATGGAAAGGGAATAAAATTACCTGTTTTCGGTAGTTCAAGAAGTCATTTGAGGAGTTTTGGAAGAGGCTAATGAGTGATATAGTGTTCAGTTTTCTAGAGGAATTTTTTGAGTTCGTAGTGAATTTTGATGCCTTACGATATATGATTTGTTGCGTGTTGTCGAAATATCTAGTAGTAACTACATACAGGTCAAGGCAGTTGAAACCTGATGATAAGAACGATGGAACTCAAAATATCTAGGGTAGTGGTTGTCTTTTCCATGAGGATGTGGAAGCAATATCTTCTAGGAGCACATTTCATGGTTTTCATAGAGAACCTGAGTCTTAGGTACGTTTTCACCTAGAGAGACCTGGCCCTAAGACAGTGACATTTCATGGAGTTCCAGCTGGACTATTACTTTTTGATAGTCTATACTCAAGGGAAGGGAAATTTTTTAGTAGATTCCCGTATCATGATGTCTAAGGATTTCTTCGTATATGAATATTCAATGAAGTAATCTTCACAAAAACTGAGCATGATGGAGGAGGAGGGTATGATTTTTCTGTCATCGATGGTGTTTACTCCTTCTCTACATGAGGGTGTGAGAGATTCCTAGATTGGAGACATCAATTGTGACTTATTTTATGATTTGATATCTAAAAGAAACACACCATATGTATATTCAAGAGGTGGGAGTCACATTATCTAATTCTATTAAAGAATAGTGGTTCCAGTCATGTTGTAGGGGGAGTTGATGTGGTAGTTCAACATTTGTTCCCAAGATATATATATCAGTTTAGGGCAAATGAATATAGAACATTAATGGTAGTTTTGGTGGTCTAATATGAGACAAAGAGTATCTAAGTTCATCTCTCAATGCCACACTTATCAGTAGGTGATGGTAGATCACCAAGATCCTGTCGGTTTTCTATAGCCACTTGTGATCCTAGAAACGAAATGAGATGATATATCCATGGACTTTCTCATAGGGTTTCCAGTCACAATTGAGAGCCACAATACCATCTAGGTGATTGTTAACTGACTCATGACATCAATACACTTCCTTTAAATAAGGGAGTAGAGTTTAGGGGTGAGTATGGGGAAGATGTACATATGAAAGATTGTTTGTCTCCATCGGGTAACATCAAAGACTGAATCCAATCATGAAGCGTGGTTTACATCATGGTTGTGGAGAGGTATGCATGTGGAATTTGGGACCCAATTTTCGATGTGTAAAACATTTCACCCCCAGACTGAGGGCCCGACTGAGAAAACTATCCTATTGTAGGGGGATTTGTTGAGATCTTGCATGTTGGATTTTGGCTCGAGCTAGGAGGATCAACTACCTTTTTTAGAGTTTGCATACAATATTAGCTACAACACTACCATTAGCATGGAACCTTTTGAGTCCCAATATGGTAGGCCCTAAAGGTCACACTTTTGTTTGATAGAGATTCTCTAGTCATCACTTATGAGATCAGAAATAGTGCAAGTGACAAAAGAGAAATTATAGGTCATTTGTGAATAGATAAGGATAACCACGAGTGGGGAGAAATCCGATGTAAATCTACATAGTTAGCCCTTGTAGTTCCATAATGGAGTCCAATTCATCTTGAGATAATCCCGCGATAAGAAATGTGTAGGTTCAACTAGATAGGTATGATATCCTTGAGTTTCATCAGGTCCTTCTAGATCATGTGGAGGGTTGGATAGGTTTCTGTTCAACTTGACCTAGCCCCACAGCTAGAGCAGGTACACGATGGCTTCCATGTGTTGCATCTGAGGAGATACTTGGAATAGACTACGCAAGTCATTGATTGGCGTGAGATAGACATCAAGGATAAACCGACATTATAGAGAATCCATCATAGATTGAGGATAGGTAGGAGTATACCTTCTGTGGATAGACCATCCTATTATTTTGTGTGATGTGATAGCACTGAAATGTTTAGGAGAGTTCCTGGGAGTAGGAGTGCCTTGTGTAGGTTCAGTATCTTGATTTATTTTATGAGTATTTCTTTTCAATGAAGTAAATAATGAATTATATAATGATGTAGATGCATATTTTTTCCCATGTAATGCATTGAAATAATTATATATATATTTTCAGAGCATGGTGCTGAGACGTCTTGTGATTTTGAGGCCAGGTGTGCTCGAAATTAATTTTATAAAAATAATAAATATATTTTATCTTAAACACAACGAGATTGTTTAATAAAATGGTATATCACTTAAATAGTTTAACAAATGAGAAATATGAGACCACATTTTGTTCCATAACATGATATTTACCCTAGGAGTGACATAAAATGAGTCAACATTGGATGTTCGGATCCCCAGCTCATTGGCAGTGCATTTAATGAATTAATTAAATAATCATTTAATTAATTATTTTTTAGTGCAACATATATGTCTATAAATGTATTTCATTGGAAGACCTTTCAAATATTAGCTCTTAATTTCTTGAATCATGATTGAGAGCTCTCTCATCCGCCCTTTGGCTGATCATGATGAATGTCAATGAATCTTTTGAATTAAGAACATCTGGATTCAATGAACTCCACAGCTCCTCCCGAATCATTGGTGAATGAATTCTTCATCAGCGATTGATCATAAATTGAGGTATAACATTTAAATTGGTGTTCTATGACATATTTATTAAATTAATTACTATACCACTTTAAATTCTTTTATCTACACCCTATTATGTCCCCTTCATGATACCATGTACAAGAAATATAAATGTTTAAAGGTTTTTTTCAAATATGATTTTCATGTACTTCATAGATTGGTGAATAATGACCAGAATCAATTAATTAACCATTTTTCTTATTATTTCCCACCTTGTTTCTTCATGATATTCACTGGTTGGATCCTTGTAGTCCCGGTTCGGCAATTACCTAGTGGCAACGTGCTTGATCGGGCACCTGAATTTGCAGCGGATAAAAAATGACAATAGATTGATGAGAAAGGAATAAGTATAGGATTTTTTTGTGGCGATGATAACCAATTTGGTTCTCAAACATAATGGTCATGATGAATTGAGTATCATCAGCATTTGGAATGAATGATGGTTTATAGAATCTTTACTGGATCCTCTTTCTGGAAAACGACAGCCAAAAAGGCTAGGTCTGGGCCAGATATAGATTTTTCGAATGATTATGAGGGGAGATCTATGGTGAAATGGGGAAAAAATGGTCAGATATACCATGCATTCTTTAGATCTTACTTTCGTCATAAAACATGACTACACTCCTTGTTCCATGAAGAACAGTTAGTGTGTTCCCCCCTCATGGGTGGGACTAGGGTTTTGAAAATATTAAGGGGGACACCATTTGTAGTACCTCTTACACATCGTGTACCACTTCCCCAATTCGAAAACCATTGGAATGGGTCATAGAGATGGAAAGACATGTGGAAGTATATAGCGTAGAGTATATTGTGTGCCTATGTAAAGAGACATGGGTATGAGTACATGGACATGACCATAAGAACATGACCCAGTCCCCAGATAGGTTGAACACGCTATGTAGTCCACCTACATTGAATATAATCCTACATAGTTGGGAGATGTGTGTAATAAAAGGATACATGAAGGTTGTGATGTAGGAATACACACCATGTGCGCCCCTTAAATGTCATGTACCCATTCATATCCTTATACCTAACATCTAATTTTTATATCACCATCAGTTGAACTTGGATTTTGGAGCATTAGTAGACTGTACTGAGTTTTTATCAATGTGTAACATTTTGGTGACCTCAATTTAAAAATTCTAGATATGATATTGAGTGATCCGGGAACAAAAACATCCTATGAGACCCTGATGATGATAGTGGTCAAGCAGGATCACCAGAGATGGATTCCCAAGTGGGACCCTCCAGCTGGGTTGGGCATGGGTCCTCGACGACATCTAGAGTGGAACCCTCCAGATTGGATGGGTGTTATCCCTATATAGCCTTCCGAGTGTAACCCTCCTACGGGACATGTATAGGGTCATTCATGACCTCGACAAGAACCCACCAGACATGTTATTCATGTATCATCAACCTCTCTAGTGGAACCCTCTTTAGGTTATAGAGCATGACTCCTTGATGAAACGGATGGGAACCTTCCAACTGGGATGGGCATGGGTCCTAAAAAATCAGAATAGAACCCTCCAGTAGGGTAGGGCATGGGTCCTCTATCAACCATCAGAGTGTAACCCTACTATTGTACCAAGGCATAAGTCCTCTAAATAGATTTTATTACTCATCCACTATGTGGAACAATGATGTGATGTGATTTGAGGTAGCATTGGAAACATGTGGAAGATTAATTCATTCCCCCCTAAGACACATTTTTGTGATGAAACATAATCTATGCAGGCATGTCAGTGTCGTCCAATGTGGATAGTATCAATTTGAAGAGAATGAGTTCCTTAGATTTGTGTGGTCTAGATAAATGCTTTGGATACTGGGAATCGTTGACAGACTTTTGGAATTTTTGGATACTCTTATTCTTGGGATGATCTGTTAGATAGAGATACCCTTACTCTCGTTTTTGGGGATTTTATGACTATGAATATATATATATATATATATTCTTCTATATCGACTCCTTTTGTAACGTCCTAGTTTCAGAAGCCACCCTGAGGGGCCCTATACTCGGTAGGTCACAAGGCCTCAAGTGCATTTTCCCAAATTCTAGAGGATGCCAACTAGAAGTGAGGGACATGGGTGTGATAGTGGGGAAACTATTCCCTCATTGGAAGAGTACACATCAGAAGTTAAGCAGATAACCAATAGTGGAAGCAGCATAATACCATATAAAAGTAAACAATAGAATACTATGAATAAGAACAAGTAAAGCACATATATAAATCTGATGCATGATACATATGTCTAGGAAATCAACAAAACAAGTAACAATACTGGAATAAAATCTAAACCAAGTACAAATGAAAATAAATAAACTCTAGTAGCATCGCTAGCCTCATATTGGTCCCAAGATCTCCAGCTCCTCAATAATCAAGTTCCTGATGTTGAAGGGCGCTTGCCCTTATCTATACCCGCAACAATATAATCTGTTTGGTATCCAAATCATGATCCAAATAGGGTGTGAGACTAATCCATGTAGGAAACCCCCAAAAGATCTATTCCTAACCATCCTTAAGTATATATGGTATGTAATATGTCAAATATGTAGTAAAACTAGGAAGTACACAATAGTAAACATTATTATTGTTTTAATGCATTCAATTTCACATATCAATAATGAAGCTAATCAAAGTAGGTAACCCTCTGCGAGGTACACACACAGCCTATCCCATCTAGTTCAACTAAACAAGTACAAACAACCCTATGGGAAGCACACATAGTCTAACCCCTTTGGTTCAGCTTAAGTATAAACTCTCTGAGGAAGCACTCACCATCAATTCCCCCTATAGTCTCATATCGACACTAAAGGAACTCTAGGGAAGCACTCAATGACTATTACCCTTGTGGCCCACATCGAGGAACTGAAAACACTCTGAGGAAGCACTTGCGTCAATTTACCCTATGGTCTTGAATAGTAATATTTGAAAAGACACTCTGGATAAGCCCTTACATCCATTCTCCTTATAGAATACTACAATAGGTACTCACGACCCTGTGTAAGTCAACCAAGCCTAGCAAAGCATAGCTGCCAAAGTAAACCTTAGGAACTACATGGATAAACAGTCTATTGCATGAAAACATGTTAGACAAAAAAATCACACCACCCTACCATACTAGGCATGGGAAAAAAAGAATGGAATCCTAACAGGATAAGATGAACGAAATGGTCATAAACAAACAGGAATGGGAAAACACTTCCAAAGCATATCAATTAACCTTATTCACATTCAATTAACCTCTACCCAGGAATACAAGAATAGAAGGTAATTAACAGGGCTAAAACAACAAACATGCAATACCCCGTTCAAGGGTATAGGAAAATTTACACATATATCTCAAATACATTCAACAGAAAGGCACAAACCACCTAGCTTGGTGTTGTGTGATCGGTATACGTGAACCTCAATCCTTGAATAGCCCATGAAAACCGTAGATCTATAGAAATGTCTAAAATGTTAAAGAGAATATTACTTAAGAATGTAGAGGAATCTAGAAGCGAAGAATTATAATAAGGGAGAGACTATCGAGGCAATACCAACAGAATCGACAACGGTCGAATCGGAGATCTGATGCTTGATCGGGGGCTCAGGGAAATATCACAGCCATAAGATCTCTCTCGGATGAACCAGACCTAGAAGGTGATGATTCAGGATATTAGACACAACCCCAATATGTTTAATAAAAAAAGGAATGTACACGACATGTTCTTTATAAGTACACGACATGTACTTCCCTTAATGGGCCCCCACTTTAGTAGGTCTCCAGGTCACCACACATGGCCGTGCGCACGACCGTTACATGAAAATCACCTGGATACCCACGGTAACTGAGTACACGACATGTACTTAATAAATTTCTAGAAATTAATATTCTTCCTCAAAAACACTAGAAAAATGAAAACAGACATGGAAAGAAAATCCAGGATCTCAAAAACTTCCCCCCTTAAATAAATTCATCCTCGAATTTCCCTATCAAAGCAGCGTAGAAGAAGAATCACCAAATAACTCTAGCCACTGTGATCATACATCATCCTCCCTCCCCCACATCTCATCCTGTACAAGACTGTGCTGCCATATCACTCGTACCCACAGAAAAGACCAGCCATGGAGATCCCTCGTACTTCGATCAATAATCTAGAAAAGATGATCCTCGAATGATTCATCCACCTCCAACATGACTTCCTCGGGTTGGAAAACATGAGATGGGTATGAGATGCAACGCTGATGCTGAGAAACATGGAAGACATCTTGCATATCCTAGTACCTCTGAGGTAACTAAAACCGATAGTCCACTATACCAAGTCTCTCCAAAACCTCAAACGGATCTATGTACCTTGGTGAAATCTTACCATGTATCTTCATCCTCCTATGTCCCTAACACAGTGTGACACGTAGAAAAAACTGATCTCCAACCAAAAAATCTTGAGGTCATCACTGTCAATCAGAATAAGACTTCTGTGGTGACTGTGTCATAGCCATCCTCTTCTGAATGAACTCTATCTGCTCTATGGTCTCCTGAACAAGACGATGTCCCAACATAGATTCCTATGATTCCTCCATCCAACATATGGTTGATCAGCATGGCCTACCATACATATCCTCATAAGGTCCCATCTGAATAGTTGCTTGAAAACTATTATTATCGGAAAACTCCACAAGAGGTAAGTGTTTTTCCCAAGAACCTCCAAAATCCAGGATGTATGCTCGGAGCATGTCCTCATGCACCTGAATCGTACGCTCGGAATGGCCATCTGTCCGGGGGTGGTAATATGTACTCAAAATTACATCTGTACTCAAAGATTTCGGAAGTCCCTTCCAAAACCGATAAGTAAAACATGCATCCCTTTCTGAAACAATTGAGTTTGGAACACCGTGTAGATGCAAAATATCTCTGATGTACAACCCTCCCAGCTCATAAACACTAAAGGTCTCTTTGATCGGAAAGAATTTAGAAACCTTTGTAAGTCTGTCAATGACAACCCATACTACATCATTCCCACGAGATGATCTCAGAAAACCTATTACGAAATCCATCGCGACATCATTCTACTTCCACTTTGGAATCGGTAACTTCTTTAAAATCCATGTTACTCGTTGATGCTCTGTCTTCACCTGCTGACATGTGGAAAATATCATGATGAAACAAAAAAAAAACTCTCTTCATACCTGGCCACCAATAATAGAATTGTAGATCATGATACATCTTGGTGACACTGGGATGAACAACCCCAACTGAGGAATGAAATTCCCATATCAGTTCCTCGCATATGTCTGCTAACACCCATACATTCCCATGAAAATGAAAGATCTCATCCACACCATTGGTCCATCCAAGAATAATGTCTTCTATTGAAACTCCTTCCTATAGGACTAGGCCTTCATAATCTGATAGCTGCCTAATTCTCACATGATCAAGACGAGTAGAGGTAACATCTACAGAAGAAGGAAACATTTTCTTGTGTCTGTTGTGCACCTCCAAAGGCATCTCAGTGAACAGAGTCATAAGTTTCCACTCACTTCTCACCTCTTGAACTACCTGTATCTGAGTTCTTTTAATCAGCTCATTAGCCACTACGTTGCCTTTCCCTGGAGTATAGGCAAGTTCAAAGTCAAATTACTGAAGGTTCTCAACCCATCTTCACTATCTCAAATTCATATCACACTGATTGAAGATGTATTTGAGACTTTTTTGGTCAGTGAAAACCGTAAAATGATATCCTAGAAGATAATATCTCCATCAATATAAATCAGGAACAACTATTTCCAACTCGAGATCATTTTTCGGGTAATTACTCCCAAGTGGCCTCAACCACCGAGACCCGTACACAGTGGCTCCTTCTCCATGTAGAAGCATAGCTCCCAGCCTAATATCTGAAGAATCACAGTAGATAGTATAGCTCTTGGTCTGCTCGAGAAAGACTAGTATTGATCCAGAAGAAAACCTCCCTTTCACCTCCTAAAAGGCTGCCTCACAAGAATCTAACCACAAGAACTTTGTACCCTTCTTAGTCAGACCCATAAGTGGTGATGCTAAGCACGAAAAGTCCAATAAAAAATTTCTATAGTATCCATGAATCCCTAGAAAACTCCATACGTCAAAGATTTTCTTCGTCTTCTCCCAGGAAACTACTACTCTCACTTTCTCTGAGTCAACTTATACCCCTTTCTCTGAGATAACGTGACCCAAAAAGTGAATTTGGTCTATCCAAATGTGGAATTTTAAGAGCTTAACATATAATTTGTGCTCTCTCAGTGTAATCGGATTGATATCAATATTTGAGGCATGGTCATGTCAAGTGAGAGAGTATACCCTGATATCTTCCACGAAGACTACCACGAATGAATCTATGTATGGATGGAACACTCGTTCCATCACTACCAAGAAGACTACTGGCGCGTTCGTGAGTCCGAACGATATAACCACATACTCGTATAGACCATACCTACTCCAAAATGATATAAGAGGTATATCAGATGGTCTAACGTGAAAGTGAAGATAACCCGATTTCAAATTAATCTTCATGAAAACTTGGGCTCCTTGATGTTTTTCAAAGAGATCAACAATATTTGGAAAGGGATATCATTTCTTGATCATCAAATGGTTCAACTTCCGATAATCCAGACAAAGTCTGAGGGTTCTGTCCACCATCTTTGAAAATAGGACAATAAAAACCCCAAAGAGATGTACTGGGTTGGATGAAACCCCTTTACCACAACTCCTCCAACTGCTTCATGAGCTCTTGTAACTCTGGTGTTGCCATCCTATAAGGTGGAATGGACACCGGTGCCTCCTCTGTTACAAGATTAATCGAAAATTCTACCTCTCTCTCAAGATGAAAACCTGAAAAGTATTCCTGAAAGACATCCCTAAAACGATACACCACTAGAGGAAAGTCCAACTGTGAAGTCCCCTGGTCATAGAGATATAGACTAGAAATCTGGGTTGTAACTCCTCCGAAACCATGATGCTTGGGACCCGCTCAGCTCTCCTGGACATCCCATTCTCCCTTATGGACAATAGGCCAGCCCTCTGGTGACGTGAAACTTACCCTACGGCGATAGAAATCGCCAACTGCCTAGAAGGGAACTAACCATTCCATTCCGAGAATGACATCATAGCCTATCATCTCTAATACATAGAGGTCCCATGAGAAGTGACCCCCACAAACCTTAATAGGGAACTCCTTGCACTGACATACACTAGAAATTTTAGTCCCCAATGGAGGGTCTAACATCAAGATATCAATAGATGAAAAGATATAGATCCCAAATCTATCCACAATAGCAATAGATATAAAGTTATGGGAAGATTCTGTATCGAAAAATGTAGATGATAAAACTGAGCCAAATAGAATCGTAACTCGAACTGTAGAGGTTTCGAGATCCAGATCCTACAGGGTCTGCTCCACTGAAATTGTCTGGCCTGTACTGTGGCCTTACGACCCTACCTGATCACCTTGAACTGATCCACCCTACTGTCACTAAAAGCCTGGTGACTGACTACCACAACCGCGACCTCCACCTCATCCTGAACGGCCGGAAGAATTCTAGTTCCCTGACTGGTGAAAAAATGATGACACTGCTCCTAAAAGAGGAGTCATAGATAAACCCTAATCACCAGCTCCTAGTGATATGATCTGACAGAAGTGCTGAAGATGAACCATCTTGCCTCTAGATCAGCACTCTACTGGGTCTCTTTTATAAATTCTCCTCGTATGCCTGACCTTTCCACACATGTAGCAATCCACCTGGCTACCTGATGATGTATCATGCCTACAAAGATATCCACGTGTTGTCTCTCTATGATGCTTCCAGTTTTCATTTGGAGAAGCCCTTATAATGGACGCTGAACAGCCCTGGCCCACAATTCCAAAATCCCTCATATTATATTGCATGACCAACACCTGATTTACTATAGAAGTTATAGAAGTCAACCAAAATATGTTCACCTGATATTGGATATCCTGCCTGAGACCATCCTTAATCTTCCTTGTTAGGAACAACCCATCTCCCCCATGAAGTGTGTAAAGCACTGAGGCATGGTGAAGTGAGAGGAATACTACATAACAGGAAGAGTACCATATCGATCTTGGTTGGCCCTCAAAGTCTTCAGATATATGTATTCATAGAAAGAATGCTAGAACACATCCCAAGACATAACCTGCTGGCGTCCTGCATGTGAGATCACATCCCACCATTTCTAGGTGGAATCCAGTAGCATATATGTAGTGGGCATCACCCTCCTCTCTGGAGGCATCTCCAGATTATCGAAGACAGAAAGCATGGCTTCTAACCATGACTCTGCAGCCTAAGGTCCTCGTTCCCCTGTGAAGGTGGGAGGATGTTGGTACTGAAAGACCCACGTCAGCTCTACCACAGATCGGGTAGGATGCGGTACTCCACAGAAGGTCTACATGAACCTGATGAGTCCCTCTCGGAACTGTGCATCATCACCTGGGTTTGAAATAATGGTTGGTTTCAAGAATGGCACAACTAGAGGATCTATAGGTAGTCCCTGATCATCCATGTCTGGTGTCCGATCACTTCCTTACAACTGGCGTACAACTCGAGGATGTCTCAGGGGCATGACTCTATGAGGTCAAGCACACACAATAGATCAAGATTATCAAGGACTGGAAACTAGAAGTGTATGAAGGGTTCATGGGAAAAAAGTGTTCATGTTTTTCAAAACATGACTACACGACGTGCATTATAACTACACGACGTCTTCTACTAATCCATCACATGGATGTTTACTCTTGCCAACCCAGGTCATGTAACACCCAAACACATGGAATTTTGTCCTAAAACATGGAATGTACTCGATTCCTCTTTCCTACCTGAGTCCTTCTACATGACTGACCCACAAGATTCTTCTAAAACAAGACTACACGGCATGTTTGTGCTAGACACGATGTGTACTAAGAAAGATTCAATGACACATGTTGTTTGTTACACGACCAGCTACATGGCTCACTCTACATGGCGTGTACTAGGTGGACACTGTGTGTACTTGCAGGATTTCTCCAACCCATGTTGTTGGGGACACGACCAGATACCCGGGTTACACTAAATGGCGTGTTCAATCTAGAAACAGTGTGTTTCTCTTAAGTTTCATCCATCTATTTCATTAGTCACATGGGTAGACACATGGTTTCAACAATACGGCATATACATTCTGTACACGGTGTGTTTCAGAAATATTTTCACTACCTCGTGTCACTTCCCACACAATCAGTGACACAGTTAGATACTACACAATGTGTACATACAGTACACGGCGTGTAATTAAGAAAAATAGTTTATTTCCGAATATAAGAACACAAAACTTGTATTCATCATTAAAAATCATGTATTATGGGTTTTTCCAGACAGTAAGCCTCAAAAACTACTCCAGAAGCCCAGAAAACACTGAAAATGAACATTAAGGTGGCAAATTATGATCCGTGAGGGCCAATAAACCCCTTGAATCAATGATTGACATATTATACATGTTATAAATCGGGAAAAAAGTCAATGATCCACCAAATTCTGATCCATGAGGTCCCATAACACATCAAGAACCAAATTATGGAGTTCATTCAAACAAAAACATACAAAAACCAATACCCCTAAATAAAATTAGGTATTATATCAAAAAATCTATCACAACAACATGCATCTCTAACACAACCTCTGTCACAACAACATGAAATCGCTAATGCACCCTAAATGGAATGGTAAGAATGCATGATATGTCATTTCTAGTAAGTTTCTATATGATGCATGAGATGGAATACCCTCATCTCATTGGGTTGCAACAAAAATAGAACCTCAATAACATCAATGATAACAACACAATATATGTGAATCACCAAACGGTGAAATCAAATCAACTGTAAAATTTCAAAACAAAACAATTGAAATAATCAAGGTAAATTAGAATTTACTTGTACACAGTTTAGCTACACTCTCACACAGCTTTTTACTAATTACCTATTCCATCCTATCCCAGACTAGAGGCTCTAAAAAATAATTGAAGGAGAAAATAATTCCTTTGATACCACTTTGTAACATCCCAGTTCCGGAAGCCACCCTGAGGTGCCCCGTACCTGGTTTGTCACATGGCCTCAAGCGCATATCCACAAATTCTAGAGGCTACCTACTAGAAGTGAGGGCCTTGGGTGTGGTAATGGGAAATGTATTCCCTCATTGTCAGTGTACACAGTGGATTTAAAGTAGATAAGAAATAGAGGAAGTAGCATAATACCATACAAAAGTAAACAACAAAAGATTGAGAATAAGAACAACTGAAGCACATAAATAAATATGATGCATGAAAAATATGTCGAGGAAAGCATCAAAACAAGTCACAATGATGGAATACAAACTAATCCAAGTAAAAAACAAAATAGATAAACTCCAGTAACATCGAAAGCCTCAGCTTGGTCCCATACTCTCCATCTCCTCAGCAATCAAGTACCTGATGTAGAAGGGCATTTTCCCTTATCTATAACTGCATCAATATAATATGTTTGGGCCCAAAATCATGACCGAAATAGGGAGTGAGACTAATAATAGTAGGAAACCACCAAATTATCCATGCCTAACCATCAATGAGTATATATTTAGGTAATAAGTCATAGATTTAGTAAAATAAGGAAGCACACAGCAATAAATAGTCATACAGTTTCAAT
Source organism: Viscum album (assembly GCA_963277665.1). Classification (NCBI taxonomy): domain Eukaryota; kingdom Viridiplantae; phylum Streptophyta; class Magnoliopsida; order Santalales; family Viscaceae; genus Viscum; species Viscum album. The sequence goes on from OY728151.1 coordinate 1,614,122,627, forward strand.
GCATTCAATTTCATTTATCAAGAAAGTAGCTAATCAAATAAGGTAACCACATGAGAAGTACACACACAACCTATCCCCTCTTGTTCAACCAAACAAGTACAAGAAACCCTCTCAGAAGCACACAAAGTCTTTCCCCTATGGTTCACCTTATGTATAGACTATCTGAGGACGCACTCACTGTCAATTCCCCCTATAGTCTCGTATCGGTACTAAAGGTGCTCTGGGGAAGCACTCAACATCTATTCCCCCTGTGTCCTGTGTCAAGGAACTACAGACACTCCGAGGAAGCACTTGCATCATCTCCCCCTATGGTATCGCATCGTAATATTATAAAACAAACTCTGGATAATCCCTAACGTCCATTCACCCTATGGTATACTACATGAGGTTCTCATGGCCTTGTGCAAGTCAATCGAGCATAGAAAATCATATAGGACAAATTAAACCTTAAGAACTACTTGGATAATTTTTCAATAGAATAATAGCATGTCAGAAGAAAAAATCACTCCATCCTATCAAACTAGGCTTGGGAAAACAAGCATGGAAGCCTGACAAGCTAAGAAAAACCAAACAGTCATAAACAAACATGCATGTGAAAACACTTCCAAAAAATAGGAATTAACCCTATTCACATTCAATTAACCTCTACCTAGGTATAAAAGCATAGTAGGTAATTAACAAGGCTAAAATATTAAACACGCAATACCCCATTCAAGGTTATTGGAAAAATTTTCACATATAACTCAATGAACTTCAATAGATAGGCACAAAGCACCTACCTTGGTATTGTAGGAACACTATACAAGAACCTCAAGCCTTGAATCACCCAAGAAGACCATATATATACATAAACATCAAGAATATTCAAGTAAATATAACTAGATAAAGAAGAGGAATCAGGAAACAAAGCTCTAGAAGAATGAAGAGCTTACTGAGGTGATCCTAACACAATCGATGACGGTCGAATCTGAGATCAGATGCTCGATCGGGGGCTCGGGGAAAGATCACGGTCGTACGGTCTATCTCAGACGAATTAGACCTCAAAGGAGAGGGTTCTGTCCATCAGACATGACACCAGTACGTTTAATTAAAAAAATGTACACTTTGTGTACTTTATAATTTCACGGCGTGTACTTCCCTTAACTGGCCCCCACATTAGTCAGTCTCTAGGTCACCACACACAGCCATTTGCACAACTGTTACAGGGCCATCACCTAGCTACCCGCAGTAACCGAGTACACTAAGTGTACTCATAGATTACATGGATTGTACTTAATAAATTTATACAAATTTCTCTTTCTTAGCAAAAACACCAGAAAAAGGAAAACATTCCTGAAAAGAAGATCCAGGTTCTTACACATTGGATTTGGTTACAATCCTTCTTGGATAATTTAAGAGGCATGAGATATTTCGTATTATTTTTATGTCTATATTCTCATGGTTGGATGAGTCTACTCTCCTTCTGTTGGAGGTGATGTCTATATGGGATGTTTATCTACTCACCATATTTAACTCCTTATGTTTGGATGAGATTTTATTCACTCTTGGTTTGGGTTGATCTGTACTATTTGACTATACCTTATTCTATCATCTATATTCCTATTATATTTTATCTCTTAATACTCCACCTTATACTTTGGAGTTCTCTTGTTGGGAATTATTATACTCAACCATGCATGGGCTTTTCCCACACATGCATTATTTTATACAGACAATGCACAGGTTGACCATCACTTCATAGGCGCTTAGGGATACAGGGTGTTTGGACTGCGTACGGTGCTCCAAGATTGGGATTCCAGAGCTAGGCTCTCTTAACTATTTACTTTTCATGTTTTATATCTGTTTGGGACACATCTTTGGTTGGGAGTGTACTTTTCACTTTTAGTTTTCAGTATACACTACCGTAATTTTGTAATGTCAAGAGGTTTATGCATGTTAGGTTTACATTATATTAGTGTTGATTTTTATTTCCATATTCAATTTTTAATTTTGTTGGTTGTGTTCATTTGTACAGGATCTTAGTAAAAGGCCTCTTGGGTTAGTTGTTACTTCAACCTTTATCACCACCCCCTGACCTATAAAGGTGCGATTAGAATATTTGCAGATCGATCCCTGGCTAGGGTCGGTTCATGAAAACCCATGTATGCCATTATATCCTAGAAATTAAATTATATGTTATTAATAATACTAATTAAAATATAAAAATTATAGTAATCTATTGATTATAAATAAATTATGTACCATTTAAAAAAAGAATTATTATCTCAAAAATGATATTTTTCTAAATGACAGTTTACACACGCTTTGCACTTGTAATTATTTTTTACAATTTTTAGAAAAATTAATTGATTACATGAAATTTATTTTTGAAATTATCTTATCAAAATTATCTTAGGGTGAATTGGTATAATATTTCAGAAAATATTAAATTTCCAATGAATAGTGAAAAATACTAATTTTTATTGAAGACTACAATTTAGATTAAATTTAATAAAAAGATAAATTATATCGTAATTTGGTTTTAAATTAAAATAATTATGATTATATTACATTTTTAATAATTTATTTCATTTCAAAAAAATTCATATTTAATTTTGATATTAAAAAATTTTATACGTATGAGAATTTTCTATTTGATGACCTAGTTTTTCGTCATGTCTGTGAGTATAATATTAAATTATATTCATGTATTTTAGTGAAATAAATTTGAAAAAATGGATTAATATTTTTAATAATAACAATTTATATTATTTTATAAGTTAAAATTAATTCTTTCCCATTTTGGATAATAATAGCATTGAAAATTAATTTCTACAACTAAGGTAAAAACCGATTCACTAAGGGCTTAAACTAAAAATATAATGGTGAATATGACCTAAAAATAGATTAAAAACATTTTTATGGAAATATTAAGACCCTATAGTCTTAAATATTAACCAATGAAACATTATATATGATTTTATCATAATTAAAACATGGTTTTAATTGATTCTTTTTAAAAAACCCATGTGTGTCCTTTCCACCACATATAAAAGGACACCATCTATTATCCCCTTTCCACTCATAGAAATACATTTGGTTAATAAAATACCTACCACAATAAATTACATAGTCCACTCCAAACATCATAGATCCATTTTTGTATCATAAATATATGTAAGTAATTATTTTGGGAAAATCGTAAAGATATTCTCTGATGAAGATGAAATATTAATAAATGAGTATTTTCATTTCATTTCATCTTCCGTAAAAAATATATAGTGTATAATCATGTTAATATAATTTAAAACCCATCAAAAATATATTATGTTTTTATTATGTTAATTTAATAACTTCTATCCATCTCCACATCTAGGAAATGGTAAACAGAATCGTCGATCATGTATACACCACACTACCGCCTTGCGAACTAATGTATATCATTTTCGATCAAAACCTATAAAAATGAGATATAATTATGGATTAAATGTTTATATATAATATTTATGATATAATTATATATATTAAATTATAATATTATATATACCCTATTACATTGCATTCTGTTTAAAATATGAAAACGTCTATTGTGTGTATGGTGGACGACTGCCTCAAGAAGTGATGTGATTAATTTTTTCACATACGATTAATATAGAAGGTAATAAGAATAAATTTAATTAATATATGTGATATATATTACATTATATAAATTCTTTAAAATTTATATATCATAAAATCACTTACCCTTTCACCCGTTAAGGGATGATATCACAACTCATGTGTATGTACAACGTACCGAATTAATTAAGCAATGCAACTCATTTTAAATTCCCAACATTATTAAATGATTCTAATAATTTATATAATGAGTAAATATTATATTTATTAAATTATTATCATTCTCTACATGATGTATTTAAATCATATTTACAATAAAAGTATCTTTCATAAAAAAAATGCATGAGAAAACATGGAAATTGACACCCGAAACAATAAAAATAATGAAATATTATTATCAAAATGGTGGTAAAATGTAATAAGGTGATAATATATGAAAATATATATATGAGTATGAAAACATTATAAATTGGTAACATGATTTAAACCATTATACATGTGTTTAAATTAAATTAAATTAAAGTGATGTGTGAGGTAAGGGACATCATCATAATTTCCCTTCATTAAGGAATTTTTTATTTGTGTTCATCTAATTTATTTTTATATCGTTCAAAGAACTACCCTTTTACATGTAATATAATTAATACTTCATACCTCAAGTAAATTAAAGTTCAATTTTAATTATTTTATCCAAGTGGATTTTACTTGAACGTTACCAAGTGGTAAGATATTTCTTTTTATATTCCATTCTATTAAAATTATTTGTTAATAAGCACCTATTCACTTTTATGTGGTCTATATAATTAAAATTTTATGTATTTTACATTAATTTAAATATGTTGATAATTTTTGATATTTTATAAAATTTTATTCTTCAAGGGGTTACAATTTCTTAATTACTAAATTGGTAAAAGTTATTGTACAATCTCAATTTCTATTGTGATTATTTACTTTTTCTGGAAATAATCATATTATGTGATAATAACTATTTAGAAATAAAATTTCTCTAAAGTATCAATATTATTGTATGATATTTTTAATTATTTCCTAAACCTTGTACTTTTTTTATATATGATTATTACTTTCAAATTTATTTGAATAACTAAGGAAATATTGATAAATATATATCCATTACTCCATACATAAATTTAATGAAAAAGAATATTTAATAATGAATTGAATAAATTAATAAATATATTAGGAAATCATTATAGAAGAATTTTTGGTCGGGGATAGGTTATAAATATCATCTAGAAGCCTCGATATGTCTCATGAGACAAATCAGCTTTCCAAATCAGATAGGTTTTTATCCTATAGTTTAAAACTATCTTATAAATGGTTTTGATAGTAAGGGTATCATGATACACATAATAATGAATTAAAGTTATTAATAATATCCTTCTTTAAGACATTATTAATTATTATCTATGATATTATTTTTAATTTATTTCACCTCTGGATGAATTTCATTAAAATTTTATTGATAAAATGGCATGTGTTTTAGTTATTTAACATGAAATATTGACTATGGATTATCTATTTATGATAGCCAATTTATTTAAATAGAATTTATGTTTAGTTTTTTATATTTAAATATTTATTATGTCTTTTCTATTCATGATATTCATGTTTTCTAAATATAATTTCTTTCAGTTATTTATGTTTCTATATTGATTATGTCCTATCAATTCATGATATAAATGATATTTAATTTTAATTTGTGGTCAGCTATTTACCTTACTATATTTATTATTCCTTATATTATTAGCATAGTCATGTTATTGATTACATTGAATGTATATTTAGATATTTACTTTACCGTATTGATCAAGCCTTATCTATCCATGAGATTCAATTTTTTAAATTGAATGTGTGTTTAGTTATTTTCCATTACTTTTTATTATTCTTAAAAATTCATGATCGATTCCACTTTATGTAAATCTTAATGATCGTCTGAGGTCACCATTATTATGTTTCCTTTCCAATAATTTTTTAAGTGTACTATTAATGATATTAAATGATATACTAGATGGAATAATGATATTTTTCAAGAAAACATTATATATTTATTTTTTATTCAATTCTAATTTTAGACTCATGTATATATATATATATTACCATTAATACTCTAATTCATTTTTTATTGCCTTAATATTCCATATTCACAGATAGAGTGGGAACCAGATAGTGATAAAAACACAAAATAGTCGAAACCATCACAGAATTCAGTGGTAGAGAATTAAAAATTAAAAATTCAACAAATCTAATAGAATCCCAAAAATCACCCAAGCAACTAGAACCACTAGAACAAGATGTGTCACCTATTCCTATATCATTGTCATCCTATGACCGCCATCCATTACCAACCAAAATAACCACATCATCGAGAATGAACATCAACCCCATTGTCATCATCTGAGAAAAACTAGGACCATCTCTGGCCAAGGAACCCATGAACATGGGATACACGAACGCTAGAATAAAAAACCTAAACAAATCAAACAACATAATCGACCTCCTCAAATATCCATGATGATGTTACCATTTCCACTATCTCTATTCCATTGAATTTCCAATGAACTCCGTTAAGAATCCACCAAAACCATGAAACACTATGAGAAGAACTCCTGAAACTCCTTTGAGAAGAACACGTTCCAAAAAACATAGACATCAAAAAATCCATATTAAGGAAGAACATGACCAAAACACATCTTGTTTTCAATTAACCTTCTCTATGTTCATCTTCGACCTATCACAAAAACCACTCTATGTCTTCACCACATCACTACAAAACTCAATTGATGAGATGGAAATAGGGGAACAAAACAAATGAAACCCCAAGTAGAAAACACCCCAATCCATGGAGAGCGAGGAAGAATGTATATTGTTGAAAAACTAATCAAAACAAAGATAAAACCAAAAAAAGAATAGTTAAAGACAACCAAAGATCAAAAAATAGTGGGGATGAAACCCTAAAAAAGAATCCTTCAGGCTAAAATCCTAGATGGGGAATAAAAGAGACACTAAGTGGACCCTTGACTACCAAATCTGTATCCCAAATCCTCAGTGTGCCCACCACACCAGATCCGACCTAGAGAAGAATGGGGGAATTTGAGGCCATAGTTATGAATGATTGTCAATTAAAGGCCTTTAATGAGCCGATGAGTGGATACCTAGAACTAGAGATAGATTGATAGGAATTGAATCTCAAGAACCAAAACCACTAAAGATACAAGAAGACCTAAGAGGAGGAAGATGTTGAGCTAAGACGAGAGCCTGAGAGTGTCCTAAGAGAATCCCTACTGATTTTATTGCATTCATATTATTCCAATGTAATAATGAAGGAATCAACTCGGAGTTACTGGTTTTAGGGAAAATATAGTTTTTCTATGATGAATTTTAATTGAAACCATGGGAACAATATTAAGGAAAAAATAGATTTGGGAACATAACTCTCTGATAGACTATGAGGATAAGTATAGATGAACTTAAAAATGTTTTGATAAGGATGATATTATGTTGTTTTCAATACAATACATCCCTTTTTAGATATTACATGTGTATGTGGATTTATCATAGATGTACCCAGTGGTAAAAACTCTAAAAAAGGCATGTTAGGAATTACTCAAGAATTACCTAGTATATAAAAGCAGACCTTTCTATGTACCTTGTTCGAAAATCCAAGGAAAATAATTTGAATAGTTCACATTTTTTAAATACCATTTTTAAGGATTTAAAGTGAAAATGATCATGAAAGACCGATATTAAACCTAAGGTGTCATAGATCAAAAATATGGAGTAATTATTTAGACATCCTATTAATGATTAAATCATTTTCGCACTATGACTATTGTTTCTCACACATCTACTTTTGGATTTAGTCAATTGATTAAATGTGAAAGAATATTGTTATCATTTAATATGAAGGGTAATATGGTTCCAATTGGAAATAAAATGCGATGATGATGAGAGGAAAAGATATTATGATTATTCTTAATTAGATAACCTGAAATATGATTAACTAAATATAAACTAACAAATCTAGCACTCTCCAAAAAAGAGAAAGATGTAATATTCTAATTTCTTGAGTTTTGGATATCATGGAGGAAGTAATGATCAATAACATTCATGTTAGAAATGTGAATTGTGACACCCATGATTGTGTCTCAACGGAATGGGAAATTGTTTTTTGTATGGAAAAGAAGGACATAAACAAATTAATTTCCAAGGAAAAATGATGAGTGAGATATTGGGAAATAAATCTCATTATAGGGATACATTTATAGATTTTTTCATTAAATGCGCCGAACCAGAGAAATATTTAAAATAATGCCTTCTTTTAAAGATAAAGTCTTAAATCAATAAAGGATGTATGTTGAGATAAAATGGTTGAAGTCTTTATTGGGATTCTATTATTATGTTATAGAATTATTTTTACTAAGGGTTGTTTGGTTTTTGGAATAATGAAACATCTTAGTATTTTTTTAATTTTTGAAGAATATATTTCTTCATTAGAATATGATTTGTGGATAACTTCATGGGTTTATAGGTTTATGATTTATCATAAGCTAAATGTCTTAAATAACAATTTTTAGGTTATTATGATGGGAGTCATCCATGATTAAGGATATTATGTGAAATAATTATCGAAATAAATACAATTGGTTTAGTATTTGTTTTTGTGAAAAAATTATTTAATGATGAATTCCATTTTATTTTTGGGAATAAGTATAAATGTATACATTACCTTTTTGGTTTATATTATCTTGATTTTGAGGTAATTAGGGGTTATTATACATTGAGAAAACTATATAAACTATATTAATATAGTTTCATAAAAAGAACAACCTTCATACTAGGTGACAACACATTGCTTCTGGAAATGCCATAGGGTTTGAACCCACTACTGAAGGGCATCAAGGGTGCTACGTTCACCACTGAACTATGTGATGTTTTAGTCAATATATTGTTTTTTAACTTAAATATTTTTAGTTATAAATTTAATATCTAATCCAATGGTATTTCTATTTTGAATTAGTTATTAATTTAATTTATTATATAACTTGCTATGACTATATCTATTTTGTAAAATATTTAGAGATAAACGTTTATGGATTTTATCATATGATAAAATTAATTTTGTACTAAAAGAAGAAAAAATTCCTATTTTGATATTAATTTATAAGATAAATAGATGAAGAATAAATTGAATTAATTACAAACAAAGGATGAAATTGTGATTATAAAATATAAATATATCAAGAATGTATATATGACCATGTTCTAAGTCATGATGGTAAATAAAATCATCATCTTTAGTATAAATATATTGATTTTTTTTCTTATTACCTTAATATATTATGAATAAATGGTATTTTAAATCTTTTAATATTTATATTTTTTAGGTCCTTGTTTTCCCATTTATCATTCACATTATTTTAGTTAGTGATCTCTAGCACTCTTTATAATTATTTACGAATTTTTGTCCAAGTCCATATCATCAGTTTCCTTAAATTTTTATCTCTGTGGAAAATATGTATAAATTATTAATTAAAAACTCTGAAATTAAATTTATTTTCCATTAATTTGATTTTTTATTAACGCTTTTTACATTTTTCATTTAAAACAATGATCTTTTCTAATGTCAGACACTTAATTTTCAGGATCAATATTATATTGTGGGAAAACAAATTTTTTTAAGTGGGTAGAATTTAACTCCCTGAGATTTTGAAGGACGAAAATTGGATTCTATATTTAATATGAAATTTAAAACCAATAATATAGAATAATTTAATACCCGATACATTATGATATATTTCTTTTTAAATATACTATACACCTTCGATGGCTTCTAGAACACGAAAACTTGAGTATAAATAAAATGTAATATATTATACCATTAAAAATATCCATTAAATTATAGGTTATTAATATTAATAACTAAATTAAAGAAATTATATATAAATATATATAAGAAATTAATTGTGAATCATGTACAAGAAAAAGAGTTGTTTTCTGAAATAACAATTTTTTTCAAAAAGATGGTTGAATCACACTTTAAAAAGATTTCAAATTTTAACCTATTTAATAAATTTCATTTGATAAAATTAAAATACTTTTTTAAAGTATCATAGCAAAATTATCATAGGGTGGTTTTTCTATATTTTTTTAGAAATTCTTCATTTTTCAATTAATAGTGAAAAATGTTATTTTTTATAGTCAAATTTAATTTCAATTAAATTACTTACTTAGATAAATTTTATTAAAAATAGCATTCAATGTATGATTAGTAAATTATTTTAAAATATATATAATTTAATTCATATGGATAAATTTCATATTTAAATTTTATTTTAAAAACTTCAATAATTTTGAGACTGTTCTCATTAAAAACCAACATTTTCATTGCATCTGAGAGTATAATTTGAAATTGGATTCTTCCACTTATATGAATTCAATATATAAAAATGGGTTCCAATTAATGAATATGTCTGATTTATACTATATTATAATGTCAACTTTATTTTTTACCATTATAAATGGTAAAATTAGTTTAAATTAATTACTGTATTTGAGGAAAAAACAAATTTATCGAGGGTGTTAAAAAAATAATATATGTGTTAACATGTCCTAAAAAAATTCAAAAAAAACCCAATAATAAGGCTATATTTGAACCATATAATATATAAGGATATTTAATGATCCATTTTGAGGCATTTTTTATGATGAAATCATGGGTGTGATTGATTATTATAAAAAAATACTTATGTTTCCTCTCTCACATGTATAAAATGACACCCAATATCCTCCCCAATTAACAATTCCAAATTCACATGAATTCAATAACAAAAAACCAAATAACTTAATTACTAAATTACCAATATCTTATATCCCATTTTTTGATCTAAAATACATTCTAGGATAATTATGGTGAAAACCCAAATAAGTTCCCCGAAGAGGAGGCAATGTTCTTAAACAATTGTTTTAATTTTATTTTTCATAAACCTCTTTAAATTAAAATTAATGATGATTAAATAAATTCATATATATCAAAAACTCACTAAAAAGTCATTATTTTTGTGTAATAAACTATATCCAGCTAAATTTCTATCAAATGTGATACAAAACCATCGGTGATGTGTACGCCAGACTACCACCGTACGAACAAATGTAATTTTTTTCATCAACACCATTCGTAGTTGGATATAATGATTGATAAATTTGTCTGTATATAATATATATTTTATAATTACACTTATTTAATAATAATATAACATATAAATTCAGACATTCCATTCCTTTTTAAATAAAACAACATTTCTCATGTGTGCGAATGATTACACCCTCATGAGGTGGTGTGATTATTTTTCACTTATCCATTACATGGAAGACAAGAAAAATAAATTAAATGGATATATGTGATATATATTACAAGTTAAAAATTATTTAATGTTTTTATATTATACCCCCCTCAACCTTTCACCCATTTAGGTAATAATGTCATCACTCATACGTAAGTACGGCATACCACACCCAAGAATCGATGCGACTCATTTTCCATACCAAAAAATAAATACATATTATAAAATGTATATATTTATTAAATATTATATTTATACAATAATTATTATTATTGAGATTAAACATTTATATCTGATGTAAAATAATCTAAAGTTTAATGAAAAAGGGCACCATATAAAACAAGGTTACTAACACCGAAAATAATGAAATATTATTAATATGCGGTAAAATTTTATAATAGGACCATATATGGAAATATAAATACGATTATTTTTGGTATATATTAATAACATTACTAAAACCATTACACATGTGGTTAATGAGGTTTTAACTAAAGGAAATCAAGAGGTAAATAAGTTTGTTTCAATTTCCCTTTATTGAGGCATATTTTATGGGTTTGCACTTAATTTATTTAATATGGTTATCAAACATACAGTTTTACATGTAATATAATGAATCACCCATACATCATTTTATTTTATGTTAGATTTTGATTATTTCATCCAATATAATTTTAATTTAACATTACCAAGTTTTTAAGTATTTTATCTTAATATCTATTTCATTTGGAAATATTTGTTAGTATGGACCTTCTCACAATTATGTGGAGTATATAATTACCCTTTCACATGTTAAAAATGAATAAAAATTTATTTATTATTTTTAATTTTTCATTTCATGTTTATTTTTTCAATGGGTTACAATTTAAAATTTAACCAAGAGGTAAAAATTATTTTACGACCTCACTTTATTTTGATATTTTTATCTTTCCATGGAAGAAATCACATTTTTGTAATAATTTATCAATTTAAATTAAATTTATATGAAATATAAATATTAATATTTGAAGGATACTATTATTTTATAAACTATATTCAGTTTTTACATTTTGTTATTACTTTGATTATACTTTTATTAATTGGGGAAATATTTAGAAATATGTATCCTTTATAAAATACGAATATTTAATGATAATTAATATTGATTCATGAGTTAAATAATATACCTGATATATGAGGAATGACTTGGAAATTAGCATATGGGTGGGTTTCTGTTATAGATATCAGCCTGATACATCGATAGGTCCCATTAGACAAATTCTTTGTCCCAATCAGATAGGGGTTTACCCACACTTTTAAACTCTCTTGCGAATGTTCTTGATAGTAGAGGCATCATGATTCCTAAGATTATGAAATACAATAATTTATAGTTCAATTTACTAATAGTTTAGTTATTAATATCCCTAATATCGTTATAATGATATAATAATTTGATTCATTTCATCCTCAATTTATTAATTATATTTCATGTGTTTTCAGTTATTTTCCTTTACATATTTATTATTTTTTCTATTCTTTATATTAAACTTATCTAAATATATTCCATGTTCAATTGTTTACATTTCCATAATAATTACGTCTTATCTATTCATGACACTCATGTTATCTAAATGACATGTGTGTTCAGTTATTTATATTTTGAGATCGATTATATCTTATTTATTTATTATAGTAAAGTTATTTAAATGGAATGTGTGTTATGTTATTTACATAGCATATTTATTATTCCTTATCTAATAAAGATAGACATGATTTTTATTAAATTTCACGTGGTTTCAGATATTTTCTTTTCCATATTGATTAATCCTTATCAATTTATGAAACTCAAGTTTTTAAACAGAATGTGTGTTTAGTTAATTAACATTTTATGTTGATTATGTTTATTAATTCATGATATCTTATGCTTTATATTACTCTTATCGAGTAACTGAGCTCACCATTATTTGTTTCATTTCCCTGGAATCCATGAAATGCACTATAAATGATATAAAAGGATATCCTTGAGGAAATAATGAAATTTTTAAGGGAAAATAATGTTGTAATTTTTGTATCCTAATATAATTCATGAATAAAGTATGAATCTAGTTTACCAAGGCTGCTAAACAATTCTATTCCTTGGGAAGTGATTCCTTGTATTTGTTTCCAAATTTATAAAGCTGAAACCAAATATGGGTTAATGGAGTTAGTGTCATTTCAAAAATCTCTTAAATGATACATAGAATAATAATCACCAAATCAAAAGATTATAGTAGATATAGGATAAAATAACTAGGTATGTCATATAATGAATCAAGATAATTAATATTAATAAATTATTGGTTGTTATTTTTGTAGAATAACTCCATTAGTTCAAAAGATCTCACTGCCGAAATTAAAAATTATGTGAAATATTATCTCATAATGTCCTTTAAAACATAGATAGTATGCTCACAATACCAATCTGTCTATGGGTGGTAAGTAGTGTTAAAATGAAACTATGTATCATAAAACTTCTATAACCCTTTCTAGAAGTGTGATATAAAGTGATCATCTAATTCCAAGACAATAATATCTGTCACCTAATGTAATCACTATAAATTCTAAACATATAACTTATCAATTTAATCAATGGAGAATGTCTTCTTGTTCTCTAAAAATTGAGAAACATTGGTCATCTAATCCAAAATAATCCATAATATTCCAATACCTCATAGAATTCCTTACAACCACATCATGAAATCCATTCCAATATTTTCCTATTTAAACATGGGAATGGATAGTGAGTGAACAAGACCAGTAGGCTGGTGTTACTCATCATTTATCTAGGCTATTTGGAACATTGTTTAAGGAAAAAAGAAATATCCCACTTTATCTCATGCCACCAATACGTCCACCACATTACTAGGTAAATCATAGTAAATAATTTATGTATCGGCCACTATAAATCATGTTACTCCCTAATCAGTTCCTCTATCCTTATTATAAGGACCAAAACACAATCCCAGAATCATGGAAAATCATCTGTATCATGTCACAAGTTTGGTGGTTGATCCCCACCATAAATGTTTTCCTCATGACTAGATAACTTGAATATAACAACTGAGTCATCATCTCTCTAATTATGAGTGAATATGGGATAGATAAGGTCATAAGGAGCCCTCTACATTGGTTCCCATAACCATTAACATGAGACTCTAGAAACTGGCCCACCATCTGCTACTCAATATTGAACCATATATGACATGATTGAAAATATTTATAATTAGTGATTTTTTAATAATTTCCCCATTCTAAAGGGTATATTCTACCTGAATATAAAAATACTAAATATTCCGAAAGAAACATTATTATCGAAGGATTAGGTCTCAATGTGATAAAATGTGCCTATGGGTATTACAGTTGATGTACACCATAAAAATCTCACCCAACAATTAATAATACTAACATATAATGGTGAAAACCACCATTGATATATCATGTTTTTATGTTGGGTAGTCTCACTCATACATCCTTAGCTTCATGGACCAATAAAAAACAACTTGAACACATTGCATTATAATTTCTACGATTCTAACTCCTTTTCATCACAATATAATGTATACTCCTTATTTTACTTAGACAAGGATATGATCAGTGTAGATGCCAATATTATATTTCTAACATAAAAATATTTCTCACTAGACTATGAAAACAAACACTACCCTTATCATATCATTGTTTTTCATTAGTTCTTCTAGGATGTAGAATTATTAAACTAATCATTAATAATAACCAGATAGCCCTAAATATCCACAATTATAAAAAAAATTGTGGGTCTCCCCCAATAATCCTAATTGATAACCTTTTCTGGGTAAATTGATACTCCTACATCAAATATCATGTTCCCCATGAACTTCATTTAATCAATCAAAAAAAAAAGAAACTTTATGACACTTGTATATAGAAGATTCAAACTATGTGTACTTAAAATGATCACTAAATATCGATCTTGATCCTCCCTCAAATAGGACTGCATGAGGATATCACATAAAAATGAAATTACAATGGTTTGAAAATAAATATGAAAGTCTTGATTCATCAATTCCATAAATAATATTGAAATTTACTTCAAATAGAACAATATCACTATGTTCTCATACATACCTTGCATTTTCATAAAATTAATTAAAGGTATATCGAAAAACATTACCCATGATTGATGTTATCTTTATCTAAATTCAATCATCAAAAAAAGAAATTCCATTATTTTTTTTGTATTATTATTTTTTTAAAAAAATATTCTTAATACTACAAGTTATAGAAATATTGTAGAGATGTTCATGATAATGAGAGAAATTTAATTATCATAGTTCTTGGTCAGGTTTTTATTGATTTATATATCATGAAAAAATGTACCATGAAGCTAGAAAGTGTTTTAGAGAAGGGTTGGATTTTGGATGACATGAATCAACTTGTGGTTGCATGAATTCTAGATTCACATATCTATATTGGTGAACTGTTGGTCTATGTTGTCAATTCACCTTGTTATTTCTAATACATTGGGAATTCATGAAGTTTTTATACTATATAACCCCTTCACATAGCTGATTACCCTATGTATTTGACTTATATGAAGTTATTTAGTGACATATAATATTTTTAAAGCGTTCCAAAAAACTATTTGTATGGTGTATAAAAATTTCATCTTAGCTGATTTTTACATAGCTAAATTCTAATGTGAGCCACATAGATGATTCTGTACATTAGAAAAAACTATATGTTGTTTATTTATACTTAAACATTTAATCAGTATAATTGATGTTCAATTTTAACAACATTTATGATTGATATATAACCAATTGAGATAAAGCTAATTGCTGAAACATAGTTGATTGCATGAAGATGTGGAAAATATTGATGTTTCTGGGGTGGAAATAATTGAATATGAATATATTTATAAATAAAATGTAATATTGATTCTTGAGAGTCTGTGGGTTTTAATTAAATATTTTATTGGATTATAAAATTATATTAAATGAGAGATAAATCGAGAATATGTTGAACAATTTAAATGAGATGATCCTATGATTGAAGATAATTCGATTTCTATAATTCAAATTTTTTAATATTGACTATGATATTGTGAGTATAAATATGCGGTGCAAGTATAAAAGAATGTTTCTTCTATTTTGATAATTGGTATCTAAAAAATATGTCATAATCTAAAAGAAATTAGGTTATTTTCAAAGCTACAAAAGGAATTGAGGATAATGGGAACTTTTTAATTTATTTAAATTGAAGGAAAATATTGACATGAATGTATGCTCCCATGAATGACAATATTTTCTAGAGATTGTGAGAAAGAATAAACCAAGAATAATATTTAAATAATAAATTTTTATTAGAGGAAATATTCCTTGATGAATATATTTCCATATGATTTTATGACTTCCTCTAAAGCCCATAACGCCCTTTTCGACATCAAGAATAAGGAGAATCATTTTACTAAATAGTGAATCAAGTATACATAATGCAATTCAACTTCTTCAAGAAGTGTATATGACCTGTCTAAACATTGTGTGAAATTTTTTCATTACTTTTGATCACTACATTTAATATTGATAATAATATACTTAAAAAATCCTTAGTTTGGTCATAATAAGAAGGTGTAGGTTCCAATATTGAGGTAAAATATTGTAAAAATATTTTTTTTCATATCTTTCTTTTCATTAAAATGAGTATTATAGAGTTATTGAAGATTATATCGAGAATTTAATCTATTAGGTATGAATTATTTAAATGGAATAATTTTTTTAAAGAAATGTTATACGTAATTTTGATTCACCCCCTCAGAAGTACCTTTACTTACATGTTACCTATAATTGGTATCAGGTAAAACCATATTCTATAGAGTTTCTAATCTTTTGAAGTTTATTTTTGATATTCATAAATTTTTAAATAAAAAATGTGTTACTTTGTGATGGAAATAATTTTTATTCATATAATAGTAGAATTATTCCATACTTACTATCACAATAGTTGGAAGTAAGTAGTGATATGACTATTTGAAATCAAGTGATTGAAATAAATGGTTAAATGTATTTTTAAGATGAGAAAAATATTTTTATTGATGGTAAATAATGAATTTATTTACCACCATCATTATATTATAATATGTAATACATGGTGATTGGGATTTAGATAGAAGAGGAAATTTGGGATAAACCATAGAATATATCTGCAGGATACTACAAAATAAAAGTCGGGAAATTGAAAATGTGGATGGGAAAATTTTATTATATAATAATATATGAATATGGGAATGTTGATGAATACTTCACAAGGGTAAATGAGATTTCAATCCACATCAATGTCTTTGGAGACAAAATAATGATTCAACTATGTTTAAAAAAACTAATGACTAAATTTCATATTCATTTTTATGAAATGATATGTATTAGAAAAAATTCAGGATATATGCTTTGATGAGAAAAACAATAATCACCTAAATTATGAGAAGATAAAATAAATAGTGTTTTAGAAAAAGGATAATTAAGAAATGGATTTTATAGAATTGAATATGTTAATGATTAGGGTTGATGAATAGTCTTATTCCCCTAGTGATTTAGATGAATTTTATGAGATTGGTGAGATTTATATTGAAATATTTCCACTCATATATAGAAATTTTAAAAGGTTAATGAATATATAAATGAAAATTCACTTTTTAAAGGATTTAATGATGGAGGAATTGGAATTTTTTTAAATATTTTAAAAATAGGAAGAAGGATGTAAATTTAAATGAAGAATAAGAGGAAGAAAAACCACGACCGAAGAAAAATGAAAAAATCATGAAACCTAAAATAGATTTAGTGAATGAAAAAAAGGAGAAATTGGAAATAAAATGAGAAAAATATTGAGAAAATGGAAGTGGAAAACTCTTCCAAATTTAGTGATTCAGAGGATGGGTGTGCTTGAATAGACACTGCCATTATGGTACATGTTGAATGAAGATCTGATAACACCATAGGTGAAGAATAAAAAGAAGTATATGAATCTTATATGATTCATATAACGAGTAAATTCGTTAATTTTATTTAAAAGAAACACTGAGCTCATCATAGAATCTAAATCACATTACAATGAAGTATGAATAATAAAAGAAAATGGAGATGATTTTCACTTAAAGGAAGATGAGTAATTTGAGTAGATTACACATTTCAATGTGAATGTGGAAGATTTAGATATAATTATAAGAGCATCAAAGTATAATATTACTATTAATGAGGAAGAAATTAATAAGTCTGAGTCACGATGCAGCAGTGTTGAGAAGACCCATAGGAAAATGTATATTGATTATGTTAGTATTTTTTATGTAAATAATGAGTCATATTAGAATGGTTAGGGAATTTTAAATCATTTTAATGAAAATTATAGACATATTAAATTTGAAAATATAAAATCATTATAGCCTAATAGTGTACGTTAGATGAGAAACTCTCAGAAAATATGGGTTGAGAAGAACCCTCAAAATAGGCCTATATCAGTGAGTGTCATATAACATGGCCATATTATGAAAATATATCTTAATACCTTGGAAAATGTTGGTATGAATTATTTTAAAATAAAAATTATATTTTATAAGATATACCGAATTGTTTTATGGAGAATCCAAATTCATGGGATAATACATGTTTTGTGGAAGTTAAGGGAACAAATATTCTGTATACTAAAACAACATGAATCTCCTTGGTATTTGAATAAGGATAGAATTTAGGTGTAGTTTATATAATATAATAACTAAAATAATTGTGAGAATATGAAAAAAATGAAAAATCATATGTGATGTTAGAAAAAATAGGTTTACAGGACTTAGGGAAACATATAGAGGATTTGACTAGAACTATCAGTATGCTGAAGAGTGTTTTTCCATGTTTTCAGATCAATAATAAGAAATTCCTAAATATGATAAGATTCAATGTAAATTAAATACTATGAAATCTAAAATAATGAATGTTGATTTAAAATCCAACATATGGGGTAGACCCTGGACTCTTGACACTGGATATTATTCATATATTAAAGGACATACCATGACATTGAATAATATCAAAGAATATAATATATGTGTCATTTCCTTTGGAAATGACATATCATTAAAATTCAATGGAACTATTTGAGTTGAAATTGATCCATCCTAAACGAACTCACTATAGGTTCTATTTGTTGATGGTATTAAAAATAAATTATTGTGTGTCAATCAATTATGATTTGAAGTATGTTAGGTAATAATAAATAAGAATATTTGTCTCAATAACAGAATTGACGATGGAATTTTTTTTCTTAATATGAGAAAGATCCAAGGGAAATTAATTTTAGATAGGTGATCCAAGTAATTTCTATTATATCAGTTCTAAAGAGGAAACTAATATGTGGCACAAAATACCGACCACATTGGTCAAAATAATTTTAGTAGGTTTTTTAAAAAATATATGTTTGGGGATTTTCTTAAATTAATTTGAGATAAATATCATGTTTAATAACCTATATGAAAGGGAAAAATGTTTCAAGGGATATGAAATATTGTGGAAACACAAAAAAAAATGCCATTATAATTAATTCATTCATATTTTTGTGGCCTAAAAAGACAATAATCTAAATAATGTGACTTTTATTTTGTCACATTTATTGATTATTTCAAAATAATTACAAGAGTTTTTTAAGAAATGTAATTGGAATTTGATATTTTGAAGATCCAAAACAGTGATTTTGGAGTAGAATTTGGTAATCACATCAAGAGATTTATATCAAAAAATGTGATGGAATACACAAGAATAGATTTGGAATCTTATATTACAATGTTTGGGATATAACATTAGTATAGATCCCCATATTAACCACAAAAAATGGATTTGGTAAAAGTTTGAATATATATATTATAGAAATGGGGGGAGATATGATTTATATGTTTATAAAACCAAATTTATTTTGAGGGAAGAAGTGTGTGCCGATTTGCACATTCAAAATAGATTTCATCTTAGGTGAATTTCAAATAAATCTTTATATGAGATTTTGTATAACAATGTACCTACATTTAGATATTTTATCCTATTTGGGATCCCTTTCATCATGAAAATAAAATAATAAATTTTAGAGAAATTTTATGAGAATGATGAGGTGGGTTTCTTTCATTGATATATCTCTAATTGTATAAGATAGAAATGTTTTAATAGGAGACTTCAGAATAAAGGTAACTATTATGATTTCTAAATCAATGAGAAACAATACATAAATAATGTTTTAGATTTAATATTTTTTGAATAATATTATGAAAATGACGGGAATGTTTTTAAAAAACATTATAAAAAACCTGAAGCTGAACTCAAGAATGAAGTATTTATTTAGAACAGATAGAAATTAAAAGGTGTTTTACAAAAGATAAAAAATCACTGAAGGTTGATGAAGCATGTAGAAATAGATAATATAATTTAAGAACAATATAGACTTATGAATACTAGAGGAAAGATGAGATATAATGTGTAGAGATTATATCCAATTAGAATAAGGTTGAGGTTTAAAAATCAAACATCACATATCTCCAACATTTTCCCTAAATTAGTTATAGAATCTGTTGAACATACTGAATGGAATGACTGTATGGATGAAGAGTTGAGTCAAACTAAAAATAATACATTATTGGATCTTTTTCGAAAACATGATGATAAAAATGTCATTAAAACCAAGTGGGTCTTTAGGAACAAGACAAATAACCATGGAAATATTATCAAGAATAAAATAGACATATTATCATGGGATACAGTCATGTATAATTTATTTATTATGAAGTGTATTTTTTCTAGTTGAAAAGTTTTAATATATTAAAATGTACATGGAAATTTAATCCTACATGAAATAAAACATTTATCAAATTTATTTAAAATCATCATTCTAAAATGGTGATCTTGAAGAAGATGTGTATATTTTGAATCTAGATGTTCTTTTCCTTACAAATGAGGGCACAAGATATATAAATTAATGAAGGATCTATATGGATAAAAATAAGGCCAAAGGTATTGGTATTAAATGATTTATATCAACATGAAGATGACAAAACTTTTCAATTGAAAAGTTTAATGAAACATGTATAACAAAGAAATGAAGACTGGCATGCTTATTGTAATTGTATATATTGATGATTTATTTTTTATAGGATGTAATGAGAAGTATTTTCAATATTTTTCAAACCAAATGAAGATAGTTTTAATCACCATGAAACACTATGAGAATAACTCATGAAACTCCATTGAGAAGAACACGTTCCAAAAAACATAGACATCATGAAATCCATATTGAGGAAGAAAATGACCAGAATACATCTTGTTTTCAATTAACCTTCTTTGTGTTCATCTTCGACCTATCAAAAAAACCACTCTATGTCTTCACCACATCACTACAAAACTCAATTGATGAGCTGGAAATAGGGGAACAAAACAAATGAAAACCCCCAATAGAAAACACCCCAATCCATCGAGAGCGAGGAAGAATGTATATTGTTGAAAAACTAATCAAAACCAAGAGAAAACCAAAAAAAGAATAGTTAAAGACAACCAAAGATCAAAAAATAGTGGGGATGAAACCCTAAAAAAGAATCCTTCAGGCCAAAATCCTAGATGGGGAATAAAAGAGACACTAAGTGGACCATCTACTACCAAATCCGTATCCCAAATCCTCAGTGTGCCCACCACACCAGATCCGACCTAGAGAAGAATGGTGGAATTTGAGGCCATAGTTATGAATGTTTTTCAATTAAAGGCCTTTAATGAGCCGATGAGTGGATACCTAGAACTAGAGATAGATTGATAGGAATTGAATCTCAAGAACCAAAACCACTAAAGATACAAGAAGACCTAAGAGGAGGAAGATGTTGAGCTAAGACGAGAGCCTGAGAGTGGCCTAAGAGCATCCATACTGATTTTATTGCATTCATATTATTACAATGTAATAATGAAGGAATCAACTCGAAGTTACTGGTTTTAGGGAAAATATAGTTTTTATATGATGAATTTTAATTGAAACCATGGGAACAATATTAAGGAAAAAATAGATTTGGGAATATAACTCTCTGATAGACTATGAGGATAAGTATAGATGAACTTCAAAATGTTTTGATAAGGATGATATTATGTTGTTTTCAATACAATACATCCCTTTTTAGATACTACATGTGTATGTGGCTTTATCATAGATGTACCCAGTGGTAAAAACTCTAAAAAAGGCATGTTAGGAACTACTCAAGAATTACCTAGTATATAACAACAGACCTTTCTATGTACCTTGTTCGAAAATCCAAGGGAAATTATTTGAATAGTTCACATTTTTTAAATACCATTAAGGATTTAAAGTGAAAATGATCATGAAAGACCAATATTAAACCTAAGGTGTCATAGATCAAAAATATGGAGTCATGATTTAGACATCCTATTAATGATTAAATCATTTTCCCCCTATGACTATTGTTTCACACACATCTACTTTTGGATTTAGTCAATTGATTAAATGTGAAAGAATATTGTTATCATTTAATATGAAGGGTAATATGGTTCCAATGGGAAATAAAATTCGATGATGATGGGAGGAAAAGATATTATGATTATTCTTAATTAGATAACCTGAAATATGATTAAATAAATATAAACTAACAAATATAACACTATTCAATGAAGAGAAAGATGTAATATTCTAATTGCTTGAGTTTTGGATATCATGGAGGAAGTAATGATCAATAACATTCATGTTAGAAATGTGAATTGTGACACCCATGATTGTGTCTCAACAGAATGGGAAATTGTTTTGTGTATGGAAAATAAGGACATAAAAAAATTAATTTCCAAGGAAAAATGATGAGTGAGATATTGGGAAATAAATCTCATTATAGGGATACATTTATAGATTTTTTCATTAAATGCGCGGAACCAGAGAAATATTTAAAATAATGCCTTCTTTTAAAGATAATGTCTTAAATCAATAAAGGATGTATGTTGAGATAAAATGGTTGAAGTCTTTATTGGGATTCTATAATTATATTATAGAATTATTTTTACTAAGGGTTATTTGGTTTTAGGAATAATGAAACATCTTAGTATTTGGTTAATTTTTGAAGAATATATTTCTTCATTAGAATATGATTTGTGGATAACTTCATGGGTTTACAGGTTTATGATTTATCATAAGCTAAATGTCTTAAATAACAATTTTTAGGTTTTTATGATGGGAGTCATCCATGATTAAGGATATTATGTGAAATAATTATCGAAATAAATCCCATTGGTTTAGTATTTGTTTCTGTGAAAAAACTACTTAATGATGAATTCCATTTTATTTTTGGGAATAAGTATAAATGTATACAATACCTTTTCGGTTTATATTTTCTTGATTTTGAGGTAATTAGGGGTTATTATACATTGAGAAAATTATATAAATTATATTAATATAGTTTCATAAAAAGAACAACCTTCATACTAGGTGACAACAAATTGCTTCTGGAAATGCCATAGGGTTTGAACCCACTACTAAAGGGCATCAAGGGTTCTATGTTCACCACTGAACTATGTGATGTTTTAGTCAATATATTGTCTTTTCACTTAAATATTTTTAGGTATAAATTTAATATCTGAACCAATGGTATTTCTATTTTGAATTAGTTATTAATTTAATTTATTATATAACTTTCTATGACTATATCTATTTTGTAAAATATTTAGAGATAAACGTTTATGGATTTTATCATCTGTTAAAATTAATTTTGTACTAAAAGAAGAAAAAAATCCTATTTTGATATTAATTTATAAGATAAATAGATGAAGAATAAATTGAATTAATTACAAACAAAGGATGAAATTGTGCTCATAAAATATAAAGATATCAAGAATGTATATATGACCATGTTTGAAGTCATGATGGTAAATAAAATCATCAACTTTAGTATAAATATATTGATTTTTTTTCTTATAACCTTAATATATTATGAATATATGGTATTTTAAATATTTAAATATTTATATTTTTTAGTTCCTTGTTTTCCCATTTATCATTCACATTATTTTGGTTAGTGATCTCTAGCACTCTCTATAATTATTTACGAATTTTTGTCTAATTCCATATCATCAGTTTCCTTAAATTTTTATCTCTGTGGAAAATAGTTATGAATTATTAATTAAAAACTCTGAAATTAAATTTATTTTCCATTAATTTGATTTTTTATTAACCCTTTTTGCATTTTTCATTTAAAACAATGATCTTTTCTAATGTCAGACACTTAATTTTCAGGATCAATATTATATTGTGGGAAAACAATTTTTTTAAGTGGGTAGAATATAACTCCCTGAGATTTTGAAGGACGAAAATTGGATTCTATATTTAATATGAAATTTAAAACCAATAATATAGAATAATTTAATACCTGATACATTATGATATATTTCTTTTTAAATAAACTACACACCTTCGATGGCTTCTAGAACAAGAAACCTTGAGTATAAATGAAATGTAATATATTATACCATTAAAAAATATCCATTAAATTATAGGTTATTAATATTAATAACTAAATTAAAGAAATTATATATAAATATATATAAGAAATTAATTGTGAATCATGTACAAGAAAAAGAGTTGTTTTCTGAAATAACTATTTTTTTTTCAAAAAGATGGTTGAATCACACTTTAAGAAGATTTCAAATTTTAACCTATTTAATAAATTTCATTTGATAAAATTAAAATAATTTTTTAAAGTATCATTGCAAAATTATCATAGGGTGGTTTTTCTATATTTTTTTAGAAATTCTTCATTTTTCAATTAATAGTGAAAAATGTTATTTTTTATAGTCAACTTTTTTTTTTCAATTAAATTATTTATTTAGATAAATTTTATTAAAAATAGAATTCAATGTATGATTACTAAATTATTTTAAAATATATATAATTTAATTCATATGGATAAATTTCATATTTAAATTTTATTTTAAAACCTTCAATAATTTTGAGAATGTTCTCATTAAAAACCAACATTTTCATTGCATCTGAGAGTATAATTTAAAATTTGATTTTTCCACTTATATGAATTCAATATATAAAAATGGGTTCCAAATAATGAATATGTCTGATTTATACTATATTATAATGTCAAATTTATTTTTTACCATTATAAATGGTAAAAATAGTTTAAATTAATTACTGTATTTGAGGTAAAAACAAATTTATCGAGGGTGTTAAAAAACAATATATGTGTTAACATGTCCTAATTGTTTTTAAAAAAACCCAATAATAAGGGTATATTTGAACCATATAATATATAAGGATATTTAATGATCCATTTTGAGGCATTTTTTATGATGAAATCGTGGGTGTGATTGATTATTATAAAAAAATACTTATGTGTCCTCTCTCACATGTATAAAATGACACCCAATCTCCTCCCCTCTTCACAATTTCAAATTCACATGAATTCAATAACAAAAAACCAAATAACTTAATTACTAAATTACCAATATCTTATATCCCATTTTTTGATCTAAAATACATTCTAGGCTAATTATGGTGAAAACCTAATTAAGTTCCCTGAAGAGGAGGCAATGTTCTTAAACAACTGTTTTAATTTTATTTTTCATAAACCTCTTTAAAATATAATTAATGATGATTAAATAAATTCATATATATCAAAAACTCACTAAAAAGTCATTATTTTCGTGTAATAAGCTATATCGAAGCTAAATTTCTATCAAATGTGATACAAAACCATCGGTGATGTGTATGACAGACTACCACCTTACGAACAAATGTAATTTTTTTTCATCAACACCATTCGTAGTTGGATATAATGATTGATAAATTTGTCTATATATAATATATATTTTATAATTACACTTATATAATAATAATATAACATATAAATTCAGACATTCCATTCCTTTTAAAATAAAACAACATTGCTCATGTGTGTGAATGATTACCGCCTCATGAGGTGGTGTGATTATTTTTCACTTATCCATTACATGGAAGACAATAAGAATAAATTAAATGGATATATGTGATATATCTTACAAGTTATAAATTATTTAATGTTTTTATATCATACCCCTCTCAACCTTTCACCAATTTAGGTAATAATGTCATCACTCATACGTACGTACGACATACCACACCCAAGAATCGATGTGACTC
The DNA here is from genome assembly GCA_963277665.1 of Viscum album. Lineage (NCBI taxonomy): Eukaryota > Viridiplantae > Streptophyta > Magnoliopsida > Santalales > Viscaceae > Viscum > Viscum album. The sequence continues at coordinate 1,614,148,762 of OY728151.1, forward strand.
ATTTTCCATACCAAAAAATAAATACATATTATAAAATGTATATATTTATTAAATATTATATTTATACAATTATTATTATTATTGAGATTATATATTTATATCTGATGTAAAATAATCTAAAGTTTAATAAAAAAGGGCACCATATCAAACAAGGTTACTCACACTGAAAATAATGAAAATAATGAAATATTATTAATATGCGGTAACATTTTATAAGAGGACCATATATGGAAATATAAATATGATTATTTTTGGGATATATTAATAACATTATTAAAACCATTACACATGTGGTTAATGAGGTTTTAACTAAAGGAAATAAAGAGGTAAATAAGTTTGTTTCAATTTCACTTTATTGAGGCATATTTTATGGGTCTGCACTTAATTTATTTAATATGGTTATCATACATACAGTTTTACATGTAATATAATGAATCACCCATATATCATTTTATTTTATGTTAGATTTTGATTATTTCATCCAATATAATTTTAATTTAACATTACCAAGTTTTTAAGTATTTTATCTTAATATCTATTTCATTTGGAAATATTTGTTAGTATGGAACTTCTCACAATTATGTGGAGTATATAATTCCCCTTTCACATGTTAAACATGAATAAAAATTTATTTATTATTTTTAATTTTTCATTTCATGTTTATTTTTTCAATGGGTTACAATTTAAAATTTAACCAAGAGGTAAAAATTATTTTACGACCTCACTTTATTTTGATATTTTTATCTTTCCATGGAAGCAATCACATTTTTGTAATAATTTATCAATTTAAATTAAATTTATCTAAAATATAAATATTAATATATGAAGGATACTATTATTTTATAATCTATATTCAATTTTTACTTTTTGTTATTACTTTGATTATACTTTTATTAATTGGGGAAATATTGAGAAATATGTATCCTTTAGCAAATTAGAATATTTAATGATAATTAATATTGATTCATGAGTTAAATAATATACCTGATATATGAGGAATGACTTGGAAATTAGCATATGGGTGGGTTTCTATTATATATTTCAGCCTGATACATCAATAGGTCCCATTAGACAAATTCTTTGTCCCAATCAGATAGGGGTTTACCCACACTTTTAAACTCTCTTGCGAATGTTCTTGATAGTAGAGGAATCATGATTCCTAAGATTATGAAATCCAAAAATTTATAGTTCACTTTACTAATAGTTTAGTTATTCATATTCCTAATATCGTTATAATGATATAATCTTTGGATTCATTTCATCCTCAATTTATTAATTATATTTCTTGTGTTTTCAGTTATTGTCCTTTACATATTGATTATTTTTTCTATTCTTTATATTAAACATATCTAAATATATTCCATGTTCAATTGATTACATTTCCATAATAATTACGTCTTATCTATTCATGACACTCATGTTATCTAAATGACATGTGTGTTCAGTTATTTATATTTCGAGATCAATTATATCTTATTTATTTATTATAGTAAAGTTATTTAAATGGAATGTGTGTTATGTTATTTACATACCATATTTATTATTCCTTATCTAATAAAGATAGACATGTTATTTATTAAATTTCACGTCGGTTCAAATATTTTCTTTTCCATATTGATTAATCCTTATCAATTTATGAAACTCAAGTTGTTTAAACAGAATGTGTGTTTAGTTAATTAACATTTTATGTTGATTATGTTTATTAATTCATGATATCATATGATTTATATTACTCTTATTGAGTAACTGAGCTCACCATTATTTGTTTCATTTCCCTGGAATCCATGAAATGCACTATAAATGATATAAAAGGACATCCTTGTGGAAATAATGAAATTTTTAAGGGAAAATTATGTTGTAATTTTTGTATCCAAATATAATTCCTGAATAAAGTATGCATCTAGTTTACCAAGGATGCTAAACAATTCTATTCCTTGGGAAGTGATTCCTTGTATTTGTTTCCAAATTTATAAAGGTGAAACCAAATATGGGTTAATGGAGTTAGTGTCATTTCAAAAATCTCTTAAATGATACATAGAATAATAATAACCAAATCAAAAGATTCTAGTAGATGTAGGATAAAATAACTAGGTATGTCATATAATTAATCAAGAGAATCAATATTAATAAATTATTGGTTGTTATTTTTTTATAATAACTCCATTAGTTCAAAAGATCTCACTCCCGAAATTAAAAATTATGTGAAATATTATCTCATTATGGCCTTTAAAACATAGATAGTATGCTCACAATACCAATCTGTCTATGGGTGGTAAGTAGTGTTCAAATGAAACTATGTATCATAAAACATCTATAACCCTTTATAGAAGTGTGATATAAAGTGATCATCTAATTAGAAGACAATAATATGTGTCACCTAATGTAATCACTCTAAAATCTAAACATATAACTTATCAATTTAATCAATGGAGAATGTCTTCTTGTTCTATAAAAATTGAGAATCATTGGTCATCTAATCCAAAATAATCCATAATATTCCAATACCTCATAGAATTACTTACAACCACATCATGAAATCCATTCCAATATTTTCCTATTTAAACATGGGAATGGATAGTGAGTGAACAAGACCATTAGGCTGGTGTTACTGATCATTTATCTAGGCTATTTGGAACATTGTTTAAGGAAACAAGAGATATCCCACTTTATCTCATGCCACCAATACGTCCACCACATTACTAGGTAAATGATAGTAAATAATTTATGTATCGGCTACCATAAATCATGTTAGTCCCTAATTAGTTCCTCGATCCTTATTATAAGGACCAAAACACAATCTCAGAATCATAGAAAATCATCTGTATCATGTCACAAGTTTGGTGGTTGATCCCCACCATAAATGTTTTCCTCATGACTAGATAACTAGAATATAACAACTGAGTCATCATCTCTCTAATTATGAGTTAATATGGGATAGATAAGGTCATAAGGAGCCCTCTACATTGGTTCTAATAACCATTAACATGAGACTCCAGAAACGGGCCCACCATCTGCTACTCAATATTGAACCATATATCACATGATTCAAAATATTTATAATTAGTGATTTTTTAATAATTTCCCCATTATAAAGGGTATATTCTACCTAAATATAAAAAGACTAAATATTCCTAAAGAAACATTATCATCGAAGGATTAGGTCTCAATGTGATAACATGTGCCTATGGCTATTACAGTCGATGTACACCATAAAAATCTCACCCAACAATTAATACTACTAACATATAATGGTGAAAAACACCATTGATATATCGTGTTTTTATGTTGGGTAGTCTCACTCATACATCCTTAGCTTCATGGACAAATAAAAAAGAACTTGAACACATTGCATTATAGTTTCTACTATTCTAACTCCTTTTCATCACAATATAATTTATACTCCTTATTTTACTTAGACAAGGATAGGATCAGTGTAGATGCCAATATTACATTTCTATCATAAAAATATTTCTCACTAGCCTATGAAAACAAACATCACCCTTATCATATCCATGTTTTTCATTAGTTCTTCTAGGATGTAGAATTTTTAAACTAATCATTAATAATAACCAGATAGCCCTAAATATCCACAATTATAAAAAAAATCATGGGTCTCCCCCAATAATCCCAATTGATAACCTTTTCTGGGTAAATTGATACTCCTACCTCAAATATCATGTTCCCCATGAACTTCATTTAATCAGTCAAAAAATTTAAACTTTCTGACAGTTGTATATAGACGATTCAAACTATGTGTACTTAAAATGATTACTAAATATCGATCTTGATCCTCCCTCAAATAGGATATCATGAGGATATCACATAAAAATGAAATTACAATGGTTTGAAAATAAATATGAAAGTCTTGATTCATCAATTCCATAAATAATATTTAAATTTACTTCAAATAGAACAATATCACTATGTTCTCATAAAAACCTTACATTTTCATAAAATTAATTAAAGGTATATCGAAAAACATTACCCATGATTGATGACATCTTTATCTAAATTCAATCATCAAAAAATCAAATTCCATTATTTTTTTTGTATTGTTATTTTTTAAAAAAAATATTCTTAATACTACAAGTTATAGAAATATTGTAGAGATGTTCATGATAATGAGAGAAATTTAATTATCATAGTTCTTCGTCAGGTTTTTAATGATTTATATATCATGAAAATATGTACCATGAAGCTAGAAAGCGTTTTAGAGAAGGGTTGGATGTTGGATGACATGAATCAACTTGTGGTTGCATGAATTCTAGATTCACATATCTATATTGGTGAACTGTTGGTCTATGTTGTTAATTCACCTTGTTATTTCTACTACATGGGAAATTCATGATGTTTTTATACTATATAACCCCTTCATATAGCTGATTACTCTATTTATTTGACTTCCATGAAGTTATTTAGTGACACATAATATTTTTAAAGAATTCCAAAAAACTATTTGTATGGTGTATAAAAATTTCATCTTAGCTGATTTTTACATAGCTAAATTTTAATGTGAGCCACATAGATGATTCTGTAACTTAGAAAAAACTATATGTTGTTTATTTATACTTAAACATTTAATCAGTATAATTGATGTTCAATTTTAATAACATTGATGATTGATATATAACCAATTGAGATAAAGCTGACCACTGAAACATAGTTGATTGCATGAAGATGTGGAAAACATTGATGTTTCTGGGGTGGAAATTATTGAATATGAATATATTTATAAATAAAATGTAATTTTTATTCCTGAGAGTCTGTGGGTTTTAATTAAATATTTTATTGGATTATAAAATGATATTAAATGAGAGATAAATCGAGAATATGTTGAACAATTTAAATGAGATGATCCTATGAATGAAGATAATTCGATTTCTATAATTCATATTTTTGAATATTGACTGTGATATTGTGAGTATAAATATGCGGTGCAGGTATAAAAGAATGTTTCTTCTATTTTGATAATTGGTATCTAAAAAATATGTCATAATCTAAAAGAAATTAGGTTATTTTCAAATCTAAAAAATGAATTGAGGATATTGGGAACTTTTTAATTTATTTAAATTGAAGGAAAATATTGACATGAATGTATGCTCCCATGAATGACAATATTTTCTAGAGATTTTGAGAAAGAATAAACCAAGACTAATATTTAAATAATAAATTTTCCTTAGAGGAAATATTCCTTGATGAAGATATTTCTATATGATTTTATGACTTCCTCTAAAGCCCATAACGCCCTTTTCGACATCATGAATAAAGAGAATCATTTGACTAAATAGTGAATCAAGTATACATAATGCCATTCAACTTTTTCAAGAACTGTATGTGACCTGTCTAAACATTGTGTGAAATTTTTTCATTACTTTTGATCACTACATTTAATATTGATAATAATATACTTAAAAAATCCTTAGTTTGGTCATAATAAAGAGGTGTAGGTTCCAATATTGAGGTAATATATTGTAAAAATAATTTTTTTTCATATCATTCTTTTCATTAAAATGATATTTATAGAGTTATTGAAGATTATATCGAGAATTTAATCTATTAGGTATGATGTATTTAAATGGAATAATTTTTTTAAAGAAATGTTATATGTAATTTTGATTCACCCCCTCAGAAGTACCTTTACTTACATGTTACCTATAATTGGTATCAGGTAAAACCATATTCTATAGAGTTTCTAATATTTTGATGTTTATTTTTGATATTCATAATTTTTTAAATAAAAAATCTGTTACTTTGTGATGGAAATAATTTTTATTCATATAATAGTAGAATTATTCCATACTTACTATCACAATAGTTGGAAGTAAGTAGTGATATGACTATTTCAAATAAAGTGATTGAAATAAATGGTTAAATGTATTTTTAAGATGAGAGAAATCTTTTTATTGATGGTAAATAATGAATTTATATACCACCATCATTATATTATAATATGTAATACACGGTGATTGGGATTTAGATAGAAGAGGAAATTTGGGATAAACCATAGAATATATCCAATGGATACTTCAAAATAAAAGTCTGGAAATTGAAAACGTGGATGGGAAAATTTTATTATATAATAATATACGAATATGGGAATTTTGATGAATACTTCACAAGGGTAAATGAAATTTCAATCCACATCAATGTCTTTGGAGACAAAATAATTATTCAACTATCATTAAAAAAACTAATGACTAAATTTCATATTCATTTTTATGTAATGATATGTATTTGAAAAAATTCATGATATTTACTTTGATGAGAAAAACAATACTCACCTAAATTATGAGAAGATAAAAAAAATAGTGTTTTAGAAAAAGGATAATTATGAAATGGATTTTACAGAATTGAATATGTTAATGATAAGGGTTGATTAATAGTCTTATTCCCCTAGTGATTTAGAAGAATTTGATGAGATTGATGAGATTTATATTGAAATATTTCCACTAATATACAGAAATTTTAAAAGGTTAATGAATATATAAATGAAAATTCACCATTTAAAGGATTTAATGATGGAGGAATTGGATTTTTTTTAATATTTTAAAAATAGGAAGAATGATGTAAATTAAAATGAAGAATAAGAGGAAGAAAAACCACGACCGAAGAAAAATGAAAAAATCCTGAAACCTAAAATAGATTTAGTGAATGAAAAAAGGAGAAATTGGAAATAAAATGAGAAAAATGTTGAGAAAATGGAAGTGGAAAACTCTTCCAAATTTAGTGATTCAGAGGATGGGTGTGCTTGAATTGACACTGACATTATGGTACATGTTGAATTAAGATCTGATAACACCATAGGTGAAGAATAAGAAGAAGGATATGAATCTTATATGATTCATATAATGAGTAAATTCGTTAATTTTATTTAAAAGACACACTGAGCTCAATATAGAATCTAAATCACATTATAATGAAGTATGAATAATAAAAGAAAATGGAGATGATTTTCACTTAAAGGAAGATGAGTAATTTGAAGAGATTACACATTTAAATGTGAATGTGGAAGATTTAGATATAATTATAAGTGAATAAAAGTATAATATTACTATTAATGATGAAGAAATTAATAAGTCTGAGTCACGATGCATCAGTGTTGAGAAGACCCATAGGAAAATGTATATTGATTATGTTAATATTTTTGATGTAAAGAATGAGTCATATTAGAATGGTTAGGGAATTTTAAATCATTTTAATGAAAATTATAGACATATTAAATTTGAAAATATAAAATCATTATAGCCTAATAGTGTACGTTAGATGAGAAACTCTTAGAAAATATGGGTTGAGAAGAACCCTAAAAATAGGCCTATATCAGTGAGTGTCATATAACATGGCCATATTATGAAAATATATCTTAATACCTTGTAAAATGTTGGTATGACTTATTTTAAAATAAAAATTATATTTTATAAGATAGACCGAATTGTTTTATGGAGAATCCGAATTCATGGGATAATACATGATTTTTGGAAGTTAAGGGAACAAATATTCTTTATACTAAAACAACATGACTCTCCTTGGTATTTGAATAAGGATATAATTTAGGTGTAGTTTATATAATATAATAACTAAAAGAATTGTGAGAATATGAAAAAAATGAAAAATCATATGTGATGTTAGAAAAAATAGGTTTACAGGACTTAGAGAAACATATAGAGGATATGACTAGAACTATCAGTATGCTGAAGAGTGTTTTTCCATGTTTTCAGATCAATAATAAGAAATTCCTAAATATGATAAGATTCAATATAAATTAAATACTATGAAATCTAAAATAATGAATGTTGATTTAAAATCCAACATATGGGGTAGACCCTGGACTCTTGACACTGGATATTATTCATATATTAAAGGAGATACCATGTCATTGAATAATATCAAAGAATATAATATAGGTGTCATTTCCGTTGGAAATTACATATCATTAAAATTTAATGGAACTATTTTAGTTGAAATTGATCCATCCTAAACGAAATCACTATAGGTTCTATTTGTTGATGGTATTAAAAATAAAATATTGTGTGTCAATCAATTATGATTTGAAGTATGTTAGGTAATAATAAATAAGAATATTTGTCTCAATAACAGAATTGATGATGGAAATTTTTTTCTTAATATGAGAAAGATCCAAGGGAAATTAATTTTATATAGGTGATCCAAGTAATTTCTATTATATCAGTTCTAAAGAGGAAACTAATATGTGGCACAAAATACCGACCACATTGGTCAAAATAATTTTAGTAGGTTTTGTAAATAATATATGTTTGGGGATTTTCTTAAATTAATTTAAGATAAATATCATGTTTAATAATCTATATGAAAGGGAAAAATGTTTCAATGGATATGCAATATTGTGGAAACACAAAAAAAAATGCCATTATAATTAATTCATTCATATTTTTGTGGCCTAAAAAGACAAAAATCTAAACAATGTGACTTTTATTTTGTCACATTTATTGATTATTTCACAATAATTAGAAGAGTTTTTTAAGAAATGTAATTGAAATTTGATATGTTCAAGATCCAAAACAGTGATTTTAAAGTAGAATTTGGTAATCAAATCAAGAGATTTATATCTAAAAATGTGATGGAATACACAGGAATAGATTTGGAATCTTTTATTACAATGTTTGGGATATAACATTAGTATAGATCCCCATATTAACCACAAAAAATGGATTTGGTAAAAGTGTGAATATATATATTATAGAAATGGGGGGAGATATGATTTATATGTTTATAAAACCAAATTTATTTCGAGGGAAGTAGTGTTTGCTGATTTTCACATTCAAAATAGATTTCATCTTAGGTGAATTTCAAATAAATCTTTATATGAAATTTGGTATAACAATGTACCTACATTTAGATATTTTAACCTATTTGGGAGCCCTTTCATCATGAAAATCAAATAATAAATTTTAGGGAAATTTTATGAGAAAGATGAGGTGGGTTTCTTTCATTGATATATCTCTAATGGTATAAGATAGAAATGTTTTAATAGGAGACTTCATAATAAAGGTAAATATTATGATTTCTAAATCAATGATAAACAATACATAAATAATGTTTTAGATTTAATATTTTTTGAATAATATTATGCAAATGATTGGAATGTTTTTAAAAAACATTATAAAAAACCTAAAGCTGAACTCAAGAATGAAGTATTTATTTAGAACAGATAGAAATTAAAAGGTGTTTTACGACAGTAAAAAATCACTGAAGGTTGATGAAGCATGTAGAAATAGATAATATAATTTAAGAACAGTCTACACTTATGAATACTAGAGGAAAGATGGGATATAATGTGTAGAGATTATATCCAATTCGAATAAGGTTGAGGTTTAAAAATCAAACATCACATATCTCCCACATTTTCCCTAAATTAGTTATAGAATCTGTTGAACGTACTGAATGGAATGACTGTATGGATGAAGATTGAGTCAAACTGAAAATAATACATTATTGGATCTTTTTCGAAAACATGATGATAAAAATGTCATTAAAACCAAGTGGGTCTTTAGGAACAAGACAAATAACCATGGAAATATTATCAAGAATAAAATAGACATATTATCATGGGATACAGTCATGTATAATTTATTTATTATGAAGTGGATTTTTTCTAGTTGAAATGTTTTAATATATTAAAATGTTCATGGCAATTTAATCCTACATGAAATAAAACATTTATCAAATTGATTTAAAATCATCATTCTAAAATGGTGATCTTGAAGAAGAGGTGTATATTTTGAATCTAGATGTTCTTTTCCTTACAAATGAGGGAACAAGATATATAAATTAATGAAGGATCTATATGGATATAAATAAGGCCCAAGGTATTGGTATTAAATGATTTATATCAACATGAAGATGATAAAAATTTTCAATTGAAATGTTTAAAGAAACATGTATAACAAAGAAATGAAGACTGGCATGCTTATTGTAATTGTATATATTGATGATTTAATTTTTATTGGATGTAATGACAATTATTTTCAATATTTTACAAACCAAATGATATAATAGTTTGAGAAGTCCATTCATGGTGATATAAAATGTGGTTATAATTTTTTCAATGGATACTGATGAAGATAGTTTTAATCATATGGAATTTAAAAGACTAATTGGGATTCTAATTTATATCATTACTTCCACTACATATACTTTATATTTTGTGTGTCTCTATTATAGATTTTATAGGGATACAAAGCCATCACATCTTAATTATCAACAATTTGTTCCTTGATATATCAAATGTAGTTTTATATATGGGTGAATTTCAACAAGTGATAATAGTTTGAATAAATAATTGTTTACAAACACTGATTGGGTAGGTGAGAATGATGATAGAAGGTGAACCTCATATAGAATTTTCCTCTTTAGAGATACCTATGTAAGTTGGGATCACAAAAAAATAGAACTCGGTTTCACTGAGTAATATAGTGGATAAATATGTCTATAAAAGATGTTATTTCACCCAAATGATTTGGATGAAGGATTAATAGGTTTATTTAAGGATATGAATTAAAAAAACTCTCATAATTAAATATGATAATCAAAGTGTTATAAATATTTTAAAAAATGCTTCTAAATATGAAAGATCCAGGAATATTTATATCATGATTCCCTTCATCAAGGATAAATTTTAATTTGGAGATATAGATATGGATTTTATTCCCACTCAGGATCCATTAATAGATTTCTACAGTAAGTCATTCCCTATCAACTGATTTGAGATTGTAAGGATAAATGTGGGTTTTAAGAATGTATCAGGTCATTAAAACCCATTATTTGATACCCCACAAGACATTGGATTATGTTTTCAATGTGGGGTGTGATTTTAACTCTTCTTTATTTATGGGGAGTGTCTTTTAATCTAATTTTGTGGTTATTATAGAATGGGGGTGAAATATTTATAATAATTAAGAAGGATAATCTATGTCACGTGGCTAATATCTTCTTTTCACATAGTAATTGAATTCGATCAAAAAACAATACATTATCTATTTATGTCATGTCTTCCATATTCTCATTGAGTAAGGATATGATTTTATAACCCATTAGGAGTTTTTTATAGGTGTAGTATTGGTTAAAAACAAATACAAAGTTGGATATCTAAGATCCTTTGTATTTGTTGTTTGTATTGTAATTATTTCCCAAATTTTTTTTATGAGGCCATATATTGAGGAACTCTATTCTTTAAGTTAAATAAAATGTGGAAAACTTAATTCTTATGGTTCTTGATTTTGATTTATGAGATTTATATATCATTGAATAAATTCATTGATTCTTCCAAGTGTATTTTTAAAAAGTCTAATGGATAGGTAATGTGGTTCAATTTTCAATTGAATTAATTATGGATTAACATAGCTGAATTGGGGATGTGAATTAAATTGTAACTGATTCATTTGTTAGTTTCTTATCCATAGATGTTCACATAGTCATTTGTGATATTTATTTGATTCACATTAAATTTTCCTCTATGCAACTTATTTAAATGTTAACATTTTAGTGACATAGCCTAATTTTAATGTGATCCATGTAGTCAGTTCTAAAAATAACCAAATTTTTACATAGAAAATTTCCACATAGTTGAATTTCAATTTTATTTACATAGATTATTTCAAAAAATAGAAAATTTTCTATTTAGTCGACTTCCACACAGCTGTTTTATCAATTTACCCAAAGTTCAATGTGAACCACTTAGCTGATTGAAATTTACATGATTAAAAAGTTCTTGATTACTACGACATAACTAATTTCATGATGAAATGGAAATATAATATGTTTCTGAAGAACATATTTATGAGGATGTGGAGATTAATAAATTACATGGGATATTGATTTCCAAGTATTAATAATTTTTAAAATTATATTTGATTGTGTTTTCAAATGATCTTACATGAGTAATAAATTACAAATCAGATGACTAATTTGATAGAGATGTTCCTACTACTGACAATTGTGGGATTTCAATAATTTAGATATGGAAGTATTTACTGTGACATTGTGTGTATAAATATTTTTTGAATGTATTGAATAATGCTGTTTTTATTCTGATAATGGAGAGATATGAAAAGTAAAGAGAATCTGGAATCCATTAGGTACATTCTAAATGTGTAGATAGAATTGATGGGATCTAGAATCCGGTCTCTTCTATAAAAGGAAATAAATTATTTTCATACATGAATGACCTCATATATAAAAATATTATCCTAATTTTTGAGAGAGAAACCAATAAGGATGATATTGAAATAATATACTTTGATTAGTAGAAATATTCTTTGAAGAAGTTATTTCTATATGATGTTGTGACACAGAACAAATTCATTAAAGTCCTTTTCAACCTCATGTTAAAGGATATTATTTTGTAGAACTGGTGGTTTTGGTATAAATTACACCATTCATATTTTATAAGTGGTGGATGTGATCTATCTAAATATTTTGTGCAAATTATATACAAATTTTGATCCATAAAACTAATTTTGATAATAAAACTCATAAAAAACATTTATCACGAAAAGGATTATATTCTCACATCAAGACTAAAACATGTAAAAATACCTTATATTTTCTATTTCATTATATTCGTTCATACGAGAAGGAGAGAGTGATTAAAGGGTGGACTATGAATTTAATTTTGAATAGGGGTTTTATTACTAATGAAAAATTTATAAAAAGAAAAATGATAGGTACTAATGATCCACCCCCCACTAAATGGAACCCTTTCGGAACTGACCTCTATAAGAACACTCTAGATCCTCAAAGATGATAAAATAGTTCATAGATGTGAAGAAGTGGATATTGGTTCTTAATTTTTTCATATTTTAACATCTAATAATTTACATATAATTAAAAAGAACATTATATATTCTTAGTGAATTGGACTATGGCACCCCAAGGGGATATACTTGACTATGTGAACCCCTTTACCACAATGTCTTATTTTTAATCCTTCAACTCCTGAGGAACCCCATGATCTATCATATATGGATTAATCATAATAGAATGTACAACTAAAATGAGATTGATCCTACTAATAACCTCTTATTTTTTCTAGAACGCCCAATAAATCCTTATTAAATACCTCATATAATAGAAAAATTATGGTAGATAATGAATCACGTTTCATCTCCCAATTTTATACAAAAATCATTGGAACATTGAATGTAATCTAAACGAACTGCTAGTGGCAAGGTCCAACATAATATTTTTGCACCTCCCATATTCCACCATTAACATAAATTCCACCCTAAAGTGATGTAGAAACCCAAATTTTATGATTAAAGTTATTATGGTCATCAAATGTAACTAGAAAATCCATATGAAGTATTAATTCAAAAATATCCATCTCTAGTACAAAAAAATCCCTCAGAAATCTGCTAGCACTGATCGTTATCGAATAGTCAAGAAATATATTAAATCTCTTTTATAGAAAATATAAGGGGAAATCAATAAACATCACCCCATATAGTTACTCTTTGGAATAACCTAATCCATTAATAAATTATTTACGTATAAATGGGTTTTATTCTCATGTATCAATAAAGTTATATGCTAATGTAGAAGCCAATAAAATCATTGATCCAAATGTAATTATTCAAAAAACATAATTAATAGGGGTAGGCTTAATTAGATTCAAAAAAAATATACATTTACCTTAAGCCCCGTCCTGATTCCCCTGATCTTAACTCCCCTGTTGTCACTTCTTACCCAAAACATGGGCACTATATCCTCCACCACAATATTAATGGAAAGTGGAACTATAGATACCCACCTACTATGTATTACATAATCTAGACTATAAAACCTACCATTTTCTTATTTCTCTCTCCTAATATGACATATAAGAACTCTTGGAAAATGTTGAGGATGTACCATATTAAAACATTTTTGGAACTCCCCAAAAGGTTAGTCACACTAAAGATGGGTATGTTTAAACTTGAAACCCTTGTAGAACTCTATAGAGCTATCTACATTATTATGAAGTGATGAACTACTTCCATGGAGTTATCCATCAAAACAATGCATCCTTCTACATAAGGACCAACCACATGTCCCTTTTTAGAAATCTACCTAGATCGAGCCTCTTCCCTCACTCAGTTTCCTCTATCAAATTAGGGCCTGATTGACCACCCCTAGAAAATATTAATGCTGAAAAACATTCAACAAATCTCAAAAATCATATCCCTATCAGATATTGAAACACCACAGTCTAGCTATTCTATTCCTAGCTAACACAAAAAAAATAGCCCCCCTCTATAAATCACACTTCATAATCGATGAAAGACATACCTTATTATGTTAGATGCATTAAGTCTATGGACCTATTAATCTTTTATATTTTCAAAAAATGAATAATAAAAAATGGGTATGGAATTCCTTCTAAGAAAACATCACCTGATGGTCCATCAGGAACAAAATATCAGACCAACAGAATATTTAGCCTCATAAAATTTAAAATTATAACTTCATCTCTATCATCGGTGGTTCTCAAGATGTTCAATGATAGTCAATATGAAATCAGCCAAGATCTATGTTTCTTAGAGACCACCATCACCAATACAATATGGTCGATGACACATCTAAAAATATATAGCCATATTTGAAATATTGTGAATAGATCATGGATACTCTCACTCTATATATTACATCACTCTTAGTAAACATACATAGAACTAATAACCCATGTTATGTCCTAGTGATACAGGTCACTCTGATCAAATTTGATGCAGGGAATTCTCAACCACACCCACTGGGTATGCCACTACTGGCTATTATAGAGGCATGTCTCTATAATGAAAAAAATACATCAGAACATAGTGGAAATAAAATTTTCAATATCATGCTTTTGGGAAACCAGTGTCTTGCAAGAAATCCCACTATCTTATATAACCTATTTCATAATATTCCAAATAACTAGATTCTCTATCTTGAACTATCTACCCATATAGAGGGTAATCATTAGACATATATGTAAGATCCCCATATTTTAGTTCCATTTTTTCATTCTCTTTCTTATCATGGATATAACATTCTTATATTTTATAAATGATATTATAATCACAATTTATATAGTAAAACTTTTTATAAGTCTCTATTGGAATTTTATTTATTCAGTACCATCCACAAATAGCTTATTTCAGCATTAATAACAACAATAAACACTAGAATAATAAAATAAATGAGATACCCATATCCCTTTATATTTTAAACACCATATAAATTGAGGCTAAATATTTAAATAATCGACCCCAACATAATACCCGATATAGAAAATCACAATAAATAAAATGAATGAGATTTCAATCATACATGTTTGATATAATACCTAAATGAGCACCATATTACCATTTTTTCAGATATTATTAATCCAATAAATCGTTAATATTAATCCTATGTGAGTTATATCAGGTGAAGTTGAACAACAATAAAAGAAAAAACCAAGAATAACAACCCTTACATAGTGATATGGAGTTCCTTAATTTGCTGGATAGCTACTCAATTTCATTATATTTGTAACATGTTCTAATAGAATTCAATATTTTATTTTATTTTCATAAATATTAAGATAAAATAAATACGTAAAACATTCTCATTCCACTTCATAACATCTACAACCCGAGACACTCCACAATTACTAGTCAGGAATCCCGTGAAAACTGAAGTGCACCACCCCATTTTCTAGTGGCTTCTAAATAATATAATATTTTTGGTAATACCATTGGTATACTATGACCTAACATTAGAGTACTTAACAACTACTAAAATAATAACAATATCATAAATCCATATATGTATAGGTAAGAAACATATGGAAATATTAAAACATATACAACCAATGATATAAAAAATGAATATTTTTTAAATTATAAATGTCTTATAGAACAATAAAGACCCCTAGATAGATTACATATATTAAAATAAAAAATGATAAAAAATAAACAAAACTAATAAAAATGAAAAACTAGACTCGATTCAAAGCATAATCCATAATGCATGTTTAACATCATCTTACCCAATAAAGCATTAATCATAGGTCCCATTCCTATATCCCATCCTTCTACCCTGATGTTTACTCAGATACTCATTGTAAATCAAGGAAGGTGTGAGTAAAAACTAGTAGGACACCACCAATTAGATCAATAAATATCCACCATGAATAAATGTACATACTGATGTGTGACAATACGTAAATGAAAGAATATTAAATAAATTTACATCAACACTTGGGATATAAGGTGACACCTAGGAGAATTGACCATACATGTTTTTTTAATTTTTGTTGTCTTTGATTAGTTTAGAAATTTATTAGTGGGAACCATGTACTTCCCCAGAACTAGAAGGTTTTTCTCATTTGGAACCCGAGTCATTTTCACACATCACACAAGAAACATATATCACATCATCAGGAACCCTTAGGCATGGAAAAACCCCACCCTAGAAACATATCTCAAACCATTAATAACACAAGGAAATACACATTCCACATGAAAAAAATATTATATCACATTATAATGAACCATAGGGAATACTTAGTCCCCACCATGGAATCAAATCTCAAATAATTAGGAACATTAGGAACTCACATCCCATTAATGGAAATATAAAAATAAAACATATGGAACCCCTGACATACACAAAATCCACCAAGAAACATAAATCACACATATTCACACTTCATACATTTAACAATTTAATGTTTTCCTAAAAAATAGTCCATATTCAATCTATGACCTATAGTCAGAATCCTATAGGGATACTATCACATAGGTCGAAATAAGTTTTACATTACACCCTAAAACCATCCGCGGAAATAGTCATTATGTTTAGAGAACCCATTGATTTTAGATTCAAATTAAAATTTTCTAAAAAAAAATATTAACATACTTTGTGCTCAAATGTCTCAACATTACATTCACTAACATTATATTCATGTACTGTAAGAATATTTATCCATTTCAAATATAGATAAATGAAACTTATTTATATTATAGGTCAATGTAATGTTATGTCAGTGTGACAAAAGATCATATACACATGGAATAATTAGTGGTACCTTTAGGGATAGCTTATAGACCACCATAATTATGATTTAAGGTAGTCACTCTCCAAATATTATCTGTCAATTCACGATGTGTTTATAAAAATTAGGGCTTCTAAAAAAAACAATGTAGATATTTTCATCGATTTAATGATACCTAAAAATATTTAGAAAAGATTATGTTCTCGCTTGGAGATGATAAAATGGTTGAGATCCCTTTTCTAGTCATGTTCATTATGTTCTAGTAAAGAAATACCCTAATTCTTCGGTTAATATGTGTGTTTAATCATATTATTAACATTTTAGAAACACTATAAAACACAATAATTTTTTAAAATTTGAAAATTTTTAGAGACCCACATTAATATATATTGGACCTCATAATTGAGGTCCATTAAGTAAAACAGACATATATATATTAAATATTTCCCCTTGATTACTATATGAAAATATTTGAAAATATATTATGTCTGGAAGGAAATTAAATTTTTTTAAAACCCACCAAACATAAATTATATAATTATGTCATTTATAAGGTTTATTCATTAAGGAAAAGACTAATATGTAATATTTTATGTTTTGTATAATATATTTTTGTAACAATATATGGTTTTTTCTTTAGGGAAAATAAACACATAATATCCTTCCCCACAACATAAGATTTTTACCATGGGGAAAATATGATATGTAATATTACCTCTTTGTTTGAAACTCAATACATAATATTTTAATTCAATGTGAAATATTTATATACCAAGAGTAAGGTTTTTGACTCATCCAAAACCCATGTGTAATATTTTTATTAAACACTGAATGTTTTTTTCATTGAAATGTTTGAAAGTAATTTTTATTCACAATAAATATGCATTAACCGTTGTAATATATTTATACAAAATATATTACTTAATAAAAAAACTTTCACACAGAAAGAATTCGATACATTATATGTTTCTTCTCCCCCCTATGATAAGTAATATTATATACCTACATAAATCTTCATTTGTAAGATACTTTCTCCTCCTACCTATGATATGTAACATCCTGTACTTAAATAATAATTTTTGACTCCTGTTATCTTACTTATGAAAAATTTTGAAAAAAAGAAAAACCTAAAAATACTAAAAAATATCCCAACATCTGGAAATCAACTAAAAAACCTAAAGAGATTCTACAAACTCATCAATTGCTGAAAAAATAATATAACGTACAAACATAAATTTTGACAAATACAAAAATCAATTAATGAATTAATTCAACACTCCCAACACCTCTACTTGGTCCCAATACACCCGATCAAGCCAATGGTCAACCCAAAATAACATCCCCAGATGTGAGTCCCTAAATTGCAAGAACATGAAAATATAGATTATTTTAATTTGAAATTTCATATTTAGTAAGAAATATAAACCTATTTGGGACTTTGTAAAAAAATATTATATTTAATCACCTAGATTGGTTTGGGATGTAACAAAATTTAACTCACCCCATAATTGTAGAATAATTTATTTAATAAATCCATATTTTTAAAATATTTTTCTATACACATACAATATCGTTTACAATAAGGATATATAATTTTAATTTTTTAATATTTCCACTATAGGAAATAAATATTATTTATTAACATCAAATAGTTTGTCTATATTAGAATAAAGTTTTATAGAAAATATTGTTTATACAGGGCTAGGAGAAGTATGTGTGAACTTATATAAGGTCAACATGTAACAAAAAAATATTTGAATAGTAAGACATCATGTAAATAAAACATGATAATGTAAAAGAGTTTATTTCATTATTTTAAACAAGAATATTAATATAAAGATCTTATTTTTTTACCAAAGTGATCTTAATGAATTTTTAAATGGAATGTTTCCATGTTTATTAGATAAATATAAAAAGAGTACAATATAGATGATTTATGTTATTAACATCATTATCCAGGATGTTGTGATGTAATTGTGTATAAATACAATGTTCAACGATTTGGAAATTATGAATAATAATCGGAAATGTCATCAATATTGAATCTTACATTTTACGTAGATTTTATGGTCACATTGGATATGATTACCACTAATTAAAGGGGCAAATAAATTTTTATTTTTTCCACTCAAAAAAACATCCACCCACCATATTATTTAGTCCTATACTACCTAACTGATAATAGTGTTGTTATAAAATAGTGAACACAAAATCATTTCTGACAAGGTCTTACGGATGTGGCCTATTCTTTCCACTTCTTACACATTGGATTTAGTCAAATAATGTAGTTTTAAATGATTAAATGTGATGATTATGGGAAATTATAGATATATCAAAATTTTTAAAATTGAATACATTATTCATTGAGTATTTTTAGAAATTTGTCCTTTTGGGGATTTATTGTCTCATTTTTTCATTTGGTAATTATGAATTTATTTTAGTGAAAAAATAATTTCGGTGTTGGTATTGATTTTATTTTGATGTGGTTGTAATTTTTTACGAAACCCAATCAGAAAATAATTTTTTAAAACATTAACTGTGAGGGTTGTCTCATTATGAAATTTATATATTTTGTTATTCTTGAAATTTTTTTTGAATAAATCATTTTCAACCTTTTTGGTGATTTTTTGTATTGAGGGACTATGGGAGATTTTTTTAGATAATTACCCATTAGATTTTTCATTTAAATGGTCATGTGGTTGTTAGAACAAACAAAAGTAAAAATTGATAATCCAAAAAAGAAGAAATTGAAATATGACCATGTCTTGGAGTTTCTGCATGATGTTCGATAGTGACTAGAAGATTAAAATAGTGTCAATGGGATAAAAATACTATATGATGATTTTAACATACAATTCCAACTACAGTGTCAAATTTTGGAAGCTCCTGGAGTGATCATTCCAATATATAGTCGAAAACAAAGGTAAAATACATATATACTGTATGAAGAATGTATCCCCCAATTAACTATAAAAAAGAGTTATATTAACCATAATGGAATTACAATACATAACTGATGAATCCAAGAATATAATAGAATCATTGAAGTCTAAATGGGAGTCCAACCGGAGTAGTTTTTTTCAATCTCAAAACTAATTTAATCTTGGAATGGAATATTTAATATCACATCTAATAAGGATATAATACATAAATATGATTATAACCATTCCAATGTCACATTTGAAACTCAAATATTATGTTAAATGAAAAAATACATTGAGATAATAATGATAACACTTTAAAATATCATAAAAAATAGATTATCTAGATTGTAGTATGGGAATCTATTGATGGGGAATCCCAAATTTCCTATTTTGATAAAATCCAACTTAAACTATAAAATTTTAACCAGCTGTGATGGTTAAATATCCTCACCAATGAAATATATACTTGATAATCATGAGAGTACAAATATCAGTGATTTTTTAGTTTTTTTTTTGCTCAATCAAGGTCTATGCTCATTGAAAATAAACCACAGTTGATCGATGAAGATAAAACTGTAAGTTCAATTGTTTGGAATACTAGAAATTGAAATCACATATGGGATATTTTTGGAATGATGAATATGAGTATGAATCCAATCTTTAATTTCTATCACATGAGCCTCAAATTTCAGTGAAGAGTAATAAATCCATCAAGGATGATGATTGAAAGAGATTAAATTCATCTATTGGATATTTGATCACTATATTTCATTTTTCCTATACAGGTGGATGAGAGTGATGATGGTGGGGCCTAAATTCACCCTATTTAATTATCTTTTGAATTATATATTCAATAACACTAGGTTCTTTAATAATGGATTTAATGAATCCCTAAACCTTATCTTTTCATTTCTAAACATATCTGTTGGTTCAGGGAAACTGAATTCAATGTCAAATAATTGGATGATGTTGAAGATAAAGGAAACAATAACATTAATACCAACAACATATAATTAGAATGATGTCCTATTTGAATCTTGGAATGGATAATTAAGGGTGAACCATGCATTCCACCTCACCAATTCTTATGGAATATGGTTTTGATCAATGAGATTCAATGAGGTAAAGAAGATGTGTATTTTTCATGTGAGTTTGATAGTGTATGTTGACCATATTATCGATGATAACATAGGCACAATGATGGGTAGTCTTACTATGCTGAAAGATTAATAAGGGTAGCTTATGAACTATGATAATCAGACATTGTAAAGATAATGTTACCAAATTTCATTAAAGTAATAAGTACATGTCAACTAGGATATGGAAATGAATTTTGGTTACATTGCAGAAGCCAAATTCAAGGTTAGAATACAATAAGACCATTATTCATTCTTGATGGGACACCCCATTTGAAGCTATTCACCTATATATTTTCATGTCACTTTATAATGTAAAACTATGAATGTTGAAGAATAATACATGTACAAATTTCAGGATCAAAGTTGGTAGTTTCAGTGGTTCCCAGAAATCACATCTCTATATATAGAATTTAATAGGATTTACTAAATTGTTAAAAAAATAAGAGGCATTCCCACATTTATGGGATAACATTTATTAGTATATCTTATAATGAGTCACTTCTGAAGAATATTTATTGTTATAGGAGGTCCATGTGAAATCCCGAGACAAATTGTTGGGGATATGACTATGAGCTCCATCTAGGGTATTGAATGTGAATGGTAATCAATAGTATACGAATCTAAAATCCAGTTGATATCAAGAGGAATATAATTAAAGAAAAACAAATGTAGAGGAGGAAATTCTAGAAGATCTTGGGGATAGATCTTGGAGCATAGGTAGTGGGAATTGATGTTTCTCAATAGAAAATATATTCATCATTTCTCACATATTTCTTTCTTATAGATTAATTTATTTTTATGGAATGAAATTTTTTAATAATGAATATATAAAAATAAAAAACCAGATTATAAATTTATTATGAGATTCCGATAGTAATCAATTTAAATTCATTTTTCCAATTTTAATATGTATGATTCACCCTAAATAATTTTCTATCGAACTCATTTTACAAAACATTGATAGTCAATAAATTTTTTAATTAATAAAATTTAATTAAAACAATGTATAAATTTTTATAACAATAATGGGATGATCTAATTATATTCAATGAAAAAAATATTATTGTTAAAATTGATTCAAATTTTTTGTATTGACTAATTTTAACATTTGAAGAACTCTAGGTTTTAATAATTCATGGTTTTACCTTCTAATAATGTCGGTTGACCTCTTTAAAACATTTCATGTATGAATAATTGAATTTCATTGATGTAGGAAAATAATTATAAAACTAGAAAATGAAATTCAATTATTTTTCATATTTTTCTTCCCATTTTCTCTTAATCTTGTTCCCCTAAATCAACAACCATTTATTCATTAAAACTATTTCACTACCTATGAACCACCATCTTTCATAGCTGTTTTATTCTTATTATTTTCATATTTATATTTTATATTCATGGTCACAAAAACACACTTAATTCCTTTCCTATAGATCCACACCCTAATTAAATACTATAACATTATTTAAATAGTGTTTATAAATAAGTAAATTTACCCATTCGTAGTCAAAAACCATAGTTTTAATAAGATCAATTTTTTTCTATTTTAGGGACGGCACATGGGACTAATTAGAATATATATATATATATATATATATATTATAGATTATGAAAAAAATCAGATAATAAAATATATAAATCTCTTGAAATTTCTAGTGGATGAGAAATATGTCATAATCTAAAAACCTAGTGTACTTTATTCCAAAAATAAAATTTTATCTATATTTTATAAAAACATATAAACCAAAAATTTATATGTATGATAATATAGATGTTTATAAAATGAAATATAACCAAGATGAAAATTTTTTCCTCTATGACCAAGGAATGGACTTATAGGTATAGTAATGCTTAGGGACTCCCAAGTGCCTACTATAAGAAACAACCCATAATGTTTTAATAAAACCCCTAATTGTTAAAAAACTGAGACTAAACAATCCTATATTTCTATGCTACCATTATAAAATGGACTAACCAGTGAAGAATCCCTAGGATTCATTAGGGAATTATATTGTGGGGTGATCTAGATTCCACATTGAGGTTTTGTTGAGGAGATAAAACGAAGAGTGATTTCTTTTTCTTTGAAATGGAATGTGAAAACGTGGATCCCAAAAATTTATGAATATATATATATATATATATATATATTAACAGGGAACAATTATATAATGCCATTTTCATGAATTTTTTTCTTTGGATAATTTCCACTAAAATTAGACACAAAATCACTAGATTATTAAAAGATGGCATGGAGCTATTTCATGAAGCAAGAGAAATATTCAAGTTCAAACATGTGAAATTTTCCAACCACTATGTTGACTACAATTTCTTGTTGATATTTGTTTATTAGCCTAGACCGTATCACCCAACACTAGAGGAATACTCCTCTAGAGGTGATTTTTTTTCAAAACTAATAAAGATATAAAATAAAATTTTAATATAATTGAAAATATTTCACAACATAAATACTCAAGATGATGAAGTAAATTTTTGAAGTAAAACAATAATTTTCAACAAGATAAGGCCTAATATGTGGATTTTTAAATGATATTAGAAAAAAAACGTACATATAAATTTCCCCACTATGATATGATTGGTAGTTCACAATATTCATTTACAAATTTTGACATTCCCACTCAGTGACATTCAATTTATATTTTCAATAGTTATTGTCCCATGATGAGACCTAAATTTTACCCATTCTAAAAAAAATTCAATTAGGTATTTTTTAACCATAAAAACTTATCATATAGAGAGAATTGAGTTCTTGGACATGAATCTCCCCTAGATTTAGAAAAAACATAGGAAATAATTCAAACTCCATCACAATGTTGAATCATAAAATTATAAAGGTTATCTAGATTGAGATTTACATAAAATATTATAAAAAATGGTATCTCTGGTAGAATCATTAAAATAAAAATTTTGTAGAAAATAACAACAGGATTCAGATATGGTTGGTACAATCCATGAAGTCAAAATAGATTCAAAACATTCTCACAATTGAAACCTGGATGTAAATGAAATAATAAATCTGGAAAACAATGAATTTTGAAACATAGTAAACCCCAATGGATGTCTATTGAATCCTACTATACCATAAAAAAATAAAAAGGTAAAATAACTATAAAAAATATATAATAAAGGGAAGAAGAATATTTCAGAGGAAACTAGATGAATGCTGACAAATTTGAAGATATTTTCCTAAACAATTCCCTTTATGAATGAATAATTAATAAGAATAATGAAAAAATATCTCAGTCTTCTTAATAATATTAAGAATTTAAAATTACTATTAATTTCATAATTTTTTAATTAAATATCCTTGTTCTTTAAAATAATTGAAGAAAATATATTAAAATAAGATATCCTAAGAAGAATTTGTAGCTTACAATTATAGAGAGGAGTTTAGTGTTGTCTTTCAAAATAGGAAACCTCATAAAATGTTGGACCATAGAATATTATTTATCTCACATTCCATAATAAAAAATATTCATATAAAATAATAATTGTAATCTTGGTAATATCCTCAATTTTATTCTTCACTCACAATTTCAATATTTTAGGATTGGAGAACTACAACCCACCATGTTTACCATTCAGTTAGATGATAGTTATCCTAATTACCCTTTTCGTAGGGTGGATTACTTTCTAGTTGGTTTTATTAAGTGTATTATACTCACTATATTTCAGATTTTGGATATGGAGTGTGATATGAATATACCAATAATTTTGGGTGGACCAATCCTTTTCACTGTAGATACTTTCATTGGTTTTTCAAAAGATAAGATTATTTTTATTATTAGGGTGAAAAGGAAGAATATAATTACTTTAAAAATGAAAAGTCACCTATAATTAGATAATATTATCCATGATTTGAGAAAACAATGTTTGAGGACTCATTTTATTACTAGGAAGAGATGGATAAACAACTATTGATTGAATAAAATAATCTAAAGGATGAAAAAAGGTCCATCATTGTAAGGATATTAGATATAAGAATTTTGATAGTTTTTCAGAAATTAATTTTAGGATTATCCATGATATAATGTGATATTAATAAGACCATTATTCTATAATTTATCTTTAATTATTTTTGGGAGAGATTGAAGATGATTTCCATACTTTAAGCATTAGGGAAATGTCTTTTTTATGTGATAAGAATAACTCTTAGAATATAAATCACTTTTTTGAGGAAATTATTCTTTAACATGATCTGGTCACTGAATGAATCTTTATGTCCACATTAAAATAAATTTAGAAAAAATATAATTTATCATTTGGTATATAGTAAATATCCAATTTTTTTACTAACATTAAGAAATCTATTGATGAACATGACCCTTAGTATCCCAAGTCTCCACGCTATAGAAATAAAGAACAACAATTGTATCTCAAACCCGTCCCAGTTCCTCCAAATATTTATTTTTTTTGGGTATAACTATTTAATACTAGGCTTCATATCTTATACTCTTGAGGGATGAAAAGTAGAAATTATGTTTAAATTATTTAGTATGTTTAAATCATTTATTTTTTGGTCTGTAGCTAATATAGTTGGTAACTAAAAAGAGTCCATTAACTATTGTGTAAAATGAAAATAATTAACAAGTTAAATTTAGGAAAACCAATAAATGGAGATTCTTCTTTGATTACATGAAACTAAATGGTGACACTAGGAAAGCACATTTACGAATGATATTTCTGGATCAAAAACATGATTGGGTGTTTGTTAGTGAATATATCTTATTTAGTGATGAATATTTTCCTTACAATGATATTTTTATATATCTTAAAGAATATGATAAGACAACTATCACTTATAAAATTTTTACATTTTCATATCGGAGAATTCCCATTGTCTTCTGTGGTTCCCCGAACATATTTTAGGGATGCATGATTGTTTTATTATGTGATATGATTGCGGGGATTGATAATAAAATTATGGATAATTTATAAATAGTTGGAATTAATTTTGAAAACTACTTATAGAATATAGAAACTATTTTTAAGAGGTTTCATGAACCTAATAATGTTTTCAAATAAGGAAAATCCTAATTATGGTTTAGTAAGTGAATTTCTTAGGTAAAAAGCTATCTAATTAGGTTATTGGAGTTGAAAAATAAAATTCTTTAATTTATTAGAATGTTATTACCACATTACCATTTGAATGGAATTTAAATGTTTTTATGTCATGAAATATTCTATTAGAGATTCCACATAGAAATTTCCAAAATCAATTGACCTTGTGTTCAAATATTATTGATGATGCATTATTTGTGTTTAATGAGAAAATGTTACATTAATCTTATAAACTTATATATAAAATTAAAACCTCAGACATTATTACTACAAAAGGCGGAAACAACCTTTTATGGTTATGTGGGATACTAGTGATGTTTCTCTTGGTCATGTTTTAGGGAAAATATTGGAGAAGAGGTTGCATGTGATTTTATATGATGGTACATTATTTGGAGATGACTATAAAAATTACTCTAGCACTAATAATTTGATGGTTGTAGTCACATTTTAACATAAAATGTTTTGGTAATATTTTATTGGGTCCAAAGTCATACGTTTCACTAATAATTTTAATCTTAAAAACCAACAGGCTAAAAATAGTCCATAGCAAGGCTCATGAGATGGAAAATTTAGTAGAGAGTTTTATATGTAAATTTAGAATAAAAACGTGATAATAATATATATTTGTTAACAAACATGTATTCTTTAACTAATAACTAATATTAATATCCCAATGAGACAAATACATCATTCCCAGAAGAGAAACATTTTTTTCCTCAACAAGTGAATAATCCTGGGTTTTTATATAGTTAATTTTCAGGTTGCATGAGTCATGGAAATTGATTTTTCATTTAAACAGATAGAAATTCATCTATGAGTTTACATATTACTTCAGATGTAACCCCTTAATTTTTAGTATATTTGATTATGGTAATTTAAAAAGATGTCTGTTTAAAGATGATATCATTCACATTCTTGAGATCCTTCATTCTTCAGCAAGGGGTAAAAGTGTAGCCTAGAATGTCTTAAATTTTGTTCATTACTATCCCACTCTATCAAGGATCATATAAGACTTATGAAAGGCTATGATAAGTGTCAAAGGCTTGTAGTGGTTTTTACTAAATAGGAGTCAACAAAAAATGGCTTCTATCAGTTGATGTTTTTGATGTACTAGACGTGGACATCATGTTACCATTTTCAAAATCTTATGGGAATTATTATATTATATTTATTTTTTAAAATGTATGTAGATTGTTTGATCTAATTACCCTCCCAAATAACCTTACTTCTAGTGTTTTTATGTTTATCAAGAGGAATATATTTTCCAGGTTCAGAGTTCTAAAGTCATTCATCAAAGACAATGAAATTAATTTCCAGAATACTAATATATAGGATAAAATGTAATAATGTGATTGTGATCATAGAAATGGAAACAATAAAAACCCAATGTTTAGTGGTAAATTTGTGATTTCTAATGGGGATATTACACAAATTCTTAAAAAGGATGTTTCTAGTTGTAGGAAGGAGTGATCATTTATGCTGGATGGGGATTTTTGGGACTACATAACTACTTATAAAACCCCCATAGGGATGTATCCTTGTAGTCCACTATTTGAGATGACATCTCATCAGTGTATTGAACAACATCATATTTTTTGTGTAGTGAATTATATGTAATATAATTTTAAGTCTTCAGGAGAGAGTTGGATGTTTTAGTTGAGTTATATTGTAGTAATAGTCAGATAATCTTATGTGAATTCATAGATTTAGAAAGGTATAAGAAAATAATTTAATAATTATATCCTTTATAATTAGGGATTTAATGTTTGATAAAGGGTCTTGTTGTTTAATTCGTGGATGCGGCTTTTTCTAGGTAAAATCAAAACCAAGTGGTTTGGACCCTTCACTCTCCGAATAATTCATGTAACTGGGGTTGATGAGTTTATTGGAATGGAGAACTGACCACTTTTAATTAATAATGAGAGAATAAAAACTATATTTTAATGTCATATAAATGTCTTGGACTCTATATTCTTATTTTAAAGACATGATTATAGTGAGTAAAACCAAGTACTAAAAACTCATTTTTTTCATGGGAAATAAGAAATGGATCATTTCAATAATAAATTTATTTTTATTAATTTTGTTTTATAAAAATAAATCAGTATTCTATTTTAATTCCCTTGAAATTAATTTTAAATATTTATCAAGGTGATAACCATGGAACTGAAAATCTCTCATATATTTAATCTACCATGTTACCATGGTGAAATATCCCCAAGGAATTGGTAAATGTACTTAAAGGCCTAATGAATATGTATTCAGGATAATATGGAATAAGCCTCTTAAAATGAAAAATTTATTTCAATCACTCATTATTTATTATAATATATGTTAATGTTAATCTATATTATTTTTTTGGGGTTAGAGAGTGTTATGTAGAGAAACATTTCAAAGATAAATGGAACAACACATTTGGATGAATTTAATTGAATGAAGACTCTATATCTAGAGGAGTTTTATTTTATTAGTTTACCAATTTATTTAAAATTAGAATAGAAATTTAGGGTGGGGTAATCCCTTGTTTGTTCAATACTCAAATTATTGAATCTATTTTTCTCGATTAAGGGTTTTTAGATGGTATTTTCTAGGCCATTTATAATCAATTGTGAACCAAATTTTATACAACACTACACCCTTTAAAATTCCCTTATTTTTCATGCTACATTTGTATTGAATTATTGTCATGATATATTTTGAGTCAAAATAAAAACTAATTTTTTGTTCATAAAATAAAAAGCTTGAAATTTTATAAATATTTATAGAAAATTATTGTTATTGAAGTAATTATTCTGTGAAAACTGTTTTACCAATCATAAAATATGTGAGTAACTGAATTTCAATTCTATTTTGAATAAAACAATTCGCACATATTACGGTAAGAAATAGGGGATAATGATAGGTTTTATGTGTGGTGTCGAGGGGACTTTAAATGTTCTTACCCAATCTTCAATGATTTATTAATATTATAAAATCAATTTTTTTAAAAAAATCATCAATTTTTTTAAAAAAAGGGTCTATGGGATTTAAACTACTGTTAAACTATTTCCACCCTATTCAATAATTTCATGATAGTTACTATGATTTAAATTTAATCTGTATTTTTTTGATGTGAATGATTATAGATTGGTGTTGACCAATATTTTAACTGATATTCAATTTAAATAATTGAAATTGGAGCGTGATATGATAGATCTTCTTGGAATTACAATTGAAAGATGAGAAAATTGATTTTCTAAACATTAACCAATGGAAAATATGTTTTTGAAACAAACACCTTAAGGATCAAAAACATATAATCAAATAATTCATTTGAAACTAGATTATAATGGGAAATTAGGATCCAAATGGGATTCTTTGGGATATTAGGCACTAAAAAATAAACTTTTACATTCTACTTATGATTTTCACCTTGATATATTTTAAAGATAATTAAATAATGTTCCTAATTATCAAATAATAGTTTATTAATGTGAGGGGAATATTTATCCCAGATATAAATCAGGAAAATTGAGTTATTTGTTAATTATTTGAGATTTATCAATGAAGTTAATAATGGATCATTTATTATTGGAATCTAGGGAAGAGTGATTATAGAATATGTCTCTAGTATATTTTTTAATTCATGTTAGATATAACTTATTTTAACTCAAAATAAAAGAAATTAAATTTTAATTGAAGTATTACAATGATTGATTTCAATTTAGGAGGAACAAAATATTCAATAGAGAATGAATATATTATTCCTTGAATTCTAGAGTTTATTTGAACCTATGAAATATTGTTTTGAGAAAACTATTAAAAGTTTGACCCATATTAAAATTAATTTCCTATCTACATCAATGTTTAAATAAGATACAATGTGATCTGATATGTGACACATTTTTTCTATGTACAATGTAAAATAATTGATTGTTTGGTGAAAAAAATATTTATGTTTTGGAGATTTTGACATGGCCTATGAATAACACATTATTTCACCTCTATTTCTGATAAATAATAGAGTTTTAAATGGGAAATCATTTATATAATCATAAATTATGGAATTCTAGGTAACTTGAATACTGAATATTTTATTTATTGAAAATTATTTCAAACATTTTTTTCGGGTGATTTATTATATTGAATATTCTTGAGGATAAATCTGTGATTAATTTAACGAATAAATTTTTTGGTGTTTATATTCAAGTGATTATTATGAGGCTTCAATTTTAGAATTTATTTTTTTAGGATAAAAGTTTTTAAGAATTTTTTTTTAATTTTTTACATTTTGTAATTTATTTCTTTTTCTATTCATTATTTTTTATTCAAATAAATTATTTACACTAATTTTAGTGAATTTTTCTACACAAGATCCAAATAAGAAGAATCTTTCTATGAACCCATGTGGCTATTAATTGAAGAGGTCAATCTGCCGATGGATAAACCACTAGTCAAAATTTATTGACTGTATATATAAGATATAAAAAACTAGATGAAATTTAGTGCTAATGCATTATGCAGAAGAGTAATTTTATGTTTAAAGAAATTGGAAATGGAATTGATCTTCCATTTTTTATTTTGAGATACCATGGAATGTGTAGAATATAGATTTTTAGAAATCATGGAGTGCCCATACATATATAGAATCAATTACAAGAGTAAAATCCATACCAACTGCAATATCCAAGTATATATTGATTGAATGTGAATGATAAAAATATCATCCATAACAAAATTTAATTTGAAGAAGGATGAAAATAAGTCCATAGACAAATTTCATAAGTCCAAATGATATGCCAACTGAACTAGTTGTTGTGATTGTAGAAAACAATTAAGGCCACCTGATTCCTTTCGAAAAAGATGTATTTGCATGATCTATTATCCACTAAATAGATCCTTGAACCAATTGGTCACAAGGAATCAAGCATTCCTCCCAATATTCTAGAGGTATTTAACTAGAATCAGGGGATTAAGGTGGTACAAAAGGGATATTATACCCTCATCAATATAGTGTATCACAACAATGTAATCACAGTAATCAATAATGGAATCATAATATAAATCCCTAACAAAATATAAAAAACCAAAGAATAGTAAACAGTACTAAAATCCCACAAAAATTTCATATAAGATATGAATATGACAGTTCTCTATAAAAAAGGGAATATTATACATGGGAACATAAAAACATTACAATACGTGTATCAAAATAAGAAAAAAACAAATAAACAAAAATCTCTAGATAACATCATAGGGCTGGCTCGGTCCAGTTCTCTTCAGATCCTATGAATAAGAAATCAAGCATCATGAAGTGGGTGCTTTCCCTGGTCCCTACCATCAACCAAGAAGTCTTATTGGGGTACCCAATAATGGCACAAAAAGGTGGAGATATAACACTCAGTAGGCCACTACCAATGATGTCTATAATCAATATTGTTTATGTTTAAAGAAAAAAGTTGTGTGTGATACATAAATATAGTGTAAATGAATAGATAGTATTGATATATGTATGTGTGACATGCCAACGAGCCCGTACCCGAGTGGTAAGGGCTCCTGCTTGGCATCCAAGAGACCTGGGTTAAAAACCAGGTGGAGGTGATTTCCGGGTACTGTAGCAGTAATGTAGCAGTCACTGTTTGGTACTGTAGCAGCCAGAACTATTCACCCGATTTGGGCCTTCGGGCCACCAGTTTAGGCCTACGGGTCTCTAGGGCCTTTGGGTCATCAAAGGCCTTCGGGCCACAGCGCCTTCGGGTCACGTAGACCATGGAGTAGCCTAGTTGACATAGAACATGCCCCAGAAGACGATCAGAGCAACATGAGTAGCAACCACCAGATACAGAGCTAACCAGATTGGAAGAATGAGAGGGTATGGCAGCCTCCATCAGGACCAGGCACTGTGTAGCTTTTTATGGGGCAATGCTAGCTGATCAGCAATACAAGGTGGGGAGCTAGGTGATCAATGATGCAGAAAGCTGGGGAGGATAAGTTCAAGTGGGCTGGGCATACAGGTAATGTATTGTGCATGGTATGCCTCTGGGCCTTTGGGTCATGTATTGTGGGTTTGTCGGGCCCTGTGCCTTGGACCTACTGGTAATGTACGAGTTCCCTTTCAACCCTTAAAACGGGGATTATCAATAATAAAATAAAAAATAAGGCTTTCGGGCCATTCGAGTAGGTATGCCTGACATTATCCAGCCATCCAATGATTACTACAAACCAATAACTTTAAACAGATGATAACTATAAAGAATAATTAAGTAGGTGTGATACTATTCAGTCTGGGAACTATAATCAAATACCAATACCCAAAAAATATATTAATCATGATAAACACACATTATAGCCTATTATAAGTAATACAAATTTATAACCCATGAGACATATCCATGGTTTAAATACCGAGGAATCCTCAATATCCTATGCCATAAAATCATATTTAATAACTAACGACTAGATCAAAGGAGTAGTAATGTCAAAGGAATACATTATAATCCAGATCCATGGAGTAAAACTGTTCAAGGAATAAAATATATTCTTCAATACATGGAATATAATTGTCAATGGAATTAAATTTATTTTATATATCCATTGAGTATAAATTAAAAAAGAATTATTTTTGATTCAAAATTGATGGATCATAAATTTCCATGCAATTTGATAAAATTATAAGTTTAAACCACATGTGAAGGATCTAAAGACTAGATATTTCCAACGAATTCAAATCATATATAAAATTTTTAAAAATTCATAACCCATTTCATTAATCATTTAAAAACAAATTACTTCATCAAACTCATTCCACATTTTCCATTTAATCCATTTAACCAATTTAAAAAACATGTAAAAATATGGAATGGAGGCAGAAATCCCCCTCTAATATCCCACATAATTCAATAAATCTCCCAATAAGATGGGGAGATTTCAAACTTTCCCAACGGTGAGGTGACTCAATATAGATACATAAAAACACCTCACTGGTGATCTATGTTGTGGTTCACAACCAAAAAATATCACATTTTACTATGTGGTATACCTAAAAAGGTTCCAATAATTTAATCAATGAATTTATTTAATTTTACGGGAAACAATTGAAGGTTTCACATGAATCACAATGAAAACTATATTTAATGTGACAATAATTTTTGAGAAAAGGTTTAGAACACATACCTCAAGTATGTGGTTGAAAAGTCATCTAATATTGACTCCTAAATCAAATTAGATCAAATGAAAATAGATAAACAAACAAAATACATGGAAATACGGAATATGAACCTATACCTAAATAACTTCTTAGAGGATAAGAGATAACCAAAAATGATCAAAAGGAATAGATAACTCAGTAGTGCTCATCCAATAATACCAATGATAGAATAATTTGAGTCAAGATCACAAAAAAACACCAACTCATATGTTAGGATTCAAGGGATGATCCTATGGTGGACCTTATTTACAAGAGAGAAGAAGTAGAAATGTGGGGTATGGAAAATTAAAATGGGGTATTTTACCATTAATTTATTTAATTAAATCTACACATTGTGTAAATGATTTACAGGTTGTGTAATTCCCATGCATTTCCTTTTGGGAAATGTTGATTAAACACTTTGAATTGGAATTCACAAGATAGTAGACATCATATAGTGAAGACATTCCATGTATTCAAAATACACATCGTTTATATGACTTAGAGATATTATTCAGTCCCCTACAACATTATTTATAATACACACCAACTAAGAAAAGGGCCCATCTTCCGAATCAAAGCCAAAAGGAACCTAAACAAGGGTTTCACTAAAAACTCAAATAATTCATACATGATAAAAAACCATGATATTATATTTTCCCACATAAATAAATTATACCCAAAACATCCATTTCAAATGTGGTCATGTATCATCAAAGAAAAAATCTTTCCACTATGTACATACTTCAGCCTACTGCTCCCAAGTATCATCCAATATATGATGGTGCTTCCATTATAATCACAATAGAGAATTAAGCAATCCCTAGATAAACTTCATGCATGAGTCATAAATAAATAAATTATTCTACTAAAACAATGCATATACCTATAAATCAAAAGCATCCCTCAAAATATCATGATATAAGTCTTAATGACAATGGCCTAGCAGAGATACATGGAGTACATTTTGTGTGGCTCGGTTCCACTAAGGTAAATAAAACTGATGTGCTACTGGCATAAATCTTTCTAGAAAATACAATTTCGTAAAGTAACACATTAAAATTTAACC
Organism: Viscum album; assembly: GCA_963277665.1. Lineage (NCBI taxonomy): Eukaryota > Viridiplantae > Streptophyta > Magnoliopsida > Santalales > Viscaceae > Viscum > Viscum album. Next base: position 1,614,183,170 of record OY728151.1, read on the forward strand.
CTCTCTCATAATACGTCCATGTCCTAGCCGTAGTGAGATAAGCCGAAAGATAGGATCCCCAACCATGAGCTCTATAGGTCAGCAATGATTATCCTTTTAGGATTTTGGTCTAGATTGGTAGCAACCATCCAAATTATAATCAGTTAAGTCTGTTATGAAGTTTCATACCTGAGATACCATCTGATAAGAATTTCCTCTTCTTCCTCTAACTAGAAGTGAGTGATCATCATTTCCTACAGTACACAACCTCTTAAGGTAACAACCATATAGTCTCCCAATAGCTAGTTTTGTAAGTGAACTCAAACGGGGGTATATGCCTCCCCCAAGTGACCCTAAAATCTAAAAATTAATCTCTAAGAATTTATTCTATAACCTATATAGTGTTCTCTGATTGGACATCTCTATGAGGATGGTATGTCATGCTCAATGGCACCTATTTACCCAACTCCCGCTATATTCCTTCTGAAAAAATGTGATGTAAATCGGGCATCACTATATGATAAAAATATATGAGGAACCTAATGAATTCAAGTAATATCTTGGATATAGGGTCTCCTTGTATCATCTACATAGAAGTACACCTTTATAGGAATGACATGGTTGACCTTCAAGAGTCTATCCAATAAAATATATAAGGAATCACCACCGCAAGGTGATCTCGGTAACCCAATAACAACATACATAAAAATTTCGTCCCATCATGCACGTGATAATGGAAACTATTGTAAAATCCATGTTGGTCATTGGTGTTTTTCCTACACCTACTTAAATGTGGAATACACATTTAAATACAATCTACCTATCGTTTCATACCCAACCACCAATACTAAAGACATAAGTCGCGATACATATTGGTGATTCCAGGATTTATTTCCAAACATGTGCCATGAAACTCTCAGATAATCTCCTTCAGTATTTATACAATAAAAAAAAATAAACATGAATTTTTATAATTTTACCCTTTCCAACAGTTCATCAAGGAGTCAGGTCCTAACCTACCACACCATCCCACAAGACTAGGTCTTCAAAATATGTTTATTGCCTCATCCTCACTATATCCAGACGAGTGGATGTCACTATTAAGGATGAGATAAATGTAAATCATTGATAATCATATACCTCTATGTTCATTTTAGAGAATAATTCTATAATAATACAGTCTCTATTGTCCTCCTGAATTGATTATATCTTATTCCTCCTTCTCAGTACATCTACAACTGTATTTCTATTTCCGGGTTTGTAGGTAAGATCAAAGTAAAAATAGACACTTTTTATTCCCCAAAGCATCAATGATTAAGGTTAATACCAGACTTTTTAAATATATACTTGATGATTTTGTGGTCTATGTAGAATATAAAATTTCTCCAAGTAAATAATTCATATAAAAATGTTGGGCATGAAAAATAGTGGCTAAATCGAGATCCTTTGTTGGGTAGTTCCACTTGTGTGGTCTCAAATGATGATACCTATACACCACGAATTGATCCTCCATTATCAGAACTACTCATATCCTGACACCTAGTGCATCATAATTCATTTTCTAGATTCTGAATGACCCTAGATGAATCAGTACTAGTGTTGATGTCAATTTCCCTTTTATCTCATGAAAGGATATTTCATAGGAATCTAACAAAAAAAATCACTCCCTACTTGTTTAGGATCATAAGTGGTAATTTTATTCCTAATAATTCATGTATAAAAAACATATAGTATCCATCTATCCCCATGAAACTCTTTATGTCAAAAATATTCTTTGGATGATCCAAGGAATCTATAGCTCTTGCCTTCTTTGGGACATATGATACTCCTGTATATAGATAATTTTACCCAGGAAGTAAATCACATCTATATATAATTGGAATTTTTTCTCTCTTAGAATACAACTAATTCCCTCTTATTATATCAAATAAAGTCTTACGATTTTTTTAGGGTCATGATGATTCTGAGAATTCTCCAAAATATCATCCATGAATACCACTAAAAATGAATTTAGACAAGGATGAAAATCCTAGTTCATTAGTTCCATGAAAAATTATGGAGTGTTCATGAGACCTAATGGAATAACAAGATACTTATATAGACAATACCTTCTATGAAAAGCTGTATAGATCAATTCTATAGGTCAAACATACACCGAATAACAACATGACCTCAATTTAATTTTTGAGAAAACCCAGACTCCTCAGAGATGGTTAAGGATATCATCTATACACTATAATGGATATTAGTTTTTAACTATAAATAGGACATATTGTTAGTAATCCACACAAAAGTTTAGGGTTAAATCAAACTTTTTTTAAAAAGTACTGATGAGCCCCACAGAAAAGTGTTGGGTCATATAAACCCCTTCACCTCTAATTCCTCTATCTGACCCTTGATATCATGATACATAGTAGCATCCATTCTATAATAATGAATTTATATAGGTATATCTCATTGTAGTATCTTGATAACGAAATACACCTCTCACTAAGGAGGTAACCCAAAATTTTTTTTCTGGAAACAATCATTCAAATAATCAACAACTAGAGGTATGTTTTCCAAAATTGTCCCCCATTCGTCAATATATAATCTAGTAATATGGGCTATCAACCCGCCGAACCGTTGATTCTATGTTCCATTTCTACCTTTATAGACATCCAATTCACTCATGTTATAAAAACCCACCCTATGGTGATGTGATAATAACCCTAAATTTATTGAAATCAATGAACACTTTAATGGTAACTAACAAATCCACCCAATGAATGAAGTAAAGCCCTATTATCTCAAGGATAAAGTTATCCAATACTATGCTACACTCACTGGTGCCAATGGGGAGCTTTGTACACAAGAGTACACTCTCCGACCAGATCTTCAATAGAGTATTGTGAGTCATTACACCATTAGAAAATTGAATAATGATTCCAAGACTCTACAGAATAGAAAAAAACAATAATGAATGTGATTCAACAATCTCAAAATGGTATGATACTAGAGTAGTGGCTACTAAGGTCATACCTATCAATGTAGATGGCCTAATGATATTCTCCTTAGTTATCAACTATACTGAATATATCTATCATGAACTAAGGCCATGTGAAATTCCCTGACTACTTTATGTAGTCTCACTCTTCTATGGAGGATACATTGTTGTCTAGAACCCTTGTCCATGACTACTCCATTAACCTGAACAATCAATAGTACTCCAGATCCCTGCCTGATGCTGATATGTGTAACCTTCTATTGAAACTAGAGTCTATATCAAACCATTCTCACTAGAAAATAGAGAAATGGCACAACAATTATATAGTATATGGCTCATCCTATCATTGTCTTACCCCTCGATTGGGAATCTGTCACACTGGATCCTCATCTTTCATCACCTCCCACACTAGGTACAGAAGAAAGAACAAACAACACTAACACTATTTCTAGTATTCCCCTTATGGGAAGCCTCTAAAATTCCACTTCCTACCATATGACCCTAAACCACTGGGTTGAGAAGCTAAACTACCCTAAATTGGCCCCCATATTCTCTCAAATAACATTCTATAATTAGTTCCTAATTCAATACCACAGATATAGTATTCAATTGGAAAAAATTCACTTATGATTGAATGGCATGATTTAGACCTTCCTCGATGTGTCTGATCCTAGATGTATAATTAGAAATATACACAAGCTCAAGGAACTGAATATCATTAAATTGACATTAATACCCCATAATAGTCATCATGAACAACTCTAGATGCATAATATCCATATCATATTCATCTCTCAATGTATCAAGAAAGATGTAATCATAAAAGATAGATTAGAAATCTATCCAAACCATATATCAAGGATTATCAACATAGATCAGAACATTAAAATGATTCTTATCCTCTCATCCGATTTAATATGTTGTGTTCTTCAGTATTCTCATAGGAGGTGTATCCAAGTTATTTGAAAGTGACAAAATATTCTCAATCCAAAACTCAATAGTATGTGGACACCATCCCATGAAAACATTATTGAATGATTTTTCTAGAAGCGATGTGTCACCACTTCAATAGATAAGGTATGATACTAGGTCCTTGAATAGTTTTTCAAAAGCAAATGAAACACCCTGAGGACTAGGCATTAATACCCACATAAGGAAAAATGGGTGGTCCCACAAGAGGCATCATGGGATGTTCTACTGGTGGTGTAGGGACCACCACCTATACAGGATGGTCATCATCACCCTTCTAGTGCCTGATCAGAGGACTTAATTATCACATTTCACAAAAAATTCCAAACACACTCTTCAAAAAAGGGTATATAACCACCATATTTGTGATAAAATCATAGGATTGTTTGAAGCCTTCCAACGAAAAAGCCACACCCCTCCGCCTGCTTCTGAAGCTAGGACTGGAGAAAAGTAATAATCGTAAATAACACCAGAGACGCTACTTATTTCACACTTCTAAAGAATATCTGTTTGATTCTCTATATTCCATAGTATGAGCCCAATATAAGGACTATCAATTTCAATTGAGAACTTCATTTTGATGGTGAATATTATATTTTTGAATTCAATTTATTTTAACGTATTATTTTTTTATAATTTTTTTAAATGGTTGAACCGAATGGGTAACTAATTGAAATTCATTTCATCCAAAAATCATTATAAAAAGAATTGTGGAATCTATTTAATCTAAACCATAAAATGTTCTAGTTCATGTGAGCAATGGTCTATGACTAAAAATTCCACAATTTAATTCTTATGGTGTATTTTGAATCCTATATAGGAAAACATATTTTGTGTAACAGAAGGAACTCTATGTACAAGTAATATTACTCAATTTTCTACAATAATTTTAATCATATAACAATTATTTAACCGAAGTAACACATAAAATTAAATTCAATCCCGCAATGCATCCTATATGGCATGGAATATGCATGAAATTAAAATACTTAATGTTCCTAAAATAATTGATGGTAAATTATTACTTTCCATATCTTGCCATATATAAAATGAAATTCCTCAATCATTGAAAAAATAGAATTTCATATCCATTGATTCATATAATAGTGGAATCAATTCAACTATAAATTGAAAATTTCTGAACATCATATACCATCTTAGGAAAACTTTCATTTTCCTATACATTGGATAGCCACTTCCATGAATGGATCATTTATTAATTCAAATATTTCATAATATCATTTCTCCCATCCAAAATGGTAATGTGAAAAAAAAGATAATAAAAATGTATTTGTTTCCACTTTGTAATGACCTATCCTATGAGCCTCTAAATGGTGCCACAAGATGGTGGGTCACATGGCCTCGAGTAGGCATCCTCATACACTAGAGTCTACTAACTAGTAGTGAGGGTATAAGGTGGTATATTTTGGAGAATATATAATCATAAATAGATTTTATCATAGTGGAGTAATCACATAAATCAAAAGAAGAAAAATAATATAAAGAACTAATAGAAGATAATAATCCAAATGATAGCTGTAAATGGTGAAAAATATAATGGAATTTTCATTTAGAAGATTATTATGTCATCTATCTATAAAAAAAATGAATTAAATACATTCAAATAGAAAACAAAAAAAATACATGTATTTGAATAAAAACCAAAAAACAAATATATCCAGATCATATAATGAGCCTAGATCGATCTTATGGTCCCCAAATCCAAAGAATAACTAATCACAAATCATTAATTGGTCACTTTACATGGTACCTACCTACTTCCATGATGTTTTTGGAGGAACCCAATGGTGGCCCGAATAGGGTGTGACATAACACTCAATTTTATACCACAAATGGTGTTTATAAAAAAATCCAGTCATTGTATAAAGGGAAAAGAGGTGTGGAATATATAATAGTAATGTAGTTGAATAAAAAAGAATGATACATGTTTATGAGAAAGACTCCAACCTACCAAATATAACTATAAACTAGACATAGCAAACACTGACCAACTATAATTCATAAAAATATCGGTGTGATACTATCCAGGATAAAACTATAATCAAATGCCCATATTAGGTATATCTATAAATCATTATAAATATATTATATAAACCATGCTATGTAATCCAATAATAGTCCCCAAGGAACAAATCTATGATATAAAGACCATGGAATCCTCAAAACACTATGCCATTAAATAATGTGTCTGACCAAATGGCTACACCCATGGAATAGTAAACTCCAAGGAATCCATTATAATCTGAATCCAAGGTGTTTAAATTTCCAAGGAATCTAATATAATCGTGAATATGTGGAGTATAAATGTTCATGGAATTCAATTTTGTTTCCAAATCCATGGAGTTGAAATGTCTATGGAATTTGATATTTTTATAAATCCATGGTTTAGAAATTTCCACAGAATTTGATATAAAAATATGTTTAACGCCCACTGGCCCGATACAAAGAGTAGAAGCTTCCAATGCCTTCAAATAATTTATCAAATCATTAATCATTCATAACCCATTACATTAATAATTTTAAAACCCATGAGTTCATCTAAATCATTCAATGATTTCTATTTAAACTGTTTAACCATTTAAAAAGAAGACAAGTAAACACCTAGCAAAGAGGGATAAACCATCTCCTAATATAACTTTTTTGTCATTATAGGTCCCACTAAAATGGTAAGATCAAAAATATATCCAATGGTGTGGTAAATCATGGGAGATATATAAACACATCTCATAGGTGATCCAGGTTGATGTTGACAACCTCCAACCATCACATGGTTCTATGTGGGAATCCAAATAAGGTTTTAATAATTTAATCATGGAATTCGTTTGATTTTAGGACCTGCACCATAATGTATGGTTTGGGGAGAAATTTCAAATATATATAAAACAACTATAATTTAAAATAAATTATATAGAAAACCAACCTCAAGTATTTGGCAGAATAATCATCCAGTATCATCTCAAAACATGTTCCAGATTAGATAAAAATAGAGAAACTGATGGAAACCCCTAAAATATGGAATTTGAGCCTATACCAATGGAACTCCATCAAGGAGAATCAAAAATGAAAAAGGTGAAAGTGGAAAATATAACTAATATGCATGTATACAATGACACCGATAATGGAAGAATCAATTTCTAGATCAAAAAACAGTACCAAGTACTAGGTTTCGAATAAAGGGAAGATAATATAGTGTGAATCCTATTTGAGAGAGAATAATGATAAATGATGGTTAATGAAAAGAGGCATTTTTACCCTTTTTGAAAAATTCCATAAAATTTAAGTGTTGTGGAAATTCATTAAACCAAATGTAATTCTTGGGATTTCCCTACATGGGAATGTTCATTACATGTTGTGAATAGTCCGACCTTGGAAAATAGTCATCATTTAGGGAATACATGTCACAAATTCAAAATATACATAATGTAACTGGAAAATAGAGAGACTTAACCCCTATTTTATTCCTTCTAAAACACACAAATTGACCCAAGGGATCTGCTTCTAGATCTAATCCAAAACGAACCTCAACATTATTTAACAAAAAATTAAATTATTTTGTACCTCATAGAAGAACCCATGATCTTTCAGAAGATATTCTATATAGATCCACCACTTAAAGACGAGTAGTATGAGGTTGATCTCACCATTAAATCTTAATGATGATGAGAAATGCCAAAATAGTTTCCGATCAAGATGATAACAATTTTATATACCATAAAAAATGGTGAACATGGTCATTAGTGTGAAAAAATATGTTAATAATGAATCCCTAATTTCTTATTTTGATGAATAAAAATTATTATTGAATATTTAGAAGAGGTTTGACCTATAAAATCGATATTCGATAATTATAATATGATTAATGATAATGAATTTCGTAATCCATATGATGTTCAATCGAGGGAGATGTTCATTGAAGATAAATAACACTTGATCAGTGAGTAAAATACATACAAGTATGATTGAATTGAATAGTGTAAATTGATATAGGATATTGGGTATTATTTTAATGATATACTTGGGGATGAACCCAAACTAGAATTTCTAAAATAGAACCCTTACTATAAAATAATGAAAAAATAATTCAACTCGGAATAATATTAAAAATGATTTGATTTCAGGATAGATATTCTATACACTAGATTTAGTCTTCCCTGTATAGGTGGTTGATATTAAAGAAGATGAGGCCTTGGTTTACCCTAATTCAGTAGCTACTGGATTGATGATTAATTCACACTATTTGCTCAGAATGAGGATTTAATAATGTTATGACCTTGATTTGTTCCTTTTCAAACATAATATGTTTTATTTTAAGCTACTATATTTAATTTCAAATCATTCCATTATGTTAAAGAGGATGGAAACAAGAATATCAATATCAATAATTGATTAATAGAAAGAAGACACGTTTGATTATTTAAATTGATAAATAGAGGGTGGGTACCATGACTTCCAGATTGTTTTTTATTTTGAAATATAGTCTCCAAAAATGAGTTGGGTGGGGTGAAATGGATGATAATTTTCATCATAAATTCAATAACATGAGATGACTTGTGTTTTGGTGGAAACTAAGGCTCATTGGAGGGTTTTCTTATCTTGATGAACGCTTCATAAGGGTGGGTCATGTGCTATATAATAGTTATTATATAAATATTAATTTATAAAGTATCATTAATGTTATGAGGACTAATCATCTAGGCCATGAAAATTTATTTAAAAAACATTACACAAGATTAATTCAAGGTCAAACTATAATAAGTCCAGTATCTCTGCTCGATGGACCACCACATTTAAGGCCCATAACATCTAAATCATTAAGTATCATTACAATAAAATTCCATAATTTTCAATGAATACTATGGGAAAAAATTCTATAATTGGTGAAGGTATTTTCAGTGGTTCATGTGCATCACACTTCTTTGTCAGTAATTCAAGAATATTTTGAATATTTTTCAAATATGGGAGACATTCCCATAGGTAAATACCTATGAATAAGATGTACAAGGACATGCTTATCACATTTATGTTATAGATATATTATTGGGGTTTCGAATATGATCTTGAGGAGGGGTTTGTCATGTGGGTGGTTATTAAAAGAGAAAGAATCCATAATTTTGTGTTGATTGGGAGGAATATAATTAGTTGAAGACCAAGAGAGAATATGATATTTTAGAAGATCATAGGGTTAGATATTGAGCATAATGAGTATGAATATATAATTCCAAATATATAATATCTTTATAATCATTCACTTAGTCTTTCATCATATATTAATGGGTTCATATAGAATGAAGTTTTGGAATAATAAATTAACAAATATGATTTGATAAATTCTCTATAGGGAATGAAATATAACTGTTAATAAAATTTACACTATTTTTGAATTGTTTACTATATTTTTTTCGATAAATCATCATCTATTGAACTCCTTTTAAAAAAATATACATAGTAAATTAATGAAATCCTTGATTTAATTTAATTACAAAAATCAGGTTTCACCTTGGATATAAATCGTAATATTAGCTCAATGAGTTCAATGATAAATTGAACTTACTGAAAAGTGAATTATTATATTGTGATAAATTTGGTTATTTTTTTAAGAACTATAGGATTTTCTATGTCACTAGTTTAGCTTCTGATAATTTTTGTTAGTCTCCTTTTAATTACTCTAGTTTTACTAATTGAAATACATGGATAAAGGAAATGATTTATAAAAGCAATGAAGAAAATTACCCAATTCATCATAAATTATTTCTTGTTTTATATTGGGTTTTTTTACTATAAAAATTGATATAAATTAATAGGTAAAGTATGTTTCATATAGTTTATGATAGACAACAAAGATACTAAATAATCTATGAAATATTATTATATAAATAAAATAATAATAACTTAGCCACTAAATTGGTTAGTGTGAATATCATAAAATTTTTTATGATATATATATAATGTTTCTTATCAATATAAATCTATTGAAAAATTCTTAGTAAATAGTCACACATTTTTTTGTAAATTCATTTTATGCTTAAAAAATGCATCTTCTTCAAAATAAGATTTGTTGTTTTCGAAGAGAAAATATTATAATTAATTTCTTGAAATTCTAGAAATTTTGTTTTAAAAATAGGATATAATTTTTTAAATCATAACATAAATATTTTATAATGTTGAAATTTCTAGTTTTTTACTAAATGATTGATTTTTATATGAATTGTGAAAATACTGATTTTTATTGAAAACTATATTTTATTTTAAAGTGTTTAGAAAGTTGTATTATATTTGTTATTGATTATAAAATTTCATTAGTTATTCTTTATTAAATATAATCTAATTATAGTCCATGGGATTCATTTTATAATTGAAATTTGTATAAAAAATTTTATACATTAAAAGGCATATTTTTGAAAAACAGTTTCTCCCCACATATTTTTGGTTTAGTATTAATATAAGGTCACCCACTTATATGATTTGAAGGTTGAAATATTAATTATATATTTGGAATCAACATTTCTAATTTTTAAAAAAATTACTTTTTTTTATTCATTATGATTACTAACTGAATAAAATATTTATTTACCCAATAACACTAAATTAGGAAATTAGGGCTTAAAAAATACTTTCATGTCAAAAATTGACCCAAAAAATTTCAATAATCATATTTAGTGAGATTATTCTAGCCATTTTCATCCATGTCTCTAATATATGGTCACTTCATTATATATTTCCTTGATTTGTTCCCTTATAATAATTATGTGAAAGATATAGAAAAAATGATACATTCTTTATTTTAATATCTATAATAAATTTTGTAAGGGATAAAAACAATTTATGGTTGGTTATAAAGATTAATTTGAAAAATAAATTATTTTTTATAATGTTATTTTATTTGATATTTTAATTCATGAAATAATTATGTTAAATGCCGATGAAATTCAAATATGGTAATTAAAAAATTAATATTAAAAGAAAATAATTTATTTTAATAACACAAAAAGTAATTTATATTTAATTATTTATTTTTTTGTTACTTTCATAGATAAATATTAAATTTTATTGAAGTTTTAATGGATTATAATCGAATTCCATTTATTTGATGTTGTATTTAATGTCTAATTAAATGAATAGTTTCAAAAATAACATTAATGATATTTTAGAATAAATAATATTTAATTAAATGATTTGAACATTATGAAAAAAAATATAATCATAAATTTTATTTAGATATGATTTTAAATATCAACAATGTTCCATTTATTGTCCAATTTCCTTTTTATAGTAACTATCTTGACATATATAGAGTATAAACATTGTTATCATTGTAATTGTAAATAAGGGTTAACATATGTTAAAAAAAGATACAAGGGTAATAAAATAATATATACATCTCAAAAAATGTTACTATTTTCACACATGATCACCTTATATTCAAATTATATCATTTGGGATCTATTTTCATATGGAAATTAATTTAAATATATTTAAAAATTTATGAAATTAAAAAGATCCCCTCCCCTTACTTATTAAAGGGAACATTCTCCCATAATTCCTTCTCACATAGAAACCCATTTTTATTGTAAAATCACCACAAAAATACATTCCATAATTCCATATATACATCATAGATTCATTAGTTTCATTAAAAAATTCTCCTAGTATTACATTCTATAAAACCTAAAGAGGTTGTTTGAAAAATAGTCAGCATTCTTAACTGAGCATTTTTTTTTGAGAGTACATCATATATTAATAAAATATGATGATATAATAACATAATTATATAAAATAGAATGAAATTTTATTATATTAATGGCATAAAATACATTAATCTCATATTTAATCTAATTGGAAAGAAAAAAGCGTTCATGTGTAAGGAAGACTACTACCTCATGAACCAATGTAATTCATTTTCTATTAAGTCCACTCATGTATGTTTAAGATGATGGGTTTAATATATATATATATATATATATATAAATGAAATACGTATAACTCTTTTATAATTAATTTATTATATATTTTTTTCATCTCCGTTCATTGTATGATAGAAATGTCATTCATATGTATGTGTGGATTACCGCCTCCACAAAGTGATGTGATTATTTTTTAAATACCAAATAACATGGATTTTATATATAATTGTCAATGATGAATTAATATGATAGTTATTATATATTTATAATTTTAAAGGGTAATATAATATTTACCTGTTTTCCATCATGTTTATTAAAAAATGGAAATATTATTCATGTGTACATAAGGTCTACCATCACCATGTTTGTAACATAGTTAATTTGGAATAACCCTATTTCAGGGTTGGTTTTGAAAATATAATTTATTTATAAAAATAATAACTATTTTTTTTATTATTCTAGTGATGAATAAATAAAGACCTATTTCATTATAGTCATGCTACCAATGTCATTTTGGATATCTGTGTCAAATACAATCAAAATGTCTGATGTGAACTGAACTGATTATGTAATTAAATATAACATGATAATAAATTAAATAAATTTTGATAATAAAAATTGAAAAATATTTTGATAAAGTAAATAATTAAAATATTTTTGTTATTCATGTATATAACTGATGTATTTGATGAGTTATAGTATAGGTATGCGACTTTATTTTTAAAAACATCTTCTAAATTATCACATACAACTCATTTTTAAAAATGTCCATATTCTTCTTAATGATTCAACGAAAAAATTTTAGGATTAAATGGTGGATAAATTTTATTTTTGACAATGTTTTTATTTCTTTAAAATTTTTTGAAAAATGAATTTTTTATGGTTGTACGCAAGGGGCAGTTTACTTTAGAAACATCATTTTAAATGTCCTACAGATTATCATACTAAATAATTCTCTTCCATGTCCATATTAATAAAATTATTTTATTAATTTCAATATATGAATGTATGTGAGTTATAAAGTACAATTTATTTCAATTTTGAATCTTTTTTAAAGCCTTTCAAAATAAATCTTTTTACAAATTTTATAAGGATTTTTTTAATTTCATTACAAAAGATCAAAGGAATGTTATGTTTTATGGTATACGATGTTAATGAATTTTACTACCACGGTAACCAATATTTTATTTTTTATTTCATATTAAGATTCCTTGTTTTCTAAAATAAAAATCCCTCTTTCCATTTTTTATGAATGAAAAAATAGTTATAAATAGAATTGATATTTTATTTTATGGAAATTCTTTTGTTATGGGTGTAGGGGATCTCTCTAAAGGAAAATTTTCTTTAGTTTATGACCATTATACCTCTGACTAACATTATCTCTTTATAATGTTATGGAATGATTCTAAATTATTTATATATTTCTCTATCACATATACCTAGATTAATATCACTTCCTTAATGAGTTAATATAATCATTTTATTAATTTATCAAATTACTTAATTATTAAATTTAATTGGATTATGATATGTCTATGAATTGTGAAACCCATTTCATTCCATGGGTAATTCATATATTATTTTTTCATATGGTTTATTTTCATTTTATTCCACACATAACGATTAAAATGTTATGATGGGTACACCCAGATAACCCTCCAATGAATCAGTTAAATATTTTGTCTCATTAAACATTATGTATGAGATTGGGGAGTCATCCTAATCCACTATGGGACTCATACAACTATGAGATGTTTCCTTTGCAGTTTACCTTGACTTATGGATATTTCATATTGTTTTCATCCACAATTCTTATGTTTCCATGATTATATGACATAATACTCTTTATATTATTGTTATATGTTATTAATCATGACTTTAGGTTAAAATGAAAGTATATGTTTCTTTATAAGGGTGAAATTTATACCTTTTTATGAAAAAGTTTTCAGAAATATTTCATGATTCTAATAATTCCTTTATGAGTTTTATTTATTTTCCTTTATGATATCTTCTAAAAATGCTTCTGATATGTTTTTGGAATAAAAGTTGATTTTATGGGTAATAAATTTTTTATTTTAATCTTAATGTATGATTTATAAAAATAAGAATCTTTTAAAAGTATTCAAAAAATAAAAAGTTTCTTTCTTTCATTTTATATATCTCTTATTAAGATTTCGGTTCCCATACATCATTTTAAAATATTTTCACAGGGTTTTATGGATGAGTAGGGATATGGTTTAAATCAAGAAGAAAAATTTTAATATATTTCTTGAATATAATACTTTTCAAATCTTGATGTCTTGTTTTATAGAAAAAATGGATACTAAGTGTAAGTTTCCACATTATGTTTTAGTATTTATTTATGTATAGGTGATTCCCTAATTCTATAAATATATAAACTATAACGATCCTAAAATATAATAAAATGGATTATTGAAGAAGAACACAAGATAATATAATTTCTAAGTATGGGACCATACACATAGTATCAGAGGAATGTTTTTGGTAAAATTAGAGATTATGATATTTTCATGTGATTTTAGATTAAGAGTTATAGATACCATCAGGGATTTATTAATTTAAAGTTGACCATATTTTCATAGGCTTAGACACTCATTTGAGGTTTTATGTGATGGTATTTTAATGTAATTAATGGAATTTTGGATGATATTTTATTGGGTTGGATATTTATAAACCTTAGGATCAAAATGATGTATTATTTGAGGATCAATTCTCATTTCATGTGGATAAATGTAATGACAATTTTAGTTTTTATTTGGTAGTTCACGATTAAGGTATTTTTTAGGATGTTATTCCTTTTCCTACAGACATTATAGTAATTAGTTTAATATTATTTTAGATAAAAGAAAAACCTATCACATCTAGAAAGTACACAAGGATTTTACCCACAACTGAAAGCAGATAATGATGAAACACCTACCACTAGCCTACGCGTTGTTAGGTAAAAAAAGAAACTATGATGGTTACTATTACAATAGGGGGTTAATTGTATTTTAAAAAAATTAAAATTAAAAAGAATACCACTTAAATTAAAATAATCGGGCTCATAATTTATCCGATAATAAGAGTGGAAGAATCAGAATCACTGTTGATCAGATTGTATCATAATATGTTTTTATAATAATGAAAAATATGATAAAAGGTTCTATGAAATATTTTTCAAAACATATTTCAGTCATAATATGCAAAAAAAATTATCTTTGGAAAACAATAAATAATATCTAGTAAAAGTATGAATGACATATAATATATATTAATAGAATACACTCTTTTATCCATAAGAGTAATGGTATTCAATAACCTTGACTAAATTTAACAACAATTTTATACATAGTCTATAGTCTTTCTTCCCTTACCATAAAATACTTCATTATGATGGTCAAAATAAGATCTTTCTTTATATCCTCAGAGGCATTCGATTATAACAACAATCTGAATTTTTATTCTTATCCTTGGAATCCCTCGATCCAAATGATTAGATTCAATATATTACTATCTCCAAAATGTGAGATCCTGATCTATATTGTATGTATATTTTAATTATATATTTTGGTAAAACTATATTTTAATGCTGATGAAATGGTTTTTATGTGATTGAGGAGTTTCTAAATGTTTCCACTGGTAAGTGACACAAAAATAGGAGAAAAGTGGCCAACATGACATGATTCATGGTTGGCACATAGTTAGTGAAAACCATGATCCTTACACAAGAAATTGTGTGGCATGTGAACCATTTTGTACAGAGGTATAGTTCATGGTTACCACATAGATTTCCGAACCATTTGGCTGTCTCTATGTACCAATGCAACCCAAATTCACATAGACAGTGGATTGAGCACAGTTTGAAAATGGTTTGGAAAATGGTGTGGGTAAACCACATAGCCCAATAAAAGTTGAAAAAATTATAGTTTTTCCTTCTCAGTTTTTTTATATCAAAAAAAAATTTTCACCCATATTTCTTCCCCTCTCAACACTAGGGATGATCCAAATCGATCCAAGAGTACCAATTATTTTTCTCCATTGATTCCTAGTTATTTTGATGGATTTTTGGTGAGAATTGATGATCTGGGTGAGCCTAACACTAATCACTGTTCTATCATCCAAATTAGGAATTATAAAACCTCTCCTCTTCTTCCAAAACCATCAACCATTAATTTTTCAGTGCATTTTATATTGGGATTAATATTATGTTTGAGTTCAAATCAAATTTGGATATTAAGAAAACATTTGTCAATGGTCATATGGGAGCTAGTCATAATGATTTTGTAATATTCATGTTTTGTTATATGTATATGTAGTTATTTTTTTCTTCTAATATATTGCATTTTTTAGGTCATGGGTTATTGAAAGGGATTTTAAATTATATTGTGGTCGAATCACCTACAAGGAATTTTTGTGTTCGTCAATGATGTGAGACCGAAAATAAACCTATCCATGGGGAATTATGAACCAATTTAGTTGGTGAAAAAAATTAGTAAACTAGGATAGGGGGTGTTATGAGAGTTAATGGGTTGAGGAAATGTAATTAATGTGTGTGTACGGTTAATGGGTTTATTGTAAAAATTTATAAGTTGGTATTTTTAAATGGATGAATGTTTCTGAAATGATATTGATTCTATGTTTAGGGCTTTGAAACAATTTTATATTTTTTGAATTAAAATGATTTTTTATTGTGAGAAATGTTTTGAATGGAGGTGATGACATCATGGGGCTCAAAAGGGGTTTTCTTAGAGATTTAAAATGGTGTTTAAAATGGAACACGGTTCACTTTTTGTGAAAATTGTTTAATTTTTTTCGTGACCAGTTAAAAATGGAAGTATAATACTTGGGGGATGATTTAGTTTCTTAGAGGGTAAGACCAGTGTTTTAATGGGTGGTTTTTATATGATTTCAATGAGTATTTTGAATTATGATTATTATCAGGATGTGGTTTATAATGGTCTGATTTGATGATGATGATTGAAGGGACATTAGGGTTAGTGAGATAGAACCCATATAAATTTTGCTGGAATGTTATCATGATTTTTAAATGAACTAGGTTATAAATGGGCTTTGTTGATGTTATAGCCAATACGGGTGTTTGGTAGGATGTGAAAATGGTTTAAATGAGATCATTTTGAATGTTCCCAATGGATTCTAAATTTTACATTAAATTCATAATTGAGTTAATATATAGAATTGTTGAATATGTTAAATGGGTTAATGTAACTAAATTACTGAATATTATTAATGGGTTAGGCATAAAAATGGGAATTGGGGTAAATGAAATGGTAATGTAAATGGAAATGTGTTAATGGGATATGGGAAAAAAATTATTTACATGATGATTTTTGTGGACTATGATTACTATTGTATTGTTTGTGAATATTTAAGATATGTTAGAAGTGATAAATGGTTGAATAAGCATATGAACATGGCTTGGTGGTGTGATAAAGGACCGAGGATGCTCCCACAGGTTGGGTTGGACTAATGCTTTAACCCCACCTAGGAATGTGTGGGTTTGGGAGTAAATCTAATGATCTATTAACCCAATGGTTTCATTCAATGAAACTACATGGACTAAGGATCTGGGGTAAATGTTTTGTAATGAATGGATGGGATGTTGGACTGATGCTCTATGCCTATAAAATTAAGGTCATGGTGTGGTTTGGAATGTCATACCGATGCTCAATGCTTCCCCAACACATGGACATGGCATGATTACCAGAATGAGGATCTTGGGTATGTTGATAATTATTATTAGTAAATTCCATGTTAATAGAATTTTACATATCCCTTTATTCATGGAAATTTACTAGATTTTACCTTTATATAAAAGATGTAAATGCCAAAAACATGGAAAAAATGAAAAAATTAATCTAATTAATATTATTAATTAATGGGTATGTGATAGTTGTGATATGTAAAAATCCCTTTTGGATAGAAGTGTACGTTTATCCCCATGTGAATTGGCTTATACCCCCAATGTGGCATGAGATAGATTGTTGATTAGTTGACTTTAGAGATCTTATTGGATAAAATGGATATTAAGTAATTACTTGAATTTTTCCATGGTTATTTTATTTATTTTTTCAATTTCTTATTAAATATACTTTTGAATAGTCTGGTTATTTCCTTAGACACCATTGGTGGTGGACTACTAATTTATACTAACACCATGCTCAGGATTCTATGGAACATGGGTACCGGAGAAGATGTTACATGTTTTGGGTATATGTTCATGACTGGGACCTGTTGTATGGTTTTGAATGTGATGAAGGGTTAGAGCATGAAGTTCAAGATATGGTTGGGGATAGGGTCTAAGTTTATTGTATTTTGATATATTTAGTTCTGGTTTATATTTTGTGACTTCTTGGAATGTGAATTTTTCACTATATTTGGTTATTGTATCTGTAAATTATTGTGTGATTGATATTCGTCATATTTATTCAAATTGTAATTAATGTTTGTTATCTTATATAATGGCATTACATATATTGTGGATTTACTCTGATAATAGGTTATAGTCTCCCCATGTCCCTCTTTAGATCCACATGGCCTGTTAGTAGCCTCTCTAATATAGGGAGGTGTGCCTCAGGTCATGGGATGACTTGTTTTGGGGAACCAGTTATAGTGTCTTATGGACTTAGGGAATTACAAAGTACAATTAGAGTATGCCTTTTTCCTTAAAATTTGTGGTAAAGTAGATAGGCAAATAGGTTCTTTTTCAGGTATGTTAATGATCTCATCACTAGGTGCCATTAATGTGACATAGAAGGGAAAAGCTAGTTTTCTTGTGATGGTAATTAATATTTGGTTTTTTACTCGCATGTATGATTGTAATTTCTACCTCAATCGGTGCATCTGGATGCAATTTTATTGATTTAAAAGGTCTGTTGTCCCGACACAGTAATAGGGGTTTTGTGAGTTCAGGCATCAAGTTGAGAACATAGGATAGATAGGTCATTCATATGTTTCCTCAGATTGACATGTGAATGAAATGATGATAAACCAAATGGGTATGAATATTGAAATGGAATGAATCAATGGGTTTTGAAAAGTGGATTAAAAGGGTTATAAGATATTTAAATCATTTTTTTAAAAAAATTTGTATATGATTTTTCATAAAAAATATTTATGAAATGATGGTTTAGTAAACAGTTTTTGAAATTGTAAATGATTTATTTTTGAAAATGAATAGTTTTTTGAGTTGAAGTACTTATTTTAAAAATTATGATAAATTTATAATGGAAATGGGAGAATAAAAGATATTTTATGGATACCACTGATGGTTGTCCCTTATGTTGGTTGTTGACCATGTGTATGGGTAGTTTAGGAAGTGAGATTGTTATAGTTTTTGAGACCTAAAATTATGGGATGTGAGACCCTGATGAGTTGGGTGTGTTGTTCAATGAGATCTTTCATGTTGTTATCATTGTTAGGCTGTGAACCAAATGTTCTGAATGGATTTCTGTCAATATGAATGTGATGGCCCATATGGTTTGATACCATGTGAGTTTTGTTTTGAACCCTAGTGTGGTTGTTCTGTTCATGGTGCTTATATATGTGTGTGAGTACCTATGGTGTGGGACCTTGGGTAAATAGATGTTTCGTGCCTTATACATATTGTGTTTGGAACTTCGGTAGGATGAATATAACGCCATAACCCTAGTTTCTCGAAGCTAGTACATTTTTTCATTATATTCACATGCCTACAAGAAAGTCATATCCTGAAGGACTGAGTATTTAAGTAGTCTGGGAAAACCAAATACATACATATGTTTAAGATTAAAAAATGAAATTAAATACAACATATAAGTTTCTTTGGGAACATCTACAACTCTAAGTGGACCCATGCTGGTCGTTCATAATAAACTTGTTCATGTCTTAAGAAAATGAAGCACAAGAAAGGGGTGAGATCAGATGCTTAGTAAGGGTAATAAAAATAGTAGAAGATATCATAAACACAAACATTAGGCATGGTGAATAACTAAAAACACATTCCATTGAAAATAAACATGGACACATTATTGTTGGAATACGAGATGAATAAATAATTCCATAATAAAGCAAAATCACGGGTATTATACTACTCGAATGACCATAAGAACATTGAATTACTAGTTTCATAATGAGGGAATGCATACTGCAGGACATCCTAACCATACTGTCAAGGCCTCATGCCAAGACCATAAATATCCATTTTGTCAAGGTGTCATGAGAAGAACATAGTTTGTCTAATGAGATCTAAAAAAGCACTGAGGACCTATAATAGGACTGACCTAGTGCTTAGTAAGTCCAATTCATTCCTATTATTAATGGGGATAAACCAAAACAACATACACATTCTTATTGAAACTAACATGTTAAATATAAATAAACTTATCAAATCATTAATCATATACACTAACCATTTAGAGTAATATGGTGAATGGTTTCAATATAGCACATACACCATAAAATTAATCATAAACTAGTCAATAAAACATGGTGGATGATATCATAGGAGATAATCCAAAATTAAGTACAATATTTAATAAAGGAAATTTACATATATGAATATATTTGTAAATGATACCATTGAAAAATCTATGAGGAAATAATCCATAAACATTCCAAAGTCTCCCATAACAACAAGAAAAAACCAAATAATAATCCATTGGAATATTATTAGAATAAGGATACTCTTGGTATGATATACCAAAGTGAATTACATACCCCAAAAATGAGAAATAATTGGTGAACAAGGAATCTATATACTAAAATACAAAATGAGATAAGGAAATGAAATTACATTGGAAAGAAGAGTTCTTTTGGATAATCATTTTTATTTGTCAGGAAATATAATTGTAAACATGTATATCCCATTTAAATAAATTATGGTCATTGTAATTATGTTTGTGGATTAAATAAACCCTGATTGAGGTGAAATCATTTAAAAAGAGTTTTTAAAGAAACTTTAGAAATAAAACATTTTAGTAAGGTTTTTGGAAGATGTTAATAGATTTTTAAGTGAAAAGGCATGATTTCATTCATAAAACTAGAAATTAAAAATAATATTTTTAATTTTAAAATGTGTGAATTTTTTAAGAAAAATAATGATTAAAACATATTATAAATTTAACGTCAAAATAGGTAATAATCCAAGAACATCGTTGAATCGGGCTTTCATTTCAGAACAATTTTTTAATGATTATTTTAAAACATGTAACTAACCATATAATAAAGAATTATTATAATTGAGACACATATTTAGAACATTAATAAAGAATTTATGAGGGGAATGCAGGAATAAAAAAGATTTAAATTTAGGTGAGTAGAGAATAAGACAAATCCAAATGAAAATGGAGGTGTAGGTAGAAATTACTTAAAACAATATAATCTATTGAATCATTTGAAACTAAATTATTTATCATAAAATGATAAATTGAATATCAGGAAAATAAATAGATTCATTATATGAAACAATAATGGGATGTATGCATACACTATATATAGTTACCCAACCATTTCTTACATTACTATTACATCATTTTAAATATAAAAAAATTATATTATTATACATATAGGATCCAAAGGATTAGTGTCTTGGGGAAACTAGGACCATACATAACAATTAAAACATCAAACATTGATGTTTATTTAATTTCATCTTCTCTATCCTCTTATTGGAACATGAAATATCTTTAGTAAATGTATTCACCTGAGGATATACATCAAAAGGGGTGAGCTAAAATCATAGTGAGATCATATATTAGAACAATATAATAATGGTTGAGAATAACCATAACATAGTCCAAGAATCATGAACATGAGAGGAAACATTTATAAGAGAATTGGAATGTGGCAAGGCATAAAAATGAAAAAACATGTATTAGTGGTTAAAAACCAAACATACTTGTGAAAAAACATAGCATATTGACCACATAAAATTTCACATTAACTCATGAGATTAATCACTTCATCCAATCCATTGGAGTGCTATATAATTCCGGGCGCACCCATCACATTGAAACATTCATATTATGTTATATAATTCTAGGCGCACCGATCACATCATATCATTTTCATTTATCATGCATGCCACAATGTACATATGAGAAAAATTTACATAACTAAACCATGAAATGTAATGTGCTTCATCTCATAATAACACATTCATAAACATTGGTGTTTCAAAAGAAAGAGGGAATAACATACATGTTACAAGAACCGTCAACCATGAATGAGAAGTAAAGGGGTGTTCTTAAAAGAAGAGTTCCTTTGGAAAACATTTTTTGACATAAACATCATTTTACAACATTTATATCCCATAAAAAGAACGAAAATGATGAAAAATGATTTTTATGGAGTAAACGTATCAAAAATGGAGTGAAAGATGGAGAATCTGAAGGATGAAACTGTGTTTGAGAGTTTCCCCTTACCTTGTATCTAAACACTTCCTTCTCTTTATTGTCCAATATAATGACATTATATTCAATAATTATAAATTCCATGACCTTTTATACCTGAATAATTTTTATTTTGGTTTAATTATGTTATTTTATTGTCCTTTTGATGAGTTATAGGGTTAAAAAATATTGTCTGAGAATGTTCATTTTTATGGTTTTCTTGAGTTGTTCACTAGTATTTTTAAATGAATGTTCATGTAGAACATGGATAAAAATCCAGAGATTATATTTCATGTTATTAATGATATTACATAATTTTAAATTATCCTATGATGAATTATATTACATACCATTTGGATAAATCCTTAGATAAGAATTAAATGATGATTGGTTGGGTTAATTTTGGCGGTTTTTTGACCACAACAAACATGTTTTGTTTAATCATTTTTTAATATGTACATAATTTAGATCTATAATTTTAAGTGGGACATAACACATATAACATATCCTCGTTCAACCATAAAAATGGTTTCAAAACCAGATCTGAATGTAGAAATGTAAAAAAACATGTCATTCTTAAATGTGATAGATTAACACCTCACAAAGAACATTTTCTATTATAAAATAAAATGATGAGGGAAAGTGGTTTGGATGGTGTAACATTATTGTATATTTATAATACTAGAGTTACCATACAATTTGGGTGAATATAGGTTGAAGGAGAATAATAAAGGAACTTGAAATTGAAAGGAAATTAAAGGAAAGAGGAAGAGAAATTATCTCTTGGATCCTCCTCTTGAGATCATCCTTAAGAGACCTAGACATGGTTTTTTATGAGACCAGAAGCTCTTGGATGTGTGGGAGGGGATAGGTAATATTCTTTGGAAGAGTTTAAACAAGTATTTAAGCTTGAGAGGTGTAAGGAAATGAGGGTGAGAAGGGTGGTATTTATAGTGGAGGGGATATGGGATTTCTCAATATAAAATTCATTAATTTATTATTTTCACAAAAGGCAATGAAGATTGAGTCTTCCATGGAAAAAAATTGTAATGTTATTATATTATTCAGAACCAAGTGGGATTACATCATCGGGACATCATACAATACTCTATAATTAGCTTGTTTAGCTTATTTTGTAAAATATTGTATTTCACTATTCATAAAAAATTCATGTATTTCATAAAAACCCATAAAATTAACCCTAACATTTTTTAAACATGTAGAATCCAAAAATGAAGTCCATTTTTAGGAGTTAAATTTTAAAATATTATTAATTTAATATTTAATTAAAATCATAATTAACATGAAAACAATAGTTTTTAAAATTAAAACTGATTTTATAATGATTTCAAAAATTACTTATGGTCTTAAAAAATTTATTAAATCTAGAAGACATAGATTTATTAATTTATTAAAACATTTAACGAAAATAAATTTTATTTTAAATTAATTAATTAATTGTAATTAATTATTTATGACATACAAAAATACCAAAACTTTTACTATATTGAAATTGTCACTTATGAGATGCCTTAATTTTATTTAATTATCCATGGGTACGGTTACTATTATTTTGTAAGATTTACTATTCATAAGGGTCATATTACTATTCATAAGGTAGCTTACTATTCATAAGGGTAGGTTAGTATTTACTAAAAATTATTATTTCCTTATTGGACTCCAAATAACTTACTAATTGCAAACTTTTATGTCAGATTTTTGAAATTTAAAACATAGAAGTAGAAAAATAATGTTTAATGGTCACATAATATTTATTATAATTATATTTCATTGTGATTAATAATGTTATTATACTATAAGGAATAATTATAAGGATGGAATTCCATTTATAAAACTTTGGGTCATTACACTATACACATGTAGTTGTGAATATTAAATATCTCACAAAAATGGAAGTGAGTTTGAGAAACCCTTAACTTAAATCCGAAGATTTTCTCCACTTGATCTTAATGCCCTGAATAATAAAATTTCAATTCATTAATTAATATGTCCATAACCTGTTCTCCATTTAATTTATTTATTATAACCTTATAATGTTCATTTGTGGCCTTTTTTATGTGTTAAGAGGTTCAATTACATTATTTGTGTCCATTTGTTTCATGATCGATATACTTATATACATGAACGAAGAATCATGTAAAATGAGGATGTTTGTTCAGAATTGATGTTATATGTTATTACTAAACATCCATAATATTAAATGTTTTTAAATTTAATTTTTTTACCTATAGTGAATTTGAATCATTATGTAAATTATTTAATGATAACTGTTTGGGTTAATTGGCTGTTTTGAAACCCAAGGAACTCATTTTTCATTATAAATAAAAAAACGTGTAAAAAATATTATTGTACCATAAATGAGACATAATTAATATCTTATTTTTTGGTTCAACTGTAATAATGATTTCAATACCATGATTTAAGATGATAATAGAAATTGAAAACCCATCATCCTTGAATGTGGCAATTTAGCATCTCTAGGAGAGTGTTTTTACTACTACCATAAAAGAAGGGTAAAGGAGAGATGATAATAAATTATTCCATAATCATAAAAAAATGAATGTAAATTTACGGTATAGGATATTTCATAACATTAGGATGAGGATAGGTTAGGATATAAAAGAAAACAAAGGAACTTGAAAATAAAGTAAAATAATTGAAAAGAGGAATTTACCTTGTGAATTTACATTCTTTAAAATCCTGTTTAAGGGAGAGGATTTAGTTGTATTATGATATCATGGGATCCGAGATTTGAAGATGGATCTTGGGAGGTGATTTGGTTAGAATTTAGACACGTTACATGTCTAGAGAGGTGTCAAGAAAAGAGGTAAGGAGGGGTTGTATTTAGAGTAGAGGAGAGGGGGGTTTCTCTTTATTTTAATTATTAGTTTATTATTTTTTCTCAATACTACAAATATTATTGATTATTGTGACTATTAATAGTAATATGTGAATTTATGTTCAAACCAATGGCCATTTATATCAGTCCCGAATCAAGCATGATGCAATAATTCCCTTATTTAGCATCTTTCGCAAATTATTGAATTTCACTATGCACTAAAATTCAAGTATCTCAATAAAATCCCAAAAAACTACCCTATCCATATTTTGTTGTGTATAATTCAAAAATGAACTCAATTATATCAAAATAATTATCTAAATAAGTGATATTTCATTTTTAAATAAATTAATTATTTACATGAAAGATGCAGGTTTTAAATTTAAAACTGATTTTATAATATGTTCAAAAATTAATGGAGGAATGATAAAATTATATTAAATAATAGGCAAAAAATATTCATTTTGGAATATGATTTATGAAAATTAATTTTATTAATTTATTAATTTAAAAGTTTAATTAAATAATTATAACTCAAAAATATACCAATATATAATTATTAATTTAAAAAATACTCTATTTCATTTATAAGGTGTCCAAATTTTATTTACATTCATGTGTGAGGTTACTATTCATAATGGTAAATTACTATTAATAAGGGTATGTTGCAATTCATAGGTGTAAGTTACTATTCATAAATCATGTAATTTGAACTTATCAGACTCTAAATATCTTAATAAATGAAACCGTGTATGTCAGTTTTTCGAAATTAAAATCATAGAGGTGGCATAATTATATTTACTGGCTAGGTTATAAAAAAGTTGTGTTTTGTGGAGACTTAGTTTTTCATGAATTCAATATTAAATTTATTCATAAAACTATGGTGTGTTATATTGTATAGTAGTTATAAAATTTCATCCTAGAAATTTTGAAATTGAATTTCTAAAGTTAATGGTTGACACATGAAAATTAACTTCTGGGAATCCCACATCAGAAATATTGCTAAAATATCCTCACAATTAGAGGGAAATGGAAATGCATCAGTAATTAAAAAACTATGCATTCTATTTTGACAACATGGTCTTGGATGAAAAATCAATCCATCATGTTCTGATTGAGAGTGATAGAGAACATGACCAGAGGAAAGATCATTACCAAAAAACCATAAACTATATTTATGAAAATTTTCACAGATATCACGAAAAAATATGATAATTGGATAACATTTTTATGTCCCCTTTCCTATAGTTCAATAATTATTCCATTATAAAAGAGTATAAATATAAGATTCTATTTCATAAACACAATTTTATCCTTTATTTTCACCTCAAACTATTTTTACATTATCTCTTAGCATAGGTTGCACCATGAGGTGACATTAAACTCCTAATCCTCATACAATGATCAACTTAAACCATTTCACAAATATTTTAACATTCTAAAAGATCATGATCAATCATTTTGGAATCATACCCATATCCATTCTTGCTACACCCATGTACCTGGGGTCCATGGAAAAGATAATTTTGTGTAGAACTCAATGATGCATCCTGTTTATGGAATATGCTACCCTATTTGTCTTTAATCAACAAGAAGCAGCCCTAAAGTTTCACATTCCTAACATGTTAATATCTTCATCATATATACTATTGAAATATAGTAAAAATAAAAATACCATAAAACCTTATTGGAAACATACATTCATCCTTAACCATGATATTGGATATATTCTTTATATCTAAAAAAGTTATAGACTAAATCAATGATATCGTAGACCACATGTAAACTAGACAATAATCAGTTTTGAGGTTGTCAATACTAATACAAATCAATCTTTTCTTCATCATTATCTTAATCATCATGAATATTTATATAGGGTTATCTTTCCCTTAACCATATACTTTCCCAAGTTGTTAATATTCTACTGAGTCCCTTATCCATTGTACAATTCATCATACGACCTCAAATAATTAATGAAATAGTAATACAGTACAATCCTCATATATTCTATAGTTCTTATAACCATTACATTGCTCATAAAATATTAAAATGTCATGGTTCTTGATGATGCATATTAATCCGTCCACATCATATGTTGTAGCATTCGAAATTGGTCATTATCCATATACATCATTTGGGGCATATTCTATTGATGCTTGGGAAATTGATTTGTATAGTGTCTCATATCCTTTTAGATGAAGCATTGTATATCAGAAACCTTTTTCTTACCCATGTAGTCACGAAATTGGTGTCCTTTTTCACCACACTTTTAAAAAACTACCATTCCCTTCAATAATTTCTTAGGATGATTCTTTCCATAGTTTTCACATATTGGAAACCCCTTCTTTCCCTTCTACCCTTTGTTCATATTTTTCTCTACCATCCTCTTTTTTATTGATTCCCTTAAAATCCATAGGAATTAGATAATTATTTCAATATCTTGTTAACACATGATACTATTACCTAATATGATTTGGTTACATGGGAGGCTATCTTCTTTAGAAATAATATCCTTAGACCATAAGAGATATGATTCCTCTTACTATTTTCATCACGTGAATTGGTGAAGTTCTCAATCCTTTTGCTAGGTTCCATTTCTATAAAACAGAATACACTATATTACATTATGAATCATAATGTATAATATAAAATTAGAAAAATAGTTAACAAAAATTTAAAACCTATTCATAGATAATCCCATAATCATAAACATGTTTTCTGTGATGCTAAGTTTACATTAAAATACATCATAATGGATTAAATAGAAAATTTGAATTATCTTATGCATATCCCTAGGAGTGTCAAACCATGTGTGTTATAAGGCCCATTTTCGTGTACCAGGACACTGGGGTCAAGCCGAAAACTATTCAAAGTTGTTACTCCTAGGTACATCTGTTCCAGATCCACGTCCACATGTAGTATTTAGATAGGGATGTATTTTATATAAATATAAAAATTATATATTCATTACCAAAATTTCAGGATGTTATTGTATGTTTATACTCAATGACAATATTAGTGGTTTTCCCCTAATCTACATTTCCTAAAACTTGTTTCATTGTTTTCTACTAAACTTCCTCTGATACCAAGTGTAACGCCCACTCCAACTTGCCTATAGCTGGTGAATTATTTCATTACATTTTTATGCTTACTAAAAAGTCATTTCTCAAAGGAGAGAGTAGTTTTGTAGTTTTGGAAAACAAGATACATACATAGGTTCAACATTACATCTTTAAATGAAATACAACATATATGTTTTTTGGGAACATCCACAATTCTAGATTTATCCCTCTAGGTAATTCATAATAAATGTCTTCATGTGATGAGAAAATGAAACATAAAAAAGGGGTGAGATATGATGCTCAGTAAGGGTAAGAAGTACTACATGAGATATAATAAAAAAACATTACTCATGGTGAATAACAAAAAACACATTCCATTAAAAATAACATTGGTCACATTATGGTTGGAACAAGAGATGAATAAATAATTCCATAATAATGCATAATCATGGGTATTATACTAGTATAATAACCACATGAAAAATAAATTACATGTTTCATAATTAGGGAATTCATAATGTGCAACATCATATCTATACCACAAGGCTTCGTTCGGAGACCATAAATATCCATTTTGTCAAGGCCTCGTGCCAAGACCATAGTTTGTCCGTTGTGACCTAATGATGCACTAAGGGGATATAACAGGCCCCACAAAACACTTACTAAGACCAATGCATTCCTATTATGAATGGGGATAACAATAATCAACATACAGGTTCATATTGAAACTAACATATGAAATATTAATTAATTTCCCCTATCATTTATTGTAAACAATAACCATTCAGAGTAATATGGTGAATGGTTTCAAGATAGCACATCCACAGTCAAACTAATAATAAACCATTCAATAAATTTTTTTTATTATATCATAGAAGATAAACCACAATAATGATCAATATTCAACAAATAACTTTCACATAGATGAAGATACTTTTAAATGAGACCATTAAAAAGTCCTTGGGAAAATCACCCTTAAACATTCCAAAGTGTCCCATACCTCCTTGAAATATTAAAATAATAATCCATTAGAATATCATGAGAAATAGGAGACTATTTATATGATATACCAAAGGTGAGTATATACACCAATAATAATGAAATATGTTGCGATCAAGGCATATATTTTATAAAAATAAAGTTAGATGAGAAAACCCTTTTTTACTTTGGAAGGAAGATTTCTTTTGGAAAGTCATTAATATTTTTCATAAAATAATATTATAAACATGTATATCCCAAAAAATAAATTTTAGTTTCGTTTAAATAATACTTTATTCCTATGTAAAGTCTTATTTTTAAAAAATCATTTAAAAATAGTTTTTTAAGAATCTTTAGAAATAAATCATTTTAGTGCGGTTTAAGGAAGACATTAAATGATTTTAAAGTGAAAAGGAATATTTTATTTCATAAAACCATAAGTGAACCAAAATAAAATTTTCATGTCAAAATGTATGATTTTATAAAGATAAATATGGATTAGAATTTATTAAAGAGTGAACTTCAAAATATGAAATAATTCGAGAAGTCCCTTCAACCAGGCTTGCATTTCTGAATTTTTTTGAATAATTCTTTTAAAACATTTATCTACCCACAAAAATAAAGAATTATTCTGATTGGTACACATATATATAATATTAAAACATAATTTATGAGGAGTTTATAGTAATAAATAATAATTTTATTGTGGTGACTAGGTAATAAGAGAAACCCAAATGGAAATAGAGGTCCGGGTAGAAAAAACATAAAACATTGTAATCAAATGAATCATTTACCCAAAAAATAATAATAATCAAATGATACATTGATTTTCATGAAAATAATGATATTAATGATATGAAACATCAATGGTAGTTATACATACACAATACACAATTACTTGTAGTGAATACATAATATCTCACAAAAATTGATTTGAGATGAAGAAACTCTTACCTTCAGTTCAAGGGTTTTCTCCAGTTGATCTTAATGACCTAAATAATGAAATTTAAGTTAATTTATTAATAATTACATAACCATGCCTACATGTAATTAATTTATTATAACCATATTATGTTTTATCATGAACATTTTGGTGGGTTAAGAGGTTCAATTTCATTGTTCAGGTTTATTTTTTTCTTGATTAGTATACTTATATACATTAATGTGGATTCGTGTAAAATGAGGATCGTTGTCATGAATTGAAGTTAGGTTTTATTATTTAACATAAATAATATTACATGGTTATAAATTTCATTATGTTACTTGTAGTGAAGATGAATCATTATATAAATTATTTAATGATAACTGTTTAGGTCAATTTTTGGTTCATGAACACAATGAACTCATTTCACATTATAAATCATAGCCATTTGAAAAAAAAAAATTCTATTACCATATATGGCACATAATACATATTTTATAGTTTGGTTCAACCATAATCATGATTTCATGACCATAATTGAATATTGTAATTGAAATTGAAAACCCATCGTCCTTGAATGTGGTAAATTAGAACATCTCGGATGAGGTTTTTATTACTAGTATAAAAGTAGGGTAGAGGAGAGATGACAATAAATTATTCCAAAATAATAACAAAATTACAGTACATGTAAGGTACTAGAGTTTTTATAACATTTGGATGAGGATAGGTGAGGATATAAAATAAAACAAAAGAACTTGAAATGAATGTATAAGAATTGTACAGAATAATTCACCTTTTGAAATAATCTTCCTTGGGAGCCTCTACAGGGGAGAGTATTTGTTATTTTTATGAGACAATGAGATACACTAAATGGTATAAGAGGTTGGGTTGTTATTTTGGAATAATTTATATAAGGAACATGGCTCGAAATGATTGATGATAAGAGGTAAGGAGTGGTGGTATTTATAGTGGAGGGGAGGAAGGATTTCTTATTATTTTAATCAGTTGATTAATATTTTTTC
Organism: Viscum album; assembly: GCA_963277665.1. Lineage (NCBI taxonomy): Eukaryota > Viridiplantae > Streptophyta > Magnoliopsida > Santalales > Viscaceae > Viscum > Viscum album. The sequence goes on from OY728151.1 coordinate 1,614,214,261, forward strand.
TCAATACTATTAATATTAATGATTTTTGTGACTAAAAATCATAATTTGTTCATTTGAGTTCAAACCAATGGACATTTACATCAACCATGAATCATGCATGATGCAGAAATCCATATCTTTCGCATAGTTCATTAATTATCAAATTTCATTATTCACCAAAAATTCACGTATTTTAGAAAAATACCAAAAAAATAACATGACCATTTTTCAATGTGTAGAATCAAAAATTAACTCCATTTTATCAATATAATTTTCCAAATTAGATAAATTTAATTTTAAAATAATATCATTATTTTATTGAAAATTACAGATTTTAAATTTAAAACAGATTTTATAATACGTTCAAAAATTACATGGTGTATCCTAGAATTATCTGAAAATAATAAGTCAAAAAACTATTGATTCTGGAATGCATTTTATAAAAACTATTTTTTTTAATTTATTACATTAAAATTTCAATTAAACATTTATTTCATAACAATATAACAACACATATCAATTAACTTCAAAAATACTCAATTTCATTTATAAGGCATACAAATTTTATTTAGATTCATGGGTGTGGTTACTATTCATAATGTTACATTACTATTCATAAGGGTATGTAAGTATTCATACAGGAAAGGTACTATTCATTAGAAATGTATGTTGATCTTATCAAACTCTAAATATCTCACTGAATGAAATAGTGTATGTTCGTTTTTCTAAATTCAAATCACAGAGGTGGAAAAATTGTGTTTACTGGCTACGTTATAACAAAGTGTTTTGTTAGAGACTCAATTATTCATGCATTCATCATTAAATTTATTTATAAAACCTTAAGGTGATACAATGACATATATAAGTAGGAGGTTGTTTGAGGTTGAGTGTGTATGGATTAAAGGGAGCTTCTGAATATTACTTTGTAGCTATATTTCGGTATGTTTTAACTGTTTGTCTTTGAGGATGACCTATGATAGTGTTCATTTGGGTAGTTGGTTATTTTTAATTCTATTTACCCAAGTATATGTTTCCGGCCTTTTCAATGGCACACACATATTTTTGCCTATGAGTTGTGGTCAAATGTTGAAAAACATGAGAAAATGGGGTTTATCCTGATGGAGGTTTGTCTTGTGTTGCAGGTTCCTTGGATTGCGGAGAAAAAGTAGGTATTATAGGGTGGGCTATTTAGAAACCTAACCCTATGGTTGTGATTGAGTTATATATGGAATAAAATTAAAGTTAGTTTGAATAAGAAATTAGTTCTCATGGTGTGGATGAGAGATATTTTTTTGGATGAAACATGGGGTGATGGTGTTCATGTGGTTGGGCTATTTGTCGGAGTAGATGTTGTGGGGTGAGATGACAAGAAAGTATTAGGTTTGATGAAGCATTCTGATTAGGTGGAATAAATATTTTTATGAACATTTTTTCAACCTAACATGGGTGATATATGTCTCATGAGAGATATAATCGAGTTGTATGTGTGGTCATAGAGGATCGTGAGTCCACGATAGTTCTATAATGTACTGAATAAAGAACACATGCTAGAGATGCACAAATTCATTAGGAGGTGTTCTAGGTGGGTTAGATGTAACTGCATTTGATTCAAATGAAATCAATTTTGTGTTGTCCTAGTAGTGAGAGAAACATTTTAGTTTAGACCGGTGGGGAGAATCATTAAATATATATTGTGGTCCGTAGGATCATGGAAGAAGAACTCATGTGAGTTAATGATAATGGTTCCAAAGGGAAAGATGGAACATTACATATTGGAAGGAGGATTATGTGGTGGAAATGAGTTTGGTTATAAACCACATTTGTGGTGTGGTGTTCTAGTGTGGATAAGGAATTTTTGGGTAGGGAATCCCAATGGATTTTTCTGATTTAGGTATCTTCTTGGAGATAGGTGATGGAAATAGTGTATCGTTTTTGGTGTTGTTCATCGATTACATCATTTTACACCTATGGCTAGTGATGATCACACCCAATATCTTGATATCATCGTATGAGAATTGAGAAGTATCTAGCCTTACACATGGTGGATTGAGTGTATTTTGGTTAGATGTGGGAGATCTTGTAGGATACAATAGGGGAGTAGTATATTTGTGGGAGTCATATGGGGGGTGGACACCATCAAATGGTTTAGGGGGAGGTCATTCTAATGGACCAGAGATCGAAGAATGACATGGGTGTCACTATCAGAAGCTAGAGTGAGTAGTTGGAAATGGTGGTTGTTATTAAAATTAATGTTGGATGGATATGTCCATGTTTTGGGTTTCAGTTTTGTTTGACTATGAGCTTTGGAGGTCAAATTTGTATATGGGAAGTGATGGTTATGATACCCCTAATGGGGGAAGCATTATATTAAGTCATGAATTTTTGGAGAATGATAAAAATAGGATGTGGTGGCAGTGAAATTTCAATAATAATCGTGTGAGGTGCATGTTTTTGTTCCATGGAGAAATGAGGGGTTGACCTTAGAGGAGATGGTCGATCGAGCCGAGTGATGGCATCAGGATCAAGCTAACTCTAAATGTAATCATATAGGTCATGTTAAATATTTGTTGAAGGGTGTTGTAGAGAACAAAAATTGTTCTTATGGAAGAGAAATCAATAACTATGGAGTTTTATTGGATTTTAGGACAGATTTTGGTAGGTGAATGTATATTGTATGTCTTTTGTAAGAAGGGGTATTGTGGCGGAGTAAAGTTTCACCATAACGATAATGGATATTGGGAACCGATGGAGTGACTGTACGGAGGTTGGAAGACTTAGCAGGGGAAAATAAAATGGGTGTGTGGGGATGTAATCAACCTCTAGTTAACATTGGGAGGATGATCACATTTTAGTAAATTGGAAGAGTCATTGAGGAAGAACCATGCTCCACTATTGAATGAGTATTTATAGTGCTCAATACCAAAATAGGGTGGTGATAGGTTAAAGCAGATGGTGGGGAGTACCATAGCAGGAAAGTGGTCAGTTAATGACATAACATGTGGTTCAAGTTGAATAAATTCAAGTAGGATCCACAATAGTGAATCAGTTTTGGTGATGGGTTATACCTCATGTTTTGATTGGCTGAGTACCACTAGATAAAGAGTACTTTTTGGGTTATTATATCCATATGATGAAAAATTAACAGAGGTTATCAGGTCTAGAGTTACAGATTGGGGTAGGGCTATTTAATTTATATGAGTATTGTTTCAACTTAGACAATTTTGGGAGAAACTCATGAATTTGATGGTTAACTTTTGGGCCCATGGAATAACCTATAGATCTAGATGAATCAATAATTTTTTAAGGAGAAGCATCAATAAGAGTCTTTATATTGTGGGGAGGCAGTATGATCCAGATCTTTTGTGATGGTACATTAATGTAATTTTTTTTCGGTTAAACACTTTTATGTTATATGAAGTGGTTTCAAGGTGATTAAAGATATTTGGATGTTTTTTTGGGGAATAAGACATGAAAATTGGAAAATTTGGCTCATATTTCATCGCACATAGTAGGAACATGGTTAGTGTAAATTGTGCACTTGGACCCGGAAACCATACGACAAGAGAACCATTTGGTACAAATGAAAAGAACATAGTTACCACATAGTTTTCAGGCCGTATAGGTATCTCCAGGTAAACATGTGAACCAATATTCCTTAGACATTGTATTGTGAACTTTTTTCTCATGTGTTGGAAAATCATCTTTGTAAACAATGTTCCCCATTAAATGTTGAAAGATTTATAGTTTTTCCATATTGTGTTCTTAGATCCAAAGACAATTTCTCCCTCATTTCATTCCATCTAAAACCTAGGGTTGAACCATATCTACCCAATCATACCATGTATTGTTCTCTTTTAATTCTGTGCTATTTGCAGTGCCTTTGGGTGAGAATTTATGGTTCGAGTGAGTTTAACACTCCTTCTTTCTCTATTTCACAAATTAGGGATTTTAGAACATCTCATGTTCTTCCAAAACCCTAAACCTTTTAATTTTCATTGGATTTTATTTTTGGGTTGTATTAGGTGTTTGAGTTCCAAACAAGGGTGGATATTATTGTTTTGTACATCATTATTAATGAGGTTGGTGGTCCTAATTATTTTTCCCATAGTCTAGATGTGTTATATATGTATGTAGTAGTTATATTTCCCCACTATGTTTTGTGTTGATGTCTCGAGTTATATAAAGGTATTAGAACTTAGATTTAGGTGGGAGAACCTTCATATACATTGTTGGGTTCTTCAGTGGTGTGTGAATGAATATATGGCTACACGTATGGTAATCCATAACCTTGTGGTTGGTAAAAAAAATTAAACTATAAGGAGGGGTATTATAAGAGTGGATGGGTAGTGAAAATGTAATTGATGTGTTTGTAAGGTTAATGGATTTATTGAAACAATTTATAGGATGTAATTTTGAAATGGTTGAATGATTTTGAAATTTCTCAGATTGTATGTTTGGGGATTTGACATGATTTTAGTTTTATTGATATAAAATGATGTTTGAATGTGATAAATGTTTTGAAAGGAGGTGTTGACCTCAAAGTTGTACGAATGGGGGTTTCTAAGAGATTCCAAATGGTGTTAAAAATGTAACAGGGTTCCCTTTTGTGAAAATAGTTTAATGGTTTTACTGATTGGATTCAAATGGAAATAAATTCCTTAGGGAATGTTTTAGTATATCAAAGGGAAAGTGTAGTGTTTTAATGGGTGTTTTTATGATGATTTTAATAATGATTTTAATTTTTTTATTTCCATTATGTATTTTAAAAGAATGTAATGGGAACATGATAATTGAAGGTATGTAAGGGTCTGTTTAATAGAACCCATAACAATTGTGTTAGCTTATTTTCCTAATTATGAGTAGAACTATGTGATTAATGGGATTAGTTGATGATATAGCATAAGGGGGTGTTTGGCATGTTGTGAAAATGGGTTAAGTTGGATTAGAGTGACTATTCCAAATGTATTGTGATTTGTACTTGAAATGCATATGCGAGTTAATATAAAAATGGTTTAATATGATAAATGGGTTAGTGTAAGAAAATTAGTTTATAGGATTAATCAGTTAAGCATAAAAATTGGAATTCTGATAAACGACAAGGTAATGTAAATAGAAATGTGTTACTAGGTTATGAAAATATAAATATTTCCCAAATGATTGTTTTGGACTATGATTTCTATTGAATTTGTTTGGTTAGGTTATGATATGATTTTTTTTGTAAATGGATGAATAAGAATGTTCACATGTAATGTTGTGGGTGATAAATGACTGAGGATTCTCCCATAAGTAGGGTTGGACTGGTGCTCTAACCACGCCCAGAAATGCATAGGTTAGGAAGTTAGACTTATGATATATGCCCCTAGTGGTTAAAATTGGTGAAACAACCAAGATTGAGGCTCCAAGGAATGTGTAATGTAATTAGTGGTTTGGATGTTGATAGATGCTCTATGCATCCCTACATAATGTCCTGGTGTGGGATGAGATATTGGACTAAGGAGAAAATCCTCCAAAACACTTGTAAATGGAATGATTACCAGGTTAAGGCTATAGGGTATGTTGATGATTATTATTAGTAAATTATTTGTGAGTAGATTTGTATAGAACCCCTTATGCATAGAAATTGACTAGTATGTGTCGTAGTGTAAATGATGTAAATGACTAACCCATGGAACAAATGATGAAAATTAAAATATTGAATATCGTTAATTAATTTTTATGTGATAATTTTGATTATTGAAAACCTATTGTGGTTAAAATTTTGTGTGTAACCCATTTTTTCCTTAGCATAGATCCCCCAATTTGGCTGGAGATAGATTGTTGTTTGGTTAAACTTATAGATCTTATTAGATAAAATGGACATTAGGTAATTGCATAAATATTTTCCTTGTTACATTGAATATTTATTACACTTGTTACCTATATAAACATTTTTACAAATAGTATGTTTAATGTGACACCATTGGGGGTAGCCTATTGGATTGTACTCACACGGTTCTTGGGCTACTATGGCACTAGGTCACGAGAGATAATGTTACTTGTTTTAGGAATAACTTCAGAACCAGGAGCTGTTGTGTTTTTGTTCATGGGGTGATGGGTTGGAGGATGGAAGAAGGGACATGGTTGGGGCTCATTTATGAGTTTAGAGAGTTTATATATTTTTTATTCTAGTTTTATTGTGTTTTTCCATGGTATGCATCAATTTTATTAGATTTTTTATTCAATGTGTACATGGTTGTGTGATGGATTTTTTCATATGTTTTCCACAAATTATATTTTTGGAAATCTTATCTAAGGATGTTAGTTAGGATGTGCCTTCACTCAAATAAGTGGGTGTAGTCTCCCCATGTACCTCATTAGGCCTACGCTACTAGTTGATAGCCACTGGTGTATGTGGAGGTGCACCATAGGTCATGTGATGATCCAAGGAAGGGAAATTATTATTGTTCCTTTATAGTATAATAAATTACAAATAATCCATCAATTGTGACAATGATCAGATGTAGATTTCAAAATAATAAAGTTCTTAAGGAAACAATCCTATAAAATATTCCCTAGAACAAAACATTCTAACGTATTACAATGACTAAGAATGAGATGTTCACATAATGAAAAAATTAGAAGACCTGAGTTGTTAAAATGTATTGTCTCCCAACTCTTCACATGGATGACTATTTATAGGTGAATCTCCCTCATTGATATTTCCAATTTAGTTTCAATGGAGTTAGATATATAGTTCTTAGACTGATAAAAATATTCAGGAACAACTTAATTTCAAGGATAATGTTCATTCCTAATCAGAAAAATGATTCTTACGTATATAGATTATAAACCTCAGTCGGCCCGATGGAATTCATTATTAATTATCAATTCAATGAAAAAATGATGGTTAGTCTAATGTATCAATACCAAGGTCAAAATTATGGTAATTATTTTTTTCAATCATGTAGAATAGAATATGTCTAACAACTGGTTTGGAGAAAAGGTCATTCTGATGGATTAGATGCTCCTTCAATCTAATGTTTTTGATTGAGTAATGTAAAATTTATATTCGTAATACATTAAAAAGATTTATATGTATGGTAGAAAGTAATTTTTTTACAAAAAAAAAATTAAAAAAAATAGGATATATAATGTAGTAAATATAGTTTTATGATATTGTTTATGATTTACAAAACTAATGGAATGGAAGAGTAAGAAGTTATAATTCAGAATCAATAATATGTTATGAATTATTATATCACCTACCCCTTAAAGAAGAATTCATACCCTTAGTATAGTATATACAATTTTTATATAACCCTGTCCCATTTTTAAAATCATTCGCCCCCTTTTTTATTAAAAAAATGAAATGAATAAATACATAGTTTCATAAATTGGTAGAATATATAACATACAAAACCATTATTTTAAGTATATCTAGTCATAAATTAATTAATAGAATGAACATACCACCAAAATTATTAAGATAAAATCCAATAATAAGTATTAGAAGAGAATATAATTACAGTCATCAATGATTAAAAATTTTGAGTAAAAATACGTTGAGATTTCAAAAAAAAATTATTAATTCTTTCTTCATCATATTCTGGAATAAAGACTTTATAATTGTGTACCACTCTTTATCTTTCTCAAGATTCATGATTCATTCTTCCATAAATAGTTTCATAAGAAATTGAGTCATTAGCCTTTAACGTCTTTAGAAAATAATTTTTCCTCTTCACTCACTATGATCACCACATTTTCATATGATCTATACCTTCTCATCTTCAACTACATATCATTAAACTTTTTTTTCAAAACGTTCACATCAATTATCAGAACATTTGTTCTCTCTCTGAATTCTTCAATGAACTTTACTCCATTAAAAGCATCTCAGGATAACTTGTTGAAGGATTATATTGTTTCTAAGAGAATATTTTTCAATTATAGAAAATTTTAATCACATTAAGGATTATGATAATCCCCATGGATGCACTACATTACCATAAGAATGTATGATTTATTTTTCGTATTGAAAATTTCCTGAAAAATATTGAAATCTTCCTTGATCAGGATCAATAATTCTGTCAAAAATTTTATTGATTTTGATTTTTCATTATAATATTATTGGATGAACATACATCTTGACTCTATGATTGATATATAAGGAAACTTATCATTTATCCTTATCACGGTAAGGAATGTATAATACGAGTCCTTCTGTGCAACCATTGCTTCTTTGTCTGATTGATCTGGATCAACCAGAGAAGGTACTGGTCTGTTAGTTCCATCATCAAATACTTTTTCATCATCATTCATTGAAAATTTTATTAATGATTGTTTTTATATTTATATGGTATATTTTCCCTCTGAAACATTCACTAAATCAATACTTTTCTATGAGTTTTACTTTTCATCGATTCTTGTTTTAGATTGTTGGAGTTATTATTCTTTCTGAAAGGATTCCACATAATCATTTTCAGTTTATGATTCCCATTCTTGAGAAAATTATTTGTTTTCATCATTAAAATATTGTGATGGTAATGGTGTTGAGGATGATGATGACTCCTATGATTTATTTTATTTCGATTCATAATTACTTTGAATCATTCTTTATATAAATAATTGTATTATTCATCTATTTATTACTCTAATTTTTATTAAAATTATTCTTGTACATATTCTAGGACTTCTACTTCAACTTCTTCTTCTACTTCTTCATAAAATTATATAAAAATATCTTTTTATATTTCTGGATTCTCTTAAATCACCCTTTCAAACTACTTTTATTATCATTTTTTCATAAAATGGTAGGAACTAATTCACCAATAACATATTTCCCTTTTTCTTATCATCCAATAAAGGAATATTCTTTAGAATAACTGATGTTTCCTCAAAAAAAAATATATTTTTTGGAATTAGTTGATTGGTATGAGTAATAGGATAAAAATATATCTTAGAATCCTTTTTAACTCCTTTAAATAATATTTCATTAACTCTAGATTCTACTAACTTGTTATTTTTTTATTTATTTTATATTCATAATCTAACTATTATTCGGTGTGAATTTTGAAGGCATTTGTCAAAGAAGAATCTAGACCAAACATCAAATCCCTAGTTTATTTTGTTCATTATGTGTTATCATCAACTTCTTTAATTCCATATTGGACAATCTATTTTCATTATTACATTTCACTATTGGGAAGGATTCCAATTTTATTTTCATCGTAACATAAAATTTCCTCAATAAATTTTCCTATAATTCTTTTCCATCATCCTTTTCAATGACCTATTTTATTTAGAATCAAAAATACATTTCATTCGAAAAAAATGTGTCAAAATAATGAATGAAATAATCTATCATACAAGGTATGACATATTCACAACATTAAAAATAGACATAAATTTCACAATTAAAAAACTAATGAATGATGAAACATAATAAGCTTTTACATGATTGAGGAACATTTAATATTATCCACCATAAATAAAATAAACTTCAATAAATTTATTTTCCAAATATTTACTTGGTAAACTAAAACAAAGAAATAAAAAAAATAACGAATCCTGGTCACTTTTCCTAGGGATAAGATAACCTTGTATCCAAAAATCTATAACAATTTTGTCTAGATAATTATGTGAAACATTCCTTACTTTTTCATTTCTTGGAAACAAGGATGTATTATCCTTATCATCTTCAAAGACAAATGGTTGTGTAGTAATTTTTTTGATTGTAAATACTCTTTACTGTCAAATGAGTCACCAACAAGAATTTCTAATCTCTTGAAGTAATTCCTATATCACATCATGAACATGGAAATGGAATCTTTATCAATATCATATTCATTAACAAACCAATATGATATATAAAAATATCTAACCATTTCCGAATAATAAAAAATGAAATATTTATTTAGTTTTTATACACAAACACATTCCCAAACTTGTAATGAAATGATTCTTTTGAGAGTTTTATCATATTTATCATTTCTATATCATTAAAGTATCTTTCTCTGAAATAATTCCATTTTGCATAATCTTATTTTGTTGTCATCATAATGAGAAATGAGTTGAATATTGTACGAATTGAAAAATAATCATACTAACAACATTGAAGGGTGTAGATAGGTAGAAAAAAAATCCCTATAAAATTGTCTGATAGGGGTGGTCCTACCCATATATATTCTCTATGGTAAATAGTTAAACATCCATATTCAAAATAATGGATGATATTGAAACCCAATCTAATCTGATATCCAAGAATTAATCAATGAATGTTTAGAAAAATTATTTGAACTGTCAATGTTTTATAACATTTTATCTGAGTTTGAGTATTTAAAATTTTAAAAATCTATAATTTTTTTTAAATAAGTCAATGATTTTATTAAATATATAATAACAACAGTAATTATAAACTAATGTAATTAATTAGTGAAAAAATAAAATATTTGAAGAGTACCTTTCATAGTAGAATGAATTATTTGTATGATTAACATGTTATTCATTTTTTAAAAGAAACTAATTAAAAATAATTAATATAAAAACTCAATTACAATTATTTAATTATAAAAAAAATAATTACTGTAGTCTTACAAATAAAACTATGTATGTTAGTTTTAAATTGAAAAATTATTACGATAGTTTTAAAATTAACAACATATTATGATAATTTTATTACAAAAATCATTATGTTATTGGTTTATGAAAATCAATTCAGATGAGTTTATTATAATATATAATTATGATAATTTTATAATAAAATTTTATTATTATAAAAAATATTTTCAAAAAACAAAATATTTTGTTTTTGTTTTTTATAAGATTATTTTGATGCATAAAGTTTTTCTAATAGTCTTATTTATTCTGAAAAAGTCATTATGGGCAAAAATATAGAAAATTTATTAGTTTACAAAAAAAATTAGTAAAAATTAGCTTATGTAATCCCCCTATGAAAAATATTATTTTAATATTAGGAGATGGGTCAACTATAAGTAGTTATGAATGACCACTTAACATTGATCATTCTATTACTATCATTAATATATTCCAATCTACAAAAACAAAGGGGTTTTACAAAAATATCAGTTAAATGTTCCCTTGTTCTAATAAATTGAATGATTATATTTTCTGTAAGTGTGTTACCCAGAAAGAAGTGGTTTCTTATATCATCGTGTTCAGAAAATTTGGGATGTGATCAGTTTTATATTAAATTAATATATGTTGTGTTGTCGAAAAGTAACTAATTCTTATAAAAAATCATTCCATAGTTAATGAGTGTGTGTTGAATCCACAATAGCTGAGCACAAAAACTTCCAGGTGCCATATATTTAGCTTTATCAGTGAAAAGTGATACCTAGTTTTTCTTCTTCTAAGACCAAGAAAATAAAAAATCTATTATGAAATGAAAATTTTTTATGTAGTTTTTCTATCCAGTTAGAATAAACCAAAGTCATTACCATAAAACATTGTAGTTCAAAAAAAATTGCAGTGGAACTGAATAGGTCTATATCCAAACTTCCATTATGATGATGTAAAATAAATTTTATATCACTAATATGGGATTAATTTTGATTGGCCTGATATCTAGTACATAAAGGTATTAAAAACATTAAATCCAGATGACTACCTATTAATTAATTTATGATTCCAATAATACCTATTAATGTTTTTGACCAACTAGTTTCCCATCCTCATAAAGATATAATTTATTTGAGGTACCAATTGGTGTGATAATACTTTTAGTTTTATCATATACAAATTACATTAGAATATTTTTTATATACTTATTTTGAGATATACAATTTCCTTTCAGTTTTTGTGAAATTTGAAAACCATAAAAAAAATATTTCAACTCACCCATCAATCTCATTTCAAACTCAGACATAACTAGATTTGAAATGGAATTTTTTAATGATTTCTGTTCTGAAACAAATATTATTTCATCGATATAAATTTATATAATCATAATATTTTTTATTTAAATCATTAATAAAATGTGTTGGATTCATAACTCCCTTAAAAAATTTATTTGACAACAAATGTCCAGTTAATATATCATACCAAGCACTAAGGACTTTTTTAAGTCAATGATGTTATTTGGAATGTTTATAAACATGTTAGAGAAGTTTTTTATTTTTAAAACAAGCTGTTATTGACATAAAATACCTCATGAACTTATATTAAAAAAAACACTTTACATCCATTTGAAATAGATAGAAATTTATGAGAAAATAAATGTCTAAAAGTATTTCAATAACATCAATTACTGCTACCAGACCATAAGTTTATTCATAATCTAATCCCTAAAGATTAGTATAGTCATTAAAAACAACTCTAGATTTAGTAATAAATATTATTCAACTGTAATTACCTTTATTATGAAATACCTATTATACTCCAATTATAGAAGTTTCAACATTTCATTCAAATATAACCTAGAAATTGTTCCCCTCAAACTCATTGATCTCATCATTTATATCCTTTAACCAAACCTCCTCACCTAAAGGATCATAAAGAATCTCGAGTTCCAATTGGGATAAGACATCTAGATGTTCAATTTCATTTCCAAAGGATCTTTTTGTCATAAATGGTTTATCTACATCACCAATGATATATTCCTTAGGAATATTACCAAGAAAAAACTCATTATATAGGGTATCAAAGGTTTCTTCTTCAATATTAGTTTAAAAATACTCCTGATGTATAAATGTAGAATCATACCCTTGAGATATTTTCTTATGACAAGTATTTTATACTATAATTTGAAGAGAAATTTAGAAATAACTTCCAAGTATATACATTTAGGTTTTTTGAAAAAAAATTAATCCATTTCATTAAACATAACATGAATCATTTCCTAAAAATTACTACAATTTAATTAAAAAAACTATATCCCATAGAAGTAGAGGAATAAGATAAAAATATTCCATCATCGGATTTGGGTTTAAACTTATGTAGATTATATTTACTATTTAGGATGAATACTTTGCAACCAAAAAAAATTTATGAAAGAAGATTTTAGTTTTCCTCCTACCACAAATCATAAGGAGTGTATTAATAAAAGGAATAATTAAAACATGATTTATCATATAAAATGTTGTAATAACAACATTAACACATAAATGTTCATCAAATGAGTATTCACTCAGCATGGTTCAAGTAATCACCTAAATAATTCTATTTCTTCTTTCAACTAAACCTTTTTACTGGGTGTTCTTGGTGATAAAATGTAATGTTCAATACATTTATTACCAAATAAATTTAAAAATTGTAATTTTTTGATTCATCTCCATGATCACTAAAAATATGTATCATGGATTGGTTATTCTCATTTTTAACTCTAGTGGAAATATATTAAACCAAAATGATGTTATTGGATTTTATTATTAGAAAATAGACCCATATACTTCTAGTGTAATCATAATCTAAGAGAGATATATAGTATTTTCCACTAGTTATTCTAGTTTTTGTAGGTCCAAATCAGTCCATTAGCACAAACTATAAATCATCTGAAGATGAAACATCACTAATAGATTTTGAACATTACTTATGTTTCTTAACAACTGGACATGTGTCACATGATTTGGATGTATGAAACCGATATTTTGGTAGGTCCAAAACAACTCATTTCTCAAGAAACATAGATAATGTTCACGTGGTATAGTTTCCTAAACATCTATTATATAACCATGATTTATCTTTCATTACACTAAGGCAAGGTATGTGTTAGCTCATAGGTTTTTCAAATTTTTGTGCGTAAAAAGTCTCATGTCGATTTGCTGGAAGAAAAAATTCATCTTTTGAACTATGTACAATAAATATAACATTCCTTAATATCCCAAGATAATCCTCATCATGTAATTGACTTATGATAAGAATTTTATTCTTTAGTCCTATATTAAATAAAACATTTTAAATAAGATATTTTATATGAATTACAATGTTACCAATAAAAATGATTTATCCTAGAGAATTATCTTTGTAATTTACATTTCAACCTTTCATTATGATTATCTTCTTCAAGAAATCATTGTTTATAGTTATGTTCCCAGAATATATAGTATCCATTTAGATACTTTTTTTCTTCCGTGTACTTTATCTATTTCCCAAATGTAAAAAAATTATTTATTCAGAACCCGAATCATCACGGGTCTAGTATTATCAGAAATTAGTATTATAGGTAACCATATTTGTTTAAAATATTTTTCAGCAATTTCCTCTTCCTTAGAAAAATTCGAATTGTGAAATCCTAGATATATTACACTTTAAAGAATTTTTTTCTAATATTTAACACCACATTGGCTGTAGAGACCCGAATCTTGACGTAAAAGGACATTACATTACTTATGAGGAATACTTATTACATAACAAAAAACACACACATAAGGACCGTAATAGTTTTGTGTCTTTGGAAACTCGGAACGTAATCTTCTAATCATGGTGAAAGATCTTCAACATCTCCCACAAAGATCATCCCTTTTTTTCATACCTAAAACCTTTCTTTATATCCTGGGGAAATGAAAACATAAAAGGGTGATCTCAAATGCTCAGTAAGGGTAAACAAAAAAATATCAATCACATCATATTCATAAGAACATAACATTTTGGAAATCTTAACCGGTAAAAGAGATCATAATATCATAGCATGGGATAAATCATAGTAGTGAAATGTAATCCCAATAATCATAACATAAAACATGAAACTTTTTGGCGTACACACATAATCATAGAGAATCATTTCTTATTAGTCAAGAGTCATTTCCAAGACTATCTTAGTGGACAATGTCTATTTCTGAACCGAGTTCACTCCTCGTTTCAGTCCTGTTTCACTGAACCGGTTTAACCTGCCGTTCCAGCTATGTGTATCTCATGTGATATAAAATCTTTACCCAATGAATTGGAGGGAGATATAGGTCCCACCCATCTCATAATGATACCATTCTTATGTTTTCCACAAAATCTTAAATCATACATCATTGCATAACCCATGTAATAAAAATGGGATTCTTAAACCACATGACATCATAAAACAATTCATATAAGATAAAGGAATTCATAAAAATAATTCCATCACAACATAATCAATTAAATGTAATAATAGGGATATAAACATAACCCTATATTATCTTAGATGGAAAATAATTTTGATAAAACACTTGAACTCCATTCTTGAGGAAAATATCCTTTCTACGTCAAAAACATGTTCCTTTCTTAACATGTCATACAATTTTAAACTAAAAGAAGTTGATTAAAAATAAACTTGAAAACTTGTAAAGTAAGCTTCTTGGAAATAATTATTTAAAAATCCATTCATGCTGTATAAGTTAAAAAAAACATTCTTCTCGTACTTTTGTTGGAAAAGTCAAAAAGTACCTCGTACGAAAAATGACAAAAGATTCCTTTCATATCTTTTACTAAAAACTCACCGAAGGGTAAAATTGGATTTAAACAATTATATGTGGATGTAAAAAATATTACATATTGAGGAAATATGGATGTGGATGATAAAATACACCCCAGTAAATACCAAAGTACAAACAATGTCGGATAAAAATGAGATTTGTGATATTTCCCTTACCTTAGGTCCGATTTGCCTTGAAAGTGTCTGAAACTCCTATATAATGATTTAAATAATGTCATTGACTTATTCCAGAATCATACTAATTGTTAGGATATCATATATTGTTCACTTATGACTTTATATTACCCATTCTTTTGTAAATTCCATGTTAAGTAGCGTTTTGTGTAAAATCGTCTCATTTGTCGTTCGTGATTTAACTTGTAATTATTCATATGATTACATAGATCATGATTACTTAAATCCAGAATGTAAAACATTATTTATATATAATATATATTCATAATATACATATATATAATTGATCAGTAAATGGAAAGAAATACATCGTTCATGGAGACGGTAGGCCGTACGTACGCATGAACGTTGTTTTCGTTTCCTTAATGAGTTGAATGGAATTAAGTAGATGACATACATATATATACACATAAATCCATTATCATTATTATTTCATATATTTCATGATTACTTATTATATATACTTTATAATCATTCATTAATGGTTAATGTGGAGAATGAATCTCATCGCATCGTGGAGACAGTAGTCTGTACGTACGCACGAGCGATGATATCATTCTCATGATCGTGGAATTGTATTGGAGTGTATGTATACTATTTAAGAATAAATATCACTTTAAAATAATAATATATAGTTATTATTTACACCATTATACCCATCCAAGTAAGGTGGTGGTGGAAAATAGATTACACCACGGCGTGGAGACGGTATTCCATATGTACGCACGCGCGGTGATTTCGTTTTCCGTAGGACGGATAGATTGTGAAATAGGGTTGTTTCATACTTATAATAACATATCAGTATATGAGTGATACTGATGTTATTACTTCATAATGAAACAAACTATTATTAATAAGTGGAAAAAGAAATAAAGATGAAAGAATCGGTAACGGGCATTACCTCTTCTTTGAAGCGCTTCTTTGAGACCTCCTTTTAGGGCACTAAAATTGGTCTTTGAAGAAGACCAAGACCTCTAGGATGTCTCTAGGGAAGTGGAGTGAAGAAATTTTCAGGGGTTGGCCGAGCTTGAAGGCTCAAAGTGGTGTGAGGAAGAGAAGGAGGAGGTGCCCTTTTATAAGGGAGGAGAGGGGCACCTTTGGAATACCTAAAAATATTATTTTATTATAAAGACAAATTCGGTTTTAAATAGCTCCAAATTGATTTATTTCGAATCTATGGTGGGGATGGGTCTAAATACTCTCATACAATAGAATTTAGGCAAGTTTAGATTCCTATTTTAACCTTATCATTTTGATTTAACATTAAGTTAAATAATTTTACTTTTACCGTGTCTTCTTGTGTTCTTACACTATAAGTTTAATAAACTTACTATAAGAAGCCAAACGAACCCCAAGTTGTTTATTATTAATATATATAACCTTCTCTAAGTCATTTGGCGGAACCTTAGTTTTTTAGGAATAAAATAACAATTAATAATATAATATTTGTTTTAAAAACTATTTTATGTCAATTTTGACACTATTTAGTAATTGACTTTTTGTGAAAATTATAACAGAATGATTAGTTCGAAAAAAGTTACATAATTCAATACTAATATGTCATATTAACCTATAAAATTAGTGGAATTCATAAAAAGTCTCAAATTAGATTTATTTGGGTATTTATAACATCAATTATGCCAATATTTCATTAATAAGATAATTACTGCATCATTGTTGTGTTATAAATAAATTAAATTATATAATGTCTGAAAATTATAAATAAAATACAATTATGTTGGAAATCTTTTTATATTTCTAATGAATATTTATTTTCTAATTTAGCTTATGTATAACCCCATATTAAAAATTATTTACTTATTAAACATTGATTTTAACTATTTTAACCCTTCTTTATGTAAATTGATAATAAATGTCCTAATCTAATCCATGTGCGCCTAAGTGGTCATATTTTATTCATCAGGTTGTTTTTGGTCGAATTATACTTATACAATAGAATTAGGAAATGTTTTAGGGTAATAATAATAACACTTTTACCCTTAATTACCCTATTTACTTTTAACCGTGGTAAAAAAAGTAAAAAGTTACTATTCACCAACAATTATTTTCATCTCATTGAACTACATTTTACTTACTGACATCAACCGTGTCTCTATGATTTTTGAAATTCCACTCACAGAAGCGGTAAAATTATGTTTTATGAAAAAATCATTTTTTTAACAACCACTTAGTGGTTTCACTATTCATCAAAAAAATGAAAGTTTCCAGAAAAATACCAAAAATTAGGCCTAAGCTATATTTGATATTATGAACTCAAAAATGATGTCTATTTTACAAAATTCAAAACATATCAGTTGCATTAATTAATTTAAAAATTAATTTCTGTCGTCAAAACAAATAGCGTGTTCTTAAGAGATAATAACTATCAAAAGATTGACACTTGTTTATGTTTGGTTTAAATGTGAAATTACATCCAATGACCAACATTTTATTAAATTTTAAAAATATATTATAAATATTCTTTAAAACCACTAAAATTAATAATTTATCACTATTAATTATTTCGATTAAAAAAGTTGTTTTTAATTAAAATTTAGTAATTTTCACTATTCATCAGAAAATGAAAGTTATCCGAAAAGTTCCAAAATTTCACCCTAAGCTAATTTTGATATTCCAAATCCAAAAATGAAGTCCATTTTGAAAAATAAAATTTACAAAATTTCAAAAAGTGGTTATTACTATTCATAATGGCTAGTTTTAATAATATTTTAATAGCATATTGTTGTTTAGTGAAACTCATTATTGCGTACTACACACGCTATCAAGGAAGGTCGTGATTGCGTGTAATGCAAGGAAAGTCAAGGATGCGTGTTGTGCAAGTTCCTTTTGGGGTAGCGTACAACACAAGACATTAATGAAATCAAAAAGAATATTTTTCATAAAATCTCGGGGTGTTACATTCTTCCCCCCTTAAAATGAATTTCGCCCTCGAAATTCGTCGGGGTTATAAATGGTTTACTACTCGAAAGTTTCTTTAATAGAAACCCACATCGTAAAATGGAATACCAAAACTTGGCTTTAAAAACTAAATTATGAAAGGTAACGGTTACCCAAATAAACTAATCACTGGGTTTCCACATAGGTGAAAATATGGATATGGATGATAAATCTAACCATCATGTTCTGATGGAGAGTGGTAGAGAACATGGCTATAGATAAGCCATAAATCACAAAGCCATAAATTTGTGATGATCTAAGGTACCTTCTGAATCATTAGATATAAGAGCACTAGGACAACATTTTTGGTTTTCAAGATCATTTCCCTAAAGTTGATGAAATTGGAATTAGAAGAAATACTTTTGTGATTTTTGTATAGTCTCAGAGTTGGTAGTTCATTGGACATTTTCCGCTTCATCTCTTAAAAAAATGAAGTTGAATTTGGCATTTGTGAAGTGTTAGCAGATCTTGTGATAGAATGATGGGTCATTCCATCTGTCTCAAACAAAAGGTTAGAAAAGTTATCAAAACTTACATAAGTCCATCTATAGTGAGAGTAATCATATATGGTTCCTAAAATGGACTTATACTTCCTATATCATACTTCTTAATATAATAAAACTAGTTTCTACTAAACATGGTCTTCCTGTAGTCCAGTGATAGGTGATAAAGGCCAGTCGCACTTCATTTGTGGGTTCGATTCCCACTGCCTTGTCCGACGCGATGGGCTATCGCCCGTCCTGCAGGTTGTCCTTTTTCTAAAACTATATTACTATAACATCCCATCAATAATATTGATTAAACTTCTATCCTTAATACTAACTTATGTCCAAAATAATCCATTCCAATCTTTAGGCTTATCTAAAATACATTGGTCCAAGCTCATAGTATAATGAAAATGATTACTTGTAATGTCACATAACAATCACATGAATGCCATCATTTATCCCCAATATATCATAAGATATATCTTGTTGGTCAAATTATAATCATGTGAATACCTTAATGATGTATTCTCTTGAAGAATGAATACCCAATAATTGAACCATAGTGAAAACATGAATGCAGTTAAAAGATAACACTTTCCACATACCAAAATCCTGAAATTTCTATATACTCAAACCATGATATCACTTAGTCCTTCTATCAATCATGAGCTCATGAATACTGTCAAATATTTCATTTTCTCATTTTCCCTTCATTATGCACATATCATATTTTTTTCCAAAAATATCTCAATCAATTTCCATGGTTACTGGTACCATAATATTATTGAAAAACACAATAGACCAATACATAAATATTCCAATATTCCACGATACTATATACAACATTATTTTGGAATCTGATTACATAAAAACATAATTATTCCACCACATCGTTGTCATATTCAACATCTCCAATGGTGATCGCATGTGACTTCCCTTTGTCCTTTGGCTTAAGTGGTTGCTCATGTCGATCATCACTAACTCTTGGATTAGGGAATTTATTAGCATAATGCCCCATTTCCTTGCACTTGAAGCATTGAAGTGTAGTAGTTTCATTCTGTGTATCCCTTCCTTTGTTTGCATCATTAGACATCTTCTTCCCATCATTTCGGCATTCAAATGACCGATGACCTTCCTTTCCACATTTGAAACATTTACTTGTCCCTTTAAGACAATCTCCACCATGATTCGTTCCACACTTTGAGCATAAGGAAACATTCATCTTCTTTTCACCATTATTATGATATTTCTCCTTGAACTCCATCTTTTGTTTCTTGTCAAAACTATGAGATGGAGAAGTAACAAAAAATTCCATTTCTACCTTGATATCACAACACACAATTTCTTCATAGCTACTGATGTCTCTTATAGCTAATTCCCTTCGAAGATTTGGTTTTAAGCCACTGAAGAATCAATCAACATTACTTTCAGGTTGGATGATAAATCCAGATGAATACCTTGAAAGCCTTGTAAAATTCGATTCGTATATACCAACAGATTCATCATCCTTTTTCTTTAGTTCAAGAAACTCCTTCTCCATATTTGTTCGAATAATACGAGGGAAGTACTTATTGAAAAATAAGTTCTTGAACTCGTCCCATTCCATGGAATCAATTTCATTTCATTGCCTTGTATTCTTGATATGATTCCACCATTGATCAGCTTAACCTTCCAAACGATATACTACTAAGATGACTTTGTCGTGTTCAGAACATTGAAGAACTGAATATATCTTTTCAGTGGTACAGATCCATTGTTCAGCAACAAGTGGATCAGAAGACCTACTGAAAGAAGGTGGATGTTTCCTCATGAAGGACTCAATAGAATATTGTTCCCTTCTCTGCTCATTTGGATGTCCAGAATGATTCATAGCTTGTGTAAGTATAGCAATAAGATTTTGCACTCCTTCTCCCATAACATTTGTTTGTTCAAGAGGAAAATCATTGCATTGTCCATTTCATTGATCAACATGGTTCCTTCGAGTTCCAGCCATCGTCTAAAACCCAAAAAGAATAGTGTGAGGAAAAAATCATGCTAGGGAAAACAACATAATAAAAGGGGGATTACCCTCAATATATATCATATTAGGTTAAATTCTAATATCGTTAGCGCAATTCTAGGACTATAACCTATACGTATACTTAACCATAGAGACATCCCTAAACATACCTTAGAAATATCTCTAGGGATCTCACTAAAGTTCTCGCATCCTAGTTTCCAAAGGTTGACTAAACCTTTCCTCTAATACCAATTGTAGAGACCCAAAGCTTGAAGTACAAGGACATTACATTAATTTTGCGTAATACTTATTACATAACAAAAACACATACATAAGGACCGTAATAGTTTAGTGTCTTTGGAAACTCGGAACGTAATCTTCTAATCATGGTGAAAGATCTTCAACATCTCCCATAAAGATATTCCCCTTTTTTCTTACCTAAAACCTTTCTTTATATCCTTGGGAAAAGAAAACATAAAAGGGTGAGCTCAAATGCTCATTAAGGTTAATCAAAAGAAATATCAATCACATCATATTCATAAGAACATAACATTTTGGAAATCTTAACCGGAAAAAGAGATCATAATATCATAACATGGGATAAATCATAGTAGTGAAATGTAATCCCAATAATCATAACTTAAAACATGAAACTTTGTGGTGTACAAACATAATCATAGATAATCATTTCTTATTAGTCGAGACTCATAACCAAGACTATCTTAGTGGGCAATATTCATTTCTGAACCGAGTTCACTCCTCGTTTCAGTCCTATTTCACTGAACCGGTTTAACCTACCATTCCAGCCATGTCTATCTCATGAGATATAAAATCTTTACCCAATTAATTGGAGGGAGATATAGGTCCCACCCATCTCATAATGATACCATTCTTATGTGGGCCACAAATTCTTAAATCGTACGACATTGCATAACCCATGTAATAAAAATGGGATTCTTAAACAACATGACATCATAAAACAATTCCTATAAGATAAAGGAATTTATAAAAATAATTCTATCACAACATAATCAAATCAATGTAATAGTAGGGATAGAAACATAACCCCATATTATCTTAGATGGAAAATAATTTTGATAAAACACTTGAACTCCGTTCTTGAGGAAAATATCCTTTCTACTTCAAAAACATTTTCTTTTCTTATCATGTCATACAATTTTAAACTAAAAGAAGTAGATTAAAAATAAACATGAAAACTTATAAGGGATTATTCTTGGAAATAATGTTTTAAAAATCCATTCATTCCGTATAAGTTAAAAAACATTCTTCTCGTACTTTTGTTGGAAAAGTCAAAAAGTACCTCGTACGAAAAATGACAAAAGATTCCTTTCATATCTTTTACTGAAAACTCACCGAAGGGTAAATTTGTATTTAAAAAATTATAGGTGGATGGAAACAATATTACATATTGAGGAAACATGGATGTGGATGATAAAATACACCCTAGTAAATACCAAAGTATAAACAATCTCAGATAAAAATGAGATTGTGATATTTCCCTTACCTTAGGTCTGATTTGCTTCGTAAGTGTCCGAACCTCCTATATAATGATTTAAATAATGTCATTGACTTATTCCACAATCATACTCATTGTTATTATATCATATATGGTTCACTTATGACTTTATATTACCCTTTCTTTTGTAAATTCCATGTTAAAGAGCATTTTGGGTAAAATCGTCTCATTTGTCGTTCGTGTTTTAACTTGTAATTATTCATATGATTACATAGATCATGATTACTTAAATCCAGAATGTAAAACATGATTTATATATAATATATATTCAGAATATACATATATATAATATATTAGTAAATGGAAAGAAATACACCGTTCATGGAGGTGGTAGGTCGTACGTACGCATGAACGCTGTTTTGGTTTCCTTATTGAGTTGAATGGAATTAAGTAGATGACATACATATATATAAAAATAAATACAGTATCATTATTATGTCATATATTTCATGATTACTTATTATATATACTTTATCATCATTCTTGAATGGTTAATGTGGAGAATGAATCTCATCGCGTCGTGGAGACGGTAGTCCGTACGTACGCACGAGAGATGATATCCTTCTCATGATCGTGGAATTGTATTGGAGTGTATTTATACTATTTCAGAATCAATATCACTTTACAATAATCATATATAGTTATTATGTAAACCATTATACCCTTCCACGTAAGGTTGTGGTGGAAAATATATTACACCACGGCATGGAGACGGTATTCCGTACGTACGCACGTGCGGTGATTTCGTTTTCCGTAGGATGTATAGATGGTGAAATAGGGTTGTTTCATACTTATAATAACATATCAGTATATGAGTTATAGTGATGTTATTACTTCATAATGAAAAAACCTAAGAAGAATAAGTGGATGAAGAAATAAAGATGAAAGAATCGGTAACAGGCATTACCTCTTCTTTGAAGTGCTTCTTTGAGACCTCCTTTTAGGTCAATAAAATTGGTCTTTGAAGAAAACCAGGACCTCTAGGACGTCTCTAGGGAAGTGGAGAGAAGAAATTGGTAGGTTTTGGCCAGGCTTGAAGGCTCAAAGTGGTGTGAGGAAGAGAGGGAGGAGGTTCCCTTTTATAAGGGAGGAGAGGGGCACCTTTGGAATAACTAAAAATATTATTTTATTATAAAGACAAATTCGGTTTTAAATAGCTCCAAATTGATTTATTTCGAAGCTATGGTGGGGACGAGTAGAAATACTCTCATACAATAGAATTTAGACAAGTTTAGGTTCCTATATTAACCATATCATTTAGATTTAACATTAAGTTAAATAATTTTACTTTTACCGTGTCTTCTTGTGTTCTTACACTATAAGGTTAATAAACTTACTATAAGAAGCCAAACGAACCCCAAGTTGTTTATTATTAATATATATAACCTTATCTATGTCATTTTTCCCAACCTTAGATTTTTAGTAATAAAATAAAAATTAATAATATAATATTTGTTTTAAACACTATTTTTTGTCAATTTTGACACTATTTAGTAATTGATTTTTTGTGAAAATTATAACAGAAGGATTGGTTCAAAAAAAGTTAATTAAATCAATACTAACATGTCATATTAACCTAGAAAATTATTTTAATTCATAAAACATCTCAAATTACATTTATTTGGGTATTTATAACATCAATTATGTCAATATTTCATTAATAAGATAATTAATGCATCATTGTTGTGTCAAAAATAAATTAAATTATATAATGTCTAAAAATTATAAATAAAATAGCATTCTGTTGGAAATATTTTTAGCTTTCTAATTAATATTTATAGTCGAATTTATCTTATGTATAACCCCATATTCAAAATGATTTACTTATTAAACTTTGGTTTTAACTATTTTAACCCTTCTTTAAGTAAATTGATAATAAATGTCCTAATCTAATCCATGTGGGCCTAAGTGGTCATATTTTATTCCTAATGTTTTTTTTGTCGAATTATACTTATCCAATAGAATTTGGACATGTGTTAGGGTAATAATAATAACACTTTTACCCTTAATTTCCCTATTTACTTTTAACCGTGGTAAAAAAAGTAAAAAGTTACTATTCACCAAAAATTATTTTCATCTCATTGAACCACATATTATTTACTGACATCAACCGTGTCTCTAGGATTTTTGAAATTCCACTCACAGAAGCGGTAAAATTAAGTTTTATGAAAAATTCATTTTTTTAACTACCACTTAGTGGTTTCACTATTCATAAAAAATGAATGTTTCCAGAAAAATACCAAAAATTAGGCCTAAGATATATTTGATATTATGAACTGAAAAATGATGTCTATTTTACCAAATTCAAAACATACAAGTTGCATTAATTAATTTAAAAATTAATTCCCGTCGTCAAAACAAATAGCGTGTTCTTAAGAGATAATAACTATCAAAAGATTGACACTTGTTTATATATGGTTTAAATGTGAAATTACATCCAATGACCAAAATTGTATTAAATTGTAAAAATATATTCTAAATATACTTTAAAACCACTCAAATTAATAATTTATCACTATTAATTATTTCTATTAAAAAGGTTTTTTTAATTAAAATTTAGTAATTTTCACTATTCATCAGAAAATGAAAGTTATCCGAAAAGTACCAAAATTTCACCCTAAGCTATTTTCAATATTCAGAATCCAAAAATGAAGTCCATTTTGAAAAATAAAATTTACAAAATTTCAAAAAGTGGTTGTTACTATGCATAACGGCTAGTTTTAATAATATTTTAATAGCATATTGTTGTTTAGTGAAACTCGTTATTGCGTACTACACACGCTATCGAGGAAGGTCACGATTGCGTGAAATGCAAGGAAAGTCAAGGATGAATGTTGTGCAAGATCCTTTTTGTGTAGCGTACAACAAAAGACATTAATGAAATCAAAAAGAATATTTTTCATAAAATCTCGCGGTGTTACATTGGCACATAGTAAAAAAAATTCACTTTTAGAAAAAAATTAATTATTACTAACAATAATTATTTTATTTTTAAATCCCATTAATGAATTAGTTTAATTATGTGTAAATTTTTTATACAATTTTACATTTTTTTCCATACGAGTGGTAAACATGGACATATGTTTTATCAAAATAGATGTTTCTAATTTTACCCAAATATCTATGTTTTATCTTTATCAGTATTACTACGAAGTTTGATTTGTCAATAATTTTCCAAGAATTTTTTTAAAAAATAGTTTAGAATATTTTATTTATCATAATTACATTTATAAATATCATTCGAAAAACTTGATTCTTAATTATCCAAATTATATATTCTTGAATATTCCATAATAATTTTTTCATTGAAATTATCATGTTCTTTATAAAATTATCAATTTTAATTTTATAATCAGTTTTTTAAATATTAAAACCACAACATAACTAGGTAAAGTATTATCTTCACTTGGTGTGGAATATTCATCATCCTACTTTTTATAATTTATTTAATCATAACATTCAGGGTAATTAGAATTTATAGATAAAATTTTATGGCATTCAATAGTGCGTACCATTTCAATAATACATTGATTTATAAAAGGTAATTTTGAAAATAGTCCAATGATACTCTATACGGAACATTTATTATCATAATAAATATCAAAATAATCTCCACTACAGGCATTCCATGTGTAAGATGAATTTAAAACATTATTATTTTTTGACTTATAATAATTTGTTTCATTTCAATCTAAATTTCATTCAATCCTACATTTCATTTTTATCTTTGTAAAATCATGATAGATATGTCCATCCAACCTATAATCATAAGAAGTGACATACAAATAATTATTGTCAATTTTATCCAAATGAAAAATTTATATATATATATATATATATTGATTTTCTCCCACAATTTTGTTTATCATTCTATAAGGATTATAAAATTTATTTTTAGAATTTTCTAATGTACTAGGATCTGACTAAAAAATTATCTTTCTCCTTCCTTAATGATTTCAAAATATTCTGAAGTGATTTTACTTTTTAACAAACTGTAGATGTTTCCGAAAAGTAAACACCACCATTTTATTTTTTTGTTTTTTAGCATCTATTTTAATTCTTACCTTTTATTTCATGAGATTACCAATCATAGGATTAATATTTAGATTTTATATCATTATTGTATCATCCACAACTATTCTTTTGTATTCTTTCCCATAGGGAATCATTTTAATAATATTTTAATAAAAAATTTCATCATCAAGAAAATTATATCCAAGAGACAATAAAATATATATAATATTCAGAAAACATTGGTGAATCATGGAAACTATATCATGAGGTATAAGATCGATGGATTGGTAATTATATCTAAACATATATATTCTTCTTTCTGTAACATGTGATGTACTAAAAGTTATTACTTACAATTTACTTTAAATACTATTGATAGCTTCATATGTTGATATCTGATTGTAAATATTCCTCTTCATTGAACGCAATAATGTATTTATGTATTGGTAGTTCAACTGATATTCTAGCTTCTCAGTATTAGTAAAAGTTGAATATTCCTTATCAGGAATATTTTTCTTTCTGGGAGGCATTAATAATTTATCAACTCTGTTGATGATCAAAAGAGTTTTCATTATATCTCCCCATGTACTATTGTCATTATCATCATGTACAGTGGGTGAATTGGATTTATATTATCAATAAATCCAATATTTACACCTTCCATCTTAAAAAAGAATAATTTTTCTATAAACAAACATTCCTATGAAAAAATATATAAACAATATGTTTATATAAAACATAAATAGATTTCAATAAATAAGAAAAATAAAAAACTCAACAAGTACATAAGGATTATAAACATTCTATAATAGAAATTTTTCGATATAATGGGAAACTATGATGGTTAATATTATATAGGGGTGAATTGTGGTTTAAAAAAATTAAACTTATCAAAAACATCTCTAAGAGTAAAATTAATAAACTCTTGATTCATTTAATTATCATGTCTAAAGAATCTGAATCATTGTTGATTCGATTATGTAAAAATATATTTTTTATTTTAATCACAAATACTTCGATTAAACAAACTGATAATAATGATTTTAAAAAAACATTCCATCATAATATGCACAACATAATAATATTTTAAAAACAAGATATATAATAACCAGTAAAAATAATAATGAATTACTAGATATATTAAAATAATAAACCCTTTAATCCTTAGGAGTAAAGGTTGGTGATTTCCTTGACTAAAGGTATCCACAGTTTTATATTTACTATAATGTATGTTACTCATCAATAGGAAATTCATTCATACAATGATCAAAATAATCTCTATCTTCTTATCATCAGAAGTACTCAATGGAAACAAATATCAATTGATTCTCTCCTAACCCAGGAAGCCATCGATGTGGTTGATCAAATTCACCATATTCTTATACCTAGAATCCCTCAGTCATTATAATGATTTCAAAATTCATATAAATGTAAATTTAATTTATGAAATATCCAAAACAACAATTCCATATAAAAAAACCCTAAAGTATTAAAATGACTAAGAAATATATGTATATACTTAAAAAATATTAGAGGACTTAGGATGTGAAAATATATTACCTCCCAACACATCAAATGACTGACTATTTAGAGGTCATGATCCAATAACCATAATCTTGAGTAAGTTACAAATGACCTTAGAAATATGGTTCTTTTATTGATAATAATGTTTTGGTATAACTGAATGTACAGTGTCATTTGGTTTTAGTACCACTACAATTATAAAGTTCATTCCTTATGATAGAAACAATTCTTATATACATAGATTATAAACATCAATAATTCTGATTGGCTTCCTTATTTAACATTAATATAATTAAATGAATTGGGGTTAGTCTCTTGTATCAGTTCCATGGTCTATTCAATGGTTACTATTTTTTTAATCTGATAAAAAAGAAATAATTATTACCATTAATCTATAAAAAGGACTTACAATGGATCAGATGCACCATCATTTCAATGTTTTTGATTGAGTAATTAGATTTATATATTCATAATACATTAGAAACATTTCCTTGTATTGTAGAATGTAGTCTTCTCTAAAAATTATACTAAAAGAAGTGGGAGATTTTATTAATTACCATAGTTTTAGGAAAGTGTTTGTGATTTCAAAAACTAAGGGAATGAAAAAGTAATAAGTAATAATTCAAAATCAATAGTGATTTGTTGGATAGTATTCCATTTATTTTATTAATTTCTGTGACAGATAATGTTTATCTTGATTTTGGAAATGTATGTTTTATCATAGATATAACCATGGGGTTAAAAAGTGATTTGGTGATTATGTTATTGTTGTTATTTCAAAATAAGTTCTGTATTTTATAATTCTTATATGATTAATGTAAATAATAAATTATGGGATATTATTTAAGGAATAATGTTGAAATTATCTTTTGGAAGCATATATGAGGATAATGTTTCCTTATTTAAATTCAACATATCTATATAAATTATTAATCTTTTCATGTATAATATATTATTATTGTATATACATTTTTGTATGACTCATTGAAAGTTATTATTATGATATGGAGACAAATGTAAATTTATCTTTGAGGAATAGTTGAAAAAATAATTATAATATTTCGGGTTTATTCAGAGTCTACAATATTTTTATGAATTTTATGGTTAGTTATTTACTCAATGATTTTCATTGGACTTTGGGTATTATTATTATGAATCTAGTTATTCATTTTTTATTTATTAATATGATGTTTTATTCGTTTTTAGAATTATATTGGCCAAATAGTTTCCAGTTTTGTTAATGTATAATTATTAGAGGAAGATATTTTCGTCCTTATGTGGATTATGTGATCCATCATATGTTAATTTTTGTCCATCAGGCTTGAAAAAATCATCTGGAGTATACGTTGTTTAGGGAAAAAAATGATATTACAGTGGAATGTGATTAATGGATGAACATATTTTTTATCATGTAAGTATATTTCATTATGTTTTTTATGTGATAAATGAATTTATAAAATCTAGGAAAAGGATCATGAAACAAAAATTTCACTTCATTTCCTTAATTAATGATGAATTGATAGTCTTTTTCAAACATCATCAGTATATGGTTTTGTGGTAATTAAATTTATCTTGATCATTCAAATTATTACGACCAATGATCTCTATCACTCCCTATAATTATTGGGACCTTAAATTTTTCCTCCATTTCCATATTCTCAATTACCTCTAAAGATATTCTATTTAAAAACCATGTTATGTGATTAACTTCATATTTTAATTTCCCTCTTATCAAGATGATGTTTTATTAATAATTTTTACAATATGTGATTTCAACAAAGGTATTTTCATATTTAAATCCTTGTTTAGCAGACCCACGTTAAAATTACAAGGAATAAAATTATTAAAAAGTGTAATAATGTAACACCTTAGGATTTTTATGAATTAAACCAATAATTGATTTCATATATGACACACAAAAATGAGACTAAATGAACCATGAAACATTATTCATTAATATCACCTTTATAACCTAGATATTAAATTCGTGTGTATGAATAGGGTTAAATAATTTATGAAGTATATATAATTTTTTCCTCAACAAAAAATTACTAATAAATTATTATAAAATAGTTACTCATTTTTAGTAAGGTCATTTTATTCTTCAAAAATATTTCTTCTTGAAAAATGGAATTGATTTCTTTTTGTGAGAAAATATTAATTTTTTTGTAATATTTAAAAAAATAATTTGATAAAAGGATATAATTTTTAAAAATAGAGTATATAAATTACCTTATGGTGAAATTTTCATATTTTTATGAAAGTGTATATTTTTCAATGAATACATAATAAAATATGATTTTTTTAAAAACCACATTTTCCATTATTGTGTTTATAATATCATAATATATTTTTGAATAGTATTTAAGTATAATTAGTTCACTTTCATCAAATATAATCCAATTATATTACATTTAATTAATTTTATATTTAAAATTTTTATAAAATTACTTTTATAGTAAAAAATTATTTTTCTAAGAAATAGTTTTTCTTATCATTTTGATGGTTTTATTTTTCATTAAATTATGAAACTTCTCTGAATTGAATTTTGTAAAAGTAAATAAATATTTTGAATTATGATGTCCATATTTGGTAAATATTTACTATTTATTTCTATTAATTATGAATTTTAACAAAAGTAATTATTTCTTATCACATTAAGGATAAATCATTTAATTAAGGTTCGAAAAAATATGATATGGAGTAAATATTGAGCTTTAAACATTTATTTATATGATTTTATGAGTGGGGTTCTTCAAATTACAACAGTTTATTGAATATATTTATACATTATTCCTTATTTATATGATTTAGTACTTTAAAAAGATTCATTTAATGATAAAGAAAAAAACGCAACTATCATGATTTTAATAACTATTATATTTTGTGACAGGGATAATAAAATTTATGCTAATCTATAAATATTATTTTTAAAGATAATTTTCTGATCATTTTAATTTGTGTCTAATTATTATTAATGAAATAATTACATTAAATTCTTATGAAATAAGGATATGATATTTATTCAATTAATAGAAAAATAAAATATTTGATTTTAAAAATATTAAAAGAAATAAAAAATTAATAAACTATTGTGATACACAATTTTTTAAGAAAAATATAACACATTATATTATTTTAATGATTATATTAAAATTTCATTTTATTATTTTTTTAAAGTCAAATTATGTGAATAATTCCAAAAAATGACATTAATGAAATTTTAAAATAAATAGTAACTTATTAAATGATTTAAATTTACTAAAAATCACATATTCAACCATGGGATTGGGACATGATAAAAAATATCATCCATGTTCCATTTATAAGTCAATTATTCTTTTATAGTACCTATGTTTTCCCCTAGAGAGTAAAAACACTATTGTAATGATAATTGTCAAAAAGGGTTATGTTGGTTAAAAAAATAAGTGTAAAAACCAAATCTAGACTTATAAAAATTTTATTATATGATATTATATTGACACATATTCATCTTATATTATATTTATATCTATTTTAATACATTGGATGGTGAAAATTAATTAATATTAATTTAAAATGTTATGGAATTCCAAATGTGACCCTCCTCTCACATATAAAAGGGAACCATGTATCATTGTTTATTGACACATAAAAAAAATAATTTTTTCTTCCAATACCTACCAAAATCCATTATTTACTTCAATTCCAACAATATAGAGGATTTGTTTCATTATAAATTCCAATTTGTAAGGCTTCACTAGAAAACTACTAATGTTGTGTAAAGAAGATGTGTCATTCTTAACCACGCTTCCTTGTTTTATTTCCTCTCCATCCTCATAAAAATAATATTAATCAATGATGATATAATAAAATAAGTATCTCCCATATAATTAAATTTTATGATGTTACGTTCATAACCAACATCTATCTCCACTTCAATCAAGTCGGAATCAAAACCATTGTTCTAATGTAGAGTAGATTACCGCCTCACAGAGTGATGTAATTAATTTTCCATCATCTCCTCTCATATAGGATTATGATTTTGGATTTAATAAATATATATATATATTATATTAAATAAATATTTATCATTATTCAAAATTAATATATCGTATATTTTCTTACCCTCCCATTCATTGAACGATGATAACATCGTTCATACATACATGTGGATTACCACCACAATGATGTGATGCGATTAATTTTTAATTACAACATCCCATTGATAGTATATATAAGACCATTCATTCATATAATATTATATTTATGATATAATGATAATTATTTTGAAGTAAAATTACTCTTACCATCTTTCCACAATTATCATTTATATATGGAAATGTTACTCATGTGTTTATATGATATATCATCTCCATGATAGCTAGATATTTCATTTTTCATTAGAATATTTGATGGATTGTTTTAAAAGTATAATTTAATTATAAAAATTATATATATTTCAATATTATTATTCAATACTTGATTACATAATGACATATTTTACCATAGTAATCCTAATGAATTTATGTTGAACATATCTGGGGAATATCACCCAAAAGTCTGATATGTGCTTAAAGTATTCAGTGATTGACAATAACATGAGAATAATTAAAATAAAATGGATGCTGAAATTTATAAAGGTTCATAAGGAAATAAGTATTTAATATATTTTTATTAATATGTAAGATAAATAACATACATGACAATTTAGACTTAATATAAGAGACTTTATTTTAAAAATCCTATTTTTTGGTTTCCTTTCCAACTATTTTTATTCCATTTAAATGTACAAATAAATGTTTCAAAAAAAACACATATTTATTCTTCAATGAAAAATTATGGTTATTTTCCCCATATTTCACTTTCATTAAAATGTTATTTACAAGGAATATTTTGTGTTTTACATAAGGGACACTTTACATTAAACAGCTAATTTTAAATGTTTTTAAAATTTAGTTTATAAGTCCTCTTAATGATCGATTTTCTAAAAATTATTTTATTGATATATTTATATGGGAATAAATAAATTATAAAGGAAATTTACATCTCTTTTTATATACATTAATACTCTTTTAAATTGATTTTGTAAAAAATAAATATTTGGAAATTTTTGACTTTTATTATGATAGAAAAAAATTCCGATTCTTACATATACAACATCAATGGTATTTCGATTTTTTGCAACCATTATTTTATATTTTAATTTATTTTTATGTTTAATTATTTTCTCTAAATAAAAATATTTTTTCATTTTTTTCAATTAATTTTGAATAATTGTTTTAAATTTAATGTATATTTTGATATCTATATTTTTTCTTACTACTGTAAGGGATCTCTCTAAACTACCCTTTTTTTAGGTATGACCATTCTATCTCTAACAAAATATCACCCTCTTTTAGGTTATGGAATAATTATATATTTTGTATATATATCTCTCACATATATACTAAAATTATACTCCTTTACTTTAATGGGGGTAATACATGACGTATGTTCATTTCTCAAATACATTCATTGTGAAATTTCCATTGATTACGATATGTGAAACGATTATGAAACTCATTTATTTCCATGTGTAATTTTTATTTTTATTCTTTATGATATATTTAATTTTCAAAAATCATAATCGTGATCATTTTATGATGGGTGAAACCAAAAAAACACTCTAGTTCCTTAAGTATAACTTTATCTCCTGAGATCTTACGTCTGAGATTACAGAGTAAATATAATCCACCATGGTACTCTATCTAGCATGTGGTGTTGTATCAGTAGTTATCCATGACTTATTAATATGCATTTTTTTATTCCTAAATTTTTTTGATTCCATTATATTATGATACCCTGTTAATTATGTTATTATTCCTTGTGACTACACATGAGATTATGTTTAAAAGAATATATATGAAAATATGCCGTAGTGAAATGTATAATTTTTTTCAAATTGTTTTCATATGTTTAATTTTATTTTTAATATTTTATGTGAAATGTTTTATTAAAATATTTGTTCCTAAAATTTGTTTTATTGGGTACTAAAAATATTGTTTTGAGAGAAAAATATAATTTTTAAAAAGTCAAATCTTGTATATTTATTCATGAACTAGCTAGATTATTTATTACTTTTTATATGTCTTTTACTGAGATTTTTGTTCTCATCCCGCATTTTAAAATGTTTTCAATGGGAATTATTAGGTACACAAATTTGGTAATGTTTAATATTGTTAAAATATTTTATTGAAATAAAACTTGTTATATCATAAATTTTTTGTTTTATGTAAAAAATGCATACAAATGGGTCATGTTGATATTGTAATGTAATATTTATTTATGTAAGGGTGATACTATAATTCTCTAAAACTCTTTACCATAAAAATCCTAAGATATATGAAAAGGAATTCATGACTTAATACTCCAGATTATGTTAATTTTAAATATGGGTACTTATAGTTATCTTTGAAAAACATCCCATTATTTCATCAATACTATTTAATCATCACCACCTACCCATCTTAAAAATACATTTTATAGGTGTTTTCTTGATATTTATTCATTTGATAATTTTTCTCAAAAACACACATCAGTCCTTCTCTACGGAGAAACACCTTGTTAACTTCTAAACATGTTTTTATATAGGTTTTATAAAAAAAATCGTACAATTCCCTTTTTAATGACCAATGTTCAGGGTATTCATTTTCCATCATAATTTATGGACATGATTCCTATGTATAGTGAGTTTTATTCTAGGCTCACCAAAATCCTCATTCATAATCATGTTGATGTTTTATGAAATATAACATCCTTATACCCATAATAATCTATGAATCCTACCTAACATAAATAAGATAAGGCTTGTTATAAAAATAAAACAATAAAAATTATGTAATAAATAGTGGTATGTGTCATTTTTTGTTTCCAAGGACATAAAAAATTTGATATTCTACCACATTAAAAATACCACAATCCATTTTTGTCTCTCTAAATAATCATCTTTTTTTAGAATAAAATCTTTCTGTAATATAATCCTTCAACTATTCATCATCCTCTTTTTTCATAAGTTCTAATCATTTATTTCTCATTCAATAAAATCAAGAATATTGTTAGGTCCACAAGGCTAGATATCCTGAGTGGGGGGGGGGGGTGAATTAGGGTGTGAAATATTAAAACAACTTCCCCTTTTTATCTTGTTTTTCTATTAGAAAAAACCATATTACCTCTCATTCCAATTGTAGAGTATGAATATAATTTTAAACATGCACTGGAGAGATCAATTTTTACATGCTTCACCCTCACTGGGATAGGTCCAAGGAGGATACACCAGTAGTGTGCTGATGTACCAAATCCACTATAAGCGCATTGTTATTTACATGTTTCAAGTGGACTCACTGTCCATCCTGATTTACAACCACTTACTATTTGATTACTCCCTCCTCTCTCAACTAAATTGAGCTCACTAATTCTTCAGCAGATCCACTCGCAGTTTAAATACATATAGGTCTCTTCATTATCACTAATGAATGCATTCTCCACTATATATAGATACTCCATTAATGTCCAAATTACATCCAATAATGAATACCCCATTGCCTCTGATCACGGGGCAACAACCTTTCGAAATACCATCACAATGTACCCTACTTCATGAAGCTCCCAATTTTGAAAAGCTCAAACAAGGCATCGTAATGTCCCTGCCTCTTCGCGAAGCACACACCTTCGTAGAGATCCCAGCCTCAGGGAGCACACTGCTTCGTAGAGATTAGACCTTTTCAAAGCTCAAATCTTCACAAATCATAGGCCATGGAAGAGATGAAGCCAACACAAGCAACTTCCTTCATGAAGCTCACTGAACCAATACAGAACACAACTCTTTTATGGAGCTAGATTATCTACCATAAAGATCTTTCTTTTGTGAAGCACACTACCTCCTTGAACCTCCTTCACGATTCGAGAGAAAAAAAAATTCATGAAAAACTCTCTACATTTCTCATGCATGTCGAGGAATATATATAGGAGATTCCACCAACCCTCAAGCCTTCAGTGCGAAGTCAGCGCCACACCATCTCTAATTGCGAAGCTCTAAAATTTTCACTAAAATTCTCTCTATATCACGAAGCTCCAACACAATTTTCAGATCTTGGAGCTCATCATAATCATGGAATATTGTACTGATTCCTTCCCGCCACCGCAGTAAAGCTTCATTGAAAAGATATTCACATCCACTGTTCATGTAGCTCTTCGTAATCATGAAGAATTATGTCAACATTCTTCATGTCTCTGTGAAATCCACCTATGAAATCTAATCATTATAGTGCTCAAACTTTTCCCATATTTTTATGATATATTAAAGGAAATAAATATTTCACGATGCACGTCAAACTCAAAATTTCCACTACTAGAAATTAAGGTTATACCAACAATTTTCCTAAACTTAGGGAAGTAATCCATGAGGAAATCCCTATACCAACTGTTTGATCTAAACCATTGGTATAGGCCACTTTATGCATTGATTTACCAACTATTGTAGGCTAACATTTGTTATATTTTTGTATATCATTTTTACTAATGGTTTAACTTAAACTGTTGGTATATATTGAAGAATAAACACTATAAAATAGTTTTAAAACTATTGGGACAATTTTTAAATTTCACTCAAAGTATACTAATGGTGTAAAACCGTTCGTATTGTGTATTTCTAGAACTATTGCACAACAGCCCCTCCGAAAGCCCCTCTAGTATACACCTACATAAAAATTATCCCAAAAAACACATACAAAAGGACTTAAAACAACATAAAAAACACCTTAAATAGAACCAAGAAACAAATAAATCCCTCAAAATCATCCAACCATGTCATGTACTACAATTCCCTATTTCAATCTTCATGTGACAATAATCTTCTTGTAGAGTTGAATAACAGTTTAAATAATTTATTCATTATTTACACCCATTACAATCTTTATATGACAACCACTCTTCCGGTAGTAAATCACCTCACCCCTGCACAAACCCCCAACTAGCACAACCCCCCCCCACCTCCCCATCAAATTCTCATATGGGTCGTCTCGGCGGCGGGGCGATGGCACTGCACAGATGGTCTCAACAGGCTGGTGCCCTTTGAAGGATGTCAACGGAGTTGGTCTGGTCTGGGGATGGGAGGTCTTTGATTCCATTATTTTGTGATTTTTTCTTGGTTGATGGGTTTCCTGGGGATGCTTCTAGTTATGGGATGGTTGTGCAAGGGTTTTTCCATCGCCGCCTCCCCCCGGTGGTAGATTTTCTTCGGTTTCCTCTTTACTCCCGACAATGGTTCGTGGCTTCCCCTCTTGCTGTGGAGATGCGCAATGGGCTTCTATGGCACTGCTGATTCAGATCTGTGGGTGTAATACCATATGTCGGCATACTCTTCTGAGCGTTCATGGTTTTGATCTTGACAGCTCATTGTTGTCTTGTGGTGGATTATCAGCGTTTGAAGGTCGTCACCTAGGTGGTTGGGAGCTTTGACGGTCCTTTGAGGTCTTCATCAGCGGTTCGGGTGGTGGCTTTGGGGTTTCATTGGTTGCGTTCATGGTTTTTCGATGATTTTGTATCACTGTAGTTGGGTTTTATTATTCCGTGATTTTATTCTGATGCGTTTGTATTTGGGAATTTGTGATTTGTTGTGGATCTGATGGTTGGTTAGATCGTGTTTGATCTCGATGATGTTGTTTTTTTCTTGTGGAGCGGATGGTGCTGTGGGTTTTTGCCGGTGATGATCGACGACGGTTTGACGCCAGTTATCTGCTCTGGTGGAATGATTGAAGGATGGTTGGTGACTCGAGGCGGCGTATCTGTCAGAGATATGCAGCTTCGTTGGAGATGATGGCGGAT
This sequence comes from Viscum album, assembly GCA_963277665.1. Lineage (NCBI taxonomy): Eukaryota > Viridiplantae > Streptophyta > Magnoliopsida > Santalales > Viscaceae > Viscum > Viscum album. The sequence continues at coordinate 1,614,252,177 of OY728151.1, forward strand.
GGCAGTGACGCGACCCTAGCTGACCCAATGAGTTTCCTCGGGTTTGGTGTGGGTTTTGAATTTCAAATTTTGTTTAATAATCATGTTATTTTGGATTCCCTCACGGTGTAATATGGTTTCCCTCTTTTCCATAAAGAGGCTTTCTTGAAAATGACAAAAAAAAGAATGTTCAAAATAATATATGGTGAAAAGGTATTTTCTTAGGAGTCTCGTCGCTTATGACCCCATGAGTGAAACTTCCCAACTCATGAAAAAGATTTTGCGACTATCATAGATGATTGTAAATTTCAGAGACACCGCCTCATTGATTATAGACTTGTTGTATATACATACTGAATTTCATAGTATTATAATTTATTCTAATGTGAACTAAATCGTTTTCAGATGTGTTGGATAAAATACATGTAGATGTTCAAATTTGAAAGGGAATATGTTATTTGTGAAGGAAATGTCAATTTTGATGCACTAATAAGGAAGATGAAGGAGGTAGGGGTGTTAATGTCACATATTGGGTTAATGATAATGGGTTTCTTGGTAGATTCTACAGTGGTAATAACATAATATACTTGAGTATTGAATTTTATACACATAGTGACCATTTCCAAATTGGTTGAATAAGTGGATTTTAAACATGTGTCTCATCCAGAGTGTGTCATGATGCATGTGATGTTGACAAAAAATAGTCCCCTTCTAGGATGGGTAAGAGTCATACATGGTGTACTACTGGTTATTGTAAGGGAGACACTTCTTTATTCCATGATAAAAATAATTTAAGAAACCCTCTCATGCTTAATAGTGAGAATAAAAGTGATGACACGTAATATCCTCAAAAAAATTGAATCCAACTGAATCATGCCCCAAATACCCTCTTTTACCCAACCATCCTACCATAGGACTTTGGCTACTGGCATCATATTCCCCCGCTATACTGTATTGATGTTGTGAAATAAATCCCTCAATTTTTTAAATTATTACATTTTTAGGATCATAATAAGATCTTTTGAGAACGAAAGAACACCATAATATGACCTATCCTCAAACAAAAGTAACATTTATAGAAAATTAAAAACGTCTGAAAATGGATTTTACCTGGGAATGGTTTTCTTCTTCCTAAATCTAAAGATAATGTTTGATGATGCTTGTTATGAAACTAAATTTGAAAATGGGGTATAGAAACTGACCCATGGTTCCATGGTCATTATAAAAGGAGAAAAGTGTGGAACTCTTTACATGATTTTAAATTTAGGCAGAATTGAAATTTTCAAAAGTTCAACTTGTGATGGTTCAGAAAAATGGAACTGTAAGTTTATTGACCTAAGTGATAATAATATTAATGTTCTTAAGGCAATGAATACTAAACGGTACATGTATGGTGCAATCTATTGATCAGAGTAGGATTCAACCACATCGTGCCACGGATTGAGGCAGGGTTGACTTGTACATGTAAAAAATGACCAATGTATCGTTTTCCTAATGTATCAACACAATACAAATACGTTTGGTCAGTTTTCCATATGTCAGTTGTTGTTTTCACATAAAATGTTTTTCATTTAAAAAAAAGTGAGCCACTTAGAGTGATACCAGCCACATTGTGCCTCAAATGGAGGTGGGGTTGACTCTTAAACATCACAAATGACACATGTATCGTTGTTCTAAAGTATTTATAAAATATGAGAGTGTTTGGTAAGTGTTCTGTATGCAAGTTGTTGTTTTCACTTAATGCCCTGTCCATTTCAACTAAAAGAGGGACACTTTGAGTGATTCTGACCACACTGTTCCTCAGATTGAGGCGAGGTTGACTCTTACACGTCACATATTATTCATGAGTCATTTTAATAAAGTATTAACAGAATCAGATTGTGTTTGGTCGGTTTTCCGTATGCAAGTTGTTTTTTTCACATAAAATGTTTTCCATTTCAAATAAAGGTGAGACACATTGAGTGGTGTCAGCCACACTACACCTTGGATTGAGGTAGGGTTCACTCATACACATCACATACAACCCATGGATCCTTTTGGTAAATTATCAACACAATCTGAAAATGGTTGGTTAGTTTTCTGTATGCCAGTTTTTTTACATAAAATGATGTCTATTTTAAACAAAAGAGGGACAATTAGAGTGATAATGGCCACAACATGCCTCGTATTGATGCGGGGTTGAGTCTTACACATCACATATGACCCATGGATTGTTTTACTAAAGTTACAACAGAACCCGAATGTGTTTGGTCAGTTTTCCGTATGGCAATTGTTGTTTTCACTTAAAATCGTTTCCATTTTAAACAAAAGAGATAAAATTTTAGTGGTGTTGGACACAATTCACTTCTAATTGAGGCGGGGTTGACTCGTACACATCAAATATGACCCATGGATCTTTGTCCTAAATTTTCATTAGAATCTAAATGCATTTGTTCAGTTTTCGGTATGTCAATTGTTTTTTTCACGTAAAATGATGTTCATTTTTAAAAAAAGAGAGACACTTTGAGGGATTCCGGCCACAAAACACTTTATATTGAAGCGGGGATGACTCTTACACATTATATATGACAGATGAATTGTTTTCCTAAAGTTTCAACAGAATCTGATTGTGGTTGTTTGGTTTTCCGTATGTCAGTTGTTGTTTTCACTTAAAATGAAGTCCATTTTAAACAAAACAGAGACATTTTGAGTGGTGTCCGACACACCATGCCTCATATTGAGGCAGTGTTGACTCATACACATCAATAATTACCCATGTATCGTTGTAATAATGTATCAACCCATTCAGAATCGGTTTGGTTTGTTTTCCATATACCAGTTGTTGTTTTCACTTAAAATCGTGTCCATTTCATATAAAATTAAGATCGTTTAAGTGGTTCCGGCCATATAAGCCCTCGGATTGAGGAGGGGTTGACTTGTACACGTCACATATGACCCATGGATTGTTTTCCTAATGTTTCAACAGAATATGAATGCATTTGGTTGGTTTTCTGTATGTTAGTTATAGTATTCACTTAAAATGATGTCATTTTGAATCAAAAGAGAGACACATTGAGTGGTTCTAGCCACACTGCACCTCATATTGAGGAAGGTTTGACTTTTACACGTCAAAAAATACCCATGGATCATTTTACTAATGTATCAAAAAAATCCTAATTCATTTGGTTAGTTTCCCGTATACCAGTTGTTGTTTTCACTTAAAATCATGTCCATTTCAAATACATGTCAGATAGTTTGGGTGGTGCTAGCCACAACGGCCCTCAGATTGAGGAAAGGTTGACTCATACACGTCACATATGACCCATGGATCTTTTTCCTGATGTTTTAATAGAAAATATATGCCTTTGTTCATTTTCCGTATGATAGTTTTTGTATTCACTTAAAATGATGTCATTTTGAAATAGAAGAGAGACACTCTGAGTGGTTCCGGCCACACCGCTCCTAGAATTGAGGTGAGGTTGACTCGTGCATGTCCAAAATGACCCATGGATCGTTTTACTAAAGTATCTACACAATATGAATGTGTTTGGTCGGTTTTCCGTATGCTAGTTATTTTTACATAAAAGCGTATCCATTTTAAACAAAAGGAAGACACTTGGAGTGTTGTCGGCCCCATCGTGCTTTGTATTGAGGCGAGGTTGACTCTTACACATCTCAAATGACCCATGGATCCTTGTAGGATAGTATAAATAGAATCCAAATTCATTTTGTTAGTTTTCTGTATGTCAGTTCTTGTTTTCACTTAAAATGGTGTCCATTTCAAAGAAAAAGGGAGACACTATGAGTGGTGCCGGCCACAATGTGCCTCCGATTGAGGCAGGGTTGACACGTAAACATCAATAATTCCCCATGTATCGTTGTTTTAATGTTTCAACTGAATCCAAAAGCTTTTGTTCAGTTTTTCGTATGTTATTTTTTGTTTTCATTTAAAATGATGTCCATTTTAAACAAAAGAGAGACACTTTGAGTGGTGTTGGGCACACCACGCCTCATATTGAGGCGGGGTTGACTCATACATGTCATAAATGACCCATGGATTGTTTTCCTATAGTATAAACACAATATGAATGTGTTTTGTCTATTTTCTGTATGCCATTTGTTGTTTTCACATAAAATCTTGTCCATTCCAAATAAAAGTTAGACAATTTGAGTGGTTCCGGCCACACCAGCCCTCAGATTGAGGTGGGGTTGATTCTTACACATCACATATGACCCATGGATGTTTTTCCTAAATTTTCAATAAAATCCAAATTCCTTTGGTCAGTGTTTCGTATTTCAGTTGTTGTATTCACTTAAAATGATGTCCTTTTGAAACAAAAGAGAGACACTTTGAGTGGTTTCGGCCACACCGCGCCTCTAATTGAGGTGGGGTTGACTTTTACATATCAAAAATTACCCATGGATCGTTTTCCTAATGTATCAACACAATCCGAAAGTGTTTGGTCGGTTTTCTGTATGCCAGTTGTTTTTACTTAAAAGAGTATCCATTTTAAACAAAATAAAGACACTTTGAGTGGTACCGGTCACACTGTGGATCAGATTGTAGAGGGGTTGACTCATACATGCCACAAATGACCCATTGATCCTTTTCCTAAAGTATCAAAAGAATATGAATGAATTTGGTCGGTGTTCCGTATGCCAGTTGTTATTTTCACTTAAAATGGTGTCCATTTCATAGAAAAGTGAGACACTTTGAGTGGTGTCGGCCACACCGCACCTCAGATTGACCACATTGTGACCACAAAGTGACTGCAGCATGACCGTGTCATGACTGTGGCATGTTGGCCCAGTCTAGCAATATCCGCGGGGTAGTATCTTCTGGCCAGGAGAGAAGGGAGTGGGAGGAAGCATGGAAACATTTCAGTTCTCGCCTCCCTCCCCACTAACTATGGGTGGGTAATGTATCTAAAAATCTATCAAGGAATGATAAATCTGATTCCAACAAGAATGAAAAGTACCGCGGGGTGTCATCTTAGAGCAGAGAAAAATCACAGAATTACCGCTGTGTGACCGTTGCGTGACCGTGACCAGTTGGCCCGGTCCAGCGACATCTGTAGGTCAGCATCTTCTGGATGGAATTGAAGGGAGCGTAGAAAAATTCTGGCCATCGCCTCCCTCCCCATTATCTATGGATGGGTAATGTATCTAAAACTTTACCTAGGTATGATACATCAATTTCTGACAGGACTGTGAACCACCACGAGGTGTCGTTCTAGAGCAGGGCCAAATCACGACATAACCGTGGTGTGACTGCGACGTGATAACGGCGTGTTGGCCTGGTCCAGCAACATCTGCATGGCAGCATCTTCAAACCAGGATTCCAAATAAATCCTATGTAGTTGTCCTTCACAATATATAAACTGATCTTCTGTTATAAAAACAGAATCGTGATTCTGGATTGTGGTATGATAAATATATATATTTTATATTCGTTGTTTTTTAAAGTGGTACTAGGTAGTTGAAACTATTGATTGAGAGTAAAATTATATAGGTGTATTACTTATCAATGGATTCTTCATTTTGTGGAACTATAATAATAGATCTTCAGTCGCCTTGTGAACAATATTATTTTAATATGTTTTAACATCTCAGGATGAATCAAAAATATTATGGGAGAATTCATATATGTAAAAAATTAGATGTGCATCGAGGCTAGGAAAACACCCCAAATCATGTTAAGATGATGCTTATGGTGGGGACCACCATAAGCCTGATAGGTGTTAAACAATGAAACCATCAATGTTTTTAGATATATAGGCTGGGGTAAACACCAAAAGGGGTGTCGAAGAGGCCAAAAAATCACCCGAAACGAGTTTCTCCATAAGATAAGGTCACAAAAGACAATGTAGAACAAATAAACTATTTAATATGATATAACAAGGTATCATCAGAATTTTTTAGTGAGTGGCACAATGAGTGAACTTCTAAAGGGAAATGAAATGAATGACAAGATTCATACACTGTAAACTATCACTATGAGTTTTCGCAGACAACGCACCTCCATTGGAGGGATTTTATAATAAAAAAAGACTTTATTTATCAAATGAAACAATTATATTAAAGAAAAATTATTCAATATATGCAATTCAATATAATTAAGAAGAATTAAGAATGAAGCTAAATTCAATTTAAAGCATTCATAAATTAAAGAGACTGCGAGTATGTGCAAGGGGATCCTTGCACATTTGTTTATATGCATATATCAGTCTCCACTCACCTGTGTATGCATTTATATATATGTGTGGGCACACCTAGCCCCATACGTGCATAATCACTTCCATGGGTGACTATACATTTGATGGGGGAGCCCAATTATATATACTTACTTGCCTATGCACATGCAGGCGAGTCGCCCTTGACTTGGCGACTCAAAACCAATGAGAAGGGATCAAAGTACTAAACAACGGATATTAAGAACCATAAAACACATGATGGATGCTACAAAACCAGTGAGAAACCAACCAATGGAATTAATGCCTTACCTATATTGGTAGAAGAGAACCAAATCCACCCGAATCAACATGAAATGATCCAACACCCTACCGAAAACATAATTTGGAGTAAAAAACACTAAAGACCCAAATACATGAGGTGTGAGACTAGTAGTAACCATATAATCTTACCTCAGATCAAAGCCAGTGGACTAAATCAATCTGAACTCTTTCTAGCACCCTTCTTAGAATATAACTACCCTCTGTCCATAGAATGTTGTCAATGATCTATGTGACCAATGCGAAAAAATAAAAATAAAAACTAAACTAAAACATACATGTATCCTGTGATTGTACCTATCACAGCCGAAAATATAAGTACCACAGTTCCCCATTGGTCAAATCATGTTCCTGTAAGAAATGGGGAAACAAATCAATGTTTCAAAATGACACTATCAGATAGTACATTCTTATAAATTAAAAAATTTCTCTTCCTATTAATGGTATATAATCAATTTCTCCAGAGTTTCAACATAGTTTGGTTTTGTTCGATACAAGATATGGGGTGTTATTATTCTTGGTTTTTATGTTTACACTTGAGATATTTATTTAAAAAAGATTCATGTATTTGGAATTTTATTTATTGTTTAGTTCATAGCATGTTTCTATGGGGCCTATCCACATTGATAATTCTTGTAATGTAGGGTTTAGTTGAAATTTATACACTTAATGTGATTGATTTCACTAATGATGAAGATTTAGATCAAGTAAAATATTCCTAAGAGGATTGGTCCTTGTAGTGATAGGTGTGGAAATTGTACATGTAGCATTTGATGAGGACATACATATGAGGATGGATGGGAATATTGGTAGGTTCTTAGAGTGGGATGGTCCCTCGGTGTATATAAAATGTATTATGAATGGGTTTACTACATTTAATAATTCCAGAGTTCAACTAATGAGAAGAATGATGAGATAATAGTGTTGGTATTGGGTATTTTCAGACAGATTGGCATTATAATGCCAAGATCCTTAGTGTGATTTAGCATAGGATAGAACCTGGTTAGTGGGGCTGGGTTATAATACATCATTTTGATGTGGTTATTGACCGTATTATTGAAAATAAAATGTATATGGGTTCGACATGCTGTGATTTTGTGACTACAACAATCATAAGGTGAATAAAACTCTTTGTCTAGTTGGATGATGATATGTGCATCGAGGAATTGGATAATCCTCGAGATATGAGTCTAGAATATGGGACTGAGAGGATAGACTTGGATATTTTTATTAGGATTGGGGGAGTGGCCAACCCATGTGTGGATGATATGATGTATGGAGACACTTGGAGACACATGGGTTTATTTATGCTATCTCATGGAGACACTTGGGTTTTTTTCATGACTCCAACATACTTCAGAAATGTTCCCACATAATGTTTTAGAAAAACAATTTCATCTGATGGAGGACCCATGGATCCTCTATCTTCTAATGTTTCCTCACACTCACACCTCATGGTATTATAGTTTACAAGCAATCTACGTCCACTAGTCAGGATATAATCACTAACCTACATCGGTAGAAATAACTAAAATATCTATGTGGACAATGCTATAAAGAAAATAAAATAAAAACTAAACAAAAACATACATGTATCCTGTGACTATACATCTCACTGCCTAATATATAAGAGCCACACCACCCCATGGGTCAAATCAAGTTCCTACAAACAAGGGGGAAATAGTTTCATTTAATAATCTCTTCATTTTTCATTATGTTATTTATATTGAATATTGTTAGAAACACCATACTAGTACACTTAGCCATTGAATATGGACCTACGAAAAATTAGTTGAGTTGAATATTGTGCACATAACCCTCTTATGCTCCATCCTATGTCATGTGAGTAGTCATGCATCTGTAAGATGGTGATTCCCCTTATGTAAACATATAACCATGTAGTTTATATGGGTACCCAATGGAATCTCAAACAACATGTGAGATACAATTCATGTAGGTGACCAATGAAAGGTTTATAACTCTCCAGTCTATTTATATAACATTTTAATATAATGATATGATAAATTAAAGTGACAAATAAAAAATTTAAAAGGGTTTTCTATGGTTTTAGAGAAAAAATCCCTTCATCTTCGATGGAGGGTTAAAGATTTAATTAATTAAATGGATTCGAATGAATAAATTATAGGGTAAATCAAAACATAAAAAAATATACACATCAAAATAAAAACTAAAAACTGAAATATTAGATCATTTTTAATAAAAATAAGGTACAACATAAGAAAATAGCTAATTTGGGATGGGTTGGATGGAGATTTAGTAGGAGATTCGGCAACTTGGATTGGATGGAGGAAGAGGAAGCTGAAGGAGCTCCTTCATCCCTGAGAGAGTGGGAGAATTTGGTGGAAGTGCTCTGGTTTTGGGTTCTATATTGTAAATGGGGGAGATGAGGGGCTACTGTTAATTTGGGGAATCATTTACCAATGGTTTTTAAAAATCATTGTTAAAAATTTTCGGGCCACACTTATACCAAAGGTTCCTTAGAACCATTTGTAAAAGGTTCCATAAGACATCCTTTTACTAATGGTTCTATTTAAACTATTGGTAAAGTTTTCATAGGAGGTGATTTACCAACAGTTTTAGGAAAAAAATTGGTAAAAAAAAATTTCCAACAGTTTTATCAAACCATTAGTATTGAAGTGTAGGAAAAAACCCACATTCCAGTAGTGTTTGGACATAAAAAATTTGGAAAACACTGGAAAATGGCACCCCCTTTTATGTGATCTTTTTTACAATCCATCAAGATCTCCCATTCCTTTTTCATGGTTCATTGTCAGCATAGATTTTCAACATCATCTCTGGAACTCGACAATTCACCATGTAAACTTACATTGTCAACAAACACAACCAACCCAAAAATGATGCAATGTTACCTTGAGGGAATTTTTTCCCAAAAAATAAACTTTTTAAAACATCTATAATACATAGTCATTGACCACCTCTTTATCTCCCTTAAATTTCAATATATCTCTCCCATATTCTTTAATTTTTAAAAAACATGAAACTCTATTAATCAACATTATTAATAATTCATTCATAGTGTAATATTGTAAAGACATATATTTCATAGTGTAGTAACATATTCTTCATGTGTAGAAAATATCACACTAGTACATAGAATCTTCATTAAGATGTGTTTGATTTTATTTTTATATAACACCTATTTTACATCAAACCAATACATTGTTTCCTTATTATGCATTGGAGAACCTTCCTATTATCAAACCCATCATGTATCATGAATCTATCTTTGAGATTTTTAATCTTTGAATAATAGTGTAGAATTATATGTTCTATTTTTTTAATCGAATTATTTTTAAAAAATATTCTAAAACCCCATGTTATTCTTCCACATGTTCATGTTTTTATTGAAGTATCATTTATAATATTTTGGTTAATTTGAAAGAGTTCAAATGGAAAAAATATCTAAGATAGCTATTATTTGAGAAAATGTTATTCTAAATAATATTTTAATATTCCAAATTTTATATTAAACATTATAAAAATCTTTAGTATTTTATTCTGACACGAGAGCTAAAACGACATGATAATCTCCCATAACAACCCTTAAGTATGAAAAAACACACATCAAAATGAGTTAATAGTACAAAACAATGAATCATATATTGAATGAATTATATGAAGAGTTTAATGCTATATAGCTCAGAAATCATATAATTATTCATACATAACCTTCAAAAATAAAAATTCATTCATCCCTATGAAATCTTGCTAAATCTGTGCTTCAAAAAACATCTTAAAACACTCAAAATCAAATCCAAAAACTAAAAAACATAAATACAAGAATCATTTTCACTTAAAATGTAACCAAATAATAAATATGTGATGGTAATAAATAAAACACCTGCGTCACATGGGTTCAACATTCCCTGAATTTGGATTTTATATTAATACAATGTATGCCTTTTTAAAACATATATACCCCCATAACCACTCAATATAAAGAGAGATGACCTATTTTCCCCTTATTTTTAATAAAAATATACTATTTATATGAAGTAATGGTATAAACATAATCATGGAAATAAACCATTAATTAATTAACATTAATTCGTTGTTATGAAGATTAGTGTCGCTGATATGGTTGATTAATTTAGACATTAAAGTTATCTAGAAATTATCCTATCATATGAATCCAAAATAAAAAATTAATTCTTTATGGTTATTCAAGGAAGTCCATCATAAAACATCATACAGTCATATAAAGAAACATCAAAACATTCAAATAGAAGTAGGGTTTTCTGCAAACATGTTACATATAATTTTTGGTATTAATTAAAACAAAATTAAATGAAGACAGTAAACATAGAAACATATCTTACATTTAATTGGTAATGGGATCCACTCTAATTTATATCCCTAATATCTCAAAAGACATAGTTGTAAAGGGATCAGAACACACTCATGTTATATAACCTATTTTGTTACATATCCTATTTTTTATGATTATTAGTATGATAGATCATTTATGGAACAAATTCCAACTTTAATTTTCCTTCATCCACCTTTTAAATTACTTTATATGAATGTGTTTTGATCTAGAATGTTGTAGTACATTTTTGGCAATATTTTTATCACATTCATTGTCATGACCAATGATTAGAGCATATGAAAGAACAATATGAATGTCCTCATGTTTGGTTTTAATCCATTTAATTTTTGAAATTTCTAGTGATATATACATAAATTCAACATTAGTGGAATCCAATGTGACTGATGATTTATTCATTGAACTCCATTATAAACATCATGAACCTATAACGAATTTTCTATAAGAGGTGAATTTCATATCATCATCACGACCATCCAATTCAGTATCTATAAAGACCATTATATCACAAACACATTTTTTATAAAAAATGATGACATAATTGGTAGTATTTGAGACATATCAAAAACTTCTCCTCACTGTATGGAGTTGTGAATCTGTTTTCTTAGATTAATAGCTTGTAGAATATTCCACATCAATGATAATGTATTTCCTTGAGGAATTGAAGTATAAATGACTACCATTCAATTATTTGAATTATTTTTCATGGGAAACATTTTTTTTATTTATATTTACTCTATATTATTCCAACATGATTTAGTATATATAGTCATCTATATTCATCCATTTGTATAATTTTATATATCTATTAATCATATTTTTCTTAAGGGATGAGAATGAGGACAGAACTATGGGTAATTTTCAAAACCATAATAATTTCATTTCACTAAGAAATCACATATCAAATTATTTCTTATTTCTTGAGGACAATTCATTGAACAATTTATTATAATTAGAATGAAATATAATATCATAAACATATAGAAAAATGAGTAATGTGTTGTTGGTATTATTTACAAATAGTTTTCACTCCACCCATACTTTCCTAAATTTTATGATTTTAAGGTACTCATAAAATGTTAAATACCATGATATTTGGGCATGTTTTAACCCATAAATATCCCTCTTTAATTTTTAAACTATTCTACCATCTTCATCAAGAAAAAACTCACCAGGTTTTCCCTATATTCATTGTAATTTACCTAATCATTTTCTAATGAATAATTTACATCTATTTGAAATAGCTTGAAATTTCATTCAACAATAATGGAACGGAAAATTATGATGTCTTAATGAATGTATATAAGTTAAAACGATTCATCAAATTCAATTTCTTAAATTTGTGAGTATATTTTTTATACATATCAGGATTTATTTCTTAAAAACTCATCTTTCTCATTTGAGTTATTCCAAAATACAATTTTGTTCCATTATTTTTTTTCATTAGGCCTATAAATAAAATACCATATATCATTCTTTTCTATTGAATTCCATTATTTGTTCATGGATTCTACACATTCCATTTGTTTGGAAGCATCATCACAATGGTAGGGTTTATTTTTTTAAAATAGACTTTTGTGATATGTTGATTTATGTTTTAGTCATGTTTTAAGTAGTTGGTTATGACCCCCAATGAAATTCAAATAGTCAACATGATTCCTCAATTTATTATTTGTTTTTGTGAACTTAATATCATTATTACTATCACTATAGTAAATAGAATAAACATCTCCATCAAAAAACAATGTATTTATATTATTTTCTTTTACAAATTAATAATTTAAAATATTATCCATACTATTAACCATGAATGAATTTTTGATATCCTATTTATTATCTATTACTATCACATCATAAAATTTCACTATATTGTTATGTTTTTTTTATCTTTTATAAGATCCCTCATTTAGTGCATATGAAAAAAAATATTCCATATTCACACTTCTCATCAAAATTTCCACAACGTATTACTTTATTTTTAATAAAACATGGACTTCAAAAACAACTCTATTATATTTGACTATATTATCCTTTTATAATATTTCATAAGGAGTCAAATCTAATATTTTCATAAAATAATTTTTTGAATAATTCCTATAGTGGTGAAAACATTCAAGTAGAAATATATAATTTTTTATTCCCACTTAGTATGCCTTTGTCCATAAAAACAAGGATAATGTTATTAATTAATATAATTTTATTATGTTTAATAGTTCAGGGTAATCTAAAATCATATCCTATTACATTTTTATGATGATATTTTGATAAATATTTGTTATAATACTCACTCTGATTTTTGAATATTACCGTCTTCAAAGAAAGACCAATATTCTTTTCTAGAAGCCTCATCAAACATTTAAACATGATCAATACTTGATATTTGTGATGTATAAAAAAATGAATAAAATTATATATAATTCAATAATGAATTTCATGGAATACATATATCCACTTCTTTAGTACTTTGTCACAAGTCCATAAACATTTGAGTGAATTTTCTCCAATGGTCTTTTAGTTTGGATCCCAACTCCCTCTTGAATTTTAATGGCTATCATTAATTTATGACATGTTTTTTAAATAGTGATAGTATTTTCATTAAAAAATGGATTATTTCATAGAGCCTCACAATTAATCAATTTATTTTTTACTTTTATACTATATTACCAACTATATAATGTAATAAGATTTCCTGATCTTTTATACTCATGTAACATTCGGTTTTGGTTTCTCTATCCTGAAATAAGTTACCATGGATTATCTACCATCTTATTAACACAAATAGTTATTCTATTATCATCATCAAATAACCATTATTTTAAAAAACATCTTCAATTTCATTAACACAATGTTATCATACAAATAATAAAATATGATTCTACCCCTAAAAATTCGATCATTACAAAAATTTATTTTATTTCCCCCAATTGTACTTAATAAAAATCCTTTTTTAATTATCTATCATTGAAAAACTATATAACTCCAATGAACCATGCATATCATACATGGTAATTAAATATATTTTTAGGAATACCTACTACATGAAATAAATAGACTCCCAAAGACCATATTTGTTTAGTGTCTTTGGAAATCCGAACATCATCTTCTCACATGGTGAAAACATTTCAACATTCCTCATAAAGATATTCCGAATTTTTTCATACCTAAAAAAATTCATCATATCCTAGGGAAAAGAAAACAGTAAACGGGTGAACTCAACTGGCCAGTATGTGTAATCATGGAGAACATAGAAAAAACCATAAATATTATAATGTAAAAACATGAATATAATGTTTAAACATCAAAATCATGAGTCATGAAATAAATCATGTAAGTGTGTAAGGAATAAATCATAAAGGGACATTAACCTTGATATAATAACATTATAATAAAATATGTAACTGTTTCAAAATAATAATCACATAATATTATTTCTACAGTTTCCAAGGAATTTCTACCAAGACCATCATAGTGGACAAAGTCCCTTACTAAACTGAGTTTACTTTCTGTTCCAGCCAAGTATTACTTTATTGAATTTACTTATCGTTATAGTCTTGTCTATATAATATGATATAAATATTCACCTAATACATTGGATGGAGATCTATGTCCCATCCTTCTCATAATGAAATCATTCCTACACATTCCACAAAAACAAAAATCATTCATCAAAGCATAACTAATGAAAAAAAAATTAGATTCACAAACATCATTTCATCATAACATTATCCATATAAGATACATAGACAAAATAAAAATAATTACATTATAAAAAAATCTAATAAAATTAAAAAATATGGGTAAATCCATTACCCTATGTCATTCTATGGGGAAAATATTTCTGATAAAATAGTTTACCTAAATTCATGAGGAAAATATCCTTTCTTCTACAAAAATGTTTTATTTTCTAAAAATGTCATGAAATTTTAAATTAATGGAATTTAATTGAAAATAAACATAAGATATTTTAAATTAGGAATAATTTAAATAATGTTTTATTAATGTGTAAAAATCCATTCATGCCATATAATTTAAAAAACTTTCTCCTCGTACTTTTGCGGAAGAGTCAAAAAGTACCTCGTATCGCAAACAAAATAATGATTTCTTCCATACCATATAGGCAAAGTAAAAAATTCATAAAAAATAATTTAAACATACATAGAAGAATAATAAAAATTTTATGAAAAAATTATTAAAAAACATAGAAATGGATGACAAATATATCCATAGTAAATACATATGTATAAATAATCTCAAATAAAATTGAGATTGCAAAATTATCCCTTAACATAGGTCGGATACTCTCTATACGAGTCAAAAACTCATGTATAATGCTTTTAAGAATATTATTAACTTATATAAAATTAAGTATAATATTTATGATATCATATATGATTCTTTTATAAGTTTATATTACCTGTTTATTAATAATTCCACGTTAATGCAACATTTCAGGTAATATCGCATTGTTTACCATACGTGTTTTGACTTGTTATTCTTGATCATATTACATAGATCATTATTTAATTACTTATGGAATTTATAATATTATTTATATATAATATATATTCCTAATATAAATATATATAATATATAGATATATAAAATGGAAAACACCGTTCATGGAGACGGTAGGTCGTACAAACGCATAAACGTTGTTTCATTTTTCTTATCGTATTGAATGGAAGTATGTGAATGAAATATTTGTACATAAACACACACACATATATATATCATTACATTAGACTTATTATGACATATATTTCATAATTATTAATATTATATATATATATATATATTAATCACTCTTGGATGGTTAAAGCGGAGAATAAATCTCATCGCGTCATGGAGACGGTAGGACGTATATACGCACGAGTGATGGTATCATCCCCTTGATGGTTAAATTATATATATAGAAATATAGTTTATTAATTATAATTAAAAAATTTCATGTTATATTCATTATTTAAATATGTTATAATCATAATTATATGCATCATAATAATTTATTTTTTGGAATAACAAATTACCCCAAAGCGAGGAGACTATATGTTGTATGTACGGATCTATGGTGATATTGTTTATTTTAGGAAAGATAAAAGAAGGTATAAGGTTGTTCTATAATCATAATAACATCATATAATGTATAATATAATGTATTTATTACATTAGTATGGGATCAACATAGAAAGAGGAACTAGAAAAAGAAAAGTACTTTGAAAGAAGTGATTAAATGATTACCACTTCTTGAGGTGTTTGTTTTGAACAAAAGGTCTCCATAGGATGGATTTATGAACAATTTTAGACCTCCATGAGTAATTTATTGTGGTTGGGATGATAAATGTGCAGGTTTTGGCAGAACAAAAATATTTTAGTGGTGTGAGTTAATGATAAAGGGAGGTGTATTTTTAAAAGATAGGTGAGGGGCACTTTAAGAAAATATTGAAATATTAATTTATTAATAAAATAATTTAAGTTTATAATAACAATAAATTGAATTATTTCGAGTATAAGATTATTATGTGCCTATATACGCTAAAAAATGTGTTTTAGACATTTTACGTCACAAAAGTAACATTATCTTTTATATTTAAACCTTTTTAAAATAAGTTAACTCTTACCATTTACTCATTTATTTTAATACTACATGGTTAATATCGTTACTATAAAATTCTAATAGAAAAAAAAGTTGATCATTAATGAAATTATTATCACTATTCAAGTTATTTTTATAATATTTAGATTTGTTGGATTTATATATCATTTAATAAATAGTATTTGTTTTAAAAACACATTTATGTCAATTTTGACACTATTTAGTAATTGATTTTCTTAAAAGTCATATAAAATTTAATAATTAGAAAAAAAATAATTAAATCATACATAATATGTGAATTTTATCAATAAAATTCATGTATGTAATAAAAAGCTTCAAATAAATTTATTTTAATATTTATAATCTCATTTATTTATATCATTCATTAATAAGTTAATCACTACATCATCATTGTGTCCTAAATAAATGGATTTATTTGGTGTATAACTATTTTAAATAAAATACCTTGATGTATTAAATATTTTTATCTTTTGAATTACTATTTATAGTCTAATTTATCTTATGTATAACCCCATATTAAAATTGTTTTATGGAGAAGATACATGTTTATGTCATATTTATTTTTACATTAAATTAATTCTTTTAAAATGTCATATTTACATCCAAGTGGTTCCATGGGGTCCTAAAATATATCCATGGATGCCCATGTTCAGAAATATCTCATCCAATAGGATTAAAACATGTGTTAGGGTTGTTTAATAATATTATTAGATTATTTATAACCCTTATTTAGCAGATTTACCCTTTTACCATGATAAATAAAATTATTAATGAAGTTACTATTCATAATGTCCATAAATAAATGGTAACTATAAACTCAATTTAAACATTTTGATTCCAAATATGGATTCCATTTTTACAAATTCAAAACATAGAATTTTCATTAATTAATTTAAAATTAATTCCCATTATCGAAACCAAGAATTGGGTTTTTAAAAAGTAATATGTATTTTAAGATTAACACGTGTTTATATCCAATTTAGAATTAAATTTGCTTAAAATGACCAAAATTAGATTAAATAATAAAACTATAATATAATTAAACTTTAAAAACAATTAAAAATATAACCCTACTATATAAATAAATTAGATGAAAGGGTAGCATTGAATTAAAAGGCTGTATTTTTCACTATTCATTAAAATATGAATTTTATCAGAAAAATAAAAACAATTCAACCAAAGTAAATTTTTATATCCCAATTATAAAGAAGAATTTTATTCTATCAAATATGACTTATAAAATTGTAAAAAACTATATTTAAAATGGGTTCTCCCTAAAAAGGTGGTGAAACTACATTTAAAAAAAATACTTCTTTTATCTGAAAATAGATTTTTTCGCATATCATTTTCGTGAAAATGTATATAATGAATGAAAATGTATATATAAAATTAAAAAAAATCAATAATATAAATAATGACTATTTTATATCCTATTAAATAATAATATATTAATAATATATCGTTTTTAGTGAAATTCAGTATCCTGTACAACACAATCTACTGAAGAAGGTCACTCTTGTGTGTAATGCTAGCCAAGTCAGTGTTTCATGTATTGAAATATAATACAAGTGTAGAATACAATAGAAGACATCAAAAAAAATATCCCCAAAATTCTGGTGGTGTTACATTCTACCCCTCTTAAAATGAATTTTCCCTCAAAATTCGTCGGGGTTATAAATGGATTACAACATGAAAGTTTCGTTCATAGAATCCCACATTGTAAAAAATAAATACTAAAAGTTAATTTTAAAAATTAAGGTTCGAAAATTAATAGTTACCCAAATTAACACGTCACTGGGTTTCCACGTACGAGAACATAAGTGATAATTGAAAACATAGATATGGAAGAGAAATCTAACCATCATGTTCAGATGGATAATGATAGAGAATAAGGTATGGGAAATGTTAACTACCAGAAATCTATAACTCTATGGTGATTTAAGGGACTATATGATTCATCAAATAATAGGGTACTAGGATAACATTTTTTTCAAGATCCTTTCCCTAAAGATTAAGTGTTTTTCGAATGAGAATAAAAAATTACATGATTTTGGCACAATCTCACCATTGTTCGTTCCTTATATAATTTCCACTTGATCTAATATTTAAAGAAATGATGTTTAATTTTGTTATAAATTGATTGTTAGCAGATCATACGATAGATTGATAGTTTATTCTATCTGTCTCAAAAAAAAGGTTGAACAAATTATCAAATATGCATAAGTCTAGCTATTGTGAGATAATAAATTAATCTAAGAAACATCAATCAGAATATAAATTATACTATACTTAAATGGATAACATTAAAATCCTCGAAAAAAATTAAAATAAAATACCTTAAAAGGATGTGAACTAAATCTACTAAACATTTTTCTGCCATATCTCATTTGGTAGTTATTTTTTGTCACATTCCAAACATTTGAATGACTTAATCATTTATTCTCTTTAAACATTACCATAAAACCATAGTGAAAACATGTATTCTATCAAAATTTACTCTTTACAAATATTCTATATACTCAAACCATGGAATTTCGTTTCCCTTGTATTAATCATGAGGTCATTAATACTACCAAGCATCTAATTATCTCCTTCTCCCTTCATTATTCATATTTCATGTGCTTTCCCAAAATATTTCAATCACTTTTCATGGTTACTGGTACCATATACATTTGGAAAAAAACAATGGACTAATACATAGGTATTCCAATATTGCATAATACTATAAAATAGATTCAACAACATTATTTTGTAATCCCATCACATAAACAATTAATCATTCCACCACTTTGTGGGCATACTCAACATCACCAGTAGTTATCGCATGTGATTTTCTATTTTATTGTTCTTTAAAATATTTTTGGCATCATTAATCAACCATATCCCTTGGAATAGGTAATTGGTTAGCATAATACCACATTTCCTTGCACTTGTAACCCAGATTTGTGGGTGGTTCAATCTTTTAAGATTTTTGTTTATTCCTATTACATCGATAGTAAAATTCCCAGTGAACTTATTTTACACACTTAACACATTCTCTAGTTCCTATAAGACAATACCCAAAATTGTTCATTCTACACATTGAGCATAAGGAAACATTTATATTATTTTCACTATTGTTTTGTGATTTTCCCATGAAATCCATCTTTCATTTCTTATCAAAACCATGAGATAGATGTGTAACACTGTCTTCCAATTATACCTTGATAGCACAACAGACAATCTTTTCATAGATACTAATGTATCTTATAGATAATTCCCATAGATGACTTGGTTTTAAGCCAATGAAAAATTGATGAACATTACATTCAGGTTGGATGATAAAGCCTGAATAAGACCTTGAAATTCTTGAAAAATTTACCTCATTTGTAAAAAAAGATTCATCATCCATTTGATTATGCTCAAGGAACTCATTTCGCTTCTTTTTTTGAATATTAGAAGGGAAGTACTAATGGAAATATAATTTCATGAAATCATCCCATTCCATGGATTCAATTTCATTATACTTCATTGTATTATTAATTATAGTCCACCACTGGTCTGGTTCGCCTTCTAAAATACAAATAGACAAAATGACTTTTTCATGTTTTGAAAAGAAAAGTATGGAAAATATATTTTCAAAGGTACTAATACATTTTTAGTAAAAAGAGGATTAGCAGACCCATTGAAAGAAGGTGGACATTGCCTCATGAAGGAATCAACAGAATATTGTTCCCTTATATGCTTATCTGGAAGTCCAGAATGATTCATATCATGTGTATGTATAGAAATAAGATTTTTCGTTCTATCTCTCATAAAATTTTGTTTTTTATGTGTACAATCATTGCATTTCACAATGCATTGATCATTAACACGGTTCCTTCGGGATCCAACCATCGTCTAAAACCAAAAAAATAATATTGTGAGAGGAAAAAATCATACTAGGAAAACAACATAATCAAGGGGGGTACATTAAATATCTAACATCATAGGTTTAATCCATTGTCATTCATGATCATTACCATAATTATAGGACTATAACATATTGATAGACTTACACTTAGGGAATTCCCTATAAATACATTCGAAATATCTATAGGGATCTCACTATAGTTTTCACATCCTATTTTCGAAAGGATGACTAAACCTTCACTCGGATACCAACTCTAAAGACCCAATATTTCCATATATGGGAATTACATTTATTTTGTAGAGTACTTAATACATGCCACAAATAGAATCCACAAGCCCATTTTATTTTAGTTTCTTTGGAAACTCAAAATATCATCTTCTAACATGGGGAATGATCATTAATGTCTCCCATAAATATCATCCCCTTTTTTGTTTTTGTAACTAAATCTTTTATTTATAACTGGGGGACAAGAAAACATAAAATGGATGAGCTCAAATTCTTAGTAAGGGTAAATGTGGACAACATAAAACAATCCAAAAACATTTGAATGTAAAAACATGAATATAAAGATTAAACATTTAAATCAAGAGTCAAGAAATAAATAATGGTAGTACATAAGTCATAGTTAAAAAAGGGAAATTAACCATTATAGAATTTCATTGGAATAAAACATGTAATTGAGGAAAACCTGTAAGAACATAATATGATTTCCATAGTACTCTAGAAATATCTACCTAGACCGTCATAGTGGACAAAGTCCATTACTAAACCAAGATTACTTGTCATTCTAGATATATATTACTTAACTAGATTTACTTTTTGTTCCAGTTATTTCTATCTCATGAGATATAAATTGTTACCCAATGAATTGGCAGGAGATATAGGTCCCACCCATCCTATAATGAAATAATTATTTCATGATCCACAAAAAAATAAATCCTTCATCATAGCATAACCCATGAAATAAAATTATGTTCTTAAACATCATTTTATAATAATATAATACATATAAGATAAAGGGATATCATAAAAATAATACCATCATAAAAAAATAAAATCAATGTGATAATAAGGATTGATACATAACCATATGTCATCTAATATGTAAAATAATTTCGATAAAACACTTGAACATAATTCTTGAGAAAAATATCATTTCTTCTTTAAAAACGTGTTCTATTATCAAATTGTCGTGCAACATTAGAAGACATGAATTTAATTTGAAATAAAATTTACATATTATAAAGGATTCTTCGTGGAAATAATTAATTATTAAATCATAATAATATGTTCATTAAATATATTATAAAAAAACATTCTCCTCGTAGTTTTGCTAAAGAGTCAAAAAGTACCTCATATGATAAACAAATGAAAGCTTCCTTCCATAACATTTAATAAAATAAAAAAATGGAAAAAAAATTATTTTAAACATAAATATATAATAATAAACATTTTATGATAACATTATTAGAAAACATGGACAAGGATTATAAATATATCCCTCGTAAATACTTACAAAGAAACCATCTCGAATAAAAATGAGATTTCAAAATTATCCCATACCTTAGGTTCGATATTCTCCGTACGTGTCCAATAATCCTATATAACGTTTTTAAACATATTATTAACATATATTAGAATCATAATAATATTTATTATGTCATATATGAATCTTTTAGGACATTATATTACTCATTTATTAAAAATTAAATGTTAATGCAACATTTCGGGTAAAATCACTTTGTTTATCATACCTGTTTGGATTGGTTATTCTTGATCATATTACATAGACAATGATTTACATACTTATATAATGTATATAATTACTTATATATCATATATATTAATGAGATAAATATATATAATATATTTATTCAAAAAATGGAATAAACCGTTCATGGAGATGGTAGGTTATATGTATGCAAGAACGTTGTTTCAGGTTTTTTATCATATTGAATGGATGCAAGTGAATGAAATATATGTATGTACATATATATTTAAATAATAATTACATTAGAATTATAATTTCATATATTTCCTAATTATTAATAATATATATATATATTGTAATAATTGTTTGATGGTTAATTCGGAAAATGAATTACATCGCGTCGTGGAGACAGTACACCGTACATACACATGAGTGACTGTATCAACCCCTTCATGGATAAATGGTTTATAATTGGATTTTATATTAATTATAAATAATAATTATCATGTTATATTCATTATTTAAATCCATTATACTCAACATTATATCCCTCGAAATAATGTTTTTTTTAATAACAAATTACACCACAGTGTGGAGACGATAAACTGTATGTATGCACACATGGTGGCATTGTTAATTGTAGGATGGATAAAATGAGTAATAAGGTTGTACCATAATTATAATTACATATTAATATGTATAATAAAACATATTTATTAATTTATTATTGAATCAATATAGAAAGATTAAGTAGAAGAAGAAAATAACTTTTAAAGAAGGCATAAAACGATAACCTCTTCTTCAGATGTTTCCTTTTGATTTGAACAAACGGTGTCCTTAGGATGGCTATCATCCATTTTTTAGGACTCTATGAATAATTTATAGAGGTAGGGAGGATAAATGGATAGGTTTTGGCCGATCCAAATGGCTTTATGGTGTGATTTATGGAAAAAATGAAGGTTCCATTTTATAAGAGAGTTGAGTGGCACTTTAGGAAAATCTTTAAATATTAATTTATTATTTAAATATTTTCTATTTATAAGGACTATAATTTGATTTATTTAGATGATAAGATATGTAAATGTCTATATACTCTTAACCAATAGGTTTTATACAAGTTTAGGTCCAAAACGTAACCTTGTATTTTAGATTCAACCCTTTGTAGAATAAGTAAACTCTTACCATGTCCTCTTGGGTTTTCATATTACATGGTTAATATCATTACTATAAAATGCCAATAGAACCTAAATTGGATCATTTATTTCAATTTTAGCACCATACATGTTATTTGGATGATTACTATATTTTCATATTTTTAAATAATTTAATAAAACAGCATTTGTTTCAAAAACACATTTATTTCAATTTTGACACTATTTAGTAATTGATTTTTGTTAAAGTCATAAAGAAAGTTATTAATATGAAAAAAGTAATTAACTCATCCCTCATATGTCAATGGAATCCATAAAATTCGTTTATGGCATAAAAAGTCTCAAAATAAATTTATTTTAAAATATATCAACTCGTTCATTTAAATCATTCACTAATAAGGTAATCAATACATCAACATCATTTCATAAATAAAGTTATTTATTTTGGGTCTAAAAATTATAAATAAAATAAACTATTTTAGTAAATATTTTTATATTTCCAATGACTATTTATTGTTTAATTTGTCTCATTTACAACAACATCTTAAATTTTTTATTAACAAGATACATGTTTATGTCATATTTCCTTTTACATTAAATTAATTCACACAAAATGTCATTTTCACATCCATGTGGTTCCATGAGGTTCCAAAATAGACCCATGGAAGCCCATGGTCGAAAATATCTCAACCAATAATATTATGACATTTTTTATGGATTTTTAATTTTATTATATTTTTAATTTCTTCCCTTATTTACATGATTTACCCATTAACCACGGTAAATAAAATAATTAATGAAGTTACTATTCATAATGTCCAAAACTAAAAGGTAACAATTTGAACAATTATAACATTATTTTCAAAATATGGAATCCATTTTTCCAAATTCAAAACAAAAAATATGCAGTAATTAATTTAAAATTAATTTTGTTTTCAAAACAAAAAAGTGGGTTTTTAAGAACTACTAATTACCAAATAATTGACATGTGTTTAAGTCAAGTATAAAAGTAAAATTACTTCGAGTAGAAAAAATATGATTAAATAAAAAAAATATAATCTATTAACACTTTAAAAATAGTTAAAATGAAAATATAACTATGTAAACAAATTAGATGAAATGACAATTTTAAATTAAAATGCAGTATTTTTCACTATTAATTAAAATTTTCAATTTTATCAGAAAAATAACAAAAAATAAAAAAAATTAAATTATCATGTACTTATCCCAAATAATATGTTTAATTTTTCCAAATTTTTCTATTAAATGTGTCAAAATCTATATTTTAAATGGTTGCACCATCAAATGGTGGTAAAACTACATTTTTTGAAAAAAATACATCCTTTATCTGAAAATTGATTTTATTCTCATATCATGTTCTAGAAAATGTGTAAGAGGAATTATAATGTTATATAAAATTCAAAATGTGGTTAAAAATATTTATAACAGAATTTTTATATCCCATTGGATAATAATATTTTAATAATATATTGTAGTTTAGTGAAACTTGGTATCGCGTACAACACAAGCTATCGAGGTAGGCCGTTGTTGAGTGTAATGCAAGACAATTTAGTGTTTTATATAGTGCAATATAATATTGGTATAGCGTACAATACAAGATATAAAAAGACAAAAATAATATACAACATAAAATATCGGGGTGTTACAATAACACCTCCTTTTTATTAAAAAAAATTGTTTTATATTAATTAAATATTTAAACATGTGAGAGGATAAACTGTTGTCCATAATATATGAATTCTCAAATTTTTATTCCATAAATGAAACATTGACCACATTTACCTTTTTTTTAATTTATTTATATTCTATTTTTTGAATTTTTTAAAATATATAATTGATATCATATAAATGTAATTCATTAATTTCATAATTTTCATTCTTGATCACACCATAATCAATCCTCATATAGACACTATATTTTTTTTTCATTTCAATCTTCTCTTAATTAAGTTTGAGTTTATAATTATTTCTCATCTACAATTATTATCTTTCCCTTAATTCATGCTCACTTATTCTCATGGGTCTAGAAATATTATAAATAATAATAATGTTTAATTTGGCCAAGAACACGAAAACACCAACTATAGACTTAAAAAAAGTTTTCGTTGAAAAAAATCCTATAGTTGCATGGGTTATATGAAAAAATCATTTTTTTGGAATTTAATGATTTGATTTAACTAAAGAAATTTTTTATATATATTTTTGACACATTAGGAGAAAATTTTAATTTCTATTGTATTGTCCTCCATCATGATGTTGGTTGGTTTTTCTATTTATTTATTTATTATTATGAAATTAAGATTGTTGTTTTCAAATAGAATTATATGACTATGTGATCTTCTTTGGAGGTGTTGCATGAATTTAACATCCATCCTCATGTAAAATATTTCGTAATTTAAAATAAAATTTATTTTTTCTTCTTGGGACACTCATATTTTTTTTTATTAATTTTTAATTATTTGAATTATTACATGGAGCTTTTATTAGCTGCATCGACAGATTTTTTGTAATTGTGTTTGATATCATATATTTTTTATTGACGTTAATTTTTTTTAACATTAGACTATATATCTCTCTATAATAAATAATAATGGTAAAATTCTTCTATTAATTTAAATTAAGTTATTAAACATTATTCATTTTCAATTATTCAATCTCCTTGAATAGATTTAAAATTTTAATATTTATATAGTTATCATTATAAAAAAAGTTGTTAAAAGAAAAATTTCTATCTCTCAATATTTCATTATCCTTTAAGAACATTTTTATCTCTATTATCATGTATTACACCATGGATGCTAAATTATCATTTTTTAGAAGATGAAAAAATTTAAGTATATATCCCTTTATACATAATTTTCCTTGTTCTAAATATCTAATATATTAGGGAGTGGTTCTCAGCCTATCCTTCCATACTCTTAAAATAATATGAGTAAATATGTCCATCATATATTTTCAAGTTCTTTCAATATTCAAATGAAAATTATTCCTCTATATAGATATATCATTTTAGATAAGCTCCTCTTCTCATTTTATAATTAATGAGAGAACTGTGAAGTTCATCAATATTGTAATAATCAATATCATTATCTTCAAGAGATTAGATATTCACATAAAAATTATATTGTAGAATTATCACTAATTTTATTACCATATTAGATTCTTAAAATTTTAATCCATATATTTTTATGGATCTAATAATCACATCAACGCTATTAAATAATTCATCTTCCTGAATTCATTTATCTTTGAACTATTATGTATAAATTTTATTCTTCTATTCCTGCACCTTAATTTTTTCCTTCATAAATACTATGATGTTCAACACAAATCACATTAGGATTTTAACTTCCCAATATATTATTAGAAACTTTTTAGATAATGAGGATGGATGGGAATTCCATAAATTCCCATTATCCACAATAATTGTCTTATCAAATAAAACCAACTAGAAGTCTATTTTAGAATTTTGAAACATAGAAAAATAGAGTCAATAACACCAATTCCATGTGATTGAAGATAGGGATACATTCCATAAATCCACAAATGAAATTAATTCACATGAAATATTTGAATACCTTTATACTTTAATGTGATTTTTGATCCCAAAAAACATTAAGAGAAAACATCGACTTTGATACCAATTATTAATATCACTTAGTATGTGAGAAAAACGACATGGGGTGAATCAATACAGATAATTTTTACCTCTAAACCAAAACCACCCTACAACATATTCAACATCTTTTCTCGATCTCACCAATGTGTGAAAAAAACATGGTACACAATATATTTATCAATGAGGTTCACCGTTAAGGTGGATGACTGTATATGTAGTTTATGTAAGTTTTTATACAACAAATATATAGTTTCATAATAAAAATGATTATATAGAAAACAAAATTTCCATGAACCTATTATATTCATTAAAACTAACCAAACCCGAATAAGGATCTAGTTTTTACAAATATAAAACAAGTATATATTAATAAAAAAATATTTTGACTGTGTAATTGTTCGTCTGCATGTACTGATAAAATTAATTCTTCTTCCACATCAACACTATATGAATCATATGTTATCTATCTTAATAATATATCATATTTTAATTTTCAGGACTATATGAAAATATTTATCAATTTTTCATCATATTATTTATCATAATTTCACTTCATTCAATTCCTATTAAAACTAGTTATGAATATGTTTATTTAAATCTCAATAAGGATCAATATTTAACAACCACATGAACTCCCTTAATTATCCTAAAAACATTTCCATCGTTAATTTTTTAAAAAATTCATCTTAAATAATCCAAAATGATTTGAAAAATATATATAACATTACATTGAATACCTATATTCCATGAATCTATATTATCCTCTTCATGAACAGTAAATATCTCACAAATGGTGTGGAGTATTCATTGTGATTTGGATGTACATATTTTTCTTGAACAACCAAAAATTCATTACACCAATATAGAATGGAATCCTTCTCCAAAGTATGACCCTAATATGTCAAATTTTATCATGATTCCATTTCAATATATTTAATCATTATATAATGATATAGTTTATTTATTATTATAGATTTTATTTTAAAATTAACTCTTCTAAAACTCTTTGATAATAATTTATTGGCTTGTGGTTACACTTATAAAAAATTATAAAATTTTAGTTAATATTATAATTCCACAACCCCAGAATCCTTGATCCGGTGCATTAATTTAATACATTTGAATGATAAAAAAATAAAATCATTAATTGATAATAAATTCAGAAGACTTGGAAATACTATTTACAAACATAGGAATTACATTACATCATGAAATCAAAAACAACATAGTATATCCTTTGAAAATACACAGAACCCTTAGACTATCCCTTCATGTATGACATAATATTACACTTTCACATCCACGGGAAAAGTGAAACACATGAAAGTGGTGAAATCACATGATCCTCAAACCAGTTGGTGAGGACTCCATAAGTTCATCCACAAGACCCATGTTCGAAACCAAGATGAGGCATTTTTCTAGTTTAATGAAGTAGTACTATACCAGTACTTTAGAATTTCTGTGATTGTACATTAGGAGATACTATAACAGTTATTGTAGTATGTATTGTTCGGTACCGTAGCAATTTAAACTGTTCACCTCCAGTCCCCGGTTTAGACATGGAGTCCTTCGGGCCTTTGGGCCACCTAGGCTATTAGGTCAGTAAGGATTTCGAGCCATATTTAAGGCCTTCGGCCCACCTCAAGGCCTTCAGGCCACATGATCAGTTTAGTTACCCCAGAATGACTATACAAAAATATGTATTCCTATAGGAGGATTCTGATAAAGTGAACTCACTAGAGAAAGACCAAATGGATTTGGAAGAATGAGATGATATGGCTATGCCATCGGGACCAGCCTGTGCTTGCCCGAGAAGCCTATCCAAATTTCCATGTGAAGGTGAATAGCAACCATCACAATGAAAATAATAGGGAGGGGTAGTTCCTTGATGTTATAGTCTGGTTGAATTACCTAAGACTATCAGGTCATGTAACCAATTAAGTCTATGGGCCTCATAATCTTTAAGACTATGAGCCTTATAAGGGTTCCCCTTCATCCCTTTAAATGGGGGATATCAAAAATCAATTAAAATGAAGGTCTTCGGGCCATTAGGGAGAAAGAAAGGTGTGATCTTAGATTCTTAATAAGGGTAAAAAAATATAGAAGTAGCTCTCATAAATAAGAATAAACATTTAAGGAAAGCTATAAAATTAAATGAATATACTTTTAAAGAGGATATTTACCTTATTATGGAAAAAATAGATGAAGTAACACCACAAAAAAGTTTACACGGATATTCTAATAATAGAATAATAATATTTATAATCATTAAAAAATATCATAATAAGAGAATTCTTAATTCCAGACATCATATCCACATTATCAAGGCCTCATTCCAAGATCACACATTTGAGGGTAAGATGTTAGTCAAAACCTAAACTTTTTTGTCTCATAAGAAGTACAGATACATTGTGGGGATTTCATGAATTGGTCCCAAACCATTATAGCTTACATTAAGAGGTCCCCAACCCAAAAATTACTATGTCCAATTCATTCCTCAAGTTAAATGTGTGAAACATATCCAACAGAAACATTCATATTAAAACTAGCATACAAATTGTTAATATATTACCCGTAAACCACAGAATGTATCAATATAGAATATCCATAGTAAAAAAATAAAATAGAAAATTTAATATAGTATAGAATATTTAATCATAATAAACCATCCTCAATTATGAATAATATAAAATATAGTATATTGACATACATGGATATAATATAATAAAATCGCTATATTTGTTCGAGAGAAATATATATTTTTAACATTAAAATAATATAAATGTAACCCAATTATAAAATAAAACATTTATTTTAAAAATACCATTGTATTACTATAACAGAATAATGAAAATTTTAAGGATTCATGATGGTTGCAATATCCACTCACACCATATAAATGAAAACAACATTATATCCTTAATTTTTCGAAAAGGGTCATATTGTAACTTGATTGGAAAATGACATGAATATTGTTTTAAAAACAATTATATAAATTAAAAATTGGTAAAAATGACATTTAATACTATTTATAATATTTGGAAATATATTTTTTTGAATGATGGAAATAAATGATAAATGTGTCCCAGTAGAAACATATATTTAAACAACCTCAGATAATAAAGATATTATAAAATTAACCATTAATTTGTAAATTCCTTTAGTTGATGGGTATTTAATAACAAGTAGAATGGTAAATTTTTTTTATAAAATTATACCAGGACCATATGCATATTTATTATTTCACATATGATCCTCTTTGTTAATTTTGTTAATAATATTTCATTATTACCATTGCTTCTAGTGTTAACTGCTTCGATTTCTTATGCATGTTTTATCATGTAAGTTCTATTTCATATTAATATGATATATTTTATTCAAATTAAAACTAATATGAAGTTTATAAACATTATATTTACTCATCATATTACTTTTATATTCATTCCTGAATTGTTAATTTGGAGATTTATTATCATTGTTCCATGGAGATGGCTGGTCGAACATATGCATGAGAGACGATATCCTTACCTTAATGTAAAATGGTATTGAATTATATGGAGTATTAAATATAAAAAATCATCATAATGTAATATTAATTATTTACATCAATTATAATAATCATTATACCCATATAACATAGGTAGTCTTGAAAAAAATTACACCACGGTGTGGGGACAGTAAGTTGTGTGTACGAATGCGCAATGATATTGATACTAGTATGACGAATAAAATAAATAATATGGTTGTACCATAATAATAATAACAACTAACAGTGTATATAATTATTTTTTCATACTGTATTATTTAAATAACATATGAAGAGGATGTAGAATAACAAAAGAAATTAATTTGAATTGGTAAAATAATTACCCCTTCTTCGAGTATCCCCATTTGATTTGCATGAATTAAATATATAGGAAGGATTTAGGACCAATGTATTCCCAATAGGATTAATTCAGTGAAATTGTAAGGATATTTGGGTAGGATTTTCCTAAGTAAAAGTTTTTTAGAGGTGTAAATAAAAGATAACGAGAGTTCCCTTTTATAATAGAGGATATGTTCACTTTATGAAACTCCAAAACTATTAATTTATTATAAATTGATTTTAGATTATAAATAAATACAAAGTGATTTATTTTGAATATAATATGATAATGGGTATAAATACTCACAAAAAATTAATTTTAGACATGTTTTGATTAAATTTTAAACCTCAACATTTTTATTTGTCTTTAATTTATGAATTTAATTTTAATTGTTGAAATATTATTCTGAATATTAAATGGTTTAAAATACTTAGTTATGTGTACAAATTTTACAAAAATGGGAACTTTATTAAATTTTCTGAATTTTAATTTTGAATTTTTAGTTATTAATGATTTGAATTATTTTTATATAATTTAATAAAATTTTATTTTTATAAAATGTCAATAGTGTCAATTTTGACACTATTCATAACTATAACTATAATTAAAATAAAAATAGAAAAATAAATTTGATCCAAATAATTTAGAAAACTCTTAAAATTTAATAGTATCATTATAAATTCATGTATCATATTAATTATTTCAAATAATATATATTTTAATTGTTTTAAAGCTATATATTTTATATTTTTATTAATAAAATAATTTATGCATCACTATTGTGTCATAAATAATGGTAATTATTTAGTCATAAAAAGTATAAATAAATTAATATTATTTATTTTATTTTTTATCTTTACCTAGACTATTTACAATATATGTAATCTCCTAGTGATCTATATACTAAAACTATTATACTTAAAGAAATGAGTTTGTGGCACTTTTCCAATTTCATTGATTTTAAAAATATCCATGTCATATCCATGGAAAAGTGACCATTAAATATTTCAATTTCTAAACATAGATGATAAGTGTATAATTTAGCCATCCTATAAAATTTCAATATGTGTTATTCTAATTTTGTAATATTATATTTAACACTAATTACCTGATTTTCCCATAACAGCGGTAATAAAAAAAATGACAACACATACTATTCATAATATAAAAAATAATTAAAGATACATATGTACAAAATTTGGTAAAAAATACTCCAAAAATGGAATCCATTTTTCATAAATCTAAAACACATAAGTTTTAGTAATTAATTCTAAATTACTCCTGTTAATGGAACGAGAAAATAAGATTTTTAAAAGTAATAACCCTCAAAATATTAGTATCTGTTTATATATAATTTTAATATGAAAATAATTAAAATTATATAAATTATCATTAATGATAAAGATATAATATAGTTATACTTTTATGCTATTCAAATTTTTAACTTATCACTGTAAATTATTTTAATGAAAAAGCATCTTTTTTAGTATTTTGTTAAAATTCACCAAAACATAAAACATATTAGAAAAATACCAAAACATGAACCCAAGTAAATTTTAATGTCAAAAATTTAATGATGAAATTTATTTTGTAAAATTTAATACATAAAAGTGTCAAATATTAGATTAAAAATGGGTTCTTCATTAAATGGTAGTAAAACTATTTTTTAAAAAAAATGACTTTTAATGTGTATGATTGGATTAATTCTTATCATATTCATAAAAAATGAATTGGATGGATGTAAATTTTTTTAATACTTATATAGTATCTAAATTTAACAATTTTTTTTATATTATTCATAACCACTGTTTTAAATGTCTAGTATTATAGATCATGGTCTGATCATACTCAGTGTTGTGTGAAGCATAAGCTATTGAATTTTTTTGAGAAGACATATCATGGACGATTGGGGTATTACATTCTCTCATCCTCAAAATAACATCATCCTCGAAATTTATAGAATATCACTACATAAAAATATTTGTTTTTGACTTCATCATAATCTCCTCAGGTTCACCTATAACCTCTTCCGTTTTATGGTTTCTCTAAAGAATGTTTACGAGATGAATCTTCTTATTTCTCAACACTTTTCTATAATATCAATAATATTGATAGGCCCTTCATGATATGATAGGCCGGGTTCCGGTTCTATTTCATAATATGTGAGTACATGTGTTGGGTATATCATGTATTTCCTTAACAATGATACATGGAACACATCATCAACATTGGAGAAACATGGAAACATTTCAAAATGATAATTTATAGCTTCAATTTATTCTTGAATTTGAAAATTTTGGATGTAACGGGGAATAAATTTATCCTTCCTACCAAATATTAAAACACCATCCATGGAGACACCATAAATAAAACATAATCTTCCACTAGAAATTCCAAATCCATCCTTCACTTATCTATAGAGTTATTTTTCATACTTTCAGTTATTTTGATATGGGTTTGAATAATTATCACATTTTCGGTTGTTTCATTAACCAGTTCTAGGCCTGTGATTTTTCATTCAGAAAAATCATACTAATAAGTTGGTTAATAAAATCTCTTCCAATATAAAACTTCCTATAGTGCAATATTAATACATTATTGGAATGTATTATTAGTGGAAAATTCTTTTAGAGGTAAATACTGATCCCACATTCCTAGAATGTCATGTGAGAATGATATAAAAAAGTCATAAAAATATTGAATATCCATTTCAAATTGTCCATCAGTTTGAGGGTGGCAGGCAATGCTCAAATGAATCTCAGTGTCTTGGTAGTTCTGAAGACTTATCTAGAAATTTTATGTAATACAAGGCTCACGATCAGAAATAAATGATAGTGGTACACCATTAAGTCTTACAATTTCACTAATATATAGTCTTGTTAAACATTCCTGTGATAAATCATCTCATATAGATATAAAATGTGCTGATTTTGTACGAAGACCTAAAATAACCCAAACTGCATCATTCCTTATATAAGTATTTGGTAGACACATGGAAGAATCCCCCATAATATAATCCCATAACAACATAGGTATATGAAGAGATCAAATTACTCCTATAGGATGTGTTTTCTAGCCTTCACATGTGGACAAATGAATCATCTTGACACATAATCAACAATCTCCCCCTTCATGTCGTCCCACCAAATTTTTTCTTTCAAATCACTATACTTCATAGTGATATCAGGGTGTATAAGGAAATTTATGCTATGAGAATCATCCAATAATTCATTTTTTAGATCAGGTATATTGAGAAAAAAGACACTTCCCAAATTTCAAAATTCATTATTTGAATATGAACTCAATAAATCTCTCATCATTCAAAATTTTCTTTTGAAACTCCTCAGTATCAGTCTACGTACATTTTAAACTTTCTAGTAAAGAAGGTTTGGAAACCATTTGAAAAAGTTGTGATGTTTCACCTTCCATGATAATCCCCATGTCCATATTTACTAAATATATGAACATATGATCCTTGTAAACTTTCATTTTTCTCTAAAATCCACAATGATTTCTTCTCAAATCATCTTCCACCTTATTTTCATTCCCTGTGAGGTAGTGTATTATGAAATCATTATCCTCGAGTAGCTTATTCCATCTCATTTATCACAAGTTGAGTTCTTTCTATGACAAAATATATTTCAAACACATGTTATTAGTATATATCAATCATTATTCTCTGTAGATATAGTGTATTAATATATTTATAGAAAATATTACTAAAGCTAACTCAGTATCATGAGTTGGGTAGTTTTTTCATGAATTTTTAGTTACCTTGATGTGTAATCAAAAACCCTTTAATTCTGCATAAGGACATAACTATTTCCTTTACTAGATGCATCACTATAACTCACAAACCCATAATTTCTAGATGTTAATGTAAAGATAAGATAATTGATTAATATTCTATTCAATTCTTAAAAAAATTCTTCACACACCTTTTTCAAAAATAATTTATCCCATTTTCGTGCGATCCTGGTTTCCAGGTTGGTCAATTGGGAAAAATTGTTAACAAAATGCCAATAATAGCTTCCTGAACTAATAAAATTATGTACCTCGGTTATTATTTTCAGTGCTATCCATTCATGGATTTACTTTATCTTTGAAGTATCAATCGAGATTCCACCCTTCAATTAAATATAACAAATAAAAGAAATTTCTTCAGGCCAGAATTAAGACACGCTAATCATCCCATAGAGTTCATTTCTTTTAAGTGTCTATAAAAATCTGTAAGAGGTTCTCATGGTCTTCAATAATTTTAGAATATATAACGATATCTTTGATAAATACTTAGATAAAATCCTCAAGATAATCCTCAAAGACTTTGTTAATTCTATATATGAAAATTGATGGTGCAATAATCTGTCTGAATGAAATTACCTTAAAATCCTAATGCACATAACATGTTTGGAATTCTATAATTTTAATATCATCCTTTATTTCAGACAATTGATGATATCTATAACAAAGTTCCTTCATACAAAAATATTGAGCTCCATGAAGATGATCAAAAAAATGAACAAAGGGAGGAAAATGGTCCTGTTTCTTTATTTTAATAACATTGATTTCTCTATAGTCATTGTATAATCTCATAGATCCATCTATCTTATTAACAAAATAAACTAAATCTCTCCATGGAAAAACACTAAGGAGAATAAATATCTTATAACTCAACTCCTATTTTTTTATTCAGTTCTACAAATTCCACAATGGCCATTATATAGGGTGTTTTTGATGTTAGACTCTCATGAGGGATTAAATCAATAAAAAACTCAACGTCCATCTTTTGTGGACATCCAAGAAAAACCTTTAGAAATAAATCCATATATTCTTCTATATTAAGTACATCTTCAATTTGAATAATTCTTTCTTCACTGAAGGTTGATTTTTTCTCTTCCAACCATACAATTTCAATTAGAAGAGATACTGGGGGTGGATATTGATAAGAATCAAATGACGAAGTTTCTAGACTAATGATAATGTATTCTACATCTCCGTCACAAATCATAACATCCTTATTCTTGTAGTAAATATTCACATCATATTTTAATTGCCAATTCATAAAGAGGATTATGTAAAATTGGACCATATGTATTATTATAATCTTAGAAGTTAAAGTTTTTTTGTATGCCATAATGGGGACATTCTACAACATATTTGATGCAATGTGATTTCCCTTACAGGTTTTGATTGAAAAATCCCCCGTTAATGTGAATTTGAAATATCTAATTTTTAGAGATAAGTGGGAAGATATAAAGCAATGAGGGGATCTATAATCAAATAATTATTTGGATAAATTACATAATATGATTATAGTATATGCCACAATGTCATTCGAAGCTTCATTCATAGCTCTTTTGATTGTATTATCTTAGGAATTATCCCTTGGGATATAGTGTGTGGAAATTTACATGACACATAGGTCAATCATTTGCATAATGTGTAGTTTCTAAACAATTGTAACATTGAAAATTGGTATCTTCGTTATTTCCCTTATAGTCATGATCTTGTTGGCCTTTTTATATATACATGTTATGAATTCCCATTTCCTTTTAGAAATAATTATGGGGTCTCATCCCACAATTACTACAGGGTGGAATTTCAGTTTTTCCATTCTTCCACATATTTCCTTTTCCAGAGTATTCATCATCTCTATTTTTCTCTTGTTTTCCTTTCATGTCATATGATAAAGATAATTTTTTTTCAATATTGATAGCACATGAGATAATATATTCATATGATGAGAATGATTATGAGACTAGTGCCTATTATAGTAATGGTTTAAAACTACAAAAGAGTCAATCAATATTACTTATTTGGGTTTGAATGTTGTCTGCAACTTGACTTTTTGAGCATGTGATCTTAGCTTTATAATTTGCACCATTTTCAATCTTATTTTGCCTTAGTCTCATAAATTGCCTATCCAAATCACCCCACATAGCATGAGGAAAGTATTTTTCTTGGACTAGTTCATCAAATACCGTCTATTCCATAATTTCTACCTCTTCATCATCTGTAATGTTTTGAATTAATGACCATCATTTATCCACATCTTCAGAGAGAATATAAACTAACATGACAACTTTTACCCTTTTATTGCTCACCATAGTAAAAAAGATTTACTCTAAGTGACATTTCCATTACTGAAACATTAATGGATTTTATGTACCATTGGATGATGGAGTATGTTGTCTCATAAAATTTTCTATCATTGATCCACTATGTTGTGTATCCGGTTTCTCCATATCGGTATGGTTATTATTCCTTACTAGAGTCATTTGTCCTAATATAGTTATAAGTTTTTTATCACTTGTTGTATCCACTTCTCCAAAATCAATATCATTAATAGGAGGGAAACCACTATAAGAATTAAATGCATTGATATGATTCCCTTTTCATCCACTAAGTTCCATTTCTATACAAAAACAATTACTATATTAGTTTATCAATTATAATTTATAATTCCAAACTTGTAAAATAATTATCATTAATTGAAAAATTTAGGCATATGTAAACAATAATCATAAAATTGTTTATTTGGGGACACATTTAATCATTAATCATTCATAATTATTTACAAATAAAATGTGTATTATACTAATCATATCCCATCATAGTTTCAATCTAGCTGTGTAGTAAGGCTTCTTTTTGTATACTAGGTTACCTGAGTGAGGCTAGAAACACCTTATCGGAGTTTTTACACCTAGATTCATCTATTCCATAACCACATCCACATTTATTATCTAGATAGGTATGTATTGTCTACCAAAACCGCCATAATCTCTACATTACCAAACTTTTATTATGTTCTTCTACACATATCATCGAAGCCTATCTTAGGGTAATTTTCCCTAATAAATGTTTTTATAAATATAGTTTCTTGTTTTTTACTATATTTCCTCTGATACCAAATATAACTCCCTAACCCTATAATCCAAAATCAGGTGAATTAATTTAATAAATTGGATTCATTACAAGAAATAAAATAACAAAAGACCAATCAATTTAATATTTTTAGGGAAAACTAGATACAGACATATGATTTACATTGCATCAGGAAATGAAAAACAACAAATTATATCCATTGAAAATACTTATATCCATTTGAATATCCCAATAAGTAATTCATAATATAACTCTTCAAATCCTAGGGAAAATTGAAACATAATAAAAGGGTGAGCTCAGATGCTCAGAAAGGGTAAACAAAAGTGATAAAGCTATCATAAAAAGTCATAACATTTCATGGAAAGGTATAAACCTAAAACAAAAGGCTTTTAGAAATCATCTTGAGTAAATTATGGAAAAAATAAATAAATCAATCCAATTTAAAAATTCACTTGGATATTAAGCTAATAGAAGAATAAAATTTATATTCATGAACTAATATCATAATGAGGGAATGGATAATGTCAGACATCATAAGGACTCTGTTAATTCATCTTTCAAGGACCATACAAATGTGTGTAAGATTATAGTCACATCCAAAAAAAGTTTGTCTAATGAAAACTATCGATGTATTGTGGTGGATTTCACTAACCATCCCCCAACCCATAGGGCATTCATTAAGAAATCCCCAACCCATCATATAATAATTCCAATTAATTCCTCATTATAAAACAAGGTGTAACAAAACCAACATAAACATCCATATTAAAACTAGCATACCAAATGTTAATACAATAACCATAAATATAATATATAATATTGTATAATAGTAAATCAACACCAATCAAGTATAAAATCCCACAATGATTGTTGAAATTGATGAAAATAATATTATAAAATCATTAAAAGAATTTGAGGGAAATATCTATTTTTTACATTGAAATCATATAAAAGTATTTCTATTATAGAACAAAAAATAATTTTAAAAATAACCTTGTAATATTGTAACGTAATCTTCAAAACATAAATGTATCTTGACACCAAAAATATCCTATAGGGCTGTATAAGTTAAAAAACATTCATTTCTTAATTTTTCGAATGGGTTATAAAGTATATCATTCAAAAATCGAATGAAAAAATCCATTGAAAATATATTATAAAAATTCAAACATGGGAAAAATTAAATTACCCAATTTTAAATAATATTTTCAAATTAATTTTTATGAAATATGTACATTTATTATAAATGTTCCATGGTAGATACTTATGTGTAAAAAATCTCAGATAATAATGAGATTTCAAAATAAACCCATACCAGGATATTTTAATTAGTCAGGGGTGCGTTAAACTCATGTATAATGGTTAAATAATGTTATTAAATTTTTTCAAGACAATATTCATATTTATGATATCGAATATCATCCTATTATGACATTTTGTTAGTAATATTTCGGTATTACCACTGTTTTAGGTGTTAAATATTTTTTTATTATGCACATTTTTTCATATAAGTAATGTTTATTATGAATAGGATATATTTTATTCACATTAAAATATTATTAAGTAAATAAATATTATATTTACTCATAATATGAATTTAATAATCATCCTAAAATGGTTAAAGTAGACAATGAATCTCATCACGGAGTGGAGATGGTAGGTTGTACGTACACACGAGCGACAATATCATTCCCATAATGGTTAAATGGTATATTAATTATACAGAATCATTGTAATGTCATATTAATTATTTATATACACTATACTCAACATTATACCCATTCAAATAAGGATGTGTTAAATAAAAAATTCACCATGTCTTGGATACGTTAAATCATACATACGCAGACATGGTGATATTGTTATCCGTATGATGGATAACATAAGAAATATGGTTGTACCACAATCATAATAACATATGATAATTTAGAAGACACAATATTTATTAATTTAATATAGAAAAATATAATTTTTTTCGATGAAAAAAACTACATTCAATTGATAAAACAGTTACCTCTTCTTTGAGTACGTCCTTTTGGTTTTCACAAAAGGACTCCTTAAGATGGTGTTCTGCCAAATTTATGGCCTATATAATAAATTTAGGGATGATGGGAGTGTATTTGGGTATGGTTTGGCCAAGCCAAAGGGATTGAGTGGTGTTTATAGAAGAGAAGTGGAGGTTCACTTTTACAATAGAGGGGAGGGGTACTTTAGGAAACACCAAAACTATTAATTTATTTTAAATTTATATTCAATCAAAAAAGATCCAAAGTGAGTTATTTTTTAGATAAGATGAGTATCGGTATAAATATTCACAAAAAAATAATTTTAGACGTGTTTCTATTTTATTTTAAAGAATACCATTTTTATTTATCCATAATTATTCTATTAAATTTTAATTGTAGTAATTGTATTCTAAATATTGAATGTTTATAAATATATACTTATGTGGTATAAATTATGCATAAATTTAAACTTATTGAAATTTTAGTCTTTATAATTTACACATTTTTGTATCTAAATATTTTTATGATTGTTAAATAATTTAATAAAATTTCATTTTTATAAAATATCAATAGTGTCAATTTGATTCAATTCATAACTTTGACTTTAATTAAAATAAAAAAAAGAATGGTAACATAGAACTAAATAATTTAATATACTACTAACATTTCATATACACTAATAAAATTCATGGTTCAATTTTATTAATTATAATTATATTTCTTTTAATATTTTTAAAACCATTTATTCAACATTTCTTTAGATAATATTAATGTCATATTCATGGAGAAGTGTGAAATTTCGTCACACTCATTTATTTTAATAATATCAATGACATATTAATGGAGAAGTTTCCATTAAATGATTCCATTTAGAACCATATATGATAATGGTATAATTTATTCATCCAATATGATTTTTATAGGTGTTACCTTAATTTTATAATTTTAATTTTACCTTTAATTAGCCAACATACCCTTAACTATGGTAATAAAAAATTTACTACACTTACTATTCATAATGTAAAAAAAAGCCTATTTACATAATTTAGAACCACATATTTCAAATATGGAATCCATTTTTCAAAATTCAAAACAAATAATTATTATTTATTAATTTAAAATTAATCTGGTTGATGGTATAAGAAAATGGGGGTTTTTAAAACTAAAAAACATTAAAAGATTGACATGTTCTTATATCCAATTTTATTTTTAATATAATTCCAATGACATGAATTATATTAAATAAAAAAAATATAAAAAAAATTAATTTTAAAAAATTAAAATTTATAATTTAATGCTATAAATAATTTTTATGAAAAAATTGTTTTTTGGAATTTTTTCACTATTCATCAAAACATGACACTTATCAGAAAAATACCAAAAATTCTACCAGTGTAAATATTTATATTACTATTTCAAATAATAATTTTATTTTCTTAAATATATTATATAAAAGTATGAGGTATTTTATTTAAAATTTATTTTCCTTTAGAATGTGGAAAACTTGCATTTAAAAAATAATATCTTTTTAATGTGTAAGATTTGATTAATTATTTTTGTATTCCTATAAAAAAAATTTGTTGATATAAAACATTTTATTAATTATTATATATATATATTTCAAAATTTGGGTAACAATATTCATATCATCTTTTTAGAAGACTAGTTTGATAGATCATGGTGCACTTGAACTCAGTGACGCATGCAACACAAGCCATTAAATTTATTTAAATGGAAACACATCCTAGAATCATGGGGTGTTACAAATATAGTGTATCCTAATATCCATAACCATTTTGTCTCACATATATCCACTTTCAAAATAATTTTTCTCATAAAACATTTTATCTTCCAATGTCTATCTTCCTTTGAATCAAATTACTAGTCAAGTGATTTTGATGAATGAGATGAAATGTATTTATAATATTATATAACACACATTTAATCTATTGTTCCTACCACTAAAAAGAGTTATTCTTGAAATATTTATAATATAATATTAAATCACACACAGGATGAGTATAATCCGATAGAGCATAAAAATTAATGATTTATTTGTTAAAAACATCATATCTCCAAATTAATTCATTCTTATGAACTCCCTTTTCTCATTGTAATTTTAAATCTTTTTACAGCACTCTAAATCATCATTAAACACCATAAAAATTTCCTACAATCATAATCTTATAAATTAAATAACCCAGTCCTTCACATTTATTGATAGAAAATAGAAGATCATCCTCAAATGGGTTTGATGATCACTCATGTTGAATTTTTTGTTAACTCCATACATTTATTTATAAAACATATATATTTTGCCTCAGTGATTCAATAAAAAATTTAAGTCTACTTCTCTCACTCTTATTGGAAATATATATATATATATATATTAAGGAATGACATTGATATATTCAATAAAATAATAAATTAATAAACGCTTGGTATATACTATCATACTTGGTGTATAAAAAAATAATGACTAATTTAGACAAGAAATATATCATGAAATTATCACATTATGTGATACCAAATAAAAATTCATTTTATATAGTTATTGAATCAACCCCTTTAAGAAAATTACTTCAATCATCTCAAAAAACAACTCAAATAGATTCAAATACAAGTAGGTTCCCCCTCTATAGGTTATATATTGCCTTATATATAAAAGAAAAGAAAATAAAAAGAGGGGGGGACTGAAAACATTACTTAGTAATAGTGGTTAATGAATTTAATTCTAATTTATAACCTTAATTTTGAAAATACCCATTTGGAAGGGGTTTTACAAGAATATCAACAATATGATTCTTAGATAGAAAAAATTACAACATAAATATAACATCAACCGCCTTCTCTATCAAGAAATAATACATGAAAAAAATGTTTTTTGATATTTAATATTTCATTGGATTCAAAAAAATATTATCGAACATTGGTTTTCCTAACAAATAATTAGGGGATATCCAATAATAAAATTCATGTACTCATGTTGAGTTTTTACAGACACTGATTCATAAAATACTATGATGTAGCCACAAATTCAGCTTCCTTGGATGTCAAAGTGACATGTTCTTTCATTTTCAAAGGAATTAAACATATTATTGTACAAAAATAAATTATGTATCTGACAAATATTTTTTATCTTTAACATGGACAACTTAGTCAGTATCTATAAATCTCTTTAAATGTATCAAACATTTTTTTAAAAAACTATACAAAATTGGATATGTTTCAGACATACATCAAAGTTCTATTTGTTTCTAGAATATCTTATTTCCTTGTTTTAGATTGATATCATTAATATAGTTTCACAAAAAAATCAATTTCTAATCATGAATTAGTCATGTATAAAATAATACCAATAAATTTTTTGTTCCCTTTCCAATGATTACCTTTCCTTCACCATAAAAATCAACTTTGTTCCAAATTAAATTATTATAGACACTCCGTGGGATTTTTCCATGATATCTCATTAAATAAGGGGAATACGTTTTATGATAGGAGAAATTGTTACTATTAAATTGGGTAATTTTCAAAACCAATGATAATTTCATCTCAAAAAGAGAGGAAATCCAAAATAAGTTTTTCATTTATGTGGAAAAATATTCATACTATTTCTCTTCATTAGTAGAGAATATAATATCATCTAAAAAAAGTCACAAAAAGTGAATTGGTATTGGTATTTTATGCATATTTGATTCTATCCTCTTATCCTTTCTGGAATCCCATGCTTCACAAGTACATATCATTTGTGAAATATATATATTGGGGGAAATTTCAACCTATAATGGATTTTTTTTTGAAATTTAATATTTTGATTTCATTATCATTGAGTTTAAAACCCTTCATTCATTACATTTATAATTATAAATTTATATCACTATTTATAAATACAGAATTTAAATCAAATTGAATGACATTTATTTTTCTTTGATCTAAAATGGGAAGAAAAATATGATAGATTCAAGTGAGGATAAATGTTAAATGCTTAATTAAAGTCATTATATTCAATTTTTTAATATACATTATTATCAAAGGAATATATAACCTTATAGGGGTTTAATTTTCATAAAACAACTTATATGACAAGCTTTTTTAGGTTTTCTCAAGGTTTACATCCCTTAATTTCAATCAAAAATGATATTCACAGTAACAAAATGTTTCTTAAGTATCATATATGTTCCTATGGAATGAAAATATATTTAATCTTAACTATATTTGGTAGAAAAATTTTCACTACCCTAATTTTATGTATTCTATTTAGTTTCTTTATTAGATTCATGATTGATAGAATCATCCAAAACATCCACCATGACTAGAGTTTTTATCGCCTCTTAACTCTCAATGACTATCACATAAATATAATCTAGTATCTTCATATATTTTTCATTATATCACTTATATTAAATTTCATTTGGTGCATTATGGAATATTATTCTATCTTTATCCTTTATTATATAATATTCCAATTAGTATTCATTTCTTGCTGATCAAACAGAGATTTCTATAAACACTAAATTTTTTAAAATTTCCATTTTTCTGGAAACACATTTCATAAGGAGTCAAATTTGAATTTTCGTAAAATTATCTTAAGAATGATTCTGAAAGTGGTTATAACATGAAACTACAGATGTCTTTATGTTTTGTTCTCAATAATCATGGTTCTATCCAAAAAAACTAGGCCTTTGATCCTCATTTCATCCACTTTATTTTGTTGGGAAGTGTGGTGT
Organism: Viscum album; assembly: GCA_963277665.1. Classification (NCBI taxonomy): domain Eukaryota; kingdom Viridiplantae; phylum Streptophyta; class Magnoliopsida; order Santalales; family Viscaceae; genus Viscum; species Viscum album. Next base: position 1,614,296,508 of record OY728151.1, read on the forward strand.
TATGTATAGTAATATGATATGACTTTTTTATAATGATATTCTAATTTTTTATTGTTATAACCACTCCAGTTTTCCGATGTCATCCAATTTAATGAAAACCATATCTCAATTTAGTGATCTTCTTAAAAATTTAAAACATACTCAATGATTTAAATTTTTGAATCACAAACATAATGTATTTCATTCATGTGAAGTCATCATAGACTGTGATTAATAATTTTCTCTACCTACTAAATTCTTGGTCAAGGATCAGTAGACATCAGAGAAAACTAGCTATAATGATATTCAATATTATATCTCAACACTATTGTGACATTTATTCACAATTTTACTTTTTAAATGTTATTAAATAGTTACTTTCTCTTCTTTCAGAACTATATTATTTATGAGACCATCTTAGCTTATCAATTTCATTATTTTTTTTCTAAGATGAGAAAGTGTTCTATGGAAGAAAACATTATTATATTTCATACTCATGTATGTTATCAAAAACTTCTCCCACTAGTACACCTCCTGGGATAGTAGTGAATACTAGAGTAAGCCCCCAATCTATTCTTCAATAGGTTATTATTTCATAACTAGCATCAATGGTATAAAACATGAACATATTGGAGGAATTACATTTTTAATTTAATGGATTTTTGAACAACCACCAATCAACTCCAGAATAACGGTTTAACCAATTCCTTTATATCAAATGTTATATAAGGAAAAATTAAAATAGAAATATACCATTGAAACACATATGAAAACTACCATGATCACTAGGAATCCCCACACAATCACTATTCACATCCTTCTCAACCACCCACTCCCTTTTGAAGACCTAGAAAAAGACACAGACCCATGCACCAACATATACGGCGGAACACATAAATGTATACTCTTTAGGATCCTCCAAAAAATCTACAGGTCAAATTTGGATGAATCTAGCTAAATAATTATTGAATAAATAGTGAAAACAACTTGTTTCTAAAAATAGTTAATCAATATTCTCACTATAAGAATGTCTCTCTCACCAGATAATGCACAAAAATAGGTAATATATAATCAAAATCATGTATGGAATAAAGGAAGGTTGATTTCAATTATCTACAAAATGAATCACCATAAACCCTATCATCATATATCTAGGTGACCACATCCCATACAGAAGCCCTACTGCACATCCATTATGACACATCATAACCATATCCACACAATCACAATCACATCTCTATTATATCCCCAAAATCCCATCATAAGAACTATGATCTATTATAGCTATATAAATAGAAACTATACATTAGTCAAATACATATCATGTATATATATTTGTAATAGACATAATCCATTATTGATCAAATACAAGTAAACAATATTAAATTAAGTAACCACAAAAATTACATACCCATATATCATATCTTATGGGACACTACATCCTATATGAATATATATCCTATATCCACAAGAAATCATATCCTATATATTCCTACTTACACAAGACACCTACATGATAGAGAATGGTAGTAAGTGTAGTTATCCATCTGTATCCTCAATACCCTTGATGTTAGGAATACACCAATAACCTACAGCTAAGTATGGGCATTTACTTCCCCATCCGACTTCAGCAGGGGAGAATAAAAAATAATGGAACATTATCAATATGATAACACAAAACCATCCCGTGGAATATTATCCATAGGTTGAGACATCGAATAACATCCCATATGAAAACACAAATTTTAGTAGTAAGGACTTGGTAGCTACCCGTTTCTATAAGAATTGAACTATCAAAGATCAAATACAATTAATAATCATTTACTATCAAATTGTTACCAATTTTTTACAATATCCCATAATCGATTTTGTTTTAAAGGTATTAATAATAAATGTCTACGTACTTTTAAAATGAAAACCCATATTTATAGTTTTTGACCATTATATTTTATGTGATTAACCAATCATCAATAACCAAACCATGAATTATCCCCCAACTAATTTATTTATCCACAATTACCATTATATAATCATGGTTATTAAGATTAAAGTATATCTAGATCAATGAACATAATACCAAAAATATGAAGAAGAAATCATCTATAAAAAACAATATTCAGAAAATAATAAGAAAATAATAATAAATAAAGGAACCCATCCTAATCGAACTATCCCAACATCATTTCTAACACAATTCAACATAATCAAAACTACTTCTGCATGAAGCCGCTACTACAATTATATCCCAATAACTTCTCTATCACTATTTCAACCAACCATAATAGATTACAAATAAAATCATAGTTATATATTAAAATTCAAAAAATATATATGGTTGAAAATAATAATTTGATAAATAATGAACTACATCAACCAAAACCCATTGATTCCACCATGGTAGACAAGCTTAGTAGAAACAACTTAGGTCTAATATATTCCAAAACCGTAATTTCAAATGTAAAAATTTTTATTTGTAATATTGAATATACTGATTCATTATGAGATTTCTCAAAACAAAATGGAAATTAATTCAATATAAACTAATAAGAACAATAATCTTTCAATTAATATTCTCAATGAATTTTTTTTTCATGTAATGTAATTATACGAATGAATGAAAAAATATTGTATGTATTGTTAATTAACCTCATTATATTAATGTATTTAAGTATATTAGTCTATTTTAGGAACATAAAATATGAAAAGTAAGGAATAAAAAACCACATATATATATAATCATAGTATATAGAAATGATTATGTGGTAATATATTTGAAGAATAGAATAATAATATACCGAGCTACACTATCCCTTTAATTAATTAAATTTAGATTATTATATTCTTTTAGTATATATCATATATTTAACTGTTAGAAATAGAAAATTGTTAATCCCACATTTATCCCTTATATAATGAGAATTATTTAATCCCATACTATAACAAGTTGTTTAATCTATAATTGAATTATAATTTAATGATATTATGTAACACCCTAAAATTCTAAAAGGAGAACATTGTATTTGATAGCATGAGTGGCACGAAGTACCACAAAAAGATGAGAATATAGAACCCCAAGACATTAAGATATATATATATATAGATATATATATATTTAAATAAATTAAGTCTCTTAAAAAGTGAAAATTACACAGAACTATGAGTTTATCATTTTTATATCCAGAACTATGTTTACATTTGGTTACATGTAACAGTGAGTTCAGTTTAGGTTACACGCTACACCGAGTTTAAGAGAAATATGAAAAAAATATTAAAATATTATAGTTTACAATAATTGTTATCACCTAGTTATTAGAATGATGAGAATGAATAGTAATATATAAATTATGAAAATTATGGACAATTATTAATTAAAAATAAAATAAAAATAATTTAAAATAAGAATGACTGTTTTTTGAAAACGATATTTTTTTCTAAAAGATAGTTTAATCACAATTATTACAAATAATTTAAAAATAATTTTAACCACTTTTAAAAAATATATTTTTAAAAACTAAATTAATTTATTAAATCAATATACTTAAATTATCCAATGGTGAATTTTTTTATTTTTCTAGAATGTTTCATGTTTCGATAAATAGTAAAAGATATTGAATTGTAATTGAAAACTAACCTTTCGTTTAAATAATTTTGAATATTAAATTATTTTTTTGAATATATTTTAAATTTAATTTTATCAAATATATATCAATTAATATTTTTTAAATTATAATCATTTCCATGTTGAATTTTGATATAAATATTTGTAAACTTTTGAACATTTTCTCTTTAATAAACACACATTTTCATCCCATCTGTGGGATTAATTCAAAATTTTAATTTTCAAATTCTTTCAATTAAATTAAAAAAATGGATTCCATAGATGGGAAAATGTAATTTATAATTTATAATATGGTTAACATAATTTTTTACCAAAACAAATAGTAAAAATAGAAAACATTTATTACCTTTGTTCAGTAGAAAATAGAATTACCAGTGGTTAAACTAGGATGATAAGGGATATAAATAACCTAAAATTATTTAAAAATTCTATTTTATGCCAATATTTAGAAATTAAATTTTCTATTCTCAATAATTAAACATTTTTGAATCTTGTAGAATGATAAAAACAAAGGTATTATAGAATCTTTTCAAAAAAACCACATGTGTGCCAGTCAGCTCAATTATAAAAGGCCACCCACTCTCCTCTCCACTTCAAACATCCAACACATTTTTAGCCAATACATACCAAAATTACTTCCCAAAATCCCACCTATCATACTATGAGAAACATTTTTTGGAAGAAACTATCTTGTGATGGCTTTGCTGAAAACCTATAGAGGATACCTAAAGAAGAATTAATGTTATTCAACGACTCTTTTTTATCTTCCTCCACCTCCTTCCATTTTTTTAGAAAAATTTGACATAATAAAATAATAATTTTATATATAATGATATTATTTTTTCATTAGTTAATTACATAAAACTAACTCCATATCCATCAAATGGGTTATGAAATCATAATTTGTGTATATGTTAGTCTTCCACCAAGGGAACAAATGTCATTCGTTCTTCCATTGCCACCTTTCATGATTTGGTATAATGATGTATCTAATGTATGTATATTATATTTGTAATATTATTATACCTATTGATTCATTATATCACTTAAAATTTTTTTAATTTCCTTGCCATATGATATATGATAACGTCACTCATGTGTATGGTGGACTATTTCCTCATAGAGCGTTGTGATTCATCTTTCACTAAAGCGTTACATGGAAGGTGATAAGAATAATTTTAATAATTTATTGTGATATAAATTAAATAATTTTTATATGAATTGAAAATTTATAATTCATGAACAATAATACATCATTTTACATTTTCAATCAATTAATAATGACAATATCATTCATTTATGTCTGGACTACCGCCTTCATGAATCGATATGACTCTCTCTTCATCAACAAACCACATGGATGATATGTATAATATATTGAAAGAAATAATAAATTATATATGATACTATGAAACTTTTGTAAATGTAAAATATTACATACCACCTTTCCAAAATGATCATTAAAAAATGAAAATGTTACCCATTCATACGTACAACCTATCGTCTACATGACGGTAACAAAATCCTTTTTTCATAACAATATTTTATTACTGGTTTTAAAGGTATATTTATTTAAAATTATGATAATTATTTCATGACTATTAATATTTATATGATGAAACTATTTGATATATTCATGAATTAGATCATTCATGATAAATCTTGCCAGAGAAAACAGGGAAATTAAAACCCAAAACAATAAAAATAATTATAGACTAATATCAAACGGGTCATAAGTTGATATAAAAGAACAATATATGATATTATAAATACTAATATTCTTCTTAAATAATTAAAATCATGATTCAGACCACTATACATGAGTTTAAATAAATTTCAACCAAAAGGATGCGTGTTGTAAGGGATTTCATCAAAATATCATTTAATTGTGGCTCATTGTAATTTTAAGCACCTAATTTATATCATAAGGAGTATATAATTACCATTTGAACTGTAATATCATAAATATTAAATTAATCATGGAATTTTATTTTTTCATTTTAATTATTTCATTAAATTTCATTTGAATTAAATTTTTCCAAGTGGTAACTAATTTCATTACTCAATCTCATTTCAGTTGGTTATATTACATCTTTGTTGTTGTCAATATTCTAGAATTATTTATATGCTGACATTTGATCATAATATATTATATTTACAATTATTTATTTGGATTTATATTTGATACATATAATATATTTATTGATTGATTCTCACTTGAAAATTATGATCACTATAAGGGTTTATCTCACAATTTTATTCTAATCAAGATAATATATTCTTGAATTATAGTTCAAGGGAATTATTTAAAAGTTTCATAATAAAAGAATTTAATTTTATTATCCTATATTTATTCAGTAAATTATAATTTAATATTCTCATATTCCATTATTTGGTACTAAAATGTTTCATATAGTTTATTTTATGAAAACATTACTTCACTTCAGGCTTTGGTTAAAAATCCATTTTCATTAAAAAGCATGTTTTCATAAATTGTTTTAAAAAAATGTTTAATCCTTCTAAAAATTATTTATTAAATAAAATATTAATGATTTTTTTACTTTTTATGTTATTTTTTAAAGGAATATTCTTGTTATTTTTGAAATGAAGAACTTTTATGAACATTTTATTATTTAAAATGAATTTTATTTTTATCTTGTGTGACATATATGAGTTACCCATAGACATGACCATAATTTTTTGGAATATTAATTAGAATGATTATAAGGATACTTTAAAAGAAATTTTTTCCCTAAAATTCTAGAAATTATTATATTATAATTTTTTTTCAATGAAAAGGATTTTCAAAATGTTTTTTGTCTTAAAATGTGATATTCAAAAAAAATTCCTCAAGAAAGTTTTCGGAGATTATTCTATGGTATTTATATTCATCAATGAAAAATCAGATATTTTACATATATAACATTGTGAGTTTTTTTTATTGATACCATTCTTATTCTTCATCAGGATGGTTTATAATTATTTTGACAAAGGATAGTATTGACATTCACTTCCTTGATTCATTTATATAGTTAATAATAGTCCTTTTAGATGTTCACTTTCTTATTGTCATTGGATATTAAATTTACCATAAATATCCAAATTATTTATCCAGGATATTTTTATTTTTTAAAAACATGTATCATTTATAAATATTGTGTTCTATATGGAAATTCATTTTTTTTATTTGGTGAAAAATTGAAAAATCAATATTCTTTACACAATACAAATATTTTTTCATAAGGAATATTGTTTATCAATTAAATAAATTATTCAATATATGTGGAATTGTATAAACATTCATGAACATAATGGTTCACACTTCTATATGGGCCCTCAATGCATCGATAGTCTCAGGGGTTTATTAAGTTGGATGGACTTAGTCAAATTGTTATCAACCCATCAGTTTTAAAATATCTTGTGAAATGTATTTATGGTAGAGGTGACATCTGTCTGAGACATGACATCCAATACCTAATCATTTCCTTAATTTAGAATTCAGTTATTTTTATTTATGATATTTTTCACATTATAACAAATCTTAAGGATTTTAACTCTCATTTTATGGATAAAATGGAATGTTTTTTTATTTATTTAACATTACATGTTCATTACTCTTTATATGGTTATAATAGTCAATTTATTGGTTAAATGGTAAGTGTTTTAAGTAAAATAATTTTTTATAGATTGTTGTAGTAACATATTTAAATGGTATCAATGTTTGTATATTTACCATTCTATATTGTTTATTCCATATTTACGATTCTTTATTTACTCATGATATCTTCTTTTATATGTAAGCCTTACTGATCATTTGAGCTCACCGTTATTTTTTTTCCTTTCCAAGGAATCCATAAACTGTACTATGAATGATATGAAGAATATTTTAGTGGGAAAATGACATTATTGAAAAAAATAATGTGTAATTTTTATATTAAAATATTGTATGACGATTATGTATGTATCTAGTTTACCATGAATACTTAACTATTCGTTCCCTTAGGATGTGATTACTTGTATCCTTTGAAAACTTAATAAAGTAAGAGCTAGCTACGAGATACTGGATTTGGTGTCACTAAACTTGGTATCATAGGAAGCTTAGTATAATCCGTGGGAACAAGATTAAGGAACACATGGATTTGGGAACACAATATTATAATATAATTTTAGGATACGGATAGGAGGACCTCCTAATGTTTTGGTAAGGTAAATATTATATAGTTTTTCCAAGGTATACATACCATTACGGGTACTAAAATTGTGTGTGGTACTTGCACATAGTTATCTATGGAAAATATATCACAAAAGGTAACATTGGGATTAACCTAATCACTACTTGGGACACGAAAATGGAACTTACTATTCACCATGTTTGAAACAACTGGGGGATATGATTAGGATAATTCACTTTTTCCATACAAACATTTTAAAGGATTTGAAGGGATGATGAAAATGAAAGAAATTTTTTAACTTATTTTCTCTTAGACTGGTAAGAATGCGAGTCAATGGAGTGATAAAATGTTTTATCTGCAAACAAAAAGGGATTAATTTAATGAAATATTGGTGAAAATAAAGAGTGTGATGGTAGGAAATAATTCTCATCCTTGTTATCCACTTAAAGATTTTTTTTTAATGCACATAACCTATTAATTATAAATGTCAATTCCCTCTTCTAAGGGTTAACCCCTAGACTAAGGAAGGAGTAACATAGAAAAAAATATGATTTATTTATGAATTGTGATTGACGAATTAAATTTTTTATGTATTTAAAAAAAGATATTTTCGTTATAATAATGATGAAACATATATGGAATGTGTTAAATTATAGAATAATATATGTTTTCATGAAATTTTGATTTATGGAAACCATGGGTTTATTAGTTTATGATTGATCATTATTTAAAATTTATAAACACCCCTTTTTATGTTTAATGTGACAATAGTCTACAATATTTAAGGATATTTTGGGATAAATTTATCCAAAGTATATGTTTTATTTGAAATGTAATTTGAGGAACAGTTTTTTTAAATTTTATATACATATATTTAAATTCATTTATGACCTTTAGGCTGGATATGATAACTATGAATATTGTGATATAGTTATATAACATAAATAGAAGTAGAAAAGGATATTTAATGATTAATTTTATTATAATTATTTCCATAATTTTTTTAGGAATTTTTTAAAAATTATTTTAATATAGTTTATGAAATGGAAAACCTTCATACTAGGTGACAACCCATCACATTTGGCACGGCTACGGGTCATGAATCCATAACCAATAAATGATAATGTTATAGATCCAACCACTAGCCTATGAAATTTCCTAGTTATATATCATAATTTTTAGTTAAAAATTTAAAAAATAAACATTAATGATGAAACATTACTATTAATTTTGAAGATTAGAGAGTAATTATCCTATTAGATAACTTGTTCTAATCATATTGGATTTGTAATATTGTGAGAGATAGGTGGAATGACTTGTCACTATTTTAATGATCTAACGATCCATTATATGTGAATTTTAGTGCTTCGGGAATAATGAAATTCATTTTGGGAAATTCATTTCTTGGAGTAAGGGTTGGGTTGAAAATTGATTAAAGAAAAATCATAGGATGAAATATTTATTATGTAATAAAAACATATAGTGTAATCACATTTCCATATGTTTTTCAAAAATAAATTAATTCATTAAATTTTGGAAAAGGACATTGAAACAGAAATTTTAACCTATTACATTCATATTTGATGAATCATATGGTCTTTTAAAGAATTAAAAATTTATTTTTTAGGCACTTAACATTTGATTAATCATTCAATTTCTTTTGATAAATTACCAATATCAATCTATATATTTATTTATGCAATTATTTTTGTTCGTATCTTCAGATTCCCCTAGGGATTTCATACTTAGATACCTCGTTACGTTTTATTCCATGTATCTTTTATACTTACCTTTGTCTCTTATTCAGGTTTATTTTATTAACCCTTTTTACGATTGGTTTTTTTAATTAAAACATAAAAATGTCAACTATTGGATTGTTGAGGTTATGTTTAAATTGATAGGTAATAATTTATTTATTATGGGAAGTATGTAACACCCATAAATTTTAATATAACAAAATTATATTTGATAGCATGTATGAAATGAAACACTAGGATTAAATGTTAATATTAAATCCCAAGACATTAAAATATATATTTATTTTCAAATAAATTTAATCTCATAAATAGTTTACATTACATGAAAAACAGAGTTTATATTTTATTACACATAACAATAAGTTTAGCTATCATTAAATGTGACAACATTTTTATCTTTCATTATATGCATGGTTGAGATATAACAAAATGTGGAAAATTAAAAAATATTATTATCTAATATAATAGTTATCACCTATCAATTTTAATGGAGGATATTAATAAAAATAAATAAATTATTATAATTAATGGTATATTTTCATTATAAATAAAAGAAGTTTCATTGAATGGAAAAAAATGTTTTCGGAAAAATTTCATTTCTTCTAAAATATGGTATAATCACCCATTATACAAACAATTTAAGAATAATTTATAGAAAAATTAGAAAATATATATGAAAAAATGAATATTTTTTGAAATCAAAATACAAAATTTATCTTAGGGTGAGAATTTTGGAATTTTTCTTGCAAGATTCATTTTTTAAGAATTGTGAGAAACACTGATTATTATTTCAAAACGATTATTTTAAAAATAAGTTATAATGATAAATTACATTTTGAATTTTTAAAAAATTATCATCAGTTCAATTATAAATAAACTAATCCAATATATATTTTTAGATGAATTTTCATTTTTAGTTTTGATATAAAATATTTTAAACTTTTCAAAATTTCATCTAAAGAATGTCACTTTCTCATCCCATCTATGAGATTAATTTTGAATTAAAATTTTCAATTTTTTTTTGAATTTAGTATGGAAAAAATGGAATCAAATTTCTTAAGAATCATAAATTATTATTTATTATAAATTAAAATAAATTTGTAATCCATATTAATAGTGTAAATATAGAAAATTAATTATTGTGTATAAGGAATAAGTAGATTTACAGAAGGATAAACTAACAATATGATTGTTAAAAATGAGATACCAACATTTATAAAACCCATTTAATGGAATTATTTCAACCTTATATATTATATTTCTCATTATGGACTATTTGTTAATATTGTGGCATGATAAAAATGTAGGTATGATTGAATACTTCTAAAAAATTACTATTGTGCCACTCACCTCACATATAAATGGCCACACCATGTCTTATCCACTTCACACATTAAAACTATTTTATTGCCAATAACAAAACAAAAAATTCCAAAATACCTATTCTTATATTATTTGTCTTATTTTGGGTATAAATTCAACCTATAATGGCATTACTTGTTACATAATTAGGATTATCGATGAAGAGGAAACATTATTCAATGTGCATTTTTATATTATTTCATCCTCCACCTCCTTAAGTTATTAACAAAACATGATGATAAAACAAAATATATGTATTAAATATTCTCTTATGTTGTTATTATATGGGAATTACTTGTAACCACCTCCACTTCCATCATATGGGTTATGAAATCCTCATTGTGTATATGACGGACTACCACCTCGTGAACTGATGTCATTCATTCTTCAATTATCACATATTGTGATTCTATATGACGATGCATGTAAATTATATATATATAATTTATATCATTATTATTCCTGTAGATTTATTATATGAATTATTATTTTTTAAAATCCATATTATAATTGATACGATAACATTTCTAGTTTATATGGAGAAGTACCGCCTTATAAAGCAATGTGATTCTTATTTCACCATCACTTTACATGGAAACTGATAGGGATAAATTAAATAAATATATGTGATATAAATGATAAAACTATTATATTAATTAATTTTTTATAATTATTTTGGGATAATATATCATTTGACTTATTCACACACTTAATGATAATAATATTATTCATGTACGTCTAGACTACTACCTTCATGAAGCAATGTCACTCTCTTTTCATCACCACACCACATGGATGATATATATGTTAGTATATTTAATCAAATAATTTAGTTTATAATATATTATTATCATTAATTAATGAGAAAATATTACATACATATTTTCAAAAATGATCATTGAAAAATAGAAACATTAAATATGAGTAAATATTACGTACTGTCTATATGATTGTAACATAGTTCATTTTTGACACCATATGACATGAAAGGTTTGTAGAGTATAATTTATTTATAAATATGATAATCATATAATCATTAATATTTTGGATATTTTTAAACTATTCAATATTCACAAGATCTAAATCATTCCTGAAGAAACATGTTTGAGGAAACAAGTCAAATAACACCCAAGACAATGAAAATAAAAAATGATTATTAATAAATGGGTGATAATATGTTAAAAATGATAATATATTATATTATAAATAATAATATGGTTTTTGAATATGTTAATAATTTTTTTTAAAACCACTTTAATGGAGGTGAAATCATGTTCAAGTAAAAGGAAGCCTGATGTAAGAGCTTTCATGTCAATTTCTTTCTTTGATTCATCTTGAAATGTTATGTACATAATTTATTTTATAAGGTGCATATATTACCAATTTTAAATTTAATATCATGAATACATCATTATTCATGATATATTATGTTTTATTTTTAACTAATTTGTCTAAGGATATTTGAATTTAATGTCACTAAGCCATATAAATTCCATAACACAGTATCTTTTCATTGGTATACATTACTTGTTTGTTTTCATTGATATTATAATATTATGTGTATAATGAATTCTTATAGTTTTATATTTTATGTAAAATTAATTTAATTGTATTTATAGTTTATATACATAATCAATTCATTGATTAATTCTCACTTTGATATTATGAGAATTGTTAGGGTTTATTTTACAATATCATTATAATGGAGGTTGATTATTATTGAATTTTAGATGATGGAAATTATTTATTAATTTAAAAATATAACCATTTAATTTTATTCTCCTCTGTTTATTAATGATATTTTCAAGTAGTATTACCATTTTACCACTATTTTTCACAAAGCATGTTTTAGAAATGTTTTTTCAAAAAACATTCGAATTCATTTCGTTGTTTGGTTAGAAATCAGTTCTCCTCCAAAACCATGTTTTATAAAAAAGTTTTCTAATTTTCTTAGCCTTCTAAAAATGATTACTTTAATAAATTTTAACCCATTTTGACTTTTCATTTTATTAAATTAATCTTCTTTTCTTTTTTCATCAATTCAGTTTTATAATGTTTTTACAATGCAAATGGAATGTCCCTTTCAACTTGTACTGCTTTTATGATTTACCCACCGTCATGACCATAGTTTATTTGATGATTAATTATCATGTTTACAACGTTATTTTTAAATAATTTTTTTTTCAAATTTTTATAAATTCAGAGTTTCTAAAAGTCTTTTTCAAATAAAATAATTTTCCAAATGTTTTATGTATTAATAAAATATTTTGAATATGAAGTATATATTTTACTCAAGAATGTCGTTAAAAATATTTTTATGGTATTTATATTTATCAGTGAAAAAACCCCTTTATTTTATAGATACACCATTAGGGATATGTTTTATTTATACTATTTTTATTTCTTATGCTGGATGGTTTATGATTATTTTGACTAATGAGAGTATTGACATTCACTTCCTTGATTCGTTATTGTAGTCAATCACAAACCCATTAAAATTTTAATTTATTCTCTTAATTATAAAATAAATTTCCTCTACGTTATCGAATTATTTATGATGTATATGATTATTTTCAAAACCATATATCATTTCTACCTCTGGAGTTTTTATTTGAGATCCATTTTTTCATTTATGCGAAATATTAATAAATATGTTTTCTTTTCTAAATACGGATATATGAGGATATGGAAAAGTTTTTATAAATTAAATTTATTATTTGATATGTTTATATAAGTAATTATTTGGAAATGAATTTAATTGTTAGGATACAATTTTATAATTCCCCTTGAAGAATTATTTGTCTCATGCGATAAATCAGTTGGTTAGATTTTGTTAAATTGGTTTCTAAAAATCAAATTTAAATAGAATTGTGAATGGTGTTGATGGTAGAGGGATCACATGACAAAAAATGGCATAAAATAATAGAGAATTTCCTTATTTCATATTTCATTAATTATTATTAAATATATTTTCATAACGATATAATATTTGCATGATTTTCATTATCATTTTATTTGTTAAATAGCTTGTGGGTTCAGTTAATTTTCATTCCTTGTTGATAATGACATATCTGGTTATGATAGTCAGTTTATTGATTAAATGATTTTTATAGATATGTAACATTAAATTTATTATTCTATTCAATAATTTAAATGGAATGTTTGTGAAGATATTTATCATTCAATATTAGTCATTACTTTCCAATGATTACATACTTATTCATGTTGAATTCTATTGTACTTAACCCATACTGAGCATTTGAGCTCACACTTATTTTTCCATTTCCCAATAATCCATGAAGTGTACTATGAGGATATGAAGTAATATTTTGGAGATAATAATCATATTTAAAAAAAATATTAATTCTTTATTTATTCAAACATAATATGGGAATCATGAATGTATCTAGTTTACCAAGACTACTAAACTATTCAATACATTTGTATATAATTATTATATTCTTATTCTAATATAATAGTTTAGGCTCTGGTTATGGGATACCGGAGTCAATCACACTACATCAGTGGAGACCAACACCATGAACACCCAAAATAACCCATAAATCCATTGGAAATCATTCAATGGGGTATCCTCTTTCACTAGTTGGTAAAAAAATCCATAAAATCAAAATCATAATATAGACTTGTCTTATAATTAATGAATAAAATATGAATAAAGGGATAAATGGAGTTAAAAATAAACACAATATATATAAGGTAACCGTTTAATATTGAAAATTTCTAAGAATAATTCATATAAGTATATGTTTTTTTAAAAATATCCCACAACCTATTGGGGTTTAATAAGATAAGGGAGAAATTTAATGATTTTAGATGCACCAAAAAATTATAAGAAATCCTAGAAACCACTATGTCATGGAATTACAGGGAACATTAATGATGTGTTGAGACATGAACCACCACCAAAACACCCCTATCTGAAATGGCCAATGACCATTTATTCAATGAAAATAAATTGACTCATGACATGACTAAAGGATTTACACAATATTGTTCAACCATCAGAGATCATGAAATGATTCCTGACAATTTTTCTCATCCAAAAATTTATAATCCTGTAGCACTCCCAGATGCTGATGTTTCTGTTCCTGTGCCTGAATATGCTCAAGATGCTACTTCCTATTTGGTTAGTAGGGAGGAATCCAGTTTACCTATTGGATAACAGAAACCTGCTTCTAATATCACTCCCACTCCTGATACTCAGAATCCCGAGGGTTGGATTTCTGTTTTGCATGTTGAAAACTCTAAATCATTATAATATTCTGACTCTGTCTTGGTAGAGGCTATGACACATTACCATTCTAAACATTCCTCTACTCATGCAGTTGTCTCCATGTCTAGTCCTCATTCCCCTTCTGACTTGGCCACTCCAGTTTATCTGGACGTGACACAGTCTCTTTGTGATCAGGTACCTGTTCACGGATATGTGGGAGAGCAGCCATTGGACATGTCTAAAATTAAGGACCCTTTGGTCCCTATTGTAAATCCTAACTCTAATCCAAGAGAAAATGACTTACAAAACTCTGAAAACCAGGACACCAAACAGGATACCAAACAAAATCCCTCATCCTCCCCAATGGTCACTAGATCTCAAGGGATGAAAGGTGCTGGGAAATCAAAAAATAAGAAGGGGTCTAACCCAAAACCTAATTATTAATGAATTTACTATATTGTAACTGTCAAGGTGTGGCTAATAAAGACACCTCCATCACTCTTAGGAGGTTCTTAAACACTCACAAGCCTCTGCTTTTTGGTATTTTTGAATCGAAAGTCACTTTCAAAATGAATTTCTTGAGGTTTGGTTCTCTCAACTACAATTTCCTAGGCTCCTACAAAAGAGATTCTCACTCTGACTCTATGTGTATTTTTTTCCATACCTCTTTAAAAAATGTCAACATTTTTAATTCTTCTAATCAACTTTTTACCTGTGATTTTTCGTGGAATGATCGTCATATTTTTTGTACTCTGGTTTATGACAAGAATAGATATCAAGATAGAAGAGACTTATGGAATGATCTTCTTGATTTGGATAAATGTATTAAATCTCCTTGGGTAGTCATGGGTGATTTCAATTCCATTCTTAGCCCCTGTGAAAAAATTGGACCTTCCCACCTTTTTATATCCTCCAGGGAATTCAGAGCGGCTATTGAAGATTTCAATCTTTTTGAAATCACTCTTTCTGGGGCTAAATTTACTTGGTACATAAACCACCATAATAAAAAGGTTTCTAGTAAGCCTGATAGAGCCTTTGTTAACATGAAGACTCTAGATAACTGGGATAATATTTATACTGTTACTCTCCCTAGGCTTAACTCTGATCATCATCCTATTCTTGTTAGACTTCTCATAAAAGACAAGAAATATGTATTTCCTTTTAAATTTAATAATGTCTGGTCTTCGAATCTTGATTGTGTTGCTTTCATTCACAACATCTGGAATTCTATGAAACATCAACAAGATTCTTTTGCTTATTTATATAAGTTGAAAACTCTCAAACATTCCCTCAAGGGCTGGTGAAAATATTCAATTTCTCAAATTGATTTGGATATCTCCTTACTTGAGAAAGAGCACAGTTGTTTTCAAACTCAAAACACCAACTCTGACTTCATCTTGGATCCTCAATTGGAAGTGAATATATCCGTCAAACATAACTCCTTGCTTAATTTCAAAGATAACATACGAAAACATATGTTTAGGACCAAATGGCTCACTGATGGAGATCGTAATACCAAACTCAACAATTTACTTCAAAGAATTAGAAAGACTAATTGTCCTCTTTCCAAAAATACTATTGATGGTGTGATCACTGATTCTGAGGAGGCCATCATGAATCATGTTACCTATTACTATTATAATCTTTTTAATGGCCCAGGTTTAAACACTGATCTTAAACCTGATATTATTCCTCTATTGGTGGATGATAGGGACAACGACTTGCTTTTGAGAACTCCTCTTGATCATGAAATTAAAGACATTGTTTTTGGTCTCAATCCCGATAGTGCTCCTGGTCTAGATGTGTTTAACAATAGGTTTTTCCAAAAACATTAGGACATTATCCACAGGGATGTTTGTAACCTAGTTAAAAGCTTTTTCGCTCGTGGTCTACTCCCGCAAGGAATCAATGCTCAATTCTTAACTTTATTTCCTAAGGTTGAGAACGCCTCTGAGATCCACCAATTCAAACCGATTGCTCTTATCAACAAGATTTTAAAAATCATAACCAAAATCATTGCAAATAGACTTGCTCATATTTTCAATAAAAAATTTTCTTGGAACCAGTTTGGATTTATCAAAGGAAGATCCATTCAAGATTGTATATGTCTTGCCTATGGATTCTTTAACAGTTTAAATAAAAGTAATAGAGGAGGATGTGTGGCTATCAAACTAGATATTAAAAAATATTTTGACACTATTGATTGGAATTTTAACTTTAATGTTCTAAAAAGATTTGGATTTCCAGATCTTTTCATTGAAAGAATTAGGACCTTATTTTTTCAGCTTATATCTCTATCCTTATTAATGGAACTCCTAGAGGGTTTTTAACTGTTCTAAAGGTGTTCGACAGGGTGACCCTATTTCTGCTATCCTTTTTGTCATTGCTGATGATTATCTTAGTAGACTACTTAGTATTTTGGTTGATCAAAGAAAACTTAAACCTATACAGGTTTCTAGAAATCATAACGCCCCCACTCACCTTCTATATGAAGATGACATTATCCTGTTTCTAAAAGGGGATCAAATGAATTTTCAGACTCTTATGATCTCCATTGCTCATTATGAGGAGGTCTCTGGCCAAGTGATCTCTTGGAATAAATCTTTCATTTTCTTTGGTAATAATTTTCCTGTCGGTAGGAAAAATAGTATTACCAATTATTTGGGTATTAAAGAGGGTCTGATTCCTTTCACCCATTTAGGAGTTTTTTATTTTCTGGGGGAGACCCAAAGCCAGTTATTTTGTTAATGTTATTGATCAGATTACAAAACAAATTTCCAATTGGAAAGGGAAATCTCTCTCCATGGCTGGGAGAATTTTCTTGGTTAAGTCAACCATTGTATCAAAAATGGTCTACTCTCTCATGATTTATAAATGGCCTACTGGCATTTTCAAGAAAATTAATACTTATATTAAAATTGTCATATGGACTGGAAGTATTCTTGAAAGGAAGCTTGTCACCATTCCTTGGAATTCTTGTTGTAGACCTATTGACAAAGGTGGGATTGGCATAAAAAATTTAAAGCTTTTTAATGACGCTCTCGAGGCTCATCTCACATGGCATATTATTAATCCCTCTTCTAAATCTACTATCTTTTTGTATCACAGATTTCTTTCTATGATCTTAAAAGGGAATCTTAATTTCATCAATTCTTCCATCTGTCCATCTATTAGGGACTCTTATCATAAGATCATGGAGAAATCTAGATGGATAGTTAGTGTTAACTCTTCTATTAACTTTTGGTGTGGTAAATGGTATGATTACCCCTTGATAACATTGTTACCTTCTAGTCACATTCTTGTGGACTCTAATCAATCTAAAA
Source organism: Viscum album (assembly GCA_963277665.1). Classification (NCBI taxonomy): domain Eukaryota; kingdom Viridiplantae; phylum Streptophyta; class Magnoliopsida; order Santalales; family Viscaceae; genus Viscum; species Viscum album. The sequence continues at coordinate 1,614,314,954 of OY728151.1, forward strand.
AAGATGTTCTTCAACTCCATCGTCATGATCTCCCTGATAATATTATGGAGATCCTTGATAATATTTCCTTTTCCCCTGATGGTGACTTCCTAGTTTGGGAACCTGCCCCTAATGGTATTCTAGACTCCAAAAGCTTTTATAAGCAGAATTTTTCTCACTTTGAATCAAGTTATATATGGGTGAGCCAGTTTAAGAAACCTTGGATTAAACCCTCCAGGATCACCCTCATTTGGCGTATTTCCCATAATAGATTACCTACTGATACTATTCTCCAAAATTTTGGTATCCCAATTTTTTCTAAGTGTCTCATATGTAACCAACACAGGGAGGATGCGGATCATCTTTTCCTGTCTTGTGCGACAGCCTCTGCCTTATGGAATTTTGTTTTTGATCTATTCAATTACAGATGGTCTTTTACTGAATCTATATTTGTGTTTCTTAAAAACAACACTAGATCTGAACTTTATTTGCAGATCAACAACATCTGGCTGGAGGTAGTGGCAGAGCTCATTCACGAGATCTGGTACGTTAGAAATGACTTTATTCATAATAATCATTCTTTTAACCTTAATTTAGGAAAATATCGGACCCTTGTGGAGATCTAGGAAGCTGCTTTTATACAAAAATATTGATGCAACAACTCAGTTGGGAATTTTGATATCCTTCGCCGTCTCCGAGTTCCTGGAAATTATCCAAAGCTAAAACACACCTTCGAGGTTTTCTGGAAGGCTCCAATACAGGGATGGATCAAAGTTAATGTTCATGGTGCTTCTAAAGGAAATCCAGGTCCTACTAGTTGCGGTGCAATTTTCAGAGACTCTGCTGGCCAGTGTTAGGGCTGTTTCTTCTTTGGATGTGGTCACTCGACATCGCTGGAGGCGAAACTGTTGGGTGTCATCCATGCTGTTGATTTTTCTCTTCAAAGAGGTTGGAGGAAATTATGGATTGAGAGTGATTCGTCCACCATCATTCATGCCATCTATAATGGAAGCATTCATCTGGCCTGGAAGCATACTTCTCGTTGGATGAACTGCCTTAACTCGCTCCACGGGATTGATTATATCGCCACCCACACCTATCGTGAAGCAAACTCCGTAGTTGATGCTCTTGCCAACAAAGGAGTTCACCAGCGAATGACTTGGATGGACTCCCTTCCTACTGATTTATTTGAGCTCTTTGATAGAGATTGTAAAAAAATCCCCTATTTCAGACTCTTCTAACTTTCTTGCTTTTTTAATAATAATTTTGTGCTTTGGTCCTTGACCAAAGCATTACCTTTTAAAAAAAGGATCATATCAACAGGTAAGGATTTTCCCTTTTCTAATATTCAACCCAAGACACCCACTTCATGAATGGTGATAGTTATGAAATGTCCAGACCTAACAACTTACATCCCAATCATTGTAAAATATCAAAAAATCATAATACAACCCTCACTGTGTGAACGCATAGGAAAACCAGAAAAAATCATTCCCTCACCCACAATAATACACAAAACATCCCCAAACTCTCTCTGTACCCATTATATTAAAAATGAAGGGATTTCCTAAATCCAATACCTTGCGCCAGTAACCTCTAAAATGATTATTCATAATCGAGAATCAAAATCAATCACGACGAGAAAATATAAATGGGTTCATCATTAAAGAATAATCATACAAGTTTCCTCTCAAACATAGATCTAGCTAAAATAAGACCACAAAAAAGAAACATAATGAGATGTAAAAAAATCACACAACATCATCAATCATCTTATTTATCAATCCAACATCATGTGTATCATATAAAAAATAATCCTTGAATAACACATGATAATATTTGTGAATTTAGGACTCACATTCCCAAATATAATAACCATGATTTTACAAAAACCATAGAAATGGAACCACATGACACAAACCATGATAATATTTGTGAATTTAGGACTCACATTCCCAAACATAATCCATGATGGAACCACATGACACAAACCATAGAAATGGAATTTATTCATAATAACTTCACAATATTTTCTTAAATTTTGATATTTCATTCATTGAAAATCACATCATCTTCAATGAATAACTGACTCCTGTTGTTGTCATGGAATTCATCATGATTTTACAAAAACTATTATGATATATGGAAGGAATATTTTATTTGATAATCTGCAAAGGAAACGACAATCAATACACTACATAAACAATGTGTTCTAACACATCAAAAGGTCTAAAAAATAAGGTAGAATTTTTTATCCCTTAATATAACCATCATCTCCCCACAATAAGGTGATATTTCTGAGAATACATGATCTCTAATTTTAATCTGTTGATATCTCATAGAATTATTTTAATAGGACATTTTATGGTCTTAATCCACATTCATCCACTCACAAATCAGATAACTCTATTCTATTGCGCTCCACAATAATTTTAGAATGAGAATTACTCACACTATAACATGGATCCAACAAAATAGATATATAAAGGTTTTTCCAAACAATTATTAAAATGATTCCACACCAATGTTCTATAATGAATACATGTCAAATATATTACAAAGTACAGATAGTCTACTCTATCTAACCATCCAAGTATAGATAAGAAGCTATGTTAAAGCATAACATAGAGCCCAAAGTATATTGAATCTATAACCACTCTCTAGAAGATAAAAAATGATCATAATCAAGAATGTTCTTCATTGAAACCCAATAGAGAATAAAAAACTCCTATAAAACCCTACCCCAATTTGATATCCATAGTCCTCAACTTTTTATTCTCTAATAGGATATAAAATTTCATTAAATATATCACACTCACACTAATAACATAATATATACCCTGATATCATGATAACACAGCCATTGATACCATATAAATTCCATCCTACTTCAACTATGATATATTGAGTGGCTGAAGCAACCCACCAGGAACATGAATATCAAATTTCACCTTTTTGTAAGATAAATAGTGAGATACAAAATATGAAATAGAAATCTTAATCTAGGACCACCAGAATTGATCCCTCAAGTCATGATACATCTTTCCTATATTAGGAATATTTTCCAAGAGGGTTTTATAAAATTCATTGAGAATAACCACCAAAACACGAAGAGAATGAAGAGACACCCCTATAATAAACCTATATGTTGATAATTCTTAGATAATCCCAAGGGGAATCTACATAGAAATATTCACACCAAAAATACACCCCAAATATCACAACATATTTTCCACCACCAAGTGCAAAAAGGATTACTACATATTGTTTTACTAGAAAAACCCTATACTATCAACCCTTTCCATATCTAGGTGCATCACTGCAAGATCGACTATCACTCTCCAAGAATCCCCAAACTCATGATGAACATCAACATGTGATTTCCCATGTATCGTGTGAGTAATGAAATCCACAATCACTAATGTATAAAAAATTAGACTCATAATAAAAAATTAATTAAATTTATTATCACTGGATATTGTTTAAATAAATCCTTTGTGAAGATATTTATTTGTCTCTAGTGATCTGTGAAGACCCTAACGTGGTCACTTATGAGATAGTGCCACTAAAACATCAATGAAAACATAACTATTTATTGATTGATATTACAAGTAACAAAGTTATTTTCATGGGTCCATAATAATAGATACACATAATTGATAACTACTCTCTACAGTATTAGAACACAACCCATGAAAATTCATGGAGGAGAATAGAAAATATAAAATATAACTTTTTACTCTATAAAATGAAGAACATAAAAACAAACTATCTATTACATTAGATAGTGAAATTTTTCCCAAAATTGGTCATTTAACAAAAAATTCGGAACCTTCCATGTAATTCATGTTATAGGAGTTACAATTTGACATAAATTGGGAACACACCGTCATTAATTGCCTATGAATCCTAGGAAACTACAGGGTTATGAAACATTATTGGAGGCTACACAATAAAAATCTACCTCAATCATTAAAGTATATATGGATAATACATGTTGATACATAAAATATACAAATAAAACTACACAGTACTAGAATTTATAATTAGATAAATTCAAAAACAATTTCTTTCATTGATGAAATTAAAATACAACTCATATGTACTCTTCATATTCTTTCCCAAACATAGAATATACAATATTTTTATTAATAAAGACCCCAATAAACTACTCAAGAAAATAATGAATCATAAAGTTCCTATGTCTATGAAACACATTCAATGAATTCATGATATAGAATTGAATGACCACAAATACATATTTCTCATAATGAATCCAAAATCTTTTCTTGGGAATATCGTAATCCATTACTCATATTGAATAATTTATTGACTATAATTTCATATTAGATAACATTATAGATAACATTATATGATTCAATAGATCATCAATAAATATTAGGGGATAATATTTCTCCACTTTGAATTGAATCAAGTGATAATAATCGAAACAAAATCATAGACTACCATCCATCATCTTGGTGAATAGTGCAAGAGCACCCCAAGGTATAAGGCCCCAGCCTTAAACCTTACTTAATCTTGAGTTATTACAAGATTACACATTGAGGAACTTTTCAGGTTTAGAGTTTTAGATAATTAGATCATAAAACTTGCATTACATTCCACATTTAAAAAAAGTGGTTACATAAAAGATAGTATTCATTTTTCCCATCAACGGAAACATATTTAAAATAAAACATGGATTCTTTCTGGACACTTACATGACACTATCATCATATCATGTACCCTTCCCTTGACCTGTGAAAAACATTTCAAAAACATGGGATGAGCATAAAAAGCTCAGTAAGGGATATAAAAGTATGGAAAGGAAACATGAGTATATGTATACATAAGAATGAAATCATACTTTACCCATAAAACATAAGAACTTTAACATACCTTATAAAATCATGAATAAATCATAGAAATCATAATACATAAAGGTTACTTGAGGCATTCATAACATTCTTACGTAGGGAGTAACTCTCTTGGTTACGTTTGGAATACCCATCACAGTATATTCCCTAAATCTCTTCGGAGAAACCATAACGTTTAACCCCTTCGTGTTACCCAATGCATTGGAGAGCTATATCGGGCTCCCCGCCCTTAGTTTATCACAGAACCACCTATCTTCATAATAATTCCCATGAACCATAACATAATCGTATCACATTAAATATACATAAAGGAAACATAACATTTCCACTTTTCAATCACAAGATATCAATAAAACACATTATATAAAAACATTATGAAAACCATTTTCAATACAAAAATAATAGAAAAGTAAAACATGGTATTTATTTTTATTTTAAAAATCATGTATGGATTGTAGAGGAAGCCGAAACTCAAATAATGGTCACGGTAGCGGAGAAGTCGTTGTCACCGCATACGTACGACAAAAACATTCCCTTTTGTCGTTTAGTAAAACGCTTTGTAAATAAAATATTCCTTTCAGATAAACATAAAAGTCAAAGGGGTTTATACACCGTATAAAAGAAGGTTGTGTATAAAACAAAATATTCCTCAATGAAAGGAGATTGAGATGAAGTCCCATACAAAGACGGTATCCTTGGATTAAGGATAAATAAATTACATAATTATGTGTGACAAACTAATAAACCAAATATAAGTGGATATTAAGTGTAAAACAATCAGAGGTTATTCACACATATTCATAGAATGACATATTCAAGGAGTACAAGCTTATCTCAAAGAATCAAAATTGGGTTAAGAAGTTCCCTTGCAAAAATTTGACAGCCTAACGGCGTCACTACAAAATTCAGAAAATGAGTTGATGAGAGATAAAAAGGGTATCTCATCACTTGGACATAAAATTTAAATCACTAAGGATATAGAAGAACATATACCAACATAATGTTATGTGAATTAAAAGACATAACAAAAGAAGTCTTTTAAAAAGAGGAGGGTGAAAGATTTCCTTACCGACATGGGTATCTTTCAAAACATACACCCCGTGAAAGAAGGACAATACAAAATTGATGTAAATACTAATAAATGAAATTATATTACAAAATGAGTAAAATAATGGGAAGTACATACACCACTGAAAGGAAGTTGTGGAAAATGTAGCATAAATCTCACAGGAATAAAAGTGAGATGAAAAATCCCTTATGAAAACTCGGCAGCCTAACGGCGCCACTTAAAACATCCAAAAATGGATTGATGAGATCAAATAGGGTCTCTAATAATATTAAAATAAAATGTACAGAAATAGGAATATAAAACAACATCCCCCATCATAACAAAGATGATCTTAAAAGAAGTGACATAAAGGAGAGTACTTAAAAAGAAAGAGAGAGGTCAGATCTCTTATGAATATTCGGCAGCCTAACGGCGCCACTCAAAACTTACAAAATGGATTGATGAGAGAAAATAGGATCTCTCATCATATGAACATAAAAAATTAAAGTATGATTAATATAAAAGAACATCCCAATCATAAAAAATATGATCTTAAAAGTAATTACATAAAAGAGTGTACTTAAAAAGAAAGCGTGGAGTAGGATCCCTTACCTCGGGTCCGACTTGACCCGATCGTTGTTTAACATCCTAAATAATAAACTTGAGTTAATTTCTACTTTCTTAAGAACCTTTTTCAAGTTAATTATTCCTTTTATATCACTTATTTCCATGTTATAAACATTATGTAATCATTTAAGTTAATAATGTTTGTTTTGTCGATATTTGGTTCTTAAGTCGAAAGTGAACTTCTTACAATTACATGTTGTTCATGTGGTCAAAGGTTCATTATATCCAAAATTATATTCATGATTTGGATAACATATATATAATATATATCCAGAATATACATGTATTTATAATATTTCATAATCATTTAGAGGTAAGAAATGAAATGCACCGTTCATGGAGACGGTAAGCCGTACGTATGCATGAACGCAACTTTCATTTCTATGTCATATTAATGGAATTAAAAATAAATGAGAGGTATGTATATTTTAATTCCAGAATTATATTCATAATTTATATGTAACATAAATCATATATAATATCTTTAAATACATTCTTTATACATCCCACATATGGCATTAACGAATCAAATCACTTTGAGAGGGCGGTAGTCCGCACTTCCTAAAATGAAATTATCGTGTTTAATCACAATGGAAACCATAATGATATGACACAAAAGAAAAATAAAGAAGATTAAGTAAAACATAAACATATAATATATCATATATAAATATAGTGACATCTTAATGGCCACATTTTAGGGTGTTATGTGAGTGTTGAACAATCATCGTTTCTTGAGGCAGAAATTCACCATCCACAGAAACAGTATGTTCATTAACCATTTGATGTAGTTGTGTGTAAGTGTAGCTCGAATTATTCTTATAAAAAATCCTAGTATATTGAATATACTGGAGTTTTTACAATATAAATGAATAAAAAGAGTTTAGGGGGTTGGAGAAGCAAAATAAAACAAAAGAACACAAGTGAAGGCATTACCTTAAAATCGGGTAACTCTTTTTGATTTGAGATCAAAGGCTTCCTTGGGAAGACTTATTCACAAAGTGAGGCTTCTAGGAGTAAGATAGGTATGTGGAGAGGCCAAATGATCAGGGTTTTTCTGAGCCAAAGGCTTGGGAAGTGTGGGTAATGTGGTAGAGGTGGGGGCCTTTTATGAGAGGAGAGGAGGGGCACTCTTGTAAAGTTACAAAATGTTACTTTATTTTCAAATGACTTTCGGATTTTAAAGGTCCCACATTGATGTATTTCTAGGATAAGGTGGTAAGGGTTCGAAATATACTCATCCAATACGTTTTTTACAAGTGTAAGTTATATTTGTAACATTATCTTTTATTTTTATTTAAATCCTTTATTAATGAGGTAATCGTTGCATCATCATGATGTCATAAATAATTTAATTTATTTAATGTCTGAAAAATATAAAAAAAATATCCTGATTTAGGAAATATTTTTATCTTTATAATGAATATTTAAAGTCAAAAATATGACTTGTATAACCCCATTTAATCATTGTTTTAGTGAAACATCTCATGCTTGTGACATTTTTATTTTAACTTTAAATAAAAAGTTATTTATGTCATTTTCCAACCAAAGTGGCCCCATGGGGTCCCCATGTTGTCCCATGGATTTTATTGGTCGGACATGACACATCCAATGAGGGTAGGACATGTTTCTAGGTCATTTCCCATTATTAAAACATTATTTTTACCTTAAATTACACTAATTACCTCTAATCGTGATTAAGAACATAAAAGTTACTATTCACAAAAAAAATATTTTAATCCCATTAAACCAAATTTTACTTACTAATGACAACCATGTATGTCAGATTTTTGAAATTAGAAATATAGAGGTGGAAAATTTTCATTTAAACGAAAAATCAGTTTCATTTACTACCAATTAGTGGTTTCACTATTCATCAAAAATTGAAGTTTTTCAGAAAAATACAAAAAATTCACCCTAAGCTATATTTGATATTCCAAACTCAAAAATGATGTTTGTTTTACGAAATTCAAAACATATAAGTTGCATTAATTAATTTAATAATTAATTCCCACTGTGAAAACAAATAGCGTGTTTTTATGAAACAATATCTATTAAAAGATTGACACTAGTTTAAGTCCAATTTCAAAGTGAAATTAATTCCAATGAACACTATTGGATTAAATGGTAAAAATATATTCTAATTTTACTTTAAAAACAATTCAAAAGATAATATAATCATATAAATAAATTTGAATAAAAAGAGGTTTTGAATTAAAATACAACATTTTTCACTATTCATTAAAAAATGAACTTTATCGGAAAGATACCAAAAATTTACACAAAGTAAATTTTGATGTCTCTATTCTAAAGAAGAATTTTATTTTGTCAAATATAACAAATAAAATTGTCAAAAAGTGGATTTAAAAGAGGCTCTCCATCAAAAGGCGGTTAATCGACCTTCTAAAGAACATTAGAATGTTTACGCTTAAACATTGAATTCATTCACATTTTTAATCCTCTAACATTTATTGTAAAAATTTAAAATATTTGAAAAACATATATAATCATTTTGTAGTTAGTTCTTTTCATTCCCGCCATTAAAACGGCTAGGCGTTAACTACCATTTAAAATAATATTATTTTATTATTAGAGTGTCACGTAAGATTCCCAAGAAACTCATTGTTGTGTATTTGGTACGCCATCGAGCATAGAGTCCCATTTAAAGTAATATTAATATTTTATTCACAAATATGGATAAATATAAAAATTTCATATTCTTTATTTACCTGGGGTGTTACATCCTTCCCCCCTTTTGGGAATTGCGTCCTCGCAATTTTAAAATTGGGCTCGAAAACATCTTTGAAAGTCCCACTTCAGAACAAGAGTCGGTAAAACAATCACTTTAAAATAAAGAATGAGAAGTACAGATGTCTCCCGAGTTAACCCATAATAGTATTCCATGTTGGAAAACATGGACATGGAGGAGAAAACATAGGGTTATGTTCTGATTGAGAGTGATAGAAAACATGTTTAGGAGAAAGTTAACCACAAGAAAATCACAAACTTGTGATTGGTTAAACGGTATTTGATTCCCCAGTAGGATAAGTTAATAGACAACATTTTTGTTTTTTTATTGAGGAATTTATTCATAAGGAAACATAATTACTTATCATGTTGACTTTCAACTTTTATTATATTTATTACACAAACTCATATTTTCTCTAAAAGACAAGTATTTAGGAAGACTTGTTCACTATAATCAAATTCTAGAGAATCACCTAATCCACAAAAGATAACTATATACTTCCCATGTCTTTAGACTTTAACCAAAACCAAAACCAAAATGGTTTTTACAAGATCAGATAATCTAGAAAAGGATAACCCTTTATAAAAAGAAAAACTATTCTTAATCTCCAAAATTTGTCCAACAAAACCCAAAGTTCAACGAGGACCATTTGATAAACACTTTGTCCATAAAATTCGTCAAAGTAAACCAAACTAAGATTGAAAGCCAAATATTTTAATGATTTAGTCACATAGTCTTCCAAGGTAAAAATTAACTTTTATCTCCAAATAACATTTGTTGCTCTTAAATTCTCATATTGAAAAGTAATTAACCTAATCACATATCCTCGATGATAGGTTAATCGTTTCCATAGATAACCCAAAACAAACATACTCTTGATTCCTAAAATCATCTAACTAAAAATAATTAGTCAAACTAACCAGGGACTTCTGTAGTCCAGTGGTAGGCGATAAATACCAGTCGCACTTTGGTTGTGGGTTCGAATTCCCACAGCATTGTCCGACGCGACATGTTGTCACACGGTCTGCGTGTTTTCCTTTTTACAAAACTATATAATTCTTAAAACATTCCCCAAAACGAGATAAAATCTTCAAAAATGATCATAACATATTTTAACCTCAAGTTTATCTCATGCCTTTCATTTTCCATCAAAACATATAATAACCCATAATTACCTCAAAAGTAAGGATCATATAAACACTAATGGATACCTTTATAATTATTACCTGAACTTGAACATCGATTGGTCATCTCGTACATGATGCATTATAGATCATACCAAGGTTCAAGTGGTTGATCATGACTCCTTTATAGTTGGTTTAGAACAACCATGAGGTTCCTCATTGAATCCCCCATTTTATCTAGTATCTTAATCAGAGAACCGCCACAGTTTCCTTTAAACCTGTTTTCTCTTTGGTGCCTACTAGATCCATCCATTCACTAAAAACAGAAATGTCAGTTTGAGTATATCAACAAAACCATCATGTACTACTGAGGAAGGTAAACACTAAGATATACTTACTCATTCACTTTATCTAAAACTAGGACTCTTTCTGAAATCCTAACCATTGCGGTAATGTCACTTGTTCTTAGAGGATACCCTAACCTGTAAAGTTATATAAACCGACCTTTGATACCAACTATAAGGCCACAGCCTTAAACCTTACTTAATCTTTAGTTATTTCAAGATTACACATTGAGGATCTTTTCAGGTTTAGAGTTTTAGAGAATTAGATCATAAAACTTTCATTACAATACACATTTATAAAAAGTGGTTACATAAATGATATTATTCATTTTTCCCATCAACGGAAACATATTTAAAATAAAACATGGATTCTTTCTTGACACTTCCTTGAAACTATAATCATATCATCTACCCTTCCCTTGACCTATGAAAAACATTTCAAAAACTTGGGATGAGCATAAAAAGCTAAGTAAGGGATATAAAAATATGGAAAGGAAACATGAGTACATGTATACATAAGAATGAAATCATACTTTACCCATAAAACATAAGCACTTTAACAAAACTCATAAAATCATGAATAAATCATAGAAATCATAAGACATAAAGGTAACTTGAGGCATTCATAACATTCTTACGTAGTGTGTAACCCTCTTGGTTACGTTTGGAATACCCATCACAGTATATTCCCTAAATCTCTTCGGAGAAACCATAACATTTAACCACTTTGCGTTACCCAATTCATTGGAGAGATATATCGGGCTCACCCACCCTTAGTTTATCATGGAACCACCTGTCTTCAAAATAATTCCCAAGAACCATAACATAATCGTATCACATAAAACATGCATAAAGGAAACATAACATTTCCAGTTTTCAATCACAAGATATCAATACAACACATTGATATAAAACCATTATGAAAACCATTTTCAATACCAAAATGAATGAAAAGTAAAACATGGTATTTATTTTTCTTTTAAAAAAATGTATGGCTTGTAGAGGAAGCCGAAACTCAAATAATGGTCACGGCGGCGGAGAAGTCGTTGTCGCCGCATACGTACGACAAAAACGTTCCCTTTTGTCATTTAGTGAAATGCTTTATATAAAAAAGATTCCTTTCGGATAAACGTAAAAGTCAATGGGGTTTATACACCATATAATAGAAGGTTGTGTATAAAACAAAATATGCCTCAAAGAAAGGAGATTCAGACGAAGTCCCATACAAAGACGGTATCCTTGGATTAAGGATAAATCAATTACATAATTATGTGTGACACAATAATACACCAAATATAAGTGGATTTTAAGTGTAAAACAATCAGAGGTTATTCAAAAATATTCATAGAACGACATATTCAAGGAGTACAAGCTTATCCCAAAGAATCAAAATTGGGTTAAGAAGTTACCTTGCAAAAATTTGACAGCCTAACGGCATCACTACAAAATTCAGAAAATGAGTTGATGAGAGATAAAAAGGGTATATCATCACTTGGACATAAAATTTAAATCACTAAGGATACATAAGAACATATCCCAACATAATGTTAAGGGAATTAAAAGACATAACAAAAGAAGTCCTTTAAAAAGAGGAGGGTGAAAGATTCCCTTACCGACATGGGTATCTATCGAAACATACACCCCGTGAAAGAACGACAATACAAAATTGATGCAAATAATCATAAATGAAAGTATATTACACAATGAGTAAAATAATTTGAATTTCATACACAAATCAAAGGAAATTGTGGCAAATGTATCATAAATATCACAGGAATAAAAGTGAGAAGAAAAATCCCTTACGAAAACTCGGAAGCCTAACGGCGCCACTTAAAACTTCGAAAAATGGATTGATGAGATCAAATAGGGTCTCTCATCATATTAAAATGAAATTTACAGTAAGAGGAATATAAAAGAACATCCCCATCATAACAAACAGTAGATTAAAAGAAGTGACATAAAGGAGAGTACTTAAAAAGAAAGAGAGACGTTAGATCTCTTACGAAAATTCGACAGCCTAACGATGCCACTCAAAACTTCCAAAATGGATTGATGAGAGAAAATAGGATCTCTCATCATATGAAAATAAAAATTACAGTAGGAGTAATATAAAAGAACATCCTAATCATAATAAATATGAGCTTAAAAGGAATTACATAAAAGAGTGTACTTAAAAAGAATGAGAGGAGTAGGATCCCTTACCTCGGGTTCGACTTGACTCGATCGTTCTTTAACGTCCTGAATAATAAACTTGAGTTAATTTATACTTGATTAAGAACCTTTTTCAAGTTAATTTTTCATTTTATATCACTTATTTCCATGTTATAAGCATTATGTAATCATTTAAGTTAATAATGTTTGTTTTGTCGATATTTGGTTCTTAAGTCGAAAGTGGATTTCTTACAATTACATGTTGTTCGTGTGGTCAATGGATCATTATATCCAGAATGATATTCATGATTTGGATATCATATATATCATATATATATATAGAATATACATGTATTTATAATATTACATAATCATTTAGATATAATAAATGAAATGCACCGTTCATGGAGACGGTAATCCGTACGTACGCATGAACGCTACTTTCATTTCTATGTCATATTAATGGAATTATAAATAAATGAGAGGTATGTATATTTTAATTCAAGATTTATATTCATCATTTATATGTAACATAAATAATATATAATAACTTTATATACATCCTTTATACATCCCACATATGGCATTAACGAATCAAATCACTTTGAGGGGGCGGTAGTCCGCACTTCCTAAAATGAAATTATCATATTTACCCACAATGGAAACCATAAAGGTATGCCACAAAAGAAAAATACAGAATCTTAAGTAAAACATAAACATATTATATATCATATATAAATATAGTGACATCTTAATGGACACCTTTTAAGGTGTTATATGAGTGTTGAACAATCATCATTCCGTGAGGCAGAAATTCACCATCCACAGAAACAGTATGTTCTTTAACCATTTGATGTAGGTGTGTGTAAGTGTAGCTCTAATTATTATTATAAAAACATCCTAGTATATTTAAGATACTGGAGTTGTTACAATAGAAATGAATAAAAAGAGTTCAGGGGGTTGGAGAAAAAAAATAATACAAAAGAACACAAGTGAAGACATTACCTTAAAATCGGGCAACTCTTTCTGATTGGAGCTCAAAGGCTTCCTTGGGAGGACATCTGCCCAAAGTGAGGATTCTAGGAGTAAGATAGGGATGTGTAGAGGCAAAATGTGTAGGTTTTGGCCGAGACAATGGCTTGGGGGGTCTGGGTAAAGTGGTAGATGTGGGGGCCTTTTATAAGAGGGGAGGAGGGGCACTCTTGTAAAGTTACAAAATGTTACTTTATTTTCAAAAGCGTATCGGATTTTAAAGGTCCCACATTGATGTATTTGGAGTATAAGGTGGTACAGGTTCGAAATATACTCATACAATAGGTTTTTGACAAGTGTAAGTTATAGTTTTAACATTATCTTTTCATTTTATTTAAATCCTTTATTAATGAGGTAATCGCTGCATCATCATGATGTCATAAATAATATAATTTATTTAATGTCTAAAAATTATAAAAAAATTATCATGATGTATGAAATTTTTTTAGATTTATAATGAATACTTATAGTAAAAATTATGACTTGTATAACTCCATTTAAAAATTGTTTTAGTGAAACATCTCATGCTTGTGAAATTTTTATTCTAACTTTAAATAAAAAGTTATTTATGTCATTTTCCAACCAAAGTGGCTCCATGGGGTCCCCAAGATGACCCATGGATTGTCAGGGTCGTCCATGACACATCCAATGAGGGTAGAACATGTTTCTAGGTCATTTCACATTATTAAAACTTTATTTTTACCTTAAATTACACAAATTACCTCTAATGTTCTTTAGAAGGTCGATTAACCGCCTTTTGATGGTGAACCTCTTTAAATCCACTTTTTGACAACTTTATGTGTTATATTTGACAAAATAAAATTTTTCTATAGAATAGAGACATCAAAAATTAATTTGTGTAAATTTTTGGTATCTTTCTGATAAAGTTCATTTTTAATGAATAGTGAAAACTGTTGTATTTTAATTCAAAACCACTTTTTTTTCTAATTTATTTATATTATTATATTATCTTTTTAATTTTTTTAAAGTAAAATTAGAATATATTTTTACCATTTAATCCAGTAGTGGTCATTGGAATTAATTTCACTTTGAAATTGGACTTAATGTAGTGTCAATCTTTTAATAGATATTGTTTCAAAAAAACTCTATTTGTTTTGACAGCGGAAATTAATTATTAAATTAATTAATGCAACTTATATTTTTTTAATTTTGTAAAATAGACCTCATTTTTTAGTTCGGAATATCAAATATAGCTTAGGGTGAATTTTTGGTATATTTCTGAAAAACTTCAATTTTTGATGAATAGAGGAACGACTAAGTGGTAGTTAAAAAAACTGATTTTTCATTTAAATGAAACATTGCCACCACTATGTTTTGAATTTCAAAAATCCGACATACATGGTTGTCATTAGTAAGTAAAATTTGGTTTAATGAGATTAAATTTTTTTGGTGAATAGTTACTTTTATGTTCATAATCGCGATTAGAGGTAATTAGTGTAATTTAAGGTAATAATAATGTTTTAATAATGTGAAATGACCTAGAAACATGTTATACCCTCATTTTATGTGTCATGGCCGACCCTAACAATCCATGGGTCATCTTGGGGACCCCATGGAGCCACTTTGGTTGGAAAATGACATAAATAACTTTTTATTTAAAGTTAGAATAAAAATTTCACAAGCATGAGATGTTTCACTAAAACAATTTTTAAATGGAGTTATACAAGTCATATTTTTTACTATAAATATTCATAATAAAACTAAAAAAATTTCATACATCATGATATTTGTTTTATAATTTTTAGGCATTAAATAAATTAAATTATTTATGACATCATGATGATGCAGCGATTACCTCATTAATAAAGGATTTAAATAAAATGAAAAGATAATGTTAAAACTATAACTTAAACTTGTCAAAAACCTATTGTATGAGTATATGTTGAACTCGTACCACCTTATCCTCGAAATACATCAATTTGGTACCTTTAAAATCCGATACGCTTTTGAAAATAAAGTAACATTTTATAACTTTACAAGAGTGCCCCTCCTCCACTCTTATAAAAGACCCCCACATCTACCACCTTACCCACACCTCCCAAGCCTTTGGCTCGGCCAACCCCTGCTCATTTTTCCTCTCCACATCCCTATCTTACTCCTAGAAGCCTCACTTTGGGCAGAAGTCCTCTCAAGGAAGCCTTTGAGCTCCAATCAGAAAGAGTTACCCGATTTTAAGGTAATGTCTTCACTTGTGTTCTTTTGTATTATTTTGTTTCTCCAACCCCCTAAACTCTTTTTATTCATTTCTATTGTAACAACTCTAGTATCTTCAATATACTAGGATGTTTTTATAATAAGAATTCGAGCTACACTTACACACACCTACATCAAATGGTTAAAGAACATACTGTTTCTATGGATGGTGAATTTCTGCCTCACGGAATGATGATTGTTCAACACTCATATAACACCTTAAAAGGTGTCCATTAAGATGTCACTATATTTATATATGATATATAATATGTTTATGTTTTACTTATGATTCTGTATTTTTCTTTTGTGGCATACCTTTATGGTTTCCATTGTGGGTAAACATGATAATTTCATTTTAGGAAGTGCGGACTACCGCCCCCTCAAAGTGATTTGATTCGTTAATTCCATATGTGGGAGGATATTCATATCTCTCACAACATGATATCTATATAAATATCCTCCCAAAAATCCTGAAATCTATTAACATCATATTATAGAAAATCATAAGCATAACATATGAGATCCTTTAAATAAATCCAAAACACTAACATGTTTGGAATCCCCTGAAATGGAAAATGTTTTTCCCACATGTATTCTAACTTTATTGTTGAAGAAAATAATACAATGGGGGAATTTATTGATGAAAATTTCATAGGAATAAAATCACCCCTCATGATCCACAAGGAAGAAAACCAACTCCCAAGGAAAATCCCCTCACAACATGTTGATAGACAATGTAATACAATACCACATTCTAACATGGACTAGACCAAAAATATATATCCCTCTTACAAATAATTCAAGGAAATATATTAAAAAATACACCATTCATAATAATATATTCCACAGCAATAAAACTCATTTATTATCTTCCTGTAAAAACCATCTTTTTAATATATAACTCTATGGTTATCTTCTAGAATATATTATTGAACTAAAATGACAATATCCAAGTAGAGATACTGAACATGTTCCATAACTATGAAATATAAAATTTTATTAACATAATAAACCAAGAATATAAAATATTTAAAATTAATTATTTAGGGCTCATTCTAATTCCCATCATCCACCGAATTCAATAACATATACAATCATCCATGATGTAATTTCCTTACATAGGTCTCTTCTCTTTAATAAAAATCACTTAACTTAGTATGTTTAGTACATAAGGTCCTTTAATCATATCATAGGGATCTTTAATAACTTATGTTTCACCAAATCTCCCTTGTTTACATCATGTACCAAATGATATTGTTTCTATACCTATTGAAGCAATCATTATTAGTCCATATATATAATAATTATCTTATCTCTAATCCAAAAGTTCTAAAAAAAACTTTATCATTAACTTCTCATACTAGTACCCATCTTGGAATGGATGTGACGATACATGTGACCCTTAAATCCCACATCAAATAGTCTATGGGTTAAAACAATCAGCAAATTTATAAAACATGATCGTATGGGAGTTATTATACTCATGAATCCAATGAAGATTGAAAACCACAAATCAACTACATAATAATGGATTAAACAATCCCATTGCATGTAACCATATAAAATTAAATAAAATATAATTTAATAGTAATGAAATTTCCTTCGAGAACAATGATGACAAGTAGAAACCCCCGAAGAACCTCCATGAGAATGTCACCCCATTCTTAACCAAAAATTACCTCCTATGGAGTTAAAAAATAGACACATATTAATTATATATATATATATATAAATTTATGAGAATATAAAATTTAATACTTTAATACTCCAAAATAATCACATAAAAACATGGAATAAGAATACCAAATCCACAATGAATTAATAGGTGAAGTCATCTTGTTACATAAATCTGGTCATCTATATTCCCACACTCAAAAACACTCGCTTTCTAAATCATGCACTATAATATGTATCATATTATAGAAAAATCCATTGAATAAAGGTACCCAAAATCCATATTAATATTAAACTATCCACCATAAACCCCATTATCATTCATCATGGTTTTTCCATTTCATCCATAAGTCATATTGCACCACTATGATATCGTGGAACATCATATCTATAAAATCATAGTCTTGTCTTCATCACATCTCGATATGCATATAATAAGAATAAAAAACCTCTATAAATTAGATAAATATATACTATAACTTAATCCATCATAGCTCATGTATAGATACACATGTAACACCCCTAATCCATTTCTTCCTGGATAAATGTTCACACCATAAATGTATGCCTCCATAACCCTCATATTCATGTATGTAAAATTTGTGAGCCTCTAAAGCACACTTGAGTAAATATTCCATAACTTTAATCTACTATAAAATATAAAAACCAATATATATACTATTTATTGGCGAGGTTGTAGGGACGGATGAGTTGTCATCAATAGATATCATGAACGACGAACATATTAGTAGAAAACATAACCCTAAGTCCATGTATTAGCATCAGATACCCAATTTGAATCAGGTGGAAGAGCATAAAAAATAATATAATATAACATATATAATAAAATGGAACCACCCTAAGGTAAAATATCATAAGACTCAATCAATAGATAAAATCCCATAAGTGAACAAAACTTTAATTATTAGAGGCTAGGAAGAAAAATGTTTTCTTAAGCACACAAGCATAAAAGAGTAAATAGTATCAATAATCATTCAGCAGTAATAAATTACTATTATGTTAATGAATCCCATCATCAATTCTAGTTTAATGGTACATATTATTCATCTATGTCCATGTGATTTTAAAATACATCTCTATATTTATAGTTCATTGTCATATAATCATTTAACAAATCATTATTAAAAAATCCATGAATCATCCCCAACTAATTTATGCATTAACTAACAACCATTTCATAATCCATTGTAATAATAAAAATCTAAATATACCTCAAAAAAGAATATAAAAAAAAGTTAAATAAGATATAAAATGAAAATAAAAACAATACAACAGTAAGAAATAGTCCAAAAAGAATAATGAAATTCTTTTAGATCAAGCTAACCATCCAAAAATAAATTCTTACACCTTTCACCCCCTTCTATCCCATGCACAACATCCAATAATCGATGACCATAACATTCTACAACAATGAAATCATAAAACCTCCACTATATCCATTTCAAACAACCATACCAGATTCCATATAAAATCACAACAGGGGATTAATATTCTATTATATATTTTTTCATTAAATAATAATTCATTTATAATTATTAATGAAAAATAACACCCATGTATTCCACTATGGGAAACGATCTTAGAGGAAACATGACTTCAATTATAAAACCAGAAAAATTAATTACATAATTAATTTTTTTACTATTTTGATTATATTAATTAATTATGAGGAAATTCTGTAATTAATGGATCCAAATATAATGATGATTAATGTAAAAATTAATAATCAAAATAATATGATAAAAAAACCACATATAAAGTAAATTATTTACAAGAAAAAATGGAAATAACTCATATTTAGAGTTAATTAGAATCAATATCTTATAATATTTAAGTTATTTATTTATTTTAAAGAATATAAAATATTAAATGTATGTCACTTATAATCACAATATTATAATATCATATAATATGTGGAAATATTCATGTAATCAACAAGAAGAATAGAATGACCATGTATAAAGCAATACCATACCATAAATTCAATAATTCCCAATTTTTATCTAATTTTTGATAATCAAATTTATTTTCCTATTACAAACAAAATAATTATAATCCCCCATTGTGCATAATATAAGGTGATGTCTCCATTACCGTTCCCTGATATGATGTTTCAATTATCACTAAACTATAATTTAATGATGGATGAAGAAAATAAATCCTTAATAAAACCCTTGAATTTTATAGACATCATTCCATACGAATCCTCCATCAATAATAAAAAAGTAACCCAAAAATAGGGATTAAAAATCATTAATGTCTTGTAATGATAGAATGGAAGATGAAAGAATAGTGGGAGAGAGATAAAAAGAGATAACATAGATTTAAGTTAGACTTTCTATAAGGAAAATAATTAAGTTTCATTTATAGTGGCTATATTTTATCTACGATGCACCTATTACCTTAATTTTTACATGTGAGAACGGAGAAATTAAATCAATTAAATCGGTAAATAGAATTTATTGGAAATACTAGAATACACTATATCATGTCATTTTAGGGACCCATCATGTTTTGACCAGACATGATCCTAGGATCATCGAATGATACCCCATGTATCTTCTTCTCTCCCACTCTCTTTGATAATGGCAATTTAATCTATGAAATAAATGGATTTCGTAACATGGATCTGGTTGACACACAACATCATTCATCACGCAAGGATCATAATGTGTTGTTCTAGATATAGTGTGATATGGAAATATTGAAAAGTGGGGAATTTTTTTGTAAATAAAAATGATTACTTTTTATCCCATTAAAATGTATTTTCATCCGAACATATGATATTCCGATCAAATAAGATTTAAAATATATGTGTATTATATAAACAGTGGAAATGAAACAATCAGTAGCTAAACTACTATTAGGAAAATGAGAATTTCATAGTAGAAATTTAAATGATATCATAACTAAATAAAAAATGTTTAAAAGTGGGATAATAATCCAAACACCCATAAATGTTTTTTTACAAAATATGTTCCTAGTTGATATGAAACCATTTCCATAATCCAAATTGGTAGGAGGACTATAGATTTGAACATGGAATCCTCTATGAAAAAAATTATAAAAATGATGGCTATAAACTAATTAGACTAAATCCATATCCTTTACCCATGTACAATATCTTCTTATATACCAGGATCCCTTAATATTCATGATCAATATCTATCCTAAAAACCATGAGATCCATAGACTACAAAACTATAAAAATGGAATATACCATTCTATTTATTGGACAAACATGATCAAATATGATTGAAAAATATAACTCCCATTCCAAGAATACATTGATCATATAGGGTCAGACCATTATTATTCTTTACTAGAAATCCCTCAATGATACTAGATTAAATAATATATCTTAAAAAATAAGATTCCCTCGATAAAATTGGATCATAAAAAGTAAAAATACAATCAACAGTGTTACAAGGCAT
This sequence comes from Viscum album, assembly GCA_963277665.1. Taxonomy (NCBI): domain Eukaryota; kingdom Viridiplantae; phylum Streptophyta; class Magnoliopsida; order Santalales; family Viscaceae; genus Viscum; species Viscum album. The sequence continues at coordinate 1,614,336,228 of OY728151.1, forward strand.
ACAATAAAAGCCTCAATAAAATCATATCGTTATAAAATAATCTATGAAGGAAAAAAAATAAAATTCACCTTATGAAACAAGCTGTATCAAAACTCAACATGATCTAAATCTTTTAGAGTAGACTATATTTTATTAAATTAAATTATTTTCCTTGAATACAAGGGTTTGATTTAAATATTTCCATGTAAAAATATTTAATTTTCAAATTATTTCTTATTTCAATTTAGTTGCGACAAAATAAAACACAACATTCCACTATCTGATGGATGGAAATTATGGAATAAATCATCTGATGTGTTAAAATTCTAAATTCACTCACCAAAATAATATGTTATAGTAGATGTACATGTAAGATCAATTTAATTTAACATATAATTGATCAATATGTTTTCATCCATAAAAAATAAAATAACCATCTCTATATTAAATTAATACACAAGAGGGGTGTGTTATTTCTTGTAAATACAAGGAATAAGATTATTCATAGGCTCAAAAATCTCCCCCATATTAAAAATAAAATAAACAAATGAAATAATATGAATTATTATTGATATATTGAAGTAAATTTAAATTTTTTGTGTACATTATAATTTAATTCCACTCCAATATAATTTTCATTATAACTAAATTTTCTCTTTTATAAAATAAAAATAATGTTAGAAGAATAAAATTCAATTACATGAAATAAATCTCTATTTAATTTTTTTCTCTCTGATTAAATGTACCCATTTTATTAGAAAAACATATGAATAGATACCCAAAATTATTCTATTTATACTTATATTCACTTTAGATAAGAGAAAACATTTTTATAAATATTCTTCTCTCACAAAAATTATTACTTCTCCCAATTTGTTATGGATAAAAAGAATTAAAAACAAGTAACAAAATAGATTGGATTATTTTTCTTCCATGAAAAATTTAATTTTTTTTAACAGAGTGTTATTATAAAAATAATTTATGGATGATTATGATTTAAAAATGAACCTTTGGAATGTTATATTTTTATTCACATGATAAATTTTCAACTTTTTAAAATGAATCCAATGATAGTTTTAAAAAATATTATCTTCTACACTACATTAGATTGATTCTTATGAAAACAAGAATAGAGATTCCTTCCATTCTCATTGATAAGAAAAAATAATAATTTCTAAGAGTAATTATAAATATAATAGAAAATGGTTAAAGGTCAAAAAACTGATCTCACATCAAATAATTTGATAATTTAATGTTTTTAAGTGGGAAATTTATAACGTTTCTTAAGATATTTTTGAATTTTTCAATACTAAAAAAAAAGGAGATTTAAAATGTAAAAATTAAAACATAATATAAATTATACCTCATAGAATTTAATTTGATATAGTCTTAATTAAAGAAGTAACATATATTTGATGTTTTTCTATAGTTAAAGGTAAATATTCTTATGTTATGTTCTATTATTTCATGTTCAGTATAATATATAGTACCTATATAAAATGATAGTATACTTCTAAAATAATGAATTTCCACTCCATCCATTGAGGATTTTTTCAATGTTTATGGATAGTTGAAATTAGAAGAGAAAATAATTCTCATCTAGTATTATTCATACAAAAATTCAATCTCATATAATCAAATATATCATAATTTAATGGTTTTTTTAAGATATCAAGAATCTAATTTTTTGTTCTAACAGACACTTGAATAATTTCTTTTTTTTGTGGACTAGAAAGAATTGGTGTTTTTTCCTTTCTATTAATCATGATAATGGTGTGTTTGGATTTTGTAAAAAGCGATAGTGCTATAATTATAAAAGTAATTGAACTTTGAATAAAACTAAATATTAAGTCTATGAGTGTGTGATACATCAAAAACAAATAAGAAAAACAAACATATAACAAACCCATATTCAACATCAGTAGTAGAAAGTGAAATTGAGTATTTTTTTTTCTTTCTATAATAAGAATAAATTCATTCACCTAGTAAAAGAAAAGTCTTAAATTTTCTATTTTAATCTATCATATATCCCTAAAAATCTACTTCATAAAAATAATAATCATAGTTTAGTTATAGTCAATTCAATATATAAAAGAGATAATGTCCCTTTAAGATAAAAAAATATCTTCATAACTATTCTGAGATGGGATTAATTCAGTTTATCTAGAAATATAAATGTTAATAATATATAAAACATAATAGCTGGTTGAATAGCCATCAATTTAGTTAAAATTCTGATCATCCCTTTGAATTCATTTTGATCTACTCGTTTACTATATTCATCATGATCACGTTTACAAAAGGCATGCAACAATGTACTCAGAGTATAAGAATTTTTATAATAGAGTCATTTATGTAAATATATTATGTACTTATTTTGTGATAATATAGTTACTTATGATTTCTAATTTATATTTATTCCATGGATGAAATTAATTTCACCCATAATGATCATATTTAAAAAACTATACATATGTTCCATGAAAAAAAATAAAAATATTTGTGCTGGAAAAATTAGTTCCATCAACATAAATTTGAACAATGATGGTGTCTTTAAAAACCATCATTATAAAAATAGCAGGGTTAGACGTCCAACTAAGGAAATTACTTTGAGTAATAAATATCTAAAATCTATCACACCATGCTCATAGAGATTTTTTATATTTGTAAAGATTACATGTATGTTTCAAAGAAATTATGATAAATTTGGACTTTCATGACTATGTGGTTGTTTAATATATATTTTATCTAGAGAATATCTATTAATAAAGGAAAACTACACATAAATTTGATATGGAGTAAAATTATGATAGGGTATAAAGCCTCTATGTATTGGAAACAATTTGAGTTTAGAAACAAGATCAATGATTATTTCATATTAATTTCATTTTAAATTATTATATCACAAAATAATAAGAGTCTATTTATTTGAGACAATAAAACTATTTTCATCATATTAATTCCAAAATACACATTTTAATTTTATAATAGAACAATATATTGGATTCTAATCCAAGGTCACAATATTCTTCCATTCTATCTTATTGAGTTTTTATACATTAAATCAATCTATATATTCATCACACAATGAATCTTCTACTATTTTTGGAGCAAATTGTGATTGGAATATCATATATTAACATGCATTTCTTAAGGAATGTATTGTTCATACCCGTCGATATATATGATTAATTATATTATCACAAGGGAGATTCTATAGTACTGTTGGGTTTTTTGGTAAAGGTAAGCAAAAAAACTTATCCTTCAAATGGTTAACATCTATGTTACAAACTTTTGGTATATTTAATTATAGTTTTATAACCTTTTCAAAATTATCTTTTTTTCTATTTAAGTTAACTACCAATAATAGAAAAAATTGATTTAGAATCACAATACAAACATAAAATTTCATATTTTTTTATGTTTGAATAAGGAAATAATTCATGCAATTTTACATGAATCTTTTATTCAATTTTCTGTTTTAGTTTATTCAAAACATTATATGCCTTACTAGTGGTGGAATTACCATTTTCATTCAATTTTGGATTAAACTTATTATTATTATCCTATGTAATTTAAATGAATATTTAACATTAATATACTTTGAATTAACTATGATTAAATTTTCTTCTAACCCACAATTCAAAATGGGGTATTATTAAAACAATTGTTAAATAAAAAATATATATAGTGTAGTAATATTTTCTCACAAATTATTCCAAAATGAAATTTGCTATATAGTATTCCACCAATATAATCCATGTAATTTCCTAAAGGGTTTTATTTATTCGTTCAACAACTCTAGTCTATTATATAGTCCTTAGATCAAATAAATTATGAGTGACTCCATTCTAACTAGAAAATGTTTTAAGACCTAAATTTTACATCTGACTACCTTTATCAACCCAAATAGTGAATTCTAGTAGGTATTTAATGTTTTGAATATGAGTAAAAGATCATTTATTAATAGATAAATATTCTAGTTTCAATGAAATAAAGTAGGTCAAATTATACCTATTATAGTATTTTAATAATACCTAAAAATTTTGTTTTATTATGACACTCATTGTTTTTTAGGAACAAAGAAATCTATGTTCACTATTTGTTACAAAAAAAAGTTGATACTTCACCAGTTAAAAAGAATCATGACTTATTTTTCTTACCAAATTCATAAGGGTTATACAAATTTGTATTATTAAATTTTAGTTATAATAGATTTATCACTATTCATTTCCAAGATTGATTGGTCAATGTTAAAATTTATAGTTTCCATGTCCTCTATACCTATATAATTATAAATCATCAACCACACTATGATATGGTGAAATATAATTAGTAAGGCCTTTTAGGTAAATTTTATTAAATTATCATGCATTTACAAAGATAGATTGTGCACCTTGTTTGAAATTTTAATATAACATTTATCATTACTAAATTATACATTGTATCCTATTTTCTCTAGTTAACTAATGAAAATGATGTTGGGATTAAATCCTATAACGTATTTGAAATTAAAAATGAAATTCTCACCTAAAAATATGTCCCCAATTCCATAGATTTTACCATACATGTTACATCCAAACATGACTCATAAAAACACTATTTTTTATAAGTTCAAAAAATCTCAATTATATCCAGTCATGTGTCAAAAAAATTGTCCACATAACATTTGCTTCCACTACTAGTACTCATCCCATCTTCCTAAAAAATTCAAATACAAAGGATTTTTTATAAAATATCAGAGGTATATTATTGTTAGTGATAATTTAAGAGCCCACATATTCAGAACTATTATATCTACATATAGCTAAAATAACATTATTAATACACACTTTTTGTATTCTAAGGGAACGAATTCTATTAAAGTAAAACAATTTTCTCTAGTTTTCATCAATCAGTCATTTATTACATACGGTGAACTACTCGATAAAAAGTATATTGAATGTAAATTACATCATTCAGTGAATTTAAACCCTATTTTTATGATTTAATATTATTTCATAACTCATTATTTGAGTTCATTAAAGTCATTACATAATATAATAAAAGTGGACATAAGTTTCTCCACACTTTTATCTTAAATTCTTACCTAAACGTATTCATTCTCATCTCTAAATGAAATTTTATAGACTGTTTAGGTATTATGTTTACTATTTAACTAAAATATTATTATTTTAGATTCACTTAGTTTATATATGATTTTACTGTTATCATTATTAACTTTTGATATTGTAGAATCTTTATTATTCAAATCAAAAAAAATATTTTGGAATATATGAACTATGTTTTCAAATTGTATGATTATATTTAAATGATTTGTCCTCATAATACATTTGGAATTTTATTTATTTATTCCTTATTTTTATGGAAATAAATATATACAATCACATATATATGGATGGATTATTTTCTATATATTCAAATGAAGTTAAACTATTATCATCATCTGTTTAAAATGAAACAATTTCATTTATAGTTAATTGAGTTAGAGTGTTGAGAGTTACCTTCCCCCTCAAACAGAAGCTATAATAAGGAGAATATTCTTATAAGTTAATGATATTTATGTGTTAATTATCTGAATAACTATTGATTTCATAAATAGACTCATTTATTACACTCCAAGTATCTTTAGTTTTTCGGAAATACTTTATTTTGATTATTTTAATGATTTTCCATTATTCTCATTTTTCTTAAAAATTCATCCCATCTGATCTAATTTTTTCATGATTTCTTTATTCATAGAATAGGGTTTCTAGTGATTATTTCTATTCATATTATTATCTTATATTCAATCAATGATGATACAAGAAGAATTATTTTTTATAGTTTTTTCCATTTGTCTTGTATGTTGTACACGCTCTTTTTCTATATTTTTTATAAATTACAACTATTGAAAGGATATATACAATTCCTCAACTTAGTAGTAGTTTTTGATGTTTGAGGTTACGATATTAGAGTAATGTATAATGAAATAAAATAAACATTATTATTTTTCATATTATTTATAGTATCTCTTTTTAAGAGACATTTTCAATATCTCACTATTTTGATAAAAACATCATGGTTCATATTTCTAATATGTTTGGAGTCAGTTATCCCTTTACTCTTCTATTCACATTACTTATATATAATATCTAAAAAATTTATAATAAATTTTGATAAATTAATATTTAATCCTCAAGAAACTGAAGGAAATCATATATTTTTATAATTTTCTAATGCATCAACAATAATTATTCTAGGAAAAGAAAATCAAAATCATTATAATGCACTCTTACTGTTACTCTTCTATTCACAAGGTATTTAGATGTTCCCAATTTATTTTTCTCCAAAATAATACATTTATTCATTTATATCTCACATAATCATATTTTACTCTATATATTCCACATCATTGATCAATGTAAAGTATTCTAGACTTTATAATTACACTTTTATTCATAAATTTCATCACAGGTGAATTTATATAATTATTTCTATAGAATTTATTTTTCTATTAATATAAATATTTGATCAACTCCCATATTGATAAATAAATTACATCATGCCATATGAATATTCATATTCAACGCCATAGAAAAATAATGGGTGATTTGTATTTAAATATTATAAGGATCCGATTAGAAGGGTTTAGTAAGGACCTAACCTTAAACATTACATAATCATGAATAAAGTTAATAATTAAAATTAAGGATATTTTTATTTTTATAGATCTAGATAATTAGGCTATAACATATATATAACAACTTCAATATTACATGTACACACTTTTACTCCGTATCTATTTTTTCATAAAATAAAAAACTCTTAAAAACAATGAAACATGTTTAGTTGCTTGTTTTAACGGACACTACTTTTATTTGATCTAATCCATGACACTATTCCACATTATTTCTAGTGAAAAACATTTCAAAACATGGTATGACCAAAAAAATATTAGTAAGGGATACATAAATAAACTATTATTTTTTTCAAACAACATGTAAACCCTGAATAATTTATCATAAAGTAGTATATTTCACCTTATAAAGTAGCAAAAACACATCACTAAATATAAGATCATTGATTACCCTTTTTTTAACCAAAAGATTACAATAAGTACCATATAAAAAAACATATAGCATATAAAGGTAATTGGGGACATAAGCATACTGAAATGGAATAACCATATGGTTCTCTTCCAAACATATCACTAAATGGAATAGCCATTCGACCGACTTCCATGCCCAATGCATTTGAAGTAATAACGTAATCACCCATCTTTGGCTTATCATAGAACCACACATCATTTTTTTATCATGTAACCACATTTAATTGGTTTATTAGGTAACCACTCATCAAAATTTCCAAGTACCACTATATAACCCCAAAACATAAAATATTGAAAATATCAATATATCACTAATAACATTTCATTTTCAATGAAAATAATAATTTCAAGATATTGATATAATAAATATATTTAAAAAATAATTTCCAATATAAGAACACCCCAAAAAGGAATAAAGTATTTTGTTTCCTTTTAAAAACATATAGTCTTATAGAGGAATCCAAATAATGATTATGGAAGCGGAGAGGTCCTTGTCACCGCAAACATTAAAAACATTTCTTTTGCAATTTTGTAAAATGATTCATAGATAGAAGATTAACTTTAAATGATAGTAAATGTAGATGGGTTTTATTATACACTATCTAAAATATGTAGTTGTATATTATCAAAATATGCCTCAATGAAAGGAGATTGAGACAAAGTCCCTTACCTTATATTTGACTTCTCTTGTTCATTCATTATCTCCATGAATAATAAACATAAGTTCATTTCTAATTTATTCAGAAATTTTTTGATTTTTTTTATTCATTTTATTTCAATTATTGACTTTCTAAAACAATCATATAATTATTCATGTTCATATCGATCAATTTGTTGATGTTTTGTACATGAGTCAAAAATGAACTTGTTATAATTAAAAATTATCCATGTGGTTAAAATTCAATTATTTTTTAAATGATATTTATGATTAAGATATAATATATTTCATATATAAACAATATATATGTATTTATAATAGTCTATAATAGTTGTAGATAATAAATAAAATGTACCATTCATGGAGACGGTAAGTCGTATGTACGCTTGAACACTACACTCATTTCTATTTCATATTTAAAATAATGAAAACATAATGATAAATAGGTATATTATAATTTCAATTATAATATCATCATTTAGTTATGTTATAGAATTTAATTAATTCCATCCTGTATATGTTCTATGTATATCAAGAATGAGTCATATCACTTTGAGGGGGAGGTAGTCCGAACTTTATCAAATTAAATTATCATATTTATACAACAGGAAATGCATAAAGGTATGTAATAATTGATAATTAAATAATCATAGAGATTAAATAAATATTATATATATGATATGTAATTACAGGTCATCATAATGTCCCCCATAAGAGGTGGTAGGAGAATATTGAACAATCATCATTTCGTGAGACAGTAGTTTGTCGTCCACAGAAGCAGTATGTTCTATACCAATTAGACAGAGGTGTGTGTATGTTTAGTTCGAATAATTCTCCTAAAAATTACCTTGTATATTAAATATATGATTTTTGTTATAAAAAATTTAATAAATAGTGTTTTGGGGGTTTTATAAGGGAAATAAATGAAAGAATATTGAGAGAAGACATTACCTCACATTGGGTAACTCCTTTTGATTTAAGTTGAAAGGCCTTATTTATTTTCCTTATTACAAATTTATGGCTTGAAGAAGTATGTGAGGGATTTTTGAAGATTATTTGTGTCTTTTATGGACAATATAAGGGGAATTAGAGGTGTGATTAAGGGTTAGAGGTGGTGTCCTTTTATAAGGGGGAGGAGGGGCACTTTAGTAACGTTTGAATGTATTATTATATTATTAATTGATATTCAAATTATAATAACACCAAAGTGATATATTTAAAATATAAAATTAATATGGTTTTAAAAACTCTCATATAATAGGTTTTATACATGTTTTGGTTTAAAATATAAACATATTATTTATCTTTAACCGAAAGTTAACTAATTTCACTATTACCATATCTTCTTGAATATTCATTCAATATGGTTAATATAGTTACCATAAAATCCAATATAAACTCATGTGATTCATTAATTTCATTTAGACCATTATCTAAGTCATTTGTTTTAATATTATATTTTTAGGACTACTATATCACTTGACAAAATATTAGTTTTTTAAAAAAACTCATCTTTGTAAATTTTATACTATTCATATCGGGGATTTTTAAAAATTCATAGAAACTTAATTAAATATAAAGACCTTATTAACTGAAATATATAATGTAATAAATTTCTATAAAATTTGTGTATGGCATAAAAAGATTCAAGATAAATTTATTTTAATATTTATAGTCAAAATTTATTTAAATCATTCATTAATATGGTAATCACTACACCACCATTGTGTCATAATTAAAATTATTTATTTGATGTAAAAAAATTATAAATAAACTACAATAATGTAGGAAATATTATTATCATTCTAATTACTATTTATAGTCGAATATATCACTTATATTACCCCATATAAAAATTATTTTAGTAAAAGATACATGTTTATGTTATATTTTCCTTGACATTAAAATAAAATTAATTAAATGTCATTTTCACAATCATGTGGCTCCATGGGGTCCAAAAATCGACCCCCGGATTCCCTTGGTTGGCCATATCTCATAAAATAGGGATAGGAAATGTGTTCAGGTAATTTAATATTATTATAATAATAATTTTTACCTTAATTTAACAGATTTACCTTTTAACCATGGTAAATAAAATATTTACTAAAGCTACTATTCATAATGTCTGGAAATAAGAGTTACCTATTTACATAATATGGACCAACTGACTGAAAATATGGAATAAATGTTTTCAAAATTGAAACACATATGTCTCATAAATTAATTAAAAATTAATCCCCATTGTCAAAACCAAAAAGGGAGTTTTTATGAAGTCAAAACTACCAAATGATTGACCTTAGTTTATATCCAATTTCAATGTGAAATTACTTCCAGTGACCAAAATTGGATTATGTGATAAAAATATAATCTAATTACACTTTGAAACCAATTAAAATGAAAATATAATCATATAAATAAAATAGATAAAAATAATGTTTTGACATAAAATGTAGTATTTTTTACTATTCATTAATAAATGAACATTATGAATTAAATAATGAAAAAATTCCCCAAAGTGAGTTTTGATATCCCTCTTCTATGTAATAAGTATATTTTTTCAAATGGAACATATAAATGTGACAAAAACTATGTTGAAAAATGGGTCACCAAAAATAGGAATTAAATCGAGCTTTAAAGAATATTAGAGTATTCCATGCTCAAAATCCGATTCATTCTAATTTTAAGCCTCTAAATTTTTTAAAAAAAAATTTAAGCCATTTAAAAAACTTGTTTAATCATAATTTAGTTTTTTACGCTCATTCATAGAAATACAACGACTATGAGTACACTATCATTTAAAATAATATTTATATTATATTATTTTTTGGTAAAACTCAAAGTTGTGTGAAACATAATATTTAAAAGAAACCCGTTGTTTCCGGTTGATGAAGCTATCGAAAAACGTTTCATATTTAAAATATAAATAATTTCTTATTCATAATTTTTTTTAAAAAGACAAATTATTATTCTATAAATACCAAGGTCATTACATCCTTCCCCCCTTTTCAGAAATTGCATCCTGACAATTTCAAAATGAGGCATGGAAATTTCATTAAATGCCCCACATCGAAAAAAGAGTCAATAAAACTATCACGTGAAAAAAAGAAAAATAAGTAAAAAGGTCACATGAGATAACCCATAATAGGATTCCATGTAAGAAAATAAGGGTATGAAAGTGAATTATAACCATCCTGTTCTAATATATTGTGATGGAAGACATGATCAAGAGAATGTTAACCACCAAAAAATCACGAACTTGTGATGGGTTAAATGTTCTCTAATTCCCTAGTAGGAAAAGTAAGCAGAAAATGTTTTTGTTTTAAGTTTTTTTTCATAAATTTTTGGAATTCATTTAGGAGCTTGATTAAGAACATAAGTAAACATACTTACTTGTCATGTATACTTTCATGCTTTACTAAATTTCTACCACAAACTCATATTTTCATCGAACGATGAGTATTCATGCTAACTTTGTCACATAAAAGTGCTTGAATAAACTTTTAATGAACCAAATAATCCAAAACAATGAACTATATATTAACCATACAAAAATGGTTAGTATGAGATTTTATAATCCCCAAAAGGATAATACATTATAAAAATAAATACTACTCTTAATCCCCAAAATACAAGAAACAGTACCCAAAGTTCAACAAATACCATTCAATACAAAAATTTCCTTAAAATTATTCAATATAAACCAAACAAAGATTAAAACCCAAAACTCAAAATAATTTAATCACATAGTCGTCCATAGTAAATCTTAACATTAACATCTAAATTTCATCGACTAGTCTTAAAGTCTACTACTGAAAAGTAATTAACCTAATCACATATTCTCTAAAATAGGTTAATCATTTCCATAAATAACCCAAATCACTATATGACCCCAATTAAAACAAAGATTATTCCAAAATATAATTTCACCATTACTCCTCAATTGAATTCCCAAAGTATTCTATTTTCCATAGAAATAAAGTCTTCCCAAAATAGAAACTATCTTCCAAAATAACCTTTATCGCTTATTCACCAAATCATTTTCCTACACTAATGATATCCATTTGATAAAACATAATATCCCAAATAAACATATTATTTACTAGTAAAATAATTTAACTAAAACAAATAATTCATACTAACTAGGGAGTTCACATGTTCCAGTGGTAGGCGATACGCCCTTACCGCTGTTCAATTGTGGTTTTGATTCCCACGACCTTTCTAGAAGCGACAGGTTGTCAGACATCTTTTGGGTTGTCCTTTTTCTAAAAAAATATAATTCATAAAAAATTTTAAACAAATAAGATAATTTTCTCAAAAATAACCATAACCTATTTTATCCTCAAAGTTTATCTAATACCTTTCTTCTTGCATCCCAAAATTTAATAACCATTTATCCCCTAAAAAACCAAAGATCATATAAACCCCTAAGGTTATATATTTTTTCCACAAAATAAAAGATAATTCATTATCAAATAACATTTTAATATATCAAACATTAGGATAACACATACTAGAAAACGTCCTAAAGAGTAATCCCATCATCAAACGAACCTTAATTCTTTTGAGAATTTAATCATCCTAAAATCTTTCAGAACTATTGAAACCATTATATGTAGAATGTTTTATTTTTCAAAATTTATCATGATCCATTAACCATTCTTTTTAAAACATATTCTTTAGTAATTTTTCCTATAAAAATCAAGAATCATATCATATGATTCAATAATGTCAAAACATCACGTAAGAAACAATTCATACCTTTGATTGGTCATTACAAGTTTCCTCAACCTCAATTATAATGGAATTAGGTATTGGTAAACATATATTTTTATAGTCCTCCTGATCCCATTCCCAATCCTTCTTCATAAGAAATCTATTTTTATAATGACCATGCACACCACATTTAAAACATTGAATTGAACCCTCAGAAAGATATTTTTTCCCTTTCCCATAGTCAAATGGATGATTCCTTTTTCTATGGAAGCTTATTGATTTATAAACTTTATTACCACATGTATAATGTATTCTTGTCCATTTGAATAATTTTACTTGGTGTTTCATTCCACATCATTAACACATAGGGTATTTAATATAATTTCCTTTATTATTATTTTTACCTGAACATTCGTAGGGATTTTTTTCACACATATACGATGCCTTATAAAAATCACCAAGGTTTAGGTGGTCAATCGTGGCTCAAGATAGTTGGTTGAGAATAACCAGAAGATTTTTCATTGTAGTAGCAATTTTATTCTGTTTCGTATTAAGAAATTCGTCATAGTTTTCTTCACATCCATTGATACTTCGGTGCCCACTAGATCCAACCATTTTCTAAAACCAAAAAGGTCAGTGTGTTTATATCAATAAAATCATCATATAATATCATATAAGGAGGGTAAATACTAATATATACTTATTCATGATACCTTTAACTAATTAAATTATCTAATATAACTATGGATCTTATAATATTACCACCATTATGATAATGTAACTTCTACTTAAATAACATCCCGACATCTAAAGTTATTTAAACCTCCCTCTGATACCAACTATATGGACCCATCCTTAAATATTACATAATCTTGAATTATGTTAATAATTCACAATGAGGATCTTTTAAGGATTATATATTTAGATAATTAGTCCCCAACTTATACCTAAAAACTTGAATATTACTTGTAGGAACTTTTACTCAGTATCCATTTTTTAATAAAATAAAAACTCTTAAAAACAATGAAACATGTTTAGTTCCATGTTTTAAACAGGATTATATTTCGTTGACAGAATCTTGACAATATTCTACATGAATTCCTATGAAAAATATATGAAAACATGGTATGCACATAAAAATCTCAGTAACGGGTATACAAAGAAACGGTTAATTTAAAAAAACATGTAATCCCTAAATACTTTATCATAAAGTAATACTTTTCAACAATTGAAGTAGTAAAAAACTTCACTGAATATATGCGCATTACATACCCTTTTTGTAACCAAAATATTACCATAATGCCCATAGAAAACAATGTATAGCATATAAGGGTAACTTGGGACAAAACCTACTTAATTGGAATATCCTAATTATCGACATCGTCAAATATAAATAAATAGAATAGCTATATGGCTGAATTCCATAACTAAAGCTTTTGAGAATATAATGTAACCACCCATCCTTGGTTTATCACGGAACCACCCGTCATTTGGTATATCATGTAACCACCCTTCATTGGTTTATCATGTAACCACCCATAAAAATGTCCAAGTACCATTATATAATCATAAAAAAATATTCCAAATATAAACATTTCACTAATAACATTTCATTTTCAATCACAAGAAATCAATTCAATATGTTGAAATAATAAATCCATTTCAAAAATCATTTTCAATACTAATGAAACCAAAAAAGGAATAATGGATTTCTTTTCCTTTTAAAAAAATTATGTCTTATTGATGAATCCAAATAATGATTACAGCGGCCGAGAGGTCATTGTCTCTACAAACATTAAAAACATTACTTTTTAATTAACTAAAATTCCTCATAGATAAATGATTAACTTTTAATGAAATCAAATTTCAATGGGTTTTATTATACACTTTTTAAAAGAAGGAGGTGTATATTATCAAAATATGCCTCAATGAATGTAGATTGAGACGAAGTCCATTACCTTGTGTCCGACTTTTTTTGTTTATTCTTTATATTCTTAAATAATAAACATAGATTAATTTATACTTAAATTCAGATATTTTACATGTTTCTTATTCCTTTTAAATTGATTATTATATTTTTTTATCAATCATATAATTATTCAGGTTCATATCAGTCGTTTTGTCGATGTTCGGTACATGAGTCAAATAAGAACTTATTATAATTTAAAATTGTCCGTGTGGTAAAAATTACATTTTTTCTAGAATTATATTAATTATTTAGATATCATATATATCATATTATTCCATTATATATGTATATATAACAGTCCATAACATTTGGAGATATGAAATGAAGCATACTGTTCATGGAGACGGCAATCCATACGTACGTATGAACAGTAGTTTCATTTAAATTTCATATATAAGAAATGAAAACATAATGATACATAGGTATATTATATTTCTATTATAATTCCATTTTTATATATGTTAAATAATTTCCTTAATTCCATCTTTTATATGTTCCTATTTATATAATGAACGAGTCATATCACATTAAGGAGGTAGCAGTCCGCACTTCCGAAAAATAAATTATCGTATTTATACAACATGAAAAGCATAATGTTTGTGTTCTAAATGATAATTACATAATAATATATATAGAATAAATACCATAAATATAATATATAATTATAGTTCCATCATGATGGACATCATAAGAGGTGGGAGGAGAAGGATGAACAATCATCGTTTTGTGAGGCAATAGTTCGTCGTCAACAGAAACAGTATTTTCTATACCCATTAGACGGAGGTGTGTGTAAGTGTAGTTATACTAATTCACTTAAAAAATCCTAGTATATTTTATATACTGGGTTTTTTATAAAATAATTTAATTTAGTGATTTGTTGTGGTTTGAGAAGGAAAATAAATGAAAGAATCTTAAGAGAAGACATTACCACAAATCAGGTAACTCCATTTGATTTAAGCTAAAACACCCTCTATAATTGCTTTCTGCCAATTGTAACGATTATCGAAGGATGTGAATGATTTTGGGAGCTTATTTTGGTAGAGTTTGGATGTTACCAGAGGCATGATAGGTGTGAGTAATGGTTTTATGTGGTTTCCTTTTATAAGAGGTTAGAGGGGCACTTTAGAAAAGTTTGAAATTTATTATTTTATTATTAATTGATTTTGGAATTATAACAAAAAAAAGTGATATATTTAAAGGTTATGATTATTATGGGATGATAACCTCTCAGAAAAGGATTTTTAGACAAGTTTGGGTTTCATATTTAACCATATCATTTAGCTTTAACCCTTAGTTAACTAATTTATCTATTACCATGCCTTCTTCTATATTCATACTATATGGTTAATATAGTTACCATAAAATGCCAATAGAACTTCAACTGGTTCATTAATTAAATTTAAAACATTATCTAAGTCATTTGAACTAATATTATATTTTTAGGATTATTATATCATTTAATAAATTGGTATTTGTTTTAAAAACTCATTTGTTACGCTTTTATACTATTCATATTATGACTTTTTAAAAATCCATAACATCATGATTAATTCAAATAAAATTCATTAATTATTATATAAAAAGTAATAAGAATTAATAAAATTCTTGGATTGCATAAAACGTTTAAAAATCAATTTATTTTAATATTTATAAGATCATTTATTTAAATCCTTCATTAATATGGTAATCACTACATCACCATTACGTCATAAATAAATTCATTTATTTGATATCTAAAAATTAAATATAAAAATGACATGTTGTAGAAATCATTTTAGATTTCTATTTAATATTTATAGTCCAAGAGACCACTTATATATCCCCATATAAATTTTTTTATTAACAGATTCATGTTTAGGTTATATTTTCATTAACTTGGAATTAAAAGTAATTAAATATCATTTTCACACACAAGTTGCTCCATGGGGTCATATAATCGACCCAAGGATGCCCATGATAAGAAATATCTAATACAATCGGGGTTAGGACATGTGTTAGGGTAATTTATTATTATTATAATATAATTGTTTTTACCCTTATTTACCAGATTTACCAATTAACCATGGTAAATAATATATTTACTAAAGTTACTATTGATAATGTCTAAAAATTAATGTTACATATTTAAAAAAAATTACCTCCTAATTACAAATATGGAATCCATTTTACCAAACTAATAACAAAGATGTTCCAGAAATTAATTTATAATTAATTACTGTTGTCAAAACCAAAAGACATGTTTTTAAGAAGTAATGACTACCAAATTATTGACGTGTTTTTATGTCCAATTTATGGGTTAAATTACTTAAAAAGACCAAAATTGGATTAAATTATAAAAATATAATCCAACGACACATTAAAATCAATTAAAATTTCAATATAATCATATAAATAAATTAGATGAAATGACAGTTTTGAGGTAAAATGCAAAAAATTTAATTATTCATTAAAAAATTATCATTATCAGAAAAATATCAAAAATGTACCCAAAGTAATTTTTGATGTCCCGCTTCTTAAGAAGAAGTTTAATTCTTGAAATAGAACATATAAAATTGAAATAATCCAGGATTTAAAAATGGTTTGCAATCAAAAGGTTGTAAATTGGCCTTTTAAATAATATTAGAGTATTTCATGCTTAAAATCAGATTAATTTTTATTTTAATCCTCTATGATTTATTAGATAAATTTAATGCCATTTAACAAACATGTGTAATCAAAATTTAGTTAGTTATGTTCGTTCATGGAAATAAAATGGCTAAGCATTGACTACTATTTAAAATAATATTAAAATTATATTATTTTTCTGTAAAACTCAAAGTTGTTTTCAACATAAGATGTCAAAGAAACTCATTGTTGCATGTTGAGTGCGTTATCCAAAAAAGTTTCCTATTTAACATAAAAATATAATTTTATTAATAAATTTTATTCGATATAAAAAAGAATTATTCTATAAATACCTGGGTCATTAGAGTTCTCCATACAAAAAAATAATTGTCTTTCCTCTTCT
Organism: Viscum album; assembly: GCA_963277665.1. Classification (NCBI taxonomy): domain Eukaryota; kingdom Viridiplantae; phylum Streptophyta; class Magnoliopsida; order Santalales; family Viscaceae; genus Viscum; species Viscum album. The sequence goes on from OY728151.1 coordinate 1,614,353,644, forward strand.
ACGTGACACTGAAATGAAGTTTTAATGAATTATGATAAAATGATTAGAAAATAAAAAATATGAATGTATAATAATATTTTAGAAACAATACTAAACCTATGTAGTGAATTTATTCAAATAATAATCACGTTTAATAAAAATAACAATGAGCTTTATAATCAAAAGACAATGTATCTGATACAATGTGTTGTTAAAAATATTGTGTGATACAATGCTATATGATGGTTGGAGTGATTTTATATTTTAAAGACAACTTATAATTTTTAATCCCCCTAAAATTTTGGTTAATTGGATGATACAAAATTCTAATAAATTATTAGTTACAATTTACATATGTTTTAAAAAAAATAAACAATTGGAAATTAAACCACTATCCGAGAAATGGGAATTTCACAAAGAAAATAAAATTTTTAATAGAATTAATAAATAAAATCTAAGAGATTAAAAGAAAATAATAACATCATAAAATTATTATTATAGATTATTTTTCAAGTTCATAAGAAATATTTACATTAATTCAAATCATCATGATGATTGTAGTTCAGATCAAGGTATCCACTTTTAAAAAATATGATATAACTTTAATATAAACCCATTTGAAGGTATCAACATCCAGACCCTAGATACTCTATTTTCCAATCCATCTGAATCTCATGATCTCTATGGTCAAAAAAAATCTCAATAAACCGTTGTTTCTTTGACTATAAATTTTTCAAAAGGGACATTTTTTTCCAATCAATTGGAATCCCTCGGCCACACAGGATGATATAGTGTTTCTCACACACCTTAAAGTCCTCGATCTCCTTGGAATGGGAAATATCTCTTCATGACTAGGAATCCATCAATATTATATTACAAATTGTATATCGTATACACTGATAATAAATTAATCTCATATGACCATAAAAAGAATTAATATAGAAAATAATGATAATATTTTTATAATGGGTGGCCCATAAAACTAATCTTTTCAGGAAAACATCAAAAATAAAAACTCAATTATAAGTGATCCAGTTAAAAAAATTTGGTTGGGTTCAACATGATTTAAATTATTCATAGTAGACTATATATTATAATATTTGATTCTATTTCTCAAAACCATCTATTTTATTTACTGTTTTCCATGTAAAAAATCTAGTGATTTCATTCCTTCTTTTTCAAGTTCAGTTGAAATAACAAGAGATGAAAAATTACATGATTTCAATGATCAAAATTTAAACACTATATTTTAATGTGTTAAAATTATATTTGTCTTCACAATGAATATATATATTCTTGTATAAGTAAATAATATCTCAATATATCAGAACACATAATAAATCATAAATTCCCTATTAATCAAAAAATAAGATTTCATGACTAAATTAGACCAACACATTAATGGTGTTTAGGATGTCGTTGAAAAACATGGGCTGATAAGAGTTAAAAAACATAAAACAATGTGATTCATAGAATTATTCTTGATCCAAAAAAAACCCAGACTAAGACCACGGTATAGCCTATGTACCATGGTGAATCAACCCCTAAAAAGGAAGACCAATAGAAATAAACTCCAGGTTATCATCATGTGATATAAATACTTCAAACTGGGACATACATAAGAGTAATAAATATACATATATGGGACATATCGAGAGATAAATATATTCAATTTTCAAAAAATTTCTTCATCTCCCCCATGACGTGACCAAAGATAGTCATGTCATGAAAAGACCTCATGGATTACATCCTAATCATAGTCTACTATCATCAATATAAAGAAAATTCACATGGAATGATCACTTGAGAAATATAGACAATTAAAATTCAACACCCCCAAAGCTAAGAACATTTGTCCCTAAACATTGTTAGCACTTAAGAATTGATAAAGGGTCCTTAGAAATTCAATACCATACGCTCTATTGAGAATAGTTTCTAGTATATTACATGAAGATCCAAACCATGGGAACTTTCATTATAGTTGTAATTGGGTGTTTAGGATTATTACCACAATGTTAGGGCACTGGAAGATAGAAACCCTCACAACCTAATCACCCCACAATGTCTTTCCGTCACACACACTCCACAAAACTCACACAACAAAAACATTAATGTGAAAATGATAAATGATACTACATAAGAATATTGTGTTTTGGATAGAATATCCTACATCCAAGGGGAAAACACTATAATTATTTCCATTTTAAATATAATCTATAAGGATTACACAAAAGTAATAAAAATAGTTTGTGAGACTATCTATATATATTAAAGCCTTTATAATTGTATGATTGTTTTTAGGTCACTATATGACATCTGAAATCAGTCCGCATCAGATCCCCACTGTCCTTTTATGGAACATTCTAGTCGTACATTGAATTTCACTAACCTATTAACTTTATAAAGGCTCCACAATTTATAATGGTGAGTATTGATTTATTATTGTTATTTGATCATGATCAATTGACTTGGTGAATAGTCTATGTTATATTTTTCACCAATTAATTCTTCAAAAACTCTATCTAAACCATCACCCATTCACACTTCCATCAGACGATAAAATCATATGATTTACAAATAGTCATCTTGAGAGATATACTAGCACGGAATGAATGCAACATACGATGTATTTTTTAGTTCACAACATCAAGTGAACAACATCTGGTGAACTGAAAGGGGATTTAAATCCTTTATAATCTAAAAATTATCAATCAAATTTTGGAACCTATGAACACACTCCATTCCATTAAGGAAAACATATAGTTCCATCACAAGTTAAGAATGAAGTATTCTCCTTCATCTATCAATTCACCCATTTCAAACTAAAAAAATTGTTAACTTATACATCCTAGAACTAACACCTTGGTGAACTAATATATCAGATTCTACCATCTTACTATCATCCACAACTCCAAAACCATATTCTCTAATATTATTCAAATGAAGTGACATTCTAGATTGTCATGTCTCATCTTTGAATGTAATGTCGAATTCCAAGACTAGTGAATCATAATTGTATTTTCATAGAATATGACTCCACCCTCCATAATCCTTCTAATATCCTTCAAAATCCGCATCAACTGTATCATCTTATTTTCCTACATGAATTATAGTTATATAATATCCTTACTCTATGGAAAAAGTAATTGTCAGTTTCAACCACTATATCTAAGAAACTGTCATTCCTATAAGGTGAACACAAACCTACAGGTATGATTCTTCATTTTTGAATCCCCAAAAAAGATAGCACCAATATAACCATTCAATATATCATAAAAACTAAAAAACATATCATTATATTACAATAACATCATGTACCAGATGATCCAATTCATGGTCTCTTAGTGTTACCTTCCCTGATTTGACAAGAAATGAATCAAATATCCCATTTAAAAAATATATTATTGAGTATATATATAATCCAAGACCTTATGAAAAAATACCATTTCAAATTGTTAATATTTTTAACATATAATAAAATTAGAGAAATTCCATCAATATATAGAATAATTATGATAAGACATCGATCATCCCACATCATAAAATAGAAACTATTTTCCTATTATCACATGTTAAATATGTTTTAGTAAGGGGTGAATATTTATTATTAACATACATTAAAAATAATTAAAATAATTTGTTCCATATTAGATTTAAACATTTCATGCATATATAGTTTCATGCACAACAGTTTTAGGTGTAATTGTTAGAAAATATATTTTCATGTGTATCATAGAAAAATAATCATGAACCCATGATTTTTGGAAAAGTTATAATCAATATAATCCTATGTATATATTTCTATACTATCTTATATTAATGATAAATGTAACCCAATCAAAAAACTCGCTTATAAAAATATCTGAAAACCTTTTATGTAACCTTCCTTTTGGTAACCTGGGGACACAAACCAGAACAAACAATCCATCCTTTCTACAGAACAAGGATCAACCTAAAATGAAACTGGCTTGGATTAGAGTGATAACTTGATAGACCGACCTTTTATATTTTTTTTATAACCAAACAAAAACCTTCTTTTTGAAGGAAAATAAATATACTGATTTTTTAAAGAACAAGTAGAAATGACAAAAAAAATTAAACATTGTTAAATAATATAGAGATTAAAAATTGCATAAGTTGATGTTGAACAATCACATCATTAGAAATATCTCATAATCAAGATCCTTTGTGATCATAATAGTAAGAGAGAAATTAAAATAACATAGGTTAAACAATTTTGTATCATGAATCTAGTTTATCTATTTAGAATCTCCACATTATCATAATTTATAATGAAATTTTCCATCACCCATACCGTAATCTCTTTGATTATCTCTATTTTGAAGTTTCCATATTTTGATAAGTCTCTTTATACATCAAATGAGATTCCAAAAATCACCGCGACCTGCAAGGGAGAAAAAAAATTGGTAAAAAGAGTTCTAAAAGAGACATATAAATAGATATATATATTCCAGAATATAATATGGATATCCTAATTACATATTATATTTCATTTATAAAATAATGAAAAAGTTATAATAAAAAATAAAAAATAAAAAATAAAAAATAAAAACATATTGAAAGGAAATGTATCATAATTCACATTTAAAAAATATTAAATTAATTATAAACAAATCCTAATAATGAATTACATATATAATTAAACCACATATGAGTCATTTTATTTTGCATATAAGAGTCCATTAATGTTGTAATATATAATATATGTAAATTTCACATAAGAGGATTTCATATAAAAATATTACACGTGAGGTTCTGAAAAAATCATAAGGATCAATCCTAACAAAATAAAAAGGTTTAGTAAAACACATAAGGTTATAGAACATAATGTTGAGGTATATTTTCTTAAGGTTGAGAAAATAGTTTTTATGGTATATAAAAATAATTTTATGTTTGATAAAAACCATTATAAGGTACATAAAAACACTATAAGGATAACATAAATAATTTAGATGTTCCACATTCATGTTTCAAAATAGTATAATCCTTTTCTATTTTTGTACATCAAAATATAAATGAATACAATTAAGACGAGTAAAAAAATATTGTGAGGGTAAATATGTACTGTAACACCTAGAGATTTTCTGAGAAATATTTTGTTTTTATGTATTATGTTATACGCAGCACCAAAGGAATCTTTCACTACACACAATTCTATCTTGGCTTGCGTTACATGCAAGATAAACCTTTCTCGATAGCTTGCGTTGTATGCAATACTGAGTTTCACTAAACAACGATATGTTATTAAAATATTATATAAACTGGCCGTTAAGAATAGAAATACCCACTTTTTAAAATTTTAAAAATTTTAACTTTCAAATTGGACTTCATTTTTGGATTCAGAATATCAAAATTAGCTTAGAGTGAAGTTTTGGTGTTTTTCGGAAAACATCCAATTTTTGATTAATAGTGAAAAACACTGAGTTCTAGTTTAAAACTGAATTTTTATTTAAATAATTATTTATTTTATTAAATTTTTTTAGGCCAAAATAGCTACATAATACCTATATAATTTCAATGTAATTCATTGGAGTCATTTTATATTAATTTTAGATATATAAAAAATTTATTGAACTTTTTAGCGTCTTTTACCCACCTCCTTGGAGAATTTTCAAATTTACATAAAACATAATTTTAAAACTTATGTGAGTTTAATTTATAAAATCTAAGAGACATGGTTAATATCAAGGATTAAAATGTGGTTCAATAATATAAAGATAATTTTTGGGGAATAGTAACTTTTTACTTTTATTTACCACTGTTAAAAGTAAATAGGTTAATTAAGGGTAAAAATGATATTATTATTATCATAACACATGTCCTAATTATATTGGATAAGTTTAATTCGACCAAAAACAACCTTAGGAATAAAATATGACCAGTTAGGTCAACTTGGATTAGATTAGGACATTTAGTATTATTTAATTCAAACAAGAGTTAAAAGAGTTAAAATCAATGTTTAATAAGTAAAACATTTTTAATATAGGATTATACATAAGATAAATTCGTATATAAATATTAATTAGAATGAAAATGATATTTCATACATAATGGTATTTTATTTTTATTTTTAAGGCATTAAATAATTTAATTTATTTGTGACACAATGATGATGAGGTAATTACCTTATTAATGAATCATTAACATAAGTGATATTATAAATACCCAAATAAATTTAATTTAAGAATTTTTAGGAATTACAATAATTTTATAGGTTAAAATAAAATATTAGGGTTGGTTATATGAATTTTTTTCGATGTAATAATTCTTTTATTAAGTTAGAAAAAAATACCAAATAGTGTGAAAATTGACATAAAATAGTTTTTTAAGAAAATATTAAATTATTAATTGATATTCTATTTCAAAAAATATATGGTTCAGCCAAAATAATTATATAATAATATATATATATATATATATATATATATCATTAATGAACCAATTGGTGTTAGATTCTCTGTTTATAGTATGTTTATTAACTATATAGTGCAAGAATACAAGAAGACACAGTAATGGTTAAATTATTTATCTTAGAGACAAATCTAAATGATAGGGTTAACGCGGTAACCTAAACTTTTCTAAAACATATTTTTGAGAGGATTTTTACCCATCTCCACCCTATCCTAGAAATAAGTCACTACTTAGCCATTATAAACTGAATATGAATTTGTTATAAAATAATATTTTACGTTTTTTATAACGTGCCCCTCACCCCTCTTATAAAAGGGCACCTCCTCCCTCTCCTCCTCACACCATTTTTAACCTTCAATCTTGGCCAAACATGGCCAATTTCCCATCTACACTTCTCTAGAAACATACTAGAGGTCCTTTTATTATTCAAAGAACAACGTCAGTGCCCTAAGAGGAGGTTTAGAAGAGGGGTGTTCAAGAAGAGGTAATATCCTTTACCGATCCTTTAAAATTTATTTCGTCTTCTACTTCCTATTATTTATTGGTTTCATTATAAAGTAATAAAATCAGTGTCACTAATATAATGATATGTTATTATAAATATGAAACAACAATATTTCACCTTCTATCCATCCTATGGAAAATGAAATCACCAGGCGTGTGTATGTACGGAATACCATCTCCACGCCGTGGTGTAATCTAATTTCCACCACCACCTTACTTGGATGGGTATAATGGTGTAAAAATTGATATATATGATTATTATAACATGATACTAATTCTGATATATTATATCATACACTACAATACCATTCAATAATTATGGGAACGATATCATCGCCCGTGCGTACGTACGACTTACTGTCTCCACGATGCGATGTGATTCATTTTACATGATCTTCATTAAACCAGGATTATATATACGAATAGAAGGAATAAATCTGATATATATTATACTACAAACATTATGTAAATTATTTATATATAACCTAAAAAAAGTAATAATAATATATTTTACAAAACATGCATAAGAACATAAAGCAATGAACACCCGAATAACAAGTAGCAATGAAATATTACTAATAAGAAGATAAGAATATATCCATATATGATATCATAAAATGAGTGTGATTCTGGAATAATTCAATGACATTATTTAAATAATTATACAGGAGGTTCAGACAAGAATAAAGTATATCTGACCTAAGGTAGGGGAAAATCTCATAATCTCAATTTTATCTGAGATTGTTTATACTTCAAAATTAACTAGGGCATATTTATCATCCACATCCATGTTACCTCAATATGTAATATTTCCTCTATCCTCCTAAAATTGTTTAAATCCAATTTTCCCTTTTGGTGAATTTTTAGTAAAATATATGAAATGAATCTTTTTTCGTTTTCAGTACGAGATACTTTTTGACTTTTTCGGCCAAAGTACGAGAAGAATTTTTTTAACTTATACGACATGAATTAATTTTTATGATTTGATAGAACATTATTTCCATGAAGCTTCCATTACAAGTTTTCAAGTTTATTTCTAATTAACTTCTATTTCTTTAAAATTTTACGACATGTTAAGAAATGAAAAAAAATCAAAGTAGAAAGGATATTTTCCTCAAGACTAGAGTTCAAGTGTTTTAACAAAATTATTTCTCATATAAGATAATATAAGGTTCTGTTTCTATATCTATTTTTACATTTATTTAATTATGTTATGATGGAATTATTTTTATGAAGTCCTTTTATCTTATATGGAATATGTTATGATGGCATGATGTTTAAGAATCCCATTTTTATTACATGGGTTATGCTATGATATTTGATTTATGATTTTTTGTCACACATATGAATGGTTTCATTATGACATTGGTGGGAACTATATATCCCTCCAATGCATTGGGTAATTATTAATATCTCATGAGATAGACATAGCTAGAACGAAATTCTAATCTAGTTCAGTGATACAAGACTGGAATGAGGAGTGAACATGGTTCAGAAATGGACTTTTTCCGCTATGATAGTCTTGGTAATGAGTCTTCAATAATATGGAATGATTTACTATGATTATGCGTGTATGCCTCAAAGTACCATGTTTTATGTTTTGATTATTGGGATTGCATTTCACTACTATGATTTATCCCACGTTATTTTATTATGATCTCTTCGGCAGGTTAAGATTTTCAAAATGTCATGTTCTTATGAATATTATATTATTGATTTTTTCTTTTTTTACCCTTACTGAAAATTTGAGCTCACCCTTTTGTATTTTTTCTTTTCCCCAGGTTAGGAAGAAGGGTATTAAGTAGGTTATGCCAAAAGGGACAATATATATGATAAAATAAATGGGAGACAATGTGGATGCTTTATGAACCAGTTTTTTATGTTTCCCAATTTCTAAAGACACTATACATATACAGTTCTATCATGGTTTTGTTATATGTTGTAATAAGTATGATTCAATTCTAATGTAATAAAAATGTATGTAAAGTATGGGTCGTTATAGTTGGTATCAGAGGAAAGGTATAGTCAACCATTGGAAACTAGAATGTGAATGCCTTAGTAAGAACCCTAAGGATATGTCTAATCATAGAACACAATAGTATTGTTTTATGAATGGCCATGAATAACCAATGATAAGACCCAAAGTGTGAAATTTTATTATTGATTATGTGGTTTTCCTGTTATGATTAGTGTTTCTCACACTATTAGTCTTTGTTTTAGTCAATGGCTGGAACCCAATGGAACCGTGTAAATGATGAATGCGATGGGCAATGCAATGATTGTCCCCCTAAGGAACCATACGTTATGAGAGCTTGAATAAAAAATCTTTTCACCATGCTGACACAAATTTCTCAATCTATGAATCATGCAGGACTTCCAAACGAGCAAAGGAAGGAGCAACATTCTATAGAATCCTTCATGAGGCAGCGTCCACCCTCATTCAGTGGGTCTACAGATCCATTAGTGGTTGAACAATGGATCCGTACCACTGAGAAGATATTTTCAGTTCTATAATCTTCCGACCATGATAATGTCATCTTAGTAGTATATTGTTTGGAAGGTGAAGCTGATCAAGGGTGTAATCTTGTCAAGAATATGAGGCAAAGAGATGAAATTGAGTTCATTGAATGGGACGAGTTCAAGAAAATATTTTTTAATAAGTACTTCCCTCGTATTCTTAGAACAAACATGATGAAGGAGTTTCTTGAACTAAAGCAAAATTATGATGAATATGTTGGTACCTACGAAGAAAATTTTACAAGTCTTGCAATGTATGCTTATGTAATTATTATCCAACATGAGAGTATGATTATCACGACTCGTCCTCGGGGGTCGTGTCGTGACTACCCCAAGCCCGCCTTCCATAGGCCAGGGGCTGGCGACTAGCATCAAGGCGTAAATCTCGGGAAAAAGGGAAGGCATTGCCTTTGAAAAGTAAACTAGAACCACATAGTAAGCAAGAGGAAAAGTAAACACTAAGTAAAAACTGTATCAAACTGTGCTGAAAGTAAAAAGGGGCCAGAAATACAAGACAAACTGTAAAGTACAACTAAAAGGGGAAAAACAGCAACTGAAAAGAAAAGCCGTAGCGTCGAGCCGTCCTATGGAAGTCCCACCTGAAGGGTGGGTACAGATAGCTTCCACTGCTCCTCGGGTCCACCTGACAGCTCCGAGTGCGTCCCGCCCAGTGGTCCACCTCCAGGTACCGTCCTACTCCGCAAGCCTCCACCACGATCAGCGTTGTCCATCGTCTGCATCCAACACAACGAAGTGCGGGCATAGCCCGTGCAGGGGTGAGTATAAGCTACTCAGTAGGGACCCCGAGACCCCCGAAGGTCTCCCGAAATCCACAAAGGATAATCCACAAAGGAAAGATACAATCATGAAGTAACAACCGACACTGCTTAGGTATATTCCCATACATATACCTAAGTCATCAATCCCCGTTCAGCTCCAACATCCGAGCCCAAGCACAACCCAGTCCACAGAGGAATGAAAAACGTATACCCACATAGGATAGCACAACACAATCCACAAAGGAGAGTAAACCATAAATTCACACAGGATAGTCCAACACAATCCACAAAGGAGAGTAACACAAGATTCAGCTCACATAGGTATACTTTTCGAATGACGATAAAGATGATCACTGATCCATCTAAGTCGTCGGACCCTGAAAGGATCGATAGGTAACTAACCCCCGCAATGACCCACACAGGACCGGGCCCACACAGGACCTGTAGGCGCTGGCTCACACAGAACCGCTGAGCGCTGACCCACACAGGATCAGACCCACACAGGATCGGGCCCACACACGACCAGTAGCACTGACCCACAAGGGATCGCTGAGTGTTGTAGTCGTCGCAGACCACTGAGGATCTCTGCACAGTCGTCGTCGCAGTCCACTGAGGATCTCTGCACAGTCAGCTCTAGGGTTCCTGCACACAGCAAGCTCGTTCGGGAGGGTCTACTCCACGAGCCGAGAGCCTGATACATCAACTGACACAAATTCCGAAGTTGATGTATCCAAAAGTTCTGTATCATCAATAGGAAGTCAATGTCGCAGACGGCGCGTCAATCAGACGCCCGGTCTGAGAGTTATTGGCTTTTTCGTCCTAGGGGCCCGGTTGGTTTTTAAGGAAAAACCAACCCGACTGTACTCCACCTATGTCCAAACCTTGGGTGGAGTGATCCAAAAGATCTGTCTCACTTCAAGGAATTCAACGAAGTCGACAGCACGTCAACCGGGCGTCCGTAGCTCAAGATATGAGTGTTTCCGCTCCGAAGGCCCCGTTGGTTTCGTGTATGAACCAACCCGGCCGAACCCAAAGTATTCTGAAACCTTGAGTGCGATATACCGAAACGACCGTCTCGATCCAAGGATTGCGTTGCCTCTAATGGCGTGTCGTTTGGAGGCCCATAGATAATGTTACGGGCAAAAGACCGAAAACGGTCTGAAGACGGGGGGTCTGGGCCCGGACCGACCCGGCCCGACCCCCCCTGGGTCGGCTGAACCCGGTCGACCCGACCCGGTCCGACCTGGCGGGACCCGGTCCGGTCCGGCCAGGGCGCGGCCCGGCCTGGCTCGGCTCGGCCGTGCGGCCGAGCGCGGAAGCCGCGGGGCGCCGCCCCCGCGGGTTGAGGAAGTCGCGGCCCTCGAGGGCCGCGCTGGACAACAGCGGACGCGGCTTCTGCCGCGTCCCGTGCGGGAGGGCCGGACCCGCGCGGCCGTGGGTCCGTTGGCCGCGGCCACCGTGGTTGAAGTTGCGGTGGCCCTGTCCGGCGGCGCGCCGGGGCGCCTCCGCCTCCGGCCGCTGGTGCCGCCGCGCCGGCGACCCTCGCCGCCGGAGGCATCCGCGGGCCCCCGGAGTTGCTTCGGTGGTCCGTTTTCCTTCCCTTCTGCGCCTCTATTCCTCCCGGGTTCTGTTCTTCCCTGCGGGATCGTCAAGATTCCCTTGCGTCATGTTTTGTCGTCACCCGAAAAATCCGCACAACACTGAAGAACGGCGGAGGCTTGTCGGGTCGTGTTCGTTTGGCCCGCACCCTCCGCGTTAGAAAATAACAGTCGGGAGAATTATTCAACACATCAAACAACAATTTTAATAAATTAAAATTGTATTTATGAAACCGGGTTCGTTATTTTTAAAAGAAACGATCACAGTAAAATAAAACATTCAAATAAAACCCCTACCTCGTCAAGTGTTGCACGCGCATTTTTCGCGGAATTGATCGCCGTGGAAGGAGGCCATCGTCACGTTGCGGAAGGCGTCACGTCTTCGCAGAAGGGCGGCGCGTCGTCGCGGAATACGGTGCGCGTCGAAGAACTCCGAGGTTCAATAACAACATATTTAATTTTAATAATTAAATCCATCTTGAGTTAAAAACTACAATGGAATTTAAAGAATCGAAAACTCTCACCTCAACAGATGATCAAAGATTTTTGTCGCGGAGGAAGGAACGTCACTGAAGAAAGTTTCGGGAGAGGAAACGTTGGCGTCGCGTCACATGGCGTCGCGTCGTCGATTTCTGTGGGTTCAACGTTCTTCGTCGGAGGCAGGCGTTCTTCGAGTTTTTCGCGTTCTTCGTGTTCTTCGCGTTCTTCACGTTCTTCGCGTTCTTCGCGAAGGAGGATGAAGAATTCATAGAGGTTCTTCAAAGGTTTTACAAAACATTTCAAAAGGAGGGTGTGTTGGCCTTATTTTATTAACATGCCAACAAAACGAAAACGTGTTAAGAAACGATTGAAATTAATTCATAGAATTAATTTCTACGAATAAACCACCCATTTAATTCAACAAATAAAACTTCCCAATTAAATGGTGCGTTAAGAATTTAAGAAAACACGTCAGTTGACTTTCATAATGACGGGTTTTTGTGGGTGCGTTACTTAGCGGAAAAGAAATGGTGGGGCTCGTGCGGGCACCACCCCACAAATATCCTACCAAGTGGGTAGGATATTTTGGATAACACCCTATCTGTAACAACTCCGCTTAAGCAGCTTTAAGTGGCTTTCAAGTGGCTTAAAGTGAAATTAAAAATAAAATTGTCGCACAACTTTATTTTATTTCATAACTTTAAACCCAAAAATTAAAAACAACATCCGAGAAAACGCAACTCCGGAAGAGGCGTTTCTAAGAAATTACCGGCGCTACGATTCCATCGATGCCCTTAGAATTCGATTCCGGGCACCGGTTCAAAGTTAGAAAAACCCGCTCATCCGTTCGCTGAACATACCCGAGCTAAACTTCGGAAAATGATTCCGGGCACAACGGACCTCAGAATCAGGTGCCGTCAGAAACTGCGCTCTTGTAAAATTCCATAGAAAATTAAGAAAAAAATTTACTTTAAATTTACGGGTCCTTACATTACTCCCACCTCCGGGATTTACGTCCACGTAAAGATACATCGTAAACTAGGGAAACAAAAGTGGGTACTGAGTACGCATCTGAGCCTCCCACTCCCAAGTGCTCTCCTGGAGGTTCCCATGCTGCCATCTGATGCGCACAAGAGGAATCGATCGTCCACGTAGGACCTGCTCCTGTCGATCCTCGATCTCCACCGAGACCTCTGCAAAAGTCGCCCCATCATCCACGTCTAGCTCCCCATGGTCAATGATGTGCGTCAGGTCGTGCACGTATCTCCTCAGCTGAGATACGTGGAAGACGTCGTGCACCCGGTGCAACTGAGGTGGTAGATCCAGGCGATAAGCCACCTCGCCAATCCCGCTGATGACCTGGAATGGTCTGATGAAGCGTGGAGACAACTTTCCGCCTCGGCCAAATATCTGCAAACCACGTCGAGGTAAGACACGCAAGATGTCGTGGTCGCCATCCTCGAACTCTAGTGGCCTCCTCCTCCTGTCAGCATAAGACTTCTGCCGGCTCTGAGCTATCCTCATCCACTCCTGGATGACCTGGACCATCTCTGTCATCGCCCGAACCATCTCTGGTCCCACAAGTGCTGACTCCCCAGGGTCTGTCCAGCACAAAGGAGATCTGCAAGGTCTTTCGTATAACACCTCATATGGTGCCATCCCGATGGTGGAGTGGTAGCTGTTGTTGTACGCGAACTCCACCAAGGGTAGGTGATCCTCCCAGCCGCGACCAAAGTCGAGGACACATGCACGAAGCATGTCCTCGAGAGTCTGAATGGTCCTCTCTATCTGACCATCCGTCTGAGGGTGAAAGGCGGTGCTCAAACGTAGCCACATCCCATACGCCTCCTGAAACCCCTTCCAAAGCCGGAAAGTAAAGCGGGCGTCCTGATCGGAGACGATAGACAATGGCACACCGTGAAGCCGTACGATCTCCTGAATGTAGAGACGCCCCAAGCTCTCCACTGACCCCTGCTCTCGGATGGGTAAGAAGTGAGCCGACTTGGTGAGTCAGTCGACAATCACCCAAATGGAGTCGTGACCTCTGGAAGTGCATGGAAGTCCAGTCACGAAGTCCATAGACATGCCATCCCACTTCCACTCCGGGACCTCTAAGGGATGTACCAAGCCTGCGGGTACCTGATGCTCTGCCTTCACCTGCTAGTAGGTGAGGCATCGAGAAACAAACTCTGCCACAACCTTCTTCATGACCGGCCACCAGTGCTGTCTTCTGAGGTCCTGGTACATCTTCGCCACTCCAGGATATACTGCCAAAGGAGAAGTGTGAAACTATCCCAGCACCTCCTCTCGTAAAGCGACTGGTACCAAGGTACGTCCTCTGAAAAGGATGTCGTGCCCTGCTCCAAAGGAGAAGCCATCAGGTGCCTGTCCTGAGGATAACTATGCACGCCGCGTCTCACAGTCGGTGTCCTCACACTGTGCCTCTCTGACCCGCTGCGGTAGTGGAGGGGTGACTATGAGAGACTGAAGTAAGGCTTCTCCATCTCTATCCACGAAGGATATCTGCAAAGCGGCTAGCTGCTCTGTCGCCTCCTCATGTAGCTGGATGCCCATCCTCCTACTGAGAGCATCGACTACCATGTTCCCCTTCCCAGGAGTATAGACTATCTCAAAATCATAGTCCTGGAGGAAATCGAGCGATCGCCGCTGTCTCAGGTTCAGGTCCTTCTGCGAGAAGATGTACCTGAGACTCTGGTGGTCAGAAAAGACTGTAAAGCGCTCGCCCATCAGATAGTGCCGCCATGTCTTCAGAGCGAAGACCATTGCTGCTAACTCCAGGTCATGTGTAGCGCAGTTCTGCTCATGCGGCCTCAAATGACGTGATCCATAGGCAATCACGGCCCGCTCCTTCATCAGGACACATCCGAGTCTGATCCCTGATGCATCGCAGTAGACTACGTATCCAACTCCCTCCTCAGGCAACCTCAAGATAAGAGCGCTGGTCAATCTCTGTCTCAGCTCCTGGAAGCTCTGCTGACATCTTTCTGACCACATAAAGGGTTTCCCCTTCTTTCTTCAAAGATGATAGTGGTGCCACAACTCTGTAGAATTCTGGCACAAATCTCCGATAATATCCATCTAGTCCAAAGAAACTCTACACCTCCCTCACGCTCCTGGGTGGCTCCCAAGCTAGCATCACTTCGATCTTCGCGAGATCCACCGCAACTCCCGCCTCAAAAATGACGTTCCCCAAGAAGTGGACCTCACGCAACCAGAACTGGATCTTCGAGAGCTTTCCATAAAGCTGGTGCTCTCATAGCGTGTCTAGCACAACCTTCAAGTGGTAGGTGTGCTCCTCCTCCGTGGTCGAGTACACCAAAATGTCGTCGATGAAGACCACAACAAATCGATCGAGGTATGGCTGGAAGATCCTATTCATGAGGCTCATTAACACTACTGGAGCATTGGTTACGCTGAATGGAATAACCAAGAACTCATAGTGGCCATACCGACACCTAAAGGCCGTCTTCTTCACGTCCTCATATCGAACTCTGAGCTGATGATAGCCTGACCTGAGGTCTATCTTCGAGAACCACCGTGCTCCCTTGAGCTGATCGAAGAGGTCATCAATCCTCGGTAGCGGATACTTGTTCCCCACTGTCACCTGGTTCAGGCGACGATAGTCGACACACAGTCACAAGCTCCCGTCCGCCTTCTTGGCGAACAATATCAGGGAAGCCCATGGTGAAACACTGGGTCGGATGAACCCCTTGCCCTGCAAGTCCTCTAACTGTACCCGTAGCTCTTGAAGCTCAGCGGGGGCCATCTGATACGCTGGAGTGGATATCGGGGCTGTCCCGGGGTACAGATCAATATAAAAGTCTACCTTTCTGGGAGGACGTAGCCCTGGAACGTCGTCGGGGAAGAAGTCCGCATACTGATCCACCACTGTATGAAAACTAGTACTTCACACGTCAACTGCTCCAAGGATGAGGCCAGCCAACTGATGAGTGATGGGCTGTCCCCTCCTCTGCGAGAGTCCCTCCTGTGCTGCAAAGGCTCCCTTCTCACCGGTGAAGGTGAAACTGCTCCTGTCGGTGCGCACACAACGTACCTTGCACCTAATACATTCAATCTGAGCATGGACCGTAGATAACCAATCAATGCCCAAGATGACATCGTAAGGCCTCGACGCCGCTCCTGGAAGATCCCATCCGAAGCTCTCGCCTCCTAGAGTAAGCTCACACTACCGGTACCAGTGCGTAATCATCGAGTCTCCTCTCGTAGGAGTCTCTAGCCGTAAGGATCGAGCCAACGGCTCTGTCGGAATCTCCGAGCTCCGAACAAGGGCAGCGGCTATGAAAGAGTGACTCACTTCTGTGTCTATAAGAACTGCAGAAAGGGTGGAATAGACACAGATCGTACCTCGAATCATCTCTGGCATTCCGTGGTCGTAGGCCTCCACTGCCTAGAGTTGTGCCTGTCTCTGCCCGCCAGCTCCCTGTGGTCAGAGCGGACCTCCCGGTGGTGGTGGTGGCAGAGCCTCAAAGCGTTGCCCACCACTTGCTGGTCGGCCAGCTCCTCTGGCTCGTCCGCCTCCTCCCTGCGGACCGCCACGGTCGACCCTCTGCCTCTTCCTGGGTGGCCCCTCCACCATCTGCTGCTCCTCGGTACGGCGGGTCGGGCAGTCACGAGCCATGTGGCCCTGCCCGCCGTAGGCGTAGCACTGCCTGCCTCTCGGACGACGGGCTCCGCGCTGTGTGCCCCGCACTGCTGAGCCAGTGTCCTGAGGTCATCTACGAGAGGGTCTGATCTTCCGGGAACCCTAAGTCATCCGTTGGCTACCTGCTGCCGAAGACTCTGCTACCTGCCGCCCTGCGGTGGGTCTCGCTGTGGACTCAGCCAGAAAGCTCTCGATCAGAAGGGCCCGCTCCAATACACCTGCCTGAGTCGAAATGCTTAGGGAGATCAGTGATGCCCTGATCTCGTGTCTCAAACCCTGCTCAAAGGTTTGGGCTCGGAAGAATGGGTATTGTAAATACCCGAAAATTTCAATGAATTTTTTTTCTTAATTTTCTTTGGAATTTTACAAGAGCGCAGTTTCTGACGACACCTGATTCTGAGGCCCGGTGTGCCCGGAATCATTTTCCGATGTTTGGCTCGGGTACGTTCAGTGAATGGACGTGCGGGTTTTTCTATCTTTGAACCGGTGCCTGGAATCAAATTCTGAGGGCTCCGATGGAATCGCAGCACCGGTAATTTCTTAGAAACGCCTCTTCCGGAGTTGCGTTTGCTCAGTTGTGGTTTTTAATTTTTGGGTTTAAAGTTATGAAATAAAATAAAGTTGTGCGACGATTTTATTTTAAATTTCACTTTAAGACACTTGAAATCCACTTAAAGCTTCTTAAGCGGAGTTGTTACGGATAGGGTGCTATCCAAAATATCCTTCCCACTTGGTAGAATATTTGTGGGGTAGGGCCCGCACGAGCCCCACTGTTTCTTTTCCGCTAAGTAACGCACCCGTGAAAACCCGTCATTATGAAATTCAACTGACATGTTTTCTTAAATTCTTAATGCACCATTTAATTGAGCAGTTTTATTCATTGAATTAAATGGGCGGTTTATTCTTTGAAATTAATTCTATGAATTAATTTCATTCGTTTCTTAACACGTTTTCGTTTTGTTGGCATGTTAATAAAATAAGGCCAAAACACCCTCTTTTTGAAATGTTGTGTTAAACCTTTGAAGAAACTCTAAGAATTATTCATCCTCCTTCGCAAAGAACGCGAAGAACGCGAAGAACGCGAAGAACACGAAGAACGCGAAGAACATGAAGAACTCCGTCCTCCGACGAAGAACGCCGAACCCGCGAAAATCGACGATGCAACGCCGTGTGCCGCGACGCCAACGTTTCTTCTCCCGCAACGTTCTTCGGCGACGTTCCTTCCTCCACGACAAAAATCTTCGATCATCCGTTGAGGTGAGAGTTTTCGATTCTTTAAATTCCTTTGTGGTTTTTAACTCAAGATGGATTTAATTATTAAAATTAAATCTGTTGTTCTTGAACCTCGGAGTTTGTCGACACGCACCATATTCCGCGACGACGTGACGCCCTTCCGCGACGACGCGATGCCCTCCGCAACGCGACGATCGCCTCCTTCCGCGATGATCAATTCCGCGAAGAACGCGCGTGCGACACATGACGAGGTAGTGGTTTCATTTCAATGGATTATTTTCCTGTGATCATTTATTTTAAAAATAAAGAACCCAGTTTCATAAGAACAATTTTAATTTATTAAAATTGTTGTTTGATGTGTTGAATAATTCTCTCGAATGTTATTATCTAACGCGGAGGGTGCGGGCCAAACGAACACGGCCCGACAAGCCTCCGACGTTCTTCGTTGTTGTACAGATTTGGCGGGTGATGAAAAAACGTGAGGCAAGGGCGTTTTGATGATCCCGCTGTAAAGAACGGAACCTGGGAGGAACAGCAGCGTAGACGGGAAGGAAAACGGACCACTGGAGCAACTCCGGTGGCCCGCGGAAGTCTCCGGAGGCGCGGGTCGCTGGCGGCCCGAAGCGGCGGCGCCCCGGCGCGCCGCCGGACAGGGCTGCCGCAGCTTCACCTGCGGCCGCGTGGGTCCGGCTCGCCCGCACGGGACACAGCAGAAGCTGCGTCCGCTATTGTCCAGCGCGGCCCTCGAGGGCCGCGGCTTCCTCAACCCGCGGGGGCGGTGCCCCGCGGCTGCCGCGCTCGGCCGCTCGGCCGAGCCGAGCTAAGCCGGTCCGACCGGCCGGGCCTCGCCCTGGCCAGACCGGACAGGGTCCAGCCGGGTCGGACCGGGTCGGGTCGACCCGGTTCGGCCGACCCAGGGGGGGTCGGGCTGGGTCGGCCCGGGCCCAGACCCCCCGTCTTCGGACCATTTTCGGTCCATTGCCCGTAAATTGAGATAAGGGCCTCCGAACGACGCGCCGTAAGCGGAAACACGATCCTTGGATCAAGACGGTCGTTTCAGTATATCGCACTCAAGGTTTCGGAATACTTTGGGTTCGGCCGGGTTGGTTCGTACACGAAACCAACGGGGCCTTCGGAGCGGAAACACTCATATCTTGAGCTACGGACGCCCGATTGACGTGCCGTCGACTTCGTTGAATTCCTCTAAGTGAGACGGATCTTTTGGCTCACTCCGCTTGTGGTTTGGACACAGGTGGAGTACGGTCGGGTTGGTTTTTCCTTAAAAACCAACCGGGCCCCTGGGACGAAAAAGCCAATAACTCTCAGACCGGGCGTCCGATTGACGCGCCGTCTGCGATGTTGAGTTCCTGTTGATGATATGGAACTTTTGGATACATCAACTTCGGACTGTGTGTTAGTTGATGTATCAGCCTCTCGACTCGTGGAGAGGACCCTCCCGAACGAGCTTGCTGCGTGCGGGAACCCTAGAGCTGGCTGTGACTGCTACTGCGACGACGACTGTGCAGAGATCCTCAGTGGACTGCGACGACGACTGTGCAGATATCCTTAGTGGACTGCGACGACTACAGCACTCAGTGATCCCTTGTGGGTCAGTGCTACAGGTCTTGTGTGGGCCCGATCCTGTGTGGGTCCGATCCTGTGTGGGTCAGCGCTCAGTGGTTCTGTGTGAGCCAGTGCCTACAGGTCCTGTGTGGGCCCGATCCTATGTGGGTCATTGCGGGGGTTAGTTACCTATCGATCCATTGTGGGTCCGACGACTTAGATGGATCCGTGGTCATCTTTATCGTCATTCAAATAAGTATACCTGTGTGAGCTGAATCTTGTGTTACTCTCCTTTGTGGATTGTGTTGGACTATCCTGTGTGGATTTATAGTTTACTCTCCTTTGTGGATTGTGTTGTGCTATCCTGTGTGGGGATACGTTTTGCTTTCCTGTGTGGACTGGGTTGTGCTTGGTCTCGGATGTTGGAGCCGAACTGGGATTGATGACTTAGGTATATGTATGGGCATATACCTAAGCAGTGTCGGTTGTTACTTCGTGATTGTTTCTTTCCTTTTTGGATTATCCTTTGTGGATTTCGGGAGACCTTTGGGGGTCTCGGGGTCCCTACTGAGTAGCTTATACTCACCCCTACACGGGCTATGCCCGCACTTCGTTGTGTTGGATGCAAACGACAGACATCGCTGATCGTGGTGGAGGCTTGTGGAGCAGGACGGTACCTGGAGGTGGACCACTGGGCGGGACGCACTCTGAGCTGTCAGGTGGACCCGAGGAGCAGTGGAGGCTATCTGTACCCACCCTTCAGGTGGGACTTCCAGAGGACGGCTCGATGCTGTGGCTTTTCTTTTCAGTTGCTGTTTTTCCCCTTTCCGTTGTACTTTACAGTTGGGCTTGTATTTCCGGCCCCTTTTTACTTTCAGCACAGCTTGTTACAGTTTTTAGTTAGTGTTTACTATTCCGCTTGCTTACTCTGTGGTGCTTGTTTACTTTTCAAAGGCAATGTCTTCCATTTTTCCCAGGATTTACGCCTTGGTGCTAGTCGCCAACGCCTGGCCTATGAAAGGCGGGCTTGGGGTAGTCATGGCACGGGCCCCGAGGACGGGTCGTGACAATGATTGATAGACTCTTTAGTGGCTTAAAACCAAGTCTTCAAATGGTGTTATCCATAAGGGACTTCAATGACTATGAGGAAATTTTTAAATGTGCTATCAAGGATGAGATGGAGATTGGAGTAACCCATCAGTCATATGGGTTTTATAAGAAGAGGAAAATTGAATTCAAAGGGAAATATAAATACCACACTGAAAACAAGATGATTTTTCCCTTATGCTCAATGTTTGGAATGAAAAATGGAAGGAATTGTCTTAAAAGGACATGTAAATGTTTTAAATGTGGAAAAGAAGGTCATTGGGAATTTGAATTCCACAAAAATGGGAGAAAGATTTCTAGTGATGTGAACAAAGAAACAGCTAAATAGAATGCACCTAATACAATTCAATGTTACAAGTGGAAGGAAATGGGGCATTATTCTAATAAATTCCGTAATCCAATGTTTGATGATGATGATCAACGTAAACAATCTATTAAGGCCAAATAAAAAGGAAAGTCACATGAAATTTCTATCGGTGATGTGGAGTATGATAACGAAGTGGTGAAAGGAACACTTACAATCCACTCCAAAGTAGAAAATGTTTTATTTGATTTGGGATCCACCCACTCTATTAATTCAGAAGAAGTTTCCAAGGGTATCGTCCTACTACCTCAACAATTAGCTATTGAGTTATCTGTGACAAATCCGAATGGCACAACAATTGCATCAAAAGTTTATAATTCTTCTCCAATTGACTTTTGTGGGAAAGTGCATCCTGCAAATCTTTTGATTATTCATATAGTGGAATTTTATGTGATTCTTGGCATGGATTGACTTTCCTTATATAGAGTTCATATCTATTTCCAAAGATGGGATGTCACATTTCATATTCTTGATAAATCTATGATCATCTATCAATGCAAGAATGAATATAACCTTCCAGTGGAAATATTTTCCATCTTATGGGTCTTGATTCCAATAAATAAAGGTTATGTATCTCAAATGGTTGGATAGAAACTCATGATTAAGAATACACCCATTATACGGGAGTTTGATGATGTATTTCCCAAGGAATTTCTAGGTCTTCTACAAAATTGTGAAGTTGAGTTTTCAATAGAACTCATACCGGGTTCTATACCCATTTCAAAGACACCCTATAAAATGGCCCCAAATGAGTTGAAATAATTGAAGAAGCAATACCCAGAGAATTTTGATAAGGGATTCATACGCCCTAGTGCATCACTTTAGAGAGGAAATGTTCTATTTGTTAAGAAGAAAGACGGATCAATGAGACTCTACATTGATTATAGAGAATGTAACAAGATCTCTATCAAGAACAAATATCATCTCCTATGCATTTATGACTTATTTGACCAACTACGTGGAGCTCAATACTTTTCCAAGATTGATCATCTTTTAGGATATCATCAATTAAGGGTCAAAAGGGAGGACATACCAAAGACGACTTTCAGTACAATGTATGGACACTATGAATTTATATTGATGCCATTTGGTCTTACTAATACCCATTATATCTTCATAGATCTAATGAATAAAGTCTTTACAGACTATCTTGATCAGTTTGTTGTAGTCCTTATAGTGGATGTTCATATCTATTCAAAGAGAAAGGAAGAAGGTGAAGATCACATGAGAATTGTATTAAAGACCCTAATAAAGGAGAAGATATATTCCAAATTTACCATGTGTGAATTTTGGCTTCAAAAAGATTCATTTTGGGATCCCATAATCCCAAAAGTGGGGATATTTGTAGATCTAGCAAAAATAGAGGTTATCGAAAGATGGTCGATACCAACAATAGTAACTGAGATCCAATGTTTTCTTGGTTTGTCTGGATATTATCAACGTTTTATAAAATATTTTTCATGATTATCTAATTCACTCACCCAGTTGACTCTAAAAGGAGTTAAGTTTGTTTGGTCGGAGGAGTGTGGAGAGAATTTCAAGGAGTTAAAAATGAGGTTATCCAGTGCACCTGTGCTCACACTGCCTTATAGTGGAGAATGGTTTGTGATCTATAGTGATGAATCAAAGAAGTTATTGGGGTGTGTTCTCATGCAAAATGATATGGTTATAGCTTATTCCTCACGATAGTCGAAAATCAATTAGCAAAATTACCCAAATCATGATTTTGAATTAACAGCGGTAATCATTGCATTAAATATTTGGAAGAATTATATTTATTGTGAAAGGTGTGATATTTATACTGATCATAAATGTTTAAAGTATATTTTCACACAAAATGAGCTGAATATGCATCGAATAATATTGTTGCAGATGATTAAGGATTACGAGTGCTCAATTCATTACCACCCTGGGAAAGCAAATAAGGAGGTAGACACAGTAAGTCGACAAGACCTGCTAGCTTATCCATGATGAGGATCACAAAAGATACAATATTTATGGATTTAAAAAGGATGGATCTTGGAATTATAATGGAAGGGGTAAAATCTTATCTTTATCAAATGAATATTCGACCATCTATACATGTGAAGATTAAAGAGGCACAAAAAGAAGATATGGAGTTACAAAAGAAGGTGAGTAATGTTCCTGAATTCCACATTGATTATGATGAAATAATAAGGTTCAGGAATCAGGTATGTGTTCCTCCCATACTATAATTAAATAAGGAAATATTGGATGAGGATCATAGTCCTTAATTCTTTATTCACCCTAGAAGCACGAAGATGTATAGGGACCTAAAAGAGTACTTCTGGTGGGATGACATGAAAAGAGATGTTGCTGAGTATTTCTCTCGATGTTTGGTTTTTCAGCAAGTTAAAGCTGAGAGACAGAAGTCTAAGCAGATGTTACAACCATTACCCATACCATAATGGAAATGGGAAAACATCACTATGGACTTTGTCATCGGACATCCCAAGACATCCAAAGCCAATAATGGTATCTGCGTTATAGTTGATCGTTTTACGAAGTCGGCACAGTCCATTGCTATTTGAGAAGATTTATCTCTTGATCAGCTTGCCAGGATATATGTGAAGGAAGTGGTAAGATTGCATGCAGTACCACTTTCCATTATATCTGATCGGGATCAGAGGTTTACCTAGATGTTTTGGAGAGGTCTTTAGCATACTCTACATACAGAGTTGAGTTTCAGTAATTCTTATCGTCCATAGACCGACGGTCAGTCTGAGAGGAAAATTGAAACCCTATAAGACATGTTGTGAGCTTTATCTATGGATTTAAAAGGTTTTTGGGATCAACACCAACACTTGGTGGAATTTCCTTATAATAATAGCATTCAATCCAGTGTTCAGATGGATCATTATGAAGCTCTATATGGAAAGAAATGAAGAACTCCAACTTGCAGGGATAAAGTTGTGGAAAGAAAGCTATTAGGACCTGATCAAATTGATGAGATGGCATAAAAGTTAGGATCTATTAAACAACACATAAGAGCAGCTCAGATTCGACAAAACAATTTATGCCGACAACCGAAGAAAAGACCTAGAGTTTGAAGTGGATGATAAAGTATTCATACGAATATCTCATTGGAAAAGAGTAATGAGATTTAGAAAGAAGGGAAAGCTGAGCCCTATGTATATTGGTCCTTTTGAGATACTGGATCGTGTTGGGAAGGTAGCTTACCGATTTTCACTTCCACATAATATCTCTCAAGTTAATGATGTCTTCCATGTATCTCTCCGGAAAAAGTACATACTTGATCCTTCATATGTAATATGTTCAGAAGTCGTACAACTGGAGCAAGATCTTTCTTATGACGAAAAGCCAATAAAGATTTTGGATCAAAGAGAAAACGTTCTACGGAACAAGACCACTCGCTTGGTGAAAGTTTTATGGAGGAACCACCGATTATAAGAAGCTACATTGGAACTTTTGGATACGATGAGGGAGAGTTATCCTCATCTGTTTGTTACAATGTGACAAATTTTGAGGGAAAAATTCTTTTTAAGGGGGGTAGAATTTAACACCCAATGATTTTATGAGAAATATTTTGTTTTTATGTATTATGTTCTATGAAACACCAATGGAATCCATCACTACACACAATAATGTCTTGGATTTCATTACACACAAGAGAAACCTTCCTCGATAGCTTACGTTGTACCCAATACAGAGTTTCACTAAACAATGATATGTTATTAATATATTATATAAACTAGCCGTAATGAATAATAATACCCACTTATTGAAATTTTATAAAATATATCATTAAAAATGGATTTCATTTTTGGATATGGAATATCGAAATTATCTTAGGGTGAATTTTTTGTATTTTTCTAAAAACATAAAATTTTTGATGAATAGTGGAAAACACTGAGTTATAGTTTAAAACTTAATTTTTATTTAAAAAATAATTTATTTTATATAAATTTATTTTAGGTCAAAATAGATACATAATACCTATATAAGTTCATTTTAATTCATTGGAGTCATTTTATAATAATTTTAGATATATATAAATTTTATTGAACTTTTTATCGTCTTTTACCCACCTCCAATGAGAATTTTCAAATTTACATAAAACATAATTTTTCCACTTCAGTGAGTTGAATTTTGAAAATCCGAGAGACATGGTAAATATCAAATAGAAAAAATTTGGTTAAATAAGATAAAAATAATTTTTGGTGAATAATAACTTTTTACTTTTATTTACCACGATTAAAAGTAACTAGGGTAATTTAGGGTAAAAATGATATTATTATTAACCTAACACATTTCCTATTTCTATTTTATAAGTTTAATTCGACCAAAAAAAACCTTAGTAATAAAATATGACCATTTAGGTCCACTTGGATTAGATTAGGATATTTATTATTATTTAATTCAAAGAAGAGTTTAAAGAGTTAAAATCATTGTTTGAATAGTAAAACATTTTTAATAGAGGGTTATACATAAAATAAATTCGACTATGAATATTAATTATAAATATAATGATATTTCATAAATAAGGTAATTTTATTTATAATTTTTAGACATTAAATAATTTAATTTATTTATAACACAATGATGATGCATCAATTACCCTATTAATGAAATATTAACACAATTGGTATTATAAATACCCAAATAAATGAAATTTGAGACTTTTTATGAATTAAAATAATTTTATAGATTAATATAACATATTAGGGTTGGTTAGATTAATTTTTATCGATGTAATAATTCTGTTATGAATTTTGTAAAAACAAATTACCAAATAGTGTCAATATTTTCAAAAAAGAGTTTTTAGAAAAAATATTATATTATTAATTGATATTCTATTACTAAAAATATAAGTTTCTTACAAAATACTTATATAATAATATATATGACATTATTGATCCAATTGGAGTTCTATTGGCAGTTTATAGTAATTTTATTAACCATATATTGTAAGAATTCAAGAGGACACGGTAAAAGTTAAATTATTTAACTTAGAGTTAAATCTAAATGATAATGTTAAAATGGTAACCTAATGTTGTCTAAAACCTATTGGTTGAGAGGATTTCGACCCATCCCCACCATAGACTCGAAATAAGTCACATTGGAGCCATTATAAACTGAATATGAATTTATTATAAAAACATATTTATGTTTTTCCTAAGGTGCCCTTCACCCCTCCTATAAAAGGACACCTCTTCCCTCTCCTCCTCACACCATTTGAGCCTTCAATATCTGCTAAAAACTTCCAATTTCGCTTCTCCACTTCCCTAGAATCATACTATAGGTCCTAGTCTTCTTCAATGACCAACTTTATTGCCCTAAGAGGAGGTTAAGAAGAGGCGCGTCGAAGAAGAGGTAATATCTTTTACCGAACCATTCAAATTTATTTCTTCTTATACTTCCTCTTCTTTATTGGTTTCATTATAATGTAATGAAATGAGTATCACTAATATACAGATATTTTATTATAAATATGAAACAAACCTATTTCACCTTCTATCCATCCTATGGAAAATGATATCACCACGCGTGTGTACGTACGAAATACCGTCTCCACGCCGTGGTGTAATCTGTTTTCCACCACCACCTTAATTGGATGGATATAATGGTGTAAATAATATCTATATATGATTATTATAACATGATACTAATTCTAATATATTCTATCATCTACACCAAGACCATTCAATAATTATGGGATTGATATCATCGCTCGTGTGTACGTACGACTTACCGTCTCCATGATGCGATGTGATTCATTCTACATGATCTTAATTAAACCATTATTATATAAAAGAATTAAATGAATAAATATGAAATATATTATACTAAAACCATTATGTAAATGATTTATCTATAACATAAAATGAGGAATAAGAATTTATTTGAAAAAACACGCATAAGAACATGAAGCAATGAACACCCGAATAACAAGTAGAAATGAAATATAACTAATAATGAAGCTATGCATATGACCATATATGATATCATAACAATGAGTATGATTCTAGAATATTTCAATGAAATTATTTAAATAATTATACTGGAGGTTCGGACAAGTAAAAATCATATCGAACCTAAGGTAAGGGAAAATTTCACAATCTCATTTTTATCTGTGATTGTTTATACTTCAAAATTTACAGGGAAATATTTATCATTGACATCCATGTTACCTCAATATGTAATATTATTTATATCCTCCTAAAATATTTTAAATCCAATTTTACCTATTGGTAAATTTTTAGTAAATGATATGAAAGTAATCTTTTTTCGTTTTTAGTATGAGCTACTTTCTGAATTTTTCGGCCAAAGTATGAGAAGAATGTATTTTAACATATAAATCATGAATGGAATTATATGATTTCAAAGAAAATTATTTCCACGAAGCTTCCTTTATAATTTTTCATGTTTATTTTTAATTAACTTCTTAAATTTTAAAATTTTATGACATGTTAAGAAAGGAAAAATGTTTTTAAAGTAGAAAAGATATTTTCCTCAAGAATGGAGTACAAATTTTTTTATCAAAATTATTTTCCATATACGATAATATAGTGTACTATTTATATCCCTATTTTTCCATTGGTTTGAATATGTTATGATGGAATTATTTTTATGAAGTCCTTTTATCTTATATGGATTATGTTATGATGGAATGATGTTTATGAATCCCATTTTTATTACATGGGTTATTCTATGATATATGATTTATGATATTGTGGCACACGTAAGAATAGTTTCATTATGAGATGGGTGGGACCTATATCTCCATCCAAAGAATTGGGTAAAGATTTATATTTCATGAGATAGACATGACTGGAACGGTAAGTTTATCCGTCTTAGTGATACAGGACTGGAACGAGGAGTGAACTTGGTTTAGATTTGGACTTTGATCACTATGATAATCTTGGATATGAGTCTTGACTAATATGAAATTATTTCCTATAATTATGTGTGTATGCCAAAAATTTTCTTTTTTTATTTTATGATTATTGGGATTATATTTTACTACTATGATTTATCCCATGTTATGATATTATGATATCTTTTGTAGGTTATGATTTTCAAAAAGTTATGTTCTTATGAATAAGATATGATTTATATTTACTTTCTTTACCATACTGAGCATTTGAGCTCACCCATTTGTTTGTTTTATTTTCCCCAGGTTAGGATGAAGGTTATTATGTAGTATTTTCCAAGAGGGACTATAGATATGATGAAATAAAAATGAGACAATGTATATGCTTTATGAACCAGTTGTTTATGTTTCCCAGTTCCTAAAGGCACTATACCTATACGGTCCTATCATAGTATTTTTGTATGTTGTAATAAGTATGCTTCAATTCTAAAGTAATAACAATGTATGTAAAGTATGAGTCGTTATATTGATATTAAAAACTAAACCATTTCTTAAGAAAATTAATATATAATGTCATAAAATTAAATGAATTTGATGAAATATAGAGTTAGTAAAATTTAATATATATTTTTTAAATGTTACTTGAAAAGAGTAAAATTTACATAAAAAATGTAAAAGACGATTCTAAAATTTATTTTTGAGGATGAAATTAGTTTTGTAAAAAAAATAACACATCTTAAATTATAATCATAATTTACATGATGAATAATTAATGTTATGAGAACTTATAACTATATAATATTAAATATAATTTTGTGAGGTATTATAATATTCTAAAAAATAATTATAAACTCAATCTAAAAATCAACAAAACCATTATTCCCATGTTCAGTAAACTAAATCATATCACTAAAAATATTTAAATTTTTGAAAATTAAAAAAATAAAACATAAATTTTGAAAAACTCACCCTCTTATTAATATTATCAGGAAATTGAAAAATAATTAATTAATATTACTCAAACATATTAAAATTAATATCCTTTATAAAATTACCGTTAAAATGTATTCTTTTTAAAAAAATCTTTTTTTGAATTTTTTAAAAACTAATAAAAAACAATACATATTAAAATCATTTTTTAACATTCATGCAAAAACATAAATGAATTTTATTAATACTCCTCTTAAATAAATATTTACTACATTAAATTAATTTAAAAAATTGTATATCTGATACCATATTAATAATTTAGTGTGAAATAAAATAATAAACTTCTATATTTCAACATTTATTCAGAAAATAATTTTAGTACAATAGAATAGTTTAAAACCATAATGAGTGATATATTATTTTAATTTTCTCAAACAAATCATGCAATTAATTATCATTAGAAAAAAAACTCAAAAACAATATCTCTTATATTGTTATGATCTCTAATTAAATTATTTAACACATTTATTTGTTTATCGATGGAATTTTGTTTAGGGTTCTTTATATTTTCAAAAGTATAAGTATTATAATAATAAACATAAATTTTATCAAAATTAAAATTACAATGAGATAATGTTTTTTTATCCATAAACATTGAGCATGAAAATTAGAATCCTCAAAGTTGTTATCCACAACTGTTGATAAACCAATCAAAATTTTCTTCTTTAAGCTTAATGAAATTAAAACATAAACATTTAAATTTGACGTAACAACACCAACCCTAGTATCTTAGATAAAATGCCTATTTTATTACATTGTCATAGATACAAGGGGTTCAAATCCCAATGGACTGATCAATTAATATGTTTGGGTGTACCAGGTATATACATGATAAAAATTTTACGTTGTAAATAGAAAATAAAACATAATACATAAAAAATAAAACAACATACCTCCTTGAAAATGCAATCAATGAAATATTATTCCTATCACTGGGAAAGAAAACAAAATTAGGGTGATATAAAATTATCATTAATGGTTACGTACAACAAAATCTATAATGAATCATTAATGAATTATCAATATGGGATGTAAAATAAAAGAACACACATTATAATTAATCAATATCATAGAAATCATAATTAGATAAGACATAATAAATATTTAATGTTCAATAAATAAACAAATATTCAATTTAAATAACTTTACTACATGAATAAATAAGTCTTAGTCAATAGGTTATGGTAAATAATTTAACACACATTCCACTTAACCAATAATCTGGTAATGAAATGCATCCACAGATAATATCAATATGATATTCTCATGGATAAAAAAATAAATGAATTCTCAATGAAGGAAATTATTAATTATTTAACACTATGTTATTAGTTATCATGATACTTCATCCTTTAATACCATTCCCAAGATTACTTAAAATTAAAAGTATTAACCCATTTAATTTGGAGAACACATTTTTCTCTTGAGACCTATCAATTCATAGAGTGGGCATATAATTCTGACACCTAAAAGTTGGTACATTTCCAAAAGAATTCCTCATATATCAAATTATCAATTTAATTTGGGAATAATAATACATCAAAATGATATCTACACTTATTAATGAACACATATTTATCAATAATTACCCAACTTGTCAAATAACATGCAATGAAAACATTATATGTAAGAGTTGTATATAGTTTAAGAAATATTCATATCTATATTAAAAGAAACATGGATAAGCTTGATTGGAAAAATTCACCATCATTAATAAATAATTATTCATGTTAAATATATTTTGGGTTAGTATATACACAACATTAAATTGAGCAGGTGCATATTAATAGTTATGTATCAATGAAATGGAAATTGAGATAGAATTCCTTACAGTGATAATAACATTGATGTGAGAATTAAAAAATGAATATATTATGTGTATCAAATTTAAGTCCATTATAAAAATATGAAATTAAAAAAACATAGGAAAAATTATTTATACATATATTATAAGAATGTTAATGTTAATATAAATATAATTAACCTAATAAAAAAATTGAGTTATGAAATTATTTACCACTTGATAATTTTAATGCAAAATAGCCTCAGATGAAATAATTGAAATTTAAATTTAAAATCACATGATTTATGAATTATTAATGATATTATGTGGAAAATGGTTATTATATTCTTCATATAAAATATGGTGTGTGCATAACATTATAATATGCCTCAATGAGGGGAATTTGATATGATGTCCCAAACTACACATATTCATTTAGTGAAATGTGATATAAAATCATTTATAATGGGTTTATTAATGTTATTAATTTATAAAAGAATTGGATCCGTACTTAAAATTTCATATTAGATACTGTTATACATTTTTACCACTTATTTTTCAATAATATTTCAATATTTTTATTTATTCGACTGTTAATTTCCTAGTTTTCTTGTGTACATTTTATCATGATTGTTCCGGTCATTGAGAATAGGATATATATATATATATATCCATAATATAATGAATTATTTGAATTATATATATATATCATATTTACTCAGTAGATTAATTTTTATAACCATTTATGAATGTTGGAAATGAAAAAGATTCTCATTGTTTCACGGAGAGTTTGTTCGTATGTACGCACACACTACGATATAATTCCCTAACGAATGAAGAGGAAAATAATTGGGTGATATATTAATTATAAATAATCAATATAATCTCATATATATCATATATATTAAAAAAATTATCCTCATTAAAATTCACGTAAATCACAAGTGAAAAATGAATCACATCGCTTCATGAGGCAGTAGTTCGTTGTACAGAGGAGAAACTTTATAATATTTTAAATGGAAAGGAACATAATAAGGTATTTAAGATATTATAATTAACATATTATAGAAATATCATAAATGTAATATTCATGGTTTAAATCCATCATTATATCCATCCTTCAAAGGTGGAGATAAAAAATGAATTAAATCACTTGGTGAGATAGTAGTCCGTTGTACAAATGATAAATAGTTTCGCTTCACATTTTATTTAATTGGGGATGAAAATAGCTTATTTAATTTACATAAAACACCTAGATATATGTGATATAATGGAGTTATAATATCATCATGAATGAATAGCATTTTATTGGGATAGAATATCAAAATAAATTAAAAGCACTCATTTAGGATCTTTACATCTTCTATAGAGGATCCATTAAGTTTAAACTAAAATCCTTATAAATATGGATTTTAAAAAAAGAAGAATGATTCTAGAGTTAATGATAGAATGAAGGAATTTATTTTTTAAAGTATTTTCTAAGACAAATTGATTGGGAATTTTAAGTAGGGGAGTATATGGAGTAGACTTTTATTTATGGGAGAGAGGAGGCACATAGAATTTTATAATAAAATCATTTACATACATTTTATAATAATGAAAAATTCATAAAAAATAGTTCATTAACCACCCATTTAAGTTATAAAGTCTATATATTAATATAAAATGTGTTCTAGATAATTAGGAATGTAATTTTAATACATATCTTCTTATTTTATCCCCTAGTAAATTGGTTATTACCCTAACTAGGTTAATTAATTTTAACTATTCTTTCTATTAATAGTAATAAAAATCTTAGTTGAATATATTAGATAATATAGTTTATTTTAATTTTAATTAATAAATACTTTTTCAAAAATTCAGTTCATATAAGAAGAAAAATACAATTTAAAATTATACCCATATATGGGATGAAAATGGGTGTTTTTAATGTGAAAAGTTTCATAAGTATGAAAGGTTTTTAATTTGAAATTGAACAAAAAATTGATACTCTAAAGTCCATTTTTTTCTCAACGAGGATAAATTTTTTATGTTTTTTTCCTTTTTCATTTTATTGATGGGTTAGTTTTAGAAACCATCTTTGGGATGGTGTTTCATGAGTTGGGATCTTTTAATGTTTCAATATTGGGCTTGGGTAAAGGATCGGGGAGTTTGATGTATGGTATGATGGGTTTCGGGAGCACTGGACCCAGCAAAGGTGTTTACATGGACTGCACACGGTTAGTCAATCCATGTGGGTCAACCATTAATGAGATACTAAGTATCCAGTGGAGTCCGCAAGGTCTGTGCATGGTCTATCAGATTTTTCAAGTCAAACACTGTTGTTATCCTAGTATTGTGTTTTGGGTTAAATTATTTTAATTAAATCCAAGATTAAAAATGGTTCTAATTATATGTCATGAAATGGGGGTTTTATTAAATTTATTTCAATGATAGTTTGAATTAAATTAATTGATGTGAAATAGGGGTACTAATTTAATTAAATTGAAGTTTTATATAATTTAATGAATTTATGCAAAATGGGAGATTTAATTTAATGAAATTAAAGGTTGACAAAATTTAATGAACTAATAAAAAATGGTGTATTATTTAAATAAAATTTAAGGTTGATATAATTTAATGAATTTATGTGAAACATATGTTTTAATTTAATTAAATTTATTTTTAAGAGTAATTTAATTAATTGATGCGAAACAAGCGTTTTAATTTAGTTATAGTGAATTTTACGAGGAATATAATGAATTTTGGAAAAATGGGTGTTTCATTTAATAAAATTGATGGATTTATTTAAATCATAATGAGTTTGATAATTTATTTAAATAAATATTTTTGAATGAATTTTAATTAAATTATGTGTAACAAGGGAGTTGGGGTTTATTAAATATGTGTAACTATTAAAGGATAATAATAATAAAATCATGGTCATTATAATTATTTTTAATATTACATAAATCCTTTTATTTTATCAGGATATTATTTTCTTTTTTTCAATTATATTAAAGATGAGAAAAGAGGAAGAAAATCCACCTCTTCCACAATGTGAAGGAGCATCACCCCCCCTTCTCCTCCAAGGTGTTGTCCTCGATCCATCATCCCAACCCCCTCTTCACACACCCATCTTCTCTCAGTCTCTTCACTGATGTTTTCTATCATGGGAAGGTGAGTCTGTCTCTGTGTGTTTCATTCTATGAATCGACCATTTTGGATTCCTCATCACCTTATCCACACAGTCGATACCATAAGGTTTAGGATTTATTGGTTTTCATGATTCTTTAGTTCTAGTGTTGTGGAATTGGCTTCTCGGGAGTTGTTGGCCTGTATTCTGATGACACCCACTGAAAGAAATGCGGTTCAGCTCAATTATGTTCACCCCCATCAAACATGAGTAAGGGTTTACACTATAATTAGGTTTTATACCGCTTGAATTATAGTATTAGGGTTTTTTTTGAGTATTGTTTAATTAATTTGGTACGAAATTTTACACTCCACACTTATTTTTGGTTCCAATTATTATTATAATGTGTGGTGATAAATTCCAAGTAAGTTTGCGATTTTTTTTGAAGTGGGGCTTGTGATTAGATTTCAGTTTGATTTAGATAACTTTGGCTTGATCAATTACTTGAGGTATGGTCTCAAAGTTTTCTTAATTAATAAAAAAATCTAGTTTTTTAATTACTGTTTTTGGGAAATTTGACTGCAAATTCTGAATTAATTGTTTATTGGTATAAAATAATTTATTTGATCACAAAATCACAATTTTTAATAAAACCCCTATAATGGAGGTGCACCTCCTTCTTGTAAAAAACATAATGATTAGAATAATATGTTTATTTAGCGTACATGTAATTGTTTTCCTATTGTTTCCCTTACATTTTGATACACATTGGTTAAGTGGTAATTTCAATTATTTGGTGGGATATGTTGAGATAATTAATTATGAATTAACGATTTGGATATATTGAGATAATTAGTTGTGAATTAGTTATGTTCATTGAGAATTATAAATGGGATAAATAATTCGGGGAATAATTATGAGATGTTAAATTTGCTAAGTTGAGATAATTAATTGTGATTTTTTTTGAGAATTGTAATTGAGATATTTAATTGGGTGATTAATTAAGATAATTAAAATTGGTTATGTTTATGTAATTAATTGGGATTTAATTATGTTCTTTGAGAATTGTAATTGAGATAATTAATCTGGGGATTAGTTTTGAGATATTAAATTGGATAAGATGAGATAATAAATTGTGAATAAATTAAATGATTTTAGAAATGTAATTGAATTAATTAATAGGGGTAGTAATTAAGAGATATTAAATTGGATATGTTTTCATAAATAATTGTGAATTATTTTTGGGTTTTGAGATTTTAATTGAGAAAATTAATCGGGGTATTAATTATGGGATATAAAATTGGTTATGTTGAGATAATTAATTGTGAATTAATTATATTCTATGAGAATTGTAATTGAGAAAATTAATTTGGGGATTAATTAGGGTATATTTAATTAGGTAAGTTGAGAGAATTAATTGTGAAATAATTCCGAGATTTAAGGATTGTAAATGAGATAATTAATCGGGTGATTTATTCTAAGATATAAAATAAAGCTACTTTGAGATAATTAATTGTGAAATAATTTTGTGTTTTGAGATGAGTGATTGGGATGATTAGTTAGGGGATTAAGTATGATATATAAAATTGGATAAGTTTAGAAAATTCATTGTTAATTAATTATTTTCTTTTAGATTTTTAATTGCGATAAATAATCAGGGGATTAATTATGTGATATTAAATTTTCTATGTTGAGATAATTAATTGTGAATTAATTATGTTAATTGAGTATTGTAATTGACATAATTAATGGGGGGGTAATTATGGGATATAAAATTTGGATATGTTGATATAATTTATTGATAATTAATTATGTCTCTTTTATATTGGGATCTAGATATTTAATTGCAGAATTGAATATAGGAATTTGGAGAGTTGAGATTTATAATGAGAAAATTAATTATTGAAAATTTATTATGAGATATGAAATGGGTTGTTGATTCTTTAATTTATGAATTAATTAATGGGATTTGTGTACCTAGTTAATTGTTGATTCAACTAATGGATTTGAGTATGGCCAATGGCATGAATGAGAGGACCTTTCCTCATGTCTTGGAGTTGAATGTGAAGACCATGTTAATGTTTTAATTGAAATACCTAAGACAATTCTCCTTAAGTATACATGTGAAGATCCTTTATTATATGTAATTTAATTGGGCTAATGAAATTCATTGTAGGTTTAATGTGTCACACATTATATGTTATGAATGGTTACGTCTTGTATAGTAATGCGAGCCAAGGTACTGTGAGAGCCCTTGGGGTGAAATAATATGTTAGTTCTTGTGATGATCCTTTAGTTCTCGTGAGATCTCATGGAGTTGAACTAGAGGGTAGATCGTGTGCGCTACTCTTGGTGATGGATTTCTATGTGTTACGTCCTGATCCATGCAACATCATTTTCCAATGGACCATGAGAGCATGGGGTTGGAAGATTGTGTGATCTTCCATGTTGATTTCTATGAGATCATGAGACCTATTTTAGTTTTTACTAGGGGAAAGACCATGAGTGTTTCCCTTGGTAACGTTTTTCTATGAATTACCTCTTGTTCTAGACTAAAATGGTGTATAAATTATATGTACAATGGGAATTAGTACGTGATTGGTTCATATAGGATGTTTCTAAGAATATATTTCTATATATATATAAACTATTACTATATATATATATATACAAATTGACATGACCAGACACACTAGTCATTGGATGAAGCAGGTAGCACCATCAAGTGTCCATTAGGATCCTAGATGGGTTGTTGGATACTAATTCAATTATGTTATTCCTTCGATATATCTGGACACTGTTTAATTTTTTCATTATCTAGATAAGATAGACACTGGTGGTCCCGACTTACTAATATTTATATCTCTCACCAAATTTTGGCCTCCATTTCACTAGGTACCAGAGTATACCCTACTTGTTTATAAGTCCTTGGACAATGGTTGTTGCTACATTCTTATATTTCGGAGTTGGGTGAAAAGTACCAATCGGGAGCTTAGGATGCTCGTAGATATCTCCCTTGGGGATTTGGATGTTGTCATTTTTTCTATACAGAGATGTAAAGCATCTTATTTGTTTACTGCATTAAGAAATGTACCACCATGAAATGCATACAATGTATAAACTGGTACATGCCATTTTTTATTGAGTTGATATTATAATTTTCTTCTAATTTGTTAGTTTTTACTTTATATTTCTTCTACCATTTCATTTATTTATATATTGTTATACAGTTGTGTAAACATGGATATGAGGGTATACTCTCCCCACAGACTATCCATACACAATTGCTTATCGTCAGAAGTCTCTAGAATACGGGGAGGCATGCTTGAGTTCATGTGGTGACAGGTATGGCTACCGGTTCGATCATATGCTGGGTCAGGATGTTACGAAGTGTTACCATAGGGTCATCTTTCTTTATTTTTTTTCCTTTTTTTCTATTTTGGGGTTATATAATGGAGACATGGAATGTGTTGATACTCGGTTAAAACTCATTCATGGGACTGATCACCCCACTTATAGGAAATTACCATGTATCCATTATTAGGAATTGATGTTTATACTATTTTATATTATAGTTAAATTGATTTCACCATGGGTGACTAGAGTATTTTTCATTTCTTATTGATTTTGGATTTTTGTAAAATTTTCAATCCCTGATACAGCATGAAATTTTCATTACATGCATCATATAGAACTTAGAAATGTCATGAAGTTAATGTGAAATTACATATTTTTTCATTACTAGGATGCCTATTAATTTTGATTATGTGTCGTAGGTGGAATTCTATGTTTTGATCTAATTAATAATCCATCATTAGATAATAATTTTCAGTAATATATTAAACATTCATGGGTGTTTATATTCTATTCATTATGTGCATTTATTATGTTTTACTATTATGTCATGCTTATTTATTATATCATGTATCTATGTTACTTTATTCGATAACATGATAGAGAATTCTTGATGTGTAAATAACCATATCAGTGAAGACAAATTGTAACCTGGGTATTTGAACAATTGTAAAAGTGGATGCTAAAGTAAAAATGTTACATAGAAATTTGATTTGGTTAAATGAGAGCCAAATCTCACCTCTAATGTGTATGGTTGCTTTATGGATTGGTAGATAGACACTTATATTACTTCTGGGTTTTTTAAATGAAACTAGATTTAAAAAATAGGGCCCTCAGACATCTCCTTTTTTAGTTAAAAATCATTTAGATTATAAATTAACTATTAATGATGACATGACACTAAATTTTAAATGTTTGATGTGGGATTTTTTAATATCATATTTATTTTACCCATGAGAAATGGATTGAAATCAATTTCTCTATTGTGGAATTGTACTTCTGGGTCTGTTAAAAAAATTTAAAATCTTTATTGGATGAAATCAATTAATGAAATAGCTGAAATTCAAAAATGATTTTGAGCATAGTGTTATCTATTTTTCATGTCCAAGAGATTGGGTTGATGATTATCCTTCATAAGGGACTATACCTTTTTTGGTAGCACCCTTAGATCTAATATGTCTTGTTTCTACTATGATATTTTTGATGTTGGTACCATT
Source organism: Viscum album (assembly GCA_963277665.1). Taxonomy (NCBI): domain Eukaryota; kingdom Viridiplantae; phylum Streptophyta; class Magnoliopsida; order Santalales; family Viscaceae; genus Viscum; species Viscum album. Next base: position 1,614,392,199 of record OY728151.1, read on the forward strand.
TGAGTGTCATTGTCCCATGTTGGATTTTTTTAAGAAATAATACCCTTGTTTTGAGGGGCGATCATTGTATCTTGACACTTGATGTGGGAATAATCGTTGGGGAATTCCTGGTTCAGTAGGTTAGAAATCTGTTTTCTCTGATCATCCATTAAAGACATATTGGGTTAACTCAAGAGTAGAGTGTTTGGGGCATTAAGGTAAGTTCATCCCACTGCTCGAGAGGACTTTTTATCACTCAAGTGTTTTGAAACACTGGTCAGTTTAAACATTTATCTTTCATATGAGATATTTATGTGGTGATTCTGGTTTGTAAAACATCATAACTATGTTTTTTATGTTTCTGATAGAGTTATCTCGAGTGCGGATGGACTTTTCTTTGATAAAATAGACACTCCTATTTCGGGTAGTGTCACATCGGTTCTTATGAAAGTGTCAATGTTTTCATGGTTTCTTGACATTGATGAGTTTGGATATGTGAGAAAACCATTCAAAACTCCATTATTTTGGAATGGTTTCAATGGTTATCATTTAAAGAATGTGGGTTGCCTTAGGCGGTATAGGCATTGGGTTTTGGTTAGTGACTCATTCGGAGGTGAAGCCTTGATTTTCGTAAAGAGTCGACCATTGAAGTTTTGACTGATCTTCTTGGTGACCTGAGTTAACTCTTAGTTTTATCTTTTGAAAGAGACGACTGTGTCCCCTATCTTGACCTCATCATGGATACACTAATATAGAGTATGTCTTATGTTGTGCTAATATTTTAAATGTCATTCAGCATCGTAAGTGGTTATTATCACAGTTGTGCATTGGATGCATTTTTCTTTGGGTTACACCTTTATCTGTGCTGGGGCATAACAGTTTTGAAAAATCCAAGTGATGGATTGGCTTGAGAAGGTCACCGTAATATGGGTAGGGACTTTGGTATTAGTATGGATGGTGATGGTATCATTTTAAAGTCTCTTAATCGGTTTAAGGGTAGGAGTGGGTTTAATGGGATGGTGATGTCCTTCGTTGAATGAATTATAGATTGAGAGTTTTTGATTAAATGATATGGCCATTAGTGGAATGAACCAATGGGATGGTGGACAAGGACATGATAACATGATCATGTATCTAGTATTTTGGGACCAATTGTGTGTACTTTTTATGTTTTTGAATACATTTAGAGGTTTGGAATGTGTTTTAAAGGTTTAATCCATTGGGTTTGTGATGTGTGGAAGGCGTGTTGGTTTTTTGGGAATAGAATGTGGTTTTGAAAATGTGAATTCTAGAATTTGGTGGGTTGGTTGTTGTTATTGTAGTTCCCGATGGATTCTTTGGGATGAGAAGTCTTTTTGTGGGTATATTATAATGACACGTTTTTTAATAGTGTTAAAATATTAATGTATTTTGATATTTTTTGTTTACTAATGAATTAGTTTTCAAACCATGATTTAGGATGAATTTCTGTGAGTTAGGTTTGATTAAAGTGTTGATATAGGTCTTGGGTAAATGATAGAGGTGTTTTCAAGGGGGTTTGATGGGTTTTAGGAGCACTGCACCCAACGGAGGTGTTTGTACATGATGTGCACGACTAGTCAAACCATGTGGGTTAGCCAGGCATGGGATAACAAGTATCTAAGGGCTTCTGCACAATCTATGCATAGTCTTCCAGACTGTGCAAGTTAAACATTGTGGTTTACCTAATTTTTCATTTTGGGGAATAATATTTTAATTAAATCAAAGGGTAAAAATGGTTTTAATTAAATGTTGTGAAATTGGGGTTTTATTTAATTAAATTTGAGGATATGTTGAATTTAATTAATTGATGTGAAATTGGGTTTTTAATTTAATAAAATTTAATATTGAGTGAATTTAAATAACTAATACAAAATGTGGGGTTTTAATTTAATTATATTGAAGGTTGAGAGAATTTAATGAATTGTTGTGAAATGGGGATTATAATTTAATTAAATTGAATATTGAGAGAATTTAATTAATTGATGCGAAACAGTGGTTTTAATTTAATTAAAATGATGGTTAAGATTAATATATTGAATTAATGTAGAATTTGGGTTTTAATTTAATTAAATTCACTATTAAGTGGAATTTAATGAATTTATGTGAAATAAGAGTTTAATTTAATTAAATTGAAGGATTTAATTAAATGATAATTAGTTGGAGAATTTATTTTATTAAATTAAATTTAATGGTATTTAATTAAAAGATTTGTAACTGGATAGTTGAGGTTTTTTAAAGATGTGTAATAATTAAAGGATAATAATTATAACATATATGTTATTTTTAATATTTCCAATATTATATTAACAATTTTATATTATTAAGGATTTATTTTATTTTTTTCAATTAGTTTAATGGAGAGAAAAGAGGGATGCGCACCCCCTATTCCCCAACGTGAACGAGAAGCGCCCCCTTCTCCGCCATGGTGTGGTGCAGCATCCATCCTTTCGTCTCCCTCTTTGTGCACCAATCTCTTATCGGCCTCTTCACAGAATTCATCCATATCGGTGAGGTGATTCCATCTATGTGTGTTTCATTCTTCACATCTGCCATTTCAGCTCCATCTTTACCTTATCTGCACGACCAAACCCATATGGTTCTAGATTGATGGGTTTTCATGATTCTTTGGTTTTAATGTTGTGAAACGGGCCTCTCGAGACCATTTTTTCCATATTCCAATAATTGACACTGAAGGTGAGGTGGTTTTGCTCAATGTTGTTCACCCCTTCATGCTCGGGTAAGGTTTTACACTGTAATTTATATTCAGACCCCCTGAATTAGGTGATTATTTATTTTTTGAGTTTCTATTAATTAATTGGTTATGTATTGGTCCTCTCCACACTAATTTTGGGTTCCAATTAGTGTTATAATGTGGTGCGATAAATTCCAGTTGCATATGCACTTATGTTGAAGTGCAGGTATGTGAGCAGATTGTAGTTGGAGTTAGAAAGCATCCGCTCAACCAATTAATTGATGTAGGGACCTCAACATTGTTTAATTAAAAAAAATATAGTAGTTGTTTAATTACGGTTGTAGGGAAATTTTACTAAAAATTCTAAATTATTTTTTTGGTATAAAATAATTTATTAGATTAAAAAATCACATTTTTGAAATAAAACCCCTCCAATGGAGGTGCGCTACCTTCAAGCTAAAAAATAATGAATAGACTGATATGTTCCTTTAGCATGCTGATTTTTGTTTTTCTATTACTATCGTACATTTTTTCTGACTTGGGATAAGTTATAATTATGAGTATTGGGTGGGATAAGATGAGATAATTAATTATGAATTAATTAATGGGATATATTGACATAATTAATTGTGAAATAATTATGTTCTTTGAGAATTGTAATTGAGATAATTAATCAATGGATTAATTATGATATATTAAATTGGATAAGTTTATATAATTAATTGGGAATTAATTTTATTTTTTTGATAATTTTGATTGAGATAATTAATCATGGGATTAATTATGGAAAATAGAAACGTCTAAGTTGAGATAATTAATTGTGTTCTTTGATATTTTTATTTGATTTAATTAATCTTTGGATTAATTATGAGATATTAAATTGTCTAGTTTGAGATAATAAATTGTGATTTAATTACATGCTTTGAAAATTTTAATTGATATAATTAATCAGGGGATTAATTATGATCTATTAAAATGGTTAATTTGAGATAATTAATTGTGAATTAATTTAGTTTCTTACATTTTTAATTGTGATAATTAATCAGGTGATTATTGATTTGATATAAAACTCGATATGTGGAGATAATTAACTATGAACTAATTTTGTGCTATGAAAATTCTAATAGAGATAATTAATTAGGATCTTAATTATGAGATATTAAATTGGCTATGCTGAGACAATTAATGGTGAATTAATTATGAACTTCCAGAATAGTAATAGAAATAACTAATTGGTGGATTAATTATGAGATAATAAATTTGATAAGTTGAGATACTTAATTATGAATTAATTTTTTGTTTTGACATTTGTAATTAAGATAACTAATCAGGGGAATAATTATTAGGTATAAAATTGTCTATGTCGAGATAATTCATTGTGATTTAATTATGTTCTTTGGGAATTGTAGTTGATATTATTAATTGGGAGATTAATTATGAGATATTAAATTTGATATATTGAGATAAATAATTGGGAATTAATTATGTTATTTGAGAATTATAATTGAGATAATTAATCAGGGGATTAATTATATGATATAAAATATATCTATGTTGAGATAATTAATTGTGAATTAATAGTTTTACTTTGATATTGTGGTCTAGATATTTAATTGTTGAATTGGATATGGAGAGTTGAGATTTATAATGAGGTAATTAATTCTGGAATTTTCTTATGAGATATGAATCATGTTGTTGATTAATTAATTAATGAATTAATTAATGGGATTTTTGTACCTAGTTAATTGTTGTGTTAACTAATGGATTTGAGTATGGACAGTGAGATGAATAAGATTAACATGTGTCATGTCTTTGATTTGAATATGGAGATGATATTAAAGTTATAATTTAAATACTTAAGATGGTTTTACTTAAGTATAAATGTGAATAATCTTTCTTATATGTAATTGAAATAGGATAATGAAATGCATTAGAGGTTTAATGCGTCTTGCATTACATATGAAGAATGGTTATTCCATGTATAGGTAGGGGATCCAAGGGAATGTGAGAGCCCATGGGGAAAAGAATATGTTAGTTATTTATTGATCATCCAGAGACTATGAGACCTCGTGGATTTAAGCCAAGGGGTTGACCGTGTGCACTACTCATGGTGATGGATGTCTATGTGTTTTGTCTTAATCCACCCAACACCATTTTCCAAAGGACTGTGAGTTCTTGGGGTTGGAAGAATGTGTGATATTCCATGTTGTTTTCCATGATACTGTGAGATATCATGGAGTTTGGACCAGGGGAATGACCGTGGGATCATCCCATGGTAATGAATGTATGTGCATTACATTTTTTTTATAGCTAGAAAATAGTATCGAGGGTATATGTCAATTTTTCATTAGTACGCTCTTAGATCATATTGGAGGAAGCTATGAATATCTATTGGTTTATATATATATATAAACTATTACTATAAATAAATATACATAATTGAAATGATCAGACAAACCAGCTATGGGATGAAGAAGGTATCACAATTAGGTGTCCCTTAAGAACTTGTATGGGTTGTGGTTATTAATTCTATTATGGTATTGCATCAACGTACATGAAATCTTATTAATTTTATTTCATTTTCTAGATTGATCTAGACAATGGTGGTCCCAGCCTTCAATGATTTATATCTCACACCCTATTTGGACTGCCATTGCATTGGGGGTACCTGAGTAGACACTATATTTTTACAGGACCTTGGACATTGCTTGTTATTGTTGGCTTGTACCTGAAAGTTAGAAGAAAAGGAACAAATGAGAGCTCAAGATGCTCAGGGATATTGCCCTTGGGTTTTTGGTCCTTTACATATTTTTCTATACTGAGATGTAAAGAATGATGATTTGTTTACTTCATTCATATATAAACCACCATGACATGGAAAAACTAATTTAAACTGGTTTTTACCATTTTCTTTTTCGAGTTGATATTACAATTGACTTCCATACAATAGTTATTTCATTATACTTCATCAGGTATTTTAATTTATTTATATATTGATATACTAATATGAAAACTCTGATATGATGTTATAGTCTCCCCACACACTATCATTATCCGCTCTCAAATATTCAACAGCCTCTAGCATACAAGGAGGCACACTTGAGGTCATGTGGCGACTGGTCTCGCTACCAGTTTGATGGTAATCCGAGTTGGGATGTTACATGTACCAATTGAATAAATTTGGTAGAATAAAAATTTAATTTACCTATTTTTTCATTAAATACATTTTAAAATTATATTTCAAACTGTGGAGAAATATATAACCATCAAAATCACTTGTGCTATGAGAGTGTTTCTCCTGTCAGTGGTCAATGCCAGCTGCAACTCTTAATGACGGGTGGTACTCTGGCATGATCATTCTGTCTTCGACACATGGGGAATTCCTTGGATAATAGAGGGTACTTCAATGCTGTTATAGACCCAGAGAATAGGAAAGGATGGGGATAGTTCCCCAGGAAAGATACTATGGACTTGACTCAGTTCGTGGTGGGTAAGGGATGAATGGACTTGGGATACTCTGGATATACATTCACCTAGTGAAACACCCAAAAGCGGAGAACCCAATGTTGGATCCGTTTGGATCGATGTCTCTCTTGAATTCAATTCCTAACAATGCTTACCAAAGAGAAGGATAATCACAAGGTTTGCAAGGTATCAAATCATTCTATGATGTTTATTTCTTTGTCCTCAACTCATTCCATCCATGATAGCTTTAGTTTTTGTAGCCAGTGGCGTGAGAGTTAAGGATATAAGGAGTTGGTTATGGAGTCATGGGAGGTATCTGTACGAGGCCGCAGATGGGTGGCCTTCCATAACATGTTGAGGTGGCTCAAACAGAGGGTACACCAATGGGAAAGGGATATTAATCCAATAAACCAGTCGTTGGAGGAATTGAAATGGGTAGTAAAGAGACTGGAAACGGGTTTGGAGGAGATCTAGGAAGAAAATGTATTTGCAGAGATTAAGTATAAGAATAATTAAATGGATAACATGCTCCTCTCTCAAGAGAAAAATGCCAGGGAGAGCTCAAAGATGAAATGGCTAAGATTGGTAGAAAAAAATCGGCTTATTCTCATGCATGTATAAAATAGAACTAGTGGCCTACTACCCCAAATATCGAGTTGGAGGATGGATCCTATACATGGGACAAGGAAGTGGTAGGGGATGGAGCAAAACTTCTTTAGAGACTTGCTGACTGAACCAAGCTTTTCAATGATTGAAGGATACCTAGAAGTGTGTGTGGAGCACTTGGGAGAGACATATAACACTATAAATCAGCAGATGAATGAATTCATTGCATTTTGTCCTTAGGAGGAAGAAATTTATGATTCCATGATAAAGCAAAATCCATAGAACGCTCCGGGCCTAGAAACATTCCTAGGATCCTTCTACTGAGACTTATGGGGAATGATTAAAAATGATATGATATGGTGAGATTCAGGATTTCTTTCGTGGTGGAGGCCTCCCTCAGTTGACTTGCGCTATGTCCATGGTTCTCATTCTGTAGATCAAAGATCCCTCCTAAATATGTCATTACAGACCGGTTAGTCTATGTAATTTTCCATACAAAATATTGGCGTGTATTATCAATCTGAGGCAGTCTGTTTTTCCTCCCCAATTGCAACTCGCTTGAGCAGCATGGATTTTTGAAAGGAAGATCAATTCATGGTGCAATGGATTTCAACTAGGAGATGATCAGAGATATATTCACCTGGTCTCATGGGTATAATATCATCATCAAATTGGACATGAGAAAATTTTATGATATGATGGAATGGGGTCTTACAAAAAAATTATTGATTCAAATGGGGTTCTCTGCTTGGGCATGTGACATTCTCTTTCATTTCATCATTTCTCTATGGATTTTAGTTTCATTCATGGAGTGATCCTATGGGTTTTTCAAGGCTACATGAGGGTTGCAGCAAAGAGATCTGATCTCCCTGAGAATATTTATTTTAGTGCTGGATGTGCTAAGATGATGGATTAATAGATGAATAGTTGATGGAGACAACCTCCCCTATCAAAGGAAATAGAGCCTCCCGCTGGTCTCACATATAATGTTTGTTGATTAACCCATAAGATTCATGAATATAGGTCAGGGATCAATACAGGGGATTAACAGAACCCTTGATAAATACTACCATTGGAGTGTCCAAGCTATCAATAAATATAAAAGAATATTTTACATCTCAAACAAATGTGGGACAAGGAGGTATGGGAACCTTTGTAGTAGTCTGGGCATGAAAAGAGGATAGTTCCTTCTAGAATACAAGGGAACACAAGTTTCTCTGGGAACAATGTGCATCCAGGATCTTGATCGGGTGGTGAGTAAGATCACTAGTTGCGTCTATAATTGGAAGAACCACATCATCTCATTCAGGGGTCACATCAATTTATTTAACAATGTTCTATCAGCAATCCCAGTTCATGAAATGGCATCCACGAATGTGCCAAAAGGGCTAAGAAGAACTATTGATAAAATCCTGGTGAGATTCATCTAGGGTGATTCTTCGGATGGGAAAAGACACTGGGTCTCAGGGGATCGGATTGTCCGACCCTTCGAGGAGGGGGAGTCAATTATAAGAGCATATAATCCACCACTAAATTCATGCATGAGAACCTAGAATGGAAAACTATTGAAGGGAAAACCTTATGGAGAAAGATCATGTTAGGTAAACAAGGGTACGTCACGAACAACCTAAACGTGAATGGTTGACCTCTATGGTTGTCGATCAGCTCCACCATCCTAACTCTTCACCACAATTCACAGTGGATTTTATGTGAGGGGAACATCCAGTTATAGTTTTACAACTATGAAGGAGAAGTATTAGGGTACTCGGGCTGCCCTGCCCCTACCATTTCATTTAATGAAGCGAGTAGCTTCCCCGAATTCATTTCAATGGCATTGGACGAGACGAAAAAGATTTTTTTAATCGTATAATCACCAACTCAGAACATGATAAGTGCATTTTTTTCTCCATCCACCTTGGGTGATATTAATTCCAGGTAATTTTGAAGGATTTCTACTCCTTATACCCAAAGTGATAGATGGAGAAACAAGGCTTGGTACAACATGATCCCTTCTAAATAGTGATTCATAATCTGGAAGATCAGAAACAACACCATTCCCTCAAAAGATAGCATCAAAAGTCTGGCCATTAGTATCGAATCATGTTGTCATTATTGTATAAGTAGAAGTGAATAGGATCAGAACCCCATCTTTTTTAAGGGGAATGGGCACAGGTAGTCTGGTGTTTTTTCAGAGAGTTTACAGCATATGATTCACAGGATCATCAACATGAACTGTTCTGGGAAAGGTGGTTTCTAGGGATTGAAAATGTGGGCACAGAAAGAATGGATCATTCCATAATCCTCAACATAGGGTGTTGGTGATTATGGAAAATGAGGAATAGGGTGAAATATGAGGGGAATCCATCTACCGGGTAGTCCATTATCGTTAGGACCATGAACATGTTGGAGGATTTGGTTCCCTTTTTCAAAAAATGGAATGAATCCCTCCCCTTATGGACTTTCTGTGTTCCATCCCCTGTGGATCACTCATCTTGCACCAGGTTATAGGTCCATTGGGTGCGATGGTTCACTCGATGATGGTTTGAAGATTAACACAGACGATTATTGTGGAGAGGGTATTTATCATGGATGTGGAGTCATTCGAGGCTGGAGAGGGAATGTTATCAGGGAATTTAAGGCACACTATGGTGACAAAATAAGTATATAGGCAGAGGAAAGTTCTTTGTTGACCGAGATTCCATTTAGCATTAAGAAAAACATCAATCTATCCCAAGTGGAGATAGACTCGAAGATTATTCATAGTTCCTTACATGGTAAAATTCAAATACCATGGTCGATATCTTACATAATCATGGAATTCAGATATCATCTCAACAATGGAATAATGGTCACTCAAACCAAGTGAGAAGTAAATAAAGTAGAAGATCATCTTTCCTCCCAAGCTGATCAGACCCTTGAAGACACCAGTTCTCTAAAAAAAATATTTCTTCAATACTGAGGTTATGTCCTTGATCCATGGGGTTATCACGACCCGTCCTCGGGGCCCGTTTCGGGACTACCCCAAGCCCACCTTCCATATCCCTGGGGCTGGCGAGTAGAACCAAAGGAGAATGCCCAATAAAAAGGGAATCCATTGACATTAAAATTGTTACACACATAGTCTGAACAAAATCATTTGAAGAAACAAGTACTAATATAGAAAATGAATGTGTGTTGAAAGTAAGTGGGCTAGTATACACATGAAACTGAACAACATGTACAACTATAAGTAAAAACAGAAGACAGCTCTTCGATTTTCCACTGGGGAATCCTACCTAAAGGGTAGCTACAGATCTCGAACAACACGTCCCTGAGGTACGGCCTATATAGTATAGCTCCGAGCAGCCTCCCGTCCGTCACCCTCAACCTCGATCACTGCTGACCGTCGTCTGTACAGAACACAACAAGGTGTGGGTGATGCCCTTGTTGGGGTGAGAATAACAATACTCAGTTGGGGACCCCATGATCCCCGAAGGCCTCCCAGAATCAACTAAGGTCAAACCACAGTAGTAAGATACAATAAAGAAGTATCAACCATCCCTACATAGGTATATGCCCATATATATACCTAAGTTACCAAGCATGGTCCGACTCCAACACTAGAGCCCAAGAACAACACATTCGACAAAAGAAGTAAAGTTAATCATATCAATGATATCAACTGAAAGACAAGAATCATCTCACACAGGCATACAACTCATGAAGAGGGGTAGAGATGATTAGATGTAGCCTCTGAATCATTTCCTCTGTCAAACCCATGTAGGATCCTAGAATAGTATCAGTGTTGTCGAACCCACGGAGGATCCCTGTAGATAATTCATCACTTTCAAACCCACAGAGGATCCCAATATAAAAGTCATCATTGTTGAACCCACAGAGGTTCCTGGTACAGTATTCATCGTTGTCGAACCCACGGAGGATCCAGGTATAGTATCATCGTTGTAAAACACACGGAGGATCCTGTCATCTCAGTTGCAACCAGCCCAAGGTTTCCACACACAGCATGCTTGATTCCAGGATGGTCTACTCCTATATCCAAGTGTGGATAAATCAACTATCACAATGTCCCGTGTTGATGTATCTCGTAGTTCTGTCTCAACATATGGAAGTCAACGCGACAAACGACACATTAATCAGACGCCCGGTCTGTGAGTTATTGGCATTTCTCTTCCAAGGGCCCGATTGGTTTTTAGGTTCAAATCAACCCGGCTGTACCCCCAACCATGTCCAAACCTTCAGTGGGGTGTTCCAAAAGATCTTACCTGATCTAAACCTTCCTTTTCCGTAGACGGTTCACCATTCAGACACCCGTAGCCCAAAACACAGATGAAAAGGTGATTTCGGGTTAAACGAGTCCAGATAGGGGTCCGACCCGGTCCGATGGAGCGGCCCGGCCCGATGGCGGAATGACCCGATGGTGGCACAGCCCGGTGGCCGCCCAACCTACTGGCCATGTGGACCCACCCATCCGGTTGGACCCAGCCTAGCCCGACAGGTTGCATGGCTCAGGGGCGGGTCGTGCGGCCTGGCCGGCTGGCCGCAGCTGGCTGGCCAAGCCGCGCCGCGCAGCTTACCCCATCGCCAGTGGTGGGGGGGGGGGGGGGGGGGTCGCGCCCACCAACATCCGAAGAAACTGTGGGACCCTTAGTTTCCCGCCTTGTTGAGCGCCTCCTGCGGCCGACCACCCTCCTTCGACTGCCGCACCCTTTGGCAGCGGTCCCTCATCGGTGCCGCTCGACGGCACCACACCCCATCACTGCGGCCTGCCCTGGCCATGGTTCTTCATCACTGGCGTGGCGTGACGGCTCCACGCCCCTCTGTGGATGCCCAGCTGACAGCAGCCCTCATCACGACGGTGCCACGCTTCTCCATCAACCTTGCCCCGCCGGTTTTCTTCACAGTTGCCCGGACCTCGGACGCCCTTTCTCCACCTCTATCAACAACATTCAAGAACAACAAAGGGGGGAGGGCCATGCCATGTTTGTGCGGACCAAGCCCTCCTCATTACACTGATAACAGTTATTATCAAATAATCATAGGTTTTAACGATGAAGAACAAGAAAAGAAATCAACTCACACCCCTGCCTCATTTCGATGAATGTTGATGAAGTCGCGGGAAAAGGCGGTGTCGATTCGTTGACGTAGAGAAGCGCCTGAGGAAGAAGTGTCGTCGGTGTTCTTTTTGGGAGACTCCTTCTCTTTTGGCTTGGTCGAAGATCGAATATGGTGTTCATTGTTCTTTGCTAGAAGTGGGCATTATTCGTAGGAAAAATTCATTCTCCAAGAACTCCAAAGCTCTCCGAAAAGAAAGTTCCCCAACACCAAAAATAATAGATGAATTGTCTATTATTTGTTTCCACAACCATTCAAATTCCTCTATTTTAGTTAAATGAAACAACACACCTAATTAATGGGTGGAATGGTTAAAATTGAAAAAGAGTAGGGGAGGTGAGGAGTTTCATTAAATAAAGAGAGGTTTCGAATTAAATAATGGGGAGTTAATGGGGGGGGGGTTTGAGCTTGTGGGGGACCCACCTAATAATATCCTCCCAAGGGAGGTTATGTGTGGGTGGGCCCAACCACTATAACCTTGCTTGGGAGGTTAGGGTGTTCTGGGCCCCACCACCAACCTCCACTTGGAGGATTAATCCACCACAAAAATAAAAATGAGTTACCAACACTTTTATTTAATTTATTTAGAATCCCCAACAATTAACTTCCTTTCTCGTTAAAATGTAAATTCAGTGATGGTCTCACTAAGAAATCACCAATGCTGCGAGTTCAATGGTGCCCTCAGATATCAATTCCAAGCACTGGTTCAAAAGTTATAAAATCATGCTCATACCATTACTGGACATACCCGAACATAACTTCTGAAATTGATTTTGGGCACACCGGGCCTCGGAATCAAGCTCTGTCAGAAACTGCATACTCATAAAATTCCCATGTATTTAAAAAAATATTTCCATGAAATTTCTAGGTTTTTCGCATCCTCCCCACCTCTGATATTTACATCCTCATAAGCTAAAACTCACAAAATGGAAACAAATGGGGGTATTGAGCATACATATGAGCCTCCCGCTCCCATTTTCTCTCCTGGAGGTTCCCATGCTGCCAGAGAATGTGCACCAGAGGTATTGGTTGTTCACGCAGGACCGGATCTTGTTGATCCTAAATATACACTGGAACCTCCATGAAAGTCCCCCCTTCATCGATGTCCAGCTCCCTATGGTCGATGATGTGGGGTGGGTCGTGCACATATCTCCCCAGCTGAGATACATGGAAGACGTCATGCACCCAGTGTAGCTGAGCTAGAAGGGACATGAGGTAAGGAACCTCACCTATTATACTGAGGACTTGGAATGTTTCAATGAATCATGAATACAACTTTCCGCCTTGTCCAAATATCCATAGACATCGTCATGGTGAGACCGATAGAGAGACATGGTCTCCATCCTCGAACTTCAACAGTCTCCGTATCCTATTAGAATATGACTTCTTCCTACATTGGGTAGTCTTCATCCTCTCCTGTATGATTTTCACCTTCTCCTTCATATCCTGCACGATCTATAATCCCATAAGTGTTGACTCCCCTGGGTCAGACCAGCATAGAGGCAATCTTCAAGGTCAGCCATAAAGTGGTTCGAAGGGTTCCATCTTGATGGTGGAGTTGTAGCTATTCTTATATGAAAACTATACCAATGGTAAATGATCGTCCCAGCTGCGACTGAAGTCGAGGAAAAATGCACAGAACATGTCCTTGAGAATCTGAATGGTCCTCTCAGTCTGACCATCCATCTGAGGATGGATGGTAGTGCTCAAGCGAAGCTGCATCCCGAATGCCTCCTGCAACCCCTTCCATAGCCAGGAAATGAAACGAGCATCTCGATCGGAGACTATCATCAATGGCACACCATGAATAAGTATGATCTTCTATATGTTGAGGCATCCCAATATTTCTACTAAACCCTAGTCTTTGATCGGTAGGAAGTGACCCAACATTGTGATTCGGTCGACAATCACCCAAATAGAGTCATGTCCTCTGGATGTACATTGAATTCCCTTCACGAAATCCATGGATATCCCGTCCCAATTCCACTCAAGGGCCTCTAAGTTATGAACTAATCCTACTGGAACATGGTTCTCTACCTTCACTTACTGACAAGTGAGGCATCGTGAGAGATACTCTAACACTGCCTTCTTCATACCTGGCCACCAGTGCTGTCGTCAGAGGTCCTGATACATCTTCGCCCCTCCTGGATGTTCCGCTAAAGGAGATGTGTGGAACTCCCGCAACACATCCTCCTGAAGTGGAACTGGTACCATGGTACGTCCTCTAAAGATAATGACATGCTCCACACCTTTAGAAAATACATCAGGTGCCTACCCTGTGGATATTTGAGCACATCGCATCTCATAGTCAACATCCCCACGCCGCATCTCCTTGACTCTCTAAAGAAGTTGAGGTGTGACTGTTAGAGACTACATAATGGCTACTCCTTCTTGATCCACAATGGATATCTACAATGCAGACAACTAATTTGTATCCTCTCATAGAACATAAATTCTGGATCTCTTACTGAGAGAATTTGCTACAACTTTCCCCTTCACAGGAGTATAGACTATCTCTATGTAATATTCCAGGAGGAACTGAAGCCATCATCACTATCTCGGGATCATGTCCTTCTAAGAAAAGATATACCTAAGACTCTGGTGGTCAAAGTAGACTGTAAAACTCTCACCCATCAGATAGTGCTGCCACATCTTAAAGGAGAATACCACTGATGATAACTCCAGGTCATGGGTAGCATAGTTCTCCTTGTAATGTCTTAGCAGACAAGAACTATACGCGATCACATCTCCCTCCTACATCAGGACACACAGAAGTCTGGCCCTTGATGTAATACAGTAATCAACAGACCCTACGCCATCCTCTGGAAGCCTCAATATGGGGGCACTAGTCAACTTCTGCCTCAGATATTAAAATTTTTTCCGGTATCTCTTTGACCACATGAAGGGTTTACCCTTCTTCTTTAATGCTTTAAGCGGTGATGCCACTCTGGAGGAGTCTGGAAAAAATCTCTAATTATACCAAGCTAGTCCCAAAAAAACTCCATTCATCCGTCACACTCCGGGGTGGATCCCAAGAAATCACTGCCTCGATCATCGCTGGATCCACTATAACTACAGCCTATGAGATGACATGTTCCAAGAATTGATCCTATCGAATCCAAAATTGGAACTTCGAGAGCTTACCATAAAGCTGGTTCTCTTGGAGTGTGTCCAGTACTACCTGCAAATGGTAGGCATGCTCCTCCTTAATAGATGAGGAGATCAGTATGTCATGGATGAAGAATACGACAAGGTGATGGAGGTAAGGTTAGAAGATCCTATTCATGAGACTCATAAACACTGCTGGATTGTGGGTTATGTCGAAGGGCATATCCAACAACTCGTAGTGGCCATACTAACACCTCAAGGTCGTCTTCTGCACATACTCATCTCGAACTATAAGCTGGTGATAGCCTGACCTAAGTTCTATCATCGAGAACGATCGTGCTCCCTTGAGCTGATCAAAGAGGTCATCAATTCTAAGGAGTGGGTACTTGTTTTTCACGGTAACCTGGTAAAGGTTCCGGTAATCAACACACAGTAGGAAGCTCACATTCTCATTCTTGGAGAATAAAATTTTTTATGCCTCGGTTGAAACACAAGGTCAGACAAATCCCTTCCCCTGCAAGTCCTCCAACTGTACCCGCAGCTCACGATGCTCGGCAGGAGCCATCCAATATGCTGTAATAGATATCGGTGCCATCCCAGGGTATAGGTCAATGTAGAAGTCCACCTTTCTAGGATGAGGTAGTCCTGGTACATCGTCAGGGAAAACATCCTCATACTGATCCACCACAATAGGAAATCTTAGACTCTACACATCAACCGATCCTAGGATGAGGCTATCCAACTGATGTGAGATCGGTTGTCCCCTCCTCTGTGTAAGTCCATCCTATGCTGCAAAGGCTCCCTTATCGCTGGTGAATGTGAAACTGCCCCATCCGTGAGGACACACCGCACTTTGCGCCTAATACAGTCAATCTGAGTGTGAACTGTGGATAACCAGTCCATACCCAAGATGACGTTGTAAGGCCTCGACTCTGCTACGAGGAGATCCCAGCCAAAGCTCTTTCCTCCTAGAGAATTCTCACACAGCCAACACCAGTGCATAATCGTCGAGTCTGCTACCATAGGAATCTATAGAAGTATGGATCGAGGCAATGGCTCTGTCATAATCTCCAAGATCCAATTGAGGGTAGGGGAAATAAAATAATGACTCACACATATGTCTATAAGTTCTATAGAAATGCTGGATTAGACATAGATAGTACCTCAAATCATCTCAGGTGTGCCGTGGTCGGAAGCCTCGACTGCCTGGAGCTGAGACTGCCTCTGTCCGCCAGCTCCCTGTGGTCAGGGTTGACCTCCTAGAAGTGGTGGTGGTAGGGCCTCGAAATGCTATCCACCACTTGTGGCTCGGCCAGCTCCTCTGCCATGTCTTCCATCTCTAGGGTGACCACCACGGTCGAACATCTACCTCTTCCTGGGATGTCCCTATACTGTTTGTTGCTCATCTGCATGTCAGGTCAGGTAGTCATGAGACATGTGACCCTGCTCGCTGCATGGATATCACTGCTTGCTCCTCGTATGTCTATCTGTGTCTCGTGTTCCCCACACAACCAAACTTGTTTCATGGGGTCACCCACCTGGTGGCCTGGTCTGCTTGGACCTCTATGACATTTGTCTACTGCCGGCTACATAAGACTTCACTACGTGTCGCCCTGTGGTTGGTCTCACTGCTAGTGACTACTCAGTGAGAATACTCTCTACTAGAAGGGATCGATCCAACACCCTCGCCTATGTTAGGATGCTGAGGGAGATCATTGAAGCCATAATCTCATGTCTGAGTCCCTGCTCGATGGTCCGGGCCCTGAAAATGGGTCTCGTACCATATCCGTGGAGTAGCATGAGAGGTCGGTGAACTTCACTGAGTACTAGGCCACCATCATGCTACCCTCCTGTTGATGTAGTAACTCATGTATCTGCACTACACGACGGGTGGCTAGAACAAACTCTTACCAGAAGAGACTCTCGAAGTCTTCCCAGAGTAATGATGCATCGCCATGCACCTGGAGCATTAGGATCCAACATCTACATATCGATGCATGTAGGAGACTCACGACAAGGTTCACCATGAGGTCTGTTGGTGTCCCTACCAATCTAAAAGTTGTCACAATAGCTTCCAGCCAATCCTCGGCTGCCTATGGGTCCATCTCTCCCCGGAACCTTGGCGGCCTCTAGTGCTGGAACTCATGCAATGCACTCAGATGGCATGCACTCATGGTTGCTGGAGATGGTGGTATTAGTGGCATAATAGGTAATGGTACCACTGGTACCTCCGCTGTGATGGGGCCCTGCACCGGGGCCTCGTCACTCAGTGTGCTACGATCTCGTACGAAACTCGAAACCCTTGATGGCTGCCTTCCTAGGGCCATCCTGAAAAGAAAAATTTGTGCCATGGTCAAAAAAAAATATATGGTGTGCTGACACAATGTAACCATGAAAACAAATTTCGAAGGAAACACACATTCAATCAGTGTTTTCGTGCACTAAGTCGGAAATCAGAAGTCTGAGTCCAAGTGTATGGATACGTCGGCCACCACACCAACACTGGTTTCTCTAAACTGATAACCACACCCAAAACACTTAACACTATTGATGTTAAAATAATCAGAGTCCATGTCCTGCGGTAGTACCATATTCTCTGATTTCAATTAGTCACGACCGGTCCTCGGGGGTCGTTCCTTGACTAACCCATGCCTGCCTTCCATAGGCCAGGGGCTGGCGACTAGCACTAAAGAAGAAATCCTGATAAAAAGGGAAGGAATTTCCTTTAAAACTATAACACACACATTCTGAACAGAAGATGTAGAAGCAACAAGTACTAATATAGAAAAGGAATGTGTGTTGAAAGTAAGTGGGCGAGTATACAAGACCAACTGAACAACATGTACAAGTACAAGTAAAAAGGGAAGACAACACATAGATCATCCACTAGGGAATCATACCTAAAGGGTTGGTACATATCTCAAAAAACTCATCCCTGAGGTACGTCCCATCTAGTCCAGCTCCGAGCAGCCTCCCATCCATCATCTTCAGCCTTGATCACTGATGAAAGTTGTCTACACAGAACACAACAAGTTGCGGGGTGAATCCTATGCCGGGGTGATTATAACAATACTCATTAGGGGACCACGATACCCCTAAAGGTCTTCCAAAATCCACTATGGAAAAAACCATGGTAGTGTGTTACAATCACGAAAATATCAACCATCCCTACTTAGGTATATGTCCATGCATATACCTAAGTTACCAAACACAGTCTGGCTCCAACACTCGAGCCCAAGCACAACCCACTCCACAAAGGACCTAAAGTCAGTACTCTACATGATATCAACTGAAAGACAAGACTCAGCTCACACATGCATAAAACTCATGAAGATGGGTAGAGATGATTAGATGTAGCCTCAGAATCATCTTCTCTATCGATCACACATATGATCCTGGAACATTATTTGCACTGTTGTAGCCACGGAGGATCCTGGTACCAAAGTCATCACTATCAAACCCACAGAGGATCCCGGTATAGAAGTCATCATTGTCAAACCCACGGAGGATCCTGGTATAGTAGTCATCGTTGTCGAACCGACGGTGGAACCTAGTATAGTATGGTCATTGTCGAACCCACATAGGAACCTATCATCTTAGTTATAGCCAGCCCTAGGGTACCCACAAAAAACATGCTCGATTCCGAGATGGTCCACTCATCGAGCCAGGTGTCGATACATCAAATGTCATGAAGTATCAAGTTGATGTATCCTATAGTTCTGTCTCATCCTAAGGAACTCAATTCGATAGACGACATGTTAATCAGAAACCCGATATGTGAGTTATTGGCATTTCGTTCCAGGGGCCCGGTTGGTTTTTTGGTTCAAACCAACTCGGTTGTACCCCCAACTGCATCCAAACCTCAAGTGGGGTATGCCAAAAGATCTATCCTACACTAACCCTTATGTCTCCGTAGACGATTTGTCGTTTGGACACCCGTAGCCCAAAACACAGATGAAAAAGTGATTTCGGTTTAAACGGGTCCGAACTGGGGTCTGACATGGTCCGCGGGTCCATCCTGGTCTGATGGCGGCCCGGCCCACTGGCGGCCCGACCTGCTACCCATGTGGCCTGGCCCGGCTGGTCATGTGTCCTGGCCTGGTTAGCCGAGGGGCCCGGCCCAGCTAGTTGCGTGGCCTGGCCCGGTTGGCCATCTGGCCTGGCCGGCTGGACACGGATGGCAGGCTGTGGGGCCCAACCGGCCATGCTGAGGGGCCCGGACAGCCACACCATGAGGGGGGGGGGGGTGCCACGCCCCCGGATTCCGATGAAAGTGCGGGACCCTTTGGGTCCCGCCTTGTGGAGCGCCCTCGGTGGCCAGCTCAACTGTTCCCCCTCCTTCGACTGCCGCGAGCTTTGGTTGTGGTCCCTCTCTTGTGTGGCACAACAGCGCCGCCCCCCCTTTGTTGCGGCCCGCCCTAACAGTGGTTCTACATCACTGGACGGCGCAAAGGTTCCACACCCCTCCTCCACGGCCCGTCTGGATGAGACCCGTATGGCCGCTGCCCGCTGCAGGCCTCCGCGGGGTGCGATAGTGCCACACTCCTCCTCCGCGGCCTGGTTTGGTCGTGACCCTCGACTCTTCCACATGGCATGATGGTGCTGATCTTTTCCGGTGACCATGTGCCACTATTTTTCATCGTGGTTGGCCTGATGTCGGCCGCCCTTGCTCCACCTCCATCACCAACATACCAGAACAAGAAAGGGGGGAGGTTCAGGCCATGTTCATGCGGACCGAGCCCTCCTTGTTATGTTTATAACAATCAGCATCAAATAATCTGAGGTTTTAATGATGAATGACAAGAAATGAATTCAACTCAAACCCTTACCTCATTTTGATGAATGTTGATGAAGTCATGGGAAAAGGCAGTGTCAATTCATTGATGTCGAGAAGCATCCGAGGAAGAAGCATCATAGGCATTCTTCACGGGCTGCTTCTTCTCTTTTGGATTGGATGAATATTGAAGAAGGTTTTCGTCGTTTTTTGGTGGAAGTGGGTGTTCTTCGTTGGAAAAATGTTTTCTCCAAGAACTCCAAAGCTCTCCCAAAAGAAAGTTCCCCAACACTAAAAATAATAGATGAATTGTCTATTATTTGTTGGCACACCCATTCAAATTCCTATGTTTTAATTAAATGAAACTACTCACCTAATTATTGGGGGGAATGGTTCAACTTCAAAAAGAGTTGGGGAGGTGAGGAGTTCCATTAAATAAAGAGCGGTGTCGAATTAAATAATGGGGAGTTAATGGGGGTGGGGGGTTAAGCTCATGGGAGACCCACCTCATAATATCCTCCCAAGGGAGGTTATGTGCGGCTGGGCCCAACCACCATAACCTCTCTTTTGAGGTTAGGGTGTCGTGGCCCCCACCACCAACATCCCCTTGGAGGATTAATCCACCACAAAAATAAAAATGAGTTACACTCATTTATATTTAATTTATTTACTATCCCCAAAAATTAACGTCCTTTCTCGTTAAAACATATTTGTGATGATGGTATCACCAAGAAATTGTTGACATTGTGAGTCCAATGGTGCCCTCAAATTTCAATTCCATGCACCAGTTCAAAAGTTATAAAATCATGCATGTACGTTTACTGAATGTACTCAAACAAAACTTTAGAAATTGATTTCGGGCACACCGGGCCTCAGAATCAGGATCTGTCAGAAACTGCAGACTCGTAAAATTACCATGTATTTAAAAATAATAAATCCATGGAATTTCCGAGTATATACAGGGATTCCCTTGGCCGATATCATTTTAGGCCTCCTTAGGCTAGGTGTTCTTTTTGATACTCGTGTTGCTCTTTTTTTTCTTTTCTCTATTCAATAAAAATAAGCCTTTGAGTAAAAAAAATGTGTGTAGTATTTATATATTATTTATAATTTATTTAATCCAACAAATAACATCCTATTTAATAGCTTGGTTATAATGTTCATTTATAATAAATATTTTAATAATGTATCACACCAGAATAGACCGAAGGCCTTCATTTTTGTTTATTTTTGATAACCCTCAATTCTAGGGTTGAGGGGGAACCCATATAAGTCCCATAGGCTTAGATATTACATGGAATATAGGATTAATAGATTACATGAACCAAAGGTAAATAATAGTGTACCACATTTCATTTAAAATCTGTGTTTTGTGTATTACAGGTTATCGAAGAGATTGAATTTATTTAACAGAAAATATGACATAATATATCTAGGTTCTATATTCTTATCTACTATAATAATTTCATCCTAAAAACTTTATAGATATTACCTTTTAAACATATTATGGTAGTTCTTCATCCATGAATCCACTAATTCCCATGTTACATCCCTCTTCTAGTGATTTCTCCAAAATATCTTTACCTGTAGACTCATTTGATTCCTCAAAACTTTCTCTAAAGATGTAGGATTATGGAAGGCTTATTCATAGTAACAAACACCGAATTCAAATTATACTTCATCATAGGTGATAACATTTTCTAGGTCTGACAAAAAACATCTTGATAATTATAGCGGGAACACATCTTGAACTTTTGTGACACTTGGTGGAATTTGAAAATGATAATCCATTGATCAAATTATTTTTGGTGTTTAAATTGTTCTAATGCAAATGGGGAATAACATTCCCTTATGTTTGGACCTTATGAAACCCATCCACATAGAATCTTTTAAGAAAACATGAGCCCCCATTTAAAATATGATATCCTTCCACTAATTTTCAACACAACCATTTTTTCAAATTGATTTTCTTGAATGTGACCCTGAATAGTCATTATCTTCTTTATTGTATCATTGAAATTCTTTCGTCACACAAGAATCCTTTTACCAACTCCATCCAAAAAAATTTGAGTACAAAATCTCTTTCCATATATTTCTTCATATAGAACAATTTTTATATATGAATGGGAACTATTATTATAGGAAAATTCTTACCAATAGTTCCTATTGATCCCAAAAACCTTGTAAATAGAGGTATCATGAACTCATAATTATAACATAGTTTGAATATTCCTTTTATATTTTCCATCAGTTTGAGGATGGTAGGTAGTGCTCAAATGAAGCTCCATACCAATATCCCACAGAAGACACTTCAATAATTTTGATGTAAAATGGGGATCATGATTAGAAACAATATAAATAGGCGCACGTGAAGCCTCAAAAATTAGATAATATAGATTCTTCCAATTATGTCAAGAGGTCAATATTATCTTCTAACAAGGAAATGGGAAATTTTGGTCTGACGATTGACAATAACCAGTTTTGTATCATTCTTTGTAGGATTCTTCCATTGTCCTATATCCAATTCCATAGTAATATCACCTAGTTTCCACAAAAGAGTAGGAATCAGTTGAAGTAATCCTCTATGATACTTCCTCTCATTCTTGACCTATTGGAAAATAAATCATCCTTATTCAATGTCCATAATTTCATATTCATGTTATCCAACCAAAAATGTTCCCTT
The DNA here is from genome assembly GCA_963277665.1 of Viscum album. Lineage (NCBI taxonomy): Eukaryota > Viridiplantae > Streptophyta > Magnoliopsida > Santalales > Viscaceae > Viscum > Viscum album. The sequence continues at coordinate 1,614,414,639 of OY728151.1, forward strand.
GAATCTATATATATATATTTTCTACCCTGGTTTATACGAAAATTAGTGAAATGATCATTATCTAAAAATTAATTGTTTAGTTTAGGTTTATATGGAACTCATAATCTCTTTCCAAATTTCTAGATTCCATCATCATAATCAAATACTACCAACTTCTCATTATTGAAAGCCATAATTTTCAACTGAAAATTATCATCATCAATAGATTGAGAAGATATTATCTATTCCAATAAAGTTGGTTTTGAAATCATTTAAAAAATGAGAGATGTATCCACTTCATTTATAATTCCCGTAGCCATATTTTAAATATCAATGAACATAGGATCCCTCTTAATCATAATTTGGGTCAGATATCCAGGATTGTTCCTAACCAATGCATCTATTTCCATATTTATTTTCCAAGGGAGGTAGTGTGTTGAGAAATTATAATCCATGATTAGCTCAAGACATCACATTTTCATCATGTAGATATATTTCTATGAAAATACTCATTATAGTATTTTATGGTTTTGGTATATCTCACACCATTTACAATATTGTAAATGTATCCATATCATCGAATTAAATATTATAGATTCCAACTCATGATTATGGATTGGATTGTTCTATTAAAAATTATTCAACTACTGTGATGTATATTCAATAACATCATCGTTTTTCATATGGAAAAAACCAACACATTCTTTAATGCATCACAATATATAGAAAACCCATCATTTCCAAATGGTAAAGTCAAAATTGAAGCGTTGACTAGTCTACAATATAGTTCATAAAAAATTCATTCTATTGACCAAAATACCACATTACATGTATGATTGGTAAATGGGATAGATAGTTAGGAGATGTCTTGAATGAATCAGTGATAGTAAACTACAAACCCAATGAAACTATGTACCTCAGTAATGTTTGATAGTGTATCTAATTATTTTAATACATTTATCATTGTAGTATCAACTCATATTTTATCCTTATAGAGAATAATTCCATGAAATATAACATCATGAATCTAGAAATCCCACATACTAAATTTCCCACATAAATATCTTCATCTAGGTGCCACCAGAATAATTTTATTGTTACTATCATGGTACTAGTAGATTTTAGAATACACAATGATATTATCAAGGAATACGAAAAATTTATCAAAAGATTCCTTGAATACTCTTTTCATTTGATCAATAAAAATATAGGGTTCATTAATCAATCAAAATGAAATTACTGTAAAATTGTGATGTCTATAACTCATGTGTAATTATATCTTCATAATTTATTTCATCTTTACATGAAATCGATGATTCCCAAATTGGAGGATAGTATTTGAAAATAATTGTTCTTTGTGATGTTTATTAAATAAGTCATTAATGTGAGGTATATGATACATGTTCATTATTGTAATGGAATTTTTTTCTCTATAATAAATGAAAAACCTAATAGTTAAATATTTATTCATAACAAAGAAAACATTGGCTCCCCATGGTAAAAGAATAAGGTGTGTAAATCCCTTATCACACATCTCCCCATGTAGTTTCATTAACTCCTCAAACTCCTCAGTGGCCATTCAATTAGAGTATTTGATATTGGCCTTGCATTAGGGAATAAATAAATTGGAAACATGAATTCACACATTGGTTGATATCCTAGTAATTACTTAATAAATACAGTAATTTATTCCCCTAATGTATGTAAATAATGATTTTTAGGATTACCTTATCCATCAACCGATTGTGTTTTCTACTCGTCCCTAAGAATGTCATTCACAAGAGAAACATGGGGTGGATATATTCATAAATCATATGAAGAATTACTTTTTTTAAATTTCATGACCTTCCCCAGAGGGGTCTATATCATGACTACCCTATGCTGACCTTTAATAGGCTAGGGGTTGTAGACTAGCACCATGTAGGAATACCCTCAAATGGGAGGCATTTCCCTAAGTACCTATACATGCACACACACACACACACATCCAGGCTCAAAATTCTAAAATGTGAAGACACTAAGTAAACAATGCATGAATACACTATGTGAGAAACCATATAGTAAGATAGTACAAAACTAGAAATAAAATAGGGCAAGAATACAAGCCCACCAAAAGAATGAGTATATAAAAGTGAACACAGAAGATCCTAAAACTCATCCACTAAAATGCTACCTAGAGAGAAATGTACTGGATAGTTGTCAAAAGCCATAGGGGCACACTTCAACTATCTGTTCTCTATATGAACCATCTTGTCTTGGTCCACCTAGGACTTCATCAATGCATCGATCGTCTTCAAAAGACACAACATGTGAGTACAAAGCCCTTTCGAGGGTGAGTATAACAAGAATCAGTAGTACACCTCAAAAACCCAACAGAACACCACTATGAAATTCACTAAGTATACTAAAAATGAATACGAAGACTATACCACAATAAAATAAATTAATTATACCATAATGAAATAGTACTATTACAACACATAGTTATTATTCTATAGTACACAAAACATTATCATAATATGTAATATAAAAAACAACCAGTATTGATAAGACACATAGACAAGATGATACACTAAATCCGAATAAGACACAAAGCCTTTATATGACATGTAGTCTCAGTAGGAAACATAGTCTTGATATGTAACATGGTATTATAATGTCACATTGTTTAAAAAAGTCATTTTATCTCAATGTCAAAGTCAGCCATAGGATTCCTCTCATAGACTGCTCATTCCTGGAGAACCTACACCTTAATAAATTTTTTAATATGAAAACATTGATAAAAACCAACTTATTATATCTCAAAAGGACTATATGTTTTCATTGTCCCAACATCCCAAACGGCTCGTCAGATAGACACACTGTTTGAATTTTATGGATGTTTTCATAAAGAGGTCCAACTCAGATCTAGACTATGTCCGATCTGAACTACTGGACCTGGGCTGAATCAATGACCGACATGACCCAGTTTAGTTAACCACACGTAGCTCGAACCATTGGCCTTGTTGGATTGTCCAGGACCACAAAGGTTGCATGCCCTTATTCTCCACATGGTCGGCCTGCTAGGTCTGCCTCCCCATGGCCTCACTGCCACAATAGGCTCCATATGTCCACCCCACCACATACACTGACGCCTTGATACATTCCCCCTCACTGCCACACCACATACATAGTAGACACTGCCTCGCATGCCTGCACTTTGGCCACCCCATATTGCCACCGTAGTGGTCACCGCCGACCTCACCTATGCACAACACATCCTTCGTGTGCTGGATCTTCCAAGCAGTCACCTCTGGGGCTCTCATGGGCCATTCTACAGACCACTGGTGCTCCTATGATGCCCTGAATTTGGAACAATAGTAGTAAAAAGTCCCTCGAGACCTAATCTACACTATCAATTTTCCTCCAATATTATGTTCCAATCAACTTTGGAGACTCTCGACAAGCAGAGACATGACCCCGAGGGTTCAACTATGAGGAACGCCAACAATGGGGGGTAGGAAAAGCAAAAACAATGATCTAAAGTGTTAATCTCTTCCTTTTTTCATGATATTCTTAATATTTTCACTTTAGAAAAAAGAAAAAAAATGTGTACAAATACGTAATCCCCTAATGACTTCCCAAAAATATGTCTATCATGAACGAATGATCAAACCATCAGTCAACCTATTTATCAGTTGATTTATGTTCAACATCGATTCTAGAAACCTGAAATGAAAATGATGGAAACATTGCCTACCTCTATGTAGGATCATTCATTTAAGATAATAAATTTTCGTGTCACTATCTTTGAGAATATCCACAAAAAATAGCACTCACCAATATCTAATCCAAAATTCCATCATCGTTATCTATTGAGAGAGTTCTCCATGTTTCCTATCAAGCCTAAAAAAAACTGATGGTTTTGTGCTTAACCGTGTCTAGTTGCCTCTATAGATTATTAAAAATGATACTTGATGCATCATTAAAACAAAAAATAGATAAATTCACCATTTGTTTTATTTATTAGAATTCCAAAAAATACAATTTGTAATTTACCCATGCCTATCGATATTAGGCCCCACCTAAGGTAAATTATCTACTCTAAACAAAACGGAGACCTCAAGTTTATGATCTAGGAAATTTATTAGATGATATTCTATATTTTCATGAAAACTATGCCCACATGCTATTTAAGATTTTAATATTTTTCAGCAATTGATTCAGACACACTGAGCCTCGAAATCACAGAACCTCTAAGTTCATAGTCTCAAAATAATTCCATATATTATTCAAAAAAATAAATAGATGAACATGAAACATTACATTCTTCCTAACATGGATATTCACATCCCCAATATCCACAAACAAAGACAATATAAAAAAATGAGGGTACTGAGCACAAATCTGGCCCTCCTCATCTCCTATAGATTCTCACGCTACCACCGAACATGCACCATAGGAATCGGCTACCCAAGAAGGATCTTCTCCTATCGATCGTCAATCTCCACTAGGTGTTCTAAAAAAGTCATCCCATTGTCAAATTATAGATCTCCCATGTCAATAACATGTGATGGATCATGAACATATCTCCTCAACTATGACACATAGAAGACATCGTGAGCCCGCTCTAACTGCATAGTTAGAAAAAAGTCATATGCTACCTCGCAAACTCTACATAGTATGAAGGAATAAATGATTAACCTCATAGAAAGCTTTCCACCGAGCCTGAATGTCCATATCCCACGTCAATGACAGACCCAAAGGAACACATGGTCTCCCTCTTCAAAACCCAATTCCCTCCATTCCAAATCAACATAAGACTAATTACGACATTGTGATATCATCATCCACTCATGGATGACATGATTCTTCTCTATAGTCACCTAAACAAACTCTATTCCCATTAGTGATAACTCTCTTGGGTAAATCCAGCAAATTGGTGACCGTTAGGGTCACCCGTACAAGGTCTCAAATGGTTCCATAATGATGGTGTAATGGTGGCTATTGTTGTACGTAAACTTCATTAGAGGTAGGTGATACTCCTGACTATGGAAAAAATCTAGGATGAGATGTCATGACATGTCCTTTATATGTTGAATGGTCCTTTCAGTATGGTTGTCCATCTATGGGTGAAACACTGTGCTCAAGTGTAGATAAGCCCCAAACACATCTTTAATCACTTCCAATACTAGGATGTAAAGCCTGAATCATGATCTGAGAATATAATTGATATAACTTCATTGTGTCGAACGATCTCTTAAAAATAGATGCCTCCAAGTCTCTCTACTGGACATTTCTCTTGAATACCTTGGAACTGGCCGACTTGGTGAGCTGGCCAATGATCACCCTGATAGTATCTTGCCCCATGGATATACATTTTAAACCTATCACAACACCCTTAGATATCCCATCCCACTTCCATTCTGGCTCATCAAGGGGTTGAGTCCAACATACTAGAACTTGGTGCTCTACCTTCACTTAGTGACAAGTGAGGCATCGATAAACATACTCTTTAACTCCCTTCTTCATTCTAGGTAAGGATAACTGATGTCAGTTGTCCTGGTACATCTTCTCCACAATGTGATATACTGGAAAATGTGACATATGAATCTCACAAAAAAAAATCCTCTCGAAACACCACTTGTACTACTATACACAATCTAAAAAGAACTATGTACTCCCTCATTTGAAATGTCCATCAGGGGCATTCCCTATGGACATATGAGCATGTAAAGTCTCACAGTCAGTATCTCTGAGTTCTACCTCCCTAACTCACTATATGTGTTGATTGTTGAAAGCCATTTTATATAGGTAATATAATCCATATCCATACGAAAATTATATCTACATCAAGCCCAACTTCTATAAATCCTCGTTCTATAGAAGTGAAATTGATCTCCTATTGAGAGAATCTTCCACCACGTTCCCCTTTCTAGGATTATAGACAATCTCAATGTTAGAGTACTATATGAACTCTAGCCATAACCTATATTTCATGTTCAGATAATTCTAATAGAATATATACTTTAGATTCATTTGGTCATAGTAGATTATAAATTACTTTCCCATAATGTAGTGTCTCCATATCGTCAATTCCAAGACTACCATTTCCAACTCAATATCATGGGTCACTTAATTCTGAAAATGTGGTCTAAAATTTCTTGAGCCATAGTTAATCACTTATTTTCCCTTCATCAGGACACAACCATGTTTGGTACCTTATGAATCATAGAACACTATGTATTTAACACCCTCTAATGGAAATCTCATGATAGGAGTAATCTTTAATCTCCACCTCAACTACTCAAAACTCTACTGGAACATCTCCATCTATGTGATAGGCTATCCCTATTTTTTCAAAGATGTCAAGTAAGATGATCCCCTAGAAAATTCAGGTACAAAACTCTGATAGTATCCATCGAAAACAAAGATACTCCACACCTTAGTGACACTTTTGGGTGGTTCCGAAGCTAGCATAGCCTCTATCTTCACTATATCCACTGGAACCCATGCCTCTTAAATGATGTTACCTAGAAAATAGACCTCTAAATTCTAGAACATATACTTCTAGATAATCCCATAATGCTGGTTCTCTCAGATTATGTCCCGGACAATCCTCATGTGTATTGTGTTCACCTCATCGAACAATGAATACACTAGGATTTCATCAAGGAAGACCACCACAAACTTGTCTATGTAAGTATGTATGTTCATATAAATTAGTCCCATGGAAACTATTAGGGAATTATTCACACCAAATAGAATCACCACATACTTGTAGTGGACATACTCAAATCTGAAATCCCTCTTAGGTATATCCTCATCCCATACACAAAGCTGGTGATAACCAAAATTGTCATCAATATTCATGAACCACCTCGATCATTTCAGCTGATCAATTATGTCATAAATTTATGTTAGTGAATATATATTCTTCATGGACACTTAGATCATGAATTGGATATTAACACATAATCTCAATCTTTCATCTTCCTTATTTCAAAAAAACTAGGGATTCCTAGGGCCAAACACTCAGGCTCACAAAGCCCTTCCTCTATAAGTCCCCCAAATATATCCCAATCTTATTAAGATCTATGAGAGCCATCTAATATGAAGGTGTATATATAATTGTCATTATAGGGTTTATATTAATTCATACGACTACCTCTATGTAGAGAGTTAATCCAAGATCATCCTCATGAAATATTTCAATGTACTCTTCCACCACTACATGAAACTGATGACTCATATCATCCACTACACCAAGGGTTAGTCTAGATATGTGATGAGTGAACGTACAAAACCACCTATTTGTGAGTCCATCCGGTGTGGTATGGGTTTTCTTTTGGCCAAAAAAGGAAAAACTAGTCCCATAACTATGGAAACACCATCTGTTGTGGCTAAAAAAGTCAATATGTGCATAGAGTGTAGATATCAAGTCCATACCAAGAATGCCTTCATAAGGACTCAATTACAATACCAGTATATCCCAACTGAAACTCTGAAATCCAAGTGTAAGGCCTCACTGTTGGCACTTGTGTGTGATAACTGAATCCACTCCCATTGGAGTCTCTAAAGGTAAGGGTTTAGTCAATGGTTCCACTAGAATCTCGGAGTCTCAAACTAGGGTCATGGAAACAAAAGAATGAATGGATCATGTTTCTACAAAAATTGTATATAACATAGAAAATACCTAGATAATACTTATAATCATACATAGAGTCTTGGGGTGACATAAATCAATCTCTTCAATTTTTCCTCATCACTGTGCACCAGCTCCTTGAGCCTATCATGGACCATCTAGGGGTGGTGGTGGTGATACGTCAAACCTCTGCCCACATATTGCTACCATACCTTCTCCTCTTCTACATACTACACCCAGTCGACCACCATGATATATCCTCCTAATATATCTCATTGGTGCATCAAAAATATTCTAATATGTTATAGAATGGTTTGGGCAATCCTGGCCCAATTGTCCCAGATCGCCACATAAGTAACACACCATCTCCTTCAACTAACACGCACTGCCCTCTGAGCCCTGCACCACTGATACTATGTCCTGGGGTCATCCCCTAGATAAGATGACCATATTGGGTCACATCATCTACTTCCAACTACCTACAACCGAAGTATCATCTACATTGTGCATGGTGGTAGCCCCACTAACGGTGTCTTATCTACTAGAAAGCCCTCCACGAGTTGATCTTTGTCATATACCCCATCCAATGTAGGAATGTAAAGGGATATCATGGAAACCATAATATCCCTATGTAATCCCATATCAAGGGTCCCATAAATGAATAACGGGTCTCATACCATATCTGTGGAGTAGCGTGAAAGATCAGTAAACCTCACCGAGTAATCCGCCACAATCTAACTTCCCTTCTATAGATGGAAGAGCTATTGTAAGCTCTTTGATCAAAACATAGATGGAAAGAACTCCTCTATAAAGAGATGTAAGAAGTCCTCCCAATAGAGTGTTGCCTCATCATGTTTCTGGGTTTCAAACCTCCAAAATCTCCCCAAAGAGCTCTGTAAAAGACTATCGGATAGGATAGACATCTATTAGGAAGGCATCCTCTCAAGGTAAAAGATATGTGTAACTGCCTACATAAAATATGCAGCTATCTGGGGGTATGGATCAGCCCGATACAAAGGAAGTCACTGCCTCTTGAATTCATGTAACACACTCAATATACATGCCCTCTAAACTAGTAGTTCTTGTTGTAGTTGCGGCTCAACAGGTTTTTTTGTAGTTTGTAAACCACCCATAGGATCTATCTCTAGTACATGCCCTTGTACCAACACCTCTTCTCTAGTAGGATCATCCTCATGATCAGGAAACACAATCTTAGATAGATTCCTATATGGAGGCATCCTGATATAGTACAATATGTACCATTTTAAATAGAGTATACTTGGTGAGCTGACATATGAAGGGCACGAGAACACATCCAAATCCTATATGATGCATGTAGAACTATTTTCCTAAAAACAAGTGTTTCCACAGACTATTTTAAAAATAATGTTTCCAATGTCTTGTTGTATGGATATGTCGGCCACTGCAACAACACTGGGGCCACTGGCCTGAAAGATCAACTCGAAACACTTAACACTATTTCCCCAAACCAATTTCACAGACTCCTAGTCCATATGTAGAACTGACCCCTCAAATACCACTATGTCACAAACCATCCCATAGGGGTTTGTTCCATGACTGGACCAAGCCTTCCTCCAATGGGCCAGGGGAAGATGTATAGCACCGAGTCGACATATCCTAAAAATGGGAGGTATTTCCATAGGAACCTAAACACACACACACAGACATCTCCAAGACCAATATTTTGAAATGTAAAAACACAATTTAAAAAATGAAAGCATACACAAAGATACCAACCATAATGAATGATAGTAGAAAACATGAAATTAAATAGGTCTAGGATACAAGCCCACCAAAATAAAGACTCTGTAAAATTTAAATCACATGTTCTTGAATGTCATCCTTAGAAAACCGTACATGACGGGAAAGGTACTGGGCATCTTTCTGAAGCTGTAGAAGCACACCCCAATTTTCTAGTCTCTATAAGAACTTCCTCGTTCTAGTCGACCTAGGATTCTGTCAAAGAATCTATCATATTTATATGAAATGACTTGTGTAGGAAAATCCTATATATGGGTTGGTAAAATATTACTCAGTTGGAAACCCTGATACCAAAAAGGAATACTACTAAAAAAATATAATAAGTACAACACAATGAAATACATCATGTATTCCATAAAGAAATAAATTAAGTATACCAAAATGAAATTTTACTGTCATATAACATATGTATAAGTCTATAGAACACAAAATATGATCATTAGACATAATCCACAAAACAACCAATATCGATTGGACATGAAGTCTTGAAACGACACTCAGTCTAAATAAGACATGTAGTCTTGGTAAGAAACATAGTCTCTGTAATTCTCATATACTAATAAAGTCAGGTAGTCTCAAAAAGTATCATAGTCTCAATGTCATAGCTGGCCACAACATACCGCTTGTATTATACTCATTGCGGGAGAACCTTCTCCTCAAGTCATTAGTTTGTATTGACAGTTCTACAAAAACCCACTTAGGATATCCATTAGGATTGTCTCATCAAAATGGTCCAAATACTGAAAATTGCTAATTAAATGGAAGAATTTTTTGAATGTTATGGATGTTTTTATAAAAAGGTATGACCTAGATTTGGTCTATGTCCAATCCAACCAGACAAACCCAGTTAGACCCATTCACTGACCCAACCAGGCTCGGTCTGGCCTAGATAATCTTGAATGGGCCCAACCTGCTAGGTATGCTAGACCGCATCTTTCTCATCTTCTTGGTCCAGCCTTGTGGGGATGTTAGAGCAGCCTAGATCCTCTAGAATGCCCCCCACGCATGCTGACCAGTATGGTCCACCGAATAAAGCATGCCCCATCCATGTGACCATCCACTCCATGCAGTGTCACACATTATCCCACTAGGTCAGTCGATCATTTACACCTACCCTGCAACCTTCTCACCGACAAAGGCACCACATATCCTCCCCACCGTGTATGTGGCCACATCTTCAGATCCCACCTCGTGCACCACCATATACCCAAGTAGACCCTAACCCACTGGAAAGGGTTGTTTCTGCATGCCTCACCTATGCACAACATATCTGTTTCATGCCACCTCCCACACATAGCTTCTTCCCAGCGCTGCTGCCATCTCTGACACTCCGATTGTCCCTTCAATGGACCACTAGGTCTCCTCCAATATCCATAATTTGGCATGATTGTATATTCAGGTTCCTCATTAAAAAAATACCATGTTGTGTCCTCTGTAGTTCATTTCCTCCCAATATGGTAATCTGATTGCATTCAGAGCCTCTATGAAAGCTCGGTCTGATGAAGAGGGTTCAACGGTGATGAACGCCAAGAACATGGGGTGAGAAAATCACAAAGAATTCCTTATGAATGAATCATGTACTTTTACCATTTCATCTTAAATATGTTCCTATCAGAACGAAGAATAAGAAATAGTTATAAAAAAATAATCCCCCAATGATTTTCCACTAAAATGCCCATCCGACAAGAATGATCGAATAGTGGGTCAACATATTTGTTGTTTGACCCACGCTCATTGTTGTTTCTAGAAAGGGGGAATAAAATTAAAGGAACAAATCCCTACCTCAAAGTTTATTCATTCACTCAAGTGAATTGATTATCATGTCACCGTCGTCGGTAAGATCAATCAAAATTAGTGTTTGTTGATCTCCAATGTGAAATCACATCATCGTTCACTGTCGAGAGAGTTATTCGTGTTTTGTCTAGAACCTATAGGTAATTATAGGGTTATGTGGTTATCCTTGGATCCCTATATATTTGGATTATTTATAATTAATTTCACGACATCGGTGAAACATTAAAAGTAAAATAAATTCACCATTTATTTTATTTATTATAGTGCCAAAAAATACTTTCCACCGTTGACCTATACTAGTAAATCATAGTCCCCACCAAAGATAAATTCATTGATATGAACACAACGAAAAAATTATATTTCTGATATGAGCATCCAATTATATGTTACACCCCATTTTAATGAAAACAATGTGTGCATAATTTTTAATATTTTAATATTTTTCATGAAGTTTTTCTTGGCACAACAGGACTCATAATTACATTCCATCTCAGCGCCTAGTCTCGAAATAACTCCATATAATATTAAAAAAATAAATCTCTGTAAAATCTAGGAAATTACACTATGGATAAGTAACGATATATCCTCATCTGGAATTATAATTTCATTCTCATTAAAACAATTTTTTTCATCCTATTTGGAAGGTCAGTTCACAAAAAGGATTATATAAAATTCAACCATTGGTATAATAATAAAATCATCAAATAAAAAAAATATTCATTATAAGGACAGTCTGACACATTTGTATTATATTGAGGCTTCTATTAAGAGTTTGACTAATAAATCCATTCTTAAATTAAAAGGGAATGATCTAATTTCATTAGATAACTGTGTAGATGTAAAATAATGTGAGGATCCAAAATCAAATAAATATTTAGCTCAATTTTAAGATATTATTAATGTTCCTACCACCGCATAATTAGGAACATCCACATCACTTGTATTGATCGTGTAAGAATAGGCTTCACTCCATGGCCTATTATATGGTAGATTCCCTTAATGCTTCACACATTGGTGTGATTAATTCAATATTTCATTAAAACTGAATCACTTGACATCATTGAATTGTTTCCTCCCCTTTCATTCATCATCTAGATGACCACTATCTCCACACTTATAAAGAACTCCCACACCCATCATGTGTTTCCCTATATGACTCTTTCTACCATTTTCACAAGGTGGAAATTTAATTAACCAAAAATTTTCCCCTGATGAGTTTCCTATTCCCTAGTGTTTAGATAACCTATTAATCACTTAATTTACTTTGAATATGTATGTTCTATAGAATTATATCTATATTTTTTTTAATATAAAATTGTTTCATTATATGATGAAATTTTTTGAGATACCAAGTCCCATAATAGTCTTTGTTAAAGAACATAAAATAGATGGTCAATCTTTCACTCCATGCTCCATATGTAATCAATATAATACCATGTGAATCCATGAAAGGTAGCCTCATAATCAAAATGACATACTTCTTCCATTTGATTTAATATGAGGAACATTCTCTTCATTTATGTATATTACTAATGATATAATGATTTTTCAATGGATGTATCTTTAAAAAAAATTGATTACATAACAAATATTTACTTTCCATCTATATATTTCTAGACTTACAGTAACTAATGATCAATATATCCATTGAGAAAATACACATAAATTAAGAACTCTTAATTTTCAATATAGCCCAAGGCCATAAATATAATCTCCAAATACTTTATCAATTGACCACCTACCATTGGATTAAATGTATGAAAAAATGAATGGGATTTATATCACTTGAAGAAATCCAATATAGGATTATAAAACCATGGAATAGGTCACTCGTTCAGGAAAGGTTATTTATCACTAATAAATTAACCTATACCAATATAAAAATAATTTACTCAGTTCCAATAAAATATGTATTGGCATCTTATAGCATGGAAATATAAACATTTTCCATTATTATTAATACCCTTTTTTCCTCCTAGTTTCCATTTCTATACAATGTAATATATTGGATTAAATTATAAAAATATGAGTTTGAAATGATAATTTATAATTCTAAATCATAGTGTAACACTTAAAATAAATTTAAAATTTATAGGTCATTAATATCAATGTCATAATCTTGGTTTCTTTTAGGATATTATTATTCTCAAATCCATTATAATTTATTATATTTAAAATGTTAAATACCATTAGAATATCCCACAAGAGTGTTAAACTCTGTGTGTAGTAAGGCCTATTTCCATGCACAAGGTGATGATCAGTTCAAGCCCAAATCACCATTTTCAGAGTTATTAACACAAGGTACATTTTCTCCAGAACTACATCCACCTGTAGTATCCATAAATGAATGTATTTCGATGAGACACCACATAATTTATTCCTTCCAAAAAATTACGATATTCCTATATAATAATCATTAATTTTCATCATAGGGTTATGATCCCTAATATATTTATTCTAGAATCAATTCCCGGGTTCTCTATTAAACTATCCTCTGAAACAAACTATAATGACCCCTTCCCAAGTTACCTATAGTTGGTGTCTAATTTTTTTACAATATCATAGATACAAAGGGGTCAAATCGTAAAATATTGATCATTTTTATAGTTTTAGAGAACCAGATACATACAAGATACCCATATTACATTTGGAATAGAAAATTAAACACAATACATAAAAAAATAAAATAAACTAAATCATTGAAAAACTCATTCAATAATTTATTATTTATATCATATGGATGTGAAAAATAAAAGAGTTATATCAAATTCTCAGCAAGGTTATCATAAAATGGATGTTTTCATGAATGAATAAAGAATAATTAATAGATAAAGGTAAATTAATGAACATACCTGATAGTTAATCAATAAATTTGATGCCATAATTTTATAAGGAATAATAAATATGGAATGTTAAATAACTAAACACACGTTCCATTTAAATATAATGACTATAAGAATTGATGAGCAATAATCAATATGGAGAGCTAAATAACTGAGCATACATTACATTTAATCAATAATATGATATATAAATTCATCCATAGATAACATCATTTTGAAAATATCATGGATAAAAAAATGAATTAAAAAGAGAGTAAATGATTAATTATTAGAATTCATGATCTCATATATCACGATACCTATATCATAAATAAATTTCACATGATAGTTAAAAACTTGTGGTAGAAGCCATATAATTTGTCCAACTAATTTTTCTCATGATACCTATCGATGCATCATGTGGATAAATAATTACAATCCCCACCAACAATTGCATGTCCTAATCATTATTCATATATCGAATAATTGATTTAATTCATGAATAATATTCCTTATCAAAAAATCATTTATTATTATTAATAATATATATTTATCAATATTTATTTATTTAATAAAATAACATTCAATGTTTACACTATATTTTGGAATTGTATATAATTAATGATATAACAATATCTGTGATGTAAATAAAATATAAAACCATGAGTTGAATCATTTATAGAAATGAATAAATTCTTATTCATGTTTAATACATCCATAAGTATTATATATGACACATGAATGTGAATACTTTCATGTAGACAAATGTGTGTCAATGAAATATTATGTGAGAAATAATACCTTTCAATGATCATAAAGATGTGTATGAAAAGAAAAACATAGACGAAGGTGGGGTAGGAGCTCATGATACATTCTCTTTCATTATGATAGTAGTGTCAACCATGCTAGTCCCTCCACCACCAGTGGGGGAAGGACCTTCGTCATACATCAGGGGAATGATTTCCTCCTTCCCCCCTATAATCTAAAACCAACAGGCTTCCACCGTATTGGAATTCCTCTCTTCACACGAAGGTCCCCTATTTGAACAACGGAAGCCCTAATCTGCCATTTTAACTCTAATATTTCTATTAAGCTTCAGATATTATCAATTATACTCTAATATCAGTATTCTCATAGAGAATGACATCAATGGATAACATTGATTGGTTTTTCTTGAGTTTGTGTGATCTTTAGGATTGAGGGACGATTGGTTTTCTCGATAAAAGGAATATTGTGATTAACATTGCATAGGTGGAAGACCTAATCAACCCCTTGTTGTTTGCACCTCGTAGCTTTAATGGGTCCAGGTTGTACCTACATAGATGGACATATGATAACCACATGAAATGGGAATCCCCTTAAGAGGTGATAGGGGTGAATTTCCCTAATATAACCCTACCTTTTCAAAATACATTGATTATCAGGATGGTCTGTAATCTGGTAGGTAGGTTTTTGTGTTTTGATAGTTGTACCAAGGAAGTGTGTAATTGGGTTAATAATATAGCATGTGTTGAGGTCAATGTTTCATGAAATCCCCATGATTTCATTTGGATTACAATTGGAGAGCAATATCGCTCTAAGAAACATGTATTGTGTGAATCTCGGGTGGATTTTTATGTTGGGTGGAACTGATTATGAAATTTATTAGAGACCCTTAAGAATGGGTCGAGACATCATGGTTCTGGGTTAAGTGGTGATGAATGGTCCACTGGATAGGGGAAGGGGGTGTATAGTTTGATGAGGCAGTTCATGGTGTACCACGGGATGGGTGTAACCCTTTATAGAAGTTGGATGTAGCATTGGGAGGTAAGGGTAATGGTCATGACAGTAGATATTTGAGTGTTCTGGTTGCGCAACATAGGTAACCTATATAGGGAAGTGGTATCTCAAAAATTGGTAAGAAACTGGAGTCTATCCTTTTGAATCCTCATGAGGGGGGGAGGGGGTTTGTAGGCCCTCGACTAATTGCTAGTATAGGAGTGTTCCTTGCAATTTATGAATCTACGAGTCCAAGGAATGAAACTTTGGATGGTCCTAATGAGGTTGCAATAGAATTGGTTAATGTGGAAGAAGATATTGAGAATAAGAAAGATGTAGAGGTCATTTTTCCATGTGGACTTGCATACGGTGAAGGTAGTAAGGGCTATGTGAAGGTAACAAGTTTGGAGTGATTTGAAAAAATTCAATACACATTTTAATGTTATGAACGGTTTTCAGTGAATTGAGGTTGATGACATGAGAGATGATTTTGAGGGGGGAATGACTTGGGACTGTAATTATAAGGAGGTCATAGACACAAAAATTTATGATGTTGTTTTGAATGAGGCTCACGAGGAGCACATTGATTGCGAGGTCACTCATTTTGAATCACAAGATTATAGCCTCAACTTGAATGTCCATCCTGAAAAGGATTATAATGAGACTAACGATACGGTTCAGGAGCTGGAAGGTTCTTTAGTAAGGCCCTCCTTTGATGGGATGAAGCGAATTCATAAAACGAGGAAGGATTACTCCATCATTCCACTCCCTAGGGAGACACCATCAATAATGAAATTGAAATCTAAATAGATGGACAACCATTGAAAAGCTGGTGTTGAGATTGAGCAACCATTGGAATATCTCACGAGATCTAAAGAAGAAATGGTTGAAAAAGTTTTATATCTCAATCAAACTGAAGAAGAAACTACTAAAATTATGGGGAAACCACTTAAGATAACTCCCAATGATGACTAATATGAATGGATAGACATACAAGACCTGATCTTATTTGGGGGATTCAGTAATGGGATGATCAGTCATGAGGAGTATATTCAATCTTGGGAAAATATAACCCTATGATTCAAAGTTCTTAATATGGATGCACCAACCACGCATGTTTTATCTTCATCATATAAATTGGTTAGGGAAATGGACTCTCATAATCTCATGTTCATCTTTAATGACTCTGTTTATGTTGGTGGAATTGGTTGTTTGGATTGAGAGGAAATATATCATGTGCTGTGTCTACTTTTGGACATCCTTTTTTATGGTTATATTGGGGTGTTTGATACTTCGTAATGAGAAATCACTTAGATATACTTTAGAAGGGGATCATAGCATGAAGCCTTCATCGGTGAAATTATTTTGGAATTAAATGAGTGAGAGAGTATGGATTCTCCATATGTTCTGTCCCCATGCACTTATGCACGTGACTACTTGTCGAAGGGCATTACTTTGGTGAAGGCATGTCGACATGTAACAGTTGTTCAAGATGGGAAGATCCTATATATTTTATGGGGTTTTTCTAGGAGGGTTGTCATGTGATTGTCATCCACATATCGTGGTTTCTCAATTTTCCCTTAAAAGTGTTTCGATAATAAAAAATGTAATTTTTAGACAAATCATAAAGATGAGGTGATAAGTATTAAATGATTTGGTTATGTGTATAAAATCTAAACTTGTATAAATTTTTTTAAATACTTCCTATTTTATTCAAAATTTTCTATTCATGTAATTTTATAATGTCAAAGACATTGAAGATATAATATAACCCAATGAAAAGTAATTGATTTATAAAATTAATTACCACATGGTAATTTTTATTTTAAAAAAAATTAGATGAAATATTTCTAATTTAATCAAAAAAAATTATAGATTAATTTTTCATTCTATTACATGAAAAATGGGAAATAAATACACCATATGAAATAAATTGGAGGCATAAAATTAAAATAGGGCTAAATGAAGGGAAATTGAGATGAAGTCCCTTATATCACACATTTTATTAGTTGAAACTGAATTAAAATACAATATAATGGGTTTCATTTGGTTAATAATATTTGAAAGAACATTATTTGTACTTTTAATATCATATAGGATCCACTTATTACTTTTTAGCATCCATTTTTTTAAAATATTTCATTATTTCAATTGCATTGGGAGTTAATTGACTTGTTTTCTCAGTGAAATTTTGTTATTAATGTTATGATATTTGTGCGTATGATATATATTTATATATCCATAATATAAAAAATTGTATTAGTGTTATAATTATAATTTTACTGAGTAGATAAATTGTTATTACCATTTAATAAATACAGACATGGAAAATTAATCAAATTTCTTCTTAAAGATGGTAGGTCGTATGTACTCACGATTGACGATATCATTCTGTTAACAAGAGAATGTTTAAGGAAGTGTTTGTCATATTAATTTTATTTAATCAATAAACTGTCATATATATCACATATATTCATTAAATTTATCAATAATTAATTTCATGTAAATATTAAGGGGAAAAAATCACATCGCTTCACAAGGTAGTAATCTGTCATACACTCGATCGACGTTGTCAAATTTTATAAATAGTGGTAATTAAGTAGGTGTATGTGAAATTAAAATTACTTAAGTATAAATATTTAATAAATATCATATAAGTTTTTTCAACACATCATTATATACATCCTTTAGTAGTGGTGATGGAACATGATTTAAATCAGTTTGTGTGACTGTAGTCCACCATATAGACGATCATCATTTTCATTTCCCATTTAATGGAAGTGGAGATGGATATAGACAATTAAAATAAATTCAAAACATCTCAGTATAAGGGAGTTATTTTTTTATTATACTAACAATATTTAAAAATAATTGGAGGAGATAAAAGATGAAATAAAATAAAAACACCCATTTAAGAACACTACCTCTTCTTTGGACTATATCCTAAGGTGTAGCCAAGAAACCTTACAATGATATATTTATGATAAAAAGGATTATATTTTTATTTGGGGGATTATTTAATTATTTTTTTTGTTATTGTATGAACCAAATGGATTTTTATTTTTGAATAATGGAGGGCAGTGGTGGCGTATTATAAGAGGAGGACAGGAAACACATGCAAATTTTGAAATGATGCAATTAAAAACTTGTCTTTATCATGAAAACGGCCTAAAATGGATAATTATCATCCATTAGAGGTTAAAAGGACCAACTTTTTCTAAAAAATCAGTATCTGAAAATTTTATAGGTCATTTTAACCATTATTGTCTTAGTTTAAAACCTGATAAATCATTTTTACCCTAACAATGGTAATTATTATTTAAATTATTTTACATTTACTAAATATAAATAACTAATTTGAAAATATTAGATAATATAATTTATTCTTATTTAAAATACAGAATTAATTTTTTTAATTTCAACACAATTTAGATTTATAATCTAATTTAAAATTGTACTAGTAAGCAAGACACAATAGTTTATTTCCTAATAAAAAATTATAGTAAGTATTGAAGGTTTTTATATTGAATTTGAAGATAAAATTGATCCCAATGACATAAAATAGATAAATTATTATATTCTTTATCTATATTTACATGGAAAATAATATTAAATTTATGTTTACTTGGTAAATAATTTATAAAAAAGGCATTTTTCAATAAATATCATTATTTTTAACTATTCATAAAAAATGTGACTTTTTAAAAAAATCCCCAAAATCCCACATAATTTAATCACTATTTGATGTTTTTTAAAATGAAGTAAATTTTATAAAAAAAATCTATATTTTTATATAACAAAATTATTCATTAGTTTTCATAAAGCAGCGATATTGTTTTCATTGAAGAAATACTATTTTCAGAAAACATTTCTTTTATGTTAAAATGATTATTATTTTTATTTCTATTGAATAGAAAACCGATTAGTGTTTGTAATGTATATATATATATTTAATAAATTTTTTATTACTATTAATACCCTCTAAATTAAAGGATCTTTTATAATAGTCATGTTTATATAATACTATAATAGAGTATCACGTTTCAATTAATCCATGTGTTTCATTCATCACATGGTATCAATGAGTTTTAATTTATTTTAAAAGAAATAAATCATAATTTATATTGTTGTAACATTGTTACTTAATATAAATATTTTCTCCAAGAAATTTCATTAATATGACCTTCTAAATAGATGAGGTTAGTTATTTTTCCTAACATCATTTCATTCCCACATTTCTACATCAATTTTATGATTTATCTAATGGACCATTATAAGTAGAGTCATCTTATTAATAAATATATTCCCTCTAGTATCATGAATATGTATGGGTTCTTCAAAGTATGTTAGATGAGGTTTCAATTACATTACATCACAGTTGAGAAGATGCAATGGGTTCGACATGCACTTCATTAAAAACTTTATATAGAACACATCATGTAATTTCAAGAGACTATATAGAAATACCAAAAAATAATCTATATTCGAAACTATTTCATAAATTTCAAAGGGTCTGATATACCTAGGGAACATCTTTCCTTTATTTATTATCCTTATGACACACTTCAACTGAGAAACTTCTAGGAAAACATGATCACCTATGTCAAATTACAATAACATTTTCTAGTTTTTGGAATGACACTTAAGAAAAACATGAGGGGTTTTTATGTGATATTTAATAGAATTTAAATTTATGGTTTCCAATTGAACATGTTCGTGTCCTACACGTTTCATTCCTATATCAATATCCAAATAAGTTAGTGTACAAAATATCTTTTCATATAATGCTTCACAAGGAACCATTTGTGTACTTGAAAGGAAAATGTTTTATAATAATACTCTACCAAAGTTAAATATAGATCAAATATACAATGAAAGTTATGTGATTACAACCTTAACATGAATTATATTAATTGAAAAGTACTTTTTGGATTTCTATCAGTTTGAGGATGGTATGTGATGCACAAATGAAGCATAGTATCAAGAGAATTCCGAAGAACCTTCCAAAAGTTTGATAAAAATTGTGGATAATGATTACAAAAAATTGAAGGAGGTGAATCATGAATTCATGAAACTTCATTAATATATATCCTTTTAGGTTCTTAATAGTTAAATCTTCTCTTATAGTGAAGAAATGTGTATATTTGTTTAGGAGATCCCAAATATCCCATATTACATAATTCATTCTAGGATTCATGGGTATTCTTATAACAATGTACATATTTATTTCATCCCATTTCACCATAGGAGTAGGAAGTGGAATCATGACTCATCTAGGAAGATGTCTGTCAACCATGACCTATTGATAAAACCAACATCAAGATACAAAGTCCTCAATTTAACGGTTCATGTTATCCCCCCAAAAATTTCCCTCAATACCCTTTATATATTGGTGATACATTTTTGTAATGAGAAATTAGATCTATATGTATCATCCAACAATTAAAATTTAATATAGGTATTAATCGAACACAAATTCTTTTTACAAATTTTAGGATTCTATTATCAATTTTTTTGCCAATATCCTATAATTCATAGATTTAATTTTCTTCAGAAAATTTCCAACAATAGATTGTTAAATTTTATCTTTTTCAATAAATATGTATTTTAAATCATTTCCAAAAACCATACTTTTATACCATATACAAATAACATATACATATTTACTAGGTTAGTAATCATAGGATCCCTCTAAATATGATTTTTTTAACTCCATGATTATTCATACTGAGTGCATCTGATACATTATTTACCTTCCCTAGGTTATAGAGTATTGGTAAATAATTATATGTTAGCATCTCAATCCATAACCTTTTCCTCATGTTGGTATAATTAAGAAAAACCAGTATTTTAGGATTTTATTTTCTCTGTATATCATGCATCTTCACCAAAGCTATAATGTCTCCATAAAATGAAAAAAATATTACAACTTCCAACTAAATAACATGGGTTGGATAATACAATTCGTGAGTCTTTAACTACATTGATACATATGAAATAACATTATCATTTTTAATAAGGACACAACCCATATCGTTGTTCAATGAATCTCTATATATGACAATCCCATAATTTCTTGAGAGTGATATAAAAAATAGAACATTGACCAATTTATTATTCTTTTCATAAAATCCATCTTCGTATTCTTTTTTCAAAATAAATTACTCTATTAAATATAATCTTGGTTAATGGGTTATACAATTTGGAAAAAATCATGAATTAATCATCTATTTTATTCATCCAACACATTTAAACTATGTACCATAGTTTAATTCATTGTTGTAGGCCATTCTATGACTAATTTTTTCTTCATGGGATCAACTTTGGTTATACCATTAATGAAATATGGCCAAGAAATTAAAATAGTATTAGTTAGAAATCACAGTCACTAATTTTACCATAAAAATCTTATTCACTAAGAGTCTCATGAATAATATAATAGTGATTTTCGTGGTCATGTTATCATCTAAAAAAACCAAGATATCATCAATAGATTCCACAAAAAAATAATCAAGATAATCCAGGAATAATATTTTCTTTAGATAAATAGGAACATAGTGTGCATTAGTAAATCAAAATGGAATTTCTATAAAAACAAAATACCATTACTTCATTCCTAAATAAATCTTTTGAATGTATTCCTTCATTTATCACAGTTGATCATACCCTATTCGTAGGTCAATCATTGAAAAATATTGATCTCCATGATGATTATTTAAGAGTAATAAAGTCAAGGATGTGTATACTTATTCTTTATCATAATGACATTATTTTAAACATAATAAATTCACATCTACAGGGTTCTTCATGTCTTCTTAATGAAGAGAGCATGGAATCCCCATGGTGAGATACTATGTTTGAAAAATCCTTAATCTCAATAACGGAACCATTTTTAATTCAACTACACGAACTCAACCGTGGGAATTATATAGGGGTCATTAATATTGGGATTGAATCATGGAATAAATTTATGGAAAACTCAACATCATTCTCTAGTGGATGTAAAACTAATTCCTTATGAAATTCATCATGGTATTCCTAAAAAATGGGTACATACTCAATTATATGATTATATTCTCTATTAGTGGATTTTGTTTTCTCATATTCCAAATGAATCTCAATAATATGTGCTACCAGTGGTGGATTTAAAAATTAATTAGATTATGAATTATCTAATATAAATATAAGGAATTCCACATCTTCATCAGGAATCATTATTTCATTCTCCTTACAATATAATCTCGAATAAATTTTTATAATCCAATATATACTAAGGATTTTATAAATTTATACCATTGGTTTATTAATAATGTATGAAAATAAATGAGGTATATGTATCATCATAAGGAATTTGAGAAACGTCCATTTTTAGTGATACTTTCCCTATGAGATTTAATTGAAAACTCTATTCAAAAATTGAATGCGAGATATTAATTTATCCTTCACAACTCGGTATATATAAAATGGTGATAGGATCCAAAATCAAATAAATAATTATATAAATATTAATATATTAGTAATGTTATTGGCACCACATAATTAGTGACAACCCCCTCAACTATGCAGATCAAGTAAGCCTAACCTTGTCCACATAGATTCTTCAATGGTAAATTCCCTTGACATATGGAACATTGGTCTGGATAATGATACATTTATTTAGATATTAATAACTATAGATCATTTATTTGTTTATTCCCATTAAGTTCATGATCTATATGTCCATTTTCTCCATACTAATAATAAACTCCCATTACCTTCAATCATTTTATTTGATGATTCATTACATTGTTTTCACAAGGTGAAAATTTCATTATTCTAATTTTCATATATAATTCCATCCCTTTTTAATGGTCATTGGATAACCTATTATTATCATGATTTCAATTGAATATGTACGATTTTGAGAATTGGTTATCTAAGTTTTTTTCTTTTAAAACCATTTCAACATATGACAACAATGATTTAGATACTATGACCCTTTAGAGACATGGATTAATACCTTTAAATAAATTCTCAGTGTTGCACTCTGTGTTTCATATGTAATCTATATAATACCTATAAAACCTTGTAATGGTTTCCTCATACCCAATAAAACATTTTTCTTCATTTTTATTCATGTTGAGGAACCTTATCTTAATTTTAGTTTATTAATCATGAGAGAAATATTTGTCACAAAATGTATGCATAAAAGAAACCCATTCCATGTGATCTATTTCTCCATCCTATCTAGTATTAAATATAAACAACCACCATTGATCATTATCTCATTTCAAATAATAGACAAGAAGTGTAACCTTTTTTTTCATTGACTCCAATATCCATAAATATCATCTGTTGAGATTTAATCCATTTATTTTTACCATTGGATTAGTAGTCCCAGTAAATGATGGGGTCTACTATCTCATTTAGTGATATGATAGTTTAAAATCATTACACAGAACAAGTTTCTCCATTCATGAATGGTTATTTTTTATAACCTGATTATGATACCCTAATACTGAAAAAATTGTCTTAGTTCCAATACTAGGGGTATAGGATTCTTTATTAGGAAAATCACTACACTGGACCAAATTATTGATACCTTTCTTACATCTGGTAATGATTTCTATATAATGGAATTTATTTAATTAGTTATTAAAATTGTTAATTTTAAATCACAATATATAATTATAAATCTTGGTGTAACACTTTACATGAATTTAATATTTATGTATTGTTAATCATAGAATAATAATATATTTTTCTTTAGGGATATTATTATATTCAACTCCCTCATAATATTTTGTAAATAAAACTTGAATCATCTTAATAATATCTCTAATTAGTGTCAAACTAGGTTCACAATAAGTCATGTTGTAATGCACTAGCCGATGATCAAGTCAACCCCAATGTAGTCCTTTTAAATTTATTACCCCTTGTACAACTGTGACAAAACCACAACCCTATATAGTATCCATAAAGAGATGTATTTCTAAGAAAATTCACATAACCAATTCCTTATCAAAATATTGAGATGTTATTCTATAATTATCATCATAGAATATCATAGGGTTATGTTACATAATTTATGCATTCCTTAACATAGTACCCAAGGTTTCTTCTAAACATTCCACTGATAGAAACTATAATAACCACAACCCCAGTAGCTACCATATAATGACTACTTTATTGCATTGGTATATATTTGATGGGCTCAAATCCCAATTTTATGATCAAATTAGGAGTTTATAGAACCATATACATACATGATACCCATTTTATATATGGAACATAATATAAAACATAATACATAACTAAGGAAAATGAAATGAATCCTAAAAAACTAATTCAAATATTTTTTCTTCATATACTGGTGAACGACTTCAATATAAGGGTGAGCTAAAATTCAAAATTCAGTTTATATACATCGGAAGATATCATGAATCAGTAATTAATAACAAATATGGCATGGAAAATGAAAAAACACACCAGAAATTTAATCAATAACATGGATATCATAATTTGATAAGTAATGTTAAATTTTGAAAGGTAAATAACTGAACTAAAAATCAATTTAATGAACATTAATTCTTGAAAATATTTAGAATAGTCAATGTAAAATGGTAAATAAATGAACACACATTCCATTTAATCAATAATCTGAGAATGAAATTCATCCAATGATTATATCATCGTGAAGATATCATGGATAATAAAATAAATAGATTCAAATTAAGTAAATTCTTATTTATTGGAAATTATGATATTAGGAATCACGATACGTCTACCATCATGAACATTAAATATATGGTTTAAAACTATTTGTAGATACCTATTTAATTTGGAAAATTGATTTGGCTTGTGAGACTTATTGATGCTTTGAGGGGCTATATAATTATTGGCACAACCAATCACTAAATGTCTATATAATTCCTCAGATATCAAATAATTGATTAAATTCGAAAAAAATATTCCTTATCCATAAATATATACATTGATTATGTAACAATTATTTATAAATATTTCCCTAGTTAATCAAATAACATTTAAAGAAATAATCAACTGAATGAATTGTATATGGTTTAGGATATAAATTTATCTTTAATACAAAAAATATTCAAAACCATGAGTTGAAAAACTAATCATTATGAATAAATTGGTACTCATGTTAATCATTTCAATGGGTAGAATATAAACCACATTAAGGTGAATAGTTTCATATTAAAAAATATGTTTCATTGATATAGATGTTGAGAAAAAATACCATAAAATTATCATAATATTGAATTGATAAAAAATCGTTGAATAGATTATGTGTATAAAATTAATATCCTCATAAAAAATTTGAAAAAATATAATATATTCAAAATTGATTACACAGATAATATTTTAATTTCATATACAATGATAGTGTAATGTAACCTAATGAAAAGAAAGTTGCTACACATTTTTTTATCGGTTTTTTGTTTTCAATTTATATCCACGTAAATGAAATTTATAATATTAAAACATAAAATTACATGGTATATGAATTATTCATGATATTACATGAAACATTCTTAGTATATTGTTCATATAATGGAAATTGGCTTTATAAGATTAAAAAGGGCCTTAATGAATGGAAATTGAAATAGAGTCTTATACATCTTGCTTATATTTTGATAAACTGGATTTAACCTACTATTTAATGTATTTAAGATTTTTAATAATTTATAATAGAATCAATTTCATACTTATAATATCATAAATTATACTCTTATTCCTTTTTGACACTTTTTTGTTAATAATATTTCATTATTTTCATTTTTTTCATGTTAATTGCCTAATTTTATCATGGATGTTTTTCCATGAGAGTTATTGTTCTTGTACATATGATATATATACATCATATAAATTTTTTTATTAATGTTATAAATTCTGTATTTCTTAATTAGATATAATTTTAGAACCATTTAAGAATGTTTTATATTGAAAATGAATCACATCACTTCGTGAAGACGGTAGGTCGTACGCTCCCAGTAGCGGCGATATCATTCCCTTAACGAGTGTTATGGTATGGAAGAGGGAAATATATTAAATTAAAAAAATAAGTAACTTAATATATATATATATATTCATTAATTTTATCCATATTACCTTCCTTGTAAAGTGTACATTAAAAACTAATCACAGCACTTCATGAGGGGGTAGTTCACCGTATAGATGAGTGAAGTTTTTGTATTTTATATAAAAATGGTCACAATAATGTATATGTGATATTAATATTATAGAAGTATAATAATATAATTAATATCGTATAAATATTTTAAAATTTTCCTTTTATCAATCCTTGAATTGTTTTGACGGAAAATGAATTAAATTGGTTTGTGAGGCGGTAGTCCTTCATAAACATGATCGATAATTCTATTTCCCATTCGATTGATGATGAGATGGATATTTATATTTATATTAACATAATAAAATATCGATATATTTTAAATAAATATTTTAATTCACTATCATGATTCAATAAAATTTAAATGTGGTTTAAGAAGAAATAAAATAAAAATGTCATTTTGGGACGTTACCTCATCCTCTGAGGACCACCTTAGGTTTTCAAAAAATCCTTTCCTATGCTGTATTTTTGATCAAAAAAGAATTATATTATTAGGTTGTAGTATTAGGGATTTTATTTTGGTTTTCATTATCTTAAATAAGTATATTTGGATCTATGAATATTGGAAGAGAGAGGTTGTCCATTTATATATGTGTGGGAGGACATATATGGAATTTTTGAAAAGAATCGATTACACCCATGTTTTTATCATTTCAAAAATCCCAAAATGGATTATTATAAAATCATATCATTGATAATGTTATAAAATTTCCATAAAATGTTTTTTACTTGTTGGTATGTCATTTTACCCCTTATCTTCATAGTTTATCCCCCCCAATAGATTAGTTTGCACCATAACTTCTATAATTATTATTTACAACTTTTACATTTCATAATGAAGAAAAACTCAGTTGAACTTATTAGATAATATAAATTATTTTGATTCATAAAATGAAATATATTTCTCAATTTTCCATTCATATAAGTGATAATATATAATTTAAAATTATACATCCAGACATGACGAAAAAGTAGGTTTCCAAAGAAAAAATTATCATAAGTATGAAAGTTGTTTATTTTCACATTGAAAAAAAATTGATTCAAATGACCTAAATTAGTTAAATATTAATATAATTTATTTAATTCCACTTTAAAAATACATATTATTTAATTTATTTTTGGAAATAATTTATGTGAAAAAGTAGTTTTCAATTAAGTTCAATATTTTTCAGTACACATCAAAATGATATTTTTTTATAAAAATCCCAAATATTCAACCCACTATAATTTAGATATATTTATTTAAAAAATAAATATTAGTTTATGTAATAAATTTTCAAAAATTATTAAAAATTAATTATATCATATTTTCATAAGTAGTGACATAACCAATTTCATTGAAAGAATATGGTTTTTCAAAAAACATTTATTTTTTTTCTTTAAAGGATTCTTACTATTATTTATAATTAATAGATAACAAATGAATGTTTTTAGCATATATATATAAATATATTCTATATTTTATTAATTTGTATTCATACCCTCCAATTCTATATCTTGAATTTAATATTCATGTTTCAATAATATTTTAAAAGAGTATTGCATTTCATTAAAACCCTGTGTTGAATGCAAAACATGTTATCAAAGAGAATAACTTTATTTATATGGAAATATATCATAATATCTCAAGGTATTACCTAGCATATACCTAATTTAACCTTTCTACAAATTCTAGAACATCAAAAATATTATTCATAATAATAATATGAATTAAAACATATCAAATTAGATGAAAAAATAGAATTTATATTTCCTTTAAATATATTATAATTTTTAACATCCTTCAAATGGATATTTTATTGGATAATTCTGAAATGTAGATCACATACATATACTGAAAATAAAATCATGTCGTGATGTTTTAAAATAAATTAAATTTCCTATCATGACTCTAAACTATTTATTTTCTAAAATTTTTAGGATTTGTCTAAATCCGGTTTACAATTAGTAATCACAAGGGTTACGAACGTATTATTAGAATAATGACCCAACATTTTCAAAAAATAATGCTTATTAACTATGATTTATAAAAATTTCACTAGGTATTTGTAAAATTATAATTCTTAAATTGAATTTTAATTCACTTATAAAACACATGTAGAATTCAGAACACATCAATTAAGAAAACTTATTAAAAATAAAATCAACTTAGAAACTGAAAAGTCACAATCAAATATTTTATCATTAAAATATAAATAGTAACAGTCATATTAAATATTTCAAGATAAAATTATACTTTATCAAAACCTTTAATCAATGGAGTCATATATTTTTGAGCATAAATTACATTTCGGGAATTTGTATGTCAATGTAATGATTTTGATAGTTTAAAAATGATTACGAGGCTTCTCAGGTGCAAAACGAGGTAGTTGATTGACATAAAATTCATCAAAAATAAATGAATTTTAATTATACCTTTTTGATCCCATTTGATATAATTTAAATCCATGAAAATAATAAAAAATATAACAAAATACTAATAGATTCAATAATATTAACAAGAGAGAAATATTAACCAATATCAATAACTATATATTCTAAAAAATCTTGAGAAATTGGTCTATATTTATTATATATTACTTGGAAAAATAAATCTCTTTTATTTATAAATATATACTTATTTATTATATTTATATTATCTTTTGTGACACCATCTTGTTATAAATATTATTCCTTATAAATTTAGTTATTTTAATGTACAATAGAAACTATCGAATTATCCAAACAAAGAAAAATAATTCACCTCATCAATGTTTTTTCATAGAAATAATTAAATAATTTTTTTGTTATTAAAGTAATTTTTATAATAATGGTTTGACCATTATGGGACATATAGTAAATCCATGTTAATCGTATAAAATAATCAACTATTTAAAAAACATACATCTTACATCTCGTGTTAGAATTTTTTATAGGTTTATAAGTTTATATAAGTATATGAAATTTCTCAAATTGCTTTATTATCTTAAAATTATTAATATATAATAAATAATCACTATGTTGATAGACTTTTAAACATAATTAACGAACATAGTACATACTAGATTTTAGCTTGGGAAATTATTGAATGTGTATATGCCATGACACTTTATATAAAAATTAGAATTTTCCTGTCAAGGAAACTTATTCAATAAGATGTCATATTTATTAAAATAATTATTCCATCTAATAGGAAAGTTAGTTTTATCAGAAAAATAAATCAAATATATATATATATATATATATATATATATTATCTGATTTTATAAAATAAAACCCATTCATTCTAGAAAAGTAAAAATTTATTATCTTGAAACATAACATTCATTCCATATTAAAAAATATGTGAAATACTAATTATGATTTAATTTTAACTGTTAACATAAATTTTCTATAAAATTCAAATAAATTCATACTGAAATTAAAAAAATCTAAATGTCCTTATGTGTTTTAATGGAATGTCATAGATCCTCTGTCACATTGATTGTAAGATGAATAGTTTTCTGGATCAACATAAATATGATTGGAGTAAAAAATACCCTTTTAACATAAGTACATGACCCTCATAATGATAATTTACTATAAGATTATTTAGTTTACAGATATTGTACCCATGATATCATGGGTATAATAGGATTAATAATTTAATTCTTATATACTAAATAATATTTTAATCATTTTGTATATGGTATTACAAAAGATAAATTCCCTAAAATAATGGATTTAGTATGTTTTAATTATTTAGTAAATAATAATGAAGAATCACTTGTATAATTATCCTTAATTTTTATAAAAAATGTAAACATTTGAAACACTTCCTTTTTAACTTTTAACAGAACATGTTTATATAGCTTATATATATTTCATTATCATAAGAAACAAGTCTAAGCTTTATTTGGTTTATTAATATCCATTATCATATATTACAACTACTTCCCATGAGAAAATAGATAGTGATTCTTTTAATATTAACACTACTATTTTTATGATTTTAATTCTATTTTTTTGAACTAAGATAATAACTCTAAACCTTCTCTTCAAATTGGGAAGAGATATGTAAAACCATGAAAATTATAAGAGTTTATTTTATTAAATAGATTGTATGAAACACATCATCTAATGTTGAATGGAAAATAATGTCCCCAGAAATTAAGATATAATTAATAATTCAAATAAATCTATTTTATATCTTCTTAATTCACACAACACTGAGTTAGTTGGTGTTACATAGAATAACAATATTCTACAATATCCATCATTACATGCATGTTCTATTTTTTCAAAACAAAATATTTTTAAAATTTTATTATTATATATTATAAGAAATAACATATCCGTTAATTTTTTTATGATTAGTATTAAGTAAAATTTGAAAATATGTTATTGGATTCATTGGTTAAAAATTTATAAGAAATGAATATATGAAAAAATTGATTATAAAGGGAATTCTTTTTACAAAAACTATTTTTATGGTTACAAAGGTGTCATATCATTATAACATTAATTAATTAATATGACCAAAATTTGATAATTAAATTTATATATATTCAATAAAATAATTTTTATATTAAACTTATATATTTTCAAGGATTAAAATAATGACAAAGCATATGATAATCATAAAAACCAAAATATTTATATAGGAAGTCTTATGTCCTTTTAAACAGTTACCTAATTTAAATAAAATTTTTAAATTTTTAAAAACTTTCATAAGAAAAAATAAAATTACCTTTTTAAAATATAAAAATCCAAAATAGTTTAGGGTGAACTCTTAGTATTTTTCTATGAAACATTATTGTTTGGTGAAGAGTACAAAATGATGAATTTTAATTCAAAAATCAGGTATCATCTAATTTATTTGTAGTGATAAATTATATTTTTAATTTGTTTTATATTATAAGTAGATAAATTATATATCAAAAAATAAAATTTATGACATTTTAATAAATTTAATTTTGAATTTTTATATGAAAACGTAGGAAACTTTTGAACATTTTTACATTAAAAACCAACATGTTGTCCTTTTGATGGGGTTAAATTTAAATTAATTTCTACCACTAATGTGATTTGGATTTAGAAAAATGAATTTATTATTTTTTATCACAATAATTTATAATATATAACAAGATCAATTTTGTTTTTAACCAAAAATATCTATTAATGTAATTAAATTTGATGATTGTGATTAAGAGAAAAATTAGCTAAAAAAGGGACTAAACCTTAAACCTAAAAGAAAAATGACCGAGAAAAAAATTCAAAATTCCGTTGGTTGTACATATTTTAACACTATAATCCCTTATATAAAACAGGGACCATTATTTGAGCCACCTTACAAGGGAAAATGTGAGTAGAATTCCAATTCCAAAAATTTACATGAATGATACTCATGTTTCACTATAAAAGGAACTCACCAATCCTACTTATGAACACATGTAAGTCCATTTTGTGGCCTAAAATATTATCATATAAGCTCCAAAAATTTCCACCCTATTTTTAGAGGCCTCCATTTCAGAATAAATCAATCCAAAGAATCCCTTTTCATGAAAATAAAATTTATTTATTCAAATCTGAGGTAGAATTCTTCCTCCAACTCCTTTGTTTTATTTCATTATTAACCCCCTAAAATATTCTTATTTTATGATTATATAATAACCTCAGTATCCTTAATAATATAATTTATTTTTCTTATAGATATTTGATATAAACAAACACATATTTCCATATAATGGTTAACTAAATGAGCATTTGTGTATGGAAAACCACCACCTCATAAAATGATTACTGTTATTTTTTCCTTTACCACCTCCAATGGGTGGACATTATTCTAACACCCTATGTTTTATTGACCTTATTTTCAAATAAGATAAATTTTCATTTATTTATTGTATTAATTAAGTCAAACATTTCCTTAAAATTACATGATCTTGGTGTACATAACATGGAACATGAACATGGCATACGTAACACAGAACATCGACTCGAAGTACGTTACATGGAAGATCGACATGGAGTATGTTACATGCAACACCAATGTTTCATCAAAAAATACTATTATTATTTTAATTATTTAAATGAGATAATCATAACATATCCCTATAAATTAGTAATATTAATTTTAATATCTATATTTCAAATAGTTTTTATAATTATTTTATATAAATAAAATATATTGAAAATGAAAGATATGATTTTTGGTAAAATGATTATTTTTTTAAAAAAAATTTCTAAAATGACATACATTTAATGTCCTTAAGTGAAAAATATTAAAATTAACCTTAGAAAAATTTATAAATTTAATAATATAATGTTTTTTTCATTTTAGAATGTAAAAATTATCACAAGAAGAATTTTTAGATTTTTCTCAGAAACATCATTTGTTGACTAATACTGCAAAAAACCATTTTTTATTTAAAAAATCTTTTCATCTAATTTATTCACATAGTAAAATTATATTTTATTTATTTTTAAAGGTATAAATATATTATATTTTTATTATTTAATCATATTTGGGTAATTGGAACCAATTTCCCATTGATATTGGATACAGAAACATGGCATGCTTTTGATTATTTATACATTAAAGACATTCATTTTAGACTCCATTATGAGATTAATTTTGAATTAATTTATTCCAATTATCTCATCATGATTTATAAAAATAGATTAAATATTTTTAATAATAATAATTTTTAATTTTTAATAAGGTCAAATTAGGTTTTTTCCAAAATGATTAGTGAAATTAGTTAAAATTAAAAACATGGATTGGTGTAAAATTTTGCATATCATAAGACTAAACCACAAAACTTATGACCCAAAACGACTTATAAGAATGTCCAAAAAAAATTATTAACATTATTCATCGTTTAACTTAAAATATAGAGATTTTTTGATTGTTATGGCTTTTGATAAGTTAAAATATGGGTACACATAACTTTTTTTCAAAAACACCAAGTTAAACTTTTCCCTGCCCATTAAAAGGCCACCACATCTACCTCTTCATAAAAAAAATAAAAACTATTAGGTTTATATAGGATATTCCTAATAAAATTCCAAACATTCATCCCTTCCTACTATAATCATCCCATTGAGAATAAATCTAACCAAGAAATCCTTTTGGCACAAACCGAAAGGTGTTACCCGATTAAGAGCTAATGTCTTCTCTCATGCTCATTTTTTTAATTTTAATCTCCACCCATCCACATTTAAAATTAAATGATTTTATAAAAAATGTATCCTAAATATAATTGGATGTTGTTATGTTATAGTTTCAACATACACTTACCCACACCTCCATCAAATAGTTAACGAACATATTGTTTATGTATACGGTGAACTATTGTCTCACTAAATAATTATTGTTCATATTACCTCTATCACCTCTAATTGTGTGAATTATGTTGAAATTTATATATATATATATATTTTATTTATTATTTCTATAATCTTTTTTGTTCCTTTTAAAACACATATAATTTCAATTTTCCATTTTCTGTAAATATTATAATTTTTTTGAGGATTTGTGGACTACCGCCGCTTGATGTATATAATTCATTCATATACTACATGGAATGTATTAAGTATGGGTTTAGTTATTATA
This sequence comes from Viscum album, assembly GCA_963277665.1. Taxonomy (NCBI): domain Eukaryota; kingdom Viridiplantae; phylum Streptophyta; class Magnoliopsida; order Santalales; family Viscaceae; genus Viscum; species Viscum album. The sequence continues at coordinate 1,614,449,108 of OY728151.1, forward strand.
TATGATATCGTAATTATAATTTAATAATGATATAAATATATACAGAAATTTTATTTTATTTCATTCTTTTAGTACTACAATTAAAATGGAAACAACGTTCTTGTCTATGTATGACTTACTATCTCCATGAATAGTGTATTCATTTTGTAAATCTATGTTCGATATATTTTTATAATAATATTATAAAGTATATAAGGTATATTTATAAGATTTTTTTCATTTTTGAATCATGATATAAGTATATGGACTAATGATATAACAAATTATGGCACATGCGAAGAACAAAGAGAATATTATCCAAAGTGAAGCCTTAACATTTGATGATTAAAAAGACATTAATATATGGTTTTAGTCAAACCATAAATTGTATTATATATAATAATAATGTTGTGAACAATATTTTTAAAAGAATTATATTTATTTTACTGGTGGTTTGAATGAGTACGATGAAAGTCAAGACTCATGGTTAGCAGATTTTATATCACATTTTTATTTCTGAAAGATGTATGATTTATTCACTACCCATTTATTTATTATGGTGTTTTTACATACAATGAATTTATTATGTTCCCATTATAACTTAATTTATGGATATTCACATAAATATTTTATGATATTTATTTCATGTGGTTTACGAGTCAAAAATTACCAAATCGTTAAGATAGTTCTACCACAATTTTTCTTCTTAGAGTATAATGTTTGGTTATGCACAAAAATACTTTATTAGGTGTATATACATCAATATTACATTTTATTTAATGAATATACTTAATTTCATGATATTTTAAGCTTCATGTAATTTCATTTTCATACATGGATATTATGATCCCCAGTAACAAGGTGGTAAGTGTTTCTTGAAAAAATCTTATCATTTTTTTGAATTTGTTAATGATTATGAATATTTAATGAAACTTTTTGATCCATATCTCATGAAAAATCATGAGATTTATTAAAATATATTTATAAAATATATATTCATTTATTAGTATGATTTTCTACTACATGGAACTTAATATAATGTTTTTAAGTGAAATATAGAAGTCTCTTTCTTCGGTTGAAAAAATATTTCATTAAAAAATGATGTTTTAAAAATGTTTTGAAAATATAATTGAAGTCCATTTATGAAAAAAAAGAATTTTTTAATAAAATTTATCATTATCAATTGATCATTTATATTATTTAAATGTTTTTATCAAAGAAAACATTTTTCAGAAAGGATTTATGTTTTAAAAATACATTTCAATATAGAATGGATATTTTCATAAAGTAATGTATTTAAATGATCATCCAAAATTATTTCCAATATATAATAACATCAATAAGTGTTACTCATGCCTTTCTAGGGAAACTATTTAATGATTCCATTTATTTTATTCCATTGTATGTTTTATGTTTTGATGGAATTATGAATATGAAACCCATTTCTCTTTAAGGGGTGATATTCTTTTAAAACCCACTTCTTTTCACAAGTTATTTTTCAGATGAAATAATTAAAAAACATATAGTTATTCCCATCTAATAAAATTATTTCAAGATTATAATACCCATTTAATTTCATGGGTTATGATATAATTTGTTATGATCTTCTGCTACATATATGTATGATTTCTTTATGATATGGTAAAGACCTCTATATACCTCCAATGCATTGGTTAACGATTTATATTTCCTAAGAGAGATAAAGATGGTCTTGGGAATGAACCATTACTAATAATATATCAATGAGACTAAAACAATTAATACCAACATAGTATGAGGAGTAAACTCATGCCATTAAGATGGACATGGGAGTGAAAAATGAATACCAAGACAGTATGGGGAGTGAACCAATACTACCAAGATGGTCTTGGAAGTGATTCCTGGGTTAATATTTAAATCCTTTTAAATTATTATGTTTGGGCCATAATTCCATGTGTTCTTCCAAAGTTATTATTTCATGTCTTATGTTCATTATTTCCATATGATTAGTGTATTATTAACTACCAATATTAATGAAATTATTCATGTATATGATATTTGATATGTATGGAATGATCTTATATTTTCATGTTCATTCTCTCATTTCCTTATGCTATTGATTACACATACATATCTCCATTTTTTACCATAAATGATTATTTTATATCACCCATGTTTATGTGTCCTTCCCCCTGTTTAATTATATGTAGTAATTTTTATATGTTTTTATGGGTTCTATTCTAGAAGAACCTAGTGGGAGATAACTTAGCTCCCACTTTTATCATTGATTATGTTTACATTTATCCTAAGGCACTATAAAAGTACAATCATTGGGCATATTTTCCTATGATTTTAAAAGTATTCGGAAAGTATTTTTTAATGTTGATCTATGAAAAGAAAGGGATGTTATAGTTGGAATAATAGAAAAGTTCATTTAACAATCAGAGGAGAGGTTTTTGAAAATATAGTGACAACCTGAAGGACATGAAAAGGGATAATTATAAGGATAAGGAAAAATATTGAAACTTTTCATGATTTTTGGTTATCAAATAGTGTGAGTGGTTCCCTATAAATACATCATTGTCTAGATACAACAAGTGGTTGTCTCTCTAGAACAAATGTACCTTGGTTTAACAACTCTGAAAAGATGTTCTGAGCCTGAATCGAGGAAATACGGAACATGATAATGAGAATTACTGGTCACATAGTTTTTCACTCACATGGGATATGCTTTAAAAATTCATAAACTCTTTCTATACCATCCTGATGGATTTAAATAGAATATCCCTATGAGTGAACTAGGATAAACCTATGGTGTTGTAGATAAAAGAAGGTTTCTAGTTTGAGAAATCCTATAAGTAACATTTAATGAGTATTTGTTTTCTGAATATGATAATTGTTTCTTACTCTATAATTATTGGTTTTAGCCAATGGTTTTTACTCCAAGGGACTTTGTTAATAGTGATTGAGATGGAAATTGCAACAATTGTCCTCCTGAGAAACAAAATTCCATGGGATCTGAATGAAGAACCTTGTTGTTATTCTCACACATCATTCACATGAAATGAATCATGGTGGACTTATAAATTATAAAAGGGGGAACATCATTTTATTTATTAGTTCATGATATGGAGTCCGCCTCATTTCATAGGGTTCTATATTAAACTTGTCTATGAAAAATTGACCAATATTACTAAAAAGATATTGTTGATTCTCTAGTGTTGAGATCATGATAAATTCCTTCTATATGTCTATTGGTTAGAAGGCGAAGCATTCCAGTCGTAGTACATAATCAATATTATATGGTAGAAAGATGACATTGAATCCATGGATTGGGATGAGTTCATGAACATATTTTTCAACAAGTAATTTCCTTAAAATATTTAAACTAAGATGGAGATATAGTTCTGTCATTTGAAGAAAGGGAATGATGAATATAATGGTACCTATGAGACTAATTTCAGGATACATGTGAGGTACGATTCATGAATTATCATCCATCCTAAAAGAAAATTTGACAAGTTCTTTAGTGGCCTAAAGGAAGATCCCAGAAGGGAGTTTTCCATAAGAGACATTAGTATCCATGAAGAGATTGTGCATTTCCAAATAACGGTTGAAATGGAGTTCGGATTCACATATCAGTCTTATCATTTTGAAAAGAGGAGGATGATCGAGTTTAATGGAAAATCTATAAACCATGAATATAAAAAGATGTGGTTCCTTTTATTCTCTATGTGTGGTAAGTTTCATGGAGTAAATTTCCATAAGGGGTCTAATGAATTTTTTATATGTGGAAGGGAATTCCATAAAAAATTTGATTGCAAAAGTGATTGGAAAAAGTTATCTAATGTCATGAATGGGAAAAAACGACACAAAATTTTCCTCCCATTATTTAATTCTAAAATTTTATAGAGAACGTGCACTATGCTTACTATTTCCCAAACCTAAGGGCTCGTGATGATGATCAATGACCGAAAACTCTTAAGTTAAGGGAATATGGTAAATCTCATGCAATCACTATTTTAGAAAAGGTGGGTGATAATGATATGATTAAAGGAACACTTACTATCAACTCAATATATTCTAATTTCATAGTTTATTCTTAATCATCCCATTCTTTTATATCTAAAGAAATTTCCAAGGGTGTTATGATTCCACTTAAATAATTAAATTTGGAATTAGTAGTGAAAACCACAAATGGAATGATGATTTCATCTCAATTATATGATTCCCCTCCAATTGATGTTTGTGGGAATATAATTCCAATAAATTTTCTAATTCTTCCATTTTATGAATTTGATATCATCTTATTAATGGATTGGTTTTCTACATATAAATCCATCATCAATTGTTGAGGAAAAAATGTTAAATTTGACATTTCAAAACCTCCTATGATCATTTGTCAAGGTGATGATAATCATGAAATTCATGTGGAGATTAAATGAAGTGTAATGGTCTTAATTCCCATACAGATGTGTTTTTTAATTTAAATGGATATGGAGAGAATGAAAATTGATGATATTCCTATTGTTCAGGTTTTTTTGGATATCCTTATTGATGAGTTTCCGAGTAATCCACCAAATCATGAGGTTGTGTTCACAATGTAACATATTACTGGTTCCAAAATAATATAAAATTATACTTATAGAATGGCTCTAATTTAGTTGTATTAATTGAAGAATAAAATCCATGATAACCTTGATAAATGATTCATTTATCCAATTGTGTCACCTTCTGGTGCGCAAGTTCTTTTTTTAAAATAGAAATAGGGATAATGTGACATTGCATAGATTATCATGAGTTGAAAAAGATAATGATCAATAATAAGTAATATATCCCATGTATTGATGACTGATTTGTTCAACTTCACTGATCTCAATACTTTTCCAAGACTAATATTTAATCAGGATATCATTATTTGAGGGTTATAAAAGGCTATATTACCAAGACGAAATTCCACAAATGGTGTGGTCACTATGAATATATATTTATTCCATTTCTTCTTACTAATACCCCTGCTATGTTCATGGATATAATGAATAGAGTTATTAGAAATTACCTCGCTCAGTTTTTTGTAGTATTTATCGAAGATATTATTATCTATTAAAAGAGTAAGGAAGATGATGAATATCACTTGGTAATTTTACTAATGAATCTAATGAAGGAGAATCTATATGAAATATTTTAAAAGTATGACTTACAAATGGAAAAGGATTCATTTTTAGGTCACATAATATCATGAGATTGTATAGGAGTAGATTAATCCACGGAGGAGGTTATTGAATGCTAGCCTACAATAACCACGGTGACTATGATCCATAACTTTATTGTTTTAGTTGAATATTATCAATAAATTGTGTATAATTTCTCATTACTATCTACTATTCAGACCAAGATAACATTGAAGGGTGTTAATATCCTATGAACATATGAATGTGAGAAAAGTTTCATGGACCAAAAGAAAATCATAGTTAGTGTACCACCAAAAGAATTTCCATATTGTAGAGAGGGGTTTATAGTGTATAGTTATGATTCCATGAAGGGATTGGGTTTTGTTCTTATGAATAATATCATTATTATCATTTATGAATCAAAATAGATGATGATTAATTATAAAAATTACTCAACTCGTGATTTTGAGTTAACAGTTGAAATTTATTCATTAATGATGTGAATGAATTATCCTTATAAAAAATGTATGATCTATATACTAATAAAAAAGTATAAAATATATATTCATACAGAATGATTTGAACATGACCTAGGGAATATAGTGAGAGTTGATAAATTATTATGACTATTCAATACATTACATCCCTAGGAAAGAGAGTAAGTTGGATGATGCATTGGGTCGGAAGAATATTGCTAGCTTATCCATTTTGAGTCTCACAAAATATCCAATATTTTCTATATTTTCAATGAATAAACCCAGAAATCCAATTGGAAGAATAAAAATCATATCTTTTCCCAAATGAATGTTAAACCCTCCATCTAATAAAAGATTATGGCGGTGTAGAAGGAATATGTAGAGTTATAAAAGAAATTGTGAAATATTCTTGAGTTCAGACTTGATCATGATAGAATGATAATATTTAGGAACTGTTTATGTGTTCATTCCATACAAGATTTTAAGAACGATATGTTGGGGTAAGAATATAGTTTTTAATTATCTACTGATCCTATAAGTATGAAGATTTTTAGTAACATAAAAATATACGTTTTCTATGATGAAATGAAGAAATATATCATAGAGTTAGTATCTCACTACTTGGTATGCAAAAAATTTAAGGCTCAAAGACAAAAGTAAAAGGGAATGTCGTATCCATTACCCATACCATAATGGAAATGGGAGAGCTTCATTATGGATTTGTTCATGGGACTGCCAATAACTTCTAAAGGGTTTAATCCTATATAGTTGGTAGTTGATTGACTAACATTGTTAGGACACATCATCTCTATCCGAGAATACTTGTCTTTGGATCCTCTTTCCAGGATATACACTAAAGAAGTGCCAAGGTTGCATGTTGTACCACATTCTATTATATCAGATTGAGATCAAAGGTTTCCGTCAATGTTCTTTCAAATGTTTTAGTAAGTACATAATACAAAATTGAGTATCATAGCTCCTTAAAATCCTAAAAAATATTGTTATCATGAATGAAAAATTCAAAAAATATTGGATATGTTGTGATATTATTCTCTAGATTTCAAAGGTGGTTGGGATCAACACCTTCATATAGTTGAGTTTTTTTTACAATAATATCATTCACCCAATCATTATGATGGAACCATATGAATCCAATTTTGGGGAGAAATTTAGAGCTCCAACATTTTTTTATGAATTCGGAAATATAAATCTATTAAGAATTGAGATAGATGATGAAATCATCAGGAAGTATAGAACCATTTAGTAGCAAATCATGAAAGGACATTTTCAGTAAGAATGTTATTCTGATGACAATTGATGTCATATAAAATTTGTATTTGGTGAAAATATTTCTACAAATATCACCCTAGAAGATGGTTATGAGATTAAAGAAGAAATGGAAAGTATTCTCTAGTTATATCAGTCCCTTTGATATTTTGGATCATATCAGGATGATATCTGATTGCTTTTGACTTCCTCAAAATCACTCTCATGTCTGTGATGTGTTCCATGTATGTCTCCTAGGGAATCACATCCCTAACCCTTCACATGTTTAAAACTCAGATATTATACCGTTGTAGAAGGATCATTCTTATGAGGATAAACCTATTGATATTCTAGATTGTATAGATAAAGTTCCATGAAATAGGACTACTCACTTAATCAAGGTTTTTTAGAGAAATCACCAGTTAGAGGAAGCTACATGTGAAATTTATGATATGATGAAGAATAAGAATCCTAATTTGTTTTACCCAAGTGATGAATTTTTTGGGTGAAAATCATTTTATAGGGAGAGGAATGTAACTCCATATGTTTTTATTGACTTTTTCTAATAAATTAAATAAAATATTTATTTCATGAAATTCCCTATGTAAAACATTCCATTAATATGGAATTTAGACGGATTAAATAAAATGGAACATGAACTTGGTTTATGTTACATGGAGCATCATTATAGCATATATTACATGGAACATTGAATTTCCATATGTTACACACAACATAGAAGTTTCTATAATACATCATTTTATAATTATAATTATTTAAATTAGATAATTATAAACTATCCATTAAACATAGTAATATGAATAGTAATATTAAATTTAAAATATTTTTTATAATTTTTTATATACATAATTCATATTGTTAATGAGAGATATAGTTTTTATTAATTTCTTTATATGTTTTAAAAAACAATTTTCTCAAATGAACATATTTTAATGAACCTATGTAAAAAATATTAGATGAATTTACAAATTTAATAAAATATATATCATATTTTAATTTATAATGCTGAAATTTTATTAGGGTTCATTTTTTGGATTTTTCTGAGAAACATCATTGTTAAATGAATAGTAAAAAATATGGGATTTTAAATCCAAATATTTTTTCATCTAATTTATTTATGAGGATAAAATATATTATAATTTGTTTTAAAAGATTAATTATATTATATTTTAATAAATTAATACAATGTGGGTAATTATGACCAATTTCACAGTTAATTATAATATAAAACATAGAAATTTTTTGATAATTTTTATACTAAAAATATGCATTGTCAACCCAACTATGGGATTAATTTTAAATTAATTTTTTCACATATGTATTTGTAAGGTAGGAAAAATTGGATTAAAAAATTTGGAATATAATAATATATAATTTATAATAATTTCAACATAGTTTATTACCAAAAACTATTAATGAATTTAATTAAAATTAAGTACATCGATTAAGGTAAAATTATGCTTAACTAATGACTAATCCTTAAATTTAGGATCCAAAACGACCTAGATATTTTTAAAAACTATTTTATGGCCAATATTTGATAATTTATCTTCCATTATGGAGTGTTTTTGGTTTAATATTATATTTGTAATTTAAAAACATGGGTACACATAACTTGTTTTCAAAAATACAATGTGAGTATTTTCCCATCCCTATAAAAGGCCACATCCTCTCCCTCTTCTTCAAACCTCTCAAACAACATAATCTCATCTACAATCTTCTTAATAAGCTTCCCAAAATCTCTCCTTTATTCCAAGAATCCCCCACTTGTGTATAATTCTCTCTAAAGAGACCTTTTGGAACAAATGAAGGGGAGTTACCTGATTAAGATTCAATGTTTTCTATCAAGAACCATTAATTTATTTTCCATGTCCTCCCCATCCGCTCTCTTTATTCCATTCATGTATAAAAAAACCATTATCTAGAATATTAATATATATTCTCATCCATATAGTTCAACCTACACTTACAAACACCTCCATCTAATGGGAAATATACATTTGGTTTATATGTATAGCTAACTATCTTCTCACTAAATGATGATTGTTAAATTTTCCTTTTCCTACTATTATAGTGGAAATAATGATGGAAAATATAGTTATATATGTCATATATTATATATATTATGTACTTAATAATATTTATTCTTTCTACAACACATATCATTTTGAAATTCAATTTGGTTTAAATATGATAATTTCATTTGAGAAAGTGTGGCCTACCACCCCCTCAAGCGATATGATTCATTCCTAAACTTCATAGAATATTATAAAGATGGATTTAGTGATTATATATGATATATAATATCATAAATATACTGCAAAAATGTTATAAATATATTCAAATATTTCATTTTATTTCATTTTATTTATTTCTTTCAATACGACAATAAAACAGAAACATCGTGCTTGCGTACGTACGACTTACCATCTCCATGAATGGTGTATTGGATTTTATAATTAAATATTAAATAGATTATTATAATAAAAATATAATGGATATAGATTATATTTATAAAATATTTTAAATTCTAGAATCATGATAAAAATATAAGGATCAACAATATAACAAATTAAGATACATGCGATTTTTTTTGAATATTATCCGAAGTGAATCCTTAACATTGGTTGAGTATCATCCAGGTAATATAATGTTCTAATCCACACATATATGGTATTAGATATAAGAATAAGTTATTTTTTAAATATGTATATTAAATATATTTTTATTATACAGGTGGTTTGATCAAGTACGATGAGAGTCAGGACACAAGGTAAGGGTATTTCATCTCAATTTTGTATTTCTTTGAGATGAATGATTTATTAACCACACATTTATATTTTACGATGTAGGTACCTCCCATGAATGTATTCCATGTATATTATTCATTAATTAAGAAGTATTCACATATACATTTTATTATATTTCCTTAATTGGGTTTGTTTTTGAAAATGTATCAAATTGGTAAAAATGTTTTGTCTCAATTTTACTTCTCTCAGTCCCATGATTTTCTTTGCACCTAGTTTTTTTGAGGTGTATATATATCCATTTTAAAAGAAATATGACAAATAAAATTATTTTCTATAAATTATAATATTCATGAAATTTATTTTTCTTAAATAGAGAATATGATACCATGTAACTATATAGTAAGTGTTTATTAAAATATTCTCATCAATTCATTGATATTGTAAATGACTATGCTTATTTGATGAAATCTTATGATCCTTCTATCATGAAAACTCATGAATTTTCTTCTCCCCTAACAATTAAGTATATATTCATTTATTATTAGCATTATACACGTTTTGGAAATTAGTATAATGTTTTTATGTAAAATATGACCCTCTCTATATTTGGTTGGAAATAAATTGTATTCAAAAACCATGTTTAAAAAAAAGTTTTTAATAGATCTTAGAAGCCCAAATTCGTGTAAAATTATTTTAAAAAAGTGTTTTTGTGAATTATTCCTTTATAAGATTTCAATGAAATTTTCAAATAGAAAATGAATTAAATTCTTTTATGTTTTAAAAATAATTTTCAATACAGAAAGGATATTTTCTTCAAGGATTGTTTTAATAATATCTTTTAAATTTATTTCACTTTTATGATAACATCTGTTGGTGTTATTCGTGCATTTATTGAGAAATTATTTAGTGTTTCCATTCATATTAATTCTATGAATAGATTTTGTTTTGATGGAATGATGTTTTTGTAACTCATTACTCTTTCACATGTTATATTCTTTTTAAACCAGCTTCTATTCACAGGTTATGTTTATGATGAAATGATTATGAAAACTGTATTTCTTAAATGATTATGATATGATTACATGTTTATAATACCCATTTTATTTCATGGGATATTATATGATTATTTATGTTTTTTGGAACATGTATGTGTGATTTCAATTTGAGATGGGTGGAACCTATATCTACCTCTAATGCATTGGGTAAGGATATATATCTCTTGATATAGACTAATATGGTCTTGAGAATGAACCTTCACTACTAAGATGGTCATGGTAGTGAACCATGACTACCAAGATGGTATGAGGAGTGAACTCATGCTACCACAGTGGTCATGGGGGTGAACCATGAATGCTAATATATTATGGGGAGTGATCCCATATTACCAAGATGGTTTGGAAATGATGACTTAGATAATATAGAAATAAAATTACATGCTTATGTGTTTTCAAATATTCGATGTTTTATTCTGATGTTATGATTCCATGGATTGTGTTCTTTATTTCCATATGATTTACGTATTTTGAACATTAATGATTTATTTCATTATTTCTATAAATTACATTTTATATTCAAGGTATGATATAATATTTTCATGATCATGTTTTCATACTCTTATTCTCAGGATTATGCTTACATGTCTCTATTTTTCCTTTATTAAGCATTTGATCTCACTCCTTTTTATGTTTCCTTCCCCAGGATATGAGGATATGTATTATATTTATCATGTATAAGAAGGGTAAATGTTTGGAAGAACAAAGTGGGAGATAATTTATCTCTTTTATGTATCTATGTTTATGTTTCAATATTTCAAAATTAACTACACTAGTATAGTGTTTGGGGGTCTATGTGTAAAATGTTTTAAGTATTCCGCAAATGTTATGTGATGTTAATGTATTAAAAGAGAGGGTCTATATTATTATGATTGAAATGTTGTATTTGTATGATATAAATGATATTTATAAAGTCTGTATGCTTCTGTAATTCTTACATAGAACATACCATCATTCTTTCCATACTGTGGAGATATGATAACATCATTGGTGGATGTGTGGACAACTACATCCTCAAAGAGATGGGATTCGTTCATGCCATCCATGGAATGTATAAATGATAGATTTAATAATTTTGTGCAAAATGAACGAAATAAATATTATTATTTAATTATTATATAAATATATATCATTTACATTTCATTCATTAAAATAAGAAAGAGAAATTGAATTAGCGTACATGAGTTCGTATTGTTTATCGTCTCCATGAATGATTCATTTCATTTCCTGTCTCCATATAATATGGATTATTCTAAATAAATAAATAATGAATTAACATGATAATTTGATAATGGATTACATCCTTGATATTATGAAATAATTATAGAAATATTAAGAACAGAAATTACTAGTCAAAATATACATGAAAAACAAGTAAAATAACACATGAAATAATGAATAAAATGAATGATTGTTTATATAAAAGTAATAATATATTATATAAAATTAACATATGTTATTAATAATATGTTCATTTTATATTATATGTGATTAACATTATTACTATAATTATACAGGAGGTTAAGTGATGTTCAGCTGAAATGAAACATATGTTAAGGTACATTCATCTCAATTTTTAAAACTATGAGATAAATTACTTATTCAACACATCATTATATTTTATAGTGTAAATAATTTCATTTTTAAATATATTATATCATTTATAATGACCAGACAATTATCATTGGCTTGAGTGTACGATGAGTCGTCACTAGCCGTAAACGACATCTCCAAGATACGAAAGGCTGGAAATAAATGCCGAAGGGTTTCAAATACTAGTGGGGGATGATTTACCCATTATGAAATAAACCAATAAACCTACCAACCAGAACCAAACATTAACTATATGATGCATGAAAAAAAAGACAACCCAACTACTTCATGTATCTCACAACCCCATCAAATAAATCTACATGAGATGAATAACCAAGAATCAAAGTACACAACAGATAAAACACACAAGACTCTCCATAGACCTTAAGACTCCATACTCCACGAGCTCCAAGATCCAAAATCACCAAACAGCCCAAAAATCATTAGGTAGTTCTAAAAACATGTGAAAATTATCTTTTCCTTCATCCTAAAAGATAACATCTGCAAAATCACTATAGTGCTAAAGCAGGATTGAGTATAAAACTCAGAAGGTTTTCCCCAGCAACTTCCCCACTCATGCCACTAGGGTCGAAGAGTTATAAACCATTATATAAAATAGTTTATATTAAACAATTTCTACAAAACATTTGATAACTAAATATAAAAAAGTTTCTCAAACCATTCATTAAAAAAAGCATGCAAGTGAAATTGAAAATAATTTTCTGTGCAAGACATTTTTTCAGAAAAATAACTAAACAATATTTAAAACCATTTCAAAATATCCCATTAATGGAATTAATAATCATTCCTCAAACCCACGCAACCAACCATTCATGCTACTTTAAAAAATTTCCATACTCATGAGTATTTTCTCATCGATATACCAAGTCATCACAAGGTAAATGTTTCCCATGTTCCATTAAAACATTGGAACTGAGAACAATGTCAAATTTCAGCCAATCCCCATGTAAAAAATTCTTAGGTTCCATTAAACATTTCACACCAAGAACATGGTCATATTTTAATGAATCCCCTTATATGAAACAATAACACACACCACATATTCCCATCAATCATGCCAAAACAACCCTTTCAATAAAAACACATCTTTTTTTGAAATCCATTTCGATCCAAATCATTTAAATTACAAACCATTTCAATTCCAAACCATTTCAAAAAAACTCCATTTTTATTGAAAAATATTTCTATTCAAAATATATTTTCCATCAACCTTTTAGCAATTCAAGAAAATCAAAAATTTAATATCATCATTTTAAATTCATGAATCTAAACCTCAATTTTCACAACTATTCACCAAGATCAAGAAATTTCATGAAATCCATAAATCATCACAAATGAAGATTTTTTAATGAATTTCACAATAAATAAACCAATTTGAATCTAATATAATAAATTATATTAATAAGAGATGAGTGTGAATCCACCTACCTTGAAGGTCTTGATGTAACTTGGAGAAAAAACAAAGAACACAGAAGAATGCAGGTCGATTCTCTAAGAACAGCCTTAGTTATCTTATCCTAGATTGTTCACGACTAAACATTGAATTATTTGTTATCCAAAATCCTAGATCTACCAACTATTTGTTCATATCTAATAAAAAATGGAGATCATAGAAGTAGATCTTTGCAGATCAATGAAAACATGACAAATCCAGAAGAAATAGTTACATACCTCAAGAATCAGACTCAAAATCCCCAAGGTAAGGCTACGGGATAGCTACAACTCATGTGGGGAGGGTTCTCCATCCTTCTAGGGAGAGTAATCTCGAAATAGGGGCGTTTTGAAGCCAAAATGATATATATATATAGGAAAAAATAGTAAGCTCCTAAAAATGATCTAGATTCAACCTCAGCACAAGGTTTGACCACACAGTTTGGGCCAACCATGTATGGATTGTGAGGCCTTCATTTTGGTCCTAAAAGTAAATATAAAACCTCCAAACTCTCATATCCTTCACGTTTACCCTTTTTATGGAAAATTTTTTTAAGGAAATATCCCACTTTATGGAAACACCCGACTTTATGGAAACAAAACACTTTATGGAAACACTCCACATTATGGAAACTCTCTATATCATGCACACCAAATTAAAAAAACATGAGGAAAGGGGTTATGTAACCGAAACTGAGGGTACTACATTCTCCCCACCATTAGACTTTCTTTCCTCAGAAAGTAGAAAACCCTCGATGGCCATAAAGAGTTTCGACCACTGCTCTTTCATTTCCTTCTCACGTTCCCAAGTCTCTTCAAGAATCTAAACATGTTTCCATATAAACTACACTAAGCCGATGATTTTCCCATGAAAGAAATTCTCTTGTCTATCCATGATCCGAACTAGGATATGAATAAGTGATGCATCTGGTTCTAGCTCAACATGATCCAATATGATCACATGGTGAGGATCAGGGTGATACTTTTTCAACTAGGATACATGGAATACATTATGCACCGAACTAAACCATGGTGGTAATGCCAACAAATATTCCACCTCTCCAACCCATTCTAGACTCTCAAAAGTTCTAATGAATCTAGCAGATAACATTCCCTACTTCCCAAAGCGATGATGTCCAAGCCTTGGAGAGATCCTTAGGAAGACATGATGACACACAACAAAAGACAACAGTCATCGATGGTGATCTGCATAACATTTCTGACAACTCTGAGCTGTCTTCATCATATTTCCAATCAACTGTGTCAACTCCATATATTCTTGGACAAGGGTTGAACCGACTAGTGATGCTTCACCCATTTCCACCCAGTATAGTAGAGAACGACAAGGATGCCCATACAATGCTTCAAACAGAGCCATGTTTATTGAGGAATGATATCTGTTATTGTATTTGTACTCCACTAAGGGTATATGATCCTCCCATGAGCCACCAAAATCTATTACAAAATCCAGAAACATGTCTTCCAACATTTTTATCAACTGCTCGGATTGACCATTCATCAGAAGAAGATATGTTGTGCTCATAGTCAACGGAGTCCCATGGGATTGCTGTAAGGATTTCCAGAAACGAGATGTGAAGCACATATCATTATTTGAGACTATTGAAAAAGATACACCATGCCTCATTACCACTTCTCAGATATAGATTTTTGAATGATCCTCCACCTTATGAGTTTCATAAATAGGGATGAAATGGGCCAACATGGTAAGACGATCCACTATCACCCAAATGGAATCGTGTTTCTAGATCATTCGAGGAAGACCTATAACAAAATCCATTGCTATCTAATCCAATTTCCACACTGGCATGGGAAAAGATTGTAACCTACCAGCTGGTCTTTGATGCTATGCTTTAACATTCTGACAAGTTAAGCACTGTGAGATGAACTCAGCCACCTTCCTTTTCTTGCCACACCACCAAAATTGTGCCTTCAATGCCTTATACATCTTCTGTGTACCTGGAAGTATACCCCACCCCTGATAGTGGTATGAATTATGGAGATGTTCCTAAAAACCCATAGATACAACCTTCCGATCTCTGAAACATGAAACTGATCCCCCATCATGTTTCTAGACCTCAACGGTCTCCCCACCATTGAGTTTTGAACATAAATCCAGAAATTCTGCATCCAATGATTGTTCCTCTTTGATCATTTTTACTAAATTAGGAACAATTATAGCTGAAAATAAAAGCGCAACATCACCTCAGTCTTCACATTCCACATGCATGTTGGAAAATACCAACATCAACTACCATTCATCTGAATCATGTTTCTCCAACTGAGCATATGGATTTCTACTCAATCCATCCACCAACGAATTTACATTCCTCTATGTGTACATCGAGTCAATCTCAATCATTTGGGGATACTTCATCCATCTCCTTTGTCTCATTTTCAATTCCCGCAGTGAGAAAATGTGTTTCATGATTTTTTGATTCATAAACATAGTAAATTTCACACCAAAGAGATAATGTTTCTATGTTTTCAAAGCATGGATGACTGCAGCTAACTCCAAATCAAGTATAGGGAAATCCTTCTCATTCACTCTTGACTGCCTTGAACCATAAGAAACCTCATGATCTCTTATCATGAGAACACATCCAAACACTGATCCCGATGCATCATAATACACCACATACCCCTGTTGTGATTCTGGGAAGATCAAGATTAGTACTGATGCAAGCCGAGATTTCAGTTCCTAGAAAGACTTATGACATTCCTTTGTACATTGGAATGGATCATTATTCTTTTTCTGAGCTGTCATTGATGATGTTAGTCGTGAGAAATCACACACAAAGCATTGGAAGTAACCAGATAGACCATGAAAACATCGTATCTTGAAGGCATTATTCAGTGATTGCCATGGGATAACAGCTTCTATATTTTCATTATCGATAGTAAATCATTTTTCATAAATGAAATGGACATGAAAAAGTACTTCCTGTATACAAAAATCACACTTTGATAATTTTTCATACAAATGATGATCTCTAAAGATTTGTAACACTGTTACAAGGTCCACCTCATGGTCAGCCTTTATCATCGAATAGACCAAAATTTCATCAGAAAACACCACAAAAAATGAATCCAGATATTGTTGAAATTACTAATTCATAAATTCCATGAAGACCGTTGGTGCATTTGTTAGACCGAAAGTCATTCCTGCATATTCATAGTGGACATATCTACTTCTGAAAGATTTCATTGGAATTTCCTCTTTTTGGACTCTCAATTGATGATATCCTGATCACAATTCAAACTTGGAGAACCATTGAACACCCCTTAATTGATTGAATAGATAAACAAGGCATGGAAGTGGATATATGTTCTTTATCATAACTTGTTTATGCTTACGATAATCAACACACAATCGAAAAGTTACATATTTCATATTCACAAACAAAACTGGTGAATTCCACCGAGATGTACTTGGTCGAATGAAACCCTTGATTCCCAGTTCGTCTAATGGCATGTTCAATTCTCATAACTCTATTGGTTCAATCCTATAATATGGAAGGGAAATAGGACTAGTCCCCAAAATGAGATCAATTGTAAACTCCACTTCCCGTAGATGTGGTAACCATGAGAAGTTCTTGGGAAAGACATTTGGAAATTGATCCACAATATATGGAAAAGTATGTTCCTTGGTCACTTCGATTGATGAAAAAGATAGCACTGCCAACTGATAAGATATCATTCCCACCTTTGGTGCCATCAATCTCTTTACACTATTATTTCGAATCCTCTCTCCTCTAAAGAGATGCTCAACACCGTCCTCTGTCGTGAAATTAACTATTCTCTTATAATTGTCAATTTGAGCCTTGAACATTGTCAACCAATCCATACCCAGGATTACATAATAGACATCCATATACAAAATCGTGAAGTCTTATTTCATCTCAACTCACGTCGTAGTTATAGGTAATTCTCTACACACAAAGTCTTGACATTCCCTTTCACTATGAGAACATTACATTCCCATCCGAGAAGGAATCAGTTCATGTTTTAAACAAAGAAAATAGGTTCCCCACTTCCACTTCATCATAGTGATAGAGTTCTCAGCTCCTCTAGTTAAGAAAAATGTACTTCCTCCACTTGGAGTTTTAGGAGTGATTAATCTAGTAAATGGGGTATCTGGTTACAATCCCAAATCAATGGTCTCAAAAGCCTGAGTGATTTTTGGACCAACTGGTGGTTCACCTGTGGCTCAGGTGCAACCAAATTCTCACCAGCCTCTTCTAACTAGTTTTTACAACACCTAACATGTTCTATTTCTAAACAAACAACATCCTCCTTTAATCCCACTCTCTAGAAACTTCTAGATTATTATTTCAAATTCTATCACATCAACCATATAAACATTTTTTTATAAGACAACCTTTTTTACATGTTCATCGATTTTTGAAAACACTTCACATGATTTCTAAAATTAATCAATTATCAAAATCTGATAATCATTTGTTCTTTCAAAATCATTAATTTGAAAATCAATTACTTACTATTTAAAAAATCCTCATTTTTTCACAACATGATCCATTCCTAGAAATTATGTATGCACTCCTAGTGGGAAGTCATTCGTATACAATGCATGTCATGCTCATCTCATTGGCTAAACCAATGACAATGAGAATTAAAAATCCTAGATGTGTCTACAAATACTTATTTACCCAACATCCTGGTAACATGAAGTTCATTATTAAAGGGTTAGTTATGTCCTTTTATGTTTTACCTTTCAAGTTCTGAAAATCCTATTCCTTTCTATGATTCCAACCCATGGAATAGATAATATGTGATTTCAACTCTAATACCAAGAACACTGATGACTACTTGTTCGGAATGGACCGAACAAGATGATATCATTTGTACCTATAAGGAGTGATTAGATGGATACCATTGGTAATGACCTGCCAATTATCATTGTCTTGAGTGTACAACAGGTAGTCACTAGGCCTTAAGCAACATTCAGAAGATGACAAGGGCTGGTAATAAATGTCGAAGGGTTTACAATACAAGTGGGGGACAATTTACCCTTTAATAAATAAAACAATAATACTACCAACCATAACCAAACATTCACTATATGATGCACGAACAAACAAATGAAAACTCAACAAATTCATGTATCTATCAACCCCATCAAAGAATGAAACAGTAGAATAATAACCAAGAATAAAAGAACATAGCAGATAAACCACAAAGGACTCTCCAAAGACCTCAAGACCCCATACTCCATAAGCTCCAAGATCTGAAATCTTCAAAAAGCCAAAACATTATGAGGTAGTGATTAATAAGTGTAAAAATCACCTTTTCTAATGTCCCAGATGATAGAATCTACAAAAGCACCAAATCACCAAAGCAGGTGTTAGTATAAAACTCAGTAGGTTTTCCCCCCAATGACTTCCCTACTCAAACCAGTAGGATATATGAGTTAGAAATAATCGTATAAAACAGTTTATATAAATAAATTTCTCAAAAATAGTAGGTAACTAAATATAAAAAAGGTTCCATAACTGTTCATTACCAAAATCATAAAAGTGAAATTGAATCGAATTTTCCCACCAAGATATTTTTCCAGAAAAATAACAAAACAATCATTAAAACCATTTCACAATATCCAGTTCATGGCATACCAAACCCTTCCTCTAACCCATGCGACCAATCATGCATGATACATTATTACAGTTCCATACTCATGAGTGTTTTCACATCGATCTACCATGTCTTCTCATGGTAATTGTTTCTCATGTTCCATTAACCCATTGGCACCGAGCACAAGGTTATATTTCAACAAAGCCCCGTCTAAGAAATTCACATGTTCCATTAAACCTTTGGCACCGAGAACGAGGACATATTTAAACCAAGCCTCATATATGAAAAATGAACACACACCAGATATTCCAAATAATCATGCCAAAACAACCCTTTCAATTAAAATACCTTTCTGTTGAAAACCATTTCTATCAAAACAATTTCAATGCCAACCCATTTAATTTCTACTCCAATTCAATAATGCTCCATTTTTATTGAGAACCATTTATATTGAAAAAATATTTTCCATAAACTGTTTAGAAATTCCATAAAATACATAATTTAAAATAATCATTTTAAATTCATGAAACTAAACCCTCTTTTGCACAACTATTCACCAAGATGTGTAAATTTAACAAAAACCATAAAACATAATTTTTTTTTGATTTTTCCATGAAATTCACAATTAATGAACCAATTTGAATATAATAAAATCAATTCTATCAAGAGTAGAAGAGGGTAAAGACACCCACTTCAATGATTTTGATGAATCATTGACAACCGACGAAGAACGCACAAGAAAGCTGGCCGATTCACCAATAATGGCCTAATTTCTCTTATCCTAGAAAGATCATGACTAAAAATTAATTTATTTGGAATCCAAAAATGTAGATATAGACACTATAGGTTAATATTTGAGAAGTAATGGAGATTGGAGAAGTAGATCTAAGCATAAATATAATAAAACATGAATAATCTGGAAATAATGGTGACATACATCTTGAATCATACTTGAAATCACCAAGGGAAGGCTCTGGGATGGCTCCAACTCATATGGGGAAGGTTCTCCAGCTATCAAGGGAGAGTAATCTCTAAATATGTGTGTTTTGAAGAAAAAGCTAAATATATTGATAAAAATTGAGTAAGCTCTTAAAAAAGGATCCAGATTTGACCTCTACGTAAGGTTTGACCACATGGTCTGGGCTAACCGTGTATAGATCGTGCAACCTTCCTTCAAGTCCCAATACTCCTTATAAAACCCCCAAAAAATCTCATCCTTAACCTTTACCCTTTTTATTGAAACACATTTTTTATGGAAACATACCACTTTATGGAAACACCCCACTTTATGGAAACTCTCTATATTATGTACTCCAAATTTAAAAAATGTGAGGAAATGTGTTATATACCCAAAACCAGGGCTACTACATCCTTAATTAACATAAATTCATGATCTTAAATTTCCAAGTCAATTTTTCAATTTCATGGATCCCATGATTCAAATATAATCAAGTAGTAAGGGATTCTTGTCTCAATTTTCTTTATGTGAGGCATACAATATTATTGTGAAACTAATTTCATATATATGGGGTATATAATACCAATGTTTCCTATTATTCATGATTAATTCATTATTAATGATTATTTATTTTTCAATGTTATTTATTTCTTCTAATGGTATTTACAACTAAACTAACCCATGTGGTAGTGAAATTGAAAAACATAATTCTGTTTCACAGTGTGGTATTACTTCCTCATTGGGATTAATAGTGTTTGACTATGTGTAAAAGGTCATTGAATATCTATTGATGTATCTACACATCACTTATTTGTATTTAAATTTGATACACATAATAAATTAATTAGTTGAGTCTCACATCAAAGTTATGGTATTTTCAAGGGTTTACTTCACAATCTCATTTTATTTTGGATTATTTACATTTGAATTAAAATTAAAATAAATTATTTTGATAATTATTAAATATAAGCATTAATTTTATTTTAATATGGTTATTAAAGACCATTTTAATGTGATGTTTTCTTTTTTCCGCTCTTACATAGTCAAAATATTTTAGAAATTATTTTTACGAACACCTGAAAATATTTCCCTCTTTAGTTATAAATCTTGTTTTATTCTAAAAAACTCTTTTCTAAAAATGCTTCAAAACTGATTTCAACCATTCCAAAACAAGTTAATAAAATATTTTTAACCTAGTTTGTATTTTATAAATTCTTTTAAGGAATATTATTGTTGTTTTCCTAACAAGGTTCTTTATCAACATTTTTACCTTTCCAAAGGAATGTTCTTTTAACATTGTATGACTTTTATGAAATTAAACACCATGGTTTCATTGATAAGTCCATTGAAATTATAAAAGTATAATTTTTATGTAAAATAATTTCAAATGGGATTTTCAATGAAAAGGGCTTTCCAAAAGTGTTTCTAAAATTATAGGATATTTTCCTCATGAGTGTTTTTAAATTTCCTAATTTATTTAATCAATGACAATAAAAATTTATTTTTACTCCCCTGGGGATATTTTGTATTGATACCATCTTTATCATTCCTTTGGATTGTTTTTTATTAATTTGGATGAGGGTATAATTGAAATTCAATTCCATGATTCATTTTTGATGTCCCCATGTAATATTTAATTTCCTAGGATCAATGAACATAGTATTTCCCATAAGTATCCATGTCAATCATCATAGATATTTTTATTATAAAAAATGTATATCATTTTTACATACGGTGTCTAAATTGGTAGTTAATTGATTTCCAAGGGGAATATTGATAAATCTATATTCTTTATTCATTATGGATATTTTATAAGCCATGTTATTCATTAATTAAATTGATTTTTCGATATATGTGGAAGGGTTTGGACATGCAGTGAAAGTTGGTATCCAAACATTATATAAACCCTTGATGTATCGACATGTTTGTAGGAGAAAAATATGTATCACATATTAAATATGTTTGTAGATATAATTTTAAACTCTATTAAAAATAGATCTTGACAGTATATTTTTTCATATGTCTAATACATGACATCCCATAATTAATAATTACCTTCATATTGATTCAACATTTATTATACATGAGATTTTCACTATAAAAAAGTCTAAATATGAATTTCATTCTATGTTTACTAATAAAATGACATGTATTTCCAATTTCTCAAATTTCTATATTTATTGTACCTTATCCATTTTTTTAAATGCCATGTCTTTCCCATTATTACCTTGAAATATTTTTTACACTTTTTTTCTATGTTTATTGATTTCATGTAATTTTTTATTAGTTATTTACCTTTTTTATTTATTTATTCTATTTGATTCATTATTTTTTAAACTACACTTAACCCTAACTGAGCATTTGAGCTCAGCTTTATTTTCTTTCCCTTCCCATAGAATTTAAGAACTCTATAATGAAATATATGAAAGGATATTCTAGGTGGAAATAATATTGACCTTGATAGTAAAAAATAAAGCTGTAATTAGTGTATTCATTTGTATTACAAGACTCAGGTATGTATCTGATTTACTAAGACTAATAATCAATCCACCTGTTCAGGATTCATTTTTCATATATCTTATGCCAATTTATGGTAGTAGATATTAGTTCCAGGATTATTGGGATTAGGTCTCTATTGTTATTATCATAGAATGATTAAAATCATCATTGGGAACTAGATTTATGAAAACATATATTATGTAACATAACTCTATGATATACGTTTGTGATAATTATAGAATAATAAACTAGAATTTTAGTATGGTAGAAATTATGTGTTTTTCCTAGAAATATATCCCTATCAAGATACTATAAGTGGTCATGGTTCAAACATATATATACCACGGAGTAATAACTCAAAAAAGGTGTGTCGAGCATAACTCTACATAACCTGGTATACAAACAAGGGCATTATTATACACTAGGCTTGACACACCTGAGCAATATTCCTTGGAAAATTCACATATTCAAAATAAATAATTATAATGGAGCTAAAACGAATCAACAATGTTAATCCAGAGTCATATTAGACCAAAACTAATGTGTCAATATTTTGACATCCTAAAATTAATTATATAGTTTTTGAAGAATGATAATTGATGCTCACACTATGGTTTTTGGTTTTGGGAAATTCTGTCCTTCATAAGATAAAATATAGAAAAAGAAAGGACATATAGATAGAAAACTAGACAATGTATTTTTTTTGTTTGGTTGTATTGAATGATTATTTAAAATGATATTGAGTAGTTACCCTTATTTCAAATATTTTGATCATTCTAAATTTCAAAATTATATTAATATTGTTTTAAAAAAATCAACATGTATATCAGGTGACAACACATCATTTTTGGCATGGCCTTGGGACATTGACCACTAACTGTAGGATGAAATGGGTTTTGATCTTACCATTGGCATACGAGATGTCCTGCTTGATGTGTTATTATTATTAGTTAAAAATTTTAATGAATAAATTATAATAATAAACCATTAGAATCGATTCTCAAGATTAGAGATTAATGTTTTAGCCTTATTGGTTTTGGAACACATTTAGAGAAAAATTTGAATGCTTGTTTTATGGATCATATGATCTGTTAAAAGTTTATTTTAGTACATTAGGAGTCAATTTTAAATTATGGATATCCATTTACAGAAGTATTGGATAAATTTGAGGCTGATCAAAGAACAAAAAAATAATTAATATTATGATTATTAAATATAAATATGTCATTTATTTATATTTCAAGAAATTCCTTACCAATAAAATAATTCCATAAAAATAGGCAAATATTATTTAAATAAAATTTTTAGCAGAATAAATACATTTTTGTTGAACATATTGTCTTTTAAATCATCATAGATTTCTGGAATTGGTACCCTCAATATTTCATCGATCATTCAATTGTTTTTTATTGATGACCTTATTCCATACCTTAAATATTTACTCATTTCCTCCATGTCTTGGTTTTCAATTTCCACTAATGTTATCTGACATTGAGACCGAGTGATATGTTATTCTATGTGACCATTTTACTTCTCATTATCTCTTATTGAAATGATATTTTATCAACTCTTCAATTTTTGTGGTATTTAAACAAATGTATTTTTAAATATAAAAATCTATATTTCTATGATATAGTATAAATTGTGAGGACATGAATTTAATTAAGGTGGGAAAATTGTGACAGACCAAAAAATCTAAATGATTAAATTTTATTTTATTTCTAGTATGAGATGAAATATAAAATGAAGAAAGTAATTACAAATCCCTTGAATTTATTATATATTAAGAAATTATATAAATATTTCCTCTATAATTTATTACATCATACACTTTGTTAGGTTTCACTACACGCATGAATGACTTTTGTCGGTAGCTTTTGTAACATGCATGTCTATGTTTCAATGAACAACAACATATTTTTAAAATATTATTATTATATATAACAAGATATAAACAATCCATTATATTATATATTATGAATATTATTATCCCTCTTAATAAAATACATGGTATAATTCATTGGTTACAAATTAATTTGAAATGAATATAGGAACCAATTGAATATAAATGGAATGGTTTTTTATAAAAACATTTTTCTCCCATAAATTAATTTTTTCTTAATAAGTTAAATTAATTATTATTAGTAAAATATATTAATTTAATATATATATATATATATATATATTATATTCATCCTATATATTTGATTGGCATAATGTAAGAACAATCCCAATTTAATGCATAAAAACCTATATTTTAGTAAAAATAGTATACCTTCTTTTAATGGTGAAACTATTTTAATTATGAATATTGAATCATTTATAAATTTAATATGAAAAAATAATCTTCATTTTTCAAATAGAAACATTAAAATTAGGTTAGGGTTAATTCCTTGTAAATTTTCTTGATGGTTAATTTCTTATTGAATAGTGAAAAATAATGAATATTAATTCAACACTGATTTATCATATAATTATTTTATAGTGTTAAATTATACTTTTTATTTTATTTAATGTCTCATTATACAAATTTTATATAAATTATTATTTTTTAGATTATCATAATCAATTTCAATTTGAGATTGGATTGAAAAACATAACAAAATTTTAAACATTTTTACTTTTCAACCACACATTATCATCTCGTCTACAGGATTAACATTAAATTTATTTATTCTTATTATATGTTATGAATTGGTATAAATGTGGGACCATTATTGGTTCTAATTTACTATGGAAATACAAGGGTGGAATTCCTTTTCCAAAAATATAGAATAATTCCACCCATCCTTCACTATAAGGAGGCACTCACCCCACCCACTTATTAACTCCTCCCAAGACCATTTGATTTACCCAACTCTACTAAAATAATATCCAAAAATAAATACCTTCATCTTATAATCCAACATTTTATATTAAATCGATCCATGGAATCCCTATTTGTGAAAGTAAAAAGGAGTTATCCAAAGAAGTAACATTCTTCCTCAAGCTCCTTTGTTTTATCATCATTCTCCAACCCCATACATATTCATATTACATTATTACAAAAGAAATATCCTAAATATAATTATAATTTTTTAATCAAAGTTTTAAACCTAATCTTAACCACACATCTATATAATGGGTAACCAACTTACCCCTCTTGTATGGTGAACTATCACCTCGCAAGATAATTCTTATTTTTTTCATTTAAAACTTCTAATTGGTGGTAATTATAATGGACACACTATATTTATATCATATATATGATATTTATAATTACTTTATGATTATTTAATTCTTTAATAACACAAACATTAAGTAAAACTGTATTGTGGGGATATGATAACCATGTTTTTGGACATGTTGACTACCAGCTCCTTAATGTGATGTGATTCATTCATGAAATACATGGAATGTATATTGGATGGTTTTATCAATTATATGAGAAATATATGATATAAATATGATACTAGGGTAATAATATTAATATATATAATTTCTTTCTCAATATTTTAAATATGAAAAGTATATGGAAGTAGCGTTCATGCATAAGTATAGCCTGCCGTCTCCATGAACGGTGCATTTCATTTCCAATCTCCAAATATTATTTATTATTATAAATACATATATATTGAATATATAGTATAATTAAATAATGGTTTAAATCCTTTATATGATTAAATCATCTTCAACATAATATTAAAAAAATAACATGTCAAAACATACTAAAAATATGGAAATTAATAGTTGATATAGTGAATATAATGTAAAACTGTTATGAAACAAGTAATAAGATATTTTAATAAGTTAATATGAGACATTATAAATATGTGTATGGATCTATAATAATTATTTATCATGATTAAAACCACAATAATAGAGTTTAAAGGATGTTAAATTTAAAGGAAACATAAGGTAATGTATTTTCTTATCAATTTTTATATATGTGAGACAAATTTCCTAATCACCACTCACTTACTTTTTGTGGTGTATATAATTCATCTGTTGATTTATTATATCATGAATTTATATTATTTAATAATATTCATTATTCGAATTCATGTTACTCTTACATGGATTCCATGACCCAAATGTTACCCAAATGATATGGGATTCTTGTCTAACTTTTCATTATATGAGGCATACATTATTATTGTTTACATAATATGTTATATATGGTGTATGTACTAATTCTTTGACATATAATGTCACTATTAACTACTTATTCATGATATTTTATTTTGAAATTTTAATTATTTTATATATGTGGATTTACACCTAAATTTTCCCAACTGGTAGTGAAATTGCATAACTGAATTCTTTTTCATTGGGTAATATTACATCCTCATTATCATTAATATTCTAGGATGTTTGGTATAATTACTTTTACTATCAATTAATTTATTTCCAATTCCATTATGTGTATTTATTTTTCATACACATAGTAAATTAATAGGTTGAGTCTCACTTAAATTTTATAAACTTTTAAAGGGTTTACTTCACATTCACTTTATATTTGGGATTGTATACACTTGAATTTCCATTCGATGAAATTATTTGATAACTAATTAATAAAAACATTCTTATTCATATAGTAAATTTATTGATGAACCTATTTATGTATGATTAACACTTTTACACTCTTTGGTACTCAAAATTCTTTAGTGTTTTTTACGAAAACCTAATTTCATTTATCTCTTTAGTCGGAGAACAAATTTTATTATAAAAATATTTTTTTATAAAAAGGTTTTAAAAAAAGTTTATAACCATTTAAAAATGAATTAATATTTTTTACACCATTTCTGTTTTAAAGATTATTTAGAAGTAATCTTAATTTTTTAAGAACATAGTTTTTTAACATTTTTTACCTTTAAAAATGAATGTTCTTTTTACCTTGAACAACATGTAAAAAATTTATAGATGTTATTTATTTGAAAAATATTTTTCTTTTTTAAATGGTTAATTTTTAATGGAAAGTTATAAAAAAAATTTCCAAGAAAATGATTCTTCAAATGTTTTTCAAAATAATTGGATATTTTCCTCCGGATTTTTTTAAAGTTATTCATTTATTTCAACAATGGAAAAACCCCTATATTTTTACACTTCTTGGGATATTTTTTAATGATAACATAAAGTTCATTCATCTAGATGATTTTTTAATTATTATTCTAAGGTCAATATTATAATTTATTTCCTTGATCCATTTGTTATGTCCCAAAGAAATATTTAATTTCATATGATCACTAAACATTGAATTTCTTGTAAATGTCCATATCATTTATCATGGATATGTATATTTCCAAAATTGTATATGATTTTTACATACGATGTTTACAATAAATTTTATTTGATTATCTATATAAATATTGAAAAATATATATTCTTTATTCAAAATTGATATTTAATAAGGTATATTGTTCATTCAATAAATAAATTATTAAATATATGAGGAATTCCTTGGATATTTAGTGACAGATGGGGTGAGAACTATATATAGCCCCTTGATGTGTCAATAAGTTCTCCTAAGAAAAATACATTTCAAAATTTAAATTGATTTCTTTATGTATTTTTGAACAACCTAAATGATATATCTTGACATTATTGGTCTTCACGTGCTTGAGACATGATGTCCAATAATTAATAATTTACATCATTTTGATTTAGTATTTAATATCTAGGATATTTTCACTATGATAATGTCTATAGATTCATTTAATTATCATTTTTTTATTAAATGCAATTTGTTTTATGTTTCTCAACATTTCATATTGATTATGGATTAACAAGTTGTAACGCCCCGACCAAAGTTACCTAGAGTCGGTGCATTATTACATAACATTGGCATGATCACAAGAAAGATCAAATCTCGAAAGACCGATTGGTTTAGTTGCCTTAGAAACACTAGATATATTCATAAGTCTTACATTACATCATAATGTAAAAAACTACTACAACAACATATTTTATCCATATTCCACACTCATATCCCCACATAATATCCCTGCAGGTCATTCATAATTTACTTCTTCACTTCCTGGGAATAATAAAACATAGAAAAGGGGTGAGCTCAAATGCCCAGTAAGGATAGAAATATAGTAGAAACTTTCATAAATAAGAATAAAAATTTAAGGCAATGTATAACTAAAAAAAGCCTTTTAATCTTGAACTTCAACATAGTATGGAAAAAGTAAAATGAAATAATTCCATTTACTTATTCACATGGATATTCTACTAATCGAATAATCACATGCAATATCAAAAACCACTTTCATAATGACGGAATGCATAATGCCAGACTATCATAACAACATAGCCAAGGCCTCGTGCCAAGACCACAAATAAGATTTTTTCAAGGCTTTGTGCCAAGGCACAAGTTTGTCTCATGAGACCTACCGATGCATCGAGGAGCTGTAGTGGGCTCCACCCGTCACATATTAAGTCCAATTCATTCCCATGTGAAAAGGTTTGAACATGACATAAACATTCGTATTAAAACTAGCATACAAAATGTCAATACTTTCACCATAAACTATGAATGGTATAAAAATAGCACATCTACTGTCAAACATATCACAAAACCTTCAATATAATATAGAAGTTTTGTATCATAATAAATCAACATCAAATAAGCGTAAAATCCATCAAAGGATGTTGACATAGATGAAATCAAAAATCGTTTTAGAGAAATATCTCTTTCTATTTTTGAAATAATTTATGAGTCATATATTTATAAAATAAAACATTTTCTTTGAAAATATTCTTATAAACTTTTAAGGGAAGCTTTGAAGATTTTATAACGGCAGAAAATAACCACAGCCACTGTATTAGTTAAAAAAACATTCTTACCTTAATTCTGTCGAAAAGGTTAAAAGTACCTTGTTTGGAAAACGACAGAAAGATTCCTTTATAAAACTCTTATAAAAAGTCAAAAAAGGGAATAAATTACTTTAACCCATGTTCTTTTACATAGTAAAAATGTTTTGAAATACATTTTTAAGAAACATGGATGTGGATGATAAAGAGATCCCAGTAGATTATTACGTATAAACAACCTCGGATAATGAAGAGATTGTGAAATAACCCTTACCTTGTACTTTTCCATGGTTGGGGTAGGTTAACCTCCTGTATAATGGTGAAATAATTGTTGTTAAATTATAAAATAACGATACACATTAATATGATATCATATATGATCTTTTAACATTGATTTGTTAATAATATCTTAGTATTATCGTTGTTTCGGGTGTTAACTTACTCATTTTCTTTTATATGTTTTGTTACGTAATCCATTTTTTTAATGGATTGGTTGTATATTATTCATATCCAAAATGATATCAAGTCCTTAAAAATCATTTTTAAATCATCAAATGATAATTATATTTGAATTGATACGATGGAGAATGAATCTCATCACGTTCATGGAGACGGTAGTCCGTACGTACGCACGAGAGACAATATCATTATTTTGATATTAAAATAATATATAAATGGATGGTATATCATATATACAGAATAATTAACATGTTATATTTATTATTTACATGAGTTACACATAATTATTATACCCATCCAAATAATAATATATTGAATAACAATTACACCACGACGTGGAGACGGTAAGTCGTACGTACGCACGTATGGTGACATGTTATTCAAAGGGTGGATAGAATACTAAATATGGTAGTACCATATTTATAATAACATCACAGTATATATAAGATACTTGAGTTATTATTTTAGAATGGTAATAACAATGAATGAAGAAGTGGAAGAAGAAAGGAACTTAAAAAGGGGTGGTGAAAACATTATCTCTTCTTCGGGTTCTTCCTTTTGATTTGATCAACAGGTCTCCTTAGGTTGGCTTTATGATCAATCTATGGCATCTAGGTTTTATTTAGGGAAGTTGGGAGAGTATTTGGGTAGAGTTTGGCCGAACCAAAAGGCTTTGAAGTTGTGAAGAAATGAGAAGGAGGAGTGCCCTTTTATAAGAGGGGTGAGGGGCACCTTTGGAAAAGCTAGAAATATTAATTTATAATAAATTCATATTCGGTTTATAATGGCTCAAAAGTAGATTATTTAAATTTTAATATGGGGATGTGTCTAAAACCACTCAACAAATAGAATTTAGATAGGTTTGGGTACTCATAATAACCTTATCTTTAAGTATTAACTCTAAGTTAATTAGTTTCACTTTTACAATGTCTCATTGTATTTTTATATTATATGGTTAATAATCGTACTATATACATCCGAGAGACCCCAAAGTGGTCCATTAATGATATAAATATCATGATATAAGCCTCTTGGCCTAACCTTATATTTTTAGAAATTTAATATCAATTAATAATATAATATTTCTTTTAAAAAACTCTTTTATGTCAATTTTGACACTATTCAATAGTTAATTTTTTTGAAACTTATAACAGAATGATTACTTCGAAAAAAGTCAATTAAATCACTCCTAATATGTCATATTATCCTATAAAATTAGTTTAATTCATTAAAAGTCTCAAATTATATTTATTTGGGTATTTATAATATCAATTATTTTAATTTTTCACTATTATGGTAATTACTGCATCATCATTGTGTCATAAATAATTTAAATTATTTAATGTCTAAAAAGTACAAATAAAATATCATTATGTATGAAATCTCATTATATTTCTAATTAATATTTATAGTAGAACATCCAACATATATAACCCTATGTAAAAATTGTTTTTCGAAAAGATATATGCTTATGTCATTTTTGTACTTAATTAAAATTAAGTGTCCCTATCACCTACAAGTGGCTCCATGGGGTCCCAAAATCGACACAAAGATGCCTATGGTCGAACATTTATCAACCAATAAGGTTAGGACACGTTTTAGGGTAATTTATTATTATTATAATATTATTTTTAACCCTTATTTACCGGATTTACCCTTAACCATGATAAATAAAATATTTACCAAAGTAATTACTCAAAATGTCTAAAAATAAAAGTTACCTATTTACATAATTTGAACATACTTATTCCAAATACGGAAACAATTTTTCCAAATTCAAATCACATAAGTTGCAGAAATTAATTTAAAATTAATTCCCGTTGTTAAAACAAAAAGCGTGTTTTTAAGAGATAATAACTATCAAAAGATTGACACTTGTTTATGTCCGGTTTAATTGTAAAATTATGTACAATGACCAGCATTGTATTAAATGGTAAAAATATATTCTACATATACTTTAAAACCTCTCAAATTCATAATTTATCACTATTAATTATTTTGATTAAAAAAGTTGTTTTTCATTAAAATTTAGTAATTTTCACTATTCATCAAAATAATAAAGTTATCCGAAAAGTACCAAAATTACACCTTAGGCTAAATTCGATATTCCGAATCCAAAAATGAAGTCCATTTTAAAAAATAAAATATATAAAATTTCAAAAAGTAGGTATTACTATTCATAACGGCTAGTTTGATTGGTTATGGTGTGTTAGAACTCGGTGTTGCGTACAACACACGCTATCACATTATTCAAAGAGAAGCGTACCATAGAATCTTGGGGTGTTACATTCGCCCCTCAAAATAATTTCATCCTAGAAATTTCTAGAATACTTACCACATGAAAGGACTCGGGTGGTTCTTCATCATAAGTTGCTCGGGTTCCCACGTTGCCTCTTCCATCTTATGGTTTCTCCAAAAAACTTTCACCAGACGCGTCGTCCGGTTTCTCAGTACTTGTTCTCTCGTATCAAGAATCCTGGCGGGCTCTTCACAATAAGATAGATTGGGTTCCAGTTCTAATTCTTCATAGGTTAGTATATGCATTGGGTCAAGCATGTATATCCTCTACAGAGATACATGGAACACATCGTGAATTTTGGAGAGACTTGGCGACATTGCCAATCAGTAAGCTATAGCCCCAATTAGTTCTAGAATTTCGAAAGGTCCGATGTACCTGGGACTCAATTTACCTTTCTTACCAAAATGTATGACTCCCTTCCATGGAGATACCTTCATGAAAACATGATCACCGACTTAAAATTCCAAATCCTTCCTTCGATTATCAGCATAGCTCTTCTGCCTACTTTGAGCCAATTTGATGTGATTTTGGATTACCTTCACCTTTTACATTGTTTACTCCACCTGTTATGGGC
Organism: Viscum album; assembly: GCA_963277665.1. NCBI lineage: Eukaryota > Viridiplantae > Streptophyta > Magnoliopsida > Santalales > Viscaceae > Viscum > Viscum album. Next base: position 1,614,482,041 of record OY728151.1, read on the forward strand.
CTACAAGTTTTCTTTCACCAATGTCATCCCAACAGGTTGGTGTGCGACATCTCTTTCCGTATAACGCTTCATATGGTGCCATCTGAATACTGGAATGGAAACTATTGTTATAGGAAAATTCTACCAGAGGTAAATATCGATCCCACATACCCTGAAAATCAAGTGAGCAGGATCTCAACATGTCTTCTAAGGTTAGAATAGTCCGTTCTGATTGTCCGTCTGTCTGAGGGTGGTAGGCAGTGCTCAAATGAATTTTAGTATCTAGGTATTTCTGAAGAATCTTCCAGAATCTTGAAGCAAAACGGGGATCACGATCAGAAACAATCGATAGGGGTACTCCATGAAGTCTCACAACTTCATTAATATATAGTCTTTCTAGACGTTCTAATGGTAGATCTTCTCTTATAGAAAGAAAATGTGCTGACTTGGTAAGACGATCAATAATAACCCATATTACATCATTCCTTCAAGGATTCTTTGGTAGCCCCATGACAAAGTCCATCGTAATATTGTCCCATTTCCACTCCGGTATGGGAAGAGGTTGCATGACTCCTCCAGGGTGTTGCCTTCCAGCTTTCACTTATTGACAAACCATACATCTTGACACAAAATCAGCAATCTCCCTCTTCATATTGTCCCACCAAAAATTTTCCTTCAAATCTCTATACATTTTGGTGCTCCCAGGGTGTATAGAGAAATTCGAACTATGAGCATCATCCAAAAATTCTCTTTTTAGATCAGGGATATCGGGAACACAAAGTCTCTTCCTAAATTTCAAAATTCCATCTCCATACACAAAGTCTCTCAGTCTCCCATCATTCAGAGCTTTAATCTTCTTTTGAAATTCTTCATCATCGGTCTGAGAACTCTTAATCCTTTATAGTAAAGATGGTTTGGAAACCATTTGAAAAAGCATTGATATTTCCCCTTCCCTGGTTATTCCCATTTCCATCTTCACTAGATCCATGAAAATATGATCCCTTTAAATTCAAATATTGTTCAAAACTCCATGGTATTTTCTGCTCAAAGCATCTAACACCTTGTTTTCCTTCCCCGGGTGGTAGTGTATCGTACAATCATAATCCTTGAGTAATCCAAGCCATCTCATTTGCCTCATTTTGAGTTCTTTTTGTGAGAAAATATACTTCAATCTCTTGTTATCAGTATAAATCTCACATTTTTCACCATAGAGGTAGTGCCTCCATATCTTCAAAGCAAACATCACAGCTGCTAACTCAAGATCATGAGTAGGATAGTTTTGTTCATGAATTTTCAACTATCGTGATGCATAGGCAATAACTCTATCATTCTCTATAAGGACACAACCAAGTCCTTTCTTCAATGCATCACAATAAATAACGAACCCATCATTCCCCGATGGTAGAGTCAATATAGGAGCATTGAAAAATCTTCTCTTCAGTTCTTCGAAACATTCTTCACACTCTTTTGTCCAAAAAAATTTAACCCCTTTACGTGTGAGCTTCGTTAATGGGTTAGCCAATCAAGAAAAATTATGGACGAAACGTCGATAATAACCTGCTAAACCAATAAAACTACGTACCTCAGTTATACTCATCGGTGCTGGCCATTCTTGGATTGCCTTGGTCTTAGAACAATCAACAGAGATTCCATCTTTAGAGACAATATGGCCAAGAAAAGAAATCTCCGGAAGCTAAAATTCACACTTGCTAAATGTCCCATATAATTCATGTCTTCTCAGAGTCTTCAAGATAATGCGCAAGTGATTTTCCTGATCTTCGTAGATTTTGGAGTATACCAAGATATCATCAATAAATACCACCACAAATTCATTGAGATACTCCTTGAAAACACTATTCATCAGATCCATGAATATAGAGGGTGCATTAGTCAATCCAAACGGCATTACAGTAAACTCGTAATGCCCGTACCTGGTTCGAAAAGCTATCTTCAGAATGTTTTCCTTCTTCACACACAACTGATGGTATCCATATCGAAGGTAAATATTTTAAAAGTATTGAGCTCCATGCAGTTGGTCAAATAAATCATCAATGTGTGGTAGTTGATACTTTTTCTTTATTGTTATAGCATTGATCTCCCTGTTGTCGATACATAACCTCATAGATCCATCTTTCTTTTTAACAAAAAGAACATCGGCTCCCCATGGAGAAACACTAGGGAGAATAAATCCCTTATTACTCTATTCCTCTGGTTGTTTCTTTAGTTCAACTAATTCTATAGTGGCCATTCTATAAGGGGTCTTTGATATAGGCTTTGATCTAGGAATTAAATCAATGGAAAACTCAACTTCTCATTCTGGAGGATTTCCAGGTAAATCTTCCAGAAATACATCTACAAATTCTTTCACAATAGGTACATCCTCTATTTGAACATTCCTTTCCTCACCCACAGTTATTTCATTCTCTTCCTCCCCAATAATTGAATATAGTTGAGCTACTGGGGGTGGATCTAAATAAGAATTAGGTGGTGATGATTCTGCTATAAAGATAAGGTGTTCCTTATCATCATGATCATGAATCGTAACCTCTTTCTTCTTACAATAAATCTTCGCATCATAGTCCGAAAGCCAGTCCATACAGAGGATTATATCAAACTCAATCATAGGTATTACGATGAGATCAACAGATAAAGAACATTTATTTGCTCTAATGGGAACTGATTCACAAAACTTTGTTGCAATGATACTTCCCTTAGGAGTTTTAACTGACAACTCCCTTGTTAAATCAAATTGGAAATATATAATTTTTTTAGCAAACTGGGAAGATATGAAACAATGCGATGATCCAGAGTCAAATAATGCATTTTCTAAACTTGAGGAAACCATTAAATTACCTACCACCACGTCTTTTAGAGCTTCTACCTCAGCAGTAGTGATAACATAAGATTGGCCTTGATCCCTTGGCATTTTCTAAGGTAAGTTCTCCTGACGCTTAGGACATTCATTTGCATAATGCCCCATCTCCCTGCAATAGTAGCACTGATCATTGGTAGCTTCCTTCTTCCCCTTTCAATCACGAGATTGGTGGCCTTTTTCACCACACTTGTAACAGACTCATGTTCCCTTCAAGGAAGTACCGGGTTGTTTCTTACCACATTTACCACAGGATGGATATTTAACCTTTCCCTTCTTCCCCTTATTTCCATTCCCAGAATGATCAACAGGTCTCTTTTTCTCTTTCTTTGCTTTAAAGTCATAAGACTTAGAGAATTTTTTTCGGTCTTGATAGCACATGAGACAATGTCTTCGTACGATGAAAAGGATTGTGAGACTAATGCTCGATGGAGAAATGGTTTTAACCCCTCAAAGAAATGATCAATCTTACTTCTTGGGTTATATATATAATCTCCAGCATACCTTGCTAACCTTGTAAAGTTAGCCTCATACTTTGTGACATTCTCATCCTCCTTTTATCTCAGACTCAGAAACTGCCTTTCCATATCTTCTCGGTGGTCGCGAGGAAAGTATTTTTCTAAAAATAGATCTTTGAATTCCCTCCATTCCATATTTGATACTTCATCATCTTCCTTCATATTTTGAATCAATGACCACCATTGATCATCATCTCTAGTGAGGTGGTAAACTGCCATGACAACTTTTTCACTTTCACTACTCCTCAATGCCTGAAATATTTTCTCTAGGGAAAATATCCATTGCTCAGCTACTAAGTGATTTTTACTCCCATTGAACGTTGGGGGTTGTTGCCTCATGAATCGATCTAACATTGATCCTCCACGCTACGGATCAGGGTGATACGTACGGGTAAGGTTATTATTCCTAACCTGAGTGAGTTGTCCCAGTATGGTGATTAGCTGATCGGCACCAGTTGCATAACCAGCTCCACTATAATTATCTTGAGTAGGAGGAAAATCCCTACTTGGAGTGTGTGCATTGATACGGTTTCCATTTCTTCCACTAGGCGCCATTTCTAAACAATGGCATAAAATAGATCAGTTTATGAATCAAAATACATAATCCCATACTTATAAAAAACTTAACATAAATTGAACTATTTATGGATATAATCCATAAGCATAAGAATGTTTTCCTTGAGGAAGTATATACTCATAAACCCTTCATAATGATTTTTAATGAAAACGAGAGTTATCCTAAGCATATCCCTAGGGAGTGTCATAACCAAGAGTGCAGCAAGTCCCGTTGTCATGCACCAGTTCCCATTCGAGTCTAGCTCAAAGCGGTGTTTTCGGGTTTTACCCCAAGGTGCATCTGTAAGAGAGCCGCCTCTACCTGCTCGTATCAAGATAGGGATGTATTTCTCGGAAAACTCACAAAATCTCTACAATACAAAAATTCTAGGAAGTTCTTCTATACTAATCCTCAAATTCCATCTTAAATCCATGTGCTCTAATCATATTTTATCTAAATCTAGCTTCCAAGGATTGTACTAAACTTCCTCGGATACCAACTGTAACGCCCCGACCCCAGTTACCTAGAGTCGGTGCTTTATTACATAACATTGGCATGATCACAAGAAAGATCAAATCTCGAATGACTGATTGGTTTAGTATCCTTGGAAACACTAGATATATTCATTAGTCTTACATTACATCATAAAGTGAAAAACTACTACAAAAAATATTGTATCCATATTCCACACTCATATCCCCGCATAATATCCCTGTAGGTCATTCATAATTTACTTCTTCACTTCCTGGGAAAAATATAACATCGAAAAGGGGTGAGTTCAAATGCCGAGTAAGGATAACAATATAGAGGAAACATTCATAAATAAGAATAAACATTTAAGGAAATGTATAACTAAAACAAAAGCCTTTTAAACATGAACGTCAACATAGAATGGCTAAAGTAAAATGAAATAATTCCATTTACTTATTCACATGGATATTCTACTAATCGAATAATCACATGAAATATCAATAACCACTTTCATAATGATGAAATTCATAATGCCAGACTATCATAACCAAATAGCCAAGGCCTCATGCCAAGACTACAAATAAGATTTTGTCAAGGCCTTGTGCCAAGACACTAGTTTGTCTCATGAGACCTACCGATGCATCGAGGAGCTATAGCAGGCTCCACCCGTCACATATTAAGTCCAATGCATTCCCATATGAAAAGGTTTAAACATAATATAAATGTTCGTATTAAAACTAGCATACAAAATTTCAATACTTTCACCATAAACTATGAATGGTATAAAAATAGCACATCCACAGTAAAACATATCACAAAACCTTCAATACAATATATAAGTTTTGTATCATAATAAATCAACTTCAAATAAACGTAAAATCCATCAAAGGATGTTGACATAGATGAAATCAAAACTCTTTTTAGAGAAATATCTCTTTCTATTTTTGAAATCATTTAAGAGTCATATATTTATAAAATAAAACATTTTCTTTGAAAATATTCTTATAAGCTTTTAAGGGAAGCTTCGACGATTTTATAATGGCGGAAAATAACCGCACCCGCCGTATAAGTTTAAAAAACATTCTTACCTTAATTCTGTCGAAAAGGATAAAAGTACCTTGTTTGGAAAACGACGGAAAGATTCATTTATAAAACTCTTATAAAAAGTCAAACAAGGGTATAAATGACTTTAACCCATGTTATTTTAAACAGTAAAAATGTTTTGAAATACTTTTTAAGAAACATAGATGTGGATGATAAAGAGATCCCAGTAGATTATTACGTATAAACAACCTCAGATAATGAAGAGATTGCGAAATAACCCTTACCTTGTAATTTTACTTGCTTGGGGTAGGTTAACCTCCTCTATAATGGTGAAATAATTGTTATTAAATTAAACAAGAATCATATACATTAATATGATATCATATATGATCTTTTAACATTGATTTGTTAATAATATCTTAGTATTATTGTTGTTTCGGGTGGTAACTTACTCATTTTATTTTATATGTTTTGTTACGTAATCCATGTTTGTAATGGATAGGTTGTATATTATTCATATCCATAATGATATCAAGTGCTTAAACATCATTTTTAAATCATCAAATGATAATTATACTTGAATGGATATGATGGAGAATGAATCTCATCGCGTTCGTGGAGACGGTAGTCCTTACGTACGCACGAGCGACAATATCATTCTTTTGATATTAAAATAATATATAAATGGATGGTATTTCATATATAAAGAATAATTAACATGTTATATTTATTATTTACATGAGTTACACATCATTATTATACCCATCCAAATAATAATATATTGAATAACAATTACACCACGACGTGGAGACGGTAATCTGTACGTACGCACATATGGTGACATGTTATTCAAAGGGTGGATAGAATACTGAATATGGTTGTACCATATTTATAATAACATCACATTATATATAAAATAATGGAGTTATTATTTTAGAATGGTAATAACAATGAATGAAGAAGTGGAAGAAGAAAGGTACTTGAAAAGGGGTGGCGAAAACATTACCTCTTCTTTGGGTTCTTCCTTTTGATTTGATCAAAAGGGCTCCTTAGGATGGCTTTCTGATCAAACTAAGGCCTCTAGGTTGTATTGAGGGATGTTGGGAGAGTATTTGGGCAGATTTTGGCCGAACCAAAAGGCTTTCAAGGTGTGAAGAAATGAGAAGGAGGAGTGCCCTTTTATAAGAGGGGTGAGGGGCACCTTTGGAATAGCTAGAAATATTAATTTATAATAAATTCATATTCGGTTTCTAATGGCTAAAAAGTGGATTATTTAAATTTTATGGTGGGGATGGGTCGAAAACCACTCAACCAATAGAATTTAGATAGGTTTGGGTACTTATATTAACCTTATCATTAAGTATTAACTCAAAGTTAATTAGTTTCACTTTTACAATGTCTCTTTGTATTTTTATATTATATAGTTAATAAACTTACTATATACATCCAATCGACCCAAAATTTGTCCATTAATGATATAAATATCATGATATAAGTCTCTTGGCCGAACCTTATATTTCTAGAAATTTAATATCAATTAATAATATAATATATTTTTCAAAAACTCTTTTATGTGAATTTTGACACTATTCAATAGTTGATTTTTGTGGAACTTATAACAGAATTTTTACTTCGAAAAAAGTCAATTAAATCAATCCTAATATGTCATATTATCCTATAAAATTAGTTTAATTCATTAAAAGTCTCAAATTATTTTTATTTGGGTATTTATAATATCAATTATTTGAATTTTTCACTATTATGGTAATTACTCCATCATCATTGTGTCATAACTAAATTAAATTATATAATGTCTAAAAAATATAAATAAAATATAATTATGTAGTAAATATTTGTATATTTATAATGAATATTTATAGTAGAACATAAAACATATATAACCCTATGTAAAAATTATTTTTCTAAAAGATATATGCTTATGTCATTTTTGTACTTAATTAAAATTAAGTGTCCCTATCACCTACAAGTGGCTCCATGGGGTCCCAAAATCGACCCAAAGATTCATATGGTCTAAAATGTATCAATAAATAAGGTTAGGACACGTTTTAGGGTAATTAAGTATTATTATAATATTATTTTTTAACCCTTATTTACCAGATTTACCCTTAACCATGGTAAACAAAATATTTACCGAAGTAATTTCTCAAAATGTCTAAAAATAAAAGTTATCTATTTACAAAATTTGAACAACCTGATTCCGAATATGGAAACCATTTTCCCAAATTCAAATCACATAAGTGGAAGAAATTAATTTAAAATTAATTCCGTTGTTAAAACAAAAAGCGTGTTTTGAAGAGATAATAACGATCAAAAGATTGACACTTGTTTATGTCCGGTTTAATTGTAAAATTATGTCAAATGACCAACATTGTATTAAATGGTAAAAATATATTCTAAATATACATTAAAACCACTCAAATTCATAATTTATCACTATTAATTATTTTGATTAAAAAAGTTGTTTTTAATTAAAATTTAGTAATTTTCACTATTCATCATAATATTATAGTTGTCCGAAAAGTACCAAAATTTCAACTTAGGCTAAATTAAATATTCCGAATCCAAAAATGAAGTCCATTTTAAAAAATAACATATATATAATTTCAAAAAGTAGGTATTACAATTCATAATGGCTATTTTGATTGGTTATGGTGTGTTAGAACTCGGTGTTGCGTACAACACACGCTATCACATTATTCAATGAGAAGCGTACCGTAGAATCTTGGGGTGTTACACAAGTTATTTAAATGACATATTATTCCAGATATTACATTTCTATATTGTTGTTGAACTTCCTTCTCATTTTATTTATTTCATATCATGTGTTCTCAGTTATTCACCTATCCATGTTGAATTATTGACATTGATTCATTATTCCATTTGCTATAATTAACCCTTACAGAGTATTAGAGATAACCCTTATTTTGTTTCCTTTCCTCAGGAATCAATGAATTGTACTAAAAAATACACGCAAGGATATTCTATGTAGGATTAAATTTATCCTCAAAAGAAAAAAAAATTATATTATAATTAGTGTATTCATTTGTAATAGAAGATCCATGTATGTATCTAGTTTACTAAGACTACCAAATTTTTTCTCCTTTAGGTCATGATTTACTTTTATCTTATGCCATTTTAATGGTAGTGGACACCATCTACCGGCTTACTAGGGTTGTGTTGCAATATGGTCTACCCAGATATTTTATTCTACTACATATTGATTTTAGATTCATTATATATATGATAAATATCATCCAAAAATAAATTAAATATTCTTTCTTACACTTCATTATTTTTTATAAAGTCAATATTTGATATTTTCATTATCAGATTTATGATTCAAATGTTTTCTGTTTAAATTCTAATTTATAGACTCAACATAAATTGTTTTATTAGAACTGGAGGCTGTAATTTTATGATTCATATTTTCTTAATTATGTTTCTCGTTTTTTTCAACATGATTCTTATTTTATCCATGTAACTCTCTATATAATTTATAAATTCAAATAACATATTTCTATAATTTATATTTTCATCATATAACTCGTTAGAAAAAGAATTTTTTGAATTTCACTAATATCCATAACTATACATTAAATATTTAATAACCTCACTCATGTTTATAGAATCAATAATATGTCAGATTTTCCCCTTTCACATTTAGAATCATCACATGAGTTTGATTATTTTATAAAACTCCATACATCCACAAGTTTTCATTTATATTTCTTCTTGTAATTATTATCATTCCATAGATGCTATGATTTTAGAAAGTCTGATCTAATATGCCCATTTATCATTCACTAATTACTTGTTAGTTTTTGAAAAATTATTATACTTACTATTATTACCTTTGTTTTTTTCCTTTTGATCTTTCCTTCTAAAACAATCTTTAATCCCTTGAAATTTTATTTAAATTTTAAATACTTTTAGTCATGGGTTCTATCTCAAATTTCTCACATCTACATAACATATAATAATAATTTTTATTATAATAATTTATATTATAAATAAACAGAATCCCTTTTTTCATTAATGTTCCCTCATATGTAATATTCTTCATCTTGATTTCATATTGTAGTAGTAATCCAAGGATTTCATCCAACGTATACTCAAAAAAATTATTACTTTCAATGATTTCCACCTTCTTTTCATGAATATTTTCTGATAGTGACCTATATAATATTTCAAATAGTACAATATTTTATAGTTCATGTCTAGATTCTCTTATTCAATTTTCGATGCTCATGATCATGGGAAACATCAAATTCACAAATTCTTATTCTCCCATCATAAATTAATTATATTTTTTAACACATAAAAACTTGATATTTTTCTAATTTATCATGTCTATCCCACAACATGTGACTTATTTTATCCTCTAAATATATTTTATTGTATTAAAAGTTAAAAATGGATTATTGTATTTTGGATATCAAAACAACATTCTATATTCAAAGCCCTATAATTTAATATTTACATTGAAATATAATTAACCATAACTATAACATGATCAAAATTAATTTGCATGTATGGTTTCATAATTATTATCCAGTGATCAATAGATAAATTTTTTTGGTATGATTCCATCCTTACTTTGCAGTAGCCATAATCATTACCATCGAAATATGGTATTTTTTCAGGAATCCATTTACTATCAGAATTCATTCCTTCCATCAAAATGTAAATATTTTTCCTTAGAGGATTCATTAATATATAAGGTAAGAAAAAAAATAACATAACCAATAGAATCTAAAAATAAGAGTAATAATCATTGACACAATTTTTTGACCAATTCATAAATGTCAAATAAGTTTAGAGAGAGAATGGGAGCATTAATGGAGATTAATAATAATTTATGAAAACATAAAACATTTTGATCAATGTTATAGTTAAATAGATAATGTTGGTATGATTTCATGTAATTCAGTTGTTTGGTCGATGTTAAAGAAAATAAAATTGCACACATAGTAAAAAAAAATCAGAACACATTGTGATTATAGTAGTTTGAATTAATGTGTTCCTCTATATATTGTTCAATATTATCATCTCTTGGATAATAACGGAACCCAATAAAATAAATTTCAAATTTTAGAAGATATGATAAAATTTAAATACTATTTTTTTGATTATCTAGTGGCACAAAATATAATACAAAATCATTACTTTTTACAGTCTAGGAACAACCTAGAATGAACATGAATTTTAATTAGATTAAAACCCCAATAAATGGAACATTTCTATTGGAGGTATTACCGAATATAATAAATAATTTGAATGGAAAATTCCTAAACATATATTTAATGGAATAGAAAAAATGGAAAATAAAATAATTTAACGAAAATATGAATATAAAATAAGAATTTAAAAAGTAAACATAGTTTGATATTATGAGTAAGAAGTTTTATATTGAATATAGTTCATGATTGATGTATATGAACATCAATTCAAATAGTATAGTATTAACTCTTTCAAATAATATATCTTTTTCATATACATAGTCATTCATTGAGATCATAATTTGTACTAAAATTATTCAACAATTAACTTGTGATCACCAAAAGGAAGTTTCCTTATTTTGAGATGTCCATTGATACATTATATAACACCCTAGACTCATACAAATATATATGATGATAAAAGAATATTCTTTATATATTTCCATTAATACCAACTAATGTGAACTAAATTTAACCATCCAAAATTACATTATAAATAATATGTATTGAGTTTTTTAAATAGGCATACAAATTAGATTTTTTTCTGTGAGAACATAGAAAATTATTCAACTAAAAAAATCTATACAATTCTACCCCCAAGGATTATTTTTACCATTATACCAAGTATTTATTATTTGATAAAAATTATCATAATTTAATACAAAATCCTCTAGAAATTATACACTTGTAGACAGATCATATAAAATATTATTCTTTGTAACAATGGGAAATGGGAACATATTATAGTCGAGATTAAATTCCCTTTAATTTTTAATATAAGAGTTCACAATTGATGATCATAAGTGTCCATAAGATGATCATGTAGAAAAAACATAATAAATATAATTGAACATAAAATAATAGAATCACACCCAATGAAATAGGGAGCATAAAACTTGATTCATTACTTAAATATTTGTATAATACATGTGTAAAAAGAAGTTTAAAAGAACAAGTTAATAATCATGAGCCAATATAGCTTAAAATAAATATGTTTTAACTTTTTGTACAAAACATCTATTCAAAATATCATAATTAAGCATAAAAATTAAAAAAATCATGAATTTTACATTAGAGATCATATTCATATCAATCTTAAAATAACCCTTATAATATAATAACATCACTTTTTAACTCCAATATAATACATCTAAGAATAAATCATTACCCATTACATTAATGTTCTATATCTCAATATCACACGTCATCATATATAATGCTCAAGAACCATTTCATTAACAAAAAACCTAATGTATTTAATTTTATATTTTCATTAATAAAAATGGTCTATTCATCCCGTAAACACATGAACATAATAAAATTCATCATTTATTAATTAAACTATTGAATAGAAACATGTTTCATGATGATTTCCATAAAACATTGAAACAATATATCTTGAAAAAGTGTGAGGATAATATCATTATATCATATCACCAGTAATTATAAAATTTAATCAAAGATGTTGAAATATGTGAAAAATACATTTTAAAAAAAATAATTACAAATATTCATTGAAAAAAATAGAAATTCCATTTTAGTTTGTTAAATATAAATAAATAAAAAATTTATGATATAATTGGAAAATTAATTTTGTTGATAGTTCCTAAAAACAGGGAAATGAATCATTATATTTGAGAGTCAAAATTTTCATTGGGAAATAAAATCAACTGGTAATAATAAATAATATTCTTTTCAAACTTTTATAAATAATGTCAAATGTGTCCTATGTAGATAATGTTATTGATATTAATTAAAAAATTTATAAATAAAGTTTAATATATTTCAAAATGAAATTCAATAGTAATTTAATTAGAGAGGAGAAGATTAAAAAACATAATGAACATGGACATGGAAGTAAAATAGATTGATAAAGGGATTCATTTTTTAATGATATGGTATTAAAATAAACCCCTTTTGAATTTTAAAAATAAATCATCCTTTAAAGAAATTACATTATAAGTGAATTGAATATCTTGAGAATGAAGAGGTTCTTGAGATAATATTTTGAATAGGTAGTATATAAACCATATAAATGAATATTTTCTCATAATATAAAACACTTCTCAATTTAGTGATATTTATATGAAAAACACTGATGAATTTTATAATGTTTCAGATCAAATTATATTTGAATGACAGAAAAATATTTGAATTTTTAAATCAAAATAATTACATAAAAAATAACGTTTGTTGTTTTTTAGGAATTTAATCAAAAAACATAAAATAAATGTAAACATGGAACACAAAATGAAACATGTCTTAGGGACATCAAATTTAACCATAATAAAACATATCATTGACTTATTCATAGTTAGACATGCTCTAACATCCATGTATTATAAATTTTGTTTTATTAACAATTTTAATATAAACCATATTTTAATTTATTTTAATACATACTATCCATTTTAATAACTTAATTAAAATATATTAATTATTTATAAAATTAACATTTGAGTATTATCCATTATATCTCCATTATATACATTTTTTTTGTTATTTTAATGGTTAATACTTGTTCATGGATTCATCTCCTATATAATGTGAATACTATGCCAAAAAGAGTTCACATAATTTTATATACTCCCATATTCATTTCATGAATCACAAATTTTGGGTTCACAAATAACATTTTAATCGTTATTTAGTAGTTATTATTAAATTAATAATGGAATTGAACTATTTTTGTAAATATATTATTGAATATTACCAAATCAAAATATTTAAAACCTATTAAATTCATAATTATTAAATTTTATTTCTACTAGTTTTTCATTCATATTCAATATTGATAGATGAATTATAACCTCGTTTATATGGGTTGTAAAACCACACCAAACAAGAAAATTCCATTAATGAAAAATGAGTTTGAAAAATTTATTATATTTTCATAGTATTAATTCTATAGAAGACTAAATTTTTTTATTAATGTGGTAAATAATATTCAAGAATTGGTATATGAAGAAGGGAAATTAAATATAATGGTAAGAAGATTTTAATTATAAATTTTATCAATATGATCATTTTATTTGGTTCAATTTTACCTAACCCTTTATTACTAAAATGTTAAATTCATGTTTCTATAAACTCCACCATGTTATTAATATAATATTTATTCATTAAATAAATATACATAACCAATCATATAAGATGACGAAGAAAAATGTAATATGTTATTCATGGATGCGATTGTGAAAAGGCAAAATATTAAATGATTTCATTTTCCAATTGAATAGGAGAAATATAGATAATGGTTATTAAATAAATATAATAGGATTTATGTATAATAATGTTATTTTTTTCATTATTTTATTATGGTTGTAATATATTTATAGGAGGAAAAATAAGGATTAAATATGAAATAACACAATTAACACAATTTACCTCTTCCATATATATCTTCCTTGAGGTCACACATCAAGCCTTTTTAGACTAGTTTTCCTGGGATAAAAAACCCTATAGGATATGGTAATGAGGGTTGTGATGATATTTTTTAGGTTCTAATTTATATAAGGTTCACAAAACGTGTGTATAAGTTGTGTGGTGAATGTTTCTTATTATAAGTGAGAGGAGTGAATCTTTTGTTAGTACTTTTTTCATAATATCTAATAAATTAAATAATCAAATATATTTGGAAAAAATATAAAATATTTATATGATAAGATAATTGATGTTTTGAATCAACACATGTTGTCAGATTTGGAAAATATTTTGTTATATTTGTGTCCTTATCATATAGTTTGTCCCCTATTAATGCCATTGGTCCTTTATCCTCGTAAAGAAATTTTTCATGGGTAGATTATTTAATTGAAAAAAATGAAAAAAGTATTATAAATTATATATATGGTGATTAAAAATATAAAAAAACCTATTTGATAAATTTTTTTATTTTAGTAATAATTAATCCTAATTTTATTTCACAGAACGTCTAAAAATTTTTTTTTAAACATTATTCTTTAATAAAAAAATTAAGTTTGTACAGTTTACATTCCTAGTAAAAACGATTAAATAATTTTTATTTATTTTTATTCAATAATTTATCAATAAATATCAGAAATATTTTATTAGTAGTAATTAATTTTATTAATTAATATAATAATACACTACATACATAAAAATAGTTTTATGAATAATTTACTATTTTACCAGCAAATGATGTTATTTTCATTTTTATCCAATTCATAATAAATCATTAGTTATTCTAATAATTTTTCATTTATCTACCATATAATGTATTTAATTTTATATTAAAATAAATCTATAAAACCCATACGGATTTTTTAGGGACACTAAAATGAGGTTTAAATTAGTGGACCTGATGTTTATCAGGTTTTAATTTTTTATAAATTAACCCCTCATACTCAATTACCTCTTACCCTATAAATAGTATTGGATATTGTTTTTTTTTCTCTCAATGTAAACATAAAAATTCAATGAAGATAATAAAAGATATTTCAGCACACAATGATTTTTACATGCATCGGAACTATGATCTACTCCTTCATGTAATAAATTAATGGTAATTTCACATATGTTTTTATCTCTAAAAAATTAGAGTAATGAAAAATTCCATGAAATTGAATACAATTGTGGATAGGAAGAATTCACACCATCTAAAGGATATATAGAATTATTTATACTCATACCACCATTATTCAATGAAATTGTTAATACTGACACCACAAGTTCCTCAAAAAATATTTAATGTACAAGATGTATCTTAATAACTAGATTCCTTTTCATCAACAAGATGATCTTTATCCTCAAATGAGGGCATTGAATACCACTATATCAAAAAAAAATTATGAATTTTGGTGTATATATCATTAACAAGGGGAAGACAATACTTAAAATTCTTCATAAAACCATTGAACATATATTGTATTATGGTTTTATGTGTTATCATTCTCTTTTTAGGTTATAAAATTTTGTGTTTCTTAACTCAAATGATCTTGAACTCAAGTAGTAGAGGCTCATACCTTCCATACATATGACCCATGATCATATCTGGGTGGGGGTGAGTTTTCAGATTACTATATAAGAATTATAGTAGTAACTATAGTTGGTACTATTCAGTACTATAGAATCTGGAACTCTTCATACAATATGGGTATTAGGACCACCATTTTGGGCCTATGGGGCATAGGGCCTTTGGGTTACCATGTATATAGGTCAAATGGTCTTTCATGGAACCTAATATGGGATTCATGGCATAGGGACAATGGGCCACCATAGGCCCTCATTTGAACAGGCATTTGGGCCACAAATGTCCATGAAGTAGCCGAGGAAGACCACAAACGTGTTTGTTCCAAAATAAGATTTATAGTAAGTATAATCCACCAGATAAGAGATAATTATATTATAAAAATGAGAGGTTTTGGAACTTACTATCAGTACCATGAACTAAGAAGCTCTGCATAGGGAAATGGTAGCTGATTAGCCTGGAAAGGAAGTGATCTAGGAAAACTCAAAGATAAAATATAATGGGTAAGGGTAGTTCAAAAGTGCAGTGCTGTATTTTGACATAAAATTACATATACGGGACCCATTTCCAATGGTTCATTGGGTCATGTATGCGACTAGTTACCCTGTATAGCGACCCTCTCTTTTCAAGAATTAACATTACATAACATATTCGGAATTCTAAAAACATTAAAAAAACAAACACCCAATGACTGTAATTGTCTAGTTCCTTAGGAAACATGTTGAAATAGAAACTAATACATACATGAGAAACAATATTTCTCACTAGGGTCTAATATATTAGCACCCTTCTTAGACACATCAATAATAATTCATATCTTCGTAACATGTGGAGGGAAACATAAAAAGGGGTGAGATCACATTCTTAGTAAGGGAAAAAAGGATATGTGTAACAAATATCATGAGAATAAGAGTATGAGAACACTATCATGAAAATGGAATATAATACCCTTCATATCAAATATCATATACATGAATCATGGAATAAATCATGACAGTTCAAAAGAAGTGAATCATGAGGAATTAAAGAACATGGTCCCTGAAAGCATAATATAGAAATAATATATTGAATTGTGGATGACAAGTAAGAATATAATATAATTTCTATAGTATCCAAGTTATCACATCTAATAACTTATTGGTACTATAGGTTCACATCCCATTCAATCATTGTAGTCATGGTTCACTCCCATGGCCTTCTTAGTAGCATGAGATCACTCCTCAAACAATCATGTTAGTAATGGTTCACTCCAAAGGCTATAATAGTAGGAAAGCATCATTCCCAAGACCAATTTAGTATCTATCATGAAATATAAAGATTCACACAATGAATTTGAATGTGTTATAGATCCCAACCATCACATAATGAAATCATAAATTCATGTTTCAAAATATAATAAATAATCATATCATAATGATTGAAATGAAATGGGTAATATAAAATTGTAAGAATATTATAACCTATGGAAAGTTATAGGTATAAACATTATTTTACCACAAAAATAAATCGTGATAATAATCGGGTTTCAAAAACACAAAAACGTGAAAGAGAAATTGGTTTCAGAAATTTGATGCCATCAAAACATAATCCATGTATAGAAATAATATAAATGAAAAAAATGAATAATTTATCCAATAGAAATAAGAAAAAACAACATATGTTATCTTAGATGGGAAATAGTTGTCAAAGATCTTTTAAAAATATTTCTTGAGGAAATATCATTTCATCATTGAAAACACTTTTTAAAACATAAGACATTTAAAAAAAATCATTGATAATATATTTTTAAACGTGTAAAGGAAGATTTAAAAAGCATAAATAAAATTATACTAATTTTTCTATGAAAATGGGCTTCAAATATATTTTAAAAAAAATTGGAAAACATTTTTGAAAACATTTGTTAAATCATTTTTGAAAACATGGTTTTTGAATATTAATGATTTCCGACCAGAGAGAGTGGTTGTCATATTTTGGATAAAAACAATGTATTAAGTAAAATATATTGTAAAATGGTACTAATAAATGATTATATCATAAATGATCATAGTAAAAGTAAACTCTTCAGCTCTCTTCAGGGATGGATCATTTGTTTTTATCACAGGAATTATAAACATAAACTATCTTAGGAATGTGTTGAGATTGTCTCAATAAACTCTTATAACAAGGTATATTGGGACCATACAATCTATTGAGAAAAGTAAATTAAATTATGTATTAAATATCATGAAAATAATTATATTCATGATATAACATGTAAAATGTAAGTAAATACACCTCAAAATGATTTAGGTGCATAACAAAACATGAGTCTTGAAGAAGCATATTTAAGAATAAACTATTTCACTAATTTGGTAACCATTGAAAATTATAACCCATAAAAGAATGATTATAAAATAGATATGAGAATACCCATAAATTTAAGATTTAGAAAAATAGAATATATTCTGGGGAACTAAATACACCACACAAAAGGAATATATGGTGAATAAATCATGTATCTCTTAGGAAAAAAAATTGAGCTGAAAAGCCCTTACCTTATGTATTGAATCTAATCATACTCATTAAAAAAACCTATATAATAAATATAAATTTGTTATAAATCATTTACATAACCATATTCTTATTAATATTGTTTGATTATGGCCTTATATTACCTGATTTTTAACAATCTTTTATTAAGGTTTCACTGTGAGTAATTTTCACTTTTTTCATCACATGTGTGTAAATTTTTTGTGTCTTTGGAATTTATAATTTGTACCATGAATTACAAATTTTAAAACATTATATAAATATCATGTATATAATGTGTATATTTATTAAAAATATATATATAATATATATGTATGAATCAAAATACACCTTCCATGGAGACGGTTGGCCATATATATGCATGATCGATATTTCAATTTAATTGGCATATTGAAATAAAGAAATTAAACAAAAAATTTATATATATGTGTATAAATAAATCATTATAATAGTAGACTTATTATATCATATATTTCTTATATATTCAATAAAAACATAATTAATACTTCCCATGTACTGTATTAATGAATCATATTGCTTTGAGGGGCAGCAGTCCAGACGTTCTCAAATGCAATTATCGTATTTAAACCAACTGAAATGTAAAAATGTTTTTTTTTGTAAAATTAAAAAAATATTAAATAAATAGTAAATATAATATATAACATATATAAATATAGTTTCCATCATAACTTCCACCATGAGAGGTGCAACATCCTGGATTTGGGTGCCACCCAAAGGTTCCCGGAACCAGGTTGGCCACATAACCTCAATCGCATTTCCCCAAATTCCAGAGGCTACCAATTAGAAGTGAGATATAAGGATAAACATTGTGGAAACTATTCCCTCATGGGAAGAGTATACACAGCTTAATAATAAAGTGTAATAGTAGCAGGAGTAGTAATACCATACAACAGAAGTAAACAGTAGAAGACATGTAGTAATAAAAAAACTGAAGAATATATATAAATGATAGATGTCACATGTATATAGGAAATCATCCAAAAAAGTCACAGTGAAGGAAATTAAATACATAACTCAATGTACTGAAATGAAATTAACCTCCAATATCCTCACAAGCCTCATCTTGGTCTCATCCTCTCCAATTCTAATAGTAATCACGTACCTGATGAAGAATGGAAATTTCCCTTATCTATACCTGAAACAATATAATTTGTTTGGGTCTAAAAATATGACCCAAATAGGGTGGGAGAAGAATCCTAGTAGTAATAAACAAAAGATCCATGCCTAACTATCAGTCAAAATACATATCAGGTAATATGTTGAAATGAAGAAACAAACATGGATGTACTCAAAGGTAAACAATCCTATAGTTTTCAAATACATTCATTTTTATTTATAATTTAATCCATTGAATCATGTAAACTTTGGGATATAGCCTAATAATTGTATCCCCTATGTAATTGTAACAAAAAAAATGTCTCAAATGATCATCTAAATAATCCAGTAAGACCGAGTCCAAGCATGTGATTTGGCTTTTCATACTCATTACAATCATTCAATCATTCATAAACAACCCTCTGGGAAAGATCTCACAGTATAACCCCTATGGTTTAACATAGAACCAAAACATTAAATTAATAACCTCTAGGAAATCTCTCATGTTATAACCCCATCATTCCCACATAGTAGTAAATAAATTTAGAATGGATCTCCGGGTTAGCTCACATAGTCAATACCCCTTGGTCAATATAGCATAAAAAATTATAAATGACCACCTGGGAAGCTTCATGGTCAATAACACTGGGAAAACATACCATTAATAAATTATAAACAATCTCTGGGGCAGCTCTAATGGTCAATACCCCTGTGTCAGAAATCTACACCAAGGCTCTCACCGTCCTATGTATAAAATTTGGATGTCCCCACAGTCTTCTTGGTTCAAGGATCTCGATGTCTATTTGAAAAACAATGTGCACAAAATATCAAGTAGCTTATGAAATCTATTACTACTACATGTCTAAAAAGTCAAAAATCATATAACATGCATTTGATATAGTCAAATAAACTCCATCCTAATTATCCAAGGCATGGAAATCAATGCACCTAACCATACACGTAAGCAACAACCAATTTTCAATAAATCAAACCATAGCGGGTATTAAACACAGTAGTCTAAAACATTTTTTATGTTAGTTTTTTATTAATTTTTTAAATTGGTTTCTGGCCGACATTATTACAAGAGACATTATAATTATTTTTTTACATCGATTATTATAAATCCAACATAAAAAATATAAATCTGAAGGGTTTTTCACTTTAGTTCCTAAAAAACTGAAATGGAAACTGCTTCAATGTTGTGATTTATTACATCAGTTATTAAATAACTGAAGTAATATATAGTTTATTGTGTTTTTTATCTAATAACCGACATAATAAACTACACCTCTGAAGTGTTTTCCATGTCAGTTTTTTAAAAAAAAGATGCGATAAACCAGTCCGTAAATAATTTTTTCACGTCTGTTAAATAATAACTGATGTGAAAACATATATACTACGTTGTTTATTAAAAAAATCGGCCTAAAATTAATTTACAAGCATTTATTACGTCGATTATAAAATATCTGATGTAAAAAAATATTTTTTTAATAAAACCGTTCAACAATTACTATGCTCTACTAAAGAAGACCTCAAACAAGTAGAAAATAGTCCCAAACCATAGCAAAATACATACCAGAAAAACATCATAACTAGACCAAAACAAGAAGAACCAAAGAAAAATTAAACATTCACATATATAACATTCAAAAAATATAATGTCAACAAATAAAAACATAAAACCCCTTGGACATCCCCTACCCCCATGGACAACCCCCACCCCACTAGACACCCCCACCCCCTAGACACCCTCGCACCCCTGGAAATAACCCCACCCCCCTGGACAACCCCCACCAACCTGGACACCCCCAGAACCCCTTGGAAACCCCTACCCCCTGGATACTATCCCACACCCCTAGACACCCACATCCTCTGGACACCCACCCACCCCCTTGTACAAACCCACCTACTAGACAGCCCCCCCTGGACACCCCCACCCCCAAACACCCACCCACCCACCCACCCCCCCATGACACCCCCACCACACCGGACACCCCCACCACTAGACTCCCCCACCCTTTGGACATCCCCACCCCCACCCCCGACACCCCGCCCCCTACCCCCAGGATAGCCCCCACCCCCTGGACAACCTCCCACCCCCTGGACTCCCTCCCCCCAGGTACACCCACCCCCTAGACACCCCCACCCCCTGGATAACCCCCACCCCTAGACACCACTAGACAACCAATCCACCCATTGGACACTCCCAACCCTAGACATCCCCCCACACCCACCTGTACATCCCACCCACCTAGACATCCCACCCTCTGGACACCCCCACCCCCTAGACACCCCCTCCACCCCTAGACACCCGCAGTCCCCCTGGAAACCCCTAGAAATCCCCACCAACCTCCTAGACAACCCTCCCACCCCTGGACACCCCCAACGCCCTGGACATCCCCCTACCCCCTAGACACCCAACCACACCGCCTGGACGCCCTCCCACCACCTGGACACCCTCTAGACACCCACCCACTCCCCTGAACACCCACGGACAACCCCTCCACCACTGGACGACCCACCACCCCTAGACACCCCCTGATCCCCTCTGGATAGCCCTTCCCCCATCCCCTGGACACCACCCCACCCCTGGACATCCTCCCACACCTGTACACCCTTGTACACCCTCCCACCCCCTTGACACCACCCCACCCACTGGACAGCCTCCCCCCCCCACCCCCTGGACACCCCCACCCCCATGAAACCATTACTATGCACTACCAAAGAATGAAACAAGCAGAAACCAGACCAGTAGCAGACTAGAATCCATACAAGAAAAACATCAGAACTAGGCCAAAACAAGAAGAACCATATCAAAAGTAAACATTCATATATATAACATTCAAAACATAAAAATACAACTAAATAAAAACCAAAATCCAAGCAATAAAGTACAAAATAAACAATTATAATTACCATATTCATAATAACATTTTACACTACAAATAAACTAAAATCCAATCAAACCTATAAAATAATTTGACCATTCCTCTTGTAAGTGTCTCACCTCTTGAGAACTATAGTATTTAGGGTCATCAAATAGCTACAAATTAAATAGGATAGTATTTAACATATATAATGAATAAATAAAATGAAATATAATTCAACATTTATAAAGAAATCATACCATGTCAAACTTCACAAGTGTTCCAGTTATAATTATTTCATACATAAATCTTAACATAAAATATTCACATTCAATGATGCCTTTTTGTTCATGAAAATTTTGTCCAAATGTGTGTCAATTCAAAATATCATTTTTATGTAATACATCAAAAAGTTCAAATTATAAATTGATATTTATCTTTACATTTACGTATTTGATCTTGGAACTCTTTTTCTTTGTTTTGTTTTTCAAAAGTAGACCCATCCCATATTAAAAAATCATACAAATGGGAAAAAATTAAAATTCATTATAATATAAACAACTATAAAGAAATTGAAACTTACCTTTCCAACATATTATTAAAACTTCCCCGCACAGTTCTATAGAAAGAGAATATCCAATTAAGTGTTTTCTCCCTTGGACAAAAGCCCCTTAAATCCAATGATCACTGATATATATGAAAATTTATAGTTAGTGGTTTTTTATGTTAAAAGATAATGAACACTTTTCCAGATATATGTTTCATACCTCTCACAAAAATACATTATCTAACACTGCATGATTATATTCTATTCAAATATTTCAGCAAAAAATGTGTTTTTATACCTCTTCCAATGCATGTTACTAAAGGGAAATCAACTACGGGTCCATCAATCCATATAAATTTTTCTGCACGTTATTCTCAGAAATGTTATAAATATACCTAGTATAAAACAAACATAACAATAAATTTTTAATAAATATAATGTAGGGAAAGCTGTTAAGACTTACATGAAAAAAATATGCACCATGTTTATTCCCAACTTATGTCCAATAATAAGCTCCATGATATCATTTTCTGAGTCCCCACATTTATTGCACGTCTACAAACATGAGCTTCCATTTGAAACTCATAATGATCTACCAAAAAATTTGAAAATCGTGACAATCTATCAATACTACTAAAATATGTATCTGGTTTCATATCCATTTGTCTTTTTCGTTGATGATACAGTAATTCATTAGCTTTGAAGTATTATTATGAAAATAAATAGAAAAATATAATAGTTTTCAAATGTTATAACAAAAATAACAAAAGATATGAAATACATACCTCTATGGTAATGAGTCATAGAAGTGTGGATGGAAAAACTAAAAAGAGGTTGATATTTTGTCCAACTATCATCACCTCATCTGTAGGTAATGGTACATGAGCTGGTCTATCTATAATATCTTGTACAGTGACCATATGATGCTCTACCTCTAACTGTTGATGATGAATTGTATCTTCTATACAATATACCTGCCCATATGCAACTATATGATGGTGAGAATCATTAATATACAAGTCATAATAAGTAGGAAGTTGTGGTAGATGAGTAGGATAAAAAATGGGGTTTGCAGACTGAGGTGGGGGAGTGGGAGCTACTAGAGGAGGTGGAGGATAATTAATGTGGTTTGCAGGGGGAGGTATAAAAGAGGAAGCTGGAGTCTGAAATTGACTTTGCATGTCTGCAATCATAGACTGTACTAACGCTCTAATATTTTTCTCCATCTTCTCATTATTATTATGAAATTATGCCTCTAAGGAATCTTTTTTAATAAACACCTTCAATGGAAGATGTTGAAGAATGTGGTAACACTTTTCTTACCGATACACCTTTCGGATATCCTCATACACGACCAAGGTGTTCGAGCATTCTCAATGTTGTAGATAAAATATTTTGTCTCTCGGCAGATCTAAATACCCCCTATGAGCTCTATTCCTCAAGAGATTCCTGTATTAATTAATTGAACATTTCTTTAATGATTTAAATTATATAATGAATATAATTAACTTAAATAAATAAAATAAATATCTTAAAATCCTGTTAACTATGATTCGTGATTCATCCAAAAGATATTACACCTTTTTTCTCATTTGATCACTTTTCCATTTTTCATTTCTATATGGAGGGGATGGAGGGGAAACATCTCCAGATCTTGAAGACCCAGTGCTCAGTTTTTGTAATTTTTCCACCATAATTTGTTCTTCCAATAAAGTATATCCTCCCACAGATAAACTACGAGGGTATACATTTTTATATTGGATATCCTGATGAGATGTCCTTATATTCTATAAATTTAGAATAAGAAATCATTAAAAAAAACATTAATAATATCATTTATATAAGAAATATTATAAAAGTTTAAATTTACCTTACCAAAAATGAATCTTTCCATTAACTTTCAACAAATTGTCCCCCATGTTCCTTCATCTACGAAAGGATATATATGACGTGGCTTTTATTTATTTATATGACCAGAAATGAAATCATATGTGATTGTTGATTTTAAATCCCTACATCTCTTAACAGCAATCGATAAACATTTCCTCTTTAATCTCCTTGGGTGAGGAATATCAAATTTCATCTGATAAATAAGTGGTAAAACATATTATAGTAGAATCATTTAATGACTAGTAAAATAATGTCAAAATATATTACCAAAATCGTCTCCCACAAATGAGATATTATTTCTTTTTCCACACTTCACCAATCACCATACAAAATTAATACTTTTCTTTTACCCTAAGTTTATACAAAACTCTTAAAATATATTGCATTTTGACCTCTAGAAATATCATTCTCATCAAACTCAACGACTATCTTCTTGTCTTGTATACGGGCAAGTGATAATTTTGGTAAATGTGTACATCCACGTTTACCAACTCTGGAACACTTCTTTGTCATTATGGGAGCACGTGACGAAGATTGGGGAACATCAAGAGGATCATGTGAATGTTTCTACCTAGAGGTATGATCATAATTTACATCTCCATAATCATGTGGCTGATCAATTGATTGATCTGTCATTATCCATCAAATCAAAAAAAGAAAAAATTAGTTCACAAATATACCAATTCAAAATTTACAATACTAATCTAACAAAAAAAATGGAAAACAGAACTATGTTATATAATATTAAACATGGTAAATATGGCAAGGATATAAAAAAATTGTAACGATGGTAGACATAGTAAACATGGTAAACATGGTAGTGTAATTTTCATTCAACAAAATAAATATATATATATGTTATGTAAAGGTAAACAATAGTAAACTATGGTAATAATGACAAACATGGTAGACATTCTAAACATGAGAAAACATGGTAAAGTAATTGTAACTCATCAAAATCAATTGATATATAAAATACATAATAGTAAAAATGATAAACTAAACTAAACAAAATTAAATGAAACCAAAATTTCTACTTATTAGTTTTAATACTCCTTTTAATAGAGAAACAAAATTACAATATGATACACGTAATGAAAATAATAAATGTAAACAGTAAATAAACATATGTTACCTGTGATATTAGTAATGTAAAAGTGGATTGTTTTCCCAAATTCTTTCATCATGATCATTATTTATGTCCCAAACCATGTCTTCACCATGATCATCATTATTTTCTACTAATTGTTCCATGGATGTAGGGATCCTGCATAAATCTGCGTCTTCATCAAGTTGATGCTCACCAAAATATTGTTGTTCCCTTGAAAAACAATAGACCACTGCATATTTTATTGATAAAATAAATAGAAAATATATTTTTCATGTGTTTCCATTATAAAAGAATCTATTATGTTTCCCAGCCTATTCATATTAACAACTGTCATTCAAAATTCATCACATCTTCCACTTCTGTTACCGATAATCCATTTTCAGTTAAAACACGAACTCAAATTTTATTGCCATATACTTCCAATAATTCTTCAATGACTCAATAATATGCATGTGATGCAAAAATTGGGTTTCTGTATTTAGAACTCAAAAAATGCATTGCTTCTGCAAACACCAATACACCACTATTCTGAACTTCACTTTTGTTATCCTGAGCATTCTTATGAAATGTATATCCATTAATTTCATACTTGGACCATGTTATCAAATTTTAACATGGTCCACCCAAAAACAATCTTAATTTCCCTGATACATCTGATCTACTAAGCAAGGTCTTTTCAAACCATGGAAAAAAATTGTTGTGCTCATTCAAAATCCACATTTCTTTCTTCTTTGGATGACATTATTTTAACTAATTAACATGAAATGTGACATATGGTTGAGAATCATCTATTTTATTCAAGATGTATAAGTCTACCTTATTTTTCAATTTAGATGACAATTATTCTAATTTCAATCCATGAATCCCCCTTCAATCTTTATTAACTCATTCATGGAGAGATGGATGCTAACTTTTATGCTCCTCCACAGCCATGTAGCTCATCCAAAACTCTACAACCACCTCAGAAATATAATTTTCAATAAAGGAGGATTTAGGTTGATAAGGATTTTTAACATACCCCATCAATATTATCTTATACCATTCAAAAGGATACATCCAACGAAGATATACAGGTCCACAAAGCATTATTTCTCAAACCATATGAACCATTAAATGTACCATTATATCAAAACAATATGGAGGAAACTGCATCACCAAATGAAAATAATAGAAATTTAATGCTTTCAAAAATGTTCAAATCATTCAGATCAATCACCTTATTAAAAATTTAATTGAAAAAATTACACAACATTATTATTGTCTTTCTGACACTGATGTGCAATATTCCACGCAATGCAACTGGTTGAAGCTGTTACATCATGACATGAAAATCATGATATTTAATACCTATCAACATCTAAACCTTGAAAGAGAATTTTTAACATTTTATGAATAAGAGGAAGCCCATTGATATACTAAAGACACTGACAAAAGTAAAATTTCGCCCTCTTGGATAATGTATGACAAACTGCTGGAAGAAATGTTCATCTTCCATTAGGAGTAGGAGATAACACCAAAATTATTCCCTTTTATAGTATGACTAATCTTACATTCAACCCAAATTTAGTCGTTTCTTTAATATATAACAATGTTCCAATCAAACTGTCGCATATATTCTTCTCCAAATGCATGAAATCAGTATTATGGTTCACTTCCTGATATCTCCAATATGGTAGCTCAAAAATATTTACCTTTTCTTCCAAATATTTCTATCATTAATAGATTTATGTGTCTTTCCCAATGTCACATCATGGTTTTTCACCCTATCAAAAAAAGCATCAGGGGATAATGGTTTTGGATCAATATCAAGTTCTTGTGAGCCATTGAATTCACTTTTAAGTCTTCTATAAGAGTGATCCATAGGAAAATACATTTGATGAACCATATATACTATTTTCCTCCCATGATGCAATTCACAATATAAGTCTTTTGTTCCAAAATTGGACATGCTTTATTCCCCTTAGAACTATATGCAGAAAAATTTCCATATGTAGGGAAGTCATTTATAGTGAACATAAGCACTACATGCAGTTGAAAATATTCCATTTTATAAGAATCATACACCCTAATACCATCCTCCCATAAAAGTTTCAAATCATCGATAAATGATGTAAAGAAAACATAAATATGATTTTTGGGTAGCTTCAGACTAGAGATCATTATACTCAAAATTTCATATTTTCACTTTATACAAACATCAAGAGAGAGGATTTAAATTACAAATAAAATTGGCCATGAACTATGTGTTCTATAGAGGGTTTCATATGGATTCATTCCATCTGTGCACATCCCAAGTCTGATATTTCTAATTTCATTTACAATTATTGGATATTGCTCATCCATTTTCTTCCATCATGGACAATTAGCTGGATTATGTATTTTTTCATCACATATCCGCTCATCAACATCACATCATATCCTCTTTGAATCATGTGAATTAGCAAATTAACATTTCAAATAATGAATTATAAGAAGATACCAAAATACCATGGTAGGGATCTCTGTAATCTCAACACCATCCTGTGATATTTCTTTCAACTTATACCATGGTGTCCCACATTTAAGACGAACTGAAAAAAATTCATATTACTTACTATATATCATACATTCATTCAGACATGCATTAATTTTCTTGTATCCCAATCCCTTCGGGTATAAATTTTTTCTTGGCCTTATAATGGGAATCTGGAAGATCATTGTCTTTTAGAAGAATGTCTTTCAAATAATTTAGTAGCTCTAAAAAACATATGCACTACATCCATGTTTCTCCTTTAGGGTAGTCAATATTAACACCTCTGAAAAAACCATTAAATCCATACATCTAGGGTACAATGGATTTTCAGAATCACTATATAGACATGCTATTATCAGTTATATCTCAATTTTTTTCAACTACAATATCACGAATAATTTATTCAATTCCATTAGAGTTACCATTTTACAAATCATCATCATTAGTTGATCTGAAATTCTGTCCAGTTTCACCATGCCAAATCCAAGGGTTGAAACATCATAAAAGACAATGAAAAATTAGATGATATTTGGCATGGTGAAACTGGACAGAATTTTTAAATTGTTTTATATTTATTCAAATACGCATATATTTGTTTCATATTTCTAAATTGTTTTATAGTTATATGATAAATATCATAATTTGAATGTAAAAAAATTTAGAAATATGAAACAAATATATGCATATTTCAAAAAGATATGCATGTAAATTATTTTAGAAAAGATTATATAGTTATATATAACGGTTTTAAATTCATTTGGAATCCTTATTCATAATATCAACATAATATACATCCTTGTGCAATTGGATTCTAAATTAATCCTTACGTAAACAAGAAATATGATGTATAAATTTTAATCTTTTTATACACTCACTACGAAAAATTACACCCATACCAACGGTTTGAAACCATTAGGATAGCCCCTGAAACCACTGGAATAATGGTCATTGCAATAAACCTACACCAACAGTTCTATAGGAACCGTGGGTCTAGACTTCCTGATGTTAATATATGCCAACTGTTTCAATAAATCTGTTGGGATATATATATATATACCAACAGTTCAAGAACGGTTGGTCTACATGTTGTCCAACAACCCTAGACACCCCACCCCCTTGGACACCCCTAGACACCCCACCCCCACCCCTAGATATCCCCCCAACCCCCTAGACACCCCTACCCTCATGGACAACCCCCCAACCCCCTAGACAACCCCCGGACATCCCCAAACCCTTGACACCACATACCCCATTGGAAACCCCCCTCACCCCTGGACAAAACCCCCCTCCACCCCTCCCCCCTGTAATGCCCCTCACCCCAGTTGACACCACCCCACACCCCCTTGGACACCACCACGCCCTTGGATAACCCCACCCACCCCTGGACAACCCCTACCCCTATGGACACCCCACCCCCTAGACACCCCCTACACCATTGGACAACCCCTTAACCCATTGAAACCCCCATACAAACACCCCCTACCCCCTTGGAAAGCCCCCTCACCCCTAGAAACCACCCACACCCCCTTGGACACCCATAGACACCACCACCCCCTGGGACAACCCTCCCCCCCCCCACCCCTCTGGACACCCCCACCCCTTGACACCCCCTACACCCTTGGACATCATGCTCACCCCCTGGACACCCCACACCCTAGACACCCCTACCCCTTGGAAATCCCCCTTACCCCCCCGGACACCCTACCCCCTTGGAAATCCCCCTCACCACCTAGAAACCCCCCATGGACACCCCTGGACACCACCACCCCATTCGAGATCCCCCAACCCCCACCTCTCTAGACACCCCACACACAGACACCACCAACCACTTGGACACCCTTACCCCCTGGACAACCCCCTCACCCCTAGACACCCCCACCCCCTGGACCCTTCCAACCCACTAGACATCCCCCAACCCCTGGATTCCCCCACACCCCTGGAAAACCCCTAACCCCTTGGAAAACCCCCTAGACACCCTTACCCCCTTGGAAAACCCCCTCACCCTCTATATACTGCCACCCCTTGGACACCCCATGGACACCACCACCCCCTTGGACAGACCCCCAACCCCCTGGATAGCCCCCACCCCTATGGACACCCCCACCCCTCGGACACCCCCCAGACACCCCACCCCCAAGACACCCCCTACACCCTTGGACACGCCCTCCCCCCTACACACCCCCACCCCCTGCACACCCCCTAAACCCTTGGACACCCCTCACCCCTTAAACACCAACCCCACCCCCGGACACCCCCTACCCCCTTGGAAAGCCACCTCAACCCCTAGAAACCACCCCACACACCCTAGTACACCCCGTCGACACCACAACCCCTTTGTAAATCCCCCCACCCCATGGACACACCCCTCCCCCTCCCCCCCCCCCCCCACCCCTCTTGACACCCCCACCCCCTAGACACCCGCACCCACTTGGATATCCTCTAACCCCCTGGACCCCCATACCCACCCCCTAGACACCCTTGCCCCATTGGAATTCCCCTTCACCCATAGACACCCCAACCCTATAGAAACCCCAAACCCCTTGGACAACCCCCTCACCCCTTAGACACCCCCACCCCCATGAAAACCCCTAGACACCCCCACCCCGTTGGACTGCCCCCACTCCCAATGAAACCCCAACACCCTGGAGACCCCCCACACAAATTAATTTATATGCACACACACATGATAGAACACACAAAAATCATAAATTTACATCATTTCACTTCCATATATTATTTTACCAGAAAATAATTTAGCATGGTATAAAAGAACAATGTGAAACTTACCCTGATAGAATGATCAAAGATAGAAAAATAACATATGAAAACATATGTTTAGATCATCATGAAAAATGAAAAATGAAAATGAGATATGTGAGGATTACTTTAGTGTTACGAGTAGACCTGGTCGATATGGTAATAATAAAGAAGATGTATGATATTGGAAGAATGAGGTTGGGGCATGATTTCAAACAATTCTTTCTCAGTTTTCAATGTGAGAGAGACGATTCTCAGGTTTCCCGATCGAAGAAAACAAAATGAAAGAATTCAGGGTGCGATAAATCATTTAAAATCTATATCAGGTTTGTTATATAATAACTGATGTGATAAACTATTTTTTAGTTTTATAAAATACTTTATCACATCGGTTATTTTATAACCGTCTTTATAAAGCGCAAATATTCTATCTTTCCCAACAGGTATTTTATAACTGATGTCATAAATCTAATCATAGTATTTTTTATGTAGGTTATTTTATAACCAATGTAAAATATTGATTCTCATTAATTTGTCACATCATTTATAAAATTACTAATGTGATAAAAAAAATTATATCTTTGCACGATGGTTATATAGAACCGACGAGAAATATGACGATGTGTTAAACGTTTTTTTCAATGGAGAATGGTTTAAATTAAAAATCAAGAAATTTCTCAAATTTGGGTATGTGGCACTTTTAGCACATATATTCCAACTAAAAACAATGGATGACACAAAACACTTACCTAGATTTCATATGATCAATATTCTTGAACTTCAGCCCTTGAATTGGTCTAGATGGATGTCGATCTACAAAAAAGTGAAAAATGATAAATCTGGAATAACTCACATGAAATTATGAATTTGAAATAAAGGCTCTAATGTAATTGAGGACTCACTGGTGGGATTCCCTGGCACCCAAAAATATCTCAATCAGAGGTCGTATGAAGAATTTGGAAGGGTTTGGAGTTGGTCGTCCCATCCATAACTCTCTTGTAAGAACCAAGGTAATAAGAATAAATTTCTGACGATAAAACAAGACACCTCTCCAATTTAGAAATAAAAAAGAAAACAACATAGTGTGTTCATTAAATGTACATGTTGTACAGTAGCCTTATCCTCCCTCCACCTTAAAGGGTCGGCCAGGTCACCTATACAACTAGGAACTCGGTCATTACATGACTAGTAAACGGTTGCATGTTCTTCCCAGGTACATAGTGTGTTCACTAAAAATCCCAATTTCATCCTTTTTCGTCAAAAACAGAACTAAATAATGATCAATACCTAAATAAAGTTTCAGGTTATGACAATATTCGGTAAGAAAAAATTGACAATCATCATTTAATGAGGAGGTAGTTTGTTTTACACATAAATAGTATGTTCGTTATCCATTAAATGGTTCTGAGTGTAAGTTTATGTTAAATCCATTGAATAATAACATCCTAATTTATTTCGTATAATGGTTTTTTATAAAACCAGGAAAAAAGAAAGTGTATGGTGTGGAGAAATAAAATAAAAGAATAAACATGAGAGAAGATTTTGCCGCTTAATTGAGTAACTCCTTTTGGATTGTGGCCAATGGATTCTGTAACGCCCCGACCCCAGTTACCCAAAGTCGGTGCATTATTACATAACACTGGCATGATCACAAGAAAGATCAAATCTCGAAAGACCGATTGGTTTAGTAGCCTTGGAAACACTAGATATATTCATAAAGATTTACATTACATCAATAAGTGAAAAGCTACAACAATATATTGTCTCCATATTCCACACTCATATCCCCACATACTATCCCTGCAGGTCATTCATAAATTACATCTTCACATCCTAGGAAAAATAAAACATAGAAAAGGGGTGAGCTCAAATGCCTAGTAAGGATAACAATAAAGCAGAAACTTTCATAAATAAGAAAAAAAAATTAAGGTAATGTATAACTAAAACAAAAGCCTTTTAAACATGGACTTAAACATAGTATGGAAAAAGTAAAATGAAGTAATTCCATTTACTTATTCACAAGGATATTCTACTAATCGAATAATCACATGAAATATCAATAACCACTTTCATAATGATGGAATTCATAATTCCAGACTTTCATAACCACATAGCCAAGGCCTCGTGCCAAGACTACAAATAAGATTTTTCCAAGGCCTTGTGCCAAGACACTAGTTTGTATAATGAGACCTACCGATGCATAGAGGAGCTATAGCGGGCTCCACCCGTCACATATTAAGTCCAATGCATTCTCATATGAAAAGGTTTAAACATAAAATAAACATTCGTATTAAAACTAGCATACGAAATGTCAGTACATTCACCATAAACTATGAACGGTATCAAAATAGCAAATCCACAGTAAAACATATCAAAAAACCTTCAATACAATATAGAAGTTTTTTATCATAATAAATCAACTTCAAATAAGCGTAAAATCCATCAAAGGATGTTGACATAGATGAAATCAAAACTCTTTTTAGAGAAATATCTCTTTCTATTTTGAACTCACTTAAGAGTCTTATATTTATGAAATAAAACATTTTCTTTGAAAATATTATAATAATCTTGTAAGGGAAGCATTGACGATTTTATAACGGCGGAAAATAACCGCACCAGCCATTTAAGTTAAAAAAACATTCTTACCTTAATTCTGTCGAAAAGGTTAAAAAGCACCTTGTTTGGAAAACGACGGAAAGATTCCTTTATAAAACACTTATAAAAAGTCTAACAAGGGTATAAATTAACTTAACCCATATTATTTTAAATATTAAAAATGTTTTAAAATACATTCTTAAGAATAATGGATGTGGATGATAAAGAGATCCCAGAAGATTATTACGTAAACACAACCTCGGATAATGAAGAGATTGTGAAATAACCATTACCTTTTAATTTTCCTTAGTTGAGGGTAGGTTAACCTCCTGTATAATGGTGAAATAATTGTTATTAAATTATACAAGAATCATATATATTAATATGATATCATATATGATCTTTTAATATTTCTTTGTTAATAATATCTTAGTATTATCGTCGTTTCGGGTGTTAATTTACTCGTTTTATTTTATATGTTTTGTTACATAAGACATGTTTGTAATGGTTAGGTTGTATCTTTTTCATATTCATAATGATGACAAGTCCCTAAACATTATTTTTAAACCATAAAATGATAATTATACTTGAATGGATATGATGGAGAATTAATCTCATCGCGTTCGTGGAGACGGTAGTCCGTACGTACGCACGAGCGATAATATCCTTATTTTGATATTAAAATAATATATAATTGGATATTATATCATATATACAGAATCATTATCATGTTATATTTATTATTTACATGAGTTACACATCATTATTATTCCCATCCAAATAATAATATATTGAATAACAATTACACCACGACGTGGAGACGGTAAGCCGTACGTACGCACGTATGGTGACATGTAATTCAAAGGGTGGATAGAATACTGAATATGGTTGTACCATATTTATAATAACATCACAGTATATATAAGATACTGGAGTTATTATTTTATAATGGTAATAACAAAGAAAGAATAAGAAGTGGAAGAAGAAATGAATTTGAAAAAGGGTGGTGAAAACATTACCTCTTTTTCGGGTTCTTCCTTTAGATAAAAAGGGATCCTTAGGATGGCTTTATGATCAAAATAAGGATTCTAGGTTTTAGTTAGGGTAGCTGAGAGAGTATTTGGGCCGAGTTTTTCTGAACCAAAAGGCTTTGAAGGTGTGAAGTAATGAGAAGGGGAGTGCCCTTTTATAAGAGGGGTGAGGGGCACCTTTGGAAAATCTAGAAATATTAATTTATAATAAATTCATATTCGGTTTATAATGGCCCCAAAGTTGATTATTTAAAGTTTAAGGTGTGTTTAGGTCGAAAACCATTCATCCAATAGAATTTTGACAGGTTTGGGTTAATATATTAACCTAATCATTTAGTTTTAACTCTTAGTTAATTAGTTTGACATTTACCATGTCACTTTGTATTTTTATATTATATAGATAATAAACATACTATATACATCCAAGAGACCTCCAAGTAGTCCGTTAATGATACACCTATCATTATATAAGTCTCTTGACCGAACCTTAGATTTTTAGGAATTTAATATCAATTAATAATATAATATTTATTTTAAAAACTCTTTTATGTCAATTTTGACACTATTCAATAGTTGATTTTTGTGAAACTTATAACAGAACGATTACTTATAACAAGGTCAATTAAATCAATACTAATATGTCATATTATCCTAGAAAATTAGTTTAATTCATTAAAAGTCTCAAATTTTATTTATTTGGGTATTTATAATATCAATTATTTTAATATTTCACTAGTATGGTAATTACTGCATCATCATTATGTCATAAATAAATTAAATTATTTAATGTCTAAAAATTATAAATAAAATATCATTATATATAAAATCTTTTTATATTTCTAATGAATATTTATAGTCGAAAATCAAACATATATAACCCTATGTAAAAAGTGTTTTTCTAAAAGATATATGCATGTGTCATTTTTGTATTCATTTTAACTTAATTAAAATAAAGTTTCCCTATCACTTACATGTGGCACCATGGGGTCCCAAAATCGACCCAAAGATGCCCTTGGTCGAACCTGTATCAACCAATAAGGTTAAGACACGTTTTAGGGTAATTTTTTATTATTATAATATTATTTGTTAACCCTTATTTACCGGATTTACCCTTAACCATGGTAAATAAAATATTTACCGCAGTAATTATTCAAAATGTATAAAAATAAAAGTTACCTATTTACATAATTTGAACATCCTGATTCCAAATATCGAATCCATTTTTCTAAATTCAAAACACAGAAGTGGCAGAAATTAATTTAAAATTATTTCTCGCTGTCAAAACAAAAAGCGTGTTTTTAAGATATAATAACTATCAAAAGATTGATACTTGTTTATGTTTGGTTTAATTGTAAAATTATGTCCAATGAACAACATTATATTAAATAGTAAAAATATATCCTAAATATACTTTAAAACCTCTCAAATTCATAATTTATCAATATAAATTATTTCGATTAAAAAAAGTAGTTTTTATTTAAAATTTAGTAATTTTCACTATTCATCAAAATATTAAAGTTATCCGAAAAGTTCCAAAATTTCACCCTAGGCTAAATTCGATATTCCGAATCCAAAAATGAAGTCCATTTTGAAATATAAAATATATATAATTTCAAAAAGTAGGTATTACTATTCATAATGGCTAGTTTGATTGGTTGTGGTGTGTGTTAGAACTCGAAGTTGCGTACAACACACGCTACTGTATTATTTAAAGGAAAGCATACCGTTGAAGCTTGGGATGTTTCATTTTAAATTTTTGATGTCCCAATTTAGTCAAAAAGTTTAAAATAATGTATTTAAAAAGGGTTCACTATTAGAAGTTGGTAAAAGTGCAATACTGAAAATGAATTTGTTCTTACATTATGTCTAAGAAACTCAAAATATGGATTCTAAAATTATAAGGATTGTATAAAGATTAACATTTTGTTAATACTATTCATAACCTCTTTTTAATGGCTTGTTTGGTAAGTCATGGTGCGCTTGAACTCGGTGTTGCATGTAGTGCAAGTTATTGAATTATTTTGAAGAAATAACACACTATTAAATCTTGGGGTGTTACATTCTCCCCTCCTTCAATAAATTGCGTCCATACAATTTGAAATTGTTCTTTGAAAATAAAAGGTTGAAAATTGAAAATATCTTTGTGGGAAAACCCACATCGGAAATTGGGTTACTAAAATTTAGTCTTAATATGAGGAAAAGAGAAATGAAAGGGTCACCACCAAATTATGATCTCGATTAGGAGAACATTGGTGGAAATTAAAGACATATAATTGGAGGAAAAACGTAAATATTTTTAGGTAGTGATTGAGGTCATCAATCAAAAACAAGTGTAAAATTGAGGTCCTTAAATTCATCAATCTATGATGATTTGAAATACCATCGGTTCAACAAAACATAGGGTATTTGGATAACACATTTTTGGTTTTAGGATTCCTTAAAAAATGTATAAGAATTATTTTCTTCATAGAATAAGAGAAGAAGAAAAATATATTCTTGACAAGTAGAGTTCCATCCTTTAACTAAATTCTACCACAAACTCATTTTTCACTGTAAAAAAAATATTCTATTTATCCTATTCGTATAGGGTAAAAAAACGAATTTATAATTCATCTACCAGATCTTTTAAAAAAACAACATTATTTAATCTCGTACATCATGTGGGTCAGTAGTAGGTGATACACCATTGTCTCCCTTCAGTTGTGGGTTCAAGTCTTGCGGCCTTGCCGGATGCGACGGGTTGCCGCCCGACCTCCGGGTTGTCCTTTTATGACAATCCAAAATAATCCAAACTAGAACTATCCAAAATACTTCAGTCCAAAATTTATAAGGAAGGTAAACACAATAAGGATCTGTTTTTCCACGTAATAACATGTGAACACCATCATCATGTATTCTTTTAAAACACTGCAACATCCTAAATTATCATAAAACCTTATTGATTACATTCATGATCCCTTATTCTTTAAAGAATAATAGATATACTCCTTCAATCCAAATTTTTTTTAAACCCAAACAATGATGGAATACACAAATCATTAATCAGTTTCAAGGTAGTCAATAATATCGAATATAATTTATCCAAATCAATCATGTATTATTCCAAAATCACTACCTCGGAATCAGAACTATATTATGGTTTATAATTCTCTCAGCCATATATTTTCCAAAAATTTATCCTGCTATTGAGTCACTTTTCTTTGTTCCACACAATCTCAAGTCCTTAATGAAATAGTACTGCAGTACAATCCTTATATACTACGTAATTATTATAACAAGTACATTGTTGATACAACACTCAATTGACATAATCAACATAAGAACTCTAATCATTCCTCTTCATTTGTGGTAGTATCATAACTTGATTATTATCCAATAGCATCATTTGCGGCATAGTCTGATGACTGGGACATAGGTTCGCGTAGTGTCCAAACTCCTTGCAAATGAAGCATTGTACATTTGAAACCATTTTCTTACCCTTGCAGTCATGTACTTTGTGCCCTTTTCCTCCACACTTATAACAAACTCTCATTCCTTTCAGGAAAGTTCCAAGGTGTTTCTTCCCACAATTATCACATATGGGAAAATTCTTCTTTTCCCTCTTCCCTTTATCCATCTTTCTCTCTTCCATCCTTTTCTTATCTTGCTTCCCTTCAAAACCATAGGACTCAGTAAACTCTTTACTTATCTTATCAACACATGATATTATTTCTTCATATGATGATAATACATGGGAGACTATTTCTCTTATAAATTCTAGCTTAAGACCATGAAAGATATGATCCTTATTTCTCTTTGGATCATGTGTATTGCTGAAGTTATCATTTCTTCTACTAGGTGCAATTTATAAACAATGGCATACACTAGATTAGTTTATGAATAACAATACCTAATCCCAAACCTGTAAAACACATAACATAAATTAAATAGTTTATGAATATAATCCATAATCATAAAAATGTCTCTTTTGAGGAAGTATATACTCATAAACCCTTAATAATGGTTTGTAAAGAAAATGAGAATTAACCTAAGCATTTCCCCAGGGAGTGTCATAACCAAGAGTGCTGCAAGGCCCGTTGTCGTGCACCAGTTCCCAATCGAGTCTAGCTCAAAGCGGTGTTTTCGGGTTTTACCCCTAGGTACATCTGTGCCAGAGCTGCCTCTACCTGCTCGTATCCAGACAAGGATGTATTGCTCAGAAAAACTCACAAAATCTCTACAATACCTAAATGCTAGTAAGTTCTTCTATAATAATCCTCAAGGTCCATCTTTGGTCTATGTGCTCTAATCAGAGTTTACCAAAATATAGCTTCCAAGGTTTGTACTAAACTTACTCTGATACCAACTGTAATGACCGATCCCAGTTACCCAGTGTCGGTGCATTATTACATAACATTGGCATGATCATGAGAAATATCAAATCTCGAAAGACCGATTGGTTTACTAGCCTTGGAAACACTAGATATATTGATAAAGTTTTACATTACATAAATAAGTGAAAAGCAACAACAATATATTGTCTCCATATTCCACACTCATATCCCCACATACTATCCCTACAGGTCATTAATAAATTGCTTATTCACATCCTGGGAAAAATAAAACATAGAAAAGGGGTGAGCTCAAATGCCCAGTAAGGATAACAATAAAGCAGAAACATTCATAAATAAGAATAAAAATTTAAGGCAATGTATAATTAAACAAAAGCCTTTTAAACTTGAATTTCAACATAGTATGGCAAAAGTAAAATGAAATAATTCCATTTAATTATTCACATGGATATTCTACTAATCGAATAATCACATGAAATATCAATAACCACTTTCATAATGATGGAATGCATAATGCCAGACTATCATAACCACATAGCCAAGGCCTCGTTCCAAGACTACAAATAAGATTTTTCCAAGGCCTTGTTCAAAGACACTAGTTTGTCTCATGAGACCTACCGATGCTTCGAGGAGCTGTAGAGAGCTCCACCCGTCACATATTAAGTCCAATGCATTCCCAAATGAAAAGGTTTAAACATAACATAAACATTCGTATTAAAACTAGCATACGGAATGCCAATACTTTCACCATAAACTATGAACGGTATAAAAATAGCACATCCACAGTCAAACATATCACAAAACCTTCAATACAATATAGAAGTTTTGTATCATAATAAATCAACTTCAAATAAGCGTAAAATCCATCAAAAGATGTTGACATAGATGAAATCAAAACACTTTTTAGAGAAATATCTCGTTCTATTTTGAAATCATTTAAGAGTCTTATATTTATGAAATAAAACATTTTCCTTGAAAATATTCTTATAAGCTTGTAAGGGAAGCTTCGACGATTTTATAATGGTGGAAAATAACCACACCCGCCGTATAAGTTAAAAAAAACATTCTTACCTTAATTCTGTCGAAAAGGTTAAAAAGCACCTTGTTTGGAAAATGACAGAAATATTCCTTTATAAAACTCTTATAAAAAGTCAAACAAGGGTATAAATGACCTTAACCCATATTCTTTTAAATAGTAATTTTTTTTAAAAATACAATTTTAAGAAACATGGATGTGGATGATAAAGAGATCCCAGTAGATTATTACGTATAAACAATCTCGGATAATGAAGAGATTGTGAAATAACCCTTACCTTGTACTTTTCATTGGTTGAGGGTAGGTTAAAATCCTGTATAATGGTGAAATAATTATTATTAAATTATACAAGAATCATTTATATTAATATGATATCATTTAGGATCTTTTAACATTTCATTGTTAATAATATCTTAGTATTATCGTCGTTTCGGGTGTTAACTTACTCGTTTTATTTTATATGTTTTGTTACGTAAGCCATGTTTGTAGTGGTTAGGTTGTATATTTTTCATATTTAGAATGATATCAAGTCCTTAATCATTATTTTTAAATCATCAAATGATAATTATACTTGAATGGCTATGATGGAAAATGATTCTCACTCCGTTCGTGGAGACGATAGTCCGTACATACGCACGAGTGATAATATCATTATTTTGATATTAAAATAATATATAATTGGATATTATATCATATATACAGAATCATTATCATGTTATATTTATTATTAAATAAGTTACAGATCATTATTATACCCATCCAAATAATAATATATTGAATAACAATTACACCATGACGTGGAGACGGTAAGCCGTACGTACGCACGTATAGTGACATGTTATTCAAAGGGTGGATAGAATAATGAATATGGTTGTACCATATTTATAATAACATCACAGTATATATAAGATACTGGAGTTATTATTTTAGAATGGTAATAACAAAGAAAGAAGAAGAAGTGGAAGAAGAAATGAATTTGAAAAAGGGTGGTGAAAACATTACTTCTTCTTCGGGTTCTTCCTTTAGATCAAAAGGGATCCTTAGGTTGGCTTTCTGATCAAAATAAGGCTTCTAGGTTGTATTTAGGGAAGTTTAGAGAGTATTTGGGCAGATTTTGGCTGAACCAAAAGGCTTTGAAGGTGTGAAGTAATGAGAAGGGGGAGTGCCCTTTTATAAGAGGGGTGAGGGGAATCTTTGGAAAATCTAGAAATATTAATTTATAATAAATTCATATTCGGTTTCTAATGGCTAAAAAGTTGATTATTTAAATTTTTAGGTGGGTTTAGGTCAAAAAACATTCAACCAATAGAATTTAGACAGGTTTGGGTTACTATATTAACCTTATCGTTTAGTTTTAACTCTTAGTTAATTACTTTGACATTTACCATGTCACTTTGTATTTTTATATTATATAGTTAATAAAATTACTATATACATCCAAGAGACCCCCAAGTAGTACATTAATGATACCCCTA
Organism: Viscum album; assembly: GCA_963277665.1. Classification (NCBI taxonomy): domain Eukaryota; kingdom Viridiplantae; phylum Streptophyta; class Magnoliopsida; order Santalales; family Viscaceae; genus Viscum; species Viscum album. The sequence goes on from OY728151.1 coordinate 1,614,523,505, forward strand.
TCATGATATAAGTCTCTTTTCTGATCCTTAAATTTTTACGAATTTAATATCAATTAATAATATAATATTTGTTTTTAAAACTCTTTTATGTCAATTTTGACACTATTCAATAGTTTATTTTTGTGAAACTTATATCAGAATTATTACATCTAACAAGGTCAATTAAATTAATCCTAATATGTCATATTATATTATAAAATTATTTTAATTCATTAAATGTCTCAAATTATATTTATTTGGGTATTTATAATATCAATTATTTTAATTTTTCACTATTATGGTAATTACTGCATCATCATTGTGTCATAAATAAATTAAATTATTTAATGTCTAAAAATTATAAATAAAATATCATTATGTAGGAAATCTTTTTATATTTCTAATGAATATTTATAGTTGAAAATACAACATATATAACCCTATGTAAAAAGTGCTTTTCTAAAAGATATATGCTTGTGTCATTTTTGTATTCATTTTAACTTAATTTAAGTAAAGTGTCCCTATCACTTACATGTGGCACCATGGGGTCCCAAAATCGACCCAAAGATTACCATGGTCGAAAATGTATCAACCAATAAGGTTAGGACACGTTTTAGGGTAATTTTATATTATTATAATATTATTTTTTAACCCTTATTTACCGGATTTACCCTTAACCATGGTAAATAAAATATTTACCGCAGTAATTATTCAAAATGTCTAAAAATAAAAGTTACCTATTTACACATTTTGAACATCCTGATTCAAAATATGGAATCCATTTTTCTAAATTCAAAACACAGAAGTGGTAGAAATTAATTTAAAATTAATTCCCGCTGTCAAAACTAAAAGTGTGTTTTTAAGATATAATAACTATCAAAAGATTGATACTTGTTTATGTTCAGTTTAATTGTGAAATTATGTCCAATGACCAAAATTATATTAAATGGTAAAACTATATTCTAAATATTCTTCAAAACCACTCAAATTCATAATTTATCAATATAAATTAATTCGATTAAAAAAGTTGTTTTTAATTAAAATTTAGTAATTTTCACTATTCATCAAAATATTAAAGTTATCCGAAAAGTTCCAAAATTTCACTGTAGGATAAATTCGATATTCTGAATCAAAAAAAGAAGTCCATTTTGAAAAATAAAATATATATAATTTCAAAAAGTAGGTATTACTATTCATATCGGCTAGTTTGATTGGTTGTGGTGTGTGTTAGAACTCGAAGTTGCGTACAACACACGCTACTGTATTATTCAATGGAAAGCGTAGCGTGGAAGCTTGGGATGTTTCATTTTAAATTTTTGTTTTCCCCATTTAGTCAAAAAGTTTAAAATATTGTATTTAAAAAGTGTTCACTATTAAAATTTGGTAAAAGTGCAATACTGAAAATGAATTTGTTCTTACATTATGTCTAAGAAACTCATAATATGGATTCTAAAATTAATAGGATTGTATAAAGTTTAAAATTTATTTGATACTATTCATTACCTCTTTTGAATGTCTAGTTTGGTATGTCATGGTGCGGTTGAACTCGGTGTTGCGTGTATTGCATGTTATTGAATTATTTTGAAGAAATAAGACACTATGAAATCATGGGGTGTTACAGATTCCATGGAACACCTTCTACACATGGTAAGTATTATAGGAGTAAGGGAGGATTTATTGGAAGTTGTTTGGATTGATTTTTTTTATCATAAGATATTTGAGCGGTGTGAGTAATTAGAAGAGTTTGTGGCCTTTTATAGGGAATGAAAAGGACTCACATAGAATTTTTGAAAACATGTTAGGTCTATAAATGACTTTACCTACAAAAAGACATAAGAAACAAAAAAATCAATAATGGAAGTTGTATGTATGAATAATGGATATAAAGTGTTTTTTTACAAGTTCCTAGGTCATGTAGGCCACAAAGATTATGTTTTACCCCCTAATTAAGCTTAATTTTACCTTAATCTCTATGAATAAATTTAAAAACTTTTACTAATTATTTTTGTCAAATATAAACATGATCCAATTGGACTATAAGTGTTATACTAATTACAATGGGTTTCTTCAGCATTTCTAAATTCAGATGAAATACGTAGAAAAATTAATATTAATGTTAATCCTGCAAACATGACAAAATTAAGGGTCATTAAAGTGGAAATAAGTTCAAAAGTTTATTATGTTTTTATATTAATTTTCGATGTAAAATTTATTCTAATGACCATAATTTCACTGATATATGTGTAATTAATATAATTTTACCTTAACAAAATGAATATATACTATAACCTTAAAAATTATTTTAAAAAAGGAAGGTTTTAACCTAAAAGTATTATTTTCACTATTCATCAAGAATTGATGTTTATCTGAAATGTCCGAAAAATTGAACCTAATCTAATTTATAAATTAAAAATTAAAAAAAGGATTATTTTATCAAATGGAATATATAATTTTGTTTAAAATTAATTTTATTAATTTTCATAGATGGGCATTAAAATTTGACCATTCCAAAAATGATGTTTTTAATCAATTAAGGACATTAACCAAAATCATATCCTTCATTATCAATAAGTGTTATTTATATAAAAATTTATAAATAATATTTTACTAGTTTATATTACTGTTAATATTATAGTGATTAACATCTATGTTATAATTATCTCTCATAAATAATTATAGCAATAAAATGAAGTTTTGTAGAAACATCGTTGTTATGTGTAACATACATCAAGCTGATGCTATGTGTAAAGTAAAAAAAGTTCTTATTCCATGTTAAGTATTCTTAGTCTATGTTCTGTGGAAGGAATTTTTGACATAGTTCATTGAATAAAATAAATAAGAAATTAATTAATTCGAAAAATAATATCCTTAAGTATTTTGGGTTTATATTCTAACCCCTTAAAATGAATTCTTCCCTTGAAATTCATCACGTGTGTAAAAAATGGGGACACTTCTACTTCACCATGTCCTCATGTTCCAATGTAGCTTCCTTAAAATGGTGATTTCTCTATAAATCAATGACAAAGTTAGTGGCCATGTTTCATAGAACATTATCTGTACAATCCAGAATTTCAACAGGTTGCTCCTCTAAAGAAAGATCATGCTCCAATGGTATGACCTCAAAGTTCAGTACATTTGTAATATATGGTATTTACATTCTCAAGAGATATACATGAAACACATCTTGGAATTAAGAGAGATTTTATGAAAGTTCCATGTGATAGTCTACCATCTCGATACGAGCATGAATTTCGAAGGGATGGATATACCTAAGTCTTAGTTTCCATTTCCTCAGGAATATCATAAAATTCATCTAGGGTGAGATTCATAGAAACAACTTTTCACTAAATTCAAATTCAAAATCATGCTGAAGGTTATCAGTTTTAATTTTCTTCTGACATTGATCTAGATTGATATGATACTGAATGGTTCTAACCTTCTCAACTATTACTTGTACTATATCATATCCCAATTGATTTCTCTATCAAACTTCATCCCTATTCATTGGAGAGATAAATTTATTCCCATAAAGGCCTTCATAAGAATCCATATGAATTCTTGAGTGAAATATTTAGTTTTGGGGAAAACATGGATAGAGGAAGGTGTTGATCACATCCACCATTTAAATACAACGAACAAGATATCAATATATACTATATGGTTTTAATCATTATTTCACACTAACCATCTATCTGAGGATGTTAAGAATTTATAAAACCCAACTCTCTATCAAGTGATTTCTGAAGACATCTCCATAATGTTGAGCTAAACCTTGGATCCAAATATGATATAATAAAATGTGGTACTTTATTCAACCTTACAAATAATTTAATGTATAACCATGAAAGGTGGTCTAAGGAGAAGTATTATCTAATGTTGGTGAAGTGTGATGACTTTTTAAGGCGATCAAAAAACCTTCATATAGCTTTAAAACATATAGTGGTTTTGGGTAGGCCAATGAAAAAATCCAGAGTGACGTTATTCTATTTCCATTCTAGTGTGGGTAATAGATGATACATCCCCCTTAGACTTTTTTCATTTATCCTCAAATTGTTGGCATACCAACCACTAAGATACAAACTCCACAATATATATTTTCATTCCATCTCAATAGAATAATTTTTTCAAGTCTCTATATGTCTTTGTACTTCCAGGATTAAGATTTAATTAAGAACTATGAGCTTCCTCTAACAACTCCTTCCTCAAATATGGTATGGAAGGATCCCATACACAGTTCTCGAACCACATCATTCCATCCTGATCAAATTTTAACATAGGAACATTTATGATATTCTTTTTTAGCTATACATTTTTCTTTTATGCCTCCATGATCTTCACATGGAAGTATGTTTGAACATTCATTTTAGAAATATAATATTTTTACTTCTTTCATGATTTCTAGATCCATCTTTTTCAAATGATGAAATATTGGATCTTTTCTAATCCCCATCACTAATAAGCTAGTAATATCCTTCTTACTCAGAGCATCGACCACCTTGTATGCTTTCACTGAGGGGTAATGTATTGAGAAGTAATAATCCTTTATAAACTCTAAACATATTCTCAGTTTCATGTTTAAATCCTATTGTATGAATATATATTTCATACTTTTATGATAAGTATATATAACACTTTTCCTTATAAAGACAATTCCTCCATATAATTAATGAAAAAATTACTACTACTGACTCCAAATAATGAGTTAGGTAATTTTTTTCATTAATCATCAACTACAATGAGGCATAAGTGATGACCTGTTCATTCCTCAAAATAACACATCCCAATATATTATTGGATGTACCAATATAGATTACAAACCCATCTCTAATATAGGGTAATATAATAAAAGGTTCACAAACTATCATTCAATTTATTTAATTGAAATTTACCTCACATTCATCTATTGAGAGTAACATGAACCCCCTCCCAGTTAAAATGGATGGAGGATTAGATAGTTGTGAGAAATTTTCTAGAAACCATTAATAACATCTAGGAAATCCAAGAATGCTATGGTACTATGTAACTGTGGTTGTTCTATGACATCATTCAATCGCCCGCTTCCTTGATGGATATACTACTATATCATCCCTTTATATTATTTAACCCTAAAATGAATCATTTTACAACCAAAATTCCCTATTTTAAATTTTCTTATATAGATTATCCTCACTTAGATTCTTTAGTACAAATCACAAGTGATCTCTGTTCTCTTCCTTTATCTTTGAATAGATCAGAATATCATCTTTAAAGTCTACAAAAAACTAATCAATGTAATCTCTAAAGAATATATTCATTTAATCCATGGATATGGATGGGGTATTAGTAAGGCCATAAAGAGTCACAATATGTTCATAACATCCATACTTTATACGAAATGTCATCTAAGGAATATTCTCTTTCCTGTCCCTCAATTGATGATATCAAGAACAATGATTAATCATTGAAAAGTATTATTCTATATAAAGTTGATCAAAAAATTAATCTATATGGGGAAGATGATACATGTTCAATATTTTGATATTTTTCAACTCCTGATAATCTATTTAGTGTCTCATTGATTGGTCTTTATTTTTAACAAAATGAACTGGTTCACCCTTAGGTGAAAAACATTGGTGAATTAATCCTTTGTCAAGGTCTTCATATGGATTCTTCATGAATTACTAAACCTAAATTAGAGACATTATATAAGGTGTGAGGGAAATTGGTGTTGAACCAGGTATGTGTTATTTTGAGAAATCAAATTCACATATTGGGGTAAGAGTAGGAAACTCTCTGGATATAAATCCAAAAAATCCTGAACAATAGGCATATCATTGATGTCAATTTTCTACCAAAAAAATTGAGATAAAAAACCATTCTATGTGTGATATAAGGCCCATAAACTTGATTTCACCTCCACAATATTTTCATACTTATCATCACATGGATGGATAATCAAAGGAGGGTTTGAAATATCCAATTTAACTTCTGTGGAAAATAGAAGTGGGATTCCCCTAGAGGAAACAAATCCATACATTATATGTCATAAAATTCATCGAAAGGAACATTGAATATATTAACTATATCTAAATTCACAAATAATTCCATAGGATAGTAATCACAGATGTCACACTCATATTTTCAATTCCATGATTTTTTTCAAATATTCTTTCTGTTCGTAGTTTTCTATTTTCTTCTGGGTATTCCGGGTTTATATGTGGTGTCTCGGGTGTCCTTGATCTAAATCATTAGTCTTGGATGTATGGGTTAGTATTTGGCCTTTTCTATTTCATAAGAAATGTATGTGGATGATGTGGCTTGGAATTTAGTTTTTGAAACTCCTAGTGTCACCTTTTTAGGGGTATGTTTTTTGAGGTGGTTTATACCAATGAGTTAGATGTGTTTTGGGGTGAAAATGATGTTCTAGTTAGAAACTTATTTACTCATACCATATTCTTATCATTCCCCATTGAATCCCCCCAAGGCCTCACTCGAAATTGTAGAAAAATGTATGGTTTTTGGGTGCCTATAATAGGAATCATGGTTTGGCCGCATGATTTACTAAACTGTGCATCCAAAACATGAATAGACACAAGGAAGTCAAAAACCCTTGTTATATATACTGATGTGTTTTATGGAAATTGTTAATGTCGTAATGAGTTACACAATGTGTTAAATATATGTTAATTTACTATTTTGGTTGGTGTATGTTATTATAATGGGGTTTGGAAAGGGAATGTGGTTATTTGTGATGTCAAATTTTTTGATACCATTTTATGAAATGTTGAAACAAAATTTTAAATTTTTAGAATGTTTTGAAACATGTTTGATAGTTTTTTTGGAGTGAGTATGAAGTTGAAAATTAATTTCAATGTGGAAAGAGTGTCATGTGACATGTTGTGTTCTATTTGGTGTGTCTAAAATTTGGAAAATTATTTTTCTTGTGAAAATGTTATTTGATAACAAGTAGAACATGATTTAGCACAAAGTGGGAATCCTTGGAATCTTGGTGGGTGGATTAGGACTTGTATTCTAGTGATCCAAAGTGGTTTGGTCCCTGTATCACATATAAATTCTGAGGATGATAGACAAAACTAAATAATTATGATGATTTTGGGGACCACTAGGTTATGGGTATTTCCCTAAAAGTTTCTTTTTAAAAGGAAGGTTATTTGTTATGGTTACTTTTAAACTGAAATATGAGTTATCAAGGTCCCACAACTAGCTACTGCCTAGCTGTGTTTCTGTAACAAGAGCTTACTAGATTTATTATACTTACCATTAATATATGGTTTTTTTTGGAAAGAAAATTCAAAAGAATGTTTTTTTATTTAAATGTTTTTGTTCTTTAATGTAACCCTCTTGAAAAAAATTTCCAATTTAATGTTACATCCCTTTGAAATTGTCACAGGTATTTTTGTTTATAAAAATTGTATTTTTTCCCTAAAAATGTTTATAACATGGAATATTATTTGGTGGAATCATAATGGGCTTAGTCCCACACCCTATTTACAAATTTGGGTGTAAGTACACATGATAATTTCTGTCGTAGGTTCGGGTAACCCTTTTAGGGTTCACCGTTCGGGTTACTAGCAGTCCTTTATAGTGTGGTGTCGTAGAGATGGCTTGAGGGTGATGCCCCATTTTCTTGAGGTCGTTAATGGGATGTAATTTTTATATTTCATTATTTATGGTAGTCTCTGGATCTTTGTTTTAATAATGTATTTCAATTCTGAATTTTTTTAAAAAATTCTTTGGTTGAAACAATCAGATTCATTTTATTAGACTTGTTGGTTATTTTATATTTCTAAAATCAAATAAATTTTTCCCAAACCTCTGTTTATCATACTAGAGAACTTCTACCAGCATATGGGGATATGTAACTCTCATCATGCTTTCCCACTAACCAGTTCGGCAATCAATTTAGTTGTATACTATAACTAGTTCATGAAAAAATAGTATCAAATGAGGTTCTATATTTTGGACATGTTATTTTTGGAAAGAGTCAAGGTATACTAGACCTAGGATTTTTGGAACATGGTATTAATTTTATGATTATGTTTCCTTGAAAGAACACATCATATCAATACTTGCGTTACCAGGGAAGACAGGTTTCATTTGAGTCTTGTGGTTCTTGTGGTTGTTCATTATTTGGGAAATGAAACGGTAGTTAGGCCACTGGTCTTAGTGAGCTCGTTGGGCCTGGAAAGCCATGCGGAGTTGGGGACAATGTCATTTAACACTTTCTATAATGGTGGTATGACTAGCGTATGGCCTCTAACAATACATCTGAGTCACCCATCAGCACTAGTTTCCCATTGACTCATTTAGCATCTTTATTGGTTTTGGAAAAATCATTCTAGAAATCTCTTGTTCAAAAATTGGGGATACTGTATTTTAAAATGGAAATGGTTTTGAGTAAATGGTGTGAGTATATTGATAGTGTATTTTCCTAATTTTAACATGGGTTTCATTGAAATTATTTTTTGGGAATGTGTATGTTATGTTAAAGATAGGTTTGGAAATTTGTTTTAAATTTAATTTTAATGTGGGAATTCTGTGATTTTCAAAGGGATTGAAATTGGGGTTTTGGGATCATTTTTAACAGGGTTTAGAAAAGGTGAATTTTTCATGAAATGGAATTTTTTTATGTTGGTATTTTATGTTTATAATCAGAACTTTTTTATCCACAAACCCTTTGATTTGGAAGTTAATGATTATTTTAATGTGGGTTTTGAAATTATATTTTGAGAGGAATGAAATGTTTTGGTTTTAAAAAGAGTAAATAGCATTTTTTCATCCATGGAGTTCTCATGGATAACAACATGCATGGGTTACGTGTATGGAAAAGTGGATGAGTGTCTATTATGGAATGAGGTGGGCGCCCATGGGGTCATGTAAACATGCATGTGTGAGCCCCATGAGATACCATTGGTGAAAGTTCTAACTACCAACCCCGTTTACTTTCAGTGAAAACATTTCTAAAGAAAATATGATGTTTTGATAACCAGTTTTTTGGGTAGGGTGTCTTATGTGTTTTCACGAATCTTGTTGTGGGATGTTTTGAGTTCGAGGACCCCTCTTGTTTGAATGATGTTTTGGGTATGTGTTTCCTAGATAATTTATGTTGAAGTGTTGGATACTAGTATTTTATGAGAAATAATCTTGGGAGTATTTGAAGTGGTTAACCTCTTATATGTGGTTCTGGTTTGTGGTATGTTTTGAAAAATGGACCAGCATGGTTGGGTCCTTGGGTTTTCTTATTGGCTAGGTTACATCCCCAAAAATAGTTAATATACAATGGATGTGTGGCCACAGGTGATTAACCATTGGATTATCCTCTAATTTATAAACATAAGGACTCTATTCTTGAGCCCTGGAGATTGAGTCTACCCAATGTTCATTTTCAGTTAAGTGGATCCTCTAATATCAGAAGTGTGGTTGTGGAAGGATGAAATAAAACCGAGTCTCATAAATGTTCCTGAGTCATAAAAGTTTATGTTTGATAACGTTGGGCCTATAGGTTTTATCTAGAAGCGGTGAAAGGGAATTCTAGTGAGGAGAGGTAAAGTTGTAGAGAGTTGACAGTATTGGATGAAATATTTAAAGGACTTTGGTTTTATCATTGTTTTCTCATAAGAAAATGGTTCGTGTTAGGACAGTAGTGTAGAATATGTGGTCCTTCGAGGTTGTTATGGTTTCTAGAATTAATCACATTCTTCTTGGGACATTTTTCAAGTTTCCACTCCAGGTAATGTATTTATTAGTTTAATGGGTCATGTTCATGGTGTCATTCTATGTTGTGTGATTTATTAAGGGTAAAGGTTGATGTTGTATAACTTTTAGAGGACTTATTCTCAAATTAAAGTGCGTCTCTTTTCTAAGAATCCTTGAATTCCTTATTCTGAGAGAAGGTATCTTTCTTATGTTCTTTCTTATATTGTTTATTATTCTGGGTGAGTGGGGAAATGCATTTAAATCATTGAGGCCCCTATCATGGTAAAGGTTCCATGAAAGGGTATGTGGTTTTTGGGATGTGTCGTGTTCTTTTGATGTTGTTGTATCATTTTTTAGTTTCTTATGTCTCTAGAGGAAGATGTTATTTTCAGGGGTCTTTAGTGCAAGATTGCATGGCATGAGATCCTTCAATCATATAAGCTTCAGTTGTAGGTCCCGATGTGATATTGGTGTGTAGTAATGAAAATCAAAGGTGTAAGGGATCTGGGTTCAACCTCTCTCTCTGGTGTGGAATGTTGAGACAGTTCAGGTTTTGATGTCTTGGATTCATTCCGAGTGGTCTAGTGAGGTATAAACGGATGTGAATGGTGGTTTTGTTTTCTCCAACCCAGTGCTTGAATCCATGTGGGTGAAACTATTAGTATAAGTGATCATTTGGGAATATCATTGTAAGAACTTTTTTATCTCAGTTTGGGATGGACTCAACTATGTATGGTAATATCAGTGGGAGTGATCATTGATCGACCCCCCCCCCCCATTGTGTTGGGGAATGGGTCTTATAGGGATATTTTCATGTCAACATGTGTTATTCGGTTAAGAACATTGGTTCTTATGGTGGGGAGACCCCCATGGGTCTCATATAGGTTCTTTTGGAATATATATTATGTTTCTCTAAATCTTATGGTGGGTATTCCATTTGATCCCCCCCCGGTGGGTGTCTCAATTCTATCTTGGGATATCAAGTTGTCCCTTATGGTGGGGTGTCTGCAGGGCCTCCCCATATTAGAGTTCTAGACCAGTCTCGGTTGTTAGTTCATTTCTATGGTGGGATCTCACTTAGGTCTCTCTATATCAATGCATTGGTTTTTCCCTTGGTGTTGTCATGGTGACAGGTTGTTTCATTTGAAGCTGTATTACCACCAATTACTTCCTTGGGTAAATTTGTGATTGGAAAACATCCAATGGTTTTGTTTATTTAAATATTTGGATACATTTTTCAAGTTCCTTGTTCATTTCAGGTGGATTTCTTGATATTCAACTAGTACTGTTAGAGGAGATTTGTTTTGCGATGTGGTTAGAGTATATTTGATCATTTCAGGTATGTGGGTTAAATTTTGCATAGTGAGAGTTTCCCATCCTTTTTTTGATCAACTAGAATCGTTTTGGACTTTTGGGGGATGTCGAAACATGGAAAGAGTTTCCATCTTGGTCTATCTGTTGGTTTTTGTTTTTCATCTTCCATTGTGTTTCTTTTTGCGGTTGGAAAGCTTTATGGTGGGGAGAATTGTCACACCATGATTTGAAAATCCATTATTTGTTTTGAATCATCTTTTGGATCTTATTTTTCCTATGGGTTCTGAGTGTTTTGGGTTTAAATTTTGTGTCTATGTTTTCTCGGATATAAATAATTAATCTTGGATGTCTTGTGTAGTATTTGTTCTTTTTTATAGGAAATGTATGATGATGATGTTTATCGGTAGTGTATTTTCAACACTCTAAGTGGCACCTTTTTGGGGGTATTATTGTTTAAGTGGTTTATTCCCTTGTGTTAGATGAGGTTTGGGCTGAAATGGGTGTTTTATTTTGGTCATAATTTCCTCATATCCTTGGACTATTTTCCCCTAAAATCCCACCTAGCCCCCCCTAGAAATTGGAGAATTATGGAATATTTTTGGTTGGGCAGAACGGACCACACGTTTTGGCTACATAGTTTACTAAACCATGCATCCAAACGTTGAACATCCTCCTGGTCATAATTTTTTTTTTGTTTTTTCATGTTTTAATTTTTGGGATTTACCCTAATGTTCCCCTTTCTCCACCATTTCATTCCATATAGACATGAAAAGATTCCATGCACCCTAAACCTCATTTTGAATCTATTTTGAAGGGTTTTGGTGGGTAAAATACCAAGGATCTTCAAGTAAGTGATTACCTCTCTTGTTTCATTCATTTTACTTATGGTTTCCTCACACCTCCTTGATATTCCAAATGTAAAATAGTTAGGGTATCATACCTAAATTTTATTTTTGAGTTTCATGGTTCAATATAATGGTTTTTGGTTCATTTTCACTCCCTTGCGGTTAATCTGTGTTGAGGTAAATGTTCCAAAAATGATTTGTGGGTTTTGACAAAAAAGGTATGTGATTCCAGGTATAAGCATATTTTGATGAGTTAATTTTTTATTATAATTTATTTAATTATTATTACCTATTTTCAGTGGTTTGGAAATCTTTTATTGAAGTGTTAGTCATGAATTGGGTTTAAAAATTCCACCTTTACTCGATGTTGTGTGTTTTTCATGTGTAACTCTTATGATATATTTTGGGAAAATTTTGTATTAAATGAAAGTGGTTTGTCAAATGTCGATAGGGATTCCAATTCTTGTTTTTTGGTGTTGGTGTGATTTTGACCTTATATCATTGTTTTTGAATGGGTTTTATGTGAAAATCCATGTTATATATCATGAAGAGTTTTTTGAAAATTGTAAATTGTTAATTGAGTTACAAAAAGTGTGAAAAGGATATTTATGTACTATTTTTGTGGGAGTATGTTCGTAAAATGGGTCATTGAAAGATAATGTGGTGATTTTTGATGTAAAACGTTTTTAAAACATTTTATAAAATGTTTAAATGATTTATTACCTAGTAATAAAGGTATGAAACATTTGTGTGGGATGTTTTGTGAGATGATGATGTTAAAAATGAATTTGAATGTGGAAAGAGTGGCATGTGCAATGTTGTGGTATGTTTTGTGTGTGTATAAATTGAAAATGGAATTTTCATGTGCATGTTTTATTTGATAACATGTGGAACTTGATTGACCATAAAGAGGGAAACTCGTGTATCTAGGTGGGTGGACTAAGACTAGAATGCTAGTTATCCAGAGTGGGTTCTTCTCTATTTCACGTAAAAGTTAGACAACGAAAACACTAACTAAACTATAATTATTATGTTGGAGATCAATAGTTTATGGGTATATCCCAACTAGTGTCTCGTGTATGAGAAGTATATTTGTTATGGTTTCTTTTATACTAATATATGAGGTACCTAGGGTCCCACAACTAGTTATTTCCAAACGGTGTTCCCATAACCAGTGAGCAATGGATTTATTGTCCTTACAATAATCATATAGTGTGTTTGGATATAAAATTCATCAAAATATGTGTTTTATTTAAATATTTTAATTATTTAATGTAACCCTAATGAAAAATATTCTCATTTAATGTTTCATCATTTTTGAAATTGATACTAGAATTTTTGTTTATAAAACATGAAATATTTTTGTCTAAAATTTTTTATCACATGGAATGTAATTTGGTGGAAACCTACTAGGATTATTCTCACACCCTAATTACACATTTGGGTGTAGGTATACTTCGTAATTTCTGTCGTTTGTTTGGGTAGAGATTTTACGGCTAGTGGTTCGGGTTACTAGTGTCCTTAATGGGCGGTGTCGTTGTGTTGGCTTGAGGATGATGCCCCATACCATGAAGTAGTTATTGGGATGTTATTTTGTGACTAATTTCCTTATGATAGTATTTGGGTCCTTGTTTATGTTTTGTAAATAAATTATGAATTTTTTTTTGTAATGGTTTGGTTGAAAAATTCAGATTAAATTTATTTGTCATTTTGGTTGTATTATGTTTCTAAAATCAGGTAAATTGTTCCCAAACCACTATTTTTCATACCGGGAACCTGTTCCAACCCAAGGGGATACGAAACACCCTTTGGGACTATCCATGGACTGGGTCGGGTGTCCGTTATGATGGAGACCAGATCTGGTTCCTAACAAAGCAGTATCAAAGGTGGTTCTCTCTATTGGGTCAAGTTCTTTTGGGAATGATTTTAGGTAGACCGAATATTCAGTTCTCAGAAGTATATGTTTTAGTTATGTGTAAGAATCTTGGTTAGGAAACCTCAAGTAGGGAATTGAGTTTCCATAGTAATTTAGATTTCATCTGTGTCTTTTGGAACTTGTCGTTGTTTATTATTTGGAAAATGAAATGGGAGTTAGGAAAATTGTCTTACTGTTCTCATAGGTCCTGCAAGCCATGTGGATATTGGGATATTGTGCAATAACACACTCTGTGATAGTGGTTTTACTTGATTTTGGCATCCAACTATATGTCTGAGTCACCCATCATCACTAGTTTCCACTTCACTCATTAGAAAACATTATGGGTTTTGGATTAATCAATATTGAAAGATCTTGTTTTAAGATTGAGGAAAATATATTTTAAAATATGAATGATTTTGAGTAAATTGTGTTGAGTTTATTAGAATCATACTGCCATAATTTTAACAGGTGGTTTATTGAATTTTTTTTGGAATGTGTATGTTATGTTAAAGAGGATTTTTTAAATTTTTTTAAATGGAATTTTAATGTGGGAATGGTGTTATTTTTCAAAGGTATTGAAAATTGATTTTCGGAACAGTTCTTAACATGGTTTTGAAAAGGTGGATTTATCATGAAATATAATTTTTTAAGAATATATTGTATTTTTATAATCAGAACAAGTGGATTCACAAGCCTTATGGTTTGTAAAATAAGGATGATTTTACATTGGGTTTTAAAATTCTGTTTTTAGAGGAATGAAATGTTTTGGTTTTCAAAAGTGTAAATAACATTGTTTTGATCCTTGGTGTTCTAATGGATGACAACATGACTGGTTTATGTGTACGGGAATGTTTTTGAAGACCTATGATGAAATGAGGTGGGTACCTATGGTGGAACAAAAACATGCATGTGTGTGGCCCATGAGTTACTCTCGGTGAATGCACTAACTGTGGACCCCATTTACATTCAATGCAATGATTTTGTTAGGAAAATTTGATTTTTGATTACTAGTGTTTGGGATGGGGTTTCTTATAATTTTTCACCAGTTTTTTTGTGGTATTTTTTGAGTTCGAGGACCCCTATTGTTTGAATGATGTTTTGGGTTTGTGTTTCGTGGGTATATTACGTTGAAGTGTTGGTTACTGGTCTCTTTTGAGAAATGATTTAGGAATCCATTGCAGTGGTTCCCCTATTCTATGTAGTTCTAGTTTGTGGTATGTATTGACCAGTAAACCATCTTGTTTGGGTACTTGGGTTCTCTTGTTGTTAGGGTATACCCCCCAAAAGTTTTAATATACAGTGGAAGTGCGGCCATGGGTGATTCACTATAGGCAGATCCTCTAGTTGATCAACATAAGGACATTCTTTTTGATCTATGTAGATTGATTCTACCTACTCTTCTTTTTTAGTTAAGTGGATACTCATGTAGTAGGAGAGTGGTTGTTGAAGGTTGAAATAGGACCTAGTGTCTTAAATGTGCCTGATTTTTCAAATGTGATGTTTGACACCATTGTGTGTGTAGGTTCTATCTGGAAGCGGAGAAGGGGAATTCACGTGAGGAAAGGTAAAGCAGTATCGAGTTGACAATATTGGAAATAGTATTTTAGGGACCATGGTTCTTTAATTGGTTTCTCATAAGAAAAGGATTCATGTTAGGACACGAGTGTGGAAAATATGGTCATTCGAGGATGTTATGGTTGCTCGCAGTAATCTAATCCTCCATGGGACTTTAATCAAGGTCCCACTTTGGGTGATGTCAATGTCAGTATAATGGGTCATTTTTGGTGGTGTCTTGCTATGTTGTCTTTTATTTTATGGGTAATGGTGGATATTATGGATCTTTTTTAAGACTTAAAATCAAATTTAAGTGTGTCTCTATTCCAAGAATCTCTAAATTTTTTGTTCTTAGTGAATATGTCATCCTTTTGTTCCTTATTCTGTTGTCTCTTGTTCAGGGTGAGTGTGGAAATTCATATGAAACTTTGAGGCCCCTATATCTTAGAAGGTTCTATGAAAGGGTATGTGGTCTGAGGGATGTGTCATATTCTATTAAATTTGTTCGATCATGGTTCAGTTTCTTGTTTCCCGGAGGATGATGTTCTTTTTAAGGGGATTTAGTGCCTGACAATAAGGTAGGAGATGCTTCAATCGTCTACGCTCCATCCATAGGACTTGGAGTGAAGATGACACATGTTTCGAAAAACCAGGGGTGTAAGGGATCTTGATTCATCCTCTATATCTATGTGGGATGTGGAGATAGTTTGAGTTTTTATGTGGTGGTTTCATTCCAAGTGGTATGGTGTGGTTGAAAGGGATGTTCAAGTTGTTTTTTTCTCAAACCATGTTCCTCAACCATTGTGGGTGAAACTATCCTTATGGTTTTTCATGTAAGAATTTCATGGTATGATATTTTCGATCCCAATTTATGTTGGGCTCATCTAAGGATGGTAATGTTATTGGGAGTGATGTACTGATTAGTTTCTCTATTGTTCTAGAGTTTCATTGATAGACCCCCACCCTTGTGTGGGGGATTGGGTCTTTTGAGGTCTTTTTTAGGTCATCATGTGTTAGTTGGTTAAAAATATTTTATCTTATGGTGGGGAGACCCACCATTGGTCTCTTTTAGGTTCAAATAGAATAATTATAAAATTACTATATCCCTTATGGCGGGGAGTCCTTTTGAGGCTCCCCTTGTTGGTGTCCCTGTTATGTCTCGTGTTGTAAATTTGTCTCTTATGATGTGGAGTTCGTCAGGGCCTCCCCATGTTGGTGTTTTTGATCAGTCTCAAGTGTTAGTTCATTTCTATTATGGAATCCCACTTGGGTCTCCCCATATTAGGGCCTCCTTTATTCCTTTGTTTTTGAAATGGCAGTAGGTAGTCTCTTTAGAAGCTATCTAGCCACCAATTTCATCCTTCGGAATAAATGGGATTTGATCACACCCAATGGTTTTGTTTATGTATGGATTTGGAAAATTTGTTCGAGTTAATTTTTCATTTCATGTGGATTCCATGAGATTCAACTTGTAGTGTTAGATTTATTTTTTTGGGATGTGGTTTTAATAAGTTTGATAATTTCAGGTATGTGGGGTAAATTTTTGTTGGTGGGAGTATACCTTCAATTTTGTTGATCAACTAGAAGTGCTTTGGAGATTTGGGGGAGGAAGAAACTTGGAAAGGTAGTCAACATTGGTCTATCGGTTAGGTTTTTTTTTCATCAGAAATTTATATGGCTTTCTGGGGAAGGAAATATTTATGGTGGGGAGAATTGTCACACTGAGATTTTCAATTCCATGCCCTATTTCGATACTTCTTTTGGATTGTAGTTTTCTCTTTTTTAGGGGTGTTGTAGGTTTAAATTTGGTTTTTCTGGGTGTCCTTGACCTAAATAATTACTCATAGATTTCTTGGGTATTATTTGACCTTTTCCTTTGTTAGAAGAAATGCCTGAGGATGATGTGGCTTTGAATTGAATTTGTGATGCTCCTAGAGGAGCCTTTTTTGTGTAAGTTTGTTGAGGTGGTTTATACTGCTAATTTAGTTGTGTTTTTTCATAAAAAGGGTGTGCTATTTTGGTTCCTACTTCAATACCCCCTTATCCCCCCCATAATTGGAGCAATAGGGAAGTTTTTTGGTTAGGCATAATATGCCCCTTGGTTTAAAAAACTATGTCGTCAAACCGTGTAAAACCTCCTAGTCATCAAAAAATGTTTTGTTTTTCAGATTTTTCCCATCCAGGTTAAACCCTAATGTGCCCCTTTCTACACCAAAATCTTCCTTACATCCATGGAATGCATCAAATATCCTTCAACCTCATTTGGAAGCCATTTTTTGAAGGGGTTTTGGTGGGGTAAACTCCAAGGATATCCAAGTAACGAATTACTTTTCTTGTTTCATTCATTTTCATTAGGGTGTCTTCCCTCCTCCATGAAGTTAAAATTTTTCATAATATTGGTTTTCATACTAAGTGTTTATTTATGAGTTTCTTTGTTTAATAATCCGTGTTTAGGTTTTTATTCAATTCCTTCTCATGCGGTGGTGATGCGGTTGAGGATTCACACAATTATTTGGTGTTTTCACACAAAAGGTATGTGATTCCATTTGTATGAAACTTTTTTTGAGTTATATTTTCTTGAAAAAAAATTTTCATTATTTTTATCTATTATTCATTCTTTGGGAATTATTTTTGATTGTGTTAGTTAAGTGTTTGGTTTTAAAATTTCTTTTTTACTTGAAATTTTGTGTTTTTGAGGTGTAACTCTTGTGATATCTTTTGGGGTAATTTTTTAATGAATTAATTTAGTTTATGAAATGTTTCAAGGGATTAAAACTCTATTTTGGTTGGGTCTTGGTGTAATTTTGGCCTTAAGACATGGGTTTTAATGGGTTTTTTGTGCAAATACTTGTTATACATGTTGATGTGTTTTATGAAAATTTAAATTTTTTATTGAGTTACACAGAGTGTGCAAAAGATGTCCATGTACTATTTTGGAGGGTGTGTGTTCTGAAAATTGGTTTTTATAGAGAAATTGGTGTTTTTGATGTCAAATATTTAGATATTGTGTTATGAAATGATGGAATCATTTATTATATTTTAACGACGGTGTGAATCATGTTTGTGGGATTTTTTGTGTTAGTATAATGCTAAAAATGAATTTGATTATGGAAAGTGTATTATGTGACATGTTGTGGGATGTTTGGTTTACGTTTAAAATGGAAAAAGAATTTTCATGTGAAAATTTTATTTGATAATATGTGGAAATTTATTGAACACAATAATGGAAATGTGGTATTTAGGTGGGTGGACTTGGACTAGTATGCTAGTGATCCAGATTGGTTTCATCCTTGTTTCACAATGAAATTTTTCTGATGACAACAATAACTAAATAATTTTGATGTTTTCGGGGTAATACTAGGTTATTTGTATTTCCCTACTAGTGTAGCATTCACGAGAATGGTATTTGTTATGGTTACTTTTACATTGAGATACAAGGTACCTAAGGTCCTACAACTAGCTTGTGCCTAGTGGTGTTCCTGAAACTACTGCACAATAGATTTATTATACATACTGTTTGCATACAGTGTATTTTTTTGGAAAATTTTGTAGTATTTAATTTTTATTTAATAGTGTTCATTAATTAAGGTAACACTCGTGAAAAGTGTTCTCATTTAATGTTTCATCCCTTTGAAATTGTTACTAGAATTTTTTTATAAAACATGCATGATTTTTTTTCTAAAAATGTTTATCACATGGAATCTCATTGGGTGGTTTCCTACTAGGATCAGGATCATTCCCTACATACACCATTGGGTTAAGTAGAGTTGGAAATTTCTTTCACAGGTTCGGGTAATGATTTCAGTTCTGGTGGTTTTGGTTACTAGCAGTCCTTCTTGGTGTGGTGTCATTGAGATGGCTTGTGGGTGAGGTCCCCTTTCATGAGTTGGTTATTGAGTTATTATATTTTGATTTCATTATTTATTTTATTCTTTGGGTCCTTGTATATGTTTGGTAATTCAATTATGAATTTTTGTAATGAATGGTTTGGTGGAAAATTTCAGATTTGTTTTATTATCCTTGTTGGTTGTTTAATGTTTCCAAAATTGGGTAAATAATTACCAAAACTCTCTTTATCATACCAAACGACTTGTAAAAGCATGTGGTCATAGGGAACACCCTTTATAACTTTCCACAGAATGGGTTGGGAATCAGTTTTGATGGAGACCAGATCAGATTCATTTCAAAATGGTATCAAAAGAGGTTCTCTATTTTGGGTCATGCTCTCTAGGGAAAGAGTCCGGGTAGACCGGTGCTAGGATTCTTGGAACACGATGTTCATGTTACAAGTGAGGTTCCTCGAAATCACAGCCCATGTCGGGACTTCAGTTACCAGGGGAATTCGGGTTTATCATAGGCATTTGGTTCTTGTTTTTTTTCATTATTTGGGAAATGAAATGGGAGTTAGGCCAATTGTCTCAGTGAGGTTTCAATGTCTTGAAAGCCATGTGGAGTCTAGGATATTGAACAAGAACACTCTAAATGATGATGGTGTCACTAGCTTGTGACCTCCATCCATACATCTTAGTCACTCATCCACACATGTTTCCCTTTAACTCATTCGACATCGTTATGGGTTTTGGAAAAATCATTCAATAATGTTATTGTTTGAAAACTGTGGAAGGCTATATTTTATAATGGTAATAGCATTGAGAAAATGGTGTTGATTTTATTCAAAGTGTGTTTTCTTAATTTTAACAGGTTGTTTTTTGGAATTATTTTCTGGGAAATTTTAATTTATGTTAAAGTGGCTTTTAAAAAAAATTAATGGGATTTTAAAGTGGGAATGTTGTTATTTTCAATGTGATTGAAAATGGGATTTCAGAATATTTTTTAATGCGGTTTTTAAAAATTGGATTTTTTATGAAATGGGATTTGTGTAAGA
Organism: Viscum album; assembly: GCA_963277665.1. Lineage (NCBI taxonomy): Eukaryota > Viridiplantae > Streptophyta > Magnoliopsida > Santalales > Viscaceae > Viscum > Viscum album. The sequence continues at coordinate 1,614,543,696 of OY728151.1, forward strand.
TGATATATGTTTTTTGTAAAAAGAACATGTGGATCCACAAACCCGATGTCTTTGAAAACAAGAATGATTTTATAGTGGTTTTTAAAATTCTATCATGAGTGGAATGAAAAGATTTTGTCTTGAAAAGTGTAAAGAACTGTGTTTTCATCCTTGGTGTTCTCATCGTTGAATAAATGAATGGGTAATTTGTAAGGAATATTGGATGAGTTCCCCATATGGCACGAGGTGGGATCTCATGGTTGCATGAAAACATGAATGTGTGTGGCCCATGAGATACCATTGGTGAATGTGCTCACTGCTGACCCTGTTTACATTCAATGAAATTATTTTTTAAACAAAAAATTAATTTTTTTGATAACCAGTGTTTGGGGTGGGGTGTCTTATGTTTTTTTGAGAATATTTTTATGGTATGTGTTGAGTTTGAGGACACTTATTTTTTGAATTATTTTTTAGGTCTTTGTTTTGTCGGTATGTAAGGTTGAAGTGTTGGTTATAGGTGTTTTTTATTAATGTTTTAGGAAGCCTTTTGAGTGGTTACCCTCTTGTGTGTGGTTTTGTTTTGGGGTATGTTTGGACAAATCGAACAACTTGGTTGGGTACTCTGTTTTTTTTATGGCCAGCGTATTCCCCCCAAAAAATTAATGTTTGGTCAAAGTGAAACCACAGGTGATTCTGCATTGGATGATACTCCAATTGATCAATATATGGAATTTATTCTTGATCCATGGTGATTTAGTGTACCCCTATTTGTTTTGGATAAGTGGATACTCCTATAGTAGGAGAGTGGTTATGGATAGTAGAATTATAACCCAGTCTCTTAAAAGTTCCTGATTCATCAAAGGTGAAGTTGGAAACCGTTGATTCTGTAGGTTCAATAATGAATCGGTGAATGGGAATTCTAGTGAGTAAGGGTAATGTAGTCTACTGTTGATGTTATTGGATATAGTATTTATGGGCCTTTGGATCTTTCATTTGTTTCTCAAAAGAAAAGTATTCGTTATAGGCCACTATTGTGGAAAATATACTTATTCAAGGATGTTATGGTTTCTTATAGTAATATCATGCTTCATGGGAAAATGTTCAAGGTCCCACTCCTAGTAATGTCTCATTCAGTTGAAAGGGTCATGTCTGGTGGTGTCTTGATGTGTTGTGTTTTAATTTAAGGGTAAAGGTGAATGTTGGGAAACATTTTGTAACGCCCAGACCCCTGTTACCCAGTGTCGGTGCATTATTACATAACATTGGCATGATCACAAAAGATCAAACCTCGAAAGACCAATTAGTTTAGTAGCCTTGGAAACAATAGATACATTCATAAAGTTTAAATTACATCATAAAGTGGAAACTATAGAAACATCTTGTATCCATAGACCACACTCATATCCCCTTATAGTATCCCAAAAGATGATTCATAAAATACTACTTCACTTCTTGGGAAAAATAAAACATAGGTAGGGGTGAGCTCAGATGCCTAGTAAGGATAACAATATAGCGGAACCTTTCATAAATAAGCATAAACATTTAAGGCTATGTATAACTAAAACAGAATCCTTTTATACTTTAACTTCAGCATAATTTCATAGAAATAAAATGAAATAATTCAATATACTTATTCACATTGATATTATACTAGTCGAATAATCACATGCAATATCAATAACCACGTTCATAATGATGGAATGCATAATGCCAGACTATCATAACCCCATAGTCAAGGCCTGGTTCCAAGACTAAAAATCAGATTCTATCAAGCCCATGTGCCATGACACTAGTTTGTCTACAAAGACCTACCAATGAATTGGGGAGCTATAGCGGGCTCCACCCCTCACTTATTAAATCCAATGCATTTCTCATGTAAACAAGTTTAAAAATAACAGAAACATTTGTATTAAAACTATCATATGTAATGTCAACACATTCTACATAAACCAAGAATGGTATAAAAATAACACATCCATAGTCAAACATATCACAAAATCGTCAATAAAATATGGAGTTTTTGAATAATAATAAATCAACTTCATATAAGCTTAAAATCCATCGAAGGATGTTGACATAGATGAAATCCATAATATTTGAACGAAATATCACTTTTTTTTAAATAATTAAAAAGTCACATAATTATAAAAGAAAAACATACATTGAAAATATTATAATAAGCTTGTAAGGGGAGATTAGACGAATTTATAATGGTAGAAAATAGTCGCACCCACCGTATAAGTTAAAAAGACAGTCTTAACTTAATTTTGCCGAAAAGGTTAAAAATGACCTTGTTAGGAAAACGACAGAAAGATTCCTGTATAAACATACTATAAAAAGTCAAAAAAGGGTATAAATGACTTTAACCCACAGTCTGTAAAATAGTAATAATTATTTGAAATACATTTGTTAGAGACATGTATGTGAATGATAAAGAGGTCCCAGTAGATAATTACATATAAACTACCTCGAATAATGAAGAGGTTGTGAAATTTACCCATACCTTGTAATTTTCCTCGGTTGAGGGTAGAATAGCCTCCTATATAATGGTGAAATAATTTTTATTAAATTATACAATAATTATATAAATTATTGTGATATCATATATTATCTTTTAACGTTGCTCTGCTAATAATATCTTATTATTATCGTCATTTCGAGTGTTAACTTACTCATTTTATTTTATATGTTTTGTTAGATAAGTCGTGTTTTTATGGATAAGTTGTATCTTACTCATATCCAGAATGATATAAAGTCCTTTAAAATTATTTTTAACCATCAAATGAAAATTAATCTTGAATGGATCCGATGGGGAATGAATCTCATCGCGTTCATGGAGACGGTAGTCCATACGTACGCACGAGTGACAATATCATTCTTTTGATATTAAAAAAATATATAATTGGATTTTATATCATATATAAGGAATCCTTATCATGTTATATTTATTATTTACATCAATTAGACGTCATTATCATACCCATCCACATAAAAAGGTTTTGAATAACAGTTACACCACGACGTGGAGACGGTAAACCGTACATACGAACGTATGGTGACAAGTCATTCTAAGGATGGGTAGAATACTGAATATGGTTGTACCGTATTAATAATAACATAAAAGTATATAGGAGATATTGGAGTTATTATTTTGGAATGTAAATAACAAAGAATTATGAAGTTGAAGAAGAAAGTAACTTGAAAGAGGTTGGTGAAAACATTACCTCCTCTTCGGGTTCTTCCTTTTGATATGATCAAAAGGGTTCCATATGATGAAGTTCTGATCCAACTAAGTCCTCTAGGTGGAATTGAGGTAAGTTGAGAGAATATTTGGGCAGGGGTTTTCTGGGCCAAATGGCTTTAAAAGTGTGAATTAGTTAGAAGGGATAGTGCCCTTTTATAAGAGGGGTGAGAGGCACCTTAGGAAAAGCTAGAAATATTATTTTACAATAAATTTATATTCGTTTTCTAATGGCTCAATAGTGGATTATTTAAAGGTTAAGGTGGGTATAGGTCTAAAACCACTCAACCAATAGGTTTTATACCAGTTTGGGTTACTATATTAACTTTATCATTTTGATTTAACTCTTAGATAAATAGTTTGACATTTACCATGTCTCTTTGTATTTTTATATTATATAGTCAATAAAAAACAAATAAACATCCAAGATACCCCCAAGTGGTCCATTAATAATAAAACTATTATTATATATGTCCTTTGGCCTAACCATATATTTTTAGGAATAGAATATCAATTAATGATATAATATTTTTATTAAATACACATTTATGTTAATTTTGAAAATATTTAATATTTAATTTTTTTAAAGTCTTAATAACATTATTAATTAGAAAAAAATTCATTTATGAAATAATAACATGTTATATTAACTAATAAAATTCGTTTATCTCATCAAAACTTTAAATTATATTTCTTATATCATTTATAATACCAATTATTTGATTTGTTCATTAAAAAGGAAAAAATTGCATCATTATTGTGTCATAACTATATTTACTTAATCAGTGTCTTAAAATTATAAATAAAATAAAATTATGTAGGAAATATCCTTATATTTCTAATGAATATTTATATTTGAAAATATAATATATATGACCTTATATAAAATTATTTTTTCTAAATGATATATTCTTATGTCATTTTTGTATTTACTTTAACTTAATTAATATAAAGTGTCATTATCACTTTCATGTTGATCCATGGGGTCCCAAAATCAACCCAAAGATGCTAATTGTCGGACAGGTTTCAAAAAATAGGGTTTGGACACTTTTAGGGTAATTTATTATTATCATAATATTATTTCTTTACCCTTATTTTTCGGATTTACCCTTTAACCCTGGTAAATAAAATATTTACCGAAGTAATTATTCAAAATGTATAAAAATAAAAGTTACCTATTTACACAATTTTGACCTCCTTATTATAAATATGGAATCCATTTTTCAAAATTCTAAATACAGAAGTGGCAGAAATTAATTTAAAATTAATTCCTGTTGTCAAAATAAAAAATGTGTTTTTAAGAAATAATAACTATCAAAAGATTGACACTTGTTTATGTCCGGTTTAAATGTGCAATTATGTCCAATGTCCACCATTGTATTAAATGTTAAAAATATATTCTAAATATACTTTAAAACCACTCAAAATAATAATTTATCAGTATTGATTATTTCGATTAAAAAATGTGTTTTTAATTAAAATTTAGTAATTTTCACTATTCATCAAAATATGAAAGTTATCAAAAATTTACCCAAAATTCACCCTAAAATAATTTTGATATTATGAATCCAAAAATGAAGTCCAATTTGAAATATAAAATGTATAAAATTTATAAAAGTGGGTATTACTATTCATAACGACTAGTTTGATTGGTTATGGTGTGTGTTAGAACTCGAAGTTACATATAACACATGCTACTGTATTATTCAAAGAGAAGAAAAATGTTGAAGCTTGGGGTGTTACATTCACCCCTCTTTCAAATAATTTAGTCTTTGAAATTTCTTGAATACTACTGCATGAAAACACTCTGGTGGTTCTTCATCATAAGTTCCTCGGGGTCCCACGTTGCTTCTTCCATCTTATGGTTTCTCCATAGAACTTTTAACGGACAATTCATCCGATTTCTCAGCACTTGTTTTCTTGTATAATGAATCATAATGGGATATTCACAATAATAAATATCAGAATCCAGTTCTACTTCCTCATAGGTGAGTACATGCGTTAGTTCATGCATGTATTTTCTCAACCGTGATACGTGCAACACATCGTGAACTTTGGAAATACTTGGCGGCATTTCCAACCAGTAAGCTACAGCCCTAATTCATTCTAGATTTTCAAATGGTCCAATGTACCAGGGACTCAATTTTCCCTTCTTACTGAAATTTATAACACCCTTCCATATAAATACCTTCAAGAAAACATGATCTCCTACATGAAATTTCAAATCCTTCCTTTGGTTGTCAGTATAGCTCTTCTACCTACTTTGAGATGCTTTGATGTATTTTTGGATTACCTTCACATTTTCCATTGTTTCCTCCACCAGTTCAGGGACTGAGTTTTCTATCAATAACATCATCCTAATATTTTGGTGTGCGACAACTCTTTCTGTATAACACTTCATATGGTGCAATCAGAATACATGAATGGAAGCTATTGTTATAGGAAAATTCTAACAAAGGTAAATATTGATCCCACATACCCTGAATGTCAAGTGAGCGTGATATCAACATGTATTCAAAGGTTTGAATATTCTATTCTGATTTTCAATCAATTTGGGGGTGTAAAGTAATGCTCAAAAAAAGTTCAGTATTCAGGGAATTTTGAAGACTTTTCTAGAATCTTGAAGTAAAACGGGGATCACGATCAAAAACAATCGATAAGGGTATTCCATGAAGTCTCACAACTTCATTAATATATAGTCTTGATAGATGTTCAAGTGGTACATCTTTTCTTATAGAATGAAAATGTGCTGACTTGGTAAGATGATAAAAAATGACCCATATTGCATCGTTCCTTATAGGAGTCTTTGGTTGTTCCATGACAAAGTCCATCATGATATTATCCCATTTTCACTCAGGTATGGGAAGAGGTTGTATGAATCCTCCAGGTTGTTTCCTTCCAACTTTCACTTATTGAAAAACCATACATATTGACCCAAAATCAGCTATATCTCTCTTTATGTTTTCCCACCAAAAATGTTCCTTCAAATCTCTAAACATTTTGGTGCTCCCTGGGTGTATAGAGAAATTGGAACTATGGGCATCGTCCAAAAATTCCATTGTTTCATCAGGTATATCGGGAACACATGGTCTCCTCCCAAATTTCAAAATTCCATCTTCATACACAATGTCACTCAATCACCTATCATTCACAGCATTAATCTTATTTTTATACTCTTCATCATCAGCCTGATAACTCTTTATCCTTTCTAGAAAATATTGTTTAGCAACCATTTTAAAAATTATTGATGTTTCACCTTCCATAGTGATTCCCATATCCATCATTACTAAATCCATGAAAATATGATCCCTTTAAACTCTCATTATGTTCAAAACTCCCTGATCCATTCTTCTCAAAGCATCGTCCACCTTATTTGCCTTCCCCAGGTGGTAGTGTATCGTGAAATCATAATCCTTGAGTAGCTCAATTCATCGCCTTTGCCTTTTGATGAGTTCCTTCTGTGATAAAATGTACTTCAAACTCTTGTGATCAGTATAAATCTCACATTTTTTTCACCATAGAGATAATGTATCCATATCTTCAAAGAAAATATTACAGCAGCTAGCTCAAGATCATTAATAGGATAGTATTCCTCATCAATTATCAGCTGTCGTGATGCATAGGCAATAGAATTATCATTCTGCATAAGGATAGAATAAATTCCATTCATTGATGCATCACTATAAATAATGAACCCATCATTCCCCGATGGTAGATTCAATATAGGATCATTGACTAATATTTTCTTTAGTTCTTCAAAACATTCTTCACAGTCTTTTTTCTAAACAAATTTAACCACTTTACGTGTGAGATTTGTTAATGGGTTATCCAATCGAGCGGAATTCTGGACAAAATGTCGATAATAACCTACTAAGCCAATACAACTGCATACCTCGGTTATACTTGTTGGTTCTGGTCACTCTTGGATTGCTCTTGTCTTAGAAGGATCAATAGAGATTCCATATTTAGAGACAATATGGCCAAGAAAAGAAATCTCTTGAAGCTAGAACTCACACTTGCTAAACTTCCCATATAATTCATGTATTCTAAGAGTCTTCAGGATAATGCGCAAGTCATTTTCATGATCTTCGTAGATTTTAGAGTATACCAAGATACCATTAATAAATTCCAACAAAAAGTCATTGAGATATTCCTTGAACACTCTATTCATTAGATCCATGAAAATAGGGGGTGCATTAGTCAATCCAAAAGGCATTACTATAAACTCGAAATTCCCGTACCTGGTTAGAAATACTGTCTTCGGAATGTCTTCCTTCTTCACACACAACTCATGGTATCCATATCGAAGGTCAATCATTGAAAAGTATTGAGCTCCACGAAGTTGTTCAAATAAATCATCAATGTGAGGTAGGGGATACTTGTTCATTTTTGTTATATCAATGATTTCAGTGTAGTTGATACATAACCTCATAGATCCATCATTCTTCTCAACAAAAAGGACAGGGGCTCCCCATGGAGAAAAAATAGGGGGAATAAATCCCTTATTACTCAATTCCTCTAGTTGTTTCTTTAGTTAATCTAATTCCACAGTGGCTATTCTATATGGGTTCTTCAATATAGTCTTTGAACCAGGAATTAAATCAATGGAAAACTCAATTTCTCCTTCTGGAGGATGTCCAGGTAAATCTTCTAGAAACACATCCACATATTCTTTCACAATATGTACATACTCTATTTGAACATTCCTTTCCTCACCCACAATCATGTCATTCACTTCCTCCCCAATAATTTAATTTAGTTGAGATACTAGGGGTTGATCTAGATAAGAATTAGGTGGTGATGATTCGGCTCTAAAGATAAGGTGTTCTTTATCATCATCATCAAAAATTGTAACCTCCTTCTTCTTACAATAAATCTTCACATCATGGTCTGAATTCCAATCCATACAGAGGATTATATCAAATTAAATCATAGGTATGACAATGAGATAAGTGGATAAAGAACATTTATGATCTCTAATGGGGACTGATCCAAAAAAACTGTTGCCATGATACTTCCCGTAAGAGTTTTAACTGACAACTCCTTTGTTATATCAAATTGGAAATATATAATTTTTTTAGGAAATTGGGATGATATGAAACAACGTGATGGTCCAGAATCATATAATGCATTTTCTAAACTTGAGGAAACCATTAAATTACCTGCCACCATGTCTTTCAGAGCTTCCACCTCAGCAGTAGTGATAGCATAAGCTTGGCATTGATCCCTTTTCCTTTTCTGAGGTAAGTTCCCCTGACACTTAGGACATTTATTTTCATAATGTCCCATGTCCCTGTAGTTGTAGCATTGAACTGCATTATCTTATTTCTTCCCATTTCAATCACGATCTTGGTGGTCTTTTTCACCACACTTGTAAAAGACTCCCATTCCTTTCCAGAAAATACCAGGGTGTTTCATCCAACATTTACTATAGGATGGATAATCAACTTTTCCCTCCTACCCCAAATTTCCATTTCTAGAGTGATCAGCAGATCTCTTCTTCTCTTGCTTTTCTTTAATGTCGTAAGACTTAGAGAATTCATTTTCTTTCATGATAGCACATGAGACAATATCTCCATACAATGAGAAGGTTTGTGAGAATAATGATCGATGAGGAAATGATTTTAACCCATCAAATAAATGATCAATCTTACTTCTTGGGTTACGTATATAATCTGCAGCATTCCTCGCTAACCTTGTAAAGATAGCCTCATACTTTGCAACATTGTCATCCTCATTTTGCCTTAGACATAGAAATTGTCTTTCCATATCTTCTCGATGGTCACGTGGAAAGTATTTTTCTATGAACAACTATTTGAACTCCCTCAATTCTATATTTGATACTTCATCATCTTCTTTTGTGTTTTCAATCAGTGTCCACCATTGATCTGCATCTCTAGTGATGCGGTAAACTGCCAAGATAACTTTTTTCCTTTCACTAGTCCCTAAGGAATGGAATATTTTCTCTAAGGATTTTATCCATTTCTTAGGTACTAAGGTATTTGTGCTCCCATTTAGTGTCGGTGGTTGTTGCCTAATGAAGCGATCTAACATTGGTCCTCCACGCTGCAGATCAGGGTGCTCCATATGGGTATGGTTATTATTCATAAGCTGAGTGAGTTGTCCCAGTATGGAGATTAGATGATCAGCACCAGTTGCATCACCATCTCCACTATAATTATCTTGAACAGGAGGGAAATCCCTAAATGGAGTCTGTGCGTTGATACAGTTTCCATTTCTTCCACTAGGTACTATTTCTAAACAATGGCATGCGCTAGATTAGTTTATGAATCACAATACATAAATCCAACTTGTAAAAAACTTAAAAAAAATAGAACAGTTTAGGTATATAATCCATAATCATAAAAACGTTTTCTTGGAGGAAGTATATACTAATAATCCCTTCATAATGGTTGTAAATAAAATGAGAATTATCCTAAGAATATCCCCCAGGAGTGTCGTAACCAAGAGTGCAGCAAGGCACGTTGTCGAGCAACGGATCACGTTCGAGTCTAGCTCAAAGCTATGTTTTCGGGTTATACCCCTAGGTATATCTGTTCCAGAGCCGCCTCTACCTACTCGTATCCAGATAGGGATTTATTGCTCGAAAAACTCACAAAATCTCTACAATACCAAAATTATAGGAAGTTCTTCTTTACTAATCCACAAAGTCCATCTTTGAAATATATGTGTAACACCCTGAGATTTTATGAGAAATATTTTTTGTATGTCATATGTTATACTCAACACCAACAGAATCTTTCACAACTCACAATACTGACTTGGCTTGCATTACACGCAATCACGACCTTCCTCGATAGCGTGTGTCGTACGCAATACCGGGTTTCACTAAACAACGATATATTATTATGGACTAGCCGTTATGAATATTATTAATGAAATTTTGAATTTTATAACATTATTATTCATCTTACACATTTTCTAGAACATGGTAATAGAACAAAATAAATTTTTCGGGTGAAATAATTATTTTTCAAAAAATGCAGTTTTGCCGCCTTTTGATGGCGCACCCACATTAAGTCTAGTTTTTTAAATGTTAATAAGTTAAATTTGAAAAAATAAAATTCTTCATTGGAATCAGGATATAAAAATTTACTTTGGATAAATTTTTAATATTTTTCTGAAAACATTCATATTTTATTGAATAGTAAAAATATGCAAATGTTTTATTAAAATTTTTTCTTTCATTGAGATAATTTATACGGTTAAATTATAATATTTAATGGTTTTAAATAATACATAGAATATATTTTCACCATTTAATATAATGTATGTCATTATCATTAATTTCACATTGAATTCATAGGTAAAAACATTTCAATCTTCGGCAATGTTTTAACTTCTAAAACCCATTTTCTTAACAACGGGATTAATTTTAAATTAATTTCTTCAACTTATGTGTTTTGAATTTTGAAAAATGGATTCCATATTTGGAATCAGTGGCTCCAAAGTTTTTTAATAGGCTACTTTTTACTTTTGGAAATTATGAATAGTAACTACGGAAAATTTTATTTACCATAGTTAAAGGTAAATCTGGTAATTAAGGGTAAATATAAGATTATAAAATTACCATTACACCTAAAAAAATCATATTAGATGAATAAAAGTCGACCCATATAACCTAAGGTTCAGATTATATCCATTTAATGGACTTTGTTCCATGAAAATAATTTAATTATTATTAAAATCAAAGAAAGTGACAACATGTCACTTTCTTAAATCATATAAGTATAATAATTTTAATTTAGTGATAAACTTAATGAAACATTGAACATTAATAGTCTCCAGAAATATAATACAATTATATACATCATAGGAATTTATTTAGAATTTTTAGGGATTAAATAATTATCATTAATTATGACACAATAGTGATGTTGAAATTATTTTATTAATTAAAATATCAAATAAATGGTTTTAAAAATATTAAAATAAATATTATATGAACTATTTAATGTGATAAACTAATTTTATAGATACATACGACATTTCATTAATCTATTAAAACTTTTATTTCGAACATATCTTCTGTATATATTTTATTTAAATTCAAATAAATGAATAGTGTCAAAATTGACAGTATTGTTATTTTATAAAAATAAAATATTATAAAATTGTTTAAAAATCAAAAAAATATTTAAAAATTATAAATTAAAATTTATATGGTCGAAAATGTCATAAAGTGTCAAATTATGGAATATTCACAGCACATATGTAATTATTTATAATCATTTAAAACTTATAATATTATTAACACAAATAAAATTAAATTGATAAATAAGGAGAAATCAAGTTGATAATCTCTAAAATAAATTTCTAACAAGTCTAAATTTGATTTTCTGATTCGAGTACAACCATATATCATCTAATCTTAGGATATGAGTCATTTTTAAAGTTTTTATGTGGGTTTGGGATTTAATATAAACTAATATTTCTTATATTTCCAAAGGTGCCCCTCTCCTCCCTTATAAAAGGGCACCTCCTCCCTCTACACCTCACACCAATTTGAGCCTTCAAGATCATCCAAACCCTACCCATTTCACTTCCCCACTTCCCTAGAAACATACTATAGGTCCAGGTCATCTTTAAAGACCGATTTTAGTTCCCTAAGTGGAGGTCTCAAAGAGGCGCTTCAAAGAAGAGGTAATGTCTGTTACTGATTCATTCAAGATTATTTCTTCCTCTACTTCTTCTTCTTTATTTGTTTCATTGTGAAGTAATAACATAAGTAACACTCACATAATGATATGTTATTATATGTTTGAAACAACCCTATTTCACCATCTATCCATCCTACGGAAAATGAAATCACCGCGCGTGCGTACGTATAGAATACCGTCTCCACACCGTGGTGTAATCTATTTTCCACCACCACCTTACTTGGATGGGTATAATGGTTTAAATAATTACTATATATTATTATTTTAAAGTTATATTGATTCTGAAATAGTATAAATACACTCAAATACAATTCCACAATCATGGAAACGATATTATCACTCGTGCGTACGTACGGAATACCGTCTCCACGATGTGATGTGACTCGTTGTACATGATATTCAGTGAATAATAATTATATTAATGAATTAAATGAATAAATATGGTATATATTACACTAATACCATTTTTTAAATGAGGATTCTATAACCTAAAAATAGTAATAAGAATTTATTCGACAAAACACATACGAACATAAAGCAATAAACACCCGAATAACAAGTAGCAATGAAATATTACTAATAAGAAGCTAAGAATATGACCATATATGATATCATAAAAATAATTAAGATTCTGTAATAAGTCAATGAAATTATTTAAATCATTATACAGGAGGTTCGGACACTTACGAAGCAAATCAGACCTAAGGTAAGGGAAAATCTCACAATCTCATTTTTATCCGAGATTGTTTACATTTCAGAATTCACTGGGGAATATTTATCATCCACATCCATGTTTCCTAAATATGTAATATTATTTCCATCCACCAACAATTTTTTAAATTCAATTTTACCCTTCGGTGGGTTTTTAGTAAAAGATATGAAAGGAATCTTTTGTCATTTTTCGTAGGAGGTATTTTTTGACTTTTCCGGCCAAAGTACGATAAGAATGTTTTTTTAACTTATACGGCTTGAATGGATTTTTATGATTTCAGAGAACATTATTTCCATGAATCTTCCTTTACATGTTTTCATGTTTATTTTTAATCAACTTCTTTTAGTTTAAAATTATATGACATTTTAAGAAAGGAAAATGTTTTCGAGGTAGAAATGATATTTTCCTCAAGAATAGTGTTCAAGCGTTTTATCAAAATTATTTTCCATATAAGATAATATAGGGTTCTGTTTCTATCCCTATTTTTACATTGATTTGATTATGTTATGATGGAATTAATTTTATGACTTCCTTTTATCTTATATGGATTATGTTATGATAGCCTGATGTTTAAGAATCCCATTTTTATTACATGGGTTATGCTATGATGTATGATTTATGATTTTGTGGAACACAAAAGAATGGTATAATTATGAGATGGGTGGGACCTATATCTCCCTCCAATGAATTGGGTAATGATTTATATCTCATGAGATATACATGGCTGGAATGACAGGTTAAACCGGTTCAGTGAAACCGGACTAAAACGAGGAGTGAACTCGGTTCAGAAATGGACTTTGTCCGCTAAGATAGTCTTGGAAATGATTCTTGACTACTAAGAAATGATTTTATATGATTATGTGTGTGTGACACAAAGCTTCAGGTTTTATGTTATGATTATTGGGGTTACATTTCACTACTATGATTTATCTCATGTTATGAAATTATGATATCTTTTGCAGGTTAAGATTTCCAAAATGATATGTTCTTATGAATATGATGTGATTGATATTTCTTTTGTTTACCCTTACTAAGCATTTGAGCTCACCCTTTTGTATGTTTTCATTCCCCAGGTCAGGAAGATGGTTATTAAGTAAGATATTCCAAAAAGGGACTCTAGATATGATGAAATAAATGGGAGGCAATGTAGATGCTTTATGAACCAGTTGTTTTTGTTTCCCAGTTTCTAAATACACTATACCTATATGGTCCTTTCATGGTTTTGTTATATTTTTTAATAAGTTTAATTCAATTTTTAAGTATTATCAATATATGTAATGTATGGGTCATTATATTTGGTATTAGAGGAAAGGTATAGTCAACCTTTTGAAACTAGGGTGTGAAGGCCTTAGTAAGAACCCTAAGGATAAGTCTAAGCATATAACACAATCATAGTGTTTTAAAAATGGCCATGAAAAACCTATGATAAGACCTTAAGTGTGAAATTTTATTCTTGATTATGTGGTTTTTCGATTATAATTAGTGTTGCTCACACTATTATTCTTGGTTTTAGTCAATGGCTGGAACCCGAAGGAAACGTGTTAATGCAGAATGCGACGAGAAATGAAATGATTTTCCTCCTGAGCAACAAAACTTTATGGGAGATGGAATGCAATATATTGTATCCATGCTTGCACAACTTTCTCAAGCTATTATTCATGCAGGACTCCAAACAAGCAAAGGAAGGAGCAACATTCTGTTGAATCCTTCATGAGGCAACAACCAACTTCATTCAGCGGGTTTTCTGAGCCATTAGTGGCTGAACAATGGATCAGTAGCACTGAAAAGATATTGCCACTTCTTCAATGTTCTAAACATGATAAATTCATGTTATCAGTATATTGTTTGGAAGGTGATTTTGATCAATTGTGGAATCTTATTAAGAATACGAGGCAAAGGGATGAAATTGAGTCCATGGTATGGGATGATCTCAAGAACTTATTTTTCAATAAGTATTTCCTTCGTATTCTTCAAACAAATATGGAAAAGAAGTTTCTTGAACTGAAGAAAAAGGATGATGAATTCGTTGGTACCTATGAAGAAAACAAGACTTGCATGGTACGCTTCTAGAATTATTATCCAACCTGAGAGTAATATTGATCGATTCTTTAGTGTCATAAAACCAAGTCTTATAAGGGTGTTAGACATAAGGGACTTCAATAGCTACGAGGAAATTGTTTGATGTGCTCTCAAGGTTGAGATGGATATCGGTGTAACCCATCAGTCACATGGGTTTGATAAGAAGAGGAATATGGAATTCAAAGGAAAATCAAAAGACCACACTGAAAAGAAGATGAGTTTTCCCTTATGTTCAAAGTGTGGAAAGAAACATTGAGGGAGTTGTCTTAAAGGGACAAGTAAATGTTTCAAATGTGGAAAGTAAGGTCATCGGGCATTTGAATGCCACAATGATGGGAAGAAGATGTCTAGTGGTGCAAACAAAGAAAAGGCTACATAGAGTGCACCTCCTACACTTCAATGATACAAGTGCAATGAAATGGGGCATTATGCCAATAAATGCCCTAATCCAATGGTTGTTGATGATGATCGATGACAACAAACTCTTAAGGATAAAGACAAAGGAAAGTCACATGCAATTTCTATCAGGGATGTGGAGTATGATAACAAAGTGGTGAAAGGTACACTTACCATCCACTCTAATGTAGAAAATGTTTTATTTGATTCTTGATCCACCCACTCTTTTATTTCTAAAGAATTTTCTTAGGGTATCTTCGTATTAACTCAACAATTATTTTCTGAGTTGGCTGTGACAAATCGTAATGGAAGAACAATCGCATCAAAAGATTGCAATTCTTCTCTGATTGCTATTTGGGGTAAAGTGCTTCCTGAAAATCTTTTGATCCTTCATGTAGTGTAATTTTATGTGATTCATGGAATGGATTGGCTTTCTTTATATAGAGCTCATATCAATTTCCAAAGAAGATAAGTCACATTTCATATTCCAGATCAATCTATGATCGTCTATCGATGCAAGGATGAACATAACCTTCCAGTGGAAATTTCTTCCATATTATGGGTCTTGATTCCACCAAATGAGGGTTATTTATCTCAAATGGTTGGAGTGAAACTCATGATTAAGAATATTCCCATTTTATGGGAGTTTGATGATGTCTTTCGAGAGTAATTTCCAGGTCTTCCACCAAATCATGAAGTTGAGTTTTCAATAGAACTTGTACCGGGGGCTTTGCCTATTTCAAAGACACCTTATAGAATGGCCCCAATTGAGTTGTAGTAATTGAAGAAGCAACTCCCATAGAATCATGATAAGCGATTCATATTCCCTAGTAGGTCACATTGGGGAGCACCTGTTCTGTTTGTTAAGAAGAAAGATGGATCAATAAGACTCTACATTGATTATCGAGAACTTTACAAGATCACTATCAAGAACAAATATCTTCTCCTGCACATTGATGACTTATTTGACCAACTATGTGGAGCTAAATACTTTTACATGATTGATCTTCATTCAGGGTATCATCAATTAAGGGTCAAAAGGGAGGATATACCAAAGATAGCTTTCCGTACAAGGTATGGACACTATGAATTTATAGTGATGACATTTGGTCTTACTAATGCCCCTGCTATCATCATGGATCTGATGAATAGAGTCTTTAGAGATTATCTTGGTCATTTTGTGGTAGTCTTTATAGAAGATATTCTTATCTATTCAAAGAGCAAGGAAGAACATGAAGATCACTTGAGAATTGTATTAACGACCCTGATAAAGGAGAAGCTTTATGCCAAATTTACAAAGTGTGAATTTTGGCTTCAAAAAGTTACATTTTTGGGTCACATATTCTCAAAAGATGGGATATCTATGGATCCAGCAAAAATAGAGGTTATCAAAAGATGGTCGAGACCAACAACAGTAACTGAGATCCGAAGTTTTCTTTGTATGGCGGGATATTACCGACGTTTTGTGAAATATTTTTCAAGGTTATCTTAACCACTCACCAAGTTGACTCGGAAAGGAGTTAAGTTTGTTTGGACGGAGGAATGTGAAGATAATTTCAAAGAGCTAAAAAGAAGGTTATCCAGTGCACCTGTGCTCACACTGCCTTGCAGTGGAGAAAGGTTTGTGATCTACAGTGATGCATCCAAGAAGGGACTGGGGTGTGTTCTTATGAAAAATGATATGGTTATAGCTTATTCCTCACAACAGTTGAAAATCAATGAGCAAAATTACCCAACTCATGATTTGTAGTTAGCTGCGGTAATCTTTGCATTAAAGATTTCGATGCATTTTCTTTATGGATAAAGGTGTGATATTTGTACTGATCATAAAAGTTTAAAGTATATTTTCACACAAAAGGAGCTGAATGTGCACCAAAGAAGATGGTTGGAGCTGATTAAGGATTACGACTTCTCAATTAATTACCACCCTGGGAAAGAAAACAAGGTAGTAGATGCATTAAGTTGACAAGACCATGCCAATTTATCCATGACGAGGATCACAAAAGATCCAATATTTATGGATTTACAAAGGATAGATCTTTGAATTGTAAGACCCCGAGATTTTATGAAAAATAATCTTTTTAATTTCATTAATGTCTTATGTTGTATGCTACACCAAAAGGAGCTTGCACAACACGTATCCTTGACTTGCCTTGCATTACACGCAATCGCGACCTTCCTCGATAGCGTGTGTAGTACGCAATACCGAGTATCACTAAACAACAATATGCTATTAAAATATTATTAAAACTAGCTGTTATGAATAGTAATAACCACTTTTTAATTATTATTTTTTCAAAATGTACTTCATTTTTGGATTTGGAATATCGAAATTAACTTAGGGTGAAATTTTGGTACTTTTCGAATAACTTTCATATTTTGATGAATAGTGAAAATTACTAAATTTTAATTAAAAACAACTTTTTTTAATCGAAATAATTAATAGTGATAAATTATTAATTTGAGTGGTTTTAAAGTATATTTAGAATATATTTTAACCATTCAATACAATTTTGTTCATTGAATGTAATTTCACATTTAAACCAAACATAAACCAGTGTCAATCTTTTGATAGTTATTATCTCTTAAAAACACGCTATCTGTTTTAACAACGAGAATTAATTTTTAAATAAATTAATGCAACTGATGTGTTTTGAAATTGGTAAAATAGAAATCATTTTTTAATTCATAATATCAAATATAGCTTAGGCCTAATTTTTGGTATTTTTCTGGAAACTTTCATTTTTTGATGAATAGTGAAACCACTAAGTGGTAGTTAAAAAAAATTAATTTTACATAAAACCTAATTTTACCATTTCTGTGAGTGGAATTTCAAAAATCTGAGAGACATGGTTGATGTCAGTAAGTAAAATGTGGTTCAATGAGATGAAAATAATTTTTGGTGAATAGTAACTTTTTATTTTTATTTACCACGGTTAAAAGTAAATAGGGGTATTAAGGGTAAAAATGTTTTTATTATTACCCTAACACATGTCCTAATTCTATTGGATAAGTGAAAATTGACCAAAAACAACGTTAGGAATAAAATATTACCATTTAGGCCCACTTGGATTAGATTAGGAGATTTATTATTAATTTATTTAAACAAGGGTTAAAATAGTTAAAATCAATGTTTAATAAGTAAATAATTATTAATATAGGGTTAGACATAAGATAAATTCGACTATAAATATTCATTAGAAATATAAAACGATTTTATAAATAATGGTATTTTATTTGTCATTTTTAGACATTAAATAATTTAATTTATTTATGACACAAAGATGATGCAGTAATTATCTTATTAATGAAATATTGACATAATTGATGTTATAAATACGCAAATAAATGTAATTTGAGACTTTTGATGAATTCCACTAATTTTGTAGGTAAATATGACATGTTATTATTTATTTAATTAACTTTTTTCGAACTAATCATTCTGTTATGAGTTTCACAAAAATCAATTACTAAATAGTGTCAAAATTGACATAAATTAGTTTGTTTAAAAAAATATTATATTATTGATTTTTAGTTTATTCCTAAAAATATAAAGTTTGGCCAAGATACTTATATAATGATAGGTGTATCATTAATGGACCAAATGTGGGTCGCTTGGATGTATATGGAATGTTTATTAACTATATAATATAAATATAAAAAGTGACATGGTAAATGTCAATCTAATTAACTAAGAGTTAAAACTAATAGATATGGTTAATATAATGACCTAAACTTGTCTAAATTCTATTGTATTATAGGATTTATACCCATCCCCACCTTATCTTAAAAATATATCAATTTGGAGCTATCAAAAACCGAATTTGACTTTATAATAAAATAATAGTTTTAGTTATTCCAAAGGTGCCCCTCTCCTCCCTTATAAAAGGGCACCTCCTCCCTCTCTTCATCACACCACATTGAGCCTTCAAGCATAGTAAACCCCTACAAATTTCTCCTCTCCACTTCCCTAGAGAAATCCTAGAGGTTCTGGTCTTCTTCAAAGACCAATTTTAATGCCCTAAAAGGAAGTCTCAAAGAAGCGCTTCAAAGAAGAGGTAATGTCCGTTACCGATTCTTTCATCTTTATTTCTTCTACCACTTCTTCATATTTAGTTGTTTAATTATGAAAGAATAACATAAGTATCAATCATATACTGATATGTTATTATAAGTATGAAAAACCCCTATTTTACCATCTATCCATCCTACGGAAAATTAAATCACCGCGCGTGCGTACGTATGGGATACCGTCTCCACGCCGTGGTGTAATATATTTTCCCCCACCACCTTACTTGGATGGGTATAATGGTGTAAATAATAACTAAATATGATTATTTTAAAGTGATATTGATTCTAAAATAGTATACATACACTCCAATACAATTCCACGATCATGGGAATGATATCATCGCTCGTGCGTACGTACGAAATATCATCTCCACGATGTGATGCGACTCGTTCTACATGATCTTCATTGCATAATGATTATATAAATGAATTGAATTAATGAATATGATATATATTACATTCTGGAAATGAGGTATCTATAACCTAAAGAGAAGAATAAGAATTTATTCGACAAAACACACATAAGAACAAAAAGTAATAAAAACCTGAATAACAAGTAATAATGTAATATTACTAATAAGAAGCTAATAATATGACCATATATGATATCATAACAATATGTATGATTCTGGAATAAGTCAATAACATTATTTAAAAAATTATACAGGAGGTTCGGACACTTACGAAGAAAATCAGACCTAAGGTAAGGGAAAATATCACAATCTCATTTTATCTGAGATTGTTTTTACTTTGGCATTTACTAGGGTGTATTTTATCATCCACATACATGTTTCCTCAATATTTAATATTTTTTCCATCCACCTACAACTGTTTAAATCCAATTTTACCCTTCGGTGAGTTCTTAGAAAATATATGAAAGGAGTCTTTTCTCGTTTTTCATACGAGGTACTTTTTGACTTTTCCGAAAAAAGTACGAAGAATGTTTTTTTTAACTTATATGGCATGAATGGATTTCTAAAACATTATTTCCAAGAATCTTCCTTTATAAGTTTTCAATTTTATTTTTAATCAACTTCTTTTAGTTTATAATTTAATGACATGTGAAGAAAGGAAAAGTGTTTTTGAAGTAGAAAGGATATTTTCCTCAAGAATGGAGTTCAAGTGTTTTATCAAAATTATTTTCCATCTAAAGGGTTCTGTTTCTATCCCTATTATTACATTGATTTGACTATGTTGTGATGGAATTATTTTTAGGAATTCCTTTATCTTATATGAATTGTTTTATGATGTCACGATGTTTAAGATTCCCATTTTTATTACATGGGTTATGCTATGATGTATGGTTTATGGTTTTGTGGAACACATAAGAATGGTATCCTTATGAGATGGGTGGGACCTATATCTCCCTATAATGCATTGGGTAAAGATTTTATATCTCATGAAATAGACATGGATGGAATGGCAGATTAAACCGGTTCAGTGAAACAGGACTGAAACGAGGAGTGAACTCGGTTCAGAAATGGACTTTGTCCACTAAGATAGTATTGGCAATGAGTCTTGACTAATAAGAAATTATTCTCTATGATTATGTGGGTATGCCACAAAGTTTCATGTTTTAAGTTATGATTATTGGGATTACATTTCACTACTATTATTTATCCCATATTATGATATTATGATCTCTTTTGCAGGTTAATATTTCCAAAATATTATGTTCTTATGAATATGATGTGATTGATATTTCTTTTGTTTACCCTTACTGAGCATTTGAGATCACCCTTTTATGTTTTCTTTTCCCCAGGATATAAAGAATGGTTTTAGGTAAAAAAAGAAGATCTTTATGGGAGAATTTTAAGATCTTTCACCACGATTAGAAGATTATATTCTGTGTTTCCAAAGACACTAAACTGTTACGATCCTTGTGTGTGTGTTTTTGTTATTTACTAAGTATTCCTCAAAAGAAGTGTAATGTCCATGTACGTTAAGATTCGGGTCTCTACAGTTGGTATCAGGGAAAATGTTTATTCAACCTTTGGAAACTAGGATGCGAGAACTTTAGTGAGATCACTTGAGATATTTCTAAATTATGTCTAGGGATGTCCCTAAGGTTAAGTATAATTATAGGTTATAGTACTAGAATTACGGTAACCCAAGATGTTAGATATTGAAGGTACTCCCCCTTTATTATATTGTTTTCCCTAGCGGGATTTTTTGCGTCTCACACTATTCTTTTTGGGTTTTAGACGATGGATGGAACCCGAAGGTACCGTGTTGATCAATGTAATGGACAATGCAATGATTGTCCTCCTGAACAAACAAATGTTATGGGAGATGGAGTGAAAAATCTTATTGCTATACTTACACAAGAAATGAATCATTCTGGACTTCCAAATGATCATAGAAGGGAACAATATTCTATTTAGTCCTTCATGAGGCAACGTCCACCTTCATTCAGTGGGTCTTCTGATCCACTTGTTGCTGAACAATGGATCAGTACCACTGAAAAGATATTTTCAGTTCTTCAATGTTCTGAACATGATAAATTCATCTTAGCAGTATATCGTTTGGAAGGTGAAGCTGGTCAATGGTGGAATATTATCAAGAATACGAGTCCAATAGATGAAATTGAGTCCATGGAATGGGACGAGTTCAAGAACTTATTTTTCAATAAGTACATCCCTCGTATTCTTCGTACAAAGATGGATAAGGAGTTTCATGACCTAAAGCAAAAGGATGATGAATCTTCTGGTATATACGAAGCGAATTTTACAAGGCTTGCAAGGTATGCATTTGGCATTATCATCCAACCTGAAAGTAAAGTTGATTGATTCTTCAGTGGCTTAAAACCAAATATTCAAAGGGAATTGGCTATAAGAGACTTCAGTAGCTATGAAGAAATTGTGCGTTGTGCTATCAAGGTAGAAATGGAAGTTGGTGTTACATATCCATCTCGTGGTTTTGACATGAAACGAAAGATGGAGTTCAATGAGAAATCTCAGAATAATGGTGAAAAGAAGATGAATGTTTCCTTATGCTAAAAGTGTGGAAATAAATATGGTGGAGATTGTCTTAAAGGGACTAGAAAATTTTTTAAGTGTGGAAAAGAAGGTCATCAAGAAGCTGAGTGTTGAAGTAATGGAAAAAGGGTTGCTAATGATGTTAATAAAGAAAAGACTGCAAAGAACGCACCACCAACACTTCAATGCTTCATGTGCAAGGAAATGGGGAATTATGCTAATAAATGCCCTAATCCAAGGGCTAGTGATGATCGACATGAGCAACCACTTAAGGAAAAGGAAAAAGGGAAGTCACATGCGATCACTATTTTTGATGTTGAATATGAAAACGATGTGGTGGAATGATTAAGTGTATATGTAATGGGATTCGAAAATAATGTTGTATATAGTATCGTGGATTATTGGAATATTTATGTATTGGTCTATTGTGGTTTTAAATAATTTTATGGTACCTGTAAGCATGAAAAGTGATTGAGATATTTTTGGAAAGAAGATGATATGCGCATAATGAAGGGATAAGGAGAAAATGAAATGTTTGATAGTATTCATGAGCTCATGACAGATATAAAGAGAAGGTTATATCATGGTTTGAGTATATAGAATTTTTGAATTTTGGTATCGTTCAATTTTTTCACTAAGGTTTAATGGGTATTAATTTTTTCAAGAGAATACATGATTAAGGTATTAAAATTATTGGAATGAGACCAAAAAGATATATTGGGGATAAATGATGGTATTAAAATGCTTGGTTGATGACATTTCAAGTAATTGTTTTCTTTATAATATGAGCTCGGACCGAAGTATTTTAGATAATCTTAAAGATTGGAATGGATTATGTTGGACATATGTTAGTATTGTTTAAGGATAGAACTTTTTTTGATATTACTGATGGGTTTTATAGTAATGTAGTTTTAGAAAAAGGACAACCTGCAGGACGGGCGGCAGCCCATCGCGTCGGACAAGGTTGTGGGAATCGAACCCACAACCGAAGTGCGACTGGCCTTTATCGCCTACCACTGGCCTACAGGAAGTCCCTGTTTAGTAGAAATTAGTTTTATTATAATAAGCAGTATGATATATGAAGTATAAGTCCATTTTAGGAACCATATATGATTAATCTCACTATAGATGGATTTATGTATTTTTTGATAACTTTTCTAACCTTTTGTTTGAGACAGATGGAATGACCCATCATTCTATCACATGATATACTAACAAATCAAGAATGACAAATTCAACTTCATTTATTTAAGAGATGAAGAGGAAATTGTCCAAAGAATGACCAATGGTGAGACTATACCAAAATCACGAAAGTATTTCTTCTAATTCCAATTTCATCAACTTTAGGGAAATGATCTTGAAAACCAATAATGTTCAGGAATCAGGTTTGTGTTCCTCCCATCCCAGAATTAAAGAAGGATTTGCTTGATGAGGCTCACAGTTCTTCATTCTCTATTCATCCTAGACGCACAAAGATGTATAGGGACCTGAAAGAGTACTTCTGGTGGGATGGCATGAAAACAGATGTTGCTGAATATGTCTCTCGATGCTCGGTTTGTCAGCAAGTTAAAGCTAAGAGACAGAAGTCTAAGGGGATGTTACAACCATTACCCCTACCTGAATGGAAATGGGAAACCATCACTATGGACTTTATCAGTAGACTTCCTAAAACATCCAAAGGCAATAATGCTATCGGGGTCATAGTTGATCGTCTTACAATGTCATCACACTTCATCGCTATTAGAGAGGATTTCTCTCTGGATCAGCTTTCCAGCATATATGTGAAGGAAGTGGTAAGATTGCATGGATTACCACTTTCCATTATATCTGACTGGGATCCGAGATTTACCTCGATGTTCTGGTGAAGTCTTCATCATACTCTGGATACTGAGTTGAGTTTCAGTATTGCTTATGATTCTCAGATAGACGGTCAGTCTGAGTGAACAATTCAAACTATATAAGATATGTTAAGAGCTTGATCTATGGATTTGAATGTTGGTTGGGATCAACACCTGCCTTTGGTGGAATTTTCTTATAATAATGGCTTTCACTCCAGTATTCAAATGGCTCCTTATGAAGCTCTCTATGAAAAGAAATGCAGGACTCCAACTTGCTGGGAAGATGTTGGCGAAAGAAAGCTATTAGGACCTAATCTTGTTGATGAGATGGCAGAAACGGTCAGATCTATTCAACAATACATAAGAGTAGCTCAGAGTCGACAAAAAAGTTATGCTGAGAAGCGAAGAAAAGACCTAGAGTTTGAAGTGGGTGATAAAGTGTTCTTATGAATATCTCCCTCAATGAGGGTCATGAGATTTGGAAAGAATGGAAAGTTGAGCCCTAGATATTTTGGTCCTTTCGAAATACTGGATCGTGTTGGGAAGGTAGCTTACCGATTAGCGCTTCCACTGAATCTCTCTCAAGTTCACGATGTGTTCCATGTATCTCTTCTGAGAAAGTACATACCCGATCCATCATATTTACTCAGCTCAGAAGTTGTACCGCTAGAGCAAGATCTTTCTTATGAGGAACAACTGATAGAGATTCTGGATCGTAGCGAAAAAGTCCTATGGAACAAGACCACTCGCTTGGAGAAAGTTTTACGGAGGAGCCACCAATGAGAAGATTCTACATGGGATTTTGAGTATATGATGAGGGAGAGGTATCCTCATCTGTTTGTAATGAAGTGATGAATTTCAAGGGAAAAAATCATTTTAAGGGGGGTAGAATGTAACACCCTGAGATTTTATGAGAAATATTTTTTTATGTCTTATGTTATACACAACACCAATGTAATCTTTCACAACACACAATACTGACTTGGTTTGCATTACACGCAATCACGACCTTCCTCGATAGCGTGTGTAGTACGCAATACCGGGTTTCACTAAACAACGATATATTATTATGGACTATCCATTATGAATAGTATTAACTACATTTTTAATTTTATAACATTATTATTCATCTTACACATTTTCTATAACATGGTATGAGAACAAAATAAATTTTTCGGGTAAAATAAGTATTTTTCAAAAAATGCAGTTTTGCCGCCTTTTGATGGCGCACCCACATTAAGTCAAGTTTTTGAAATGTTTATAAGTTAAATTTGAAAAAATAATGTTTTTATTTGGAATCAGGATATAAAAATTTACTTTGGATAAATTTTTGATATTTTTCTGATAACTTTCATATTTTGATGAATAGTAAAAATACGCTAATTTTTAATCAAAAACAATTTTTTTCCTTGAGATAATTTATATGGTTAAATTATAATATTGAATGGTTTTAAAGTATAAATAGAATATATTTTTACCATTTAATATAATTTATGTCAATAGCATTAATTTCACATTGAATTCATAGGTTATAACATTTCAATCTTTGGCAATGTTTTAACTTCTAAAACCCATTTTCTTAACAACGGGGTTAATTTTAAATTAATTTCTTCAAATTATGTGTTTTGAATTTTGAATAATGGATTCCATATATGGAATCAGTGGGTCCAAATTATGTTAATAGGATACTTTTTATTTTTGGGCATTATAAATAGTAACTACGTTAAATTTTATTTACCTTAGTTAAAGGTAAATCGGGTAATTAAGGGTAAATATAAGATTATAAAATTACCCTAACACCTGAAAAAATCCTATTGGATGACTAAAAGTCGACCCATCTTACCTATGGGTCGGATTAGATCCATTTAATGGACTTTTTTCCATGAAAATAATTTAATTATTATTAAAACCAAAGAATGTGACAACATGTCACTTTCTTAAATCTTATAAGTAATATAATTTTAATTTAGTGATAAACTTAATCAAAATTATAACATGAATAGTCTCCCGAAAGAAAATACAATTATCTACATCATAGGAATTTATTTATAATTTTTAGGGATTAAATAATTATCATTAATTATGACATAATAGTGATGTTGAAATTATTTTATTAATTAAAATATAAAATAAATGGTTTTAAAAATATTAAAATAAATATTATATAAACTATTTAATGTGATCCCATAATTTTATAGATGCATATGATATTTTATTAATCTAATAAAGCTTTTAGTTATAACATATCGTCTGTATATATGTTATTTAAATTCAAATAAATGAATAGTGTCAAAATTGACACTATTGTTATTTTATAAAAATAATATATTATAAAATTGTTTAAAAATCACAAAAATATTTAAAAATTATAAATTAAATTTAGATGGTCCAAAATTTCATAAATTGTTAAATTATGGAAAATTCACAACACATATGTAATTATTTATAATAAATTAAAATTTAGAATATTATTACCAGAAATAAAATAAAATTGATAAATAAGGATAAATCAAGTTGATAATGATTAAAATAAATTCCAAACATGTCTAAATTTTATTGGTTGATTATATAAGAACCCTATATCATCTAATCTTAGGATATGAGTCATTTTGGATGTTTCTATGTGGGGTTGGGATATAATATAAACTAATATTTCTTATATTTCCAAAGGTGCCCCTCTCCTCCCTTATAAAAGGGAACCTCCTCCCTCTCCTCCTCACACCAATTTGGGCCTTCAATCTCGGACAAAACCTGATCATTTGACTTCCCCACTTCCCTAGAAACAACCTAGAGGTCCTGGTATTCTTCAAAGACCAATTTTAGTGCCCTAAGTGGAGGTCTCAAAGAGGCGCTTCGAAGAAGAGGTAATGTCCGTTACCAATTCTTTCAACTTTATTTATTCTTCTACTTATTCTTCTTTAGATGTTTAATTCTGAAGTAATAACATCAGTATAACTCATATACTTATATGTTATTATATGTATGAATCAACCCTATTTCAACATCTATCCATCCTATGGAAAACGAAATCACCGCGCGTGCGTACGTACAGAATACCATCTCCATGCCGTGGTGTAATCTATTTTCCACCACCACCTTACTTGGATGGGTATAATGGTGTAAATAATTACTATATATTATTATTGTAAGGTGATATTGATTCTGAAATAGTATACATACCCTCCTATACAATTCCACAATCATGGGAACGATATCATTGCTCCTGCGTACGTAGGGAATACCGTCTCCACGATGTGATGCGAATCGTTCTACATGATGTTCATCGCAAAATGATTATATAAATGAATTGAATGAATAAATATGATATATATTACACTAATAAAATTCTGGAAATGAGGTGTCTATAACCTAAAATGAGTAATAAGAATTTATTCGACAAAACACATACGAACATAAAGTAATAAACACCCGAATAACAAGTAGCAATGAAATATTACTAATAAGAAGATAAGAATATGACCATATATGAAATCATAAAAATAATTATGATTCTGGAATAAGACAATGACATTATTTAAATCATTATACAGGAGGTTCAGACACTTACTAAGCAAATCGGAGCTAGGGTAAGGGAAAATCTCACAATCTCATTTTTATCCGAGATTGTTTATATTTCAGAATTCACTGGGGAATATTTATCATCCACATCCATGTTTCCCCAATATGTAATATTATTTCCATCCACCTACAATTTTTTAAATCCACTTTTCCCCTTCGGTGAGTATAACGAACCATACTTTACATACATTGTTAATACTTCAAAATTGAAGCATACTTATTACAACATATGACAAAACCACAAAGGACCGTATAGGTATAGTGTCTTTAGAAACTGGGAAACATAAACAACTAGTTCATAAATCTTCTACAGTGTCTCCCATTTATTTCATCATATCTAGGGTCCCTTTTAGCATATTCTACTTAATATCCATCTTCCCGACCTGGGGAAAAGAAAACATAAAAAAAAGGGTGAGCTCAAATGCTCAGTAAGGTCAAATAAAGGAAATAAAAATCATATCATATCTTTTTAAAAATCATAACCTGCAAAAGAGATCATAATATCTTAACATGGAACAAATCATAGAAATGAAAATGAGATCCCCATAATAATAACCTAAAACTTGAAACTTTGTGGCATGCACACATAATCATGGAAAATCATTTCTTGTTAGTCATGACTCATTGCCAAGACTATCTTAGCGGACAAAGTCCATTTCTGAACCGAGTTCACTCCTCATTTCAGTCCTGTATCACTGAACCGAAATAACCTTCCGTTCCAGCCATGTCTATCTCATGAGATATAAAATCTTTACCTAATAAATTTGAGGGAGATATAGGTCCCACCAATCTCATAATGATACCATTCTTATGTGTGCCACAAATTCATAAATCATACATCATTGAATAACCCATGTAATAAAAATGGGATTCTTAAACAACATGACATCATAAAACAATTCATATAAGATAAAGGAATTCATAAAAATATTTCCATCACAACATAATCAAATCAATGTAATAATAGGGATAAAAACAGAACCCTTTATTATCTTAGATGGAAAATAATTTTGATAAAACACTTGAACTCCATTCTTGAGGAAAATATCCTTTCTACTTCAAAAACACTTTTCTTTTCTTAACTTGTCATACAATTATAAAATAAAATAAGTTGATTAAAAATAAACATGAAAACTTATAAAGGAATATTCTTGGAAATAATGTTTTAAAAATCCATTCTTGCCGTATAAGTTTAAAAAGAAAAACATTTTTCGTACTTTTGTCGGAAAAGTCAAAAAGTACCTCGTACAAAAAACGACAAAAGATTCATTTCATATCCTTTACTAAAAACTCACCAAAGGGTAAAATTGGAATTAAAAAATTGTATGTGGATGGAAATAATATTACATATTGAGTAAACATGGATTTGGATGATAAAATACACCCCAGTAAATACCAAAGTATAAACAATCTCGAATAAAAATGAGATTGTGATATTTCCCTTACCTTAGGTCCGATTTGCTTTGTACGTGTCCGAAGCTCCTGTATAATGGTTTAAATAATGTTATTGACTTATTCCAGAATCATACATATTTATATGACATCATATATGGTCATATTTATAGCGTCTTATTAGTAATATTTCATTGTTACTTGTTACTCGTGTCTTTATTGCCTTTTGTTCTTATGCGTGTTTTTTCGAATAAATTCTTATTCTTATTTTATGGTTATAGATACCTTATATCCAGAATGGTATTAGTGTAACATACATCATATTTATTCATTCAATTCATTTATATAATTACTATGTAATGATGATCATGTAGAACGAGTCGCATCACATCGTGGAGACGGTATTCCGTACGTACGCACGAGCGATGATATTGTTCCCATGATTGTGGAATTGTATTTAAGTGTATTTATACTATTTCAGTATCAATATAACTTTATAATAATCATATATAGTTACCCATTACACCATTATACCCATCCTTGTAAGGTGATGGTGGAAAATAGATTTCACCACGGCGTGGAGACGGTATTCCGTACGTACGCACGCGTGGTGATTTCATTTTTTCCGTAGGATGGATAGAAGGTGAATTAGGGTTGTTTCATATTTATAATAACATATCAGTATGTAAGTAATACTGATTTTATTACTTTATCATGAAACAACTAAAGAAGAAGAAGTTGAAGATGAAAGAAATTGAAAAGATCGGTAATGGATATTACCTCTTCATTGAAACGCCTCTTTGAATCCTCCACTAAGGGAACTATGATTGGTCTTTGAAGAATACCAGGACATATAGGATTATTCTAGGGAAGTGGAGAAGGGATTTTTGCAGGGGTTGGCCGAGCTTTAGTGCTCAAGTTGGTGTGAGGAGGAGGGGGAGGAGGTCCCCTTTTACAAGGGAGGAGAGGGGCACCTTAGGAATATCTCAAAATATTATTTTATATTAAAGTCAAAATCGGTTTACAATGGATCAAAAGGGTCTTATTTCGAAGGTAAAGTGGGGATGGGTCGAAATCCTATCACCCAATAGGATTTAGACAAGTTTAGGTTATTATTTTAACCTTTTCAATTAGATATAACTCTAAGTTAAATAATTTAACTTTTACCGTGTCTTTTTGTTTTCTTACACTATATGGTTAATACACTTACTATAACATGCCAAAAGAACCCCAAGTTGTTTATTATTAAAATATATATCCTTATCTAAGTCATTTTGCTGAACCATTGATTTTTAGGAATAAAATAAAAATTAATAATATAATATTTGATTTAAAAACTATTTTGTGTCAATTTTGTCACTATTTGATATATGATTTTTTTGAAAGTCATAAAAGAATTATATGTTCAATACAAGTTTATTAAATCAACACTAATATATCATAGTAACCTAGAAAATTATTGGAATTCATAAAAATTCTCAAATTAAATTTATTTGGGCATTTATAACATCAATTATGTTAACATTTCCTTAAAAGGGTAATTACTTCATCCTCGTTGTGTCATAAATAAATTAATTTATTTAAAGTTTAAAAATTATAAATAAAATATAATTATGTAGGAAATCTTTTTATCTTTCTAATGAATATTTATAATCGAATTTATCTTATGTATAAGCCCATATTAAAAATGTTTTAGTTATTAAACTTTGATTTTAACTATTTTAACTATTCAATAAATAAAATAATATTAAATGTCATAATCTAATCCAAGTGGACCTAAATGGTCATATTATATTCATAAGGTTGTTTTTGGTCGAATTAAACTTATCCAATAGAGTTAGGACAATTGTTAAGGTAATAGTAATATCATATTTACCCTTAGTTACCCTATTTACTATTAACCGCGGTAAAAAAGTAAAAAGTTACTATTCACCAAAAAATTATTTTTATCTCATTGAAGCACATTTTACTTACTGATATCAACCGTGTCTGTCGGATTTTTGAAATTCCATTCACAGAAGCGGTAAAATTAAGTTTTATGCAAAATTCAGTTTTTAACCTACCACTTAGTGGTTTCACTATTCATCGAAAATTGAAAGTTTTCAGAAAAATACCAAAATTTCACCCTAGGATAATTTCGGTATTCCGAATCCAAAAATGAAGTCCATTTTGAAAAATAAAATTTCAAAAAGCGGTTATTACTATTCATAACGGCTATTTTAAATAATATTTTAATAGCATATCGCCGTTTAGTGAAACTCGGTATTGCGTACAATGCAAGCTATCGAGGAAGGTCGTGATTGCGTGTAAAGAAAGCCAAGCAAGTGTTGTGTAGAAAAAGATTCCTTTGATGATTTATATAACATAAAAGTCTCAGGTGTTACATTCTACCCCCCTTAAAAAGAATTTCACCCTCGAAATTCGTCACTTTGTAACAAACAGATGAGGATACCTCTCCCTCATCATATCCTCAATCTCCCATGTAGATTCTTCTAATTGGTGGTTCCTCCATAAAACTTTCACCAATCGAGTGGTCTTGTTTCGTATGACTTTTTCGCTACGATCCAGAATCTCTATCGGTTGTTCTTCATAAAAAGATCTTTCTCTAGCGGTACAACTTCTGAGCTGAGTACATGTGAAGGATCAGGTATGTACTTTCTCAGGAGAGATACATGGAACACATCGTGAACTTGAGAGAGATTCGGTGGAAGCGCCAATTGGTAAGCTACCTTCCCAACACGATCCAGTATTTTGAAAGGACCGATATATCTAGGGCTCAACTTCCCCTTCTTTCCAAATCTCATAACTCTCTTCCAGGGCGATATTCGTAAGAACACTTTATCACCCACTTCAAACTCTAGGTCTTTTCTTCGGTTGTTGGCATAACTTTTTTGTCGACTCTGACCTTCTCTTATGTGTTGTTGAATAGATCTGACCTATTCTGCCATTTCATCAACGAGATCAGGTCCTAATAGCTTTCTTTCCCCAACTTTATCC
Source organism: Viscum album (assembly GCA_963277665.1). NCBI lineage: Eukaryota > Viridiplantae > Streptophyta > Magnoliopsida > Santalales > Viscaceae > Viscum > Viscum album. Next base: position 1,614,575,639 of record OY728151.1, read on the forward strand.
CAGCAAGTTGGAGTCCTAGATTTCTTTCCATAGAGAGATTCATAAGGAGCCATCTGAATACTGGAGTGAAATCTATTATTATAAGAAAATTCCACCAAAGGTAGGTGTTGATCCCAACCTCCTTTGAAATCCATAGAGCAAGCTCTCAACATATCTTCTAGGGTTTGAATTGTTCTCTCAGACTGACCGTCTGTCTGAGGATGATAAGCAGTGCTAAAACTCAACTCTGTATCCAGAGTATGCTGAAGACTTCGCCAGAACTTCGAGGTAAATCTCTGATCCCGGTCAGATATAATAGAAAGTGGTACTCCATGCAATCTTACCACTTCCTTTACATATATCCTGGAAAGCTGATCTAGATAGAAATCCTCTCTAATAGCAATGAAGTGTGCAGACTTTGTAAGACGATCAACTATGACCCAAATAGCATTATTGCCTTTGGATGTTTTAGGAAGTCCTGTGACAAAGTCCATAGTGATATTTTCCCATTTCCATTTGGGTATGGGTAATGGTTGTAACATCCCCTTAGACTTCTGTCTCTCAGCTTTAACTTGTTGACAAACCAAGCATCGAGAGACATATTCAGCAACATCTCTTTTCATGCCATCCCACCAGAAGTACTCTTTCAGGTCCCTATACATCTTCATGCTTCTAGGATGAATACAGAATGAAGAACTATGAGCCTCATCCAGCAGCTACTTCTTTAATTCGGGGATGGGAGGAACACAAACCCAATTTCTGAACTTTATTATCCCATCACAATCAAGGTTGAATTCAGGAACATTTCTCACCTTCTTTTGTAACTCGACATCTTCTTTCTATGCCTCTTTAATCTTCACATGTATAGATGGTTGAACATTCATTTGAGAAAGATATGATTTTTCCCCTTCCATTATAAATCCAAGATCCATCCTTTGTAAATCCATAAATATTTGATCTTTCGTGATCCTCATCATGGATAAACTAGCATGGTCTTGTTGACTTAATGCATATGCCACCTTGTTTGCTTTCCCAGGGTGGTAATGGAATGAGTAGTCATAATCCTTAATCAGCTCCAACCATCTTCTTTGATGCATATTCAGCTCCTTTTGTGTGAAAATATACTTTAAACTTTTATGATCAGTATAAATATCACACCTTTCACCATAAAGGTAATGCCTCCAAATCATTAATGCAAAGATTACTGTAGCTAACTCCAAATCATGAGTTGGGTAATTTTTCTCATGTATTTTCAACTGTCGTGAGGCATAAGCTATCACCATATCATTTTGAATAAGAACACACCCCAATCCCTTCTTGGATGCATCAATGTAGATCACAAACATTTCTCCACTACAAGGCAGTGTGAGCACAGGTGCATTGGATAACCTTCTTTTCAACTCCTTGATATTCTCTTCACATTCCTCTATCCAAACAAACTTAACTCCTTTCCAAGTCAACGTGGTGAGTGGATTAGATAATCGTGAAAAATCTTTCACAAAACGTCAATAATATCCATCCAAACCAAGAAAACTTCGGATCTCAGTTATTGTTGTTGGTCTCGACCATCTTTCGATAACCTCTGTTTTTCCTGGATCCACAGATATCCCCTCTTTTGAGATTATGTGACCCAAAAATGCAACTTTTTGAAGCCAAAATTCACACTTGGTAAATTTGGCATAAAGCTTCTCCTTTCTTAGGGTCTTCAATATAATTCACAAGTGATCTTCATGCTCTTCCTTGATCTTTGAATAGACAAGAATATCGTCTATAAAGACTACCACAAATTGATCAAGATAGTCTCTAAAGACTCTATTCATCAGATCCATGAAGATAGCAGGGGCATTAGTAAGACCAAATGGCATCACTATAAATTCATAGTGTCCATACCTTGTACGGAAAGTCGTCTTTGGTATATCCTCCCTTTTGACCCTTAATTGATGATACCCTGAACGAAGATCATTCTTGGAAAAGTATTGAGCTCCGCGTAGTTGGTCAAATAAGTCATCAATGCGTGGGAGAGTATATTTTTTCTTGATAGTGATCTTGTTATGTTCTCGATAATCAATGCAGAGTCTCATTGATCCATCTTTCTTCTTAACAAATAGAACAGGTGATCCCCAAGGTGACGCACTAGGGCGTATGAATCCCTTATCAAGATTCTCTTGGAGTTGCTTCTTCAATTCCTGCAACTCAATTGTGGCCATTCTATAAGGTGTCTTTGAAATAGGCAAAGCACCCGGTACGAGTTCTATTGATAACTCAACTTAATGATTTGGTGGAAGACCCGGTAATTCCTCAGGAAAGAAATCATCAAACTCCCGTACGATGGGCATATTCTTAATCGTGAGTTTCTCACCAACCATTTGAGATAAATAACCTTCATTTAGTGGAATCAATACCCATAAAATGGAATAAATTTCCACTGGAAGGTTATGTTCATCCTTGCATTGATAGACGATCATAGATTGATCTGGAATATGAAATGTGACTTCCCTTCTTTGGCAATTTATATGAGCTCCGTATAAAGAAAGCCAATCCATGCCAAGAATCACATCGAATTCCACTAAAGGAAGGATCAGAAGATTTGCAGGAAGAAATTTCCCACAAACGTCAATAGGAGAAGAATTATAAACTTTTGATGCAATCAATGTGCCATTAGGTGTTGTCACAGCTAACCCAACATCTAATTGTTGAGGTGATACGGTGATACCCTTAGGAAATTCTTCAGAAATAAAAGAGTGGGTGGATCCAGAATCAAATAAAACATTTGCTACTTTAGAGTGGATGGTAAGTGTACCTTTCACCACATCGTTATCGTACTCCACATCGCTGATAGAAATTGCATGTGACTTTCCCTTGTCTTTAGCCTTAAGAGTTTGTTGACGTCGACCATCATCATCAACCCTTGGATTAGGGCATTTATTGGCATAATGCCCCATTTCCTTGCACTTGAAACATTGAAGTGTAGTAGGTTCATTTTGTGTATCCCTTCCATTGTTTGCATCATTAGACATCTTCTTCCCATCATCGCGGAATTCAAATGCCCGATGACCTTCCTTTCCACATTTGAAACATTTACTTGTCCCTTTAAGACAACTCCCTCCATGTTTCTTTCCAGACTTTGAGCATAAGGGAAAGCTCATCTTCTTTTCGGGGGGCTCTTTAGATTTTCCTTTGAATTCCATTTTCCTCTTCTTATCAAACCCATATGACTGATGGGTTACTCCAATCTCCATATCGACTTTGAGAGCACATCGAACGATTTCCACGTAGCTATTGAAGTCCCTTATGGCTAACTCCCTTCGAAGACTTGGTTTCAAGCCACTAAAGAATCGATCGATCTTACTCTCAGGTTGGATAATAATACCAGAAGTGTACCTTGCAAGTCTTGTAAAATTTTCTTCATAGGTACCAACAGATTCATCATCCTTTTGCTTCAGTTCAAGAAACTCTTTCTCCATCTTTTTTCGGAGAATACGAGGGAAGTACCTATTGAAAAATAAGTTCTTGAACTCGTCGCATTCCATGGACTCAATTTCATCCCTTTGCCTCGTATTCTTAATAAGATTCCACCATTGATCAGCATCTCCTTCCAAACGATTCACTGCTAGGATGACTTTATCATGTTCAGAACATTGAAGAACTGAAAATATCTTTTCAGTAGTACTAATCCATTGTTCAGCAACTAATGGATCAGTAGACCCGCTGAAAGAATGTGGACGCTGCCTCATGAAGGATTCAACATAATGTTTCTCCTTCCTTTTCTCGTTTGGAAGTCCTTCAGGATTCATATCTTGAGAAAGTTGTGTGAGCATGGCTACAAGATTTTGCATTTCAGCTCCCATAACGTTTGGTTGCTCAGGGGGACAATCATTGCATTGCCTGTCGCATTCCGCATTAACACGATTCCTTCGGGTTCTAGCCATTTACTAAAACCAAGAAGAATAGTGTGAGCAACACTAATTATAATAGGAAAACCACATACTCAAGAATAAAATTTCACACTTAAGGTCTTATCCAAGGTTATTCATGTCCATTTCTAAAACACTAAGATTGTGTTCTATGCTTAGACTTATCCTTAGGGTTCTTACTAAGGCTTTCACATCCTAGTTTCCAAAGGTTGACTATACCTTTCCTCTGATACCAACTATAATGACCCATACTTTACATACATTGTTAATACTTCAAAATTGAAGCATACTTATTACAACATATGACAAAACCACAAAGGACCGTATAGGTATAGTGTCTTTAGAAACTGGGAAACATAAACAACTGGTTCATAAATCTTCTACAGTGTCTCCCATTTATTTCATCATATCTAGGGTCCCATTTAGCATATTCTACTTAATATTCATCTTCCTGACCTGGGGAAAAGAAAACATACAAAAAAGGGTGAGCTCAAATGCTCATCAAGGGCAAATAAAGAAATAAAAATCATATCATATCTTTTTGGAAATCATAACCTGCAAAAGAGATCATAATATCTTAACATGGAACAAATCATAGAAGTGAAAATGAGATCCCCATAATCATAACATAAAACTTGAAACTTTTTTTCATGCACACATAATCATGGAAAATCATTTCTTGTTAGTCATGACTCATTGCCGATACTATCTTAGCGGACAAAGTCCATTTCTGAACCGAGTTCACTCCTCGTTTCAGTCCTATATCACTGAACCGAAATAACCTTCCGTTCCAGCCATTTCTATCTCATGATATATAAAATCTTTACCCAATGCATTGGAGGGAGATATAGGTCCCACCCATCTCATAATGATACCATTCTTATGTGTTCCACAAATTCATAAATCATACATCATTGCATAACCCATGTAATAAAAATGGGATTCATAAACAACATGACATCATAAAACAATTCATATAAGATAAAGGAATTCATAAAAATATTTCCATCACAACATAATCAAATAAATTTAATAATAGGTATAAAAACAGAACCCTTTATTATCTTAAATGGAAAATAATTTTGATAAAACACTTGAACTCCATTCTTGAGGAAAATATCCTTTCTACTTCAAAAACACTTTTCTTTTCTTAACATGTAATACAATTATAAACTAAAATAAGTTGATTAAAAATAAACATGAAAACTTATAAAGGAAAATTCTTGTAAATAATGAATTAAAAATCCATTCTTGCCGTATAAGTTAAAAAAACCATTCTTTGTACTTTTGTCGGAAAAGTCAAAAAGTACCTCGTACGAAAAACGACAAAAGATTCCTTTCATATCCTTTACTAAAAACTCACCGAAGGGTAAAATTGGAATTAAACAATTGTAGGTGGATGGATATAATATTACATATTGAGTAAACATGGATGTGGATGATAAAATACACCCCAGTAAATACCAAAGTATAAACAATCTCGGATAAAAATGAGATTGTGATATTTCCCTTACCTTAGGTCCGATTTGCTTTGTACGTGTCCGAAGCTCCTATATAATGGTTTAAATAATGTTATTGAATTATTCCAGAATCATACATATTGATATTATATCATATATGGTCATATTCTTAGCTTCTTATTAGTAATATTTCATTGTTACTTGTTACTCGGGTCTTTATTGCCTTTTGTTCTTATGCGTGTTTTGCCGAATGAATTCTTATTCTTATTTTAAGGTTATAGATACCTTATATCCCGAATGGTATTAGTGTAACATATATAATATTTATTCATTCAATTCATTTATATAATTACTATGTAATGATGATCATGTAGAACGAGTCGCATCACATCGTGGAGACGGTATTCCGTACGTACGCACGAGCGATGATATTGTTCCATTGATCGTGGAATTGTATTTAAGTGTATTTATACTATTTCAGTATCAATATCACTTTATAATAGTCATATATAGCTACTCATTACACCATTATACCCATCCTTGTAAGGTGATGGTGGAAAATAGATTACACCACGGCGTGGAGACGGTATTTCGTACGTACGCACGCGTACTGATTTCATTTTTCCGTAGGATGGATAGAAGGTGAATTAGGGTTGTTTCATACTTATAATAACATATCAGTATGTAAGTAATACTGATGTTATTACTTTATCATGAAACAACTAAAGAAGAAGAAGTTGAAGAAGAATGAAATTGAAAAGATCGGTAATGGATATTACCTCTTCTTTGAAACGCCTCTTTGAATCCTCCACTAAGGGAACTTGGTATTTGAAGAAGACCAGGACCTCTAGGATTATTCTAGGGAAGTGGAGAAGGTATTTTGGCAGGGTTTGGCCGAGCTTGAGTGCTCAAATTGGTGTGAGGAGGAGGGGGAGGAGGTCCCCTTTTATAAGGGAGGAGAGGGGCACCTTCGGAATATCTCAAAATATTATTTTATATTAAAGTCAAAATCGGTTTATAATGGTTCCAAAGGGTCTTATTTCGAAGGTAAAGTGGGGATGGGTCGAAATCCTATCACCCATTAGGATTTAGACAAGTTTAGGTTATTATTTTAACCTTATCAATTAGATTTAACTCTAAGTTAAATAATTTAACTTTTACTGTGTCTTTTTGTTTTCTTACACTATATGGTTAATACACTTACTATAACATGCCAAACGAACCCCAAGTTGTTTATTATTAAAAAATATATATCCTTATCTAATTCATTTGGCCGAACCTTATATTTTTAGGAATAGAATAACAATTAATAATATAATATTTGATTTAAAAACTATTTTGTGTCAATTTTGTCACTATTTGATATATGATTTTTGTGAAAGTCATAACAGAATTATATGTTCGAACCAAGTTAATTAAATCAAGAATAATATATCATAGTAACCTAGAAAATAATTGTAATTAATAAAAAGTCTCAAATTACATTTATTTGGGCATTTATAACATCAATTATGTTAACATTTCCTTAAAAGGGTAATTACTGCATCATCGTTGTGTCATAAATAAATTAATTTATTTAAAGTCTAAAAATTATAAATAAAATATCATTATGTAGGAAATCTTTATATCTTTCTAATGAATATTTTTAATCGAATTTATCTTATGTATAAACCCATATTAAAATTTTTTTATTTATTAAACTTTGATTTTAACTATTTTAACTATTCATTAAATAAAATAATATTAAATGTCATAATCTAATCCAAGTGGTCCTAAATGGTCATATTATATTCATAAGGTTGTTTTTGGTCGAATTACACTTATCCAATAGAATTAGGACATGTGTTAGGGTAATAGTAATATCATATTCACCCTTAGTTACCCTATCTACTATTAACCGCAGTAAAAAAGTAAAAAGTTACTATTCACCAAAAAATTATTTTTATCTCATTGAACCACATTTTACTTACTGATATCAACCGTGTGTGTCAGATTTTCGAAATTCCATTCACAGAAGCGGTAAAATTAAGTTTTATGCAAAATTCAGTTTTTAACCTACCACTTAGTGGTTTCCCTATTCATCAAAAAATTGAAAGTTTTCAGAAAAATACCAAAATTTCACCCTAGGCTAATTTCGGTATTCCGATTCCAAAAATGAATTCCATTTTGAAAAATAAAATTTCAAAAAGTGGTTATTACTATTCATAACGGCTATTTTAAATAATATTTTAATAGCATATCGCCGTTTAGTGAAACTCGGTATTGCGTACAACACAAGCTATCGAGGAAGGTTGCGATTGCGTGTAAAGCAAGCCACACAAGTGTTGTGTAGAAAAATATTCCTTTGATGATTTATTTAACATAAAAGTCTCGGGTGTTACAGTGAGTTTTTACTAAAAGATATGAAAGGAATCTTTTGTCATTTTTCTTACGAGGTACTTTTTGACCTTTCCGGCCAAAGTACGAGAAAAATGTTTTTTTAACTTATACAGCTTGAATGGATTTTTATGATTTCAGAGAACATTATTTCCATGAATCTTCCTTTACAAGTTTTCATGTTTATTTTTAATCAACTTCTTTTAGTTTAAAATTATATGACATTTTAAGAATGGAAAATGTTTTTGAGGTAGAAAGAATATTTTCCTCAAGAATGGAGTTCAAGCATTTTATCAAAATTATTTTCCATCTAAGATAATATAGGGTTATATTTCTATGCCTATTTTTACAATGATTTGATTATGTTATGATGGAATTAATTTTTATGATTTCCTTTTATCTTATATGGATTATGTTATGATGGCATGATGTTTAAGAATCCCATTTTTATTACATGGGTTATGCTATGATGTATGATTTATGATTTGGTGGCACATATAAGAATGGTATCATTATGAGATGGGTGGTACCTATATCTCTTTCCAATGCATTGGGTAAAGATTTATATCTCAGGTTATAGACATGGCTGGAACGCCAGGTTAAACTGGTTCAGTGAAACAGGACTGAAACAAGGAGTGAACTCCGTTCAGAAATGGACTTTGTCCTCTAAGATAGTCTTGGAAATGAGTATTGACTATTAAGAAATGATTTTCTATGATTATGTGTGTATTACACAAAGCTTCATGTTTTATGTTATGATTATTGGGGTTACATTTCACTACTATGATTTTTTCCCATGTTATGAAATTATGATCTCTTTTGCAGGTTAAGATTTCCAAAATGTTATGTTCTTATGAATATGGTGTGATTGATATTTCTTTTGTTTACCCTTACTGAGCATTTGAGCTCACCCTTTGGTATGTTTTCTTTCCCCAGGTCAGGAAGAAGGTTATTAAGTAAGATATGCCAAAAAGAGACTCTAGATATGATGAAATAAATGGGAGGCAATGTAGATGCTTTATGAACCAGTTGTTTGTGTTTCCTAGTTTCTAAAGACACTATACCTGTACGATCCATTCATGGTTTGGTTATATATTGTAATAAGTGCACTTCAATTTTGAATTATTAACAATGTATGTAATGTTTGGGTCGTTATAATGTGCTGTGATCAGAGTTTATCTAAATCTAGCTTCCAAGGTTTGTACTAAACATCCTCTGATACCAACTGTAATGCCCCGACCCTAGTTACCCAGAGTCGGTGCATTATAACATAACATTGGAATGATCACAAAAGATCAAGTCTCGAAACACCAATTAGTTGAGTAGATTTTTAAACACTAGATACATTAATAAAGTTTAAATTACATCATAAAGTGAAAACTACATCAAAATCTTTCCTCCATAGACCACACTCATATCTCCTTATACTATCCCAGTAGGTCATTCATAAAATACTTCTTCACTTCCTGGGAAAAATAAAACATAGAAAGGGGTGTGCTCAGATTCCCAGTAAGGATAACAATATATCATAAACATTCATAAATAAGCATAAACGTTTAAGGAAATGGATAACTAAAACAAAAGCCTTTTAAACTTGAAATTAAACACAATATAGAAGAAATAAAATGAAATAATTCCTTTTACTTATTCACATGGATATTCTATTAGTTGAATAATCACATGCAATATGAATCACCACCGTCATAATGATAGAATGCATAATTCTAGACTATCATAACCACATAGTCAAGGCCTGTTCCAAGACTAAAAATAAGATTTTGTCAATGCCTTGTGGAAAGACACTAGTTTATCTCATGAGACCAACTGATGCATCAAAGAGCTATAGCGGGATCCATCTGTCACTTATTAAGTCCAATGCATTCCTCATATGAACAGGTTTAAACATAACATAAACATTCATATTAAAACTAGCATACGAAATGTCAATAATTTCTCTATAAACCGTGAATGTTATAAAAATAACACATCCACTATCAAACGTATCACAAAACATTCAATACAATATGGAAGTTTTGTATCATAATAAATCAACTTCAAATAATCTTAAAATCCATCAAAGGATGTTGACATAGATGAAATCCAAACTATTTGAGAGAAATATCTCTTTTTTTGAAATCATTTAAAAGTCACATAATTATAAAAGAAAACATTTAAATTTAAAATATTCTTATAAGATTTTAAGGGAAGCTTCGACGATTTTATAATGGTGGAAAACAGCCACACCCGCCGTATAAGTTAAAAAAGACATTTTTACCTTAATTCTGTCGAAAAGGTTAAAAAATACATTGTTTGGAAAACGACAGAATGATTCCTTTATAAACATCTTATAAAAAGTCAGACAAGGGTATAAATTACTTTAACCCATAGTCTGTAAAATAGTAAGAATGATTTGAAATACGTTTTTACGAAACATTGATGTCAATGATAAAGAGGTCACAATAGATAATTACATATAAACAACCTTGAATAATGTAGAGGTTGTGAAATTAACCCTTACCTTGTACTTTTCCTTGGTCGAGGGTAGTTTAACCTCATGTATAATGGTGAAATAATTTTTCTTAAATTATACATGAATTATATAAATTAATATGATATCATATATGATCTTTTAACATTGCTTTGTTTATAATATCTTAGTATTATCGTTGTTTCAGGTGTTAACTTATGTGTTTTCTTTTATATTTTTTGTTACATAAGCTATGTTTATTATTGATAGGTTGTATCATATTCATATCTAGAATGATATCAAGTCCTTATACATTATTTTTAACCATCAAATTAAAATAATTCTTGAATTCATATGATGGGGAATGAATCCTATCGCGTTCGTGGAGACCGTAGTCCGTACATACGCACGAGCGAAAATATAATTATTTTGATATTAAAATAATATATAATTGGATGGTATATCATATATACATAATCATTATCATTTTATATTTATTATTTACATAAATTACATATCATTATCATACCCATCCAAATAATAATGTTTTGAATAACAATTACACCATGACGTGGAGACGGTAAGCCATTTGTACGCACGTATGGTGACATGTCATTCAAAGGATGGATAGAATACTGAATATGGTTGTACCATATTTATAATAACATCACAGTATATAGGAAATATTTGAGTTATTATTTTATAATGGATATAAAAAAGAATGAAGAAGTTGAAGAAAAAAGGAACTTGAAAGAGGGTGGTGAAAACATTACCTCTTCTTCGGGTTCTTCCTTTTGATTTGATCAAAAGGGATCCTTAGCATGACTTTATGATCAAAATAAGGCCACTATATTTAATTTAGGAAAGTTGAGAGAATATTTGGCCATGGTTAGCCGATCCAAAAGGCATTGAAGGTGTGAGTTAGTGATAAGGGGGAGTTCCCTTTTATAAGAGGGGTAGGGGCACCTTAGAAAAAACTAGAAATATTATTTTAGAATAAATTCATATTTGGTTTCTAATGGTTCAAAAGTGAATTATTTAAATTTTAAGGTGATTATTGGTCGAAAACCACTCAACCAATATGTTTTAGATAGTTTTGGGTCACTATATTAACTTTATCCTTTAGATTTAACTCTTAGTTAAATAGTTTGACATTTACCATGTCTCTTTGTATTTTAATATTATAAAGTAAATTAACATACTATAAACTTCCAAGAGACCCCCAAGTGGTTAATAAATAATAAAAATATCATTATATAAGTACTTTTTTATAAAATTAGATTTTTAAGAATAGAATAACATTTGATAACATAATATTTGTTTTAAAAACTCATTTATGTCAATTTTGACAATACATAATAATTTATTTTTGGTAAAGTAAAACCAACTTTATTAATTCAAATAAAATTCATTTAAGCAATAATAACATGTCATATTAACCAGTAAAATTCGTGGATGTCATCAAAACATTCAAATTATATTTATTTTAATATTTATAATACCAATTATTTGATTCTTTCATTAACAATGAAAATACTACATCATTATTGTGTCATAATTATATTTACATATTCAAAGTCTAAAAATTATAAATAAAATATCAGTATCCAGGAAATATTTTTAGCTTTATAATAAATTTTTTTAGTCTAAAATATAACATATATAACCCTCTATAAAAACTGTTTTTCTAAAAGATATATGCTTATGTAATTTTTGTATTTACTTTAACTCAATTAATATAAAGTGACATTATCAATTGAAAGTGGATACATGGGGTCCCAAAATCTACCCAAATATGATCATGGTTGGATATTTATCAAACAATAGGTTTAGGACTCGTTTTAGAGTAATTTATTATTATTATTATATTATTTGTTTAACCTTATTTACCGGATTTACCCTTGAACCACGGTAAATAAAATATTTTCTGAAGTAATTATTCAAAATGTCTGAAAATACAAGTTACCTATTTACACAATTTGGACCTCCTGATTATAAATATGGAATCCATTCTCCTAAATTAATATCCAATAAGTGTATGAAATTAATTTAAAATTTTTTCTCATTGTCAAAATAAAAAGCGAGTTTTTATGAAATAATAACTATCAAAAGATTGACACTTTTTTATTTCCTGTTTAAATGTGAAATTACATCCAATCACCAAAATTTTATTAAATGGTAAAAATATATTATAAATATACTTTAAAACCACTCAAATTCATAATTTATCAGCATTAATTAATTCGATTAAAAAAATTTGTTTCTAATTAAAATTTAGTAATTTTCACAATTCATCAAAATATGAATGTTATTATAAATGCACAAAAAATTCACCGTAATATAATTTCAATATTCCAAATCCAAAAATGATGTCCATTTTGAAAGATAAAATTTATAAAATTTCAAAAAGTTGGTATTACTATGAATAATGACTACTGTGATTTGTTGTGGTGTATGTTAGAACTCGAAGTGGCATACAACACATGCTATAATATTATTCAAAGAGAAGTGTACCATGTAAAAATGGGGTGTTACAAATTTTGATAACTTCCACTCAAATGAATGTGTGTCTCTCTTCCTAGATTTTTTGAATTTCTAGTTCTGAGAGAAGGTGTCTTCCTTATGTTCTTTATTCTACTATTTCTTGTTTGGGGTGAGTGGAGAAATGCATATGAATATTCGAGGCCCTAGTCCTGGTGAAGGTTCTATGAACAGGTTTTTGGTTTCCAGGATGTGTCAGGTTCTTTTAATGTTGTTTGATCATGGTTTAGTTTCTCATGGCCCTGGAGGAATTTATTCTTTTAAATCGATTTTAGTTCATGACTATGAGGAATGAGATGATTGAATCATATGAGCTCCAAACATAGGTCCTGGATTAATGTTAACATGAATTAAGGAAAAAAATGGGTTTAAGGGATCTTAATTCAACCTCTGTCTCTGGTATTACAAGTGGAGACAACCCGGATTTTGATATGGTAGTTTTATCCTAACTGGTCAGGTGTGGTGGAAAGGGATGTGCAAGGTGGTTTTGTTTTCTCAAACCATGTGCCTAAACCCTTAGGGGTGTAACTATTAGTATAGTTTTTTATGTATGAATATCATTGTAGGCTCCTTTTGATCATGGTTTTTATTGGATACATCTAAGGATCGTAATGTTCATGGGAGTGATGTACCTCTTAGACTCTCCATTGGTCTGGAGATTCATTAATTGACACCCCCCATGCAGTGGGTATTGGGTATTATGGGGTATTTTTCATGTCGTCCTATGTTAGTCAGTTAAAATGGTTGGTTTTTATGGTGGTGAGAACCAACATGGGTCTCATGTTGGTTATTTTGGAATAATTATAATGTTATTATATACCTTATGGTGGGGATTCCATTTAGGGCACCCCGTATTGGTGTCTCAGTACTATCGGGGGAAATGAAGTTGTCTCTTATAGTGGGGAGTCCTTCAAGGCCTTCCCATGTTGGTTTTCTAGATCAGACTTGGGTGTTAGTTCATTTCTATGGTGGGATCCAACTTTGTTCTCCCTATATTAGTACCTTGGTTTTGTCATTAGTGTAGACTTGGCTGTAGGCAATCTCGTTTGGAGATATCTAACCACCAATTTCTTCCCTATGTAATTATTGGATTGGAGAATGACCAATGATTTTGTTGAAGTAAGGATTTTGTAACATTGTTTTGGTTCACTTTTCATTTTAGGTGGATTTTTTGAGATTCATCTGGTTGTGTTAGAGGTGTTTTGTTTTGGGATGTCACTTGAATATGTTTGATCTATTCTGGTATGTAGGTTAAATTTTTGATGGTGAGAGTATCCCTTCAATTTATTTGATCAACGAGAGGTGTTTTTGGAATTTTGGTGGTGGGTTAAATTTTTAAAGGGAGCCCATCTTGTCCTATAATTTGGTTTTTTACATATGTAATTATTGAGGCTTTCTAGGTGTGTGAAGCATTATGGTGGGGAGAAATGTCACACCCCGATATTCTATTCCATGATTTGTTTTGAATCTTCATTTGGTTCTTAGTTTTCTCATGGTTTTTTGGTGAATAATGTTTAAATTTGGTGTATCAGGTGTAAATGATCTAAATAATTAGACATGAAAGTCATGAGTAGTATTTGGCCTTGTATTTTCTTAGACGAACTATATGATGATGTGGTTTAGAATTGAATTTGTGACACTCCTAGTGGAGCTTTTTTGGGGATTGTTTGTTGGGGTGGTTTATACCCTTGAAATAGATGAGTTTATGGTCGGATGTTGTTTTATTTTGGGGAACTATTACTGCATATACCTTGCCTATTTTACCCGATTTAATTCCCCCTAGTCACTCTCAAATTTTCAGAAAAATGGTTTGTTTTTGGGTCGGATGAACATGCTACTTGGTTGGGCTGCACAGATTACTAAATCATGGAGCCAAACCATGCACAACATCCTCTTCATCATAAAATGTTTTGTTTTTATATGTTTTCTGTTTCAGGATTAACTCCAATGCACCCCATTCTTCTACATTCCGTGCCTTATAGCCATGGAAGGCTTCCAGTCTCCCTCAACCCCATTTGGAAGCCATTTTTGAAGATGTTTTGGTGGGTAAAACACTAAGTATCTTCAAGTAGTTGATTCCATATATTGTTACTATCATTTTACATAGTGTTTCATTCCTCCTCCTTGCAGTTCCAAAGGTCCATAACCTATGGTTTCGTACCTAGGGATTATTTTTTAATTTACTGGTTCATTATTATAGGTTTATTTTCATTTTCACTACATTATGGTGTGGAGGTGGTGCATTTTAATTTTTTTCACAACAATTTAGGGGTTTTGACACAAAGGTAGTTGATTCCTTGGGTAAGAAAATTATGAATAGTGATCTGTAAGAATGGTATAGAGTAAGAGGTTTCCAACCTCTGATACCAATTGTAGGATCGAAATATAATATAAGATGCTCAATATACAAGAGTGGGGGTGAATTGTATACTTTAAAAATTCCTTTGGAACCTTTAAAGTTAGTTAAGAAACTATAGATTCCTTAAGAAAAGGAAAGGGCAAAGTTTAACAATGTTAAACTAAGTAAATTCACAACACCTCTAACACCGAACTAAACTTGGAAAGAGATTCCAAAAGTAGGTTCCGGAAATATGATTCCGGAAATTGAAGCTTAAAAAAAGTTACAATATGACATTCTACCTTACAGCGTATAGAATCTAAATGAATCAGAGTAAGTAAGGAAGTATAAGGAAGTTATACTTTCCTTAAGATACAAATTACAGCGGAATAAAAACAAGTAGTAAAACTACTAGTAACAAGATAACAGCCTTTTAACCCAAAGTGAAGGGTATCCAACAACCTTGGATAAAGGTCCCTTGATTTATACTTTCAAGCAAGTCTGTCTTACCCACACCAGGGTAAGCCCTCGATACGAAGATCAGAGTCTCTGTCTTGCTATCCCCGCAAGCCCTCAACTTCAAGGTAGTTGGTAACCTCTGTCTTTCTCAGCAAGAAAGCCCTCGATCTTTAAGGTAGTCGGCACCTCTGTCTTTCTCAGCAAGAAAGCCCTCGATCTTTAAGGTAGTCGGCACCTCTGTCTTCCTATCCCCGGAAGCCCTAGAATGTAATCACCAACATTCGGAGTTGCACGAAGCTTTGAGAGTTAATAAGAGACTCTCTCTCTAGAAATCACTTCAATAGCATGTAAGCACTTTTTCAGCAATCAGCATATGCATCAGCCATCAGCATTCATCAGCACCGAGCTCTTTCAAATGAGCTCCTATTTATAGGTATGGTCGGCTCCTCTCCAACGGTCATATTTTCCTTAAAGTTCGGAGGGACCTGTACACGTGTCACTTAGACAAAGGTTAGTTTATAACAAAATGGACGACATCGTTTTATAACAAAAAAAGTGAAACAGAGTGCACGACATCGTTTTAAACTCTAACATAAAAGTTCGGAATAGAAACTTCGGAGTGAAGGTTCGGAGTGAATAAATTCAGAGTGTATAAAACAAAGATAATCAGATTCTGTTTAATAGGTGAATTCGGAATGAGAATTCGGAATAGGAATTCGGAATAGGAATTCTTCATCAGAAATCGTAATGAGAATTCTTTATCAGAATTCTTAATGAGAATTTATCATCAGAATTCGTAATGAGAATTCATCATCAGAATTCGTAATGAGAATTCATCATCAGAATTCGTAATGAGAATTCGTCATCAGAATTCGTAATGAGAATTCTTTATCAGAATTCGTAATGAGAATTCTTTATCAGAATTCGTAATGAGAATTCGGAATGGGATTTCTTCATTAGAATTCGTAATGAGAATTCTTTATCAGAATTCGTAATGAGAATTCGGAATGGGATTTCTTCATTAGAATTCGTAATGAGAATTCTTCTTCAGAATTCGTATCCTGAATCTGGAATAGAACTTAGTCAGAGTTCATATCCGGAATTCGGAATGAAACTTCCTTATAGTTCTTGTCCAGAATCCGAACCCTAAAACAGAATGCTTTATATCAAAGTTTCAATGATTCCGAGAAAATGAATCTGAAACTTATACTTAAGAAAAATATGAATGAAAATATGATAAGGATAATTTTTCTTATAAAAGCGCTTTTCCTTAAGAAAGCAATTTTCCTTATAAAAGCGATTTTCCTTAAGAAAGCATTTTTCCTTACAAAAGCGATTTTCCTTAAGAAAGCATTTTTCCTTACAAAAGCGATTTTCCTTAAAGATAAGGTGTTTGTGATTTTCAAAACAAGAAGGAATGGAAAATTCATAAGGAAAACCTTATTGACTCAACAATCTCCCCCTTTTTGGAAAGCACAAACATCCTTACGAAAAAGCTATTCTAAGAAGAAAGAAACACATTAAAGCTTATCTCCCTTGGTTTAAGAATATAGATGAATACGACTAACTCCCCCTTAGGCTTTGAAACTCTAAGGATCGTATTCATATTTCCGGAGTGATGTTTCTTTAAGAAAAACTCCCCCTTAAACAAACTCTTATTAGAGTGCTTTTTCCTTGGGTATTTTTTCTTTCTCCCCCTTTGATAAACTCTTATTAGAGTTCCTCTTTTTCTTAAGGATCTTTTCCTTCTCCCCCTTTGTGATTTTCAAAAAGAATTGGAGGGAATGGAAAAACTTTAACAAAGTACCTGAAAAATTAGTAATGACAACAATAGAAACAACAAGCACGATTCTCATTTGATTTGAAATGTCAGCAACAAAATAATTACAACAAAAAGATCGGATTGGTCATTTCGGATCTTTCTCCTTCGACATTAGCCCCTTAAGAATCGTCTTGATTTTCTTCAAGTCTTTGTGATCTTCCTCTGCTTGCTTCTCTAAGACGACTATTCTTGCTGACTGAGCTTCAATGATTTCTTCCTGAGCCTTCAACTTTTCTTCCCGAGCTTTCATCTTCTCTTCCTGAGCCTTCATCCTTTCTTCAAACTCGATCCGATAATCCCTTTCATATTTCCAACTTGGATTAACGGAATTGAGCTTTCCATTCAGATCTCTCACTTCCTGAATCCGAAAGTTCTTTTCCTCTGTCAATTTCTCTTCGAATGATGCAGTCAGCTCATTAATCTTCTTGTCCTCGGTTTCAAATGCATCCTTAACATTATCCTGAAACTCATCCAGCAACCTCATTTCTTCCACAGTTTTCTTAGACCAGCTTGTCATCCTCTTGCATGATCTTTTATGGGCTTCGTAACCAACGAAGAATGTTTTGAACTGAGATTCAATCTCAACACACTTATCCATTACCATGGATACGGAGTCAGTTTTCTGATTCAGCGCATGTTGGAGCATCTGGCATCTAGAGTCAATGCTTGAGAAGGATGGAATGGTTCCCACCAACTTCTTCAAAGACTGGACAACAAAATCATGCCCCAACGAAGATGACTCCGAATCCGAAACCTTGCTAGGAGAATTTTCTTCTTCAATAAGCTTCAACTTCCTCTTCGAAGAACTACCAGCTTCCTTCCTCATCCTCTTTTTTGAACTCAGGGTATCAACAAGAATTCGTTTCCCCTTATCTTTTTCCAGAATAGAAACCTGTTCCGGAGATTTCTTCTCGCTATCAGAGACTTGAACAATATAATCTTCCTCATCAGCAACTTATACATTTTCCTTCTGAGCAGCATCAAGTGAAAGATGTTCTTCTTCTCTCAGACAAGAAAATTCTTCTTCACCTTTCTCTTCTTCTAATTCAAGAGTAACAAGCTTCGAAGATTGAGCTTCAGATGTTCGGAGCGAGAGGTGTTCCGAAGGAGTTCCTTTATATTCATCTACTTGTTTGAGCACATCTCCTGTCTCACCACTTCCTTCAGAAGCTTCTTCAACTTGTTCCACTTGCTCTTCTACCTCAGTATTCGTAGCAACAGCCTCCTCCGAAGCAGCAAGATTTCTTCCTGGAGTCTCAGGTAGAGATTCCAGAGAGAAAGATCTCGGAACGGGAATGGTTGCTGAAACCATTTCGTTGAATTTTAACAATGCTTGCACAACCTCGGCTTCTGACATTTTCTTCTTCAGTTTCTTCTCCTTTGCTTGTTTCTCGAGCTCATCAGCAGCCTTCTCTTTCAGAGCTTTAGCCTCTGCAGGATCCAATCCGAACTGCGGATCCCCTTCTTTCCTCTTCTCTTTGTCAGCTCTCCACTTCGCTGCAACCTCATCAGTATAGGTTTTCTTCTTCTTAGACTTAGGAGGTGCGGAGTGGACTTCCTTAGACTTGGGTTCCTCAGCTTAGACTACCACTTCTTTCAGCTTCCTCTTCCTTACCGGCTTAGATGATTCCGGATCAGCAACTTTCGGAGCCACTTCTTCTTGAGGAGGTAGATCAATAAACTTTCCGGACTTCTTGTCGAAAGCAACATTCATTCTCTTAAGCGTGGCATCGCTGACTAGCATGATCTTGCAAACCTTTGGTTTTGAACTACAAGCAACCTTGAAAGATTCTAGGCACCGAACTATGAGCTTTGACAATATTGCTGGGTACATCACGATCTGAGCTCTCAGATTCCCCTTCTTCAAATTCTCAATATTAAGAAGAATATGCTCCATCAAGTTGAATTTCCTTAGATTTATCAGGAAATCTAAGATATATATCTCACTTTTCTTCAGGCTATCCTTATCTCCTTTTCTCGGTACAATAAGCCCTTGCACCCATAACTCCAGCATCCGGAAGTTTGTAGATAGGCTTGCTATTTTCGGAGCCTTGTCATCATCCAATCCGAGAATTTCTAATGCCTTTTCCTTGTTGAAACTACCCAAAGAGTCTGGCAATACGTGGGAAATAAACTCGGCTTCTCCTTCATAACATAACCTTACCAAGCTTGCAGCCTTGGTGTGAGAGAGTTTATATGTCTTGCCATATGATTTGAAAGAAAATTTTTCTCTATTATCTTCCTCGAAGAAAGCAACTGACTCATAAAACTCAACAAGCAAATCAGAGTAGACTTCATCTTGGTTGCCGGTTTTTGATACCGCAACATCTTCCCATCCATTCAACTTGATATTCTTCGAAATGATAGAATCGTAGTTGCTGAAGAAAGTCGGATGAATTAACCTTTCTCTGTAGACTAACCACTGAGAAATGGGCTTGGTTGAAGACATTTCTTGAGAAGCTAACTCTACAGACATTCGGATCTGAAGTCTTTGAGAAGTTCGGAACTGAGAAGACTGAAGTTTGGAATGGCCTTAAATCAGAGAGACAGGGCTTCAGCACGCAAAAGCTTGAAATCGATGTGGGACTCGAAAATAGGGTCCCCTTTATATAGGCAATGGGATGACGGTTCAACTTCCTCGGTTGATCTAACGGTTTAGAATGATCTGAGATCAAATCTGACGGTTGAGAGCTTGAATCCGATCTTTTTGAGGTTTTTATTAAAGTAAAGAATTAAGAAATCCAAAAACCGAAAACAAACTATAAGAAATTGCCAGCAAGTAAAATATGATTACAAAAACTTCGGTAAGAAAAACATACCTTTCGGATTAGCTTAGGAAAGTTATTCGTAATGGGTAATATAAAGACTACTACGAAAAACTCAATACGAAAAACTAAATACGAAAAACTCAATACGAAAAACTAAATACGAAAAACTTAATACGAAAAACTAAATACGAAAAACTTAATACGAAAAACTAAATACGAAAAACTTAATACGAAAAACTAAATACGAAAAGGTAAATACGAAAAGTCAATACGAAAAACAAAACTTGGTACGAAAATCTGGTTATGAAAGTCCCAGTACGAAAGATGTCCATTCCGGAAATTTTCAATACGAATACTTTCATTCCAGAAGTATTCTGTATGAAAATATCCATTCTGGAAAAGTTTCATTCCGGAAGTTTTCATTCCGGAAATCTTCGTTCCGAAAAGTTTGAAAACAAATTTTGAAAAACTTTGTTAAACAAACAATCAAATGTACTCCCCCTATGAAAAGGATTTTATTACTGTAAGGAGTTTTTTTTTCAACAGAAAGTTAATTAAGGAAGATTACCTTACGGTTATCATTCCTAACTTCTGTTTTATATATTCAAATCTATCAGAAGGCAAATATTTTGTGAAAATATCAGCAAGTTGATCTTGTGTTCCGATAAACTGAAGAATAATATCTCCTTTGAGTGTGTGATCCCTAAGAAAGTGATGCCTAATATCTATGTGTTTTGCACGGGAGTGATGTGCAGGGTTTTTACTTAGAGAAATGGCACTTGTGTTATCACACAAAATTTGAGTTTTAGTAAAACTCAGGCCATAGTCTGTGAGTGTGTGTTGCATCCACAACACTTGTGCACAACAACTTCCAACTGCTACATATTCAGCTTCAGCAGTGGAGAGTGCAACAGAATGTTGCTTCTTGCATGACCAAGAAACTAATGAATCTCCTAAGAAATGACAAGTTCCGGATGTACTTTTCCTATCCATTCTACATCCACCAAAGTCAGCATCAGAAAATCTTTTTAGAACAAAATCATTTCCAGAAGTATAAAATAATCCTAGATCCATGGTTCCCTTAAGGTAGCGAAAAATTCTTTTTACTGCCTTTAAGTGAGATTCCTTAGGATTGGATTGATATCTTGCACATAAGCATACTGAAAACATTAAGTCTGGTCGACTAGCTGTTAAGTAAAGTAGACTTCCAATCATACCTCTAAAAGATGTTTGATCTACTGGTTTCCCAGCTTCATCAAGATCTAACGTGTTTGAGGTACCAATGGGAGTACTTATACTTTTAGTGTTGTCATAACCATACTTTTTAAGAATATCTTTAATATACTTATGTTGAGATATGTAGGTTCCTTCTGGTTTTTGAGAAATTTGAAAACCAAGGAAAAATGTTAACTCACCCATCATACTCATTTCAAACTCAGATTTCATTAGACTAGCAAAAGAGTCAGTCAAATATTGCTGAGTTGAACCAAATATAATGTCATCAACATAAATTTGAACAATCAAAACATTTTTCTTATCTTTCTTTATAAAAAGGGTTGGATCTGCATTTCCCTTAACATAGTTATTTTGAAGCAAAAATCCAGTGAGTCTATCATACCATGCTCGTGGGGCTTTTTTAAGGCCATACAAAGCTTTGGTAAGTCTAAAAACATGATCTGGATGTTTTGTATCTTCAAATCCAGGAGGTTGTTCAACAAAAACTTCCTCTTGAACATAACCGTTAAGAAAAGCACATTTCACATCCATTTGGAAAAGTTTGAAATTAAAGAATGCTGCAAAAGCGAGTAGAATACGGATAGATTCAAGTCTAGCTACTGGAGCATAGGTTTATTCATAGTCTATTCCTTCTTGCTGATTATAGCCTTTAGCAACAAGTCTAGCTTTATTTCTAACAATGACTCCATTTTCATCACATTTATTTCTGAAAACCCATTTTACTCCAATAACAGAAGTTTCCTTAGGTCTTTCAACCAGGGTCCAGACTTTATTCCTTTCGAATTCATTTAGTTCATCTTGCATTGCTTTGATCCAATCATCATCACCTAAAGCTTCATCAGTGATTTTAGGCTCTAATTGGGAAAGAAATGCTAGATGTTCTACTTCATTTCTTAAGGAACTTCTAGTCCTTACAGGTTGATTTACATCACCAATGATACTATCACTGGGATGATTCTTAAGAAACGCCTAATTTGGGTTTTGTAAAACCTGTTCATCAACATAAGGTAGAAAGTCTTCTGGGGTAAATGTTTCAGAAGTATCTTCTAGAACAGTTTCCTTATCAGAAGGTTCTTCTATCAAAGGTTGATAATCAGTTTTTGAAAACACATCCTAAGATGTAGGTTGGGAGGTTTTAAAAACAAAAGGATCGGACTCATCAAATTTCACATGTACTATTTCTTCAACATTACAAGTGTTTTTATTAAAAACTCTATAAGCCTTAGAGGTTGTGGAATATCCTAAGAAAATTCCTTCATCAGACTTTGGTGCGAATTTATGTAAATTATCTTTAGTATTCAAAATGAATACTTTGCAACCAAAAACCTTGAAGTAGGAAAGTCTAGGTTTTCTACCATTCCATAACTCATAAGGAGTTT
This sequence comes from Viscum album, assembly GCA_963277665.1. Taxonomy (NCBI): domain Eukaryota; kingdom Viridiplantae; phylum Streptophyta; class Magnoliopsida; order Santalales; family Viscaceae; genus Viscum; species Viscum album. The sequence goes on from OY728151.1 coordinate 1,614,598,378, forward strand.
TATTAAGAAAAGGTCTAATCAAAACTAGATTTATAGTATAACAAGCAGTACATACAGCTTCAGCCCAGAAATGTCTAGCAATAGAATATTCAGTCAACATGGTTCTAGTTATCTCTTGAAGAATTCTATTTCTTCTTTCAACTACACCATTCTGTTGAGGAGTTCTAGGTGCTGAAAAATTGTGAGTAATACCTTTCTTACTACAAAAAGTTTCAAAATCAGAATTTTGAAATTCTCCTCCATGATCACTATGAATAGTTTTCAATGGAAGGTTTTTCTCATTTTTAACTTGAGCTCTAAAACTTTTAAAATAAGAAAAAGCTTCATATTTCCTTGCTAGAAAATAGACCCGAGTAAATCTAGTGTAATCATCAACTAGAACAAACACATAGTATTTGCCTCTAATGATTCTGGTTTGTGTTGGACCAATAAGATCCATATGCACCAACTGTAATGCATCGGTTGTTGAGACTTCACCGATTGACTTAAAACTAGATTTATGTTGCTTGCCATATTGACAAGGATCACAAACTTTAGAAGAATCAAATCTAAGCTCCGGTAGATCCTTAACTAGTTTCTTCTTAGAGAGTTTACATAGGTTCCTAAGATTACAGTGTCCTAATATTCTATTCCATAACCAAGAGTGATCTTCCATTGCACTTAGGCAAGGTAAATCTTGGCTTCTTAGGTCTTCTAAGTTTAAGGTGTAAACATTCTCTTGCCTGTTGGCTGAGAGAATAAATTCTTCCTTGGAATTGTGAACTAAGCATTTATCATTCCTATAATTCACAAGGTAACCTTCATCACATAACTGACTTATGCTAATGAGGTTGTGCTTAAGACCTTTAACAAAAAGAACATTTGAAATCAAGGTTTTACCCAAAAGAACTATATTACCAATACCAACAATCTCTCCCTTAGCATTGTCTCCGAAAGTTACCTTTCCTCCTTTCGTTTTGATAATCTTTTCAAAAAAGCTTTTGTTACCAGTCATGTGCCGGGAACATCCACTATCCATGTACCAAATATTGTTTCTGGAACTTTCTTTATTTTCCTGAAATTAAGAACACAGTTAGATTTTCGGAATCCAAACTTGTTTGGATCCGAGATTTCAAGACAATAAAATTTTTGGAACCCACATTTTCTTAGAAAAATAAGCTTTATGAAAACCTAGAGATTGGGTTTTGTTTAAGGAACAATTTTTTTCCCAGTGACCACCACACTGACATTTAGTGCAAAATGGGGCACTTTGAGGAACAAAATAATTGTTACTGAAAACTAGTTTCGCATGGGTATAACCAAATCCGGATTTATTTCTTAAAGGTCGTATTTGAGAATACATCTTATCAAAATTTTCCTTACCATGGGTAAAGTTTGATAAACATTTCTTTAAGGAAAAAATTTCGGACTTGAGTTTTACAACCAAGTTTTTATCCTCAAAATCATTAGTTGTGGAACTAGAGTTAGGCTCGAAAACATTTTTCTTAGAAATTACTTTTTCTAATTCTTTAGAAAGTTTGTTCTTCTCAGAACTTACTTCCTCAAGATTTTTTGAAATACTTTCAAAATCAGCATTTTTCTTATCAAGATCTTTAGAAAGATCTGATATCTCTTTAGTAAGAATAGAATTCCTAGAATTTTCCTTATCATGTTTCTTGTTGAGTTTGGAATTCTCAATCTCAAGAAGTTCAGCAAATCTAGAGACTTCTTCATAAGTAGGTAAAGTATTTTCCTCATCAGAAGATGATTCCTCATCAGAAGAGTTATAATACTTACTATCATTAGAATTTAAAGAAACATTGGTCAAAGATTCAGCATTTCGTACCTTAGCCATAAGACAATGATTATCAATAGGTAATCTGGCTATAAGACCAAGATTCTTCTGTCCTGAAGATTCATATTCAGAAGATTCATCTAAAGAGTCACCACCACTGGCACTCCAGGTGTCATTAGCTTTCAGAACTTTCTTAGCTTTAGCTTTATAATACTTCTTTCTGTTCCTGTCTGAATGTATTTCCTTCCTTTCTTTCTTTTTGAGCATAGGGCAATCAGGTCTAATATGTCCAGCTCTTTTACATTCATAACAAGTAACTTCTCCATCTTTCTTATCTTTCTTGTCCTTCTTCTTATACTTGGATTGAAAGTTTCTCTGTCCAGCTATCTTGTTCATCCTTCGAGCAAGATTGGCTAATTCATTTTCTGAAACTTCACTTTCACTAGATTCGGATTGGAAAATAACTTTCTTCGATTTGGATCTGGTTACTCTCTCATGAGTCTTAGCTTTCATATGATTCGATGTTGTAGTAAAAGCAACAGTACCATTTCCATTCTTCTTCTTGATGTTGTCAGCATCTCTCTTCATTCTAGTTTCATGTTGTAGAAGAGTTCCAAATAATTCATCAAGAGTAATTTGAGTGACCTTCCTGTTCTCATCTATAGCTGTTCTCTTGGATTCCCATTCATTGGGCATAATGTCAATTATCTTGTCCACAAGAGCTTCATCATCTAAACCTTTCTCTCCCATAGATTGTAGACTGTTGACAATAGTCATAAATCTTTGTTGAACTTTACAGATAGGTTCTCCATAAGGAAAATTGAAGCCATGATATTCAGCTCTAAGCATAGCTCTTCTAGTCTCAATCACTTTAGAAGTCCCAATGTGTGTAACCTCTAACTTCTTCCATATACAATTAGCTGCTTCACAAGAAGAAATTTGGCTATATATATTTCTAGTCATTGAACATAGTAAAGTGTTGCGTACCTTATAGTTGAGTTGATATTCTTGCATTTCCTGGTTAGTAAAGGTTCTGACTTCCTTGTCAGGAATTTTATAGTCACCAGTAAGCATCACAAAGTTATCTACCCCAGTATTGATAACAAAAGTCTTCATACGATCTCTTCAGTATTCATAATCATTACCATCGAAGATTGGTGGTCTTGTAGGATTCAGATTGTCAATTGATCCAACATTAATTCCTGTCATACTAAAAATAACTTTGCAAACAAACTTGTTAGTAGCTTAGATTCGTAATCACAAATTTCGGAATGAGAAAAGTTCGGAATGGATAAATCGGAATGACAAAGTTCAGAAAGAAAAAGTTGAGCAAGAAAAACTTGTATGTGAGTACAAGTATTTCAGTAACCTTGCTCTGATACCAAATGTAAGAATGGTATAGAGTAAGAGGTTTCCAACCTCTGATACCAATTGTAGGATCGAAATATAATATGATATGCTCAATATACAAGAGGGGGGGTGAATTGTATACTTTAAAAATTCCTTTGGAACCTTTAAAGTTAGTTAAGAAACTATAGTTTCCTTAAGAAAAGGAAAGGGAAAAGTTTAACAAAGTTAAACTAAGTAAATTCAAAACACCTCTAACACCGAACTAAACTTGGAAAGAGATTCCAAAAGTAGGTTCTGAAAATATGATTCCGGAAATTGAAGCTTAACAAAAGTTACAATATGAGATTCTACCTTACAGCGTATAGAATCTAAATGAATCAGAGTAAGTAAGGAAGTATAAGGAAGTTATACATTCCTTAAGATACAAATTACAGTGGAATAAAAACAAGTAGTAAAACTACTAGTAACAAGATAATAGTCTTTTAACCCAAAGTGAAGGGTATCCAACAACCTTGGATAAAGGTCCCTTGATTTATACTTTCAAGCAAGTCTGTCTTACCCACACCAGGGTAAGCCCTCGATACGAAGATCGGAGTCTCTGTCTTGCTATCCCCGCAAGCCCTCAACTTCAAGGTAGTTGGTAACCTCTGTCTTTCTCACCAAGAAAGCCCTCGATCTTTAAGGTAGTCAGCACCTCTGTCTTTCTCAGCAAGAAAGCCCTCGATATTTAAGGTAGTCGGCACCTCTGTATTCCTATCCCCGGAAGCCCTCGAATGTAATCACCAACATTCGGAGTTGCATGAAGCTTTGAGAGTTAATAAGAGACTCTCTCTCTAGAAATCACTTCAACAGCATGTAAGCACTTTTTCAGCAATCAGCATATGCATCAGCCATCAGCATTCATCAGCACCGAGCTCTTTCAAATGAGCTCCTATTTATAGGTAAGGTCGGCTCCTCTCCAACGGTCATATTTTCCTTAAAGTTCGGAGGGACCTGTACACGTGTCACTTAGACAACGGTTAGTTTATAACAAAATGGACGACATCGTTTTATAACAAAACAAGTGAAACAGAGTGCACGACATCGTTTTAAACTCTAACATAAAAGTTCGGAATAGAAACTTCGGAGTGAAGGTTCGGAGTGAATAAATTCAGAGTGTATAAAACAAAGATAATCAGATTCTGTTTAATAGGTGAATTCGGAATGAGAATTCGGAATAGGAATTCGGAATAGGAATTCGTCATCAGAAATCGTAATGAGAATTCTTTATCAGAATTCGTAATGAGAATTTATCATCAGAATTCGTAATGAGAATCCATCATCAGAATTCGTAATGAGAATTCATCATCAGAATTCGTAATGAGAATTCGTCATCAGAATTCGTAATGAGAATTCTTTATCAGAATTCGTAATGAGAATTCTTTATCAGAATTCGTAATGAGAATTCGGAATGGGATTTCTTCATTAGAATTCGTAATGAGAATTCTTTATCAGAATTCGTAATGAGAATTCGGAATGGGATTTCTTCATTAGAATTCGAAATGAGAATTCTTTATCAGAATTCGTAATGAGAATTCGGAATGGGATTTCTTCATTAGAATTCGTAATGAGAATTCTTCTTCAGAATTCATATCCTGAATCTGGAATAGAACTTAGTCAGAGTTCATATCCGGAATTCGGAATGAAACTTCCTTATAGTTCTTGTCCATAATCCGAACCCTAAAACAGAATGCTTTATATCAAAGTTTCAATGATTCCGAGAAAATGAATCCGAAACTTATACTTAAGAAAAATATGAATGAAAATATGATAAGGATAATTTTTCTTATAAAAGCGATTTTCCTTAAGAAAGCAATTTTCCTTATAAAAGCGATTTTCCTTAAGAAAGCATTTTTCCTTACAAAAGCGATTTTCCTTAAGAAAGCATTTTTTCTTACAAAAGCGATTTTCCTTAAAGATAAGGTGTTTGTGATTTTCAAAACAAGAAGGAATGGAAAAGTCATAAGGAAAACCTTATTGACTCAACACGATCTTCTATTTATTTATTAATATTTTTATCATGATTTTTACCAATTATTTGTGGTGCAGAAATCATTTTTCATAGAGTCAATTAATATTTTTGTTTTAAAATTGCATTTTTACATTAAATTGTGTTTTTATTAGTTGTAACTCGTGTAATATCATTTGGGGTCATTTTTTAATGAATGAAAGTGATTTATTAGATTTTTTTAGGGCTTACAATTATTTTTGGTTGGGTATTGGTGTGTTTTTGGCCTTAATACATGGTTTTGGAATGGGTTTTTCTTTCAAAATATTATTATTAATCTTCAAGTGTTTTATCAAAATTATAAATATTCTATTGAGTTTCACATAGTGTTAAAAGGATGATTATGTATTTTTTTGGTGGTTGTATGTTATTAACATGGGTTTTTTATAGGGAAAGTTGTGATTTGAGATTTCTAAAGTGGTTTGACTGGTTTTTGAATTGTTATAATGATTTATTAAATTATAAGAACGGTGTGAAACATATTTGTTGGATGTTTTGTGTGAGTGTGATGTTAAAAATGAAATTGAATGTGGAAAGTGTATCATGTTAAATGTTGTGGGATTTTTTGTGTGTGTATAAATTGGAAAAGATATTTTCATGTAAAAATGTTATTTGATAACATATCAAACATGATTAAGAACAAATAGAGAAACCAGAATATCTAGGTGGGTTGACTATGAATAGTATTCTAGTGATCTAGAGTGGTTTGGTCCCTATTTCTAGTAGAATGTTTGATGATGAAAACAATAAATATTATATGATTATGATGCTGGGGACCACATGGTTATGGTTATTTCCCTAATGGTGGCTTGTTAATGAGAAGTATATTTTTTCTAGTTTCTTTTACACCGAGATATGAGATACCTGGGGTCCCACAACTAGAAAGTGCATAGGGGTATTCCCTTATCCAGTAATTAATGGAATTATTGTACTTATCATTGGCATATAGTTTGTTTGGATGGAAAATTCAGTAGCAGGTTTGTTTTATTTAAAAGTTTTTGATCATTAAAGTAACCCTCTTGAAAAGTATTCTCATTTAATAATTCATCCCATTCAAACTATTACAAACATCATTGTTAATAAAAATTGCAGGATTTTTTTAAATGATTATCAAATGGAATATAATTAGTTGGAATCCTATTAGGTTTAGGTTGAAACCATACACAACAGTTTGGGTGTAAGTAGAGTTGGTAATTTTTTTCACTAGTTCAGGTAATGCTTTCAGTGATGGTGGATTAGGATACTAGCGTTCTTTCTTGGTGCGATGTTGTGGAGATGCCTTAAGGATGATTACCCCTTTCCTTGAGGTGGTTCTTGGGCTATTATTTTTGGATTTATTTCCTTATTGTAGTTATTGGGTCCTTGTTTAAAATATTTAATTCAATTCATAATTTTTTTAATGACTGGGTTTTTTGAAAAATTCATATTCATTTTTTAGCCTTGTTGGTTTTTTTATGTTTCTAAAATTAGGTAAATAGTTCCCAAACCATATTTTATCATACCCAGGCACTTGTTCCATCCTATGGGGATAGGTAACTCCCTTAAGGCCTTTACATGGATGTGTATAGGAATATTTTTTTGATGGAGTCCAGATCTGGATCATGGAAATAGATTTGAGATTTACTTATTTTATAATTAAGGGGTTTTACTACTAATTCCACATATAATTGTTTTGGAGGAATATTATCACCCATATAAGATTCATTATATTTGAATGCCTAGGTAGATCCAAATAAAATATGACATTAGAAATTCAAGAGTGGATGGTAATTGCACCTTTCATCAATTTTTTATCACACCCCTTAACAGATATTGTGATTTCATGAGATTTACCATTGTCTCTCTACTTATGTGGCTGGTAACATCCATCGTCGTCATTAGACCTTAGGATTGGGAAGTGGTTATCATAATGAATGTTCTCGTTACACATATAACATTTAATCGTATGAGGTGAATTAAATGCCATACATTCCCAATTCTTAATTTCATTTACCTGATTCCCATCACTTCAACAATCAAAATCCCCATTTCCTTCCCTTCTACACATAAATCATTTATTATACCCCTTTAGGAAATTTCCTTCAGGATTCTTCCCACAGTAAGAGAATAATGTGATGCTCATCTTCTTCTCTTCATGGTTGTTAGATTTTACATGAAATTCCATCTCCCTCTTATTATCGAAACCATGAGGGTGTTATGGGACTCCAACATCTAGTTCAACCTATATTTCACAACTCACAATATCTTCATAGTTACTGAAGTCTATTATGGAAAACATGCTTTTAAAAAATGGAAATAAGACAATGAATAACCTATTAACTTAACATTCATTTTTGATGATAAATCAGGAATCAAACCTTGCATATCTTGTGAAATTATCCCCATTGGTCCCAATAGATTCAGCGTACCTTTGATTAAACTCAAAGAGAATTATATCCATCATGGTATGATGTATCCAAGGAAATTACTTACTATAAAATATGTTCTTGAACTCATTCTAATCCATCAATTCAATCCCATATTGATGATTTGAATTCTTGATTAGAGTCCTCAACTTGTCTACTTCACCATATAACAGATATATATCCAAAAAAACATTCGCATTTTGTAATAATTAGAGAATGAGAATATATTTATAGTAGTACCGATTAATTGTTCAGAAACAATTGGATCAAAAGACCCTCTTAATGAAGGTTGAGGCAGACTCCTGAAAGACTCAAAGAAATTTTGTTCTCTCCTTTTCTCGTTTAGAATTACCCCATGATTCATATCTTTAGAATGCTGTGTGAGCATAGAAAATAGGTTTTTCATTCCAAATCCCAAAACATTTTATTTATCATCACTATAATCATCACATTATCAATTACAATCACCATTAATGTAGTTCCATCATGTTCCAGCCATTGAAAAAAACAAAAATAATACGATAAAAATAGTTATTATAATGAGGAACCACATATTCATGAATAGTAACTTATAGGATGTCTATGTTAGTAAACCTAATTTAATCTATTAATCCTTAGGTCTATCCTATGTTATTCATATAAAATTTAATTTTAAATCATTCAAAATAATTAATGAAGAGTTTCTGAATTCCTAAAGCATATCCCCTAGGAGTGTGAAACCAGGATTGCAGCAAGGCTCATTGTTATGTTCCAGATTACCTTGAGTTTGGAAAGAAACATCTTATAGAAGTTTTTATATCTAGGTACATCTCTTCCAAAAAAAATCCACTTTTAGTATCCCGAAATGGATTTATTTGTAGGAATCCACTCATTCTATCCATTAATAAAGTTGTATGACATTTTCATATTCATTTCCATTTAGTTATACGTTTTACCTATATATTTCATGATGGTTCTCACTATGTTTTTCTCATCCTAGTTTAAAAAGGATAATTAAACCTTTTATTTGATAAAAAAAATATAGAGAACCTCACTTTTCATAAATTTACATTAAAATAATTTTTCCGAATAGTAAAAACATTATACCGAAAGATTCATAAAATAGTACAAGTATAGTGACTTTGGAAGCATGGAAACATAAACAATGATATATATGTAAGATAAATTATCTCTCACTAGGATCTTATTTACTGGAACCCTTCTTATACACATAAAACATAATATTTATCTTCATAAGATGGGAAATAAAACATAAAAAGTGGTGAGATAAAATTATTATTTAACGTGAACAAGGGTGATATATAAAGACAATAATGTGAATAAGATTATGAGAACATGATCATGAAAATAGAATATCACACCCTTCATATCAAATATCATATACAAGAATCAATTCATATTGATTATATTATCCTAAGAAGTGAATCATAAGTAAATAAAGAACATAAGCCATGAAATCATAGCATATGAATAAAACATGAAATTGTGGAAGACACGTAAGGATATAACATGATTTCCATAGAATCCATGGTATCGCTGTGAAGACCAACTTGGTGGTATAGTTTCACTCCCCATTCCATCTTGGTAGTCATTGTCACACCCTTGGCCATATTAGTCTCCTGGGATCACCCATAATACCATCTCGGTAGTCGTGTTTCATTCCCACGGCCATATTACTAGTCAATTACCATTCACTATACCATATTAGCCTATCTCATGAGATATAAATCATTACCCACTACATTGGAGGTATATATATATCACACCAATCTAATAATGAAATCATAAATACATGTTCCAAAATATAAGAAATAATCATATAATATCCCATAAATTTAATTGGATATTACAAACTTGTAATCATATCACAACATATGGAAAGTGATAGGTTTCATAATCATTTCATCATAAAAATTAGTCATGAAAAGAGATGGCTTTCAAAAACATATAACCCTTGAAAGAGAATTGTATTTCATCAAACTCATGCCATCAAAACAAAACTCATTTAGGGAAAGAATATGAAATGAAAAATTGAATAATATTTACAAAATAATTGAGTAACACCGATGGATGTTATAATATATTGGAAATAAATTTTAAGGGTATTTTAAAAAGATTCCTTGTGTAAAATATCCATTCTACATTTAAAATGCTACTTTAAAGAAAATAGCCTTTTTGAAAAAATTTCATTCAAAAATTCATTGAAAACATATAAAGGAAGCATTAAAAACCATTAAAAGTTTTTAAAATCATTTTTCTGGGAAAATATACTTCAAAAATACTTTTAAAACATCTGGAAATCATTTTTAATGCATTTTTTAAGACATGGTTTTTTAATAAAATAAATTTCTAACCATACAGAGAGACGATCATATTTTATCTCAAAAATTATCTTAATTATGAAATAGTGGTACAATGGTAATAATAAATGATTATATAATTAATAAGAATAGGATAAGTAAACTCGTTTGTGTTCATGAGAGATTGATCAAAATATTTCATAAAATGAATCATAAACATAAATAATATCTATAGTCGATGAGATTTTCTCAATAAACTCTTATAACATGGAAAATTAAGATCAACTATCCATGTAAGAAAAGGAAATTACGTGAAGAAAAAATATCATGAAAATAATTATATTCATTATATAAAATGTAAAATTTATTTATATACACATCAAAAATAATTTTGGGTGGATAACCAAAAATGTGTCTCAAAGAAGGCCAATTGAGAAAAAACTATTTCACCAATTTGGCATCTATTGTAATTTAAACCCCATGAATGAAATATCATAAAATGGATATTTGAATACCCAAAAATTTAACTATAATATACTTATAATAGATTCATGTGACTTAAACATACCACACAAAAGGAATGGGTGGTTAACAAAGCTTGTATCTCACAGAAATAAAAAGCGAGATGAAATCCCCTTACCTTGTGTTTTGAATCTCATCGTACTGATTCAAAACACAATTATAATAAATATAAATTTATTATAAATATTTTAAAGAACCATATTAATATATATATATATATATATGGGGTGATTTGGACCATATATTAAAATCTTGTTAACAATCTGGTGTTAATGATTCACTTCAGGTAATGTTGGCTTTATTATTCTCACAGGTCTTAATTAGTTATATCATTGGTATTTATACTTTTTATCATGATTTAAAAAATTTAAACCATGAAATATATATCATTTATTTACAGTATTTGTTACTATCATAAACTATATAATATATATGTACGAAATGGAAAACAACATTAATTAAGACAGTAGGTCGTATATACCCATGAACAATATTTCCTTTTTAAATGTCTTGTTTTATGAAAGAAAGTGAAATACATATATGTATACATGTTTTTATATATAATTATTATATTAGATTTATGATATCATATATGTATTTTATATTCACGAAATCCATCCTTAATACAATCCATGTTGCGTTTCAATGAATCATGTTGGTTTGAGTTGGTGGTAGTCCACAATTCCTTAAACAAAATTATTGTATTAACACATAATGGAATGTAAAAAAGATATGTGATGTAAAATGAATAAATAATATTAAAAATATAATAAATATAACATATAAAATATATAAATATTGTTTCAATCCTAATATCCCCCATGAGAGGTGATAACGAAAAATGAAATAATCATTGTTTAGTGAGGCGGTAGTTCTCTATACACAAAAATAATATGTTCGTTATCTATTACATGTAGGTATGTATAATGCTAGGTTAACAAAATTTCAAAAAACAATCATAGTATAATGAGGATACTAGTATTTTTATACAATCATTGAAAAAATATATTTGATGTCAAGTAAAATAAAATAAAGTAAAGGACTTGAGAAAAGGAGTTGCCTCTTAATCATGTAACTCCCTTTGGTTTGTGCCAAAAGGCTTCCATGGATTTTATTATAAAAAGGGAAGGATTATCCATGGAAGTGACAATTTATTAGGATAGTATTTGGAAGATCATGTACAAACATAAGTGGTTTTATAGGTGTGAGGATGTGGGAGAGGTTGTGGCCTTCAATAGGGAAGGAAAATGACTTGGAATTCTTTAATACAATTCAGGTGTAAGCATGTTATTCAATGTAAAAACATATACCAAAATAATATATATCTATAATTGAGGGTTTTTTGTGAATAATGGACACAAAATGGGTTATCGAAATGTTTCTTAGGTCATTAGGGCCCCTAATATTAAGTATTTGTCAACAAGAATGCTAAATTTGACCTAAATCGATGTGATTGATTTTAATCACTTTTAATAATCATTTTGGTAAAAAATTAAAAGTGGTCCATTTAGACTCTAAATATTTTAATTATAAAAAAAATTATAAATGTTTTCTAAAATTATGTTAACAGAAGAGTCAAAATTAAGATTAATTCTAATCCCACAGACGGGATGAAATTACGGGTATTTAATGATGAAAAATGTTAAAATGTTTATACATTTTTTATATTCAATTTCAATATAAAATTGATTATAATGACCTAAATTATATTAATATATGTATAATTGATATAATGTGAGATTAAAACAAATTTAAAATATAATTTAACATTAATAATTATTTAAATGACAATGATGTTTTAACCTAATTGAAGTATTTTTTACTATTCATAAAAAACATTGTTTCTCCAAAAACTACAAAAAATATACCCTAAAATAATTTTAACATTATATATTCAAGAAATATTTTTTATTTAAAAAACTCAAATTATAAATTGTTTCTAAAATTAATTTCATTATTTTTCCACAAAAGACATTAAAATCAGTTTTTTCGAGAAAATTATATTTTTAAACAAATAAGGACTTTTCTAAATATCATATCCCTCATTATCAATATGTTTTTTTATATATAAAAATTATAGAAAATATTTTAAACGTCATTGTAACTATACATATTAGTATGTTCAATGGCTATGTTATAATTATCTCTCTTAATTAATTATTACTATAAAATTATTTTTCATAGAAAATTTTTTATTGAGCTGAATGTATGCCTACTCTATGTTCCGTGTAATGTAAACCAAGTTCATATTTGTTGTTCTATATTCCAATTATTTCCCATTTCAAAGGAATTTTCGAAATTTTTCATTGAAATAAATAGATTAAAATTTACATTATTCAAAATGAATGCACCATAAAAAATCGAAGTGTTACAGTCTCGACCTATGGGTCACGTCAGGGTTCCCTGTTAGCCCTTAAAAAGTTGGATTATCCAAAATTCAAAAAAAAAATAAGGACATTGAGATTTAAATCTAAGTGGTTATTCACATATTTGTGATAATTTGTGGGATAGAATTCATTTTTTCATTAGTAAAAACACATTTTCCACTATTTCTCACATTCTTCACATTCACATTTATATGCACACAGATAGTCTATTTCTACGCATGTGTTTTATTAATGTATATGTGAACATCAATCCTTTCCATGCACCTGGGGGATACAGGATCATTAAAATAGGTGAATAATACATTTTATTTTTATTCTATAAAACCTTCACATATGAAACACGTATCCTTCAGGTATACATGTGTGTTTTTCCTTCATTATCTCATGTAAAAATAAATTCAAAAGTATCTGTCACATGAAGTGGTTCACGTGATTCATGTAGACAACATGATACCATATTTGTCAGTAGTTTCTTAGTATTCATATTTTCATGATATATTAACGTGAATCAACTTATTCTTCTTTACACAATAAATTTTCTTTGAGGTATCTCCTCCCCTTCATGTGAATGATTCATGAAGATAATCATTGGAATTGTAATAGATGTTATATTTTAATGAAATAATAGATATTGATAACTAGAATGATAAGGATATAACATCCCATGTCCTACCTCTATTTTTATATTTGGGTTTACACCACCATGCTTCAATATGAAAGGACGGTCAAGGACTGATAAAAACACCAAAAGTATCGAGATATTTTTTTGGAATGAGGTATGAATATACCCTTGAATTCTCATTTTAAGTACCTAAAGGATCAGGGTTTCTATTATTCTCCACACATTAATTACATAAGGAATTGGGATCCATTTTTCATTAATCTTTATCACAATGTCAAAAAAATATCATGAGACTAATTTAAACAATCAAAAAATATCAATTATTTTGAATGGACGAATGTCTCAGCCTTTATCATACGATGTTGAGTGATCACATGGTTCCTTGTTAAACATCATGAAATTTACAATTGATTTTCATCTTGTCTAAATGGATAATAATTCATTCATGCAACAAATTCTTTCTGATTTGATGATTCTTATCATTGGATTTATCTTTCATTGAATCATTTCATTGATGAAAGATGAAGAATCATGAAGGATCTGAAATATCAAGCATATGTTAATTTTCACGTTCTAAAAGTGTAGTGTGGCTTAAGGGTTGACCATCAAACAATATAATGAAAATTTTTCTTTGTATCGATCTCACATATAATCCTTAGGCATCCAAAGGATGAATATAATGAGAAAATTTAAATATATGCGGATTATTTTGTATAGAATTATAAAAATGGAATTAGACAGCTCAGATCAGAATGATCAGAGAGCTCACATTATTTATATACTTTTTATTATGGATAAATAGGGACCACATGGTTCCATATTGATTATCCAAAGGGGAATCACTCTAGTTTATCAATAAACTACTACTTCTAGAACATCGAGCAGGCCAAGGTGGATCTACACCCACTCACACAATTCCAACATGCCTTATGGGGAAACGCCAAAACACACAACCCCAATGGAACCCAACAGGAGTGACATGTTCCCACAAATATCTCTTTTGGATTAAACACAACCCCCATACAGTCTTTAAACTCACCCATTCCCCTAGAGTTGGTGTCTTGGATGATTCACTTGGTCATGTTTGACCACATTAGTCCCACAATAGCCCTCGATCGAGCTATCTCAAATGCGTTGTTGGTTAGCCTATATTTTTTAATCAATTCATATTATTAGTCCTTATATATATATAATTTATGTATAATTAACAATTCATACATTACATAATTGAAATTCCAAGCCATCTTCTTCCCAAAAAAATCTTCTTCTTCTTCACTTATTATTATTCATGTAATTAAATTTTCCTTGAATCATCAATTTATTATTAAAATAAATATTTTCATTATTTTCAAATATTCATGAAATAAATTTTATTTTTCATGTATTCCTTTAAATACATTATGAAATAATATTTAAATTGAATGACTTTATTAGAATCATTAAAATTTATAATAATGTGAAGTCTCTCAAACAACTCTTACACATATATTAGTTAATAAGAATAATTAAACAATCACTAGATATATAACATAGAGAATTTCTCAAGTCTAATATCCAATGAAACTTTTTTTTATTCTATATAAATTCTGAAACTCAACACCACTCTCTTTAAGTAACACATCATGACTCATTGATAATAAATAAAATAAAAATGAAACTTGTCCCCAACAATCTCCCTTTTGAATTTTGTTGTTAATATCAACATATCTTATAAGTTCATATGTGGTGAAATCATTCTCAACTTTATTGAAAATTAAATGAAAAGGTTTAATGTATGTGAATTCTCAAAAACATGTCGTTAGCATTTTAAAAATTATTACTTGAGAACATCTGAGAGGGGAATGAAATCAAATGATATTATTTTATAATGATGTTGTAGTAAATCAACTCTAAATAAATGTGGGATAACCTAGTAGAGAAATCAAGAGAGACTTGACAATATATATCAAATATGCCCATTAAAATATCATGCATTTAAAATCATTCTCAAAAAATAATTATTTCTAAATGTGGGGGCTGTATAAAACTAATTTACCAAGAACAAAAATTATCCTATGAACATCAAAAAACACCTCAGAAATTTCAAGGGAAACAATATTTTACTCCCAATTTATATGATCTTACAAATTTAAAAAAACTCCCCCTTTATTAATATAATTAATATAATAAATATAAGTTAAATAAATTTAATGAGGTTACATATATTTTTACATTACATAGACATGATCTGATCTTATATGTATTTATCTAACAAGCCTTGATATCATCTCTTTCATGTTTTCTACCCCTAAATGGGGTGAAATATCTATATTACTCCTTCTTGATAGTTTCATCAAATAGTACTTGATATATTCATATTAAAGGTCCACCGTTATATAAAAATTCATGTTTTCATCAGTTAATTAATAATAACACACAATTGTTTTCTTCCACTTTATTCATTCATTTGTCCTCTTGAGAATAAACTTCACCTTCAATTACTTGAAATTATAGTGGCAAAATACAAAATAATAATTAAAGGAATAAGGTCTAAATAAAATGATATTAATTATAAAATAGGGTGGAATTTGTTTTCATAACCTGGAGACTCATTTTCACGTTTCTAGGCTGTGTTTGGAACTCATTATTCTTATATCTCCCTATGATTTAATATTATGATATTTGTTAAATAGCATATAATATTTTCTTTTATTCAACATCATATTGTGAAAATTATTCATCTTCACATATTCTAAAAGTGTAATGGGTTTTCCTAATGATCATTTTTATATCCTTAGAACATTATTTTGAGTAGGCAGATGATTCATGCGAATGCTTGAATTATTTCCAGTATAATTACACCATTGAGACAATTATTGTTAGACATTAATATAGTCATTTTTTGAAAGCCACTCATGAAATTCATATTCTTATTTATATGAACTAAATATTTATTCCTTTTCCTTGGCTCTAGCTAGTTCATTATTTTTAGCTTATTTCATTTCCATATAAATTTTATTTTGATAAGGAAAAAAAATTATGAATTCCTTATAAGAATATTTTTCATTAGGGATTCCACATGGTTTCTTTATGTTACATTTATTATGTTACATATCCAAATATTCATCCCAAATGTATTAATCAACTATATCATCTTGTTTCATTCATATATTGATTCTTTTCTCGAGCTTATATTGATTCCATTAAACTCTATGGCCTATTTGTATTGGTCTTTGGTTTGACGTGTTTTTCTATAGTAAAATTATGTTCTCATGATTGACATGTAATTTTTAGAATCCAACTTATTATTCTTCCTTGGTATTTCTTGCATAATCGATTTTATGAATAAATTATTTAGTTTATCCTACAATGAAAATTTATCATTGTTTTCCATGAATTTTTTAATTTTTGGTACTTTATTAGAATATGATTTATAATAGGTCAGTTCGTAACCTAAATAATCTTTTATTTGACCACAAATATTTTTGTACTCATAGGATTATTTATAGAATTTGAATCTGTTTATCATGTATAGATCCATTCTTATTTAGAGAATCTGCTTTTTTTAAGATTTATTTATTTATTCACCTATACTCCAACTAAATATTGGCCATATATAGTATTAATACCTTTATATATTGTTCCAAGATTCATCCACTAGATTCCTGAACTTCCAGTATCACCATAAGTAGGAATCAAATCTCATTGATTTTCTTATAATATTATTCTTTATAGTCTTAATGCCTTGTTGATTATAAAGTAGTATTCTCCATTTTGGAGCGCCATATTAGTAGTTATTATTCATGATCTCTCTAGTGAAAACACTTGGTTTTTTCGTGGTTGTATTATCATTTTTATAAGCAAATATTTTCATATATTTTAGTACTTAACCTGTAGTATTACATGGGAATACATTTGTACATGAAAAATTGACTAGGATATGAGTTACCTTATTCTATCATCTTGTGGAAGGGTGTTCAATAGATGATATTGAGCTTTTATTACACCCAATATGATTCTATTTAGATTCATAAGTCATATAAATAGTTTGTATAGAAACAAATCTATTTTGAGGTTCACACTCTTCAAATGTTTGGGTGGAAGAATTATTCTTTTTAGTAATTTGGGAATTTTCAACATTTTCCACCTTTAAATTTCTCTATTTTACATCTAGTTCAATATATTTCATATTGAGGGAAATTTTATCATTTTCAAATAATGTCACTCTAACATCCATTTCACTTTTTAATATTTTAATATGATCTTCAGTCTATTTACTACCTTCAATAATAGAGTTTTCAAGGTCATTTATTCTTCTCCATTTAAAATTACATTGATATTCCTTAACTCTAATTGTTTCTTGATGTTTCTCTTCTTTATCCTGAATCATTTGAATATATTCGCCATGAAACAAGTTTAGATCCTCCACTAAAATTTCAATATCGTTGACATTACAAGATTTTTTCTCAAGACAATAATTTATAACATTTATGTAAACATTAGAATTTCATTACATCTATGGATTGATTTTAAAAAATAATTGTTTACTAATAGTGCACTTATAAGAATTACAATGTAATTTTTGTTCAATTATCAAAATCATTTTGTTGAAATGTGTTAAAAAATTATTTATTTTCATTAATGAGGTCTATGAGAGAATTTAAAATATTGAATATCATAACCAGTGTGCCCTATTTCATATTAATATAATCTTCAAGATATTCTCTATTGTCAAAAATCTGATTGAAATATAAAAGTATATATGATTCTTATTTTTTAAGAACATTCTACATATATATTTCTAATTGATAGTTGAAGTATTTAATTAATTTTATATATTCAACATCCATTAATTCTTCATAACATGGGCTATTTTCATGAAAATGATCACTATCAACTAATTTTACAAGAGCGTATTATTCCTTTTCATCTTCAATTAAGAATTTACACAATCTCTTTTCTTAAATGTTCTTCCCAATTTTTGAGTATTGGATGATACATTCATGGATTATTCAATTGAATTGGAGACTATATCTTCTACTTGACATACATCAGAATCAACATAAAATAAAAACTTCATAAAAACCTTGTAAAAATAAATGGGGATAAAAATTTGGTCAAATTAATGGAAAACCAACCATTTGATTCAACTTATAGATCCTATATGCATCATCTAAGGGCACTGGGGGTGTGGATGGGTGAATCTATGTACCCAGCTTTTACCGAGTTTAGATTCTTTTCAATATCCCTTTATTACCCTCAATCATATGCCCCATTTAAGACAAAAGATTTTTGTGTGTCACCTAAATGTTTTCATATACAAGAAATATAGATAATAAAATACATATCAACACAAAAAATTATTACATGGTCTGGTACTAATACTTACTCATTATTGTGAATGACCTGTAGGTTTTTCATGGATTTTCACATCACTATAAAATTGTAGTGATAAAAAATGACTTTTGTAGGAATAAAATTTTGTATAGCTTAAATCCACACACTATATAGGATATATTTTTTTGATTACACTATAACAAAAAGGGTTCAGTGGATTTTTTATAGTGGCACCCCCAGTTCGTTAACATATATTAAATGATCATGATGTCTCTTTTTCACTGAATGAATTTGCATCAACTATATTGTTTTTCTCCTTAACTGAGGTCTTTGATTGCTACTATAGAAGAAATATTTTATCCATGTTATCCTTGTTCTCTTTAAAAAGGGGAATAAAAATCTTACAATTCTTCTTGAAACCCACGAACATGTAAATTATTAATATTTTATGTGTTATCTTTCAATATATAGGTTATACCTTTTAGTTGTTCAGTACTTATGTATGAGTAGGTACAGAATCAAATTAATTGGTTAATAAGTATTCACTCATTGTTATCTTTTTTTCACTTAATTATTGTTAGTATATATATGAACACACACTCTTTGTTTCTATACAAGTGTTTCATGCATGTGAATGTGGGTTGCCCATCTTTATGTTGACCTAAGGGGTTCATGATCATATACACATTATAATAATACCACATGTTTTCATTGTGTGAAACAATTATGATGACAATAAGTCTCTTTCACATATATGTGTGGCCTTCTCCTATTTATTTTGGGTAAAGGAGTATGTGATTATCTCTTTTGTGTGATGAGGTTCACACAATTTTTGTTTCCATCACAAGATAAAAGTTATTGATATGTTCTCCATATTCATCTTTATGTGATAGGTTTATGAGGATCCACTTATTATTTATGCAAGAAGTTTACTATGTGGGATGTTCTCTCCTTCTTTATGTGAATGGTGTACAAATATCCTCTTTATCATTTTTATGGATGCTCCATTTTTCGGAAATGAGAGTTATTGATAATTTGAATGACATATTTATGACTTCCCTTTTCTTGTATATTTTAATATAGCTAGGTTAACCCAACTTTCCTTCAATATAGAGGGTCGGTGAAGGACTTATAAAAAACCTGAAGTATCAAGATATCATTTATCCAGGTGGTATGAAAATACCACAAACATATCTTTTTAAATTCCCAATGGATCGTGGTTTTCATTATTCATCACACTATAAATTCATGTGGACAAAAAACTCTCCGTTTCTTCCTTCTTAATCATAGTAATAAAAAATACCAATTGTATCATTTAAATACTTGAATAATCTTGGTTATTTTTAATAGATGAATTTTTCTCCCTTCATCACAGAATTTTGGTTGATCATGTGGTTCCTTGTAATACTTGTTTCAACTCCACAATGATTCTGGGCACGTGTCAGAGTATTATAATTTATTAATGTGAAAAATTATCACTCATTAAATAGTGATTATCCTTGGATGTGTCTTTCCCCAAATCATGGCATGCATTCAAGATGAAGTTGCAAGAATGGATTCAATATATTAATAAGATCATCTGTTTCACCTTTTAACAGTGGATGGTAGACAATGGAATGATCACTAAAAACAATAATGATGAAAATGTTTTAATAGATCTCATAAAAAACACATGTGGTAGAAGGATTAATTTGATGACGGATTTTACTAATGCACCCTTATTTTTAATAGTGTAATATGTGATCTATTTGATGGATCAGATCATCATGATTAAACAACTCATGTTATGACCATCCAATTTATCAAATATGAACAATGACTATATTCTATTGTCCCACATCAATTCTCCATAGTGGAATCAATATAGTTTATCAATAATCTCCTACCACAAGTGCGTCGAGCTTGTCGCAGGGGATCAGTACACAGTCACACCCTTCAAAGATGAATTATGGCGTAGCACCAACAAGTGTTTCCCCAAAGGAACCGTACATATACTCTAGGATCCCACTAACCTACTTAGGGGCATAAAAAGTTCCCACATGTAAGCTATACACTCAAACATGCCTCTGTTTGGGATTTCACAGATAGTCCTTGTATGCATGGCTAACTACCTTGGTCCCACAAGATCCCTCGGTCATGCTGTCTTGGATAACATGATAGTTTCCCCTATTTTCAATCAAGGAAATTTGTAAGTACATATACATAGAAATAATCAAAGATTAAAATGGAATTCCCACCATATTTAATTAAAATTTCAATCTAACTTATTCTCAAATATATATTCTTCTTCCTCAGTTATTCTTATTCATGCAATTAAATTTTTCAGGGCATCCTCAATTCATCATGTAAATAAATACCTTCAAGGTATTTACATCTTCATGAAATCAATTTAATTTTTCCTATAAACCATTAAATCAAACTTGTAATAATAATTCATTTTCATATCCTTATAAACATATTCCAGTGTTATGTAAATTTGGAATCTCTCAAACATCTCTTTAACATAATATAGGAATTAGGAATAGTTTAACTATATTTTTTATAAGATATTGTGAATTTCCCATGTATAATATCCAAGTATAGTATATGGGATCCCACAAATATTATCAAATGAATAACCACTATCTTCAAACAAAATATATAAACTCATTGATAAAAAATGGAACAAAAATATAACATGGGATGAAAAAAACAAATATTTACATTAGTTTCGTGTTGAGGTTATCAAAATCTACTGAACAAACAATATTTTTTTATAGGAAAACACAGAATAAAATATATGCAGGTTACACATTGAAATATGTTTCGAAATTTAACTGATACTTACATATGAAAAAAATAAACTATGAGAACAGAATGAAGCAAACATGTAAATATATTTATATATTCAAAAATATAAATCAAAAGTTACATGTTAATATATTAAAAATGAACATTGTATTTGATACCTTATGTGACATGAAAAATTGGTCTTAAAAAACCCATGAAATATATTTCTTTCAATTTAATCTCTTTGATAGCTTGTGGAACAGGCACCCCCAAGTTAGAAAGAACCATAATATTTTATATTTTAATATCATATTCATTAAATTGGAATGTATGAATAGTAATAAATAAATTATCAAAATCACTATAATCTATTAATTATAAATAAAATCGTTATCATTGAATATAAAATTAATTTTTTTTTAAAAAAAAATGTATCTGTTCAAAAAGACATCTTAGTCAAGTTTGGAAATTTAAGATTAATCATTAAAAATTTTTGAAAATTTATTTTGTTAAATGAAAATTATTTTTTTAATCAAAATATCAAAATTATATTAGGTTCATTGTATGGGATATTTCTATAATGATTTTTTTGGATCAATGAAAAACATTGAATTTTAAGTGATAAATTCGTTTTTATTTAAATAATTTACATGGATAAATTTTTCAAAATTTTTTTTCTATTAAAAATATTTATAATATATATATTAATATAATTTTTTCATTTTAATCAATTTCATATTTAATTTTTATGTAAAAACACTATAAACGTTTGAATTGTTTCCCTATTAAAACCTGATTTTTTATTATGTCTACTGGATTAATTTTAAATTAAAAGTTCTAATTTATATTAATGGAATTATTTAAAATAAATTTAATATTTCAAATAATATTTTTACTATATAATAATTTCATCATATTTTTTTACCATAATGAATGGTTAAAACAATAAAAATTATTTACTGTAGTTAAGGATGAAAAGGGTTTACCCAGGAGATAAAATAAAAACAAAAGGGTTAAAATGAATTAAAAACTTCTATAAGTATATTTTATGGAAAAATGTTTACCCTATAATGTATAATTTTCATGAATACTTTACTATATACCCTTTTTCATGTGATAAATATGGGTTTACCGTTTTCATTCAAAAAATTAAATATATGCCACTCACCTGACATAAGAAATGTCACCCCTCCCCTCTCCTCCTAACATATTGAAAAATATTTCGTTTTATATATTACATAAAAAAACATCCCAAATTTACTGAACTCATCCTCTAACCCTGATTTTTAGTAGAATTTATCCCTATAAGGCTTTAATTCAAACCTAAGGGGGTTACAGGAAGAAGAGGTAATGTTATTAATTGAGAATTTTCATGATGATTCTTCCTGTACATTCCTCCATTATTATTATAAAATTATGATATAATAAACTAATTATTTCAAAAATACTTATATGTTGTATATTATTTTAATGTCTTATAACCATCTCACCTTACAACTATTGGGTAACAAAATCATCATTCATGTGTACAACAGACTTCCACCTTGTGAATTGATATCATTTATTATTCCATTACACCTATCCCAGTTGTGTTATATAGTGGATATATATATATATATATATATTATAATTTAATTAATCCATTTTATTCAATATATAATATGTTAATTTTATTTACTTTCCATTCCATGGGGGATACAATAACATAACTCGTGTGTACAACGGACTACCACCTCACATTGAAACTCGATTAATCTTTTAGAAAATCATTACATGGAATGAAATAATGGTAAATTTAATTAATATATGTGATATAAAGAAAATAATATTATTAATAATTAAAAATTTATCATTCATAAAATATACAATATCATTTTATTTATTATGTTTAATAATGTTAAGAACGTTCATGTACGTGTGGAGAATGCCATGATAAAACGTTGTGATTCTCTGTTCATCATCACACCACATGTGTGAAATATATTAGAATATTTATAAAAATATATATTAATTTTGATAATATTATCATTCATTATTGAAATTTTTTTACTTACATCCTTTCCATAATGATCATTAAAAAATGAAAATGTTATACATGAGCACATACTACCTACCATCTCCATGATCATAACATACTTAATTTCTCAAAGACGAATTTCATTATTGATCATAAATGTATAATTGATTTATAAATATGATTATTATCTAATTATTATTATTATATATTATTAATATTTATAATATGTCTAGGAACATGAAATTTTATTTGAAAACAACAATGATAATTCAAGCCAATTAACACCTGAGTTAGTGAAAATAATGAATGATTTTTAACAAACATGTGATAAGATGCTATAAAAGGTTCATATATGACATTATAAATATTAATATGTTTCTTTTATAATTTTATAACATGTTTAAAACCACTATATAGTAATTTATGTCAAGTTGAAACAAATGAATGAGTGATGTAATGGATTTCTTATCAATTTAATTTAATTGGGAAAAATATTGACATTATGAACCTAATTTAATTTATAAGGTGTATATACTACCCATTTTCCATGTTATATAATGAATAATACATTGTTCATGTTATTTTAAGATATAATTTTAATTATTTCTTCTATATTTTTTTTAGGTAAATGTTACCAAGAGGAAAATAATTCCATATATCAAATTGTTTTCATAGGGTTATATTAATCATTTTTTTCAATTGATATTATAATAATATTCATGTAAATAATTTAAATTATCTATTTTCAAATTGAACACATTTACTATATACTTTTATTTGATACACATTATCCAATCATTGGTTAAATCTCACCTCAATATTATTATCTTCGCAAGGGTTTATTTCAGAATCTCATTTTGATTAGGATAGTCTGTACATGAATTTCCATTGAAGGAAATTATTTTATCACTGGTTAATAAACCCTTTATTTATCTTCTTAACTAGTAATTAATGATATTTTTCATATCATATTTCCATTTATTCAATCTTTTGTACTTAAAATAATTGATGAATTTTTTTAATGGAAATCCATGTTTATTTCTCTTTCTTGGTCAAAAATCCATTTTCATCAAAACTCAATTTCTCTAAAAATGTTTTCAAAAATGTTTTTACCACAATAAAAATGATATATTAATTAATTATTTAACCATTTATTCTTTTTTTAAATTAATGGAATATTCTTGTCATTTTTTAAAAAATTCCCGTTTGGATTTTACTAAAAAAGTTAATGAAATATTTGTTTCTATGCGTATGACCTGAATAAAATTACCTTCCATCAGAGGCACTAAAATCACGTAAACCATAATTTATAAGATAAAAATATTATTTTCAAAAATAAATATTCAAAGAATGTTCTCTGACTTTGGTTTTATAATAAGTGGTTTTCAAAAAAAATCCAATAATATTTCTAATGATATTTTAATGTATTTTTATTCATCAATGTTAACAAACATTAATTCTCACTCCAATGGGTATATGTATTATTGATACCATCATTATTATTACAATGGATCATTTTTAATCATTTGGACCAAGGAATTTATTGACATTCACTTCCTTGATTCAATTTTTGTAGTCATTAACTTTCAATTGGTTTATTAAATTTCACATAGACATTAAATTTCCCCAAAATACCCATATTATTTATCATGGATTTGTTTATTACATAAGATATATAACATTCATAAATAAATTTTTATAAATTGAATTCTATTTTTTATCAGGGTATATATTGATAAAACAATATTCCATAATTAATACTGATATTTGATGATAAGTGTAGAGACCCGAGTTTTGGCTTGTAAGACATTGGAATATTTATAAGAATATCATTGAATCTAGTTCCAAGTAATCATTGGAATATATGCCCCATAGAGCCTCAACATGATTATTTTTAAAATATTAAATATATTTTCTTCATGAGCACGTAGTTCTTCATGGAATGTTGATTAACTCCCAATAAAATTCTTGGATAGGATTTGTTAGACCGTTGTTTAGTTTCGAACATCACGTTTACACTAGGTCTGAAACAATGTTTTCCTTGTTTGGATGTATGGTCAAAGGTATGTGGTAAAATAGGCATTAATAGGTAGTTAAATAATTTCAGTTAATTAAAATCATTTTGTCCAAATTCCACCCCCTCCACGGTCACATTTTTTTGGCATGACCCAATGTGGATAAAATCCTCCTCCTATCTTTACTCCCTTTAGTGATGATAACTCGACACCAAAATCAACATATTGATATACCTCTAATATTATTTTTTGTAACTAATCATTATAAGATCAATGATAGGAATGATCTGTTCATTATTCTTCACCTGAAGCATTAGAATTTTTTCTTACAGGTAGGGTTTTTACATTTTAATACCAATACCCTTCATTATGATTTTTTAAAGGTTGTAGATCCATTATATAATTTCTAGTTATCCTGGATAATTATATATGTGGATTTTGTGTTAAAATTGGGATAATATTGGTATTTTATAGGTGATTACTGTATGGAATTACTGTCTGTTTGGAGTGAAGTCAAGAGAGATTTTCCATGGAGACCGTTGAGTTTAGGGAAGATGATCTTTGGGGACTACATGTCATGCACTGAGGTCACATGACATGTAGTTCCCAAAATCATGTGACCATGGGACATGTCTTTGTTTAGCCATGTTATGTTACATGGGTTTTCACAACTATGTGGAAAATGAATATTGAAATGGGGTCTGGTTAATGAGAATGGGTAAACTACATGGCCAAGTTATTTTTATCTAGAACAAAATGTGTTGTATCGGATACACAACATGTAAGGGACATGGCTTTCCAGGTCGGGAGAAGGAGGAATATGGCCTGGAGAAATAATAAGTGAGACATGATGTGTCCCTTATCTACACATCATGTAACAATAAAAATGTTATAAAACCATATATTGAGGACACACAACTAGGTGATTGGGTGGCCTCCCACACTGTGTGGACATTAGTGCACGTTGTATACTGGTTGGGGATTATCTTGGTATTTTTTTCATTCTATATCGTATTCTCTCGAACATAGATTCATGATTATGAGTATCTTATCATGATCTAATTTCCACATAGAACACGACGGGGGCCTCGGTTTAGGCCTATGAGATACAAATAAAAATTATAACACAGTTTGTGTGTAGTGGTGATCTATTGATTCTAGATATCAGTGGGGGGTTTCAGAGAGAAGCTGAGACTAGTAATCCTATATAGTATTAGGGTGGGTGTCTCCATTTCATTTCTAAGTTGGTAGATCTGGGATTACATTGGTTTTGGGTGCATTTTATATAACTTCGGGTTGATAACCTAGGGTTGGTACTCTCCTAAAGGATTAGGGTGAAGGTACACCATAATGTATGAGTGGTTGGAGTTAGGACTCCCCTACCCTTCCAGGGCATGAGCCCTCCATTCTCGTTAGCTAGAAAAAGTTGTTACTCCCCAATTGGATCAGAATGAGGTTACTCTATCCATGGATTCAGTTATATCCATTATTTCCATGGATCAGGTCCTCCATATGTGACATATAGGTAGAGAGGGTACTCCCTTAACGGGTTAGGGAGCGGGTCCACTGTCCTAGGAGTTGTGACTCCCCTATCATTCTAGGGAATATGTTGTTTATATGTGTTCATTTCTAATGTTTTGTATTACCCTGTCATACTAGGGAGAGGGTCTCTAGCATCGGGTCAGTACTCCCATTCCATGTCAGGGTGCAGATACCCCATTGTAATCGAGCTGGTAGAGCAGTACTCCCATATCATTATAGGGTGTGGGTCCACTATCCATAAAGTAGTACTCCCCACATCATTGGAATGGTTCCTATATAATTTCAATCGTACACCACTATTTTACTTTGTGCATGGCCTCCCTAATAGAGTAGTAATCCCTTACATATGAGTAGAAGATGGGAGATGGTCCTCAATTGTAGATGGGGCTCCCTTGGATATGGAGTAATGTTAAGAGGAGTGGGACCCGAAATAGATATGAATGATTCATGGTTAGTATTTAGTGTTCCCATGATAGATTGAGGTGATCGAAAAACTATATTGGATTTAAATAGGTTTCACGGGTTGGTTAGGAGCTATTAGTCCCTTGAATGTATTGTAGAGGTGAGGTGAGGGTCCAATTATTCCTCTTCTCTAGAGATGATGCATACGGTGCATCATTAGAAGCAGTGCTCCATCAACTATGTGTATTGGTGAGGATAGAGAATCTACATGTTGGTTATGATGTTGGAACCTCATCATACATAGAGTCTGTGATGAGTATATATCGGAGATTATGGGAGACGTACGGTCTTGTCACATTATGGGTAAATTCCCCCATGTGAATTGAGTATACTTACATATTTTGTGACCTCACTAATGTGTCTTTTACTATCTTTCCATGGATTTTGAAGACACACAGGGTATTCCATGTTCCTTTTGTGTTAGGTTCTCAGTGTTATATAAGATCGTACACCTACTAGGGGTGGAAAAGACTCGATGGTATTTCATCTACACATCATGTGGATCCCCCATTTCATGGAAGAGGTGGATTCTTTCTAAGATGATATGTGGGATGGAGCCTATTCTTAATATCTTGTATTGGATTCCTTTTACTTATCTGACAAGTCATGTATGATCGAGGATGGTTCATGATGGAGTTTCTCTTTTAATAGATATTCCTCTGGCTAGGTCGAGAAAAATGTCACCTTTCATTTTCTCCCATTCTATTTTTGTTTTTGGGGTGCCTACAATGTGTTATTAAACTCAAGCCCAAATGGGATTTTCTTGCACAATTTGTGTCTTGTGCAGAACAAAGGCCTTTCGATGGAGACCACAGAGGTCCTAAGTCATGCAGAGCATAGCTATCTAGAACGACTGAGTTTTTTGCTAGAGATGGACTAAAGATCTTTCTAGAAGTTACATTTTCAAGTAAAAACCTATTTGTAATTCGGTTGGATTCTTTAACAATTTCCTTTTTTTGGGCATGTGGTTTTTTATTTACACATTAACTATTTATGTTGTAATCTTGTTTGGGATAGATGTATGCATGAAATATAGTTTAAATGTGTCATGTATATGTTCATTTTCACTGTGTTTTTTGTGGGTGCATGTATATAGGTAATTTATAAAAGGCCTCCATGAGTTTATTTATGCCTTTCGTGCTTGAATCCACCCATTTTCCTCTAGTGGTGAGTTATTAAGAGCCCCAATAACCTATGAAATGGATATATGTTGAGTTAGACCTGAGAAGATGTCTAAATAAGGGTCTGAGAAATTTTAAAATCTGTTCTATATTTAAATATTTCTACGCACACAGTTATATGGATAGTTCCACACAATTTTACAAACCATGCACCAAGATGTGGGCAATTTTATGTGGTATTTCATGTTCATTCATTGGTGGGACACAATTTTTCAATCCATTCTCCCATCATGCACAACAAAAAATCCCATTTAAATTTACAAAATTTCACCTGAAACCACCCAAAACAATACCCCCCCTAATGAATGTTCAAAGAGGTGTTGATGAGTACCTAAAAAGAATAACTGAATGTTATAAACACCCCACCATAGAAAACAATGTTCCCTATAAATCCTATTAGGAATCTCTCTTGTCAAAAATATGAGATCACTTCAATATCATCAGTGCCTCTCTCTCCCATGTCTCATGAGTATTATAACCATGTTTCCATTGCACTCAAACCAAAGGTATCATCCTCCAAAAATTACCATGGTTTCAGAATAAACTATCCTAATTGGTTTCGTAGTCACAGAAAAATCATGTATAACATCATGATAAATGTTGCTCAGAATATGTGTTTGATTGGAATGAAACATTACTAGATGTGATACATTGAATACAAAATTTATAGAACATACTTGTGGAAGAAATGATTTAAAATTATCCACTTTACCCACCTTCTCAGTAACCTCAAGAGGTCCCACAAATTGAGGTGAAATCATCCCTTGTCTCTGAAGCTGTCGATGAACAAATAAGATTATGATTTCATGAAAAACTAATCACCATCTAAAAATTCCAACGGTCTTTGATGACAATCGAAATGAGACTTATACCGACTCAGTGCCATCAACTATCTTTGAAACATAAACTGAATCTATTTTTTCATCTCTTTAACTAGATTGGTCAAGCCTTGAAAATGTCACTGATCTCTAACAACCACCATAGATATTTACAATGATGACTATATAAGGCCTCAAATTCATCCTTTCTGATCAAGGATAGGTAAGTATTTTTATAAATCAAATTTTCTAAACCCAAATGGTAATCCCATTCCCCACCAAAATTTAGAATTATGTCACTAAAAATATCCCCATGAATATGTATAGCAGTTTTTGTCTATTAATTTGACTACATATGGTATACCATACTCAAATGGACTTGAGATCCATGTTCCACTTGATGTCTTATCCAAAAGAAATACGTAAACATTAGATCCCTATCAGAGACTATAGTAGATTAAAATCTCCGAAAATGAACATTCAATTTCACATAGATATTTCACTTATCTTAAACATTGGTTGTACAACAAATGAGTATAAAGTAACCTTGTTTCGTCATCTTCTCAATAACAACCCATATCATATTTTTTTCTCCGGGTATGAGTAAACCCAACAAAAATTTCCATAGATATTTCATCCCAAATCCATGTTGGTATTAGATGTGGCTGATGAAAACACGAAGGTCTCTAGTGATCGACCCTGACTGGATGGCACGTATAACAATAGGAAAAAAAATCTGAAATTCACAATGTCCTACCAGGCCACCGGAATCATCACTTCGGTTATAGAAAATATTCAAGGTTAATGGGTGCATAAACCACTGAAAATTATGGAAATCCTCCATCATAGATTTCATGAATAATAATGATAGCATAAAATTATTTTGATAACATAGAATTCCCTTTAGAATAATCTTGAGATGAGTGGATATCAATTGAACACAGAATGATGAATCCTCATCCTTTTATTCTAATACTATTATAGTCACATATGAAAAATAACCCATCAAGATAAACTCGTTCGATGATTCTTTCATGGCCTTAGTATTAATTTCCTTACTGAAATAATCTATAATGAAATATCATTCCATAGAGGTTTAAGAGAAGTTAAAATCTATTGATTTCAGGTATTTCACACAATTCAATTTTCTTAGATTGAAATATTTTTGTGATAAGATATAGGAAAAGAATTTTTGGTCTTAATATAGGGAATCCATTATTTGAAAATGCAACATCTCTAAATCTTTTATACATATTTTAGAGAAAGAAGATACAGGTAATTGGTCGGGTAATTATTCTCATGTGGACTAATTTACAGGGTGACATGGGAAATGACATGATCAAACTACGTAATAGAATAATCAAAACCTAAACCCACTACATTATAAATTACAATATATCCTTACCTATCCTATTAAAGAGTCGTCAACAGTGTAGACATCAAAATACATTTCATCTCAAAAAAAATAATTCTATCAGTTCTCATCCCAAACAAATCATTCTCCCATATAATTTAGTGCAGCCATAAAAGAAGACAAAATTGAGGATTCCTTAACAAATTTGAAATAATACCCACTCATGTGAAAAATTCATGTTTAGAAAATCAATTTTCAATTTCCATCACTGTATTTTAAACCTACTCTGGTTTGAAAAACAATAAATCCTTAGCGAACACTATAGACTCGGAACATAATTGATCAGTGAAATTATCATTAAATACCTTCAAATATAATCCCACATGATTATTTTCTATCAACCTCATGTCCCACCATATCTTGGTAGGCCCCTCTAGCCTGAAGGAATCAAATTTCACCTCAAGTTCATGTAGAATTTCCCTAAAATCAAATAGAATTCAGATATCTCTCAACAAATCCTCTACCCATTGAGGATTGTTAGATACTTGGAATCTAGGTGGATTTTAGTGAATTAACTCTTGATAATGAATCCTAAAGTCATCCATATGAGGTTTGATAGCTAGATCCTAGATTGAAATACTTGTAGGTTCATATCCAAGAGCCTGGATAACAAGAAAAATCACCCCACCCATATTGTGGTCTACAAGGTGAGTTATTTTACTAGGGTTCATCATTAAATTCATCAGGGATCTAATATTCATAACTTATTGGAGGAATAGTTCTACAATACATCATCAAATAATTGTGAAGACGTAACAACATTACACCAATTTACACACAAACAAGAGAATCATGGAAAATAATCCCAACAGATAGATAAATACGATTCAGATTTCATCCTATCCAAATAAATTTAGGGAAAATACTACAACTAATTCTCATGTATTCATTACCATAACACCCATATTGAATTAAGATTCATTTTGGTGATAGGTTTCTAGTAAATCACTCAAAACGACATCCCTTGTCCTAAAAATATAGTCAACTGCATACTGACATCAAGTCCTAATTCTTAACGTTCTCATCTATTAACACTTTTTCAAAAACCATCCCAAATACTATTGTTCTATGATACCTAAGGCGGTACTGACCTAGCCTAAGAGGAATTATCGATCCCCACAGGTCCTTGAATAGAAAATAGAATAACAATAATTTGAAAGTAGGAATGAATTTTCCCCAAACACAATGAAATAAAGTGTTACATGTCAACACGATCAAAAGAAAACTCTATAGGGAGAACTATAACAGAATCCAAACTGGTGTAAAAATGAAATTTACATCATAAAACTACTAGAAATTGTGATAAAAATCAAATGTACAAACATAATCAACCAATTCATACCTAAGGATTAATGATAAGTTCCACCTCCATGCGGTGATTCTCCCTTTCTCAAACTTGGATAATGATAATCTACAAACACCCGAAGGCATATGTATTGTGTAATATAAAATCCCAGTAGGTTCTCCTTAATGATTCAATAATAATATGAAAAAAATTAATTAACCAAATAATACATAAGATTTTATTAAATAGGATTTTCATTTCAAAATTTTATTTAAAACAAATCAAGCATTATATTTAAAATGATTCAATAATTTCAAATAATGTCCTAATAAATAGTTTATATAAATTTGAAAGGCATATGTAAAATATTGTATATGTAATGGAATATATATATAAATTCATTAACGATGAAAAACATTGTATTCTACCATGATTTATGATAGATCCAAGTTATAGGATCCTCACACAATCAATGTTGATCAAAAAAATATGTTCACACACATCTCAATGACTCTAGAAATGGAACTACTAACTGTAGATCACATGATCACATAAAACATATTTTACAATAGGATTTTCAAACAAAGAACATAAATAATCATGATTTGAGAATAAAAATGAGATTCAGGATCTTAATCAACATAGATTAGATCCTACAACAACACCTAGATCTAATGAAACCTATGTGAGGAGAATAAAGTGGGTGATAATGAACTATATATGAACTATTACCGGTGAGGTAGTGAACAATGATTTACAATAACTTGTTCTCTTTGGATGGGGTTTTGAGGAGATAAAATTTGTCATTGAGATCACCAATGATCTAGAAAATAAATATAGGTTGTGTTAGGCCTATGTGGAGGACCAAATAGCGGTTTAAGAATTTTTAAAAGAATTTTAAAAATAAAATATTTCTGTGTGCATTTTTATGTGGTAAAGGCATCATAATTTATTCAAAAGTTCACCGATGATTTGTGCCCCTACTGGCGGGGTTTCATAGTTTCTCTTTGGTGGGTGGAAAAATTGTCAAAAAAATTCCCCAACCATGAAACCCTATAATTCATTGGTATTCAGTGCTTTCCATAGTAGGGTGGATTGTTATGAAAAACCATTCACCAACTATACACAACACAAAATCAGTTAAAAATTTATAATGGTTCACAAAAAACTACACTAAATGTTACCCGACCAAATAATGATAAAAATAGGGGTTTAGGAGAATGTGAAAATTAGTAACTGGATTATACATTCATACTACTTACAAAAAAAATGTGTTAGTGTTTTGAAATAATTTATAGTAATTATTTCATTACTAAAAATTAAAAATAAATTTATATGAAAAAATTATTAATTTATATTTCATAAAAAAATTTCGAACCTAACTTATCCTATTTTTTATCTTATGAATTTTTTTAGAAATATTAAATTCAATAGTGACATTTTGGAATTTTCATTACATATAAAAATATATATTTCATTATTATGGGATAATGGAATAAAAATGAAATATATTCAAATTCAGTAAGTAAATGATAGAATATTTTCCATCCAATGAAATAAATTCATGTTTTTGGTTGACTTGGAGACCTTATATCATTATTTTAACCCAGTATGAACAATTTTACCCTAACCAAGGTGAAAACTATATCCACTATCGCAATTTATAATAACCAAAACTAAATGGGATCTATTTACCAAATCCGAACCTATTGATTCAAAAAATTTTATCCATTATTCAATATTAAATCTCCATATGAGGAAGAAATAAAATTTAAAATTAATGCACAATTAAAAATTTCTATTAGGAGAATTCATTTTTAACCATAAAAATTAAATTTTATCAAAATCATGAATATTTATGTTTCAAATCATGACTAGAAGGTGGATCTAAACCAATAAAACTATACAAACAATTTGAAAAAAATATTGGAATAGTTCCCATAGACCTAATGTTTATAAAAACCATTTTATTATGTTATTTATGACATGGGTATTCCAATAGATATAGTGAAACAATTATTATTCAAATTAAAAAATATTTATTTATTTAAAACCATTTTTATAGATCAAGGATATACCAATGTATTTTAAAAACCATTGGTATATCCTTTCCCACATTACCCAACCATGTGTCCTCCCTCTTCCCATATCATTCCCTCCCAAATCAAAACCTAAGAGTGGGATGACATCATTTTTCCTCCCCACCCACATTAATATCCCATAAATTCTGATTTTATTTCCATTTTTCATGAATATTAAATTTTAGAGTTTTAATTTCATCATATATTATATAATCCTTTACTTTTTCTAGGTCTACACAATTAAACATGATTTATTATTTTTATATTCTAACATTATATTTTCATTATCATGGATATATTGATAATTTATAATGTTTTATATTATCTCTATTTTTATGAATGATATTACACAATGAAGAAGAGTAATTATATGCTAAAATTATGGATTTAGCCTACATGGACTACCTACTTTTAATTCTGATGAGTTTTGGATCCTTCTTGTACTATTAATGGCCATGATTTTTTAGATCTACTTGATAGAAAACCAATTAACCTGAATTTATTTTGGATGTTTCCATTTTTGAATACATGTAATGGAATGATGATGAATTTTTTGGGCCATTCAATTTCATGTATTTATTTTTTGGAAGGGTCGACACCTGTGAAGTATTTTTATGGATTGATGACATCTCTTGTATGTAGTGGATTTCCTCCCATGGGGTTTTTATATTTATAAATGATTTCAATTGAAAGGGGGAGGTAGAAATGTCTTGATTTTTTAATGGATATATGAATTGTTAGATATATATAATGTAATTCCATATAGATTTTCAATCTATAATGAATGATTTTCTAATTGTCTTTAATGTTATGTAGGGTTGAGGTCTAGCTGGCAATTACAGCCGATGACAACTTTTCATTATAGATTGTAAAGAATGATTATGATAATTGTATTGGGGTAGATTTTTTTTCATTTAGACCTATGATTATCTCTGTAGCGACCCCCAAACCCATTGTGCTTAATGAGACATGATATACTTAACATTTCATTACATCATTACAAATTAAGTATCATGTCCCATTACTACAGAAGATCGCGAGGCTCAGGATTCTGGGAAACCAGCTGCTTCTACTTAACTCCATTAGTACCAACCATGCCTGAAAAATTTTAAACAAAAATGTACGGTGATAAAATATGCCCAGTAAGGGGTTTTTTAAAAAAACATTTTAAGAAAATCCTTTCTCAAAGAAGTCCTTTTTAAGAGAGTAAAACACATTCCTAAAACAAAAAATTATCTTTTCTTAAAACATAAAATCCATCATTCTTTGAAAACCACTTTCACAACGAAGCAATTACTTGAGATAATCATTAATGTAAACATGATCAGAGAGCACAACATAATAAAAATAAACAATGCATAATATTCAAAAAAAGTTACCTAAATTCTAAAAAGAATTCTGCGACTAAGCAGGGAAAAACGTGGATAACGTGGTTCATGAGAAACAATAAAGTTTATCTAGCAGTTCAACACATGAAAAACAGTTCTTGACATAAAAATTACATTTTCACAGTCATTGGAGATTTCAAATAGGGGTTGTCCTGTTAGTTGAACTAACCCCTGGTTGACCTTTATCATTACATGCAGAGAGATTGTATAATACTGGACTTTTTCAAGACCTTTCATCAAGACCGTATAACATACTTAACTGGTTAAGGCTCACTACCCATCCCGTTTCCTTGGTAGCTCAAGCCAAGTCTAACTGCCAAGACCATCGCGCATAACGTCTCATGAGACTCCGGCTTTACCCAATGCATTGGAGCGTTGTATAATTCCGGGCACACCCATCACATCATTCTTGTTGCGCTATATAATTCTGGGCGCACTCGTCACATGTAAGTCCTATACATCCCTCACATATATTGACATGGGCATTCGTTCATAGGGTTTCATGCATTCTTAATTAAACCCCATTTTCACATACTTATTCATAACATGAAGACAGTTTAATCATTAAAAACATTATGACATGCATGCTAAAGCTTCGTGCACATAACAAGTAATCTTAACATTTTAAAACATGGGTTTCAAGAAAATTAACATAACACTTAACATTCCTTAACATCGTAATAACCAATTAAAGCATAGTCGTTCATAACGTACACATATGATGATAAATGGATATCATGGGTGTTTGAAACTGACAGTTGGAGTTACAAAGTGCATAATCAAGTCTATCTTGTGGAAATAATGTATATAATTGTGTAAACTCTACTATTAGAATTTTAAATTACAAGCCCCCTTTTTCATTATAAAGTTTTCAAACATCATAAGAGAACACATAATTGAAGAAAACAAAATGATATGTATACCTACACATATGCATGAGTTCAGCACATTAATCCATACTCCAAAAATATATCTCGTGTTCTACCTTAAACAAAATTTATATTTGGTAAAAACATCCGGAGTTCTTTTCCATAAAAGAAGAAAAAGAGGTGAACATAATTTCCATAAACAATTATTGACAGAAAGTCAGCCTCGCATACAACAAGGTTGTTTCATAAACATGAGTACATACCAATGAATACATGTATGCACTTGTAAAAGTTTAAGGAGTCCATACAAACCATTTTCACAAAGCAAAATCCTGATTTATCAAGAGTAGTGATAAATGAAAATTCTCAATTAAAAGAATAATTCTGAAATCAAACCAACCCACAAACTTCATCATGCTATGTTGTAATAAATTACAAAACATGGGAACCATGTTCATATTAATGTATATACACATTAACAATATACTTCATTCACTTGCATAATTTTACCTATTCATTCAATTACTCAAAATCTCCAAAATTTTTTATAGGCGAAAGGAAAAATCAGGGTTATAAACATTGAGAAAAGGTTGTATACTTTCGTATATCATATTATACATATGTGTATATAAAAGTATATATATATACACATATATAAACACAAGGTGTAAAATGAAAGAACCCGCACCCAAATAAAATAGATCCTTCGAACCCTTACCCCAATTTTAGGTTTTCACAAAGAGGCTGACAAGATCGGTTCTACGAATAGGTAAAACAGGTTTATATGGTCATGTATATTCTTATACACAATTATACAACAAGTGTGTATAACTATATAAAACTTACAGAAATGGTATGAAACGATGAAGAGGATTTTCCCCCTTACTCCTAATTGTTGGTTTAAGCCGAGAGGGATCCCATGGTCTATGTTTGTACCGGATTCACACACACCATAAATATATATAACATGTATATATATTTACACATTTATATAAACCGAAACTTGACCAAACCATACCAAATTAAAAATATGCTTCTTACCTTGCTCGGAGATGTGAAGTAGACGAGGCAAGAGGAACCAAAAG
The DNA here is from genome assembly GCA_963277665.1 of Viscum album. Taxonomy (NCBI): domain Eukaryota; kingdom Viridiplantae; phylum Streptophyta; class Magnoliopsida; order Santalales; family Viscaceae; genus Viscum; species Viscum album. The sequence goes on from OY728151.1 coordinate 1,614,636,027, forward strand.
ATTAAATGCAGAAGATATACATATATATATATAACATGTATGTACGTATATATAACTATATATAAAACCCGAAGTTTAAACAAAACATAGGAAAAAAAAGAACACGACCCTTACCTTGCTCGGAGAGGAGGAGGAAGAAAACGAAGCAGCGACGAGGTCCAGAAGCCGGAGAGATCAAGGAAGTTGGATGCAATCCCTTCGGTGCAACAAGGTTTTAAAAAAAGAAAAAAACAGAAGACAAAGAAGAAGAGTTGGGGAGTCGTCGGCCCGAGGCATCCGAGGTGAGTGGGGTTCAGTGTCAACTTGAGGAAAGGAGGAGACAACCGGGCTACTCACCGGCCTAGACGAAGAAAAATGGGCCCTACGCTCTACTGGTTCAGCAGCACAAAGAAGGAGAAGAAAGGGAGGCGCCGGTGGAAGAAGAAGCCGCAGGGAAGAAAAAACGCGAGAAATAGCGGGCGGCTGGGATCAACCTGAGGATGATCGGATGGTTCACAAACAGAGCGGTAATTAAAGAAACGGATGGTCGGGATTAGAGGAGGATGGATCGGACGGCTGGATTTTATGCGGCATAAAAAAAACGCGGTTCACTGGGTTTTAAAACAAAAATCATTTTATTAATATTATTATTAATTTATTATAACATTGGTTTTATTATTAAAAAAAATTAAATTATTAAACTGTCTTTTATTATTTTAATAAAAATCATTGGTCAATAAAAATTATAAATTGATTTAATTAAAACATGTAACTATATAAATATAGGTATATATATATATATTATTCTTAAAACATCAATAATTTTTATTAACCTTATTATATTATCATTATTATTGTTAAACCATAATTATTATTTACTTATGAAGAACAAAGATTAAAAACATTGGGTAATCAAAACATAACACATATATATATATATATATATTAATTTCCTTTATTAATTAAGTACCTTAATTTTTCTTAATTAAATCTTATTATTAAACGTAACTACATTTTATCATACTTAAATGTGTGTCGATATAAATATCATCACCACGAAACACATAAGTAAAAGAAACCATAACTTGACGTAGTTTCGAAAATTGTTTATCCAAGCTATAATCATTTTTATTAACACTAGCCCTTAAATTTAATTTAGAGAAAAAGAATTATTTGATTTGATGCAATATGTATATATATATATAACTCAAGGGTTAATTCATTTTTAGACAAAATAAAAACCCATTAGCTTTAATATAATTACAACATAAAATTTCAATTGTTAATATCAAGAAAATAAGTGTAGTGAATAATAATGTTAATTTTTCATAAAACATAATTCGCATTTTTGGAAAAAAATACATAAATTGATTAAATTATCATTGATGTCACTTTTAAACATTAAAGAAAATTACACAATTAGCATTCTGATCCTTTTGGGGTAAACTATCTTATTTCCAACGGTCAAAATAAAACATTAGATTCTTGGGGAAACCAACGGTCAAATTTATAGCCGTTTGGGGTTCAATGGTCAGATTAGGGTGCTTATAAAAGGTTCTAGTCTCGGGGTGTCCCTCGCTCCAGGTGACTGAAGATGAAACAGAGAAGATGGTTCGTATGATTCTCCTGGTGCTAAGCACAGTTTCAGTGGCTTCGGCCATCCTCATGTTCATTCTTATGGATGCCTGAAACCCCTACTGCATTCTTGGGCTCTTAGTGGTTTTATGCGGTCTCCCCATTATTGTAATCGGGTTCTTAGTTTTGATTTTCTCTTAGTTTATCTTCTTTTTTGGTCAGTGAATGTTGTATCCAAAATGTGGCTTATTTGAATAAAATGAATTTTCATCCATTTGATGCATATTATTATTATTAGTTGTTTGTTGGTTCACTTAACGGGTGATATTGGAAAGAAAACTTGTCAAAAATAAAAACATGGTTTTCTCGGGTCGTTACATTACTCCCCCCTTCAAAGAATTGCGCCCTCGCAATTCTATCATAAAAAAAGAAAAAAAATGAAACCCCAAACATAGAACACTACCGAAACAGTGGATCTGGCTCGGTTAACAGGATACAGAAGTTGGCACACAAATATTCTGTTTCCCTAGCCCAGATGCACCTCGAACAGTACTCCTTGAACTTCTATTTGTGGGAACTGCACACGGGCTTCCAAAGGGAGGCTCGTGCGATGCAAAGCTCGGAAACGTACGAGTAGATAAACTCCTTGATAACTCTTCTGGTCACATCACGCTCATGGTAGTCGAGATGGATGACGCAGTTGAGGAGACTGAGATTAAGGACTTGGAACATGTAGGCTGCACTGAGCTGGCCATCCTGGGCGGCCATGAGGAAGCACGCTCTGGCAGAAAAGTTTTGTGCCAGGGTGAAACCATGGAACATTCCCTCAAGGTATCTTCCCCTTCGCATGTAGAAGGGGAGTTGAGTCGTGGAAACGAGGTGAAAGACACGATCATCCTCTTGACAAAAGCGAAGGATCTCTGTACCGTTTTCTAGATCGAGAAAACGCTGGCAGGACCCTCGCAGGTGGAGAAAGGATGGATAATCCACCATGCATTCCTTGATCAAGATGACTTCTACTAGCTCGTTGGGTAGGGATGATAAGTTCGTTTGACCAGCCATCTCAATTCAAACATCAAAGGGAAACTCTTAACAACATTGATAAGGTGGAGACATGAAAGGAAACAAGAAACATCTATTTATGAAAAAGTTTACATGGAAAAGTCTGAGTTTACAAGACGTATGCCACAAAGAGTGGAAAAACTTCCAAACTCTTCAAACCACACACAGGATGAACAGACAAGACTAAACTCATGGGAACATTTATAACGCCTCCTGAGTTTAGGGTGAGGGGTATGGAGTTTGGAAACATCGGTATACACTTCTTGCCTAAGAGACACATGGGTGTACTCATTTTCCAACGATCCAAAGTCTATTAACTGGCCCTAGAAGCCGTAGTGCAAAATCTGGCACAGGTAAGCTGCTCGGAGGTCTCCGGCAGCAGTAGCTTCTTGAATGGGGTTATCAAGGATTGTGCCAAATTCCTCGCCAGTTTTGAACACTTGGAAGAGTCCTTCGTGATACCTTCCCCGACGTGCATAAGAGGGAAATTGGGTCATCATCATTAGGAGATAATCCATCCCCAGTCCCCGGTGAAGACTAAGCACCCTAGGTGAGTTTGACATGTCGTACAGGTGCTTACACATCATGAGAATTTGGTCATAATTCAGAATGTCCTCACGGATATCTAGAGATATAATGTTCTCTAAAGCCTCAGTGGGAAGTAACAAAAGGTCGGTAGGTACATCAGCCATCTAAAAGTTATAAAATTTTTATTTAGTCAGTCATAGCAATACATTTATATCACCTGGTTTTCCAGAGTTGCCTGAACTCATTCTCTGATACCAACTGTAGAGACCCCCAAACCCAGGGTGCTTAATGAGACATGATATACTTAACATTTCATTACATCATTACAAATTATGTATCATGTCCCATTACTATAGAAGATCGTGAGGCTCAGGATTCTGGGAAACCAGCTGCTTCTGCTTAACTTCATTAGTACCAACCACGCCTGAAATGTTTTAAACAAAAACGTAGGGTGAGAAAATATGCCCAGTAAGGGGTTTTAAAAAAACATTTTAGGAAAATCCTTTCTCAAAGAAGTCCTTTTGAAGAGAGTAAAACACTTTCCTAAAACAAAACATTATCTTTTCTTAAAACATGAAATCCATCATTCTTTGAAAACCACTTTCACAAAGAAGCACGTTCTTGAGATAAGCTTTAAAGTAAACATGATCAGAGAGCGCAACATAAGAAAAATAAACAATGCATAATATTCAAAAAAAGTTACCTAATTTCTAAAAAGAATTCTGTGACTAAGCAAGGAAAAATGTGCATAACATGGTTCATGAGAAACAATACAGTTTATCTAGCAGTTCACCACATGAAAAACAGTTCTTGACATAAAAATTACATTTTCATAGTCATGGGAGCTTTCAACTAGGGGTTGTCCTGTTAGTTGAACTAACCCCTGGTTGACCTTTATCATTACATGCAGAGGGATTGTATAATACTGGACTTTGTCAAGACCTTTCATCAAGACCGTATAACATACTTAACGAGTCAAGGCTCACTGCCCATCCCGTTTCCTTGGTAGCTCAAGCCAAGGATAACTGCCAAGACCGTCGCACATAACGTCTCATGAGACTCCTGTTTTACCCAATGCATTGGAGCGCTGTATAATTCCGAGCGCACCCGTCACATCATTCTTGTTGCACAATATAATTTCGGGCGCACCCATCACATGTAAGTCCTATACATCCCTCACATATCTTGACATGGTCATTCATTCATAGGGGTTCATGAATTCTTAATTAAACCCCAGTTTCACATACTTATTCATAACATGAAGACAGTTTAATCATTAAAAACATTATGACATGCATGCTAAAGATCCGTGCACATAACAAGTTATCTTAACATTTGAAAACACGGGTTTCAAGAAAATGAACATAACACTTAACATTCCTTAACATCGTAATACCAAATTAAAGCATAGTCGTTCATAACATACACTGATGATGATAAATGGATATCATGGGTGTTTAATATAGGCAGTTGGGGTTACAAAGTGCGTAATCAAGTCTATCTTGGGGAAATCATGTATATAATTGTGTAAACTCTACTATTAGCACTTTAAATAACAAGCCACCTTTTCTTTATAAAGTTTTCAAACATCATAAGAGAACTCGTAATTGAAGACAACATAATGATATGTATACCTACACATATGCATGGGTTCAGCACATTAAACCATACTCCAAAAATATCTCTCGTGTTCTACCTTTAACAAAATTTATATTTGGTAAAAACATCCGGAGTTCTTTTCCATAAAAGAAGAAAAAGGGGTGAACATAATTTACATAAACCATTATTGATAGAAAGTCAGCCACGCATACAACAAGGTTGTTTCATAAACATGTGTACATATAAGTGAATACATGTATGCAATTGTAAAAGTTTAAGGAGTCCATACTAACCATTTTCACAAAGAAAAATAATGATTTATCAAGAGTAGTGATAAATGAAAATTCTCAATTGCAAGAATAATTTTGAAATCAAACCAACCCACAAACTTCATCATGCTATGTTGTAATAAATTACAAAACATGGGCACCAAGTTCATATTAATGTATATACACATTAACAATATACTTCTTTCATTTGCATAATTTTACCTATTCATTCAATTACTCAAAATCTACAATTTTTTTTATAGGCGAAAGGAAAAATCAGGGTTATAAACATTGAGAAAAGGTTGTATGCTTTCATATATCATCTTCTACATATGTGTATATAAAAGTATATATATATACACATATTTAAACACAAGGTGTAAAATGCAAGAACCCGCACCCAAATAAAATAGATCCTTCGAACCCTTACCCCAATTTTAGGTTTTCACAAAGAGGCTGACAAGATCGGTTCTAGGAATAGGTAAAACAGGTTTATATGGTCCTGTATATTCTTATACACAATTATACAAAAATGTGTATAACTATATAAAACTTACCGAAATGGTAAGAAACGATGAAGAGGATTTTCCCCCTTACTCCTAATTGTTTGTTTAAGCTGAGAGGGATCCCATGGTCTATGTTTGTACCGTATTCACACACACCATAAATATATATAACATGTATATATATTTACACATTTATATAAACCGAAACTTGACCAAACCGTACCAAATTTAAAACCTGCTTCTTACCTTGCTCGAAGAGGTGAAGTAGACAAGGCAAGAGGAACCAAAAGATTAAACGAAGAAGATATACATATATATATAACATGTATGTACATATATATAACTATATATAAAACCTGAAGTTTAAACAAAACTTAGGAAAAAAAAGAACACGACCCTTACCTTGCCCATAGAGGAGGAGGAAGAAAATGAAGCAGCGACGAGGTCCAGAATCCGGAGAGATCATGGAAGTCGGATGCAAGCCCTTCGGTGCAACAAGGTTTTTAAAAAAGAAAAAAACATAAGACAAAGAAGAAGACTTCGGGGAGTCGTCGGCCTGAGGCATCTGAGGCGAGGGGGGGTCGGTGTCGACTTGAGGAAAGGAGGAGACAACCGGGCTACTCACCGGCCTAGACGAAGAAAAACGAGCCCTATTCTCTACTGGTTCAGCGGCACAAAGAAGGAGAGGAAAGCGAGGCGCCAGTGGAAAAAGAAGCCGCGAGGAAGAAAAAAATGTGAGAAACAGCGGGCGGCTGGGATCAACTCGGGGATGATCGGACGGTTCACAAACAGAGCGGTATTAAAAGAAACGGATGGCCAAGATTAGAGGAGGCTGGATCGGACGGCTGGATTTGATGTGGTGTAAAAAAAACACGGTTCACTAGGTTTTAAAACAAAAATCATTTTATTAATATTATTATTAATTTTTTATAACATTGTTTTTATTATAAAAAAAATCAACTATTAAACTGACTTTTATTATTTTAATAAAAATCATTGGTCAATAAAAATTATAAATTGATTTAATTAAAACGTGTTACTATATAAATATAGGTATATATATATATTTTATTCTTAAAACATCAATAATTTTTATTAACCTTATTATATTATCATTATTATTGTTAAACCATAATTATTATCTACTTAAGAAGAACAAAGATTAAAAACATTGGGTAATCAAAACATAACACACACATATATATATATATATTAATTTCCTTTATTAATTAAGTACCTTAATTTTTCTAAATTAAAGATTATTATTAAACGTAACTACATTTAATCATACTTAAAAGTGTGTAGATATAAATATCATCACCACGAAACACATAAGTAAAAGAAACCATAACTTGACGTAGTTTCCAAAACTGTTTATCCTAGCTATAAACATTTATATTAACACTAGCCCTTAAATTTAATTTAGAGAAAAAGAATTAATTGATTTGATGCAATATGTATATATATATATATATAACTCATGGTTCAATTCATTTTTAGAAAAAATAAAAACCCATTAGCTTTAATATAATTACAACATAAAATTTCAATTGTTCAAATCAAGAAAATAAGTGTAGTGAATAATAATGTTAATTTTTCATAAAACATAATTCGCATTTTTGGGAAAACAAGACATAAATTGATTAAATTATCATTGATGTCACTTTTAAACATTAAAGCAAATTATACATTTAGCATTCCGATCCTTTTGGGGTAAACTATCTTATTTCCAATGGTCAAAATACAACATTAGATTCTTGGGGAATCCAACTGTCAAATTTATAGCCGTTTAGGGTTCAACGGTCAGATTAGGGTGCTTATAAAAGGGTCTGGTCTCAGGGTGTCCCTCGCTCCAGGTGATTGAAGAAGAAACAGAGAAGATGGTTCGTATGATTCCCCTAGTGCTAAGCACGATTGCAGTGGCTTCGGCCATCCTCATGTTCATTCTGATGGATGCCCGAAACCCCTACCGCATTCTTGGGCTCTTAGTGGTTTTAAGCAGTCTCCCCATTATTGTAATTGGGTTCTTAGTTGGGATTTTCGGTTAGTTTATCTTCTTGTTTGGTCAGTGGCTATTGTAGCCAAAATGTGGCTTATTTGAATAAAAGTAATTTTCATCCATTTGATGCATATTATTATTATTAGTTGTTTGTTGGTTCACTTAACGGGTGATATTGGAAATCAAACATGTCAAAAATCAAAACATGGTTTTCTCGGGTCATTACAATCTCCTAGAATGGATGATATTTATTTTTGGTACATTTTTTACTATATATATTTCATGTTGTTCATGATTTTTTGTTGAATTTTAAAGATAGATTTTACGATTTGATGTGAAATATTTTGATATGGTTTCAATTCCTTGTAAATGTTCATTCACCACTTTTTATGTCTACCATGAAGCTGAGAAATATTCCCAGCTAAAATATTACTATTATGGGATAATAATAGAAGATATTCTGTTGTTATCTAAAAAAGCTTCATGTGGTGACCATTGACAATAACATGATGACTTTGTGTTGTGTGGGTCATTGTTATCTGGATTAAATTATTTTTGGGATGATTATATGATATGTATAAGAATTTAGAGACTATTTATTTCTTATTTTATGGAGCATTATCAGGCATTGAATTATAAATTATAATGTAATTTTTTAAGGAGAGGGGGAAATTTCAATGTAAAAGAAATACAGAATGAATATTTAAAGGATCCAAAGGATTTGAGATCTATGCTTATGAGATGCTTTGTAACTACCTGGATTTGCTTCTCTCAATGCTGATATGTTACATAAAGTATTAAATTATATATATCAGTTCGATTTCATGATAAAATTTAGAATATATATTAGGGAATTTATGGTTTGTTTTTATTGTATATTATGTTGGTGAAAACATGTTTCACCTCATGCTATTTATTGAATACTATTGTTATAAAATAAGTTTTCATGTTTTATGAGTTGTTAATCTAACTCATATATAGAAAACCATCAACATATATATATATATATGCATATGTATATTCCTAAAAAACATCCTACTTAATAGTACATTTTTTTAATTTTTTCTGTGATTAACAACTTGATTTGTTTTGAAATTTTAGTTGCAACAATGGCAGTCTCTGGTTTTTATTCATGACCCAATAGAACAAGTAATGTTGAGTTTTTGTAATGACGATGATTATTTTAGTGTTTTATAGTAAAGGAAACTAATTTTTACCCTTATTATTTATATTGTAAAGAATATGAAAAAATTAATATATATTTGAAATGGAAATTATATTTTCATAACCGTTGTTTCCATAAGTGTATTCTGATTTACAATAGTGGTTATGTTCGTGGAGACATGTACTAGTTGTGTTTAGTTTTTTGATAATAATTTTTGGAATATATATTAGAATTGGAATATAAATCTCTGATTATAAAATCACCCTTGAGAGGACAAACTATACATATCATATTACTTTTTCTGTTGATTTTTTATGAATGTGTACTAATTTTAGTAATGGGGAAATGTGAAAATAAAAGGATAAAATGGATTCCTTCACTAGTTACTAATAAAATATAGTAGTGTATTATTCTTATATACACTAGTAGGTGATATGTATTAAGTACTATAAGGATTATAGAATAGTTTATGCTTAATCATGTATAACATAAACATGGTAGTGATTCATGGATTCTTATCTAGGACATGAAAAACGATAAGTTGTTTAAAAATCATGGATATATGAGTAACGACGTATAATCATACTCCTCATAAGTTTCTTCCAACTTTTTATTATGTATAGAACAAGGTAAAATACTTATATGAAATAGCATTGTGATTCTATTAACTATGTAATTTCATGATTATCCTCCCATGTGTCATATTTTTGCATTTTAATTCATTATGATCTATAGTCTTGATCGATAAATAGTGATAGTCATCATATTATAGTCATATTCAGTACCCATGTTTTGACTAACTGATTGTTTGTTATTACATTTAATAACTATCAATTACAAAAAATTTCAAAGTGATAACTAGTTGGAAATAACATCTTGACATTATAATTAACACACGTAATCAGATTAATAGCTAGTATACAAAACCATATATAACTCATCATTAACAAGAATAGTCATTCTGACAAATAGTTTGGTATTTCATCATTTTTTATTCTATACTATCCATGTTTTGACCAATTCCTCTTCCATGATTTTATATTTTAGTATTCTTTGGAGCCTATTGTATCACCAGAAGCTAAATTGGGATTCTATATAAATATAATATATATTACCCCTTTATTGACAATAAAATATTTTATGATTAAATCTAGAAATCTTCATTATAATATATTGTTTAATAGAACTACAAAACTGTTTACGTATGTGTGTTCTGGTGACCTAGTTAGCTCACTATAAGTCATATTATATGATTTCATTATCGGTGACATGGTTTTATTTAATTCTACTAATACATAAATTGGTATATCAACCAATATAACAGGGTCATCATTGTTTGTTCCCTACTAGGGATCCTTTCTCACACCCTACATGTGAATGTTAGTGGATGCTTAAGGTTCAAGACCAATATATAATTCAAAACCATGATTTGTAAAAAATCATAATATATATTATCAACAGTATTACTATATTTAATTAAGAATAGTATAATGATTGTTATGGATCCTTTAATTGTATATATTCTTTTTATTTATTCTATTATTGGACTTGTTTGAGGCGTGCCTAAGGTCACATTGTGACACTAGTCTCAGTCACCATTCATGCCGGTTGGGTATAGGTGTTTCAAAATATATCAAAATTAGGCCATTTCACTATGATATTAACCCAACCTAATGATTACTATTTCAAAATGGACACATTTTAATGATTTATAGGACACATTCAACAAAATTCCAACCATGGTAAACTTTTACATGTTCCATTATAGAATAATCTCCATACATTTCATGCGTGAAATTGATTGATTATTGGTTGGTTGTATATTTCAATGTTTCGTTACATCACTAAATAATTAATGTTAAAAATTCAAATACATGTGTCACAGAAATAGTTAAAACTTTTCAAAATACCTAGTGAATGACTTTAGAGGAATATTATTTTGTTTCCATTTAGTTCAAATTCTACTATTAACATTTGTGTTGAGTTTAATTTTTTTTCATAATATAAGGATTATGATCAAAAATATATATATTTTTTAAAAAAATGAATATATTCCCCAAAATTGAATTACCTAATATGGTAAAAATTATATATTAATTGAAACTCAGAAAATATATATGCATCTAGAATGTTGTGCTTTCAATCGGTAGGAATAAAAGTTATGCTCAAGTGGTGTGTTGTTCTTTCAAAAATGTTTTTTCACTCTAGTGTGGTGTTGCTTCTATATTATAGCTCGAATAATTGGACATGAATTAATTTTAATCATATGAACTCATCTAACATTATTTGTTCTATGTTATTTTTGTTGAATTCCATATATTTTATTTTATGATATTTTCTGTGTTTGTATTACTTTTTAGAATTCTACAAATTGTATTATAGTGTTTTTTCATGTGATGGTGACTTTTTAAAAGGAGGGGGAATCTACGTTTAATGATGGAGTTTATTTGGGAAAATGAGTGGGGATAATTATCTCTACAATAGTAGATAACACTATGACAATGATTTATAAACTGTTGGTAGAGTTAAACGGATGATGACCTATACTAATGGTTTTCAAACAATTGGTAAATAATTATAAAAATGATTTAAAAAACAATTGGAATAGTGTTAATTATTAGGGCCTATATCAATGGTTTAGGGAAAATATGGGTATAGGTTTATAACCAAACCATAATTCCCAAAGGTTTGGAAGAATGTTGGTATACGATATACCAATGGTTTTCAAGCTTATACCGATGGTTAAAAAAATTTTTATAGATAATCTTTCTAGTAGTAAATATAATAAATTATATTTTTATAATTCATATAAATCAATTGACACTTAAAGAGAAAATAAAAATTATAATTTGAGCATTATTCACATTATTTAAAGAAATTAAATGGTGGTATTTAAAAAATCAGTATTTTTTACTATTTACTAAATAATTTACCATTTTTGAAAATTCCCATAATTTCACCCAAAGTTTGTTTTGATATTATAATCTTAAAAATGAAGTAAATTTTGTGAAATGAATTTCATATAAATAGAATAAATCAATATTATTGTTTTATTATAAGAAGAAATAAAACCTCTTTTTGAGGAAAATTAATATATATAATTTTATAAAAATTGTGTATTAATTTATTAATGTATTTTATTTTTCAAAAACATGTGTACATATTTTTAAAAATTCAGTTATTTATATTCACTCAACCAATTTAATGACTAGGAAAATGGTATAGCATAAAATAGTTCATTTAAAATTGGTGTTTTGTGTATTTTAAGATATCAATGAAATTAAATTTATTTGATGGGAAATAAATAAAAGAAGTCATGATGTTACATACCCTAAATTCTTAGTTTGGAATACATATGTCTGACTGACCTTCTTTCTTAGGATGATAGAAAATACTGAATGAAAATTGCGTTTCACGATCTTGCTAAAGACTTCTCTATAACATTAAGAAAACCCTCATATATCAAGCATATACAATAGAATTTGGAACTCCATTCAACCATAATAGTTAATTATTAGATATCCTGGAAAGATTATGATGATATAAATCTCATATAATATAAATATTTTGTTGCGAATTTGTAAGGTGTTCAATAACAAACCACATACCATTATCAACATTATATGTTTTTTGGGGGCCAATGAAAAAAATTCAGGGTGATGTTGTCCCATTTCCATTATAGTATGGGTAATGGTTATAACATTTCATTAGAATTATATCTCCCAAATTTATCTTTAGACATACCAAAAACAGATATAAATTCTCCATAATATTTTCGTACATTTTTTCCTATCAGAAATACTTCTTCAGATATCTATATGTCTTCGTACTTCTAGGATAAATGGAGAATGATTCACTATGAAATTCTTCCAACATCACCATCTTCATGTCTAGTATTGAAGGGAAACATACTTGTTTCCTGAACCACATCATTCCATCAAATTCAATGCTATAATCATGAACATTTTCACCTTCTTTTTCATATATATATATATATATCCTCGTTTTTTTAAACTTTAATCTTCACATCAATTAATGTTTGGAAAAACATTTTAGAATGAAAATAATCTAGAGCTTGATGTAATATTTGAAAATGTATCCATTGAAAATCCATAAATATTGGATCTTTTTTATCATCCATATAGATATTCTATATTGATGCTTTCAACTATGATCATTATCCACCTTGTTCAATTTTTCCAAGGTGGTAATTTATTGATCAGTCAAAATGTTTAATCAACTCCAACCACTTTCTCTGGTGCATATTTGAATACTTTTCGGTGAAAATGAATAATTATATTTTATGATCATTATATATATCATACATTTTTTTATAATGATAATGCATCTATATGATAAATACAATTAATACCACTACTAACTCCAAATAATGGGTTATGTAATTTTCCTCATGATCCTTAAATTATAATGAAACATAAGTTATCACCATATCATTATATATTAGAACACATCATAGCCCCTTTTTATGTATCATGGTAAATCACAAAACCTTCTCCAATATAGAATAGTGTGATCACTTGTGCACTAAAGAACAATACCTTATTTTCCAAAAAAACATTCATCACATTCATCAGTCTGATGAAACTGATCACCATTTTGAGTTAACTTGTTGAGTGGATTATATGGGCATGGGAATTTATTCACAATTAATCTATAATATCCATCCAATATAAGAAAATAATGGATCTCAGTCATATTGGTTGGTTTGGACTAATGGTAAATAACTTTTGACACTTATGGATCCATTTCTATACCCTCATTGAATATTATATGTCCAAAAAATTAATCCTTCTATAACCAAAGTACAATGTTGTTAAATTTAATATAAAGACTATACTTTTTAGTGACTGTAGTACAATCCTAAAGTGATCTTCATGATCTTTCATTCTCGTGGAATATATTAAAATATCATCTATAAATACTACAAAAAACTGATCAAGGCAATATATAAATAATGTATACATTACAACTATGAATATAACAAGGGTATTAGTAAGACCACATGGAATCATTATAAATTAATACTATCCATACCTCAGATGAATGTTTTTTTGGAATTTATTATATTTTTACCATCTACTGATAGAATCTAGATCTAATATCCATGTCACAAAAATATTAACTCCCCATAATTTATCAATAGAATCATCAATATGGGTAATATGATACTTATTACTTATAATCATGTTGTTATATTATTAATAATCAATGCCCAATCACATTGATTTATATTTTTTCATAAAGAGGAAGAGATTTAAAACATGGAGATAGACATGGTTGAATGAATCCCTTATCATGATTCAAATACAGTTTCTTCTTCAATTCCAATAACTCAGTCTTGGCCATTCTATATGGATTTTTGAAATATGTGTAGCACCATTTCTGTGTTCAATTGAAAACACAACATGATGATTCAGAGGAATAATATGTAACTATTCTAGAAATACATCAACATAAAATCATATAATATGAATCGATTAAATGATTAGTTATACCCAAACATCTAATATTAAAACCATCATTGAATAGGAATCAATACAGATAAAATGGCTGTAATTTCCATTAGATGTTCATATTTACACATTCATCGATATAAAATCATATGTTGATTGAGAATATCAAATCTTATTTCATTATTCTATAAATTTATATGTGATCAATATAAAGAGAGATAATAAATGATCAAAATAATATATAATCTAACTAATGTAAGAATAATAATATTTACATAGGTAACATTATTAAAAAAATTAATATGATCTCCCTATCACTAGATTGGAAGATTAGTTTTGCATTAACTATCATGATTCAATTGGACAATACACATAACATAAAACATTGCATTGTATAGTAGTTATACATTAGAAGATAGAATTGTATTAAATGATTCCCAAGTTTCCAATAAATAAGGAATTGAATTATTTGGAAATTCATTGCTCCAAGCCCTTCATTTCCACATAGAAAACATCTTCCTAATTATTTGGGATATTCTCTTTTGGTGCTTATTCCAATATTTTTTACATGCATAAAATTTATCGTCCTTTCATCCACAATCATTTCCACCTAATGTTATAAAAAAGTTAATTTTATACATAATTGATGTGTAAATAAAGTCACTTATGTTTACGATGATAATTATATATCGGGATAGATAATTAGGAAGAATCATATGGTTTCTCCATCTAGGTCCTATCATATTCATTCATATAGGAGGAGGATAATTTTATTGTCCATCAAATTTAGTGTTTTCATGGTTAATTCATTTTCCATCAATTTAATAAAAATAAAAATCATATTGAGAACAATATAATCATGAAAATAATTTGAAGGATATTTAAATATCTACACAATGTTCTCAATCCATGATGTCACGGTCTTAACTTACATCATCCATGCTCACTATATACTAAAATCACTTATAATGGTTCACAATGAAAGTGTGAGTTAAAACCCAACACACCCTCTTAGGGGTTATTATTTCTAGTTATTACTATGCCAGATTCTATATTCACTTACCACTGTATGAAACAAGATATATTTTCTAGAAAATATAAACCCTCATCTTTCAAATAAAATATGATGCTCTCATAAACAAAGACATATCGTAATGGTTATTGATAATGTTTTCCTATAATAATTTCCAAAAGTATATAAAACATAATCTTATACCGAAAATAGCGACAGATACTTCTCATACATAATTACTCTACCCTTTTAGATAAAAATTTGTTACCTATATATTCTATCCATGCCAAAATGGATAAGGTTTAGTGTCTTCAGATATATAAATACATAAACTACTAGAACATATAATTTCAAAATCAATTCCTATTATGTTATTCACAACTATCACCCATATTAGACACATCATACATAAATCCACTCATTATAGCGTATGTAATAGAGACATATGAAATTGTGAGAATTGATTCATATTTAGGGTGAACATAAGAGGTATTAACCAAAGATCATAATTGTGTATTATATGATAATAAGTATATGATAACATGATTTGGAATTATAACATTCATACACAATCAACCAAATATAATTAATCATTAATCATCTTGTATGGTTTTTTAAAAACAAAATATATAAGACATTAGACATTAGAGTAAAAAATCTGAAATTATCAATCATGATGCATAAGAACATATCTTAAAAGTAATTCTTAAACATTTGATATTAATTTATGTTTATAAAAGTTATCCCAAGCCCCTCATTATGGACCATGTCCCATAATGGAAATTCCTACCATATAATTTCCATCATTCATTTAGGAGTAACTCCCATCTAATTAACATTATCATCTATTTGGAGTTTCTCAACTCTGTGATCATTAAAAAATGAATTTTAGGTATATAATGTACCCAAACATCCTTGTTTTATAAACTAACCACCCATATTTTTTTACTATAACAACCAATACTTTTTTATTATGGAACCACACATCACATAATCACAAACTATGTATATGTATTCCACAAGATTATGTCAACAGTTATCATTAAATCAATTTTTAATACATAGAAATGAAAATGAGTTTTATAAAAACATAATAATCCTAATATATCCATATAGAAAATAAAAATTTTAACATTTGATAATGTCCCTAGTAAATTTTAATATTCATCAATGGGTGGTTATACCATTAAAAATTTTTGGACCACTTCTGGAGTAAAATACCATTTTCTTTTGAAATCAGCTATAAAAAATATAAAATTTAAAAATAATAAGGAAAAAATATATTTGAAAATGAAAGATTATATGTATAGATGAATATTAAAAGGAAAACATGTCCATTATAATGGGGAAATTTTGTCATTCAGTGTATGATAAAAAACGCTATTAATATTATTGGTAAAAAGACAAAAGTTCCTCCTTTAAAAAGATATAAGAATATCAATTATAAAATTACTGAAAATTAATTTTTCATAAATATAACTTTAAAAAATCATTTTATAATTGTGTAAAAAATATTGAAAACATTTTCACGAAAATAAGGACAGGGAAAAATGATTCCTAATTGAAGAGGTAAATTAAGTTTGTTTTTTTGTAAAAACATTATTTTAATATTTTTAGTACTTATCGGGAGAAAAATGAAGGGAGAAAATTTGATGTATAGAAATAAATAGTTCACAAGAAATTATATAATATTTTGGATTGATATATCTTATTAGTTCATCATTGGAAACATAATAATAAATAATCCTGATAAAAAGATATTATATCATAAAAACCCTTACCACAAGTCTATTTATCTTACTAAGCAGGCTAACCTTTTATATATTAGATATTAATTTATAATAATTATATAAAAAATCCATAATCATACCTATAATACCACTCTTGTTATACTTTTGAATTCATATCTCCCAATCATTAATAATCATTCATTATCATCATCATTTTGGGTGTTAATCATTTTGTTTCTCATGCATCTATTAGTTTGAAAGTTATGGTCCTTGAACATTGAACTTGGTTACCCAACATGAAAAATGTATTTAATGATATAAATTTAATATAAATTTATTCTATTAATTTTTATTACCATTAAAATACATTTCTGATGTAAAATGTATTACATCGCTATAGGGAAGTGGTAGTCCACACGTACACATGATTGATGTTTCCATTTTTTCAATAGGTGGAATAAAAGAAAGGTAAATAATAATTGAAAATTAAAAAAACAATAATATATCATAAATATAATATACATACAAATATAAATATAAATTATATCTATTATTATAACCAACCATGTATGGATGGGAAATAAAACAGTATGTTTTTTCGTGGAGGTGGTCGTCCACAAAACACACGATTCACATTTTTGTTTTGTCTTAATGGAAAAGTATAAGGTTGTAAAATATTATACCACCATTATTAGAAAATAAAATTATAACCATATTAATGATTTTATAATTCTAATATGTTGAAATTAAATTTTAGAGTGAATAAATGTGTATAAATAAATAGAAGAAATAGAGAGGTTAATAAAATAAAATTAACTTCTAGGATTATCTCCTATATGAACGGTATAGATCATTTGATGGATGATATTTTAAGAATAAAATATGACACTAAATGTGTATAAACAAGTTTATTATTATGATATTTAAAACATGGAATTAAATTACATGGTTTTTATCTGAGGGGAAGTGAATAGTGGAGTGCACATTTTATAAGTATAAAAGGGTTGTATTTTTATAAATAATAAAAACTTTTCAATATTGAGAAGTAAATGTCAAAGAAATTTATTCCTGAATTAAAAAATAATGGAATATAGAAAATATATTTTTCATCCACACCTCCAAAAAAAGGTTTCAAAAATTTTAGTCCCTTTACCTCTAAGGTTACATAGTTTTCCTATTTTCATTTTCACCAGATTAATTATTTATCTTACCAATGTAATTTATCCATTAATCCCAAAAAAGATATTTATTATATAATTTGGATGTAATGATTCAAAATTTGGATTCAATTTTTTTTTATTATAATTTTAAATGTGTTCAAAATGAATGTCAATAAAATAAATGTATAATGTAATAATCTTTAAATTGAAAATTATATTTTAAATTATAAAATTTCAAATATATGTTTATTAATTAGGATATTATTTTTAAAATTATATGTTTACCGATAAAAAATATATGGTCTTATAAATGTTATTAATTAGTTTTCATTTTTTTTATATACAAATAATTTTATAAAGCTGGATTTATGTATAAAAATTGTATTTTACACTATTATATTAAAATAATATATGCTTTAAGAAAATCCAAAAAATTCACCTAACAAAAAATTAACAACATAATTTCAAAAAAAAAATTAATTTTGTGAATAATGGATATAAAAATGTGATATTATAATTATAATTTCCATTAAAAATGAAATAAAAACCCTTTTTAAGAATACGAATTTTTTTACATAAAATAATTGTTAAAAATGAGTACAATTGGTTTTGATTTAAATAATACATTTTTATTATTTTAGTCATGTATAAATTTTTCACAAAAGTTTCTATTAATATTAATATAATGTTATTTTATAGATAGGTTATAGTGGATTTCATTATAATGATTCATTTAGACACAAGATTTCATATAGTATACTATATATAATACTTCATGATTATTTCAAAAGAGATATTTTTAAAATAGTCACGTGTTACCATTGTTGGGGTGATATAGATTTGTAAAATCTATAAAAAACATGATTTTGTTATGATGAGGGATTTTGATGACATCTGGGATTGTCCTATTAATTATAAGGACAAACGAATCCTTCACAATGGGTAAACATCATAAGGGGTTGGCTATAGATGGGAGCTAATGAGTGGGGACCAAGATGGGTTTAAAGGTCCATGGTAGATTCTCATGAAGGTAAGATAAATAAGTTTATGATGTGAGTACGATTTCATTATGTGGATGAGATGATAATATGGATAGTAACAATGATGATAGATACTTTTTTAGTCATTCCTTATATGTGGGACAAGTTTTGACTGACTAACACCCTAGGAATGAGATGATGAGTTTGTTGGGAGGGTTGGGATTCTCTATTAGGTGTAATCATTATTGTGGTCCTTGGGAGAGGGTATTCCCTATATTTGTCTTGTATGATATGAGATATGAGATATTATGAGGGGGATTTGTTACAACTAATATGATATGACATATGAGAGACTATTAAAGTAGTGACAATCCACCAAACATAATATATAAGTTATCATGGGAGAGGTTTCATTCCCCTTGATATGATATATAATAAGATATTATTAGAGGGGTGCCATTCCCCCTAACACAATATGAGATATGAGATATTATATAAGGATTTATATTCCCCTTCATATGAGATAATATATTATATTGGAGGGTTTCCATTCCATAAGATATGAGATATGATACATTATCAGAGGGGTTCCATTCACCCTAATATGATATATGATGAGATATTTTGGGTGGGAAACCATTATCCTAGATATGATTTGATGTATGAGATATTTTTAAAGGGGTTGGACTCTACTCAATATGAGATATTACGGGAGGAACTCCATTACCCTTGTGATGAGATATTAAAGCTGGGATGTTATTACCCATGATATGATATATGATGAGATATTATGTGAGGGATGTTATTCCCACCAATATGATATAAGATGAGGGTTTTTTATGTAATATAATTCGATTGGTATTCCTTTCTCCTTGTCTAATTTTATATATATTTGAGATTCTAGGGTGGGACATAATTACACTTATGGGAATGAATTATTCTTAGATACACGCAATTACTGGAAAAATAGGGCAAGGTGGACCATGAGTGTCACTTTAAACCTATGGATTAATGGTGACTAATTTACTATATTTTTATTATTATATTTATTATCCAAAAAATATCAAATCCAAAATGAATATAATTTTCTAGTTATCAAAGCGGAACCATTGGTGGTGACCAACTAATTTTTACTCAAACCCTGATCAGTTGGACATGATATTTTGTTACTCAAGGAGATATCATCATTCATATGTAAAACTAGGGAAAATTATATGTTTTGGAAGACCATGTCATAGAGTCTTGATTGGGATTTGGATATTGGGATGAGATGAAACATAGGTATCAGATTAGAACCTCCTTGTAATAATTTTTTCTAAATTTATTTTGTATTTCTGATATTCCTATATATATATTAGTTGGTATGTAAAATATTTAAAAAAATATCACATTTTATAGTGTCATTCTTGTTTATTGGATTTAGAATAAGTTAATTTTTTATTATGGATGTTATTCTATTTATTTAAAATAGTTTAATCACATTCATATGAGGTTATAGTCTCCTAATGATATCAACATTAACCCTCATTATAATATAGAAACCTCTAGTGTATTGAGAGGCATGCATCAGGTCCTATAAAACATAAACTGAGACATAGGGTGAGTGGTCTCTAGCTAGGGTGTTACTTATAATATTTTTATTTTTTATTTTTTTATATTTTAGATAGATATTTTATTTACATGGTATATATGTAAGACAATAATTTTAGAAGTTTCATAATAGATTACACCTTAAAAAGACTTCTGGATAACTCTCAAAGCCCATTTCCACTTCGATCTTCATACTATGAAACTAGAGTTTATAAATATGTCTTACTTATATTATATTATTTCTCATTTTAGTCATTATTCCTTATTTTTTTCGGTACAAACATATTATATTACTAAATGATATATTTATGACAAAACACACCACAACACCAATAACATTGGAAAAATATACTTCCTTTTAAAAAGATCTATAGTTTCTCAAGTGACTTTCCAACCCCCATTTTAAACCACCATTTGGTTGATTAAACCTATATATTTTGTAGATATATTCATTTTATATATGGGTCATAGATGAAAATTTATATATTTTTTCCATCTATGTGTGGGTATTCTTTTCATATTCATTACATATTTTATTTAATATAAATTTATATTTTAAATTGGATTCATATTATTAAGTGATTTTATTTTTGGGTGTTTTATTAGTACACCTTACTTCATCATATATATTTTTTTATTTTAGAAGAACTTTTTTTGTACTCATCTAACTACATAGTTATATATACATGTTTCTTAGGATTCATGGATTATTAAATGAATCATTTGGAAGATTTTTTGTAATTATGTTTTAGGTCATATCTTTTATCCTAGAAATTATAAATTATATATTTAACTTTTCAATGTCCCCATATTTATTAATGATGGTATAATCCATTTCATTGATGAACATATACTTATTATCACTTTTCATCTTCAATTCATTATTATTATTTATGAGATTATCACATTCAATAATAATGTGCTCACATATATCTAAAATTTTCATTGAGATGTAAATTTTAGTCTCTTAGTAGTATAATATCCTTTATGACCATTTTGATATCCATTATCATTGTGTAATATTTGTATAATTATACCTTTTTGTATAAAACTCACTACTAATTTGTGATTCATCCTTTAATCGTTCACATTATTCATCTTATTGATCCCTAAGGATGTTTTGAGAAGACTCATTATGTGTTTCCTCATCATAGAAACCTATATCTCTACCATAAATTATTTCTTAAATAAATATTAAATTCACTATGAATAACTTTGGTGTAATTTATTTCTTTACTTTTGATTGAGATTTATTTCTCTTTATATAATCTCTTTTACTGGAGTGATTCTAGAATTTTGACTTCATTTTTGATTTTCATGAGTCACATGGTTGAGAAAGACTATATTTCCTAAAGATAAAAAATATAAAATGAATTATATAATTATAATTATCTCCCAATCAAATCTCCTCAAAATCATGGAGGGAGTCTTATAATATTATTCCATACTCTTCACATAATTCATTCAAATATTCTCAACATATATATTAAAATCATTTAAACATCTAAATCATACTTCTTTATATTTCAGAAGTTTGGTTTTCAGTGGAACTTCTCAACTAAGTTCATAATTAATTATAACACTGTGAATTTAATCAATATCGAAGCTATAATGATCTATATATTTGAGAAATGATGTATTGGAATAAAAAATATCTAGTAAATTTCTGAAGAGTTTACATATCATATGGGAGAGATCAATAGCTTCTCCTAATATTTTTATCATGATGAAAATAAATTTAACTATGATAAAGAATTGTTCAACAATTCATCTTCATGGATTCTATCATTTTCAATATATTATTTTTAAATGTATATATTTTCTTCCCCCAATTTCTTATTTCAAAAAAATGAAATTTTAACTAATATTATTAGTATTTTTGTATCCCATAAACGTTTTTATATCCATCCCATATATGGTGGATATTATAGGATTCCATTACATTACATAAATTTCAATATATTTCTCATAAAAATGGATCAAAGAGGAATGAATCATTGGAATTATGATAATATAAAGAATATAATCAATTACATTAATTCCATTTAAGAGAAGATATGATTTCCTTATTTACTTCCATAAAAGAAATCCTTTACCATTAAATGTTGTAATTCCATATCAATTGACTGTTTTGTGACTATCCGTTGATATTTCAATAAATAAATATGAATAAAAATCATGGAAATAATATCAATTGATAGGATCATTTTGGATGTGATCAATAGTTAGAGGATTGAATCTATGTTGACTATTTTTCACTCAATACCCAAATCATAATCCAACATATTCAACATTGTACCTACTAAATCACCGTGGTAAGGATACAAAATAATGAACATATGATATTTTATTATGAGGTTTAACTCTAATATGGATGACTATGTACATTTTTTATGGAATATTTTTTCACAATTACACATAACTCGTTTCAAATCACAAATATATGTGTGTGACACCATGAATTGAAAAAATGTGATCTTTGTCTTATTAAACAATATTGATATCATTGTATGTCATTTTAAATAGTATTTCATATTCAGAATTATATCATTATACTAAAAATGTATCATTAGATCATATTCTTCTTTTAATATTTTTTCTTTTATCTCTTATTTAAACTATTCAAGAGGATCCATATTTAATATTTCATAAGACTTGGTCATTAACCACCCCTTTATCTCCCTTAATTATCAAAACGTCTTTTCATTATACCTTGATTTTACAAAATACACATCTCTTTATTAATTCACACTAGAAAGAACATATAGATATAATATTTTAGTGACAAAATCTTATATGGTGTATTTTTCTATTGTTATAATACATGAAATATCACACATGATGTGACATCTATATTTTGAAATGGATATCCATATTTTTCTAGAGCCGCATAAAATTCATCACTGGAGTATTAAATTGGATTATCCTCCATTGAAAACAATTATATCATTAAACTCAAAGATATATCATAATTATATATTCATGATAATCAACTTTAGAATAATGGTTTTAAATAATTTGGTTTATTTCAACTTTTGAATTCACCTTTCGAAATAATTCTTCTAAAACTCAATATTAATCTTCTATAAGCTCATGGTTATTGTAACATAGCCTTTAAAAACATTTGGTAAATCTAAAATAATTGAAATTTTATATCCATTTTATCAAAAAATGTCTACTTATGAAATGATATCATCTCAAATAAATTTGTTCCTTATAATTTTTATCTTCTATATCCTAAAATTATAGAACTAGTTATTAGGATGTGAGTTTTGAAGTCCCAGTTTAAAATTTTGTAGCACCCCATTAATATGATGTATCACCCATTTCATATAGTTTATTATCTAAATCGTCAAAGTCCTATATTTTATAACAAGTTGTAAAATATTAAGCTTATATATCTTATAAATAAAAGATTTATTCATATTTTTCATTTATAAATCAAAATTCATTCATCTATATGAACTTATTCTCATTGCATCATTCTCAAGACTTCTTCCAACACCCAAAATCATCTTCGAAGACCAAAAAAATATATTTATTATAATCGTTGATAACTCCAATAAAGTTAAAACTTCTTAAAATGTAATGAAAAAATATCCCACAATATCCTTATATGTGTTCAAAAATAGATTTTATTCCCTGAAAGAGTTTATTTATAAGTTTTTTAAGTGGTCACATTAAAATATGGATGGAATTAACCAAATATGTGATTATTTGAACCAAAAAATAAATTTTAAATAAATATATGGTCTCATTTGTGGTTTATCATATGGGGTATTATTATATAAAATCTTTTTTTTATTTTTGTTAGTTTTTAGTGTAGTTTTAAAAAATAAAATATATAACATTTTAAAAAATTAAGGACCCCAATTTTCATTCGTTCATGTTGGATTTATGTATTTCATGAAGTTAAATTATAATTGACATATGAATGTATGACTTTTAGTTATATTTAATTTATGTTCATGATGGAGTATTACATATTATTGATAAATGTTAAACATATCATTTTAATATTTCATATATTTATACGAATATTTCTTACAAGACAAAAAATGGATTTTGTGTGTTGGAAAAACCACCATGTATTACACATGTAATGTCAAATTATATGTATTTGGTGTACTAGGGGTGTGTGATTAATATTTAATCCTCATACCTAGTGTTTTCAAGGTTTTGATGGAGATATTCCCTAAATCCTAATGTCTATAAGATGTATTTGGGGATTTAAGTTTGAGAATGTCATATTATTTGACATACATATTTCCAAAGTCATATTATATTTTTTGGTGTTATTCATATCATAATTAATGATATATGATATCATTGTATAGTTAGATGAATGTGAAATAGTTAAAATAGAGTTATCTACCCTGAATGATATCCTTAAAAAAGAATCATTTCGTGTGATAATATTCATTAGAGTAATATCAGCTGAGAGGTTATGAATTGTTCATAAATTAAACATTTTCTAAAATGCTTCATAATGCTTAAGTAAATGTTTTCAAGTCATAGGGAGAATTCCCAAGCATATGAAAAATATTTCAACACTATGAAATTTTCTAAACATTTTTTTTTGATTTTCTACTGATTCACTTATTTTTTTATTCCTTTTTATCCATTTTACCATTTAGATATTAATATATCATGAGTGATAAGAGTCCCATTCACTAGTTTTTGTGTTATTCATCTTCAACCTGTGGACGCACCATGATGGTGGGAGTAATTTGAGAACTTCTATTAGATCTTCATCAAACATTTGTAAAAATAAATATGCAATAGAATTATTGGTTTAATAAAAAAATCAATTAGTTCTTTATTTCTAATATGCATAGTTTCAGTTTCGATGCATGATAGATCTTGGGTTCATGGATTTATGGGTATTTTTCTATATTTATTGAGTACCAATAAACTCTAATAAACCTAAAATTGGTATCATAAAAATGAGTAATGTTTTAATAAATTCATAGGAACTCTTACACATGCATGTTGGTGAAGTGAAACTCTCTAACCAAGATTTTTAGTATTTATACAAAGTGCAGTAGAACCCATGAGTTAGGAATGTGATGTTCTATGACACGTTTTTATGGATTTCATATATTATTTTTTTTATATGAGGGATGGATTTCAAATCCATACAAAGGAATATGAGCACTACCTTGTCACATGATTCATTAAATCTTGTTGAGAAATGATTTAAAAATTATATCATATTGAAGTACTATAGTTTGTTGTTTAATATTTTTTGGAATTTATTGTATGCCTTCTATTATGAAATTTTACATTTTAATAAGTGATATGATCACAACATGTGGTATAGGATATCAGTACTAGTGAAATAATGAAATACTTTTGTGTTTATTATATTGTAGCATCAGATATGAGATATCATATGATGCAATGACATCATTGTATAGATAAAAAATCATTGAATCATATTATTAATATCACAATCCGTCACAATATATGACTTATAACCTAATTTCTATAATATTAGGCCATATAGTATGCAGTGATTACATAGTGTGTATGTTTAATCCTAAGAATGCTCGTTACATATATGGTTCATATTATGTATTCCCAATATCACAGGGAATCATAGTGTGGCATTAAAAATATATCCTACTAATATTCTTATCACGGGTTACATTGTCTAGACATAGTTTTATAAATCATAAAATATATTTCATAATTCTAAATCGGATTATGAATCATGGATTATTTATAACATAATACCATATGGGTATATATCTGTGTATGATATTTGTTATAAATTACAATATGGTTGCACTTGTTGACATTATTGAGTAGGAGGTGGATAATAAAGAGATTCTCCTTCAACATGAAATTAATCCATTCATAATGGTTGTCATGTAGGATATATACATTGGTTTACAGCATGAGGACCCAATAACCAAAATGCGGGACCATGACACTTTGAATCCAAAGGGTGTGCCTGAGGACATCCGAGTGTCCTTTGGGATTGCTCAACCTCATCAACATATTGTGGTCACTGAATAGGCTTATAAGGCCCCATTTGATGATGGTTAAACTCTTGTTGATGATGGAATCTCTATTCTGTCTTCAGTATTTGGTCTGGAATAGAATGAGAAGACCCGCAACTCAGGCCATGATCTACAAGACATAGACAAATCCCTTGGTGGACAGCATGAGAAATTCAGAACTGACAAATGCAGCTCTGATGAAGTTGTCCCAGACTCGCAAGTACCTACTACATCCTTGGCTGGAAAGAAGGTGGAGACCAACAATTCAGATCAGGGCCTACATGGCTCAGGCCAGGCTCTTGGTGGATAGCAGTAATGTGGCTCTGCTGAGGTTGTCCCAGACTCACAAGTGTATGGCCCCGGTTTTGTGCATGAATCTTCTTTTCCTACTGCATCCTTGGATGGATTGGATCCTCAGAAAGAGGACTCCTTTACTCCGATAATGCCTACAAAATCAGCAAAAAAGTAAGCCTATGGGGCTGAAAATGTTGTAATTTCTCACTCTACCAACAAATTCTCACCTCAATGTGTGAATTCATCGGATGAATATGATAAGGATAGTGATCGACCCAATAATATAATAGGTGAAATCAGTGGGAAGGATGACTCTCCTCCTGCCTCTAGGAAAACTGATGAATGTATTGATGACAAGGACTCTAAAGGCATAGAAAAATGGAAGATTAAATTTCATAAACTGGGAAGTATAATGAAAGGGGGTCCTCAGACCAGAGGCAGTTCAGCTCTCAATAAATGAATTTTTTTGTAGTTTCCATGGGCTTGGGAACCCTCCCATGGTCAAATCCCTTAGGCATTTCTTCCTCAACAACAAAATTCTAATCATTGTAATTGTTGAACCAAAAATGAAGCTCTCAAGCTATAAAGATTTTAAATGTACTTCAATTGGATAATCACCATTCTCACAACATGTGAATGATAATAAGGATGAGGATTTGTGGGTCCTCAAACATGAAACAATTCAGTTTCATTCCTACACTGGTTATCATTAGAATGTTTTTGTTGATATGGTGTTTCAAGCTATTATGATAGCTATTGTTTTTGTGTGTGCCTCTAACTCCTTTATCAAAATAAGAGAGCTTTGGCAGGACATGACTGATATTTCGAAGAAAATGTCACACAGCTGGATTGGCATAGGTGATTTTAATACTGTGCTCCGACCAGAGGAGAAAATTGTTGATAGTTTCAACAGGTTGGCTACTTCTTATTATATTTCTTGTAATGAAAATTGTAGGCTGGTTGAAGTGCCCAGTTTGGTGGGTGATTACAAATGGAGTAGGTACACCATTAATGGGAGGAAAGATATCCAAACTGAAAGATTCTTGGAATTCATTGATGAAGGGGATGAGCCCCTGACTATTTCTCGAGTCGTCTTACCAAAGATACACTATGATAATAATCCCATCTGGATTGATGTATGTTTTGGAAATATGAGGTCTTCTCCTTTGCCTTTCAGATTTAACAAATCATGGCTTTTTGTGTCTGGATGTCATGTGGTGATCCTTTATTCTTGTAAAGATGAGTTTTCTCGAATCCCACTTTTTGTTCTTACCAACAAGCTCATAAATGCTAAAAAATTTATTAGAGAGTGGATAAGGTCATCCTTTTCCAATCTGGAAAATGATATCAAGGATGCTGAACAAAAGATTCTTCAATGTCAGAATGATAACCAGCCGCAGGATGTTCTATCTAGGGATGAAGTATGATCCCTCTCCCATCTTGATGACTTATAGAATCAACAGGAAAGCCTAGCCAGAAGCCACTATAATGTCTGATGGTTGCAAGAGGGAGATATAAACTCCATGTTTTTTCATTTCCTTCATAGGGAGAGACCTTTACAAAAAGGATTCACATATTTGGAAATTAATGGAGTTGTCTTCAACTCTGAGATTTTGATTTCAAATGTTGCGGTAAGATATTTTGAATGTTTATACTCGGGTGGGAATGAGGACTTTACGTACAAAATGTATGACCATATTAATCCTAATGATGATGAGCTTCAAAATAGGATGTTGGTTGAGGTTCTTCTTGAACGTGAGATCAAGGCTTCCCTATTTTCTTAAAATATTGACAACATGGCAGGCCTTTATGGGTTTACCAATAAGTTCTTCATGTTCAACTGGGACATTGTGCAGCAGGATGTCATTAGTTCCATCAAAGTGTTTTTCACTCATGCCTCCGTGACTCATGGAGTGATGGTGTTATTTATTGATTTGATAACAGAGAAAGATAATGCACTGGATATTAAGGACATCAATCCAGTCGCCATTGGGAACAACATACCCAGGGTTATTAGTAAAATACAGTCCTCTAGATTGTGAATCATTGTAAATAATGTTATCACCCATAACTAGATTTTTATATCCTGGTAGATTCATTCAAAATTGTCTATTCAATAATTCTGAGCGTGTCAATATCATGAGAAGGAAATTTTAGCATGGTAGAATTTCAATCAAGCTATATATCTCGATGGCCTTTGATACGATTAATGGAACTTTATCATTACAATGTTAATGAGACACGGAATCTACAGATCTTTCATTAAATTGGTTCATATAATTTTTACAAGTGCTTGACATTCCATCCTTATCAATGGGTCCCCAATATGTAATTTTCAATGTATTATGTGTGTCATACAAGGTGACCAATTATCAGGCTTACACATTTCCATGGAGGAAGATTATTTATGTGTCTGGATGAATGATCTGGTCCAAGCTTGTCTTTATTAGAAAATGAAAGATTTCAGTATCCTTTTTTCACCATCTCATGTACTCTATGCTGATGACATCCTCTTGTTTGGAGATGCTAACAAAGGCACTATTTCATTCATCCAAAGATCTTTTCACACTATGAGGAGGTCTCTCGGCAACCTATAAGGTGGAGCAAGTCTTTTGTGGTTTTGGAGATGGTATTACTTTTCACAAGAAAAAAATTTTTCAAGAAGCATGGATTCAAAAAAGGGAAACCTATTTTTAATTATCTTGGGGTGACCCTTTTTTGGGGGAGGGTGAAAAGAAATTACCTTGAAAAAATTTCATCAATGTTCATCTCCCAGATGTCCACCTAGAAAGGGAAAACCATGTCTCATGTATGGAGGGTATGCCTTGTTAATTCATCAATCACCCCAATGTATGTCTATGATTTTTCTATCTATATATGGCCTAGATATCTACTCAAGGAGTTGCAAGTTTTTATCAAAAAATATATCTAAACTGGATCAATTCATGAGAGGAAACTCATCACCAATGCTTTGAAGGATAGTATAAAGCCCATTGACATGGGGGGAATGAGTGTCAATGATCTTATGATATTCAATGATGCATTGATTAGTAAATTCAAACGGAACTTACTCATATCCTAGGATATGTCTCTGGAATTACTCTCCCATAATTTTTTTGAGAAGTTGCAGAATGGTTGTTCCAAGCATGTCTTCTCTTCTATATGGCCTGCACTAAGGCATTTCTATTTGGAATCATGTGCTGCTCAAACTGGATGGTGTGTAAGAAATCTACTCTCAATGCATGGCCTATACCTTGGCTGGGAAAACCCCTAAATGAACTAACTTTTGTGCCTCCTTAGATGATGAACCGTAATATTGGTAATGCAACATCATCTGCTGATTTTCAGAGATTCTATCCTCCAGACATCTAGCACAATCTTCAGGGCTATATTTACACTGATGTTGACACCCTAGTTTGGACTCCCAACCCCAATGGGTGCTTCTCCTCTAGGGATTGCTACAGGAATATGTGTGATATAGTTTCTTTTATGCCTACATGTCTTAGGATATTTTTTGTATGATAAATTTCCCCTTCCCGTTATCTTCTGCTCTGGAGGTTGTCGAAAAATAAGTTGTCGGTGCACAACATGCTCCAGAAAACTGGGATCCAATTGGCATCTTCATGCGGCATATGTCTCCGGGATGAGGAATCTTTCTCTCATATCTTCTTCTCTTGTAGCTTCTCTGGAAGGTTCTGGTCACACCTACAAGCTGCATTTAGTGTGCAGATTGATCTGCATGGAATAGAGGCAGTGATGGAATCTGTCCAGCACACAAATTATAGTGAACATATTGGAGAGATGTTCATCACAGATGTTGCTGCTGTCTTCAATGTGATATGGAAATCCAGGAATTCCACTATATCTGAGGGACAACGGGCATCCTTATAGGATTGATTGTACATGGTCTATCAGTATGTTATTACTACATCCAAATTGCATATGAGCACTATGAAAAATGACATTGCGTACTAGGTTATTCCGAGAGATTTTGGGGTAACTTCAAAATAAAAAACCTCTTGTTCTTAAATCCATTAGATGGATTCACTTATTATAGGATGGCTGAATGTGACTATTGATGGGGAGACTTCTAGTGCACTAGGGCCTTCGGGATGTGGTGGCGTCTTCTGTACTCTTCACGGCTTCGTTAAAGGATGCTTCTGCCACTATATTGGCAATATCATGGAGATCTAACCAGAGCTATGGGATACGATCAATGCAATATGGTATGCCACTCATTTTATATGGAGGAAGATCTATGTGGAATTAGACTCCACCAACTCGTTCCACATTCTATTTACTCGGTCTAATTATATGACATGGAAAATGATTCCTTCCTTGATTGACTGTATGCGGATGATTGAGCACATACAGGTTGATGTCACCCATGTCTATAGGGAGGCCAATCTGGTTTCACATGCGCTTTCAATGAGGGAAATTATGGAGGCCTCATCCAGATGGCCTTTTATTTCCCTTGATTTTTGTTCTCAATTTGTCGATTCAAACATGCGTGGGGTTTTATACTATCGGCTTTGAATACCCCCTTGTACCGCCACATTCTCTTTTTTTTAATAATTTTTTATGGAACGAGCTTTCCCGAATCCTGAACCTGTTTGAGATAGTAATATAGGCCATGTATAGTGTAAATAGCTACACATCAATATGGATTAAAAATATGGATTTATCATACATTATATGATTTAAAATTGAATCATACAATCATGAATACATTTAAAGGGGATACATGAGTTATGATAGTGATATTAAATCCCCTTTAAAAATTCTGAGTGTATTATTCCTTCCAAAGTGGACACTTTTCAAGACATTGATCATGAAAGTAGGTGTCTTCCTACCAATGTGTGGTGATATTGTATTATGTTGTGTGAGAAAAGTGACAAACATGATTAAGTTTTTGAAAAAAGAGAAAAAATTAATTTTTACTATTGTAGTACAGTTTTTTATCAAGGGTCATCTCATTTGAGGATCTTTACAATGGAAGTCACACTATATTAATTCACAAAATGTATTTCCATAGTGGTATTTTTATATTTTATGAAAAAAATAAAAAAATTCTGGGATGGGAATGAAATGAAAAAAATTCAGTGTTTCATATTCAATGAAAAATTGAATGAATAGTTTTATAAAAGAAAGGTGATCTTCACAAGATATCTATACAGGGAGAAACATCATTGTTATTTTTTGAAATATTCTTAATGAACACACTCCATAATATGTATAAACACTTTATTCTATCATAGTTGTGAATATTTATTGTAGTCAAGGATTTTCATGTAATCTCTATATCCACTGCCTAAATCAAGGGATAATGGTTGTACAATAAGAATCCAATACTTATATAACCACATCACAAATAACATCAATGAATTTTCACCTTTAGATTATCTGGAAGAATAAATAAAATATAAACATGATTTCAATGATGAATTACTCTCCTTATATATTTATCAGGCCAGTTATTCATCATTATAAGTACAATAGATCATGATGGTGAAAGATAATGAGGGATATATATATATAAGAATTCAGAAAATATTGATTCAATTTTGTATATATGTTATATGAAAAAGAAAATAAATTAAAACAATAGAAAAAATGAATCATTTGCCATCGGTTTTACATAGAATAAGTATATCCCCTCTATAGTAGCATGACTTCTCAATTTATATACATTGTATGTCCATGGTCTAGTATTTGATTCAAAATAACCATCTCTTCAAATCAACAAAATTATCTCCCATTAAGAAAGTTAAAGTCTTGTTATTTTAATTCCATGCAAGGATATACTTTTAAATTAATCTATCAAAGAGATAGATATTATAAATCATTGATTTCAACTATATATCCATATCTTCATATCTCGTTGTGTCCCATCAAAATATATATTTTGATTCTTCCTCAATATTTTTACAATCTCACTTGGAATCCTCCATAAAATTTTAAAAAAAAATCTATCTCATGTGAATGGGGTTGGGGGTCTTGGAAGAAAACATTAATATTGTATTTATATTCTCTATGTGAACACCTTTTATTTTACCTCTTCCATCAAATAGATTCATTAATTTATCCACCTTTTAATAACATCCATTTTAACTACATATAATACGAATGAAAGAACATTGTTTGACCATGAATTCTACTATAAAAGATCACACAATATAAAAGTCATATCATCTTCAACATGGGTTGCAATATAATTAGAAGGCTATTTTTCTTTCCATAGTGAATTATCAATCCCACTTTGTACAATAGAGTGTCTTAAAAAAGGAGAGAAATGGTTGTTTCATATTTAGGGAGGCCCTGCATGTAATGACCCGCCAATTATCATTGTCTTGAGAGTACCACAAGTCATTACTATGCCTTAAGCGACATCCCCATGGTTCCAAAGGCTGGAAAAAAATGCCGAAGGGTTTCAAGTACATGTGGGGGATGATTTACACATTATGAAATATGCCCATAAACCAACCATAACCAAACATTCACTATATGATGCATGAACAAATGAAATCCAATAAACACTTAATTTATATCAAACAACATCAAATGACCCAACAATAGAAGACCAAACTAGGCATAAAAGTACATAGAGGATGAACAACTCAAGACTCTCAAAAGACACTACAACTCTATGGTTCACAATCTCCATGCTCCACAATATCTCCCAAGAATCACCACAAGCCACTAGCAATAAGATGCTTTACGTTTACTTGTGTCCCAGAATATGACATCTACAAAAGCACCAACGTGCCAAAGTAGGGGTGAGTATAAAACTCAGTCGGTTTTCCCCAATGACATTCCTACTCACGCCACTAGTATAGAAGAGTTATCCACGTTTATATAAAAACTTTTTATATAAAACATTTTCTCAAAAGAAGTTTATAACTAAATATAAAAAAGTTTACAAACCATTTATACCCACAGGCATTCCATGAGTAATTGAAACCCATTTTCCAGCAAGTTATTTTTCCAGAAAATTAACCAAACAAGCTTAAGAACCATTTAAAAAACATTACCTTTTTGACATACCCAACTGTTTCACAAACTCATGAAACCAACCATGCATGCTACCTGGAAGAGGGGAGAATCCCTAACTATTGTCCATCCTAACCATTATGGGGGAGACTTCTTACCATTATCCAGCCTAAATGATGATTAATATATAACGGGGGAGAGACCTATTCCTTATCCATCCCAACACTGCTGGGGGAGACACCTAACCCTTATCTGTCATGATTACAATATGGTTGTTTGATGGGGGAGTGCTCTAACCCTTATCCATCCCAACACTGATGGGGGAGAACCCATACCCTTGTCCATCCCCAGTGAAATATAAACACACACCACATATTCCCATCATTCATTCCAAAACACATTTTCAATAAAACACCATTTTATTCATAACCATTTCCATCAAAACCATTTCAAAGCCAATCCCTTACAATTCCAAACCATTTCAATAAAACTACCTTTTTATTGAAAACCAATTTTATCAAAGTAAATTCAATATCAAACCATTTCAATAAAACACCCTTTTTATTGAAAACCCATTTTTCATCAAACCATTCACAATCTCAGCAAATCCATAAATTAAAATCATCATTTTAATTTAACGAAGCCAAATCACTTTGCACAAAAAATCACCAAGATTTCACAATTTCACTAAAACGAGAAATCATCCCTAATGAAGATTTATTATATGATTTTCACAATAAATTCTAATCCATAAACACAATTTGAGAGCATTTCAATTAGTTCTACTAAGTGGAGTCGAGAATGAATCCCCCTACCATTGGGGTTTTGACAGAAACCACAACGAACGAAGAACGCTCGAGAAAATCGGGTTTCTTCTTCAAGAACCCACCTTAGATCTCTTCTCCTTCAAACATATAGACCAAATCTCGTCATATTGGGCATCCAAACACATATATCTACCATAACAGGTGTAGATATAACAAAATGAGAAAAGAGAAGAATTAGATCTTAGTAGATCTATGAAACTAATCAAGAACGAAGAAGAACAATCATATACCTCAAGAATCCTGCTTTGATTCGCCAAGAGATGCCTTAGGATCACCTCTGAAATGATGGGAGAACCCTATTTGTGCTTAGGAGAAGTAAAATCCCGAGTTAGGGCCTCTTAGGAGGAAAAAAACGATCCACTTAGTGGCAAAAACGCGTGAGAACCACCTTTATAGTATCTTGTTTATGTGGCTGCACGGTTTGCTCGCATGGTTAGAAAAACTATGCGTTAACCATGTGTTAGCCACTAGCTCAGAAAACACTCAATGCATGGTTTTGTCGCATGGTTAGAAAAACTGTGTTCCACCCATGTGGAAGCTACTGCCTCAAGGGCCCACTACGCACGGTTTGTCTGCAAGGTTTAGAAAACCCGTGGGCTGCCCATGGGAATTCCCCTTTACCTAAAACATCATTTAATGTTCTCTCAACTCTCCCATTCGTCACTCTTAAAATTAAAACCATTAAAATCATCATGAAATGGTTACATACCATAATCTAGGGGTACTACATTCTCCCCACCATTGGTCTTTCTATCCCCAAAAAGTAGAAAACATTTACCCAACTGAAATAGTTCCGGCAACTGCTCATTCATTTCCTTCTCATGTTCCCAAGTATCTTCCTAAATTTAACCAGGATGCCATAAAACCCACAGTAGACCGATGATTTTTCCATGAAATACTTTCTATTTCCTATTCACAATTTGTACCGGGAAATGTATCAATGAAGAATCTGACTCTAGGTCAACGTGATCCCATCTGATCACATGGTCTGGATCAGGCTGATACATTTTCAACTGAGATACATGGAACACATTATGCACCAAACTGAACCGTGGTGGTAAGCCCAACTGATATTCCACCTCTCCAATTTGTTCTAGTATCTCAAAAGGTCCAATTTATCTAAGAGATAACTTTCCATGCTCCCCAAAACGACGATGTCCAAGCCTTGTAGAGATCCTCAAGAAGACATGATCACCCACAATAAATGAAAACGGTATTCGACGGTGATCTTCATAAGATTTCTGATGACTCTAAGCCGTATCCATCCTATTTCTAATCAACTGGTTCTCCTCTATTTTTTATTGGATGAGGCTTGGTCTGACTAGTGTTGTTTCATCAGTTTCCACCCAGCATAGTGGGGAATGATAAGGACTCCCATACAATGTTTCAAAAGGATCCATCCATATCGAGGATTGATAGGTGTTATTGTATGAGATCTCCACAATGGGTATATTATCCTCTCATGAGCCAACAAAATCCATTACACAAGCCCACAACATATCTTCCAAAGTTTGTATCATCTGCTCGGATTTCCCATCTGTCTGAGGAAGATACACTGGGCTCATAGTCAACTGAGTTCTGAGGGCTTGCTGTAATGATTTCCAAAAACAAGATGTGAACCTCAGATCTCTATATGAGACTATAGAAACTGGTACACCATGACTCTTTACCACTTCTCAGATATAGAATTTTATATGATCTTCCACCGTATGTGTTTCACGAATAGGGATGAAATGGGCCGACTTGGTTTGACGATCCACTATCACCCAAATGTCATCAGGTTTCCAGACCATTCATGGAAGACTTGTTACAAAATACATTGATATTTGATCCCATTTCAACACTGGGATGGAAAAAGAATGTAACATACTAGCTGGTCAATGAGTCTCTTCTTTAACCTGCTGACAAGATAAGCAACGTGAGACAAACTCGGCCACCTTCATTTTCATGCTGCTCCACCAAAACCGCGCCTTCAACTCCTTATACATCTTCTCTATACCTAGATATACATCCCATCATGAATGGTGGTAAACATGAAAGGGTTGTTTTTGAAAAACCATAGGTACAATCATTGGATCTATTAAACACAAAACAAAACCCAGATCATGTTTCCAGCCATCAATGGTCTCCCCGCCATTGAGTTTTGAACTTACAACCAGACATTGTGCATCATATATTTGTGCATCTTTGATCATATTTACTAAATCTGGAACAAGTGTAGCTAAAAAGAAAATAGAAACATTACCTTGGTCTTCATATTCCACAAGCATGTCAGCTAAGACCGACACCAACATCCATTCATTTGAAGATTCTTTCTCTAACTGAGCATATTACTTTATACTCAACGCATCAACCATCGAATTCCCTTTTCCTTGTGTGTACTTCAAGTCAATGTAAAACATCTAGAGATACTCCATCCATCTCCATTGCTTGATATTCAAATATCATTGTGAGAAAATGTGTTTCAAGATTTTTTTATATGTGCACACAGTAAATTTATCACTAAAAAGATAATGTCTCAATGTTTTCAAAGTATGGACGACTGCAACTAACTCCAAATCCTCTCTTAGGTAATTTATCTCCTGCACCCTCAACTTCCTTGAACCATAAGCATCCACATGATATCTTTTCATGAGAACACAACCAAACCATATTCTCGAAGCATCACAATACACCACATTCCTCTGTCCTGATTCTGGAATGATCAAGATAGGCGCTGATGTAAGCTGAAAATTCAGTTCCTGAAGGGATTTATGACAATCATTCATCCATTGGAAGAGAGAATTATTCTTATCCAGAGCTGTCATTGGTGAATCTAGTCATGAGAAATCACACACAAAGCGTCGGTAGTATCTAGATAGACCATGAAAACTACGTATCTAGAATACATTCTTCGGTGGTTTCTGAGAGATAACGACTTCTATCATTTCAGGATCAATAGAAACGCCTTTCTCAGAATTGACCTGACCATGGAAACATACTTCCCATATCCAAAAATCACACGTTGATAATTTGGCATACAAATGATGATATCTCAATATTTGTAACACTGTTTCTAGGTATACCTCATAATCAGCCATTGTTTTTGAATAGACCAAAATATCTTCCACAAATACCACAACAAAATAATCCAGATATCTCTGAAATATCTGATTCATCAAAGACAAGAAGACCGCTGGTGCATTCGTTAGACCGAAAGGCATGACTACATATTCATAGTGGCCATGTCTGCTTCTAAACGCTATCTTTGGAATATCCTCTTTCCGAACTCGCAATTGGTGATATCTTGATCACATGTCAATCTTGGGGAACCGTTGAGCTCCCCTTAATTGATCTAACAAGTCATCAATGCATGGTTGGGTATATCTATTCTTTATCATAAGATTGTTAAGCTTACGATAATCAACACATTTCCAAAGTTTTCCATCTTCTTTATTCACAAACAACACTGGTGCTGCCCATGAAGAAGTACTTGGTCGAATAAAACCCTTGATTTCCAGCTCATCTAACTTCACATTAAATTCCTGTAACTCTATAGGTGACATCCTATAAGACGGAAGGGAAATAGGACTGGTCCCTGGAAGGTGATCAACCGTAAACTCCACTTCCCATATAGGTGGTAACCCTTAGAATTTATTGGGAAAGACATCTAGAAATTGATCCACAACATCTGGAAAACAATTTTCCCCAATCTCTACCATGGATTACAAAGTCAGTGATTCCAGTTGGTAAGAGATCGTTCACACCATTGGTACCAACAACCTCTTTGAGTATTTTTTACCATCCTCTCTCCTCTGAAGTGAAGGTTGATGTCATCCTCAGTCGTGAAACTAATCATTCTCATATAACATTTGATGCGAGCCTTAAAAATTTTCAACCAATCCATACCTAGGATTACGTAATAGACATACATGTCCAACATCGGGAAGTACCATTTTAACTCAACTCTGTCAACATTTATATAACATTCTCTACACACAAATTTATGACATTCTCTTTCACCAAGAGGAGTTTTCAGTTTCAAAACAGAAGGTATCATTTCCAGTTTTAAACATAGAATGTCAACAACATGAGAAAAATTGAAGGAATGTGATGCACATGTATCAAAGAGCACTTTCATAAGGGAAGAATTCAAAAGAACAATACCTCTCACCATAGATGGTCCAACCAGATCATCGACCATCATCTGCTCAGCTCCATAAAATTGCTTCGTCACTGCACTGTTCTCCTTGTTTCATTTCTCAGATTTCCCATGTTGAGGAGTCATGGTATTTTTATAATCACCATGGATAACTCTGTTATGTTGATGAGACTGATTCTATTGTCCACGTCCTGTCGATGCATATGATGTTTGTGATGCCTGAGGGGTGTCACGCGCATCCGAACTCATTGAATTCCTACAATAGTTTTGTAGATGCCCCATCTTCTTGAAATTGTGACATACTCTATGATGTTTCATACAATCTTGCCTTTTATGGTCATGTGAACCTCATTTAAAACAACCTTCTTTTCTCTAGGGACGTGGAGGAAGGTTCCTGGATCCCTCTGTTTGATAGTGATTTCTACTTGCACTGTGGAAATATGTGTCCCTTTTACTCTTGTTCCTAGAGATTATGTTCCCACCGTTTCCAGTAGGTATCATCATTCCTCCTCCTATTGGTCCCGATTTATCACATTCAGTAATATTCGCTCTATTCACCATCTCTGTATAATCCATAATACAGAGAACCACATTCTTCGATAGAATATCTTTCCATAGCCTTGATTTGAAGATGCGTGCCTTCAAAAACACACTTGTCATGACCTCTGGTTCAAAATAGACTAAATTCATGAATTTATCTACTTACTGTGTGACAGAGAGAGTCTCTTGTTTCAATCTGAATAAGTCCTTCATTTTCTGGATCTTGAACGTGTGAGGATAGAATTGTTTGTTGAACAATTATTCAAATTCCTATTATGTAAGGCCTTCATCCAATTTATCCTGCACCGCTAAATCCCACCACTGATGTGCAAGATCATCGAGCATACATGTCACCACCTTTAAATTCATCTCTACTGGTGTGTCGATGAAATCAAAGATACGATTCATCCTAGTTAGCAACACCTCAGCCTTCTCGGGTTCAACATCACCCCGAATGTTCGGTGGATTCTTCTTCATGAACTCGATGGTATGATCAACATTCCTTGATTCATTCCTTCAGTTCCCCGTATCCACAGCATGAAAATACTAGACAATACTCTGAACCCGCTCATGTTTCACACGTCGTTCTGGTGAATCCACATTCTCTGTAGCCTCTTTGAGTTGGTTCCAACAACGCCTACCGGGGGCCATATTCTAAACCAACGAAAAACTCCTTCAATCTCACTCTATAGCAAATGTGGGATCCTTGGATCTAAGGATGTTAGAAAGATGGAATTCTAAAGGCTTTTCAGGCCAAGAAGTTGGTCTTGGTTGATGTAGTTGTGCCTCACAGTTTCTGTGACAGCATCATGGTCCTGCTAAATCTACTCAGGAAGCATCTCAGTGCTATGGTTCAGGACACATATATGTTGTGTAGAATATTCTCGAGAAGAAGAGTCCTAGGCCATCTAGAGTATATGGTAATATTTTTTTAGCCTCAACATTATTATCCTCCTTTATTGATAATGTAACATCACACTAAATCATATCTTCTAAGACAATGGGATGTATGGGCCTAGTCATAGAGTACTTCAGTTTTGTTATGACTCTTGACACATCATTATGAGTATCAAGAAGAGGGTATACATTAGATCAAGGTGTTCCACCATGAAATAGGTGCGTACCATTTTCTATGAAATTTCATCATCATCAAGATGACCGATTTAGATGTCATTCATTTAATGGAATGTCTAGTTACATATTGAGCCTAGATAGATTAATATCACTACCGAGTATTGATCACACCACTAGAGGATTGTACATATATCCATAATTAATAATGGGATGTCCCTTATTGTAGAGAAGGACTCAATCGTAGTTGGCTAGGAGGAGTAATAAGTAAGATGGAAAGTCTCTTTAAGAGAGATCCTTTAATGAATCATCTTTAATTAACTATAGGTGTGGATCATTTAAGGGGAATTATCTAAGATTATTTCTTCATATCCCCTCCTGGAAGAGAGGTCGACTTCACCATATATCTAGTGCTAGGTGGGGCACCAGTGTCAAGTCCAATGAATAGGATGGTAGCCAGAGCACAAAGAACACATCAAACAGGTTGGAGATCTAGATGATAATGGTTTTATCTGACCCAACACATCTCCATGGGTTTCAAAAAATACTTTTTCTTTGAAGGATAATGGTACCCTTCATTTGTGCATTGATTTCCACTGATTGAAATAGATTATGGTGATGAATCATTATCCACTTCCTCGTATAGACGATATCCTCGACCATATACAATGAGAAACTAATTTCTCTAAGATCTATTTGATGTTGGGATACAATTATGAACATGTGAGACCATCTAACATACAATTTATTATGTTTTGGAGTACGTGTGTATTTTATGAAAATATGGTCATTTCGGTCAGTTTGACGAATTTACAAGTAGTATTCACGGTGCTAATGAATCTTGATTTCCACCTGTATCTTGAGTGATTTGTGGTGGAATAAATAGAGGAATTCATAGGGTATCCTCACACTAGACATGAACATTCCAAAAATCATGAAATCATTCTAAATACAATGATAGAGCACAAACTATATGTGATGATTAAAAAATTCCACTGTTTTATTAGATAGGATCACTTATTGGGTCATATCATATCTAAATATTGTGTATCCATTGACCTTGGGAAGGTGAGAACTATGGTTTCCTAGTACTGTAAAAATAATGTGTTATATATATGTAGGTTCATAGGACTTGATGAAAATTTTATATGAATTAACAAGGACTTCTCTTGGAATGTAGTGTTTCCAATGGGGTGGACGAAAAATGGTGTGAAATTCAACTAGACTAAAGCTTGTGAGGCCTCTTTGTGGAGTTAAATGGAAGACTAACTTTAGCACCGATGATGATTCTGGCGGAGATGGCAATAATTTATACATTTTATTTGGATTCTATAGGAATATATCAAGGTTTTCAGGCATGGTGATAATGTTGTGGAATATGGGTCACAACAAATGAGGATTGACCGGCAGAATTACTATACTCATGACCTCGATCTAGAAGCTTTGGTTCATGCTTAGTGTTGTAGGAGGGGCTATCTATTTAGTGAGTTCATTATTATCTACAAGAATGATAATAGTTTCAATTAAATATTTACATTGTGAAACATGAATATAAGGTAGAACATGTGGGTGAAATACCTGAAATTGTTGGCAATTTAGCTTAGTTATACACATAGGAAGGATAATGTCATAGATGATTCCTTGAGCAAGATCATTCAGAAACAATAATTCAAAGATGCCAATAGTGATTGGTTTTTTTCCACCATTCAACGAGATTCATATTGAGATTCAGGAACAACATAAAAACAATTTTTAGTAGCTATTACAATGACATCCAAACTTCAAGAAGGGGTCGGGGTAAGAAAGTTATCTTATTTTGAGGGCCCAATTTTGAGGTAGAGAATCATAGGAGGGAACCCACCTTATTGTTAGGTTGTTCAGTGAAATGATACCTTACTATTCTATAGAAATGTATCAGTAAATTTTGATATATGATTGGAGTTAATGAGGTCATTTCATGCCTCTCTTTGGATAGTTCACTCTGGTATCACCAAGATATACCAAGACATCCACTATTAGTACTGGTTTCTTGGCATGATGTGGAAAATATATTGTTTTATGACTCAGTGCTACCCTTGTCAGTAGGTGAATGAAGAGCACCAGTGACCTAGTGGACTTCTACATCCTCTCTCCATTCCTGAGTGGAAATGAAATGTCTTCACCATTGATTTCATGATAGGATTTTGGAGATCCCTTTGAGACAGAGATATAGTATGGGTGATCATCAATATGTTTATCTAGGATTCACATTTCCTACCTATATTCAATAAATTCTATGTAAATGAGATATAAAGTATTTATATCCAGTAGATAGTGATATATTATTGTGTTCCCCATTCATTCATATCTGACTAATATGCATGTTTTACATCATGGTTCTTGAAAGGTTTGTATAAGTCCCTCGGTTTATAGGTCCTATTAATTATGGAATGTCCCCCTTATATCAATGAGAATTGTGAGTGGAAAATATGGGTGCCTTTTGATATGATTCGATCGAGTATCCTTGATTTTAGTGGTTCTTGGGAAAGGAATATTACCATGATTGAGTTTTCTAACAACAATAATTTTCAGGAATAGATTTGTATGGATCAATACAAGGAAAATTACGGTAGGCAGTTCCATTCACCCACGTGTTGTAAAGAGGTGGGTGATGCAGATCTACAAGGTCCCAATCATATTTTAGAAACATGAGATAATTAAATAATAATTTGGAAGCATATGGATAAATCTCAGTCTAGAGAGAATTCATGTACTGATTGTCATCAAAGACCACTAGAGTTTGTGATGGGACAATAATTCCCTCTATGTGTGTCAACTAGATTGGGTAACAAAAAAATACCAAGATAGGGTATGTTATCACCATGATATGTTAGGAATTTCAATATAGTGCAGAGATTGAAGCTAGTAGAATATGGTTTACTACTACCTTAGATATACCCTGACATGCATGACTTCACCTATGTGTCTCATTTTCATCAGTAACACGCTAACCAGTATAACTTTTTTGAAACCGATGATATTTATTATGACGTCGATGCATCCTTTTTGAAGCATATGATATATATTTTGGATCAGAACATGATGGCTATCTAAGAGAGGACAGTTCCTCTGTTCTGGGTGTTGTGGAAGCAAGAGAACGTACTAGAAGAGACTTGGGATCCAGATTCTAATGTATGTGCATAGATGATGTAAGTATTATCTAATGATTCTTTACCACCATTTAAAGGAAAAATCAGGAATGAGTTTTCTTAAGGAGGGTAGGTTGTAACATAAAGTAATTTCTTAAAGGTAAAAACCATTTGTATTCGATTTTAATTATATTTTTCCCCAATAATGATTCTAATTGTAGTTAGGTCAGTCTTGGGTGATTCTAGGGCTCGTTCGGAGTTCCAATCTCAAAAATAAAACTAGGAATATTAGGTTGTACAATTAGTGCAATCCATTCATCCCAACCCGAACGGTTCCCCTAAACCATGAGACTGCATATAGTGGGATTCTGGGGGTCACACGGTTCTCCTACAAAACAATTCAAACCAATTCACATGTCCCTTCATCCAAAATTAGGTCATATGAAAATGGATTTTTTATAGTTTTCACATGATTGGACAAAATATACACCAAACCATGTGGGGTTCTCCGATGATGCATGTCCTTAGTGCATGGTGGGCACAAGTTTTTCCAACAGTGCTCCCCTTTTTTGGGTGATTTTAAAAAATTTCCCCAAATTGATCATTTTACCTATTTCTTATCCCTCCCCCACATTCCATAAAAATCTAAAACATCATCATCATATAAGATCCCTACTACTCCATGAGTTAGGGATCATGAGTTATCCTCTATTTTTCATCTATTTTATACAGCAATAGATCCATCCTGAAGCTAGAGGTGAGATGTTAAATCATCTTCCTTCTTTTTTTATTTATTATTCCCATATATTGTGATATATCAGTATAGTCCTGCATTCATGTTTTTTGTGAATTTGATAGATTTTTTTATTTTTTCCAACATAGATCGAATCAATGTCCAACACAGGATGATGGAAGATCTATAAGGATAATATAGGTGGTTTATGTTCATTTAATTTTTTCAGTGTGTTATATTAAATGAACCGTTGTTCCATGATATGTACCACTTTTTTATGAATGTAATTTTAAAACCTTACAATCCCATTTTCAACCCATATAAGTGGAGAATCAAACCCTAGGTTTATCACGTTGACATATTCCACTCAAATGGGTGTTCTCATTTTTTGATGTATATTTTACCTACTAAATTTTTTGATTATATTTTGTTGAGCGTGATTC
This sequence comes from Viscum album, assembly GCA_963277665.1. NCBI lineage: Eukaryota > Viridiplantae > Streptophyta > Magnoliopsida > Santalales > Viscaceae > Viscum > Viscum album. The sequence continues at coordinate 1,614,680,830 of OY728151.1, forward strand.
CAATTAATTTATTCCATTGTAAAATCAATTGAGTTGATTTTATTATTGATCCATGAGTTGTGTCCCATTATCTATACATCATAAATGAGTCAGTTGAGTGGTTAGCCCATGTACCTCATGCCTTCTACAACAAATGGATTTCCCAATGGAATTTCTTGGACCAATGTGCCTACTATGATATGAATTATATAATTAAATGTAATGAACATTCTATTACACATGTTATAAATTAATTTATTGTTTATATAATTTCAACTTAGTTTCGAGGGAGATACATGGGGTTTTGACTCAGAGACCTCATGGAATGAATCTTCATGGATTCATGTTAGAAATTTAAATGATATATAAACATGGTGGGGGTGAAACTAACTATTTCAAGGATGCGATCACAAGACGTTATTGTTATAACCTCCACATGAGTGACATGGGTTCCATAAGAGACTCCCCATGAAAACACTCGATGAAATGATGGATGTACCATGCTTGGACAAAGACTTGGGATGCATCATTTGACACCATGGATGGACAAAAATATTAGTTATTTAATTTATCACACCATGCTAGGAGTGATACATTAGACTTATTTCATGGGTCCACTTGTATGGGATCCTTATTCATTGGAAAAATACAAATCCCCTTGAGATATACATGTAAATTCTTTCCAAATTTCCATGGACAAGATCATATTGTATCATTAAAACATATAAATTGGTTTTAATTGAATTTAAAAAGAAAATGAATTGACTAAAATAAAAAATTATGTATATGAAAATGTAGTGAACTATCCTACATGCCCAATGAAAATCTATGGGATAGTCTAACATTTCTCATATTATTCCACACATGTTTCCTTTCTATGATATCTTGGTTCAGACTCACTTGCATAGTATAGAGTAAGTACATTTTACTTGTATCCAAGTGAAACCTAGTCCATTATACTTATTTATTTATTTATATTTTTCAATTATTAACTTTTACAAACTACTAATTTTTTCAATTCACAAAATGTATTTATTTATACAATGTTGTTAGTTGACAACTAATATTGTATCTCAGATCATTTTTTGTCATAATTTGATAACCATGTTGAATTTATGGGTTTTTTTACTGATAATGGGAAGTTGATAGCTTTTTACATTAGGTTTATAGTCTTAGGATAAAGTATGAGGATAAAGGACTGAGTGCATACTCGAGATGCCGGTTAAAGCTATTTTTGGCATTTTTTATATTTTTTAGAGTGTTTCATATTCATGTGTACCTTGATCCTTTCATATTCATATTATCCATAGCTGAATCACCATGATCTCAATCATATTTATTTTTATTATTATTTATCATTTGCATGTCTATTTATTTATTGTACATGATTATTTTCTCATTACTGCTGATCTCTATTCTATTTATATGATTCTAGTGTTTCTTATTACTTATATATCACTATAATCCACACTAATAAATCAGGGAAAAAAATACCCATGGACAAAACCTAGGCCCTCACTTCAAGTTGACATCCTATGTCATTCATGGTTGCACATTTGAGGTCTTGTCGCCACAGTCTCGGGTCATAGGTAAGTGGTATCTAGTATGGGACACTACATTGATGGAGGTGGATGATAGGTTTAACGTATGTGCATCGTTTAATTATTTATACAATGGATCCTAGAGGCAGAAGAGATGTGGTGGATGGAGGAAGAAGTCATAGGTTATGATGACCGGATGCATGATGATAATAATAAGTGGAGGATGGAGGGATAGAAGAGGAAAAATATAATAGTGGTGGTAGTATTTTGTCATAGGATGGAATGATAGGGGGAATATGAATCATCTTAGTGGTAGTAAAAAATGATGAAGGAAGTGTGAGATGAAGGTATGATCTATAGCAAGAATATGGTGTTATAAATTTGGGGTATGAGGATGAAGGATCATGATCGTACCATATGATTGTAGTGGGATGTGGTCAATGGTGAAGGTGGAACTCAATAGTAGAATTGAGTGGTCATAGAATCTATTGGATGTAAGATTAATCTAGTGATTAGAGGTTGATGTAGTGGGAATTGCTATTAATAATGGTAGTATCACAGCTCAACGGTGGAACCTAATAGTCAGATATCATTGTATTTATTCGACTACATAGACACAACACTCAACCATCATATTGTCATTTATCGTGCTTTTTGGACATGGGGTGATTCCATAAGGTGAGTTTGAGCTCAATCTATTATAAACACAGATAATTCTAATGATTGGTTGTGGCAGTCCAGTGGTTTCAAACATGGTAGCGGTGAGGTGGTAATATTCATGGTGGGGATATGTGGAGCTAAGGTTGGGTGAAATTCTTTAGGTATGTATGAATAGTTCACACACATATATTTTCCCCACATCATTTGATCTCACATGAGAAAAACCCTTATTATGTAATCATATATATTTCATGGATCCGAATCTCGATGACGGGATGAGCTCTCACATACACTTCACCATGCTTCATCGGCATGTTGCCACCTATATGGGGCTAATGGGTTTTATCCCAAAACAATCCAAATAATTGTGTGTGATCTATTGGATATTTTTGTGTCTTCCCATATCTATAAACCCTTGGGAAATTAAATTTAAATGCATGTTTTGGGAAATTGTAATACACCTTGGCCGAATTTATGGCAACATTTGTCCAAAAAATTGAAAAATAACTATGTAAAATTTCACCAACAATAAAATTGAAATTCATAATCTAAATGAAAATTTTAATTCAAATTTTTATTTCATTTTCATAATTATTATTTATGATTTATAATTCCAAAAAATATTACATAAATGGAATAATTGTGAAAAACATATTGAAATTCATTATTATTAATTAATATTTTCATGAAAAAATTATATACATTAGTAAGAATGTGCAGTGACTAAAATATTTTGGTATTTCATTATTGTTTTTTTCATTGTGTTACACATATATTAGAAACCCAAAGAGTTAGTATACAAGAGGAATGACATTGAATAAATTGATATGATATATTGGGGAAATGGTTTTCTGATCAAATATCTAAATGTAATATATAATATTAATGGCATAATGTCTTACCCAAATAGATACTTTTTGAGTTTAATTCCAAATACAGTTCATCTTCTTTGTAAAATATAGAACTTGGTACACTAATGAATATTAGGGTTTTTAAAAGTGGTCAATATTTTAGCGTGGAAACATTTAATAAAATCCCTTATTAAATGAATATAATATAAGATGCACATTTTATAAAATATGCAGTTGTAGATATCTAGAATCATAATTATCAATATATAACGTGAGATCAATCATTAAAATAATAATAATATTATGATAAATTTTTCGACTTGTATAGAAACATTACTATTTTTCTTAGATAGTAAGTAAAAAATATATGGGTATGAGTAACCCCTTCATGAACGGAAAATTGTTAATATTGATTAAAAGATGAGTCTTGATGGTTATGGGAATCATGAAGATATTAATTTAACGTTTTAATTGAATTATAATTATGATTCCCAAAAGAAAAATTGTCTTCTCTCATGTACCAATATGATCTAGTATATCAAATGACCATGTAATACTGTTTCTTTAAAAATGATTATTTTGGTTGTGGAATTCATTTTAGAATTATTATTTTCGGAATGCCTGCATTGTCATTAAACAAAAAATTACCCCATTTTCTCAAATTATTGAGTAAAATTTAATTGGGCAAGAGATGTAAAGTTTTATGTATTTTATTGAAACTACAAATTGGTAAATGGTTAAACTGTATGAAAATAATTTTGATAGAGTGTCTAATAATGCATCATTAGAATACCCAGTAATGTTTTTTAGAACCTATAATAGTTTGTTTGGATACCTAAAATGTATTATAGTAACTCTGTATTGTTTTTATATCAAGGAATGGTTTTATAGAAATATATTGTTTCATTTTGAAAGGTATATCATGATGAACGTATGATATATAAATGTTTTGGGTACAAAAGGGTTCAAAATCAAGGAAAAAGTTATGTATCTAATTGTTTGTAGTCTAATGATGAAAAATGGTGTTCATAATAATGGAATTAAATAAAAATGAATATTATAAAGCTCAAATGGATCAAATCAAATAATTATTATAATACTCTCATTTATTTTATATGATATTGCAGTAGTTTGTTAAAAATGTTTTTATAAACAATTTGTGATGACAGATTTAACACACATGATTTAGGATTTACTAGATTCTCGAAAAAGATTATTTGAAGGGAATGATAAATTAGGTTTTATCTAATATTGGGGTTTTATCAATGATTTTTATCAAATTATGAGGGAAGAGTCCCAACAATGGAATAAATTAATGAATAAAGTATTATTTTTAGAAAAATTATAAATTCATGGAATATCATATTTGACATCGATATAATTTTTTCCTTTAAAATTATTTCAAGTGTATAAAATAAGTGTTAATTCCTTTAAAAAATAATATTATGTATCTTAGCATGGTTATTTAATGATAATAACGTTTCTAAAAGTCCAATGGGAATATGTTTTATACTATTATATGTCAAACGTGAATAATTAAAATATTATCCTTGTCAATATTCAAGGTGAAAATCAATCAGTATACTAAAATAGTATTAGGTATGATTATAAAGACAAATATAAATTGTCATATTTAGTTTTGAAACAAAGTGAATATCAATTTATATCTTCAAAATGATTAGGTTTCTTTGGAAAAAAAATTAATTTAATGTTTTTGTCTGAATTTTGGATGGGGTTATTTTTTTTGAAAATAAAAGTTTATGGGTTTTTTGATGTTTCATAAGTTCTAGAGTAGTTAGAAATGTTATGATACTACATAAAAATGTTCTAATCTAATATACTAAATGTTTTGGAATTCCATGTTAAAGTTGAAATTTGGCTATCTATATAATGCATAAGATTCATCCAGGGTTTAATAAATCACAGATTAATGAATTATTAGGCGTCATTTGAAATTTTATAATGATAAATTGAAAATTTTCATGGTTTTGTTAGTATTTTGTATGAGTCATCTACTGAAAAAATATTGTTAACAACATAAACTTAAATAAGAGTTATCTAATAAGTTAATAAGAGTTATTTTGAAGCATTAAGTGACGAAATATGAAATGACAAGATGAAATATTCTAACAATCAAAAGTGTTAGTAGGATTTTTATAAGAGTTGGTCACTCATACAATGATATCCATTCCCTATTATTTAGAAAAGTGATCTTTTAATAGGATCATTTAACATTATGTTAATATTTCAAACTACACTTAACAATGAAATAAAAATTACAAATTATTTCTAAGTGTTACTAATTATAATGAAAAATTTATCCAATGAATTCTATGAGACCTTGAACTAAATTAATTTTTGGAGAAGATGAGTTTTAAAAAGTTAATTATAAAGATAAACTATACGATTCTATGATATCTCATAATGATTAAATATCATTATTCTCCAAAAAATTATATTATTATTGATGAATATTGTGGGGATGAAAATTGAACAACATGTTGAATTGGGTGAATGGATTTACATCTGGGAAAATATGAACAAGTCATGGTGTTTTCATAGGAGAAATACTATCCAAATATTGTTTTTTAGTTTTGGAATAGGTTTTTCTATGATGAGGTGTTTCATAAAACAAAATTCATGGTAACATGTATTATATAAAAAATTAAGGAATATATATTTTATAGAGTATCGTTATGGTATTATTTAATATCCCATGGAGAAAAATATCTCGACTTGCTGGGTTGTTTAAGTAGATATATTTGAATAGTATTTAAATGAAAATTATGGTGGAGATACACTATTACAAATCATGGATGCATTTTCATATTAAAATATGGAAATATTCCCACATGATTAAAAATATAGAAATATGGTAAATAGAAAATGGAATGGACTAAATTAATCTGATACTGTATTTTAGGAAAAGAAAAAGAGTATCATATAAAGAATAAGGAAGTGAAAGACTGAAGATTACTCTTGATTCAAGAAAGAAAAATGTTTATATCTTCATGGTCCTTTTATAATGAAATTTAACTATTGATTGTTCTATGAATATGCCTTTATTATTAATATTATATAATGATTATTCTTGTATGAAATTATAGTTTGTTCCATCATTTTTTGAGGTCTAGGGTCATACCATGCATGAGTTTTTCTTAATAATTAATGAATAAATGTATATGCGTGATAAAAAACCACCACACACTAGGGATATAGTCATCCATCACAAAGTTGAACCTCATTAAAAATATGTTATTATTTATTTTAATTTATCTTCACTGTTGGATAGATTAAGATATTATGAATAAGAAAGAGAGTGGCTAGTGTTTATGAATAAAATTTATAAACACTGATTCACCTCCCCTCAATGTTTTTATCTTATCCTGAGTAATATAAATAATTTCTATCAGGTCATTGTTATCTATTAATGATCTATATTAATGTTTGTTATGGATAAAAATAATTTTGTCTTTAACAATGGTATTCCAAACTATTATGGAAGGGATTTTATATTTGTAAAATATAATGGTACCCTATCTCATCTATATAAAACCTTATGTTTTAAATTCTATTGAAAAAGGGTTCATAATGTCTAGTGAGACATTAGTGTGATCTCTTGTACATAAAAATAATTTTTAAAGTGATTAAAAGACATGAAATACTTAATTATTTATTTTATCTGAAAAGACACTCACAAAATCAATATATATAAAAACTGAAAATGCGATTTCGAAAAAAATCTCATAGGATTTTTTAAGGAAATAAAAAGGTATATGAAACCAAGATATAAATTTCTACATAGGTTTGAAAACTGAAAATGTGATTTTGAAAAATGTCATAGTACTTTTGAAGGAAATAAAAAGCTATATGAAACCAATGAAAAAATTCATAGGATAAAATTTTAGGATGTTAGAATATAATAAGACGATCTAGTTGATGAATTAATTACAAATGATTATATCAATTTTTGTGCTATCTATGAATTTTTAGACACTCTATAAGACTCTTTTGTAGTGAAGGAACATATGGGAATTCATTTATACTGGGTTTATGCTAATATTTCAGTACTTGAATATTTAGATCATGATAATATCATTATTTATGAACGTCATAGTACTCTTAGAAATAATGGGATGAATATATGAGGATCTATTAAGAGAAAAATTAGAAAGAAAATATCGAATTACATTAATGATTTTATAATATTATGGTTGATGATAAGCATACATACATGGATAAAGAAGAAAGTATGGTTTATTTTATAAATACTATTTCTCTGATGTTCAAAGCTTCACATGATGGAAAGGTACATTTCTTTTTAGTCATCCATCAAAATGATTTAATTTTTTAAAATAGTTCTATTATTTTTATAATTATCCCATAAAAATAATTTATTAGAGTGAATAGTTTGATAAAATCAAAAGGGTCACTACTCATGGAATTAATCCTAATAAAATCACATCAAGAAGGAAAGAATGAAATTATATACCTATAGAGTAAAACATTAATCAATTTAACATAAGAAATATAATATCTTGGTACGGGGTGATGATGATGATATTCTTGGGGGATCTACTCAAAATGTTCCATGGCTCAATAAAAAGAAGAAAGTGATACATCTAATGATGACACACAAGTAAATATTGTGTTTTATTTCTGAATAAATAAAATATTCCATGGTTTATAATATGATGATAGAGATGAAATATGTGTTTAAAGAAAATAATAAGACTAATAGATGAGAATTTTCATCTCAAAAACGACTTTGATAAGTAAAATTAAATACCTCTTTAGAAAGAGAAACATGTTAATAACATTACAAGATCAAATATTTATGATGTTGAAAATAATATTATATAATACATGACATATACAATTAACCTATAGGATAAAGTGGTATAAAAAATATATTTCAATATTTTTGAAGAAAATAAATATAATTAAAAGATCATTTATAATTTTTATAATAAAACTATAGATGCATGACAATGTTCAAATCAAAAATATCTAGTGTCTATGATTCCCTATAAGGTAGATATAGAATGGGGAAGCTGATAAGTATCTCACCTCGAATGAAAAACATGTATACAAAATAGTTAAATGGTAAAAAATAATTTGGTCTCACAATAATGAAATATGAATAGGAAAAAACTACTAATATCTAAATGATGTAAAATTAAATAGAAATTTTTTTACCCATCTAAAAAACCAAATTTCTAATTTGAAAATACTTTTTGGTTATGTAGGACACTAGAGGATAGGGGATGGGGATAGAATGTATAAGTTGAAACCTAAAATTTATAAAATGAGGGTATTATTCGGTTAATACTTGTTTTATGTTACATACATTCATAATTATTACAGCAATTGGTATTATAGTACTTTAAAATAACTATGAAAGTATAATGTGTCAAATAAGATACAATAATAGTAGGTCATAATGAATGAATAATTCAAATAGCGTGACAATAATTTCGATGTAAATGGTAATTTTTATAGTTTTGATGAAATATCTAGTATGTTGGATCAAGATATAAATGGCTAAAATTAATGTGTTTCGTTTATCCAAGATTATAAAAATAGTTTCTAGAAATATTTTATAATTCAAAATAAGGTAAAATGAAAAAATAAGTCAAAGTGGTTGAAGATTCATTCAAAGAACAAAAATTTGAAAACACCTTGGATATTAATTGTTACTATTATAAACCCGCCTACCCCTGTAGTCTAGGTCTAGTTGCTTGAATAATTACATTTGAATATATACAATACTATTATTGAAAATAATTGAATATTTTAGTAGTTTTTGAATTTAGATAACTTATGTGAAATTTACATTAAAACATCAAAGTAAAACCTTGTAGAAACTCCATTTGTAACGCCAAAAAACTCTTATATTATCCCAGAAAGTCATTAATAATATTCATCATCATATCCTGGGGAAAAATAAACAATAAGAAATGGGTGATATCTGATGCTAAATAAGTGTATGTAACACAACATAAGAATAAATATTTTGGTATGGTGATTAAATAAAATAAAACATGCCATCAAAACATATTATTGAGCATAACATGGAAAGAATAAAATATGAATAAATAATTCCATATAAATAATCAGATGAAGAATAATCATGGATAATATAATTTGGGAATAATCACATGATTCGTCCACCATTAGTATCATAATGAAGGAATTCATAATTTTTTACATCTAAAAAATATTTTCAAGGACTTATCGAAACATTTGAAAATGGGTAAGGCCTTGGCCAAAACCATATCTACAAATGGTGAAGGTCTCTTCCAAGTCCATATTTTTTTTGTCTCATGAGACCTAACGATGCATCAACAAGCTATATATAGCCCTAAATATCTCATTCTATGTCCAATTCAATCATCAAATAAATGTATTTATATAATACAACATATATATATGAAATGTAATGAACATTCTCAAATATATAAATCTAATCCATAACTATTCGGAATAGTATGGTGAATGGTATTAAGATAGCATATCAAGAGTCAAACTGATCAAAAACCATTTGAAAAAAATAATTTATATGATTATCCTTAGATACCAATCTTAGTAATTTATATAATCTTAAAAAAATTCTAAAATGGAAAAACTATAATAAAATCATCAATGAATTCTTGAGAGAAATACTTCTTTTACATTGTAAAGGAGAGTACTTTTGGAATATGAATTTTTATTTGTCACAATTGTTTGTATAATACCATAAATAAAAAAAGACAGTTTTCTTGAAAAAAGTAGTGATTTTAGAAAAAATAATGTTGTATTAAAATAGGTTATGGATTAGAAATTAAAATGGATATGAAATTGAGATGTTCCCTTTAATCGGGATTACATATTAAGAAAAATTAAGAAGGGAACCTTGTAAAACATGAAATTACCATAAAATAAAGATAAAATGATCTAGATATATTATTTTTGAACATATACACAGATTATATAATAAGTACACAAAAATAAATAAGCATTATATTAGGGTAAATGTAGTGAAACAATAACCAGAAGGGAAAAATGAATGTTCGGGGAGAATCCCTTACCTTATGGAGGAATGTGTTATACAGTTGACTATAATGTTTTAGATAATAAAATTAAATCCATTTATTAATTAATTAATAATGTTATTTAAATGTAATTTATTTTCTATAATTTTTTTATGTTCAATTATGGTATTTTTTGATTTATAAGACACAATTTTATTGTCCATGAGAATTCGTTTCCTTGGACTTCATGACCAATTTGCTTCTTTATAAGTAATGATGTTAATGTAAAATGTCTATAATTTGAAACAATTTGAATTATATGTTAATGATGGAAATACAGAAGTGTAAATGGTTATATATATCATTTTTTTATATGGTACATGGATGAAACATTTGATGAGACATTTAGTAAAAATCATTTAGATTATTATTATAGTTATTGATCATAACGAACTCATCTTTTTTTATTATTTAGTGTTATAGTAAATTAAGATAATATAAATGGTAATAATATAAATCATACAATATTTTTCAACCATTAAAATGGTTTCATGATTAACTTTGATTACAGTTATGGAAAATGGAATCATGTCATCATTGGAGGTGATGAAATGACCTCTTATGGATGATGATTCCATTTTTAGAATAAAAGAGATAGATGAAGGGTTTGATGATTGATTATTCCATTAGAATTGTATCATTCCAATAAATATAAGGTACTAGAATAGTTAGTATTTTTTATGAGGGGTGGGGGTTAGGAGAGAATAATAAAAAAATAATTGAAATGAAATTAAAAAGAAAAAGTAAGTGGATTTTACCTATTTAATTATCCTCCTTATGAACCTCTATTGGGAAATGGTTTAGAATTTTTATGAGAAAAAGAACTCCTAGATATAAAGGATGGGGTGGTGAAAATATTTTCACAAATTTTGACAAGGCTCAAAGCTTTTTAGGTTTAAGGATAAGGGGAGGTGGGGGTGGTATTTTTAGTGGAGGAGAGGGGTATTTTTTAAATATTTTATTTATTTGTTTATTTTTTATCTCTAGACTACTAATAATTTGAATATTATCATAAAATATATTAATTTCATGAATAATAGTATGAAATTATGGGCTTACATTATTAATACATCACCTAGGACTCAATAATTAATCTATTTAGCATTATTGTAAATTTTGGAGTTTTACTATTTCCAAAAAATTCATTTATTTTAGAAATATCCCCAAATTTCACCGTAACCATTTTTATGTGAATAATTAATAAATTAACACCTTTATATGAAAATAATTTTATAAATATGATTATTTTTATTTTTATTTAAATCATCATTTTCTCAAAAAATATAGTTTTTAAAATTATAACTATTTTTATGAAATTCTAAAAATTAACTGTGGTCTCATTAAGTTATCCTAAAATCATAAAAAAAATATTTATTTATGAATAAATTTTATGAAAATAAATTCTTTTAATAATTTTATTAATTATTAAAATTTAATTTAATATTTATGATTCCCAAAAATACCAACTCTTAGTTGATAATTATTTAAATACTCATTTACATATACTATGATATAATTATATCACATTCTCATTTATAAGATTCCTATATTTTATTTACATAAAAAAGGGTGAGTTTACTATTCACTTGGATGATTTACTATTCATTAGGGTCATATTACTATTCGTAAGGTAAATTTATTATTTGATCAGTATAGGTTCCTTGACATCTAGAAAAAACTATTATTTAATTAATTCATCATTTATATGGTATGGGTTATGTTCTCTATTTGATTTTATGTGATTAATACAATATGAAATAAACATAATAAGTGGAATCTCATTGATTCAATCCTAGGTCATTACATTCTCTCATCCTACAAAAATTGCATCCTCTAAATTTCCAGAATGTCACCTCCTAAAAATATTTGGGTAGTTGTTCATCATAAATTCATTAGGATCTGATGTTGCCTCTTCAATTTTATGATTTTTCCAATTATGATTTAATTTTTTATTCCTTTAATTCCTCAAAAAATATTCTTTTGTTTCCAAAATCTTGATAGGCTCTTCACAGTAAGATAAATCATATTCCAAATTAATTCTTTCATAAGTGAGGAAATGTGGTTGGTCTAGCCTTTATATTTTTAATAAAGAGACATGGAAGAAATTTTATACATCTGAAAGGATAAAAAGAATTTTTAAATGATAATACATAGCTCCAATGATCGTTAGAATTTTAAAAGGACCAATATCCATGGGGATCAGTTTCCCATTCCTCCCAAATATTGTAACACCTTTCCATGTAGATACATTCATGAAAACATGTTCTCCCACCTGATATTTAAAATCCTTCATTCAATTATCAGCATTGTTCTTTTTCCTTCATTGAGCTTCTTTGATATATGATTTAATAGTATTTCCCTTCACTGTTTTTTTCTTACAAAAGTAATGGTCCTACAATATTCCATTCACAAACTTCATCATAAAAAGTTGGTCTATGAAATTTCTTTCAAGACATTTCCTTTTATGGTGTAATTTTGAATTCATTAATGGAAATTATTATTTTAGGAAACCTCTAGATGGGGTAGATAATGAACATATATACCTTGAAATTCATGTCAGAATGATCTAAAAATGTCTTCTAATGTTTGTATCATACTTTTTTACTACTCATCAGCTTGAGGGCGATATGTAGTACTGAAATAAATATTAGTATACAATGATTTATAAATAATTTTCTATAATTTTGATATAAATCATTGATCATGATAAAAAAACTAAGAGAGCTGATCCATTAATTCTTATAACTTCATTAATATAGAGTCGCACAAGGTGCTCCTATACAAAATCATTCCTTATATAATTGAAATGTATAGATTTGGTAATTCAATAAATCATCACCCATATTCCCTCATTATTTAATGGAGTTATTTTTCTAATTTAGTGAAAAAATACGCGGTGATTTGATCCCATTTCAACGCAAGAATAGATAGAGGTTGCCTGAATCCTATAGGATGTTTTATTTAATCCTTCACCTAATGACAAACTAAACATGTTGATACATAATCAAAAATTTTCCACCTCAGGTCATTCCACCTGAAATATTACATCAAATATATATGCATATTATTAATACAAATGTTTATAGGGAAATTATCACTATTGGAATCATACAATAAAATGCTTTTAAGATCCACTATAAAGGGAACACATAAAATACTTCTAATTTTTATAATTCTATCCAAACACATGATATTTGGAAACTTGCTATAATTTGTAGAATTGATATTCTTTTGATAATTATCATCATTATACTTGGAAATTTTAACCCTTCATAAAAAAGTTGTTTGGGAAACCAATTGAAAATAGTAATGATTTTTCTCCTTCCATAATAATTCCAATATCCATATTTTCTATATCCATGTAAAAAATGTCCATTTGAATCCTAATTTTGTTTAAAACTCCATTATCCTTCATGATAAATGCATCAAATGCATTTTTTCCCTTCTTAAATGATAGTGTATTGAAAAATACATTCCTTAAGTAGCTCAAGCTATCTCCTTTGCCTCAAGACCAGTTCTTTATGTGAGATGATATATTTTAGGATCTTGTGATCTGTATATATATCACATATCTCACCATAGAGATGGTGCATCCATTTTTTTAGAGAAATTATTGTAGCAGCTAACTCAATATCATGAGTTGAATAGTTATGTTAATGAGTTTTTAACTTCCTTGATACATATGTAATAACTCTATCATTCTATAGAAGGACAGAACAAAGTAATTTCATTTATACAGCACTATAAAAAAATACACCATTTCCCAAATGTAGATTCATGATAATATAATTCCCAATATCAAGTTTAATTATTTAAAAATATTATTATCATTCTTTTTTCCATACAAAAATGACCACTATACATGTAATCTTGGTAAATAGGTTTGCTAATCGGGAAAAATTTTGAATGAAAGACTAATAATAACCTACTAAAAAATTACCTACATATATTATGTTCATTGTTATATGAACTTCCTAAAAATCTTTCATCTTCCTAGGATCAATTGAGATTCCATCAATAGAGATAATTTTCACACGAAAATAAACTAGTTGAAATAAAAATTCACACATTCTAAACATCCCATATAATTCATTTCATCTAATATACTTTTCAAAAATAGAAAAGTGATTCTCATGGCCTTAATATATTTTTGAGTATATTAAGATATCATCAATAAATACCAAAACAAATTTATCATGATATTCCTTGAAATAATTTTTCTTTATATCAATAATAATATAGGGTCTAGTAATCAGAAAAAATGGAATTACTGTAAACATGGAATTTCTATACCTAGTCTAAAATGTTTTATTTGGAATATATTCTTTCCTCAAAATCAACTAATGATTTACAGATCGAAGGTTAATATTTTAAATTTATTGAGCTCCTTGTATTTGATCAAATAAATCGTCAATTTTAGGCATGAGATAATTTTTCTTTAATGTATTAGCATTGATTTATCTTCAATACATTCCCTACCTCATGGGTCCATATTTCTTCTTAAAAAAGCGAATATGGGCTCCCCATGGAGAAAACAAATGTATAATAAATCATTTATCACTCAATTACTATATTTATTTATTAATTTCTACTATTTCCAAAGTTTCCATTCTATAAGGAGTCATTAATATAGGTCATGAAGTATGAATTAAATAAATAGATAACTAAATTTCCCTCTCTAGAGGATGTATAGGTAAATACTCTAGAAATATATCAATATATTTTTTCAAAATAGGTACATATTAAATTTTTTAATTCATTTATAATGTTTTATATTTCTCTCAAGGAATTTAATTTTGAAGAGATACTTAAGGGTGATCTAGATCAGAACCATATAACGATATTTCTACTCTAAATATAATTATTTCTAAATTTCTATCACAAATTGTTAGTTCATTATTCTTGGAATATATTTGAATATCATATTTTAAATTGAATTATATTCCATGGATTATGTTGAATTCAATCACTGTTAGGTGATAAGGTCAGCAAAAAAATTACATTTACCCATTATAAAGGGTATTTAATGACACATCTTTGTTGTAATGATACTTCTCTTAGCATAATTTACTAAAAACACCATTATTAAATCAATATGTAAGTGTCTAATTTTATTGCAATTCTAGGAAGATATAATCTAATGGGATGATTCCGAATCAAATAATGGATTGGCTATGTTTGTGTAAATGATTAAAGTACACTCCACCACATCATTAGGAACTTCAAACTCTAATGTTGTGATCACATAAGCTTGGCCTTTCTCCCATGGATTTTTGTACGAAATATTTCCATGATGATTTATGAAATAATTATTAAAGTGTCCCATCTCCCCAAAATTATAGAATTGAACACTGAAATCTACTTTCATTCCCTATAAATCATTAGCATTATGAATTTTCTATCCTCACATGTACAAAACTCTTTTCTCATTTAATCAATCTCTCTGGTGTTTCCATCCACAACAATCGCATGTTAGGAAATTCCACTTTTTTTTATTTTTAGAATAATCTATTCTCAACATGGACAGTATCATACAGAGAGAATTCATTCTATGTCTATGTATCACATGAGACTACATCTTTGTATGATGAAAAATATTGGGAGATTATATTGACATTCATAGGAATTGTTTTAACCCATCAAATAATACATCATTCATGCTCCTTGGATTACATTTGTAGTCGGCCAAATTCCCTTATTAACATTTAATGTTGGCTTCAATCATTTAAACATTTTCATCCTATGTTTTTTAGACTAAATAATTTCCTTTAACAATCCACTCATTGATCATGAGGAAGATGATTCTTTAAGAAAATTTCATTAAAATACCTTCATTTCATACTTGCTATTTTTTCATCCTCTTTTTTTTCATAAACTAATAACAAATATTGATCCAAATCTACTGATAAACGGAAAACTGCCATGAAAACCATTTCTCTTCTATTAAATATGAAAGGGAAAAATATATTCTCTAAGGAACATATCAATTTATCCACTACCAATAGGGTTGTAGTACCGTTTAATGATGGAGCATATAGTCACATAAAGATATCTAACATTACTCCTCCATGTTTTTGTTCAAGTTCCTCTAGAAGTGTATTGTAATTATTTATAACATTATTTAGCTATCCCATTATAAATTTAGGTTTCTCAGAACCATTCATTGCTCCAATACCAATATAATTATCTTTTATAGTAGTGAAATACCTATATATGTCACACATGTCGATAAGATTTTCATTCCTTCCACTATGACCCATTATAAAATAACGGCATGAACTAAATTAGGTTATGAATATTAATGTGTAGTCTCGAAAAATTAAAGAATGTATCTTTTATTGATATATAATGTATAGATAATCTCATAATCCTAAACATGTTTTGTTGGAGGATAATAATTTATAATGATTTTTAGTGAAAATTTGAATTATCAAAAGCATATTCCCTAGGAGTTTCAAACCAATTATACAGTAAGGCTCATTGTTGTGTAGTAGGTAACCCCACGTCTGGATCCAGACACCTTTTCAGAGTTGTTACCACTAGGTACATCTATTCCAGAACCACGTCCACTTGTAGTATCTAGACAGGGATGCATTTCTAGGAAGAACCACATAATATCCACCTTTCCAAAACTCTAGGATATTCTTGTAATCTTATCCTCAAGTTATATCTTATATTTTTGTTTACAAATTAATGTTTTCTAAATATAGTTTACAAGGTCTCTTCTATAATTCCTTGGATACCAACTATAATGACCCCGACCTAATTAGCTCGGAGCTGATGCCCTACGTTATTACATTAACATTGATAATAGAATATAATACAAACAGACCAAACAATTTTGTAGTTATTGAATCAATATTTCACATGCGTAACTTACATTACAACTTGAAATGGAAAAAATGTCGAAACACCATTTGTAACACCCAAAAACCCTTAGATTAACCATGGATGTCATTTGTAATATTTATCTTCTTTTCCAGGTAAAAATTAGAACATAAAAAAGGGTTTAGATTAGTATCTCTAAAAGGTTATTTACTAATATGAAATAATAAAAAATAATTAATAGTGAATAACTAAAAAAACATGACATTAAATCATATTCTTTATTTCAATATGGAAGGAATAAAATAGGAATAAATAATTTAATATAATAATCACATAAATATTAACCATGTATATTCAAAAATTCTAATAATCAAATGATTTATCAATTATAATTATCATAATATGTGAATTCAAAATACTAGACATTTTAAAATTTTCATTGAGGCCCCATCAAAGGCATTAGATAATTATTAAGGCCTCTTCAAAAACCATATATATAATTGGGCATGGTTACGGCCATGTCCATATCCGTTTTGTCTCATGAAACATGCTGATGAATTGAGGGGATATTAAGGGCCACATAGATTAAATTATTAGTCCAATTAATTCCTTTTATGAATTGGTTTATACAATATAATATATAAAAATTAAATGTAAATAACATTCCCTAATATTTAAATGCAATCACTAACCATTCTGATTAGTATGGTGAGTTGTATTATGATTTCTGATCAACAATTAAACAGATCACAAAAACATTAATAAATATTATAGATGATAATCATACGATACCAATATTAATGAATCATAAAATTAATCAATTTTTTTGAAAAATAAAAATAAATTAATTAAATTATCAAGGAATTCTTGAGAAACACACACCTTTTACATTCAAATGAATTGTTCCATTTGAATAATAATTAATATTTTTCGTAATTGTATTTATAACAAAAGTAATGAAAAAATATACATTTTATTGAAAAATTTACCTATTTTATAAAAATAATGGTGTATTAAATAATATTATGGATGGTACATCAAAATGTGTAAGAAATCGTGATGGTCTATCTAGTCAGGCTTGCGTATCGGGAGGAATAAAGAAAGGAACCCTATAAAACATGAAATTTCCTTAAATTTAAGATTCAATTATCTGAATATATGAGTTTTGATCATATAAAAAATATATATAATAAGTAAAATAAATATATAATCATTACATTAGGGAGAAGGCAATGAATGAATAACTAAATGGAAAAAATGATGGATCAGGTAGAAACCCTTACATTATGTGTGAATGTGGTGTCACATGACCTTAATATATTGGATAATAAAATTAAATACAATTATTATTTAATTCAAACCCTTTTATAAATTTAATTTTTTAGGTATAATTTACTATGTTAATTTGTGGTCTTTTGATGTGTTATAGGAAACAATTTTCTAGAGCATTCATTTCATTGGTTTAAATGATCAGTTCACTTATTTATAAGTAATGGAGTTCATGTAAACAGGGTATAATTATCTAGATTTGGAGTTAGAAGTTATTTTTGAACATATAGAAGTATAAATGGTTTTATTTATCCTTTTTATATAGTATGAGGAAGTATTATTTATAATAAATTTAGTTACAATCATTTATATTATTACTGTTGTTATTGATCATAACAAACTCATTTTGGTTTATCATTTATTACTGTGTTACATAAAAAACATAAAATTGTTTATAACAAAAGTTTTATAATCTATTTCAACCATTAAAATTGTTTCATGAATATACCTGAAAAGAGTTAAGCAAAATTAAAACTTTTCATCCTTTAATGTAGTGAAACAACACCTCACGGACAATGTTTTCATTTTTAGAATAAAAGGGAGAGGAGAAGGGGCTTGAGGATAGATTATTCCATTAGAATAGAAAAATTATAGTATATGTAAGGGAATTTAGTTTTCATGATACTTAGATCAGGGGAGGTGAGTAGATAAAAATAAAAATAATATAACAAGGATGTAAATTCAAAGATAGTGGAAGAGGATTTTACTACTGGAATTCCGCTCCTTGAGAACCTCCATAGGGAAATGGTTATTTGTATTTTTATGAGCCTAATAGATCCAAAAATCTATGTAGAGTCTTTAGAAGTGGATTGGGCTGAAATTATACAAGGATCAATGCTTGAATGGTCTGAGGAAAAGGGGTGTTGATGGATGGTATTTATAGTAGAGGATCGGGGTGTTTTTTTGGATATTTTATTAAATTGTTTATTATTTTGGTTCATTAATATGAATTGTTTGATAATTACCATAAAATATATTAAAATAATGAATTAATGTTTGAGATTATGATAATAAATCTTCTATACAGTACTTATGACTCAATAATTCATGTATTTAGTATTTATCACAAATTATCATATTTTACTATTCATAAAGTTCAATTATTTTAGAAAAATAAAAAAAAATCACCTAAACCAATTTTAAATGTATATAATTCCAAAATGGACTCCATTTTAAGAAAATAATTTTATAAATTTCTTAAATTTAATTTCTAATTAAATACTTTATTTACATAAAAAATACAGTTTTTAAAATTATAACAGATTTTATATCATTCTAAAAAATTAACTAATGCCTCATTAATTATATTAAAATCATAAGACAAAAATATATTCATTTATAAATATATTTTATGAAAATTATTATGATTTTAATTAATTTTATAAATTATAAAATTTTAATTAAATATTTATGACTCAAAAAAATAACAAAAAACAATTAAAAATTTTAAAATATGAATTTACTTATACAATGATATAATTGTATCATACATTATTTTATAAGATGCCTAAATTTTATTTATACATTCATTGGTGAGGTTTATATTCATTCGGTTGAGTTACTATTCACATGTGCCATATTACTATTCCTAAGGTCAAGTTACTATTTCATCAGTATAGGTTCCATTCCTTCTAGAAATACTTATTATATCATTAATTATCTCTTTATATGGTTTTTATATTAGTCTCATAGTGATTTTATTTGATTTTTACTACTTTAATTAAATATAATAAGTGAAATCACATTGATATAATTCTGTTTCATTACGATTAGTATCCTCAAAAATGGATTTTCGTTTGAATAACCTATTGAATCATGAAAGGAATGGATGTGGGGCCATTACATTTGGAAATTATAACTAATTATAAATTAAATGAGTTGGGATAAACAATATAGGTTAACATTCAATTTGCCCTATCAAAGATCTATTTGTATAAGTGTTAAAATATAATATTTTGAGTGCATCAAAACACTGTTATGAATAAAATGATGTTATTTTTAGAAATAATGGATGTTTAGTGATATATTTAAGAGATCAGGTTATTATAACCAATGTTTTGTGAACCAAAGGTACCCTATTCCATATTATAGATTCCATGATAAATTTTGACATGACATTTTAGGATATAAATAATTTATTGAATAAAATGCTTGGTCCATGAAAAAATAATGTTATAAAGTTGATCAGAGATGACTATATGTGAAATATAATAGTTATTAATATTTTTTAAACAAATACAAATGTAAAATTGGAGAACAATGGTAACAATGAGTTGACATTCTAGATTATATACCATTGGAAATGGTCCAATTTTATATCTATGGACCTAGGAAAAATTAATCCACAAATATTCAAAAGTACTTCATTTATTTCACTTATAACATCACTATAGTAAAATGTATCATATTTATGTTTCAAAACTCACAATACTTTCCCATATTCAAAAGCATTAGAAGGAATTATGGATGAAATAGTTTTTTCAAGAATGTTGTTGTGATCGTATAATGTTACAAAATATTACAGGAATAGGTAATGAGAATATATTGATAATAATTTAATTTATATTGACTCCAATTCCATATATACTCTCCATTATATGGTATTTCGAAAAGAAAAAATTTAATCCATGCTGAAATGGCCCGAAAAATTCTTATTGAGCATGTCACCTCTTGATTTTTTAGGCTAAATTAAATTACCAATATTTTAAGTATTAACAATAAATATATATTGGGCCAAAATTTAGGCATTATTTCCTATAAGACGTAGTTATAAAATAATACATATTCAATAAAACATTAATGTATTTTGTATCCATTTATTGATAAAAAATAAATGCTAAAATTGTGGTATATTTGTTAAAAACATAGATGATGCTATTTTTCTAGGATTCACCACATATGGATGTTCATATAGATTCTAAAAAACATCTATGATGATTTTGTATTATTATAATGTAAAAAATGATTAAAATTCATAGAAAATAAATTATTCTATAATTGAAGATGATGAGTATGATGTTATTTTTTTAGGACCAGTTGAAGACAACGATGAATAAATATAGATTCAAGGTGAAGAAAAAAATTTATATATTTAATCTATGATGTTGATGAGATAAAATCAGTAAAAATAAATTAAACATTAATTAATAAATATTTATGTGTGAAATAATATTAAAAATTAGATTCAAGGGGTTAATAAAAAATTAATCACCATGGAAAATATTCACACTAGTTTGCAGTCAATTACTTAACCTCAAATTTTTGAAGAATCCTTTGAGAAAATAGAATAGAATCAAGTAATTAATTCCTGGCTATTCCAAATCAAAATAATAAATTATGGGTTATTGTTTCATGGCCTAAGGAATCTAATTTTATTTTTACAATGATGGTTTTTATGAATAAGATGGACGAGGGATGTGATGTTCCTAGAAACAAAGAAAGGATGGTATTTAATGGGTACTCACTAATTAAGGCCACAAAATTTAAAAAATCTATTACTCTAGTTGAAAAAATTTAAGTATTAAAAATATCTCTTATTATTATATATTGGATATTCTTATAAGTATCCCTAATATTTGAATAATAATAGTTTTTTAATGGTGAGCTAGATGAAGAAGAATATATTAAACAATCTGAGTGATTTATTCTTGACCCGGATGATAGAAAAGTATATTATTTGATGAAGAATCATTAAGGATTGATATAATATCCAAGACCTTGTTACTACATGTTATATGTATTTTTTAGAAGAATAAAAATAATAAAATTGAGTATGGATATAAATTTATATATAATATGACCAAAACCACATCAATATTTTTGTTTGTCTATGTTTATGATATCACATTTTCATCTAATTAAGAGAAACTATGTGATTAATTTACTATATATAGGATAAATATATTCGAGATGTATTTACTTAGTGAAATGATACTTTTAATGGGATTACAGATTAATTAAACGGTTAGCTACTTATTTATTTTACATGAAATCTATGATAACATTCTATTTAAGAGGTTTGACATTGAGGGTTGTATGGGATTTTATACACAAGTCAAGTATAAATAAAAAATATTAAGTATGAAGAATAGATTTAATTAATAAAGAATAATCCAGATGTTTAATTGATAGTATTTTACGTACTTGGTAGCTTTAACACATGATGTAGAATATATAGTTATATGTTGTTTAATGAATTAATCCAATCCAAAAGAATCACATCTTCTGGGAGAAAATACAATTTTGAGATATACCTCAAGTTGTTTATATTTTGGTTGATTTACCTAAATAATTAATGGAAATATTTTAAATGGTTTTCATATGTAGACTGTCCAAGTGTATTTGATGATAGGACGTCTACATCTCATCGAGAAATTTTTATTAGTTAAGAATATGATTTATAGAACTCAAAGAAATAGTCATCACTAATTTTAATGTATAATAGAGTTTAATATTTGGATACTTCATAAGAATATAGAAAGATGATCTAGATAAATGCAATGCCTAAATATATACATGTTATATCTAAATATCCACTAGATAGGGGTTGTGATAATTATTGTGTCATAAATCTGTCCGCAATCCCATTACGATGACCTATAAATAAACATAATTATATTAAATACACCATTCTAATAGAAATCAAGGGTGAATGAATTCTGAAAATATAATTTATTCCATCTTATGGAAGGATATATAATATACTCACAATTCTAATAAAAATAGAGTCAATTGAGATTCCAAGGATGAACATGGAAGTACAGCTCAATTCCCAACATCAAGGTATTCAATGTTATGAAATTCATTCACCATTTTAATTATAAATAAATAATATTATATTTTTTGATTTCATATATTGGTGTATAAACCTACATGTTTAAAAAACTATTTAAATATTTTTTTAGTGGGTATAGAAAAGTGTTTTAAATCAATTTCTTATTTCATGAAAGTAAAATTTGATTTGGTATAATTTTTTGAACTAATTTAGAATCAAAATTATATGAGTTAAGTAATTTTTTTTCTACACATATATAGATAATGTATAAATAGTTTTGAGTTATATATGTATCATTTCATTAAATAATTTTACGCTACCTCTTTCACCTTTTATTTCCTTCATTTACATTAATGTTGAAAAAAGTGTTTCTTATTTTAGATGGGTCTTGAAACTAAATTTTATGCAATGATATTGGTGTTGAAAACAAATCTAGGGGGATTGTTGAACCATATTATGGATTATGTTTTATTTTTTGTCAATACATATTTATATGTGTGTTTTAAGTATTATGAAATGTTTTTATTGTAATTGGAAATGTTCTTAGACTACTTAAAAATGTTTTGATCTATATATCTAATGGATATTGAGTTTTTTTAATGATAAAGATTTTTAGTACATAGTTTGTAAGAGTCATTTTATGTAAAATAAATTATAAAGGAATTAATATTTTTGGGTTATTTTAGAATTCATATGGGTTATTTTATATTTCATAATATTTATTTGATATTTTTCAAGATTCATTTACAATATAAAAAATGGGGAAGAGTGTACATTTCAATAATTCCATCTACTGAGTTCATAAGAGTGATTTTAAATCTAAATTTGTAGAAGTTGGGAATTTCACGAAGAACTACAGTCATAATCATTAAGTTACATATGATGTTTCATTGGAGTAATTAACCCTTATAAAGAAATTGTTCTCTAGTATTTGTAGAAGTTATGTTTCAATATAGTTATTTTTTATTATGATGAGATTTATAAAAATAATTAAATAGAAATAAGACATATTTTGATTTTTAATAGTAACTTATTCTTAATAAAAAAATTGTCATATTAATTATTTAATACGTTCATTTAAATTAATTATAGGGGAAGAGTATGTTTTTAAAGTTGTAACAAGAAGTTAGAATCAATTATGTTATTCTATTTCACAATATTAAATATCATGATTATTACAATTATCCATGATTATAAAAAAGTAATATTTATATTTTATTTATATATAAGGATGAAATAAAATAATGGATTTATGCCAGGAAAAAAAGAACATGGGAGAAAATTATTCAAAAATAAATACTTTTGAAATATGGTTCTATAATTTTTGAAGAAGTTGAGTCATGAAATGCTATCCCACAACATAATAAAACATGGTTCTAAGAAGATGTGAATGATATTAAAAGGATAAGTATTTAATATAGTTTAGTGGTGATATTCATAAATATTTTATAGGTAATAATATCATTTATTTAATGGAGGTTTAAATATAGGTATTTGGATGGAATTTAAATGATAATTGTAGAGGAATTAAACTGACTCAAATCAAGGAATATTTTCCATATAAAAATATTGAAATATTCTAACACGATTAAAAATATAAAATAATGGCGAAGAGAAAATTAAATGGGTAAAAATGATTTAAATACAATATCTAATGAAAAAAATCAATGAAGAAAATGGGTTGGGATAGTTAAATATTGTCGTTATTCCATGAAGGAAGAATATCACATCAACACGGTCCTTTTGACATTTTATTTCATTGGTGATTGTTCCATAAATATGTATTCATTATAATTATAATTGTATGGTGGTTCTTTAATGAAAATATAGTTATTACAAGTTTTTATATAGGCTCAAGTTCATACCCTTTACTGTGTTATTTTTGGATAATAAATGGAAAACTGTGTTCAAGGGATAAAAATCACCACATAATGGGGAATATTCATCCTTAACAATGTATCACAATTTTAACTTAATTTTTATTAATTCCTTTTTTCATTATTTTTTTATGTTGGAGATGTCCCTATTAAAGGGGGTAGTGATTTAGATTTATGAATCAAATTTATAAACATTAATTCACTCCTCTAATTGATTGCCTCATCACAAGTGACAATAATATTTTTACATTAGTTACAAATTTTACATTGAGGAAACTTTTAAATGGATTAAACACAAAAGGATGATAGTGAAAAAATATTTCATAGTGGATAATTGAAATTATTAATATCATAACTTTTAATATTTTTAACTAAAGGAGTTTGAATACCATGTAGAAAGAGAAAATCATTAGTAATTATATTCCACTATCTCTATATTATTCAACACAAAATTCATCAAATATATTGCCAATTTACTTATTATTTGTAGTTTTTATCACAAGTTAATACATAGATGTGGTAGTAATTACATAGATATGTAAAGAGATTAAAAAAATTCTAAAATTCCAACAAATTTAATGCTAATCTTGTGGTTTATCAAATGAGATACGAATGTGTGAGATCTTATGTATGGTTATTTTAGAATTTATAAATGTGCTTCAGAATATAAATGTGTCATTATTTTCAAAATCAATACTCCATATTATCATTCTTTCATGTTTTCTACATGTATTTTGTAAAGTGAAATGATACTTAACTAATCCATTTATGATTCATGTTATCTAATAATGATATTCTTCATGGGTTATTGTCGATGTTGATGAAATTTTGAGGTTAGTGTGAGTAGGGTTAAAAACATTTATACTGAATATGCTTATGATAAAAAATATATATTTTTGTTTTAGAAGACACCTTAATTATACCACATGAAGTGTTACAAAAAACTAATTTTTTATACTAGGGAATTATGTTTCATATTTTATTTCCCCATTAATAAAGATCATGAGATACGTATTATGATAACCATCATACATTAATACCTTTATGAGGGAATCCTTGAGGCTTAAATTAAATAGGTGTTTTAGTGTGTCGTTAGTCATTCCCTGGTTCGAGCTTAACCAAATATTATTTTCCTCTTATATGACAAGTAAGAGATATGGGCCCATGATTGAGGGAGACTAAATATGCATTCAACTATACCAAGATAAAAAATATAATTGTATTATCTATTTATGTGAGGATCACATTATGTACTAATTGTTATAGGTGAATGACTTATGATGTATTCATTGAACATATTGGTATATAATCATAGAATTATAAATATTTGAGTAGGGTATATGAGATTCATTTTGTTAATGTCCTAAATTTAGTCAATATCATATAAAACAGATCATATTAAAATACATGCTTGAATATAATAAATTTTCTATATATGTATATATATTGATATGCATGAGTTTGATAGATATTATTCCATGTCTATTTGTATATTGAGTAGAATTAATGTGTTTCTAGTGGCTGTTATTTTATTAAATTTATGAATTTAGTAATTTTTTTTTTCAACACTAATAATAATTACAGGGTTACAAATAGGTATTAATTGAATAAAGATTTAGTTTTATTTAACATCAATATTTTCAACAATTAGTGGATCAGATTTGATCCAAAAATGGTTTTTAGACGGATATTCACAAAGTATTATGTATGATGTGATACATGGAGATGTTCATGATATCTTTACAAAATTGATTTGGATAATATCTAACAGAATTTTGGGCATGGTTTCACTTTTTATTATATATGATATGATATAATAAAATGTTAAATTTCTTGAAATCTATTATGATTTTTTATAGGTTTTATATTTATGGATATATCCCTTATATCCTAAACTATATGATCTATTCAGGGATTTATGATTGATCACGTCATATCATATGATATCCATGGTTTGAATGGAATATAAAAAAAGATATATGTTATCATTCTAAAACTAGTAAACTACTAATGTCTTGAAATCTAAGTCATCACCCACATAAGTTATCATTAAAAAGGAATCATTTCATGTAACAAAAAGCATGGGTGTTGTTTTAACAGAATTGTTATGGATAGTTCATAACCAAAAAATTTATTTAAATGATTCATTATGTTTTAGTAAATGATTTAATGGCACATGGAGCATCGCCAATTACTACATAAATTATTTATGTACTGGAATATATGTTTAAGGTTTTCTTGGGGATCATCCTACTTATTATCCCTTTTCTCCCTTAATACTTCTATCTTTTATCAATGAGAATCTTTCATTTATTGGGATTTTATAGGCTCTTTCCAAAGCTTTAAGGTGATTCATATTTAATCCATTGATAAAAAAATAGTTTTGTGAGTACATTGGATGATTCTATGTGATCTCTATCAAAAATTTGGAAAAATACATTTATGGAGACATAATCAATGTATGGTACACATACAACTCATCCATTATTTTATTGTGCATGGATTAAGTTTGTAAGCGTGGTATATCTTGGGTTAATATGTTACAAATTATTTATACTATATCTATTATGTGTTAATTGATCCAAATAAACTGTAGATATTGTTATGTTTAGAAACATCATACAATGTAAAAATTCTTATGTCGACCTTCAAGGAGATCTAATAAAGGGGTGGTTTGGTATTTTACCAATCCTTTCATCTTTGAGTTCATGAAATTAGTTGTGTTTTCTGATTTGGTCAGTTTATGTAAAGAGAATTATGATCATATGGGTTAACACTATTTGATTGGCATACAATATGTATCATGGTCACTATATTTCTTGTAAAATGGATTATATTATTATTCAATCATGTATATGATACAACTAGTGTCCATAGGTATGTAGATGCATCCGTTTCATATTGGTCAAGATAGATCTATATCTATCTTGATTAGTATTGATTCTTTACTAGAGGCGTCTCATTTTAAATTGTTTT
This sequence comes from Viscum album, assembly GCA_963277665.1. Classification (NCBI taxonomy): domain Eukaryota; kingdom Viridiplantae; phylum Streptophyta; class Magnoliopsida; order Santalales; family Viscaceae; genus Viscum; species Viscum album. The sequence continues at coordinate 1,614,708,718 of OY728151.1, forward strand.
GGATTCAAAAATTATACAATATTATCAACACTACAATGGTTCATGGGGTCACACATAGTGTTTTTATGGATGATGATTTAATTTTGTTATAATTTGTTTGTGTAAAATATTTAGATTTACCGCCAAAGGATTTTTTAGGATATCAAAAGGAGGATTTGGATATATTTTAACATGTTATTAGAAATGATGTAACATTAGTTTAATTTGAATAACATAATAAAACATTTAAAATATATCTAGAAATCCAAATTTATAAGGTTAACTTAGTTGTAACACATATTATGATATAAAGTCAAAATGCTCTATGTTAATAGAGAATTATTACATGTGGGATTTTATTGCAGATGTGTACTAAAGGAACCATCATTGAATTTCAGTTTAAACCATTTCAGTGTCTTTTCAGGTGTGGACTAATACATAGTGATGATTACTATGTAATGGTGATATGAATTTTAGCTGATGAATGAATCTATAATACATAACTCTATCATATTTTCTTGTGTTGGAACACATTACATTAAAATAAATAATAATGGATAGTTTGAATTTGGAGGTGATATCTAAGACACAATTCATATAAATTTTAGAACCAATTAAATATAATTGGTGGACCAATTAAAAAGGAAGATTAATGATGATGAATTAAGATTTTCATGTCCTAATAATGAATTTACCATAGAAGGAACAACCATAATTAATGGGAGGATTAAATGGGTCTATAATCATGCTTATTACATCTAAACTGTGAACATGAATAAACCATCCAAATGACCAAGTGGGTTTTATTACATATTTATAAAAAAGTCCTTAAAAGTCAAATGCGGCGTATTATTTACCTTCAATATCAAAGAGGAAATCGTCAATTTTTTTACAATGTACTAAAAATACTTCACGGAAGATATTGTATCGACTACATCTACAAAATGGTACATAAAAATTAAAAATAATGGTTTATAATTTATAATTTTTTGATATATTTTTTGATATATTTATCTCTTAATTAGTTTTAAATAGAGAGCTTCTTTATACCCTATTTGGTTGCTACTAATATGAGTCTATTTCAATCTTTTATAGTGGTGTTACTTTTGTTTTTAGTGAATTAATGATGTAATGATCAGATAAGTGATCAAAATTTTTTGTTTCTTTTTTAATTATGGGGTTTATGTGCCAATATCTTTAGGTTCCTAATTGATAATCATCCATTTATTATATATAATCCTTCATTATCCATATTATTTAAATCGAATATCCTATATTTCCATCAAATAAACATTCTATATGACACCAATGAATATGAAAAATCATTTCTTATCACATCATTTTTATTATTTATTTTCAATTTATACCAAATTCATTATTTTATAACTCTTCAAAATATTATTTTTTGTAGTTTAGAAATATCCCATTTTGGTAAAGGATATCTTCTAACATTATGACTACATTAAATTTTTATTTTTGGAATAATGATATTTAAATTTGATAGATTATAATCTTATATTTATTCAAGATTTTGAAACATTAAAATATGACACATATTTTTGGGTATATGGTAAATTAAAATATTCTAGAGGATTCCCTATAGTTAAATATAACTATCTCCATTCCAGATTCTAACTGAGTTTAATTTTTTTATTTTAATGATATAATCATATTTAAATTATTAAAATATATTCTATCTTATCCTATTAGATCATTTCAATAAAATTACTGAACTATGAAATATTCACCGTTTTTACATGATTACCATGAATGCTAACACATTGTATTACATTTATATATATTTATACTCTAATAAATGGAAACAAAAATAAAAGAAAAAATTCTCGGTTCAAACCTTATGTTCACTCATTTAATTTCAAATATGAAGGTGTTTTCATATCCTCTATCTTTTTCCCATAACCACCAAATTTCTTTTCCTTAACACTTTAATAAATATAATAATTTATAGACATTATAAATTCTGTCCATTTTAAAATTAATAATTTTAAAATTTTAAAATGAAGAGATTTATCAATGTTTATTTTCTCTCTTGATAATATTTACGGATATATTTAGGAACCATGTTTTATGTTATAAAAGTGTGATTAACCCATTCTAAGAAAAAAATTATACTTATGAGGAGATAGTGTGTGTGAGAGACAAAGGACATAAGAATTTATGATTGACGATAATGATATGATGTTTATATCAAATTATTTATAACATCCAAATCTGAACAATTTAAATGGTTTAATAATTAGTTTGATGTGTTACAATTCTCACTATCCTTGCAGGCCCTAACAAAAATGGATTTGATAAAGGACATGGAGAGTAGTAAGATTTTTATTACTCAACCTATTGCTATGGTAAAAGTGATAATAGAATAGAATATTATATAATAATTATCAATGTAACGGTTATATTCATTTATGGTATTTCGGATTTGGAACTCTATATGGTTTAGGAGAGGATAGTTGAACACTTATTTAGAATTCACAATTAATCAGAGTCTAAGAAGATAAATTCATAATTTTTTGAGTTCAATTACTATGAAAATATTATTTGGGACTAATTAAATTTAAATTAATGATTGTATGTAAAAATTAAAAATTGAACGTATGAAGAAATGAAGATAGTAATGAAAAAATGGTGCAAGTATATACATTACTGTATATAATTTTATTTTATTACATATTTTATTTTGAATGTTTCAATGAATATGGACAATTAGTACAAGGTAATGGAGATATCAATTATTATTTAAATTTTAGAGGAGGATTAAGAAGTGATAAAGGAATGGTTCTTCATTGTACTGAATCTCCGAAATTGAGATATAGTGGAACAACAAGCCTAAATTTACAAAAAAGAGCATCTATAAAAGGTGGTGATGGTAGAATAGAAAATTTATCCTCAATGGAGTCATTTATGTTCCAATAATTTTCATAAAGATAATTGTAAAGAGTCAAAATTGAACCCTATATAGAAAATATGTAAACAAATGGATTCAAAATTCATTCCCAAAAAAAGCAGAAGTATTAAAAAAATTATCATATCTTATTCAAAATATAAAACTGAAAAAATAGTTCAGAATCCAATGATATTTATTGGTTGAATTGTTAGGGACATGAGAAAGCTACATCTCAATTCTCCAAAAGGAGAAAAATAGATGTTTAAAAAAATAGTGAATTTCTCAATAATATATTAAGTGAGGATTAAATAATATATTTGGATTCATGTTATTATTTAGAATATTTAGAACTTATTGATGTATACTAATTGGTTGAAAATAGATCTCTAAACATTTTGTGAAAAATTATTCATAATAAGGATCAACATGACAACACCTTTCGCACTAGATTCTATATGACGAAAAAGGTATATAGACTGATCATTGATAGTTGGAGATATATTAATTTTTCTAGTACAATATCTATGGAGACATTGAGAATAAAAAGTATTAAGCATCTGAGACACTATATGTTGAAATGGTTTAATTATAATGGAGTAGTGAGAGCCAATTTTTTTGAAAAAGTTTCCCTTTTCACTATAAAATATCATGAAGAAGTGATTTTTTATTTTTCACTTATGGAGGATCATACTTATATACAAGGTATACTATGATTATTTGATAGGTAGGTTCTATATTATGATTATGTTACCCATTTATCCTCCCTTTATAGTGGTAATAATATTTTATTTTCATAAATAAGGATCATTAAAGAAAATAAATTCAATTTAGGATTGTGAAATAATAAAAATATAAAATAAATGGCGAAAAATACTGTGGCAATAAATAAAATATATTTTATAAAAAATAGTGTTCTTTTTTAAGGGAAAATAAGTGATAATGGAAAATAATTTAAACAGCGTAAGGGATGATAAAATTAAAGAGAGTGAGGAAAATATATAAAATAGAACATCTTTTCTAGAAATAAGTGAGATGAAAATTGAATTATTACATGATTAATAATTCTTACAAATTATTATGGATTATTAACTTGAATGAAAAAATATTAATCATCCATTAATCTATTATGTTCTATCTTTGCTACAAAAATAAGGTTTTTTATTCACGATCAATCGCCGTATTGACTCCCTCCTTTGAGAGGAATTGAGAATTGAATTTATTTTATAGCTAGAGTTGTAATTCTCAATTGGATTATTTATAAGGAAATTTTATATGTGTCTTGAGAGTTCTATTATTGAGTTAATTGACTCTTGATTAATGGATTTTTGAGGGAAGCATGGGTCCATGAAACATATGGATAATCCTAATACCTAATAAATATGGAATATGGGGAATATTTATGGACTTTCATTCCATCCAAAAAATAGATAAGTATAATTTTCAATCCCTATAATTGATAAAATTCATTATTAGTTACATGAGAATTATTTGTTTTCAAAATTTTATCTTAAAAGAGGATAGAGAGCAACAATTCAAATGAATGAAGATGATGAGTGGAAAAAATAATTTAAAAAATAATGTTTTTGTGTGGTTTGTTATTAAATTTGGTTTGACTAATGAAATGATTATATTAATTTTATTAATTATCCATTACCTTCACTAATGAATTTTTAAATTCATGGTTTTCTATTTTAGGGATATGATTGTGGTTAAAAAATCATATATGATCATGTATATCAAATTGGTTTAGTGCATTAAAAACTGATAGAAAACAAAATTTACATAATTGATAAAATATTATCATTTTTCATGTATTTTTGTGGTCATTCATAGTTTTAGTATAGTGGATTAATATATCCATATGGATAATGAAAATTAAAATTTAATTAAAAAGTGTACCATAATAAAGAATAAAATTTAGGTTAAGTGTTTTTATCTATTAGAAAGTTCTTATGCGAGGATTAATAAATAAATTTAACACATAATTATAAAAATTAATAAACTTTTCAAGATAATTACTATTCTTAAATGGGTGAAAAATAATAATATTTTATCACTTGGAATAATTGATCAATGCTTCATTTTTATGGATAATTGATTTCATTAATGTTTATAAAATTAATTTTGATGAATTTGGATCTTGTATTGTTGCTTTTTTTTATTCAGGATTCATGTTGATTTATTTATTTTATAAAATAAATATGGAATCATTAAAGTATTAAAATAAAAATAAATAACATTATACATTGAAATTAACCTTTAAAAAAATATTTGTATCCTATAGAGTTCATTTTTAATTATGACCATGTAATACGGGAATATTTGAATTCCTAATGTAAGTTGATTAGAAATCATATATATTGTCTAGAATTCATTGAGATATTCACCTATGTGATTGAGAAAAATAATGTAATGGAAAATATTTTCTTGATTCCCATTGTAAAATGAATTCTCTTCTTACTTATTTTGAAGAGAGATTACTAGGACTTGGGTTAGAGGAATGATTTGTATAAAAATTATATTGATTTTTCAAAAATTAAAGGGATATTATGTAAACCATGTCATTAAAAAATTTAAAAATTTATTAGATTCGTTCAATAAAGATAAATTTCGTATTTCGAATTGTTTAAAATAAGTATTCATTTTAAATGAAACTCAAGGTGTTGGTTTCATGGGTCATTTCGGTGTTGAAAATCACATTGATATTTTCATTAAAAAAATTATTATCGATAAATAAGAAAATATGTTTTCTATCAATGATAGATATATTATTTTTATTGAAGAAAATTTTGAATTTCAACATAATTGATTATATTCCCCCTTTCCGATTCCATCAAATCCTTAGAATGAAATTTATATTAATTTCAAGATTGTATTCACCTTATATAAATCAATAAAATATAAAAAAGTGTTTTCATTAAGAATAGATTCCTTTAAATGGGATATTTCATTGCATTATTTTAAAAAAATGACACTATTAATAGTATATATATTTTTCATTGATATTATGAGGTTATATGGTCTTCCAAAAAACACATTTTATTAATAGTTTTGGGAAATTACATAGAATATTTTTAGAGAAATTTATAGAATAAACATGAACTAAATTTTTGTAATTTATGATTTCATATCCTTAAACAAATGGAAATTAAAAGAGGTTAATATAAAACTTTATACCCTATAATGGTCAATCAATCAAAAATATGTATATATAGCAATCAAATTTTTTCCCAATATTTTTTTTTATTTTATTCAATTTGTGAATTTATTTACTCTATTCTAACCATTTTAAGTTGTATATGGATTTAACCTAATGTATCTATTTGATATTCAATATTTTACTTATTATTATTTTTCTATTCCAAGAGGTTATTAAAAAAGATTTTTATCCAGGTTTAAAATTAATCTAAAAGGAGACATCAAAGTAAAATATAAACAATATGTGGAGATAGATAAATATGATAAATAGAAAATGTTTATTGGCCTTGTAGAATGGGTTTGGAGAATATAGTAGTTGGGATATTACCTGAAAAAAATATTCCAAACTATATCCTAATAGAGATTGGTTATTCAAAAAAATTGTTTGGTTGAATGAGAATGCATAAAATATCTTCCCTTAATATTTTTATATACATTTCAATGAAAAATTTTACATTATTGATCATTATTTTTTTCATTTTTTTAAATTTGAAGATGTATGATTTTTCCAAGGGAGAGAATGATGGGGAACATTTTATTTTAATGAATAGATTGTATATAATGTGATTTTAGAGAAATGATTTAAGACTTGATGACCAAAATTTTAATGAAACCATTTCATGGATATGGTATCTCAATGACACAATAGGAATTAAATAGGATTATAAGGTAATTACAAGGAAAATGATTTAATTACAAATAGGGGAACAACCTAAATGACAGGAGAAATTGGAATATAAAAATAATAATTAAATCCTAAATTATCCAATAAACATCAATATACTTGTATAAAAAATACTTCAAATCTAAAATGGGTGTGTTATTTTCCTCCAGAGTCATGGTGGGAATATCCAATGTCATTGTGCGGTTCTATAAACAAATCACTATATATTTTGTTTCCCATATATAAATGTTCATGTGTGAAACCTGTTAAAATTTTTTGTCATGAATTAAAATTTTTTATAATTTATATTTGACATATATATATATCATTCATTTCATATAAATTTCCACCTTATTTATACTAAATTTTTTTACTATGAATAATAGATTTTTTCTATAATTTATGATTTCTTTATTTCTGTTATCTAGTGAACGAATGATATAATTATCCAAGGAGTGAAAAACCATTAAGGTGTCTTAAAAATTTTGGTTTTACGTGAAGGAATCATTTCAGGCTGAATTTATCATGATAAATTTCTTCTTTATAGGACTTGATTACACTTCTTCATAAAATTCCACTTCTTTGTTTTCAATCACCTTTGTTTCCTAGATAATCCTAAAAAATACATCAACACATACAGTATCAAATCAGGATGATTATTATTTGTAACTAACATATAGGATTCATGATGATACAATATGAGTGGTAAGGAGTTAAATGTTTCCTTATTCATAGTCATAGGTTATAAGATTCATGTAACATTCACCATTAATTCCAAAATTTTAATAAATATTTTGTGTATTAAGAATTTTTCTTCAATGTGAATATAATGGTGATAGGACCATGGGATGTTGAGAATGATTCATGTAATAGAAATAAACATAAAAATAAAACTCATTGGTTCTCTCACTTTCCTCGACTTCTACTATTGTTCTAATAAACTACGAGGTAGGTGAACAAATTCCAATGCAATTTCAGATTCAACTAGCTCAATGAAACCCATGTATAAATAATTCTACTAACTGATTCAATGTAATCTTAATTAATCACTTATTCTAGATATTGGATACTCTAAATCTACCGAAAAAATTTATTCCAATATTTATATATTTAATTTAATCTGAAAAAATATTTAACATTCAAATTTCATAATGTTTAAATGGATATTTTCTATTTTGTGTGGATATGAGATATCCTATGTGGACCTCTTTATAAGGTAAAACACATTGTATATATTTATTAGATATGAACATAATATTCCATATTCATGTTTAAATGTGATGTATCATGTCCAAGAAATGTAGTTGAATGAATTTTGGAATCTTACCCCATTTTATAATCTATAAACTTTTGGCTTGAGGAAACGAATAGAAAATAAGTTATATTCCATGTAAAAGTCAATGCAAAATTCATAGTCAAGTAAGAAATAAATATCACATTCAATATTGAAGGAAATATCAATGTTATCTTATAAATTAAATGTATAATTTTAAAATAAATAATTCAAACTATGTGTGAATATTTTATTATAAATTATTGATTTTAAATTGTCTAACATTTCTAGGAATGTCTTCTTTTGACTTATATTGACTATTATAAGAAATAATATTTTTGAAATGGACAAACTTTTCTAGGAAATACTATTTTTTGCAAAGAAAAATTATTTTGGAAATTCTCTTGTTGACTTATACTATCATTTTTAGGAATGTTTTTCTTAATTTAGATCATTTACCATTAACAATGGAATTTTCCTGATTATACCATTAACCACTCTAACACTCATTGGTTATAAATAACTATATTCCTTGAAGTTGAAATTATTTTTTTATTTTATTAAAATAATAAAATTTTATTTTTCTCTAAATTTTCCGAGGAATTATTTATCTTCCCTTGAAATTGTGTATTATTTCTTTGGGGGAAAACTTGTAATATTGGAGATCCAGGATCACAAATCTCCTAATTCATGAGACAATCCAAGTTCACCATTGTGTGTATTGTATATTATTATCAACATTTAATGTCTGTCAAAATTACAACTCCTACTCGTAATATTTTTTTTCTATGTGATTATAGTAAACCCACACCTCTCCCTTCATCTTCTTCCCAATTCCATATAAATTGGGCCACTTCGAGCATCCTCCATCAGTTATTATCAAATCTATTAACATAGAAGGTAATCAATACATTTAACTCTTTAGTTATTTCCAATATAGTTCTACATATATATAAAACCATACAAAAACCCCCATTTCATTGAATCCCCCAAGAATTTTATTTTGTAATGTAAAAATAAAAAATTGTACATAGATCAAATTTTTTTTATATATTAAATTTAACCATATACTAAATATAAGTAAATTGTGTCTTTTAAATAATTCAAAAAACAAAACAAAGAAAAGAATATTCCTCTAGTTTTATTATCATAGGCTTGATTATATTGAGTAATAAAATTTGATGTTGATAGATTCCAAAAACATCGACACGTGATCAATTTAATTGATTTATTATTCAAATAATAGAAATAAATTAAATTTCTAACCTTTAATTTTTTATTCATTATCCATCTTCATATCTTAATTTTTTGGAAAATATTATAATATTATTTTAATCATTTATAAGTATTAGGATATACACATTGTCACACTCATCCAATATTTTCAAGAATTTCACCCACACATACAGTATATTTCATCAAAAATGGAAAATGTTAATCTATTCCTCAACACTATGATATTTTGGTCCGGATAACTAGCATGGGTTCTCCATTAATAATGTAATGACTCTATTGAAGATAAGAAATTGCTTTATGTTATCAGAGTAGATTTATACAAGAAAATAGAATTGTGAGTGGCATCTTATAATTGTAATTGTGTATATTATTGTGTATGGATATGTACACTTTTATGTCTCTAATTATCATCATGTGTGTGGCCATGTGTCCATATTTTTTTTCTGTGCCATTGCATTTGGTGATATCACTAAATATGTATATTTTTATATATTGTTTTTTGTGTCTTTCATCATGTGTGTCTTTTTATAATTATCAATATTGGTGTTTTCTGAGTGGGAATTTAATATTCCAAAGATGGACAAAGATAATTAAGATCTACCAAAATAGATAATATTATAATATAAATTCCTATATTTGTTATGCATTTCATTAAGCATATTAATATGATGTTTTAGGTAATCAAAAAATGGATTGATCACATATAGAATCATCCAAGACTGAGGATGACTCATGGTAACCCATGAATTTCACTTTTACTATATCATATGAACATAATAGGGGGTTATACAAATATTTTGATGATAAACTATAATAAAACAATATATATAAGGGAAAAGGTGACCGGTGGTGGATGAAATTCTTATTAGGATCAATGTAAATGTCCTAGTATTTCAAGTCAAATGAATATCTAAACTATACTGGCTGTATGATAATTATATAGAACAATTACTTCCCTTCCATGCAAATTATAAAGAGAAAAAATATATCTTATTTTCCTTTAATTATTCAATAATGATCCCATTTTATAAGACCAATTTAAAAAGTAGCATTCTAAATATTGTGATCTCCCAATAAACATATTTAATGTTATGAAATATTCTATGAGGATGTTTTTTCCCTAATAATATCACAAGGACTTATATATCAACCATTAATTCCTTAACCAAGGGAGTTATAGTTATTAAGAGTACTACAAGGATATGCATAATGAAATGTTATATGATAATTTCGATAAGGACACAATGGTGACCATGAAATAGTTTTAAAATATATTATTTAATAGATTAATGATAATGTAATAATGTTACATCATTTCAAAATATAAGATTTGATCAACCATGTAACAAATATTAATAAAAACCCAATATCAGGATAAACTATAGTAATCCTAATAACCCTTTCAATCTGTAGAAGAATTTAAACCAAGTGATTATATGAACATCAAAGAAAAGTGATTTAATTGGTCAGAAATGTGATAAGTAAATTCTTCCATCTATAAAAACAAATTTTTTTATAACTTGATATGAAAAAATGATAGTTTTTTATTCAACTTCCTAATGAGGGGACACATCGATGTACCATGTCCATGAATAAGTTCATAGAATGGGAGACAGATAGTGAGACTTTTTTGGAAAAAGAAGTGTAGTTATTTTAAATATATAATATTTATTTTCCAAAGGAAGGTGTGTTTAGTATCAAAAAATGTGTATAAATTACTAAAATGAAGACCTTTGAAAATTAGTATTAGGAAATATAATTTCATACTTGTTTTTAAACCCATGTAAAGGTACATATTGTAATTATTAATATATGATGTTTCATAAGTTTCATGACCACTATGTTGGTGAAATTGTTTGAACATCCAACCATAAGAACCAATAACCATATCAAATTATGTGGTTTAATGATTGTGATGGATTAAGGAACTCCAAATAGGTGGTGGTTTAGTTTAGACTTAGTACGTATAAAGATAATGTGTTGTTTATTGTCGAATAAATTTATGCATTCCATTTTCTTCTTAAAAAAATAGTGAAATGATCAATATGTTACACATAATTGTTTCTTTAATCATTATTTTTAAATATTAAGGGTAGGCATTTACCTAATAAATTAATACCCTAAAAATGACATTAATGTATTGAATCATATTTTTTTCAATTTTATTTTTAAAAAAATAATTATTTAGATCAAATTTTTTTGTTTTGAATAGGATTTTGAGGTGGTTTAATGTTTTTAGATTAGTTTAGGTTAGTGGATTGGGTATTTACATGGTCATTAAATGTTATGTATTTATTTGATGTAATTTTTAATTTTGTATGGAAATAATTAATTGGAAATTTATTTTTTATAGGACCCATGATTGTCTTCACACGACTTGTTTCAGCAATACAATTACTGAAAAAAATGTATAAGAGAAATTTTAGAACAATAAATTTAAAATATAATAAGTGCCCATTTGTACATGAAAAGTGTCATTGTAGTAGATTTTATGAGTCATTAGAGAATTATTAAGAGTAATTGTGACTTCATAAGAGTTGTAACACCCCAAGATTTCATAGGGTGTTATTTTTTCAAAATAATTCAATAACTTGCACTACACACAACACCGAGTTCAAGCGCACCATTACATATCAAACAAGCCGTTAAAAAGAGGTTATGAATAGTATTAACTAAATTTTAAACTTTTTATAATCCTTATAATTCTAGAATCCGTATTATGAGTTTCTTAGACAAAATGAAAGAACAAATTCATTTTCAGTATTGCACTTTTACCAACCTTTAATAGTGAACCCTTTTTAAATACAATATTTTAAACTTTTTGACTAAATGAGGACAGAAAAAATTTAAAATGAAACATTTGAAGCTCCCATGGTACACTTTCCTTTGAATAATACAGTAGCGTGTGTTGTACGTAACTTCGAGTTCTAACACACACCACAACCAATCAAACTAGTCGTTATGAATAGTAATACCTAATTTTTGATATTATATATATTTTATATTTCAAAATGGGTTTCATTTTTGGATTCGGAATATTGAATTTATCCTTGGATGAAATTTTTGAACTTTTCGGATAACACTTATATGTTGATGAATAGTGAAAATTACTAAATTTTAATTAAAAACAAATTTTTTATTCAAAATAATTTATAGTGATAAATTATATTATTGAGTGGTTTTAAAGTATAATTAGAATATATTTTTACCATTTTATCCAACGGTGTTCATTATAATTAATTTCACTTTGAAATTGGACCCAAACAATTGTCAATCTTTTGTTATATATTGTTTCTTAAAAAAACACTATTTGTTGTGACATCGGGAATTAATTATAAAAATAATTAATGCAACTTATATTTTTGGAATTTTGTAAAATAGACATCATTTTTGAATTCGGAATATCAATTATAGCTTAGGGTGAAATTTTGGCATTGTTCTGAAAAACTTCATTTTTTGATGAATAGTGAAACTACTAAGTGGTAGTTAAAAAAACCGAATTTTTCATAAAACTTAATTTTACCATTTCTATGAATGGAATATAGAAAATCCGAGAGACACGGTTAATATCAAGAAGTAAAATGTGGTTCAATGAGATGAAAATAATTTTTGGTGAATAGTTACTTTTTACTTTTATTTACCACGGTTAAAAGTAAATAGGGTAATTAAGGGTAAAAATGATATTAATATTACCCTAACACATGTACTAATTCTATTGGACAAATTTATCTCGACCAAAAACAGTCTTAGGAATAAAATATTATCATTTAGGTCCACTTGGATTAGATTAGGACATTTATTATTATTTAATTCAAAGAAGAGTTAAAAGAGTTAAAATCAAAGTTTATTTACTAAAACATTTTTAATATAGGGTTATACATTAGATAAATTAGATTGTAAATATTAATTAGAAATATAAAAAGATTTCCTACATAATGCTATTTTATTTATAATTTTTAGACATTAAATAATTTAATTTATTTATGACACAATGATGATACAGTAATTACCATAATAGTGAAAAATTAAAATAATTGATATTATAAATACACAAATAAATATAATTTGAGACTTTTTATGAATTTAACTAATTTTATAAGTTAATATGACATGTTAGGAATGGTTTAATTAAATCTGTTTGAAGTAATCATTCTGTTATGAGTTTCAAAAAAACAACTATTGAATAGTGTCAAAATTGACATAAAAGAGTTTTTAAAACAAATATTATATTATTAATTGATATTAAATTCCTAAAAATATAAAGTTCGTCCAAGAGACTTATATCATGATAGGTGTATCATTAATGTAACACATGGGGGTTGGTTTAATGTATATAGTATGTTTATTAACTATATAATATAAAAATACAAAGTGACATGGTAAATGTCAAACTAATTAACTAAGAGTTAAAACTAAACTATAAGGTTAATATAGTAACCCAAACCTGTCTAAATTCTATTGGATGAATGGTTTTTGACCTATCCCCGCCTTAACCTTTGAAGAATCAACTTTGGAGCCATTATAAACCGAATATGAATTTATTATAAATTAATATTTCTATCTTTTCCAAAGGTGCCCCTCACCCCGCTTATAAAAGGGCACTCCGCCTTCTCATTACTTCACACCTTCAAAGCCTTTTGGTTCACCCAAACTCTGCCCAAATACTCTCCAAAAATCCCTCACTACAACCTAGAGGCCTTATTTTGATCATAAAGCCAACCTATGGAGCCCTTTTGATCAAATCAGAAGGAAGAACCCGAAGAAGAGGTAATGATTTCACCACCCTTTTCCAAGTTACTTTCTTCTTCCACTTCTTCTTCCTTTGTTATTACCATTCTAAAATAATAACTCCAGTATCATATATATAGTGTGATGTTATTATAAATATGTTACAACCATATTCAGTATTCTATCCACCCTTTGAATAACATGTCACCATACGTGTGTACGTACGGCTTACCGTCTCCACGTCGTGGTGTAATTGTTATTCAATATAATATTATTTGGATGGGTATAATAGTGATGTGTAACTCATGTAAGTAATAAATATAACATGATAATGATTCTGTATATATGATATACCATCCATTTATATATTATTTTAATATCAAAAGAATGATATTGTCGCTCGTGCATACGTACGGACTACCGTCTCCACGAATGCGATGAGATTCATTCTCCATCGTATCCATTCAAGTATAATTATCAATTGATGATTAAAAAATAATGTTTAAGGACTTGATATCATTCTGGATATGAATAATATACAACCTATCCATGAAAAACATGGCTTATGTAACAAAACATTTAAAATAAAACGAGTAAGTTAACACCCGAGACGACGATAATACTAAGATATTATTAACAAAGCACTATTAAAAGATCATATATGATATCATATTAATATATATGATTCTTGTATAACTTAATAACAATTATTTAACCATTATACAGAAGGTTAACCTACCCTCAACCAAGGAAAAGTACAAGGTAATGGTTTATTTCGCAATCTCTTCATTATCTGAGGTTGTTTATACGTAATAATCTACTGGGAACTCTTTATCATCCACATCCATGTTTCATAAAAATGAATTTCAAAAAAAATTACTATTTACTAGAGTATGGGTTAAAGTCATTTATACCCTTGTTTGACTTTTTATAAGAGGTTTATAAAGTAATCTTTCCGTCGTTTTCCAAACAAGGTGCTTTTTAACCTTTTCGACAAAATTCAGGTAAGAATGTTTTTTTAACTTATACGGCGGGTGCGGCTATTTACCGCCATTATAAAATTGCCAAAGCTTCCCTTACAAGCTTACAAAGATATTTTCAAAGTAAATGTTTTATTTTATAGTTATGTGACATTTAAATGATTTCAAAATGAATATTTTAATAATTTAGGAAAGGTACTCTTTATCAAAATCAGAATTTTAAATGTTTTAAAGATTTATCTTTCTAAATATTTTTAATTAATGTCCATGTCTTAAATATGGTTTTTAAGGATTAATTTGTATGGACATGATTTTTTTTAAAATGGTAATTCCTTTCAAAAGTTTCAAAGTGGTATGGGACACTTTGATTCAAAAATAATTTTTTAATTACTTCTTTTATAAATGTGTGACTTTTAAATGATTTCAAAAAAAGGAGATATTTCTCTCAAATAGTTTTGATTTCATCTATTTCAACATCCTTTGATGGATTTTATGATTATATGATGTTGATTTATTATGATACAAAACTTCCATAATGTATTGAAGGTTTTGTGATATGTTTGACTTTGGATGTGTTATTTTTATACCATTCATGGTTTATGGAGAAAGTATTGACATTTAGTATGCTAGTTTTAATACAAATGTTTATGTTATGTTTAAACCTTTTCATATGGGAATGCATTGGACTTAGTAAGTGACGGGTGGAGCCCTCTATAGATTCTCGATGCATCAGTAGGTCTCATGAGACAAACTAGTGTCTTGGCACAAGGCCTTGGAAAAATCTTATTTGTAGTCTTGGCACGAGGCCTTGGCTATGTGGTTATGATAGTCTGGCATTATGCATTCCATCATTATGAATGTGGTTTTGATATTGCATGTGATTATTCGATTAGTAGAATATCCATGTGAATAAATAAATGGCATTATTTCATTTTACTTTTTCTATACTATGTTGAAGTTCAATTTTAAATGGAATTTGTTTTAGTTATACATTGCCTTAAATGTTTATTCTTATTTATGAAAGTTTCCACTATATTGGTATCCTTACTGGGCATTTGAGCTCACCCCTTTTCTATGTTTTATTTTTCCCAGGAAGTGAAGAAGTAAACTATGAATGACCTGGAGGGATATTATGTCGGGATATGAGTGTGGAATATGGAGACAATATGTTTTTGGAGTAGTTTTTCACTTTATGATGTAATGTATGACTTATGAATATATCTAGTGTTTCCAAGGCTATTAAACTAATCGGTCTTTCGAGATTTTATCTTTCTTGTGATCATGCCAATGTTATGTAATAATGCACCGACTCTAGGTAACTGGGGTCGGGGCATTACAGTTGGTATCATAGGAAGTTTAGTACAAACCTTGGAAGCTAAATTTAGATAAAATCTGATTAGAGAACGTAGACATAAGATGAACTTTGAGGATTAGTATAGAAGAACTTCCTAGAATTTTGGTATTGTAGAGATTTTTTGAGTTTTCCGAGAAATATGTCCCTGTCTAGATATGAGCAGGTAGAGGCGGCTCTGGCACAGATTTACCTAGGGGTAAAACCCGAAAACACCACTTTGAGGTAGACTCGAACGGGAACTGGTGCACGACAACGGGCCTTGCTGCACTCATGGTTACGACACTCCTGGGGGATATGTTTAGGATAATTCTTATTTTATTTACAAACCATTATGAGGGGTTTATGAGTATATACTTCCTCAAAGGAGAAATTTTTATGATTATGGATTATATCCATAAACTATTTAATATACGTTAAGTGTCTTAAAAGTTTGGGATTAGGTATTTTTATTCATAAACTAATCTAGTGTATTCCATTGTTTAGAAATGGCGCCCAGTAGAAGGAATGAGAACTCCAGCAATGCACATGATCCCAAGAGAAAGAAGGATCATATCTTTCATGGTCTTAAGCCAGAATTTACAAGAGAAATAGTCTCCCATGTATTATCATCATATGAAGAAATAATATCATGTGTTGATAATATAATTAAAAATTTTACTGAGTCCAATGGGTTTGAAGGGAAGAAATATAAGAAAAGGATGGAAGAGAGAAAGATGGATAAAGGGAAGAGGGAAGAGAATAATTTTCCCATATGTGATAATTGTGGGAAAAAACACCCTAGAACTTTCCTGAAAGGAATGGGAGTTTGTTATAAGTGTGGAGGAAAAGGCCATAAAGTACGTGACTGCAAGGTTAAGAAAATGGTTTCAAATGTAAAATGCTTCATTTTCAAGGAGTTTGGACACTACGCGAACCTATGTCCCAATCATCAGACTATGCCGCAAATGATGCTATTGGATAATAATCAAGTTATGATACTACCACAGATGAAAAGGAATGATTAGAGTTCTTATGTTGATTATGTCATTTGAGTGTTGTATCAACAATTTACTTATTATAATAATTATGGAGTATATAAGAATTGTACTGCAGTACTATTTCATTAAGGAACTGAGATTGTGTGGAACAAAGAAAAGTGACTCAATAGCAGGATAAATTTTAGGAAAATATATGGTTGAGAGAATGATAAACCATAATATAGTTCTGATACCGAGGTAGTGATTAATACCTGATGGATTTGGATAAATTATATTGGATATTCTTGAACAACTTGAAACTAATTAATGATTTGTATATTCCATCATTGTTGGGGTTTAAAAAAATTTTGGATTGAAGGAGTATATCTATTATTCATTAAAGAATAAGGGATTATGAATGTAATCAATAAGGTTTTATTGTAATTCAGGATGTTGCAGTGTTTTAAAAGAATAAATGATGAAGATGTTCACATGTTATTATGCGGGAAATAGGATCTTTATTGGGTTTACCTTCCTTATAAATTTTGGACTGAAGTATTTTGGATAGTTCTTGTTTGGATTATTTTGGATTGCCATAAAAGGACAACCCGGAGGATGGGCGGCAACCCATCACGTCCGGCAAGGCCGCGAGACTTGAACCCACAACCGAAGGGCGAAAAGGGTGTATCACCTACCACTGGCCCACGAGATGTCCTGGACTAAATAATGTAGTTTTTTTAAAAGATCTGGTAGATGAATTACAAATTCATTTAATTTGGATCCCTGTACGAATAGTATAAATTGAATTTTTTTTACGTTCTATTATCTTTTAGAGTGAAAGATGAGTTTGTGGTAGAAATTTATTAATGGATAAAACTCTAATTATAAAGTAAGTATATCTCCTTATGATCTTATCCAATATCATAAATAAATTCCTCAACATAAAGAAAGGAACTTAGAACAAAAATGTTATCCTAGATGGTACCTTAAATCATCACTAATTTATGGCATTGGGATTGTTAGCCTTTTCATAGCCATGTTCTCTACCACTCTCCATCAGATAATTGATGGTTAGATTTCTCTTCCATATCCATATTTTTCTACATAGAACCCTAGTATGTGTTATTTTTGGTAATCTTCATACTTTCAACTCTTTATTTTAAATAGAGGCATCATTAATTCATTTTTCGATGTGTGATTTCAACTAAGATATTTTGAAACGTAAAAAATGTGTTATCCTAATACCTTATGTTTTGTTGAATCGATGGTATTTTAAATCATCATAGATTGATGAATTTAAGGACCTCAACTTTAAACTTGTTTGTGATTGATGACCTCAATCACTACCTATAAATATTTACGTTTTTCCTCCAAATATATGTCTCTAATTGACACCAATGTTCTCCTAATCGAGATCATAATTTGGTGGTGACCCCTTCATTTCTCTTTTCCTCATATTAAGACTAAATTTTAGTAACCCAATTTCTGATATGGGTTTTCCCACAAAGAAATTTTCTATTTTCAACCTTTTATTTTCTAAGAACAATTTCAAATTGTGTTGACGCAATTTATTGAAGGAGGGGAGAATGTAACACCCCAAGATTTCATAGGGTGTTATTTCTTCAAAATAATTCAATAACTTTCACTACACGCAACACCGATTTCAAGCGCACAATGACTTACCAAACAAGCCGTTCAAAAGAGGTTATGAATAGTATTAACTAAATTTTAATCTTTATATAATCCTTATAATTTTAGAATCCATATTATGAGTTTCTTAGACATAATGAAAGAAGAAATTCATTTTCAATATTGCACTTTTACCAACCTTTAATAGTGAACCCTTTTTAAATACAATATTTTAAACTTTTTGACTAAATGAGGACATCAAAAATTTAAAATGAAACACCCCAAGCTCCCACAGTACACTTTCCTTTGAATAATACAGTAGCGTGTGTTGTACGCAACTTCGAGTTCTAACACACACCACAACCAATCAAACTAGCCGTTTTGAATAGTAATACCTAATTTTTGAAATTATATATATTTTATATTTCAAAATGGACTTCATTTTTGGATTCGAAATATTGAATTTATCATAGGGAGAAATTTTGGAACCTTTTGGATAACACTTATATTTTGATGAATAGTGAAAATTACTAAATTTTAATAAAAAACAACTTTTTTAATCAAAATAATTTATAGTGATAAATTATATTATTGAGTGGTTATAAAGTATAATTATAATATATTTTTACCATTTTATCCAATGGTGTTCATTATAATTAATTCCAATTTGAAATTGGACCTAAACAATTGTCAATCTTTTGGTATATATTGTTTCTTAAAACACGCTATTTGTTGTGACAACGTGAATTAATTATAAAATTAATTAATGCATCTTATATGTTTGGAATTTTGTAAAATAGACATCATTTTTGAATTCGGAATATCAATTATAGCTTAGGGTGAAATTTTGGCATTGTTCTGAAAAACTTCAATTTTTGATGAATAGTGAAACTACTAAGTGGTAGTTAAAAAAACTGAATTTTTCATTAAACATAATTTTACCGTTTCTATGAATGGAATTTTGAAAATCCGAGAGACACGGTTAATATCAAGAAGTAAAATGTGGTTCAATGAGATGAAAATAATTTTTGGTGAATAGTATGT
Source organism: Viscum album (assembly GCA_963277665.1). Taxonomy (NCBI): domain Eukaryota; kingdom Viridiplantae; phylum Streptophyta; class Magnoliopsida; order Santalales; family Viscaceae; genus Viscum; species Viscum album. The sequence goes on from OY728151.1 coordinate 1,614,728,667, forward strand.
TTTTACTTTTATTTACCACGGTTAAAAGTAAATAGCGTAATTAAGGGTAAAAATGATATTAATATTACCCTAAAACATGTCCTAATTCTATTGGACAAATGTAACTCGACCAAAAACAAACTTAGGAATAAAATATTATCATTTAGGTCCACTTGTATTAGATTAGGACATTTATTATTATTTAATTCAAAGAAGAGTTAAAAGAGTTAAAATCAATGTTTATTTACTAAAACATTTTTAATATAGGGTTATACATTAGATAAATTAGATTGTAAATATTAATTAGAAAGATAAAAATATTTCCTACATAATGATATTTTATTTATAATTTTTAGACATTAAATAATTTAATATATTTATGACACAATGATGATACAGTAATTACCATAATAAAGAAAAATTAAAATAATTGATATTATAAATACACAAATAAATATAATTTGAGACTTTTTATGAATTTAACTAATTTTCTAAGTTAATATCACATGTTAGGAATGATTTAATTAAATCTGTTCGAAGTAATCATTCTGTTATGAGTTTCAAAAAAAACAACTATTGAATAGTGTCAAAATTGACATAAAAGAGTTTTTAAAACAAATATTATATTATTAATTGATATTAAATTCCTAAAAATATAAGGTTAGTCCAAGAGACTTATATCATGATAGGTGTATCATTAATGGAACACTTGGGGGTCAGTTGGATGTATATAGTATGTTTATTAACTATATAATATAAAAATACAAAGTGACATGGTAAATGTCAAACTAATTAACTAAGAGTTAAAACTAAACGATAAGGTTAATATATTAACCCAAACCTGTCTAAATTATATTAGATGAATCTTTTTTGACCTATCCCCACCTTAAACTTTGAATAATAAACTTTTGAGACATTAGAAACCGAATATGAATTTATTATAAATTAATTTTTCTAGCTTTTCCAAAGGTGCCCCTCACCCAACTTATAAAAGGGCACTCCACCTTCTCATTACTTCACACCTTAAAATCCTTTTGGTTCATCCAAACTCTGAACAAATACTCTCTCAACTTCCCTAAATACATCCTAGAGGCCTTATTTTGATCATAAAGACATCCTAAGGATCCCTTTTGATCAAATCAAAAGGAAGAACCCGAAGAAGAGGTAATGATTTCACCACCCTTTTCCAAGTTACTTTCTTCTTCCACTTCTTCTTCCTTTGTTATTACCATTCTAAAATAATAAATCCAGTATCATATATATAGTGTGATGTTATTATAAATATGTTACAACCATATTCATTATTCTATCCACCCTTTGAATAACATGTCACCATACGTGCGTACGTACGGCTTACCGTCTCCACGTCGTGGTGTAATTGTTATTCAATATAATATTATTTGGATGGGTATAATAGTGATGTGTAACTCATGTCAATAATAAATATAACATGATAATGATTCTTTATATATGATATACCATCCATTTATATATTTTTTTAATATCAAATGAATGATATTGTCGCTCGTGCATACGTACGGACTACCGTCTCCACGAATGCGATGAGATTCATTCTCCATCGTATCCATTCAAGTATAATTATCAATTGATGATTAAAAAATAATGTTTAAGGACATGATATCATTATGGATATGAATAATATACAACCTATCCATGAAAAACATGGCTTATGTAACAAAACATATAAAAGAAAACGAGTAAGTTAACACCAGATACGACGATAATACTAAGATATTATTAATAAAGAAATGTTAAAAGATCATATATGATATCATATTAATATATATTGTTCTTGTATAACTTAATAACAATTATTTCACCATTATACAGGAGGTTAACCTACCCTCAACAAAGGAAAAGTACAAGGTAAGGGTTTATTTCGCAATCTCTTCATTATCCGAGGTTGTTTATACGTAATAATCTACTGGGATCTCTTTATCATCCACATCCATGTTTCTTAAAAATGAATTTCAAAAAAATTTACTATTTACTAGAATATGGGTTAAAGTCATTTATACCCTTGTTTGACTTTTTATAAGAGGTTTATAAATTAATCTTTCTGTCGTTTTCCAAACAAGGTGCTTTTTAACCTTTTCGACAAAATTAAGGTAAGAATGTTTTTTTAACTTATACGGCGGGTGCGGCTATTTACCGCTGTTATAAAATTGTAAAAGCTTCCCTTACAAGCTTAAAAAGATATTTTAAATGTAAATGTTTTATTTTATAGTTATGCTACTTTTAAATTATTTCAAAATAAATATTTTAAGAATTTCGGAAAGGTACTCATTATCAAAATCAGAATTTTAAATGTTTTAAAGAATTGTCTTTCTAAATATTTTTAATTAATGTCCATGTCTTCAAAATGGTTTTTAAGGATTAATTTGTATGGACATGAATTTTTTTAAAATGTTAATTCTTTTCAAGAGTTTCAAAGTGGTATGGGACACTTTGATTCAAAAATCTCTTTTTAATTACTTCTTTTATAAATGTGTGACTTTTAAATGATTTCAAAAAAAGGAGATATTTCTCTCAAATAGTTTTGATTTCATCTATTTAAACATCCTTTGAGGGATTTTATGATTATATGAAGTTGATTTATTATGATACAAAAATTCCATAATGTATTGAAGGTTTTGTGATATGTTTGACTGTGGATGTGTTATTTTTATACCATTCATGGTTTATAGAGAAAGTATTGACATTTAGTATTCTAGTTTTAATACGAATGTTTATGTTATGTTTAAACCTTTTCATATGGGAATGCATTGGACTTAGTAAGTGACGGGTGGAGCCCTCTATAGCTCCTCGATGCATCGGTAGGTCTCATGAGACAAACTAGTGTCTTGGCACAAGGCCTTGGCAAAATCTTATTTGAAGTCTTGGCACGAGGCCTTGTCTATGTGGTTATGATAGTCTGGAATTACGCATTCCATCTTTATGAAAGTAGTTATTTATATTGCATGTGATTATTCTATTAGTAGAATATCCATGTGAATAAGTAAATGGCATTATTTCATTTTACTTTTTCCATACTATGTTGAAGTTCATGTTTAAAAGGCGTTTGTTTTAGTTATACATTTCCTTAAATGTTTATTCTTATTTATGAAAGTTTCCGCTATATTGTTTTCCTTACTGGGAATTTGAGCTCCCCATTTTTCTATGTTTTATTTTTACCAAGAAGTGAATAAGTAAATAATGAATGACATGTAGGGATATTATGTGGGGATATGAGTGTGGAGTATGGAGACAATATGTTGTTGTAGTAGTTTTTCACTTTATGATGTAATGTAAGACTTATGAATATATCTAGTGTTTCCAAGGCTACTAAACCAATCGGTCTTTCGAGATTTGATCTTTCTTGTGATCATGCCAATGTTATGTAATAATGCACCGACTCTAGGTAACTGGGGTCGGGGCGTTACAAGAGTGGCTATAAAAAAATAGAATAGTAATTGGGGAGTTAAAAATATTTGTTACATACTATTGATGTTTAATTGTATAGTTCTATGATTCATTTTATAAAAAAAATTAAATTATATGTTTTTAAGAGTTATATGGAATCTCATGTGAAAATTTCAAAAGAAAAGGAATGTTAATAATATACATTTAGAGAACTCGTATGGTTTTTCAAGATATTCATATAGTGTATATACATTATGAAATATTTAAGGCATTTGGATTAATTTTTTTTGACAATTCCATATTTTTTCTTAATGGATTTAAATATTATAATGGACAAATGATGACTGTGATCCAAGTGGATAACATTAAATTTAATTAAAGGAAATACTATGAAAAAATCAGATGTTTCACCATGAGATAATTTGTTAGGCCATATGAATCTTTTCTCTAAAATGGGATTTCCAGTGTACAATATTATTTAAAATGTTTTAGGTTTCATAGATTAAATGTTAGTCCTCTTTAGAAGATTTAGCTTATTTTTTATGGATATTACAAATTTAAAACCTGGGATTTCTTTTTTAACTATTTATAATTTGAAAATATGTTAGGGTGAAAATAAATGGATATTTCTATTTATAAATATAGAAAATTTATTCACATAATTACCTATGAATATAAAATTTTGAAATAATCAAAAATAAAATGATCAAGTATCATGAAGAGATGTAGATACTATAATAAATTGAATAAATTCTATTCTAAATATAGATATCATCCACCTGTGATGCTTATGAAATTCCTTATTGGTGGTAAGGAAATCCAGTTCTCCTACACATCATCTAGTAGCTTATCATTGAGAATGATGAAGACTGATTTGTCCATGAAGGTTCTTCTAAACTTGTTGGATATTGTAATAATTTTAAATCAGAGAACCAATATGCATGAACATGTGCATAAACTATTATAGAAGCCGATTTTCAATCCGTAAAATGAATATCTCAAATTTGATACAAATCCTTCTAGATGTATACATGATATTTCTTAATTGTTAAATGTACGGATATGACATTAAAGAATGGTCATCCTAGTATAAACAATTCCAGGATGTGGATAATAAACATTGTGTGGAACATGTAATGTAATCTTAATCACTAAAATATTATAGGGATGAAATAATATTTGGGTCTCATTAATAAAATAACAATAAGGAGTTGTCTCTCCCTTTGAGCGCAATTCTTGTTAAATCCAATTTTCCTTTTGATGTATATTTTATTGAATCGAGAGAGGGAGGGAATCTAAATAAGAATATATAATGATGATAATCCGGCAAAAACATTTATTTCTAAGAAAAATTAAAAATCCAATTCCATTGATTTTCCCCATCATGGTGGTACACTATTGATTTGTACTCTTCATGAGGTATCAGAGAAAAATAGGCTCTATTTAAGACACTAATATTTTATTGGAGATATATGGAAGAGATAGATAATTTTAATATCAGTATATTGCCTATTTTTGATAAAAAGTATATTTATGGATATAATTTCTATTTGATTACTTATTTATACCTTATTTTTATAGACGTTATTGATGATGTGACAATGATATTTCCACATTTTGGGGGAGATGAAACTGTGGATTTAATAGAAAGAAAGTATATGAAACAAGATGATAAAAACAATAATGTAATTTTTAAAATATTTTTTATAAATTTTACACTAAATCAAAGGGACTCTATTTATCTAAGGATATATGGCGTAAGATTTAGAATATATATGATTGGAATTTCAAGATCAATGATGAAAAATTAGAAATATATAGTGTTAAATTAAAACATGATTCATATTAGAAGTAGATGATTATTTTACTTGGGTTAATGAGATATTCAATCATATAATGTACTATGAAGATTATATTTAAAATTATACAATTTTTAAGAAATTAACATGGAAAATTCTAAATATATTTGAACCAAATACTTTTACCTGATAATAAAATCTAGACAAATAAATATATGATTTGTACAAAACTCTTATCGTATTTTTTTATGGGAAATTGTTGAGTAGTAAAGAAAATAGTTGTAGTGGAAATGGTATTTATATCCTAAAAAATCAAAAATGAATGATGATAAATCTGAATCCTGTAGTGGAAAATATTAATATGATGAATGTGATAGGAATTATAAAAGATATATACCCTTAATCATAGAAATATAAATGGAGAAAAAGACAATAACATGTTAAAAATTACCCTCATGTGATTTTAGTGTGAAGGAATCATAATATTGAACATAGACTATCCAAGGATTAAGAGTGTAATGTATGAAAATTTGTAAGAATAAGAGAGGAAAAAAATAAAGACTATTGGATGAAGATAAAAATAATATAGGAAGACTAGTGAAGATAAAACAAAAAAAAATTTAATAAATATGATAAGTTAATTATAAGATGCCTTCAAATTAATAATTATTGATTTGGTGGAATATTTGTAGGAAAATATTCCAACTTCATGGATCATGTTTAGAGAGAAGAATAATGATCAAAAAATAAAGAAGATTAATAAGAAGGAAACAATTAGGAGTGCATGTTAAGAATCTATAATGAAGTGTGTATGGAAATAAAGAAAAAATTAGAAGAAAAAAATATACATGATGAAGTCAACAAGAAAAAAATATTATGGAGTTTTATAATAAGGATAATGATCATATTGAGGATATATTTCTCCTTAAAATGATAGTGTCTGAGAAAAAAATTATTATAAATGAATTTGAAAAGAAAATTTCAACAAGAGAAGATAAAATAAATATGGTTGAGTCATGATTAATTATGAAATATAATTTTATAATAAATATGAATGATGACAATTAGGTGGTAAAGGATGCTAAGTTATGAAGACCACATATTTCTGAGATGTTTGGTAAAGATTTTATGTAAAATTCACACTTGTGTTTCATGAAACTATTAGATCTATATCAGTTAATTTTCTAGGATCTAATGACCAATATTGGAAATTCATTATTGAATAATATTACTAGAAGACCAAATATTGATCCAATAATGAATGAATATATCTAGGATGTAAAAAATATCTTAAAATTATGAAAATAGTTGTGAGAAATGTGTCTACACAATGAGAAAGATATTCTAGACATGATTAGTAGTTTCAAGGAACGACGTGGTTTAAAGGATAATATATGAGATTTGAAATATATATTTTTAAATTTCATTGATTATGGTACAATATTTTTGCAAAAATAACCATATAATTACATGATTATGTAAGAGAAATCTAGATAACAGGGGTAACAAGTTCTTAAAAAAGAAGATAGGTAATTGAAGCTTATCTATGGTACCAATAAAAAATGGTTTGATTTACGTGATAATATATATGGAATATGTTAACAATAAGTTCACCTTTGATACAATTTCATGACCATAATACTAGGATAGAAAAAATTAACCAATGGATAACATAATACTAAAAAAAATTGTGAGTGAAAATTAATTATTATTGAGGTTGATCATAAATCTTATTGGAGGACACATATATAGATTATTGATATCGTCTACCAATTAAATATTAATAGATATGTAAATATATTAATGAAAATTGAGAAATATAATGGTGTTGTAGTTACACCTGGAAATGAAAACCCTAATAATCCAAGTAATTGGTTCATCTAAAACATAGTTTAAAAAGATAAGGTCTAAAGACTTGTTTTTCATAGATGTACCCCACTATAAAATTATATGTGTGAGAGATATTTTTTGATAATGGTAATGGATATATTTAGAAAAATAACACATTCCATGTAATAATAATTTGATAACGAAGAATTCATAAAATATGGGAATGAATAAGTGGGAATTTATTTTAGATAATATATCCATGAAATTATTTTTACCATAGTGATAAGGAAAATAATAATCACTGGAATTGAGGGCTTAAACAAATTAGATAAAAAATTATTATAAAAATATCAAAACAAAATGGGTTCAGAGATTTAACCTAGTAGAACCAATGTAGATATCCATTTAGTTAGAATTTAGATAAAGTTTATATGGTCAATGGGATTCATAAATTTAGGTAGATACAATCATATACCCCACTTTAGTTGATCCTTAAAAATTTATATTATCCTTTAAGACAAAATTACAGTAGTTTTGAATCCCATTTCATAACATTAATTTATGACTATATAAGAATTATAAGATTATTTTTTATGAAATAGAAGACATAATTTGATGAGATGTTTTAAAATTATGAATAGAATATGATAGATAAATTAGAGTCCACATCAATAAGATGAGAGGGAAAATGATATAGAGTACAATGTAAATTATCGGGATTCCCACTTATCTATAATGGGATAAAAAAATTTAATGATCCTTATAGTCCACTAAATAATGTAGTTTTTAGAGAATGAATACAATTTATATAAAAATTTGTTGAATAATTATAGTAAGGTTTAATAGGTAAGACATATTTTAGAGAGAATATATGATAAAAATTTGGAATATATTTAATATATTGTCACTAAGTATAAAGTCAAAAATGGCCTCTTATAATATGTGGGTTTTCTAGAATCCACTATAAACTTTTTCAATTATTTTGGTAACCCATGTATCATATGAATTAAATACAATAATCATGAATATTTGATGATAAGTTCAAGAAAGGTATTTTCCTTGGATACATATCAAATGAAAAGCAATATAGATACTAAAATAAAAGGATTGACAATGTGTTGGACTATTATAAGGAAAAAATTATTGGAAGTAAATCCTATTTCAGGATTATATAAGAAATATATTTTGAGGAATCTGTTGATGAAAATAATTCTTTTGGTAAGAACAACAAATAACTGGTGAGATTGAGACATGTTTTGAAATTTTGGAGTTTGTAAAAAATATTGATGAGTATACGATGACTGAAAAGGAAAACCAAATTAAATATAAGGTAAAAACATATAAGAAACGAAGATATATTTAGTGATTTGAGTAATACAATCCAATCATGTAGGATGTTCGCGGTTGATAACAACCTTATCTCGCCATATAAATTGAGCCACATTCATTGATTAAGGACATAAATCATAAATATTTTGTTGGTATTATGAATATATAACTAGAAAAATATATGAATACTATTTTGGATCTTATACCTCGAAAAAATGATGAAAATATTATTTGAAGAAAGTGTGATTTCATAAATAATTTCATTGATAATGAATATTTAATACAGAAAGAAAATAGACCTATTTTAAAATGGCACTCTCAAGTTGAAGGGGGTTATTTTGAGGAGAACTTTCTTCTTATTCCATGATTGTAGTATATAACAGTATTTGTATATTCTCAATATCATAGGAGACAATATACATTTAAAATAGATTTCAAATATAGCTTCATAATTAGTTAGATGTAATAATTGTTTTATATTAATAAAACTAAATTATTTTCTCTAATAATGATGGATCGTTGGTGTGAAAATTAATATAGATTTATATTTTTTAAATTAGGATCCCATGGTCTAGTACTCAATCATCAATGATTCATGAAGGAGATAAAAATTAAAAAAGGAAATGTGGAAAACAATCTATACATAAAATAAAATAATTTAGGTGATCAAAAAATAAGTTTATATATTTATGAAATTATATTTACAAGTTCTCAAGAGAGTTCTTGTAAATAAAATTAATAGTTAAAGTACCATCTTGAGATGCCCATGGTGGTAGAAATGAGATCCTTTTAGGGATACAAGTTAGGAAATAACAAAATATTATTTTTTAATCCTGTAAGAAACACAAAAAAGGTATTATTGAAGAAATTCATCATGGAGTACAACAATGTATAATCTAGTCTTATACATGTCATATAGGAACATTCCATGTATACTCGAGAGAAAATTGAAAAGTAGATATAGTTCATTAAATGAACAAGGATCCTACATTATTTCCCTACATCCTGAACATATATTGTTTATTCCATAATAGTGTGTGAAAGGTACTATAGTGATCATAAAGAATAAAATTTATGGATACTAAAAAGAACTGAAAATAAATCAAAGGGAAAATGATTTATGTGATAATTTATAAAATAAGTGAATATTTGAATCATCCTAGTTCTACTAATTTTTTCGAGGAATGATATTGTAATGATAAAAGATCCAATTTATTTGGAATTATTTTATTGGGTGGAATCTATGTAAGAAAACAATACAAGAACTAAAATTATTTTTCATTGAGTACCAAAGTGGATTGGTACATGGATGCTACTAGTTTTTTCAACAAGATGTCTTGGATTAAGGATCATCTAATGTGATTATAGGTGAAGCATAAAATACATCTTTGAATTTAATGTGAAAATCAGGGTTCCATAAATATCTCTATAACTCTTCAGTGATATTCGAGATCTAATAAAATTTATATTTTTTTAATTCATAAAATTATGGTTGTCCATAGTGATTTGAAATTAGAATTCATTCATAATGGAGAATAACATAATTATATTTTCAATATTGATACATATAATGAAAGGAAAATGACAATAATGTTAGGAATGAATGTTGAACCTTCCATATTATATAAGATGCACTGGCTATAGCCACATAGGGCATTGTATTAGTTTTTCAATAGAGGGGAAATGGTTCATAATTATTAAAGAGGATGTTAAAATAGAGACAAGTACATTTAAAACATGGATGTTACATATTTTTCTATGACTATTCAATAAATTACATAAACACACGCATGTGGACCATAATTGTTTAGTGACTTTGGAAACATAGAACTCAATTTTCATAATTCATCGAAGATTTCAAATTTACCAAATAAAGATATTCCCCTTTTGAAATAATTATAAAAATATCATATATAAAACAACTCTTCATAACCATGGGATGGGAAACATAACAAAGGGTTATCTTAGATTCTCATTAAGGGTAAAAGAGGGAGATAAGTAAGAATGTAATTTCCATAAGGGTATGATAACATAATAATAACATTTTAAAACCATTCCCTATATTTCAAAATTCGTAACATTGATTCATGCCATAAATATTGATAGTTAACAGGACATGATCATAAGGAAATAAAAAAACAAAATCTTTGAGAGCACAATAATGACATTCAAAGAAGAATTTGGGTATATACATAAGAATGTTAAATAATTTTCCTAGAAGTCATAGCTTACTACCAAAGTATGTTAGGGAACTCCATGGGAATATAAACCTCTTGGGAAGCACTTACTACCATCCCCATTGGAATACCACTCCTTATTGTGGAATGATTACACTCTCCAAAGAGACGTAGTTGTAAATGCTCACTCCCAATACCATTATAGGGGAAAATCCCTTATTGAACCAGGTTAACTCTATGTTCTAGTCCTTTCTATATCATGAGATACAAATACTTACCTAATTAATTAGAGGGATACATAGGTCCCACCCATGTGGTAAAAATGTAACCACCAACCTTTGTTATAATGTGACCACCATGTCCAGTTATAATGTAACTACCATAACATAGCTAAAATCATACAAATATGTGCCAGAAGATCATAAAATATTCATCATATAATATTTCAAATAAATGATAGGGTTTAAAAAAATTCATTATATCATTTTTTATAGAAAGGAAACATGTTTCATAATCATTTAATCATTTAATCAGAGAATAACCTATGAAAAAGAATAGGTTTTCATTAGAATTTTATCATTGTATACGCCATAAAATACAAATTCGATTCATAAATATATTTTCATCATCATCATAAACCATTCTTATAAATAATAATAGTGTAATTTTTGGATCATATCCCTAGTAAAGTAGAGTTAACATTGATGTATTTAATATTAGATGAAAAACTATTTTGAATTATTATTTAAATAACTTTTGCAAGAAAATTAATTTTCATTTAAGATCACTTTTTATAATACAAATAATATGAAAAATTATTTTTTGAATAACCGTGATAGATTATTGATGTAGATTTAAAGGTAATTTAAAACTTTTCTTAAGGAAGATAACATTTTTTTTAAACAATTAGTAAGTAATATTAAAAATAGTTTTTTAAATAACATTGAAAAAATATAAAGGAGGTTTAAAATTAAATAATAATTGTGAATTTTTAGATTTTATCCAAGCTCTACAAATATTCCTTTAACACTTTCGATAAATTAAAAACAAAAATTTCTTGGAAAATTATTTGAATATTTCTTTCCAAAATAATTGTAAAATTATCAAAAATGCATAAAAAAATTATTTAATAAATCATTTGGGTAATTTCAAATAAATTTTTTAAAAACATGGTATTGGATGAAAAAAAAATTTCAGCCGAAGAGAAATTTTGTTTTATTTTTCATAAAAATGTTATTATGATCTCTGGGGTACTTAAATAGATGAAATTAATGTAAAACATGTATTATCATTGCATATATAGATGATATGAAATATCATTATCTCTTATACATTTATATAATGATATTTCCTCAATGGAAACATAATTATAAATAATCTTAATATATGATGAGATTTTAACATAAATCTCTTACCACTTTTGTTGCATTGAATTATAAATCCCATCAACTTATAAAATTAAAGAAATATAAAAAATCATGAAATATGTATTTTCATTATATAAAATTTCCAAATTCCATTATATGCACCTTTCAGAAGAATATATGCACCTTTCAGACGAATATATGCATCACATATTCATATAACTCAAATACGGTGAATTGAGAAAAAAGACAATTACCACATTGATAACATTGAAACAGTAAATCCCCTAAAATAGAGATATTAAAACGGTTTTATAAATAACCATAATTTCTAGTATAATAATAATAATATAATTTCATTGGTATTATATACACCATGTAAATGAAACATGTGGAGAATATGACATTTATCTCACTAAAAACAAATGTGAGACAGAAATCCAATACCACAAGTCTCGACTTCCTTCACATAATTTGGAACCACCTATATAATTAATATATGTTTATTATATATATATTATATAACCATAATTATATATACCGTAACATATATTATTTACTTATATATTTTTATTATCTATTTATTAATAATTCCTTATTAAAATCACATTTCGGGTAATAACAACTTAATTTTTCGTGTATGTTTTGATTTGTTATTTTCAATCCTCACACAATGATCAATGTTTTATAATATAAATAATGGTAATAATGAAATAATTAAAATATTTATATATAAATTATACTTTTAAGACTAATCATGTTTTTTATAAGAAATTTAGAATGTTATGATCATGGAGACGGTATGTCGTACATATTGGTGAGGAATGCTTTCTTTTTTCAATAATCATTATGGAAATAAGTTAGGTAATACATTATATATGAATAATTATAATAATATAATAAATAAAATAATATTTATTAAAGTATACTTATACATATCATCCATGTGGAGTGGGGATGAAAAGAGAGTCAATCACTTCGCAAAGGCGGTAGTCCACACGTACAAGAACGATGTTATTATCATTCAGTGAGTGAAAATTTAAGAAAAATGTTTTATTAACCATTAAATATGATAAATATGTAATTAATATAATAATTTTTTCAATTATATAACATATATTCATTATCACTATACTTATTTTCTTCCATGAAAACTATTATTGAAAACAAATCACATCACATCCCGAGGCTGTAGTCTATTGTACATACGAGTGATGTTATAATATCCCCTATAAAAAGGAAATTAAATAGAGATATATGATATAATGAATAAAAAGGTACAATTAGGTTATTATTATAATATATATTCATAATATCTATCAACATACCAAACTCAATGATGTGTTAATCGCAAAATAAATGACATTGGTTTGCAAGGAGATAGTCCTCCCTACAAAAGAACGATGATTTCAAAACACATTTGACAGAATTAAAGTTGTATTTAGGTCATTAACTTAACATAACACCATATATATATATATATTTAATATTTATTTATTATATAATTTTTTTCCAAAAAACATTAAGGGGGGTGGAAGAAATAAAATAAAATCACTCATTGAAGAATTCTACTTATTCTTCAGGTAACCTCTATTAATTTGCACAAAAATCCTTCATAAATTAAAATTATTCCAAAAAAAATAAGGCTTCAAAGATGATATTATATAATTTTATATGTCATTTGTGATGTTATTTGAAGATATAAAATCGATTTCAATGTGTGAAGAAGTGAGTTGACAGGTGGACTTTTAGTAGTGTGGTGAGTGTCATGTGTGTAATGTTTTGAAATGAAAAAGATGTACCTAGGATTTTTTCATGAAACAAGGATCTAAAATAAATTATTATAGAGTATCAGACATTATATTGTTGATATATTTCTATAAAAATAAATTATTTAATTTTTTATACCATTTTAACCTATATGTGTTTATTATAACACCTTGTAAAGTCATTTTTACCTTAAACAGGATAATTAATTTGTACTATTTTCACTATTTCTTTTTGTAAAAAATTATGTTCAAAAAATTATATAATATAAATCATGAAGAATCCAAAAATTAATTCTTTTTTGAAGTTAAATTTAAATAATTGGATGTATTTAAATAATAATTAATCTTGTAGACGTTATAGGAAAATGAGTTTTTAAAGAGAAAATGGTGAAATTTTTACAAATGTTTTTATATTTAATTTTAATATTAAATTTAATAAAACAAAGTAAACTGGATTAATAATTATATAATTGAAATAATTTCACTTTAAAAGCAATTTAAAATATAATTTATCATTATAAATAATTGAAATGTAAATGCATTTTTCAATTAACAATAACTATTTTTCACTATTCATAAAAAAGTTAGTGTTTTCTTGATAATACGTGAATATTATCTCTATGATAATTCTGATATGATGATTACAAAAATTAATATTATTTTTTAAAATGAATTCTCTAAAAGTATCAAAATTTATATTTACAAAATAATGATCAAAAAGGGAGACAAAAGTATTTTTTAGAAAAGTTAAAATTTTATAGCGTAATATTGGACTTACTGGTTCCTCTTGCATATATAAAATATATTATGAATGGTAAACATTAAATTTAACGTATCATATATATGGTTAATTAATTTAATTCACCAAAATTTAGTTTATAATTTATTAATTTAAAACACACTTTTTGGAATAATAAATGATTTTTGTAACATCCCGAGTCCGGAGCCCCTCCACCGGTGCCCCGTACCCGGTTCGCCACATGACCTCAAACACGTTTGCCCGAATGCCAGAGGCTGCCGACTAGCAGCGAGGGCCTTGGTGAGTCAGTGGGGAAATTATGCCCTCATTCGGTAAGGTATACGAGGTAAGAAAACCACAATAACAGCGGAAGCCGCAACCAACATGCACAACAACAGATACCAAACAGCAGAAGCAATGCATATATATAACAATGATGATAACAATGGAAAAGGTACAAGTATCTAAGGAAAACAACAAACACAACAATGTGCTGAAATACGACTGAAACCAAGTGAAAAAGAAAACAAATAAAGATCCTCAACATCGTGAGCCACGACTCGGTCTCATGCTCCCCAGCTCCTAGTGCAATCAAGATCCTGAAGTAGAAGGGCACTTTCCCTTGTCTATACCTACAGCAACATAGTCTACTTGGTCCCAAAAGCATGGCCCAAACAGGTTGTGAGATACAAATCCAAGTAGGCAATCACCCAAATAGTTGTACTTAACAGTCAATGAATACATGGAAGTATTAACACAAGAAGCAGTAAAAAGAAAGCACAAACAGCTACAAACCATAGTTCTAACAAGTATAACACACAAGTAAACAGCCAGCAACAAGAAGAAAGATAGGTAACCCTCTGGGTAGCTCTCACAGTCTAACCCATATGGTTCAACCTCTATGTACTAGAAACCCTCTGAGAGGCACACAGAGTCTCACCCCTCTGGTTCAGCTACGTAAAATTAAGCAGACTCTCTGGGGAATCACTCGCCGTCAATTCCCCCTATAGTATCGTATCATGCTAAAGGCTCTCTGGGGAAGAACTCAACATCAATTCCCCCTGTGGCCCACATCGTATTTAAAAGACTCTCTAGATAATCCCTTCCATCAATTCTCCACTCGGTCTCGCGTCGTTATTTAAAAGACACTCTGGAGAAGCCCTTCCGTCAATTCTCCCTTTGGCCTACTACTCTAGGTTCTCACAGTCCTGAGTAACTAAACATGCTCAACGCATGTGTATTGTCCATGTAAACCTCATGAACTACTTGGCTATCGACTAAGGCTCAACAGAAAAATAGAACAACAGTTCCACTATCCTACGACTGGGCATGGCAACTGGAAAAATGCCAAACAGGAAGAGCAAGCATGGAAAAGCAATTTGAGCACCAACAATTTACTCTAATCAGAAGCAATAAACTCTACTAAAGTAGTCAAGAAAGCAGGCAAGCAACAATGGGAAAATAGGAAACATGTAATACCCCGATCAAGGGTATTGGTGGATATTTCACAAAATATCCATCAACTTTCTACGAAATGGCACAAACCACCTACCTCGATCCTAGGAGATCGATATACGTGAACCTCGACAAAAGATTCCCCATAGAATGACGTAGATATGAGAAAATTTATAAAACATTCATCCCACGATAACATGAAAACAAGGAGGAATCAAGAAACAAGGCTCAAGCAGAAGGAAAAAATCACCGCTGCAATTCCAACGCAATCAACCGTGCTCGAATCGGAGAACGGACGGCGAGGCAGGACTCTGTTGAAGATCCGGTCCTACGGACGCTCCCAGACAGTCGAAAATTGGAGAAGAAGATTTATTTGGGGGTTAGGTGCGACCCCGGTCCGTTTAATGAAAAAAAAGAAATTACACAGCGTGTACTTTTAGGGTACACGACATGTACTTTGAATTTTCCATACTCCGAAAAACCAGCCTCCATGTCATCCTTACACACCATGTGTGTGGCCCGGACACGGCCAGCACACAGCTTCGAGCCGGAACAGAGTACACGACGTGTACTCAGAAAGTACACGGCGTGTACTTTGAAAATTTCCAGAAAAACCATTTTTCTTAAAAACACCAGAAAAAAGGAAAACATACCTGAACGAAGGTCTGGGTTCTTACAAACTTCCCCGCTTATTGAAATTCATCCCCGAATTTACCTAACGAGGTGGAGAAGAAGGATCCCCGAACAGCTCCGGCCACTGCAATCTTACATCAGCCTCCCTCTCCCAGGTCTTGTCCTGTACTCGCCCGTGCTGCCATAACACTCGTACCAGAGGAACAGACCGCCCGCGGAGAACCTTCATACTGTGATCGACAATCCGGATAGGATGCTACTCGAACGGCGCATATGCTTCAATCTTGACTTCCTTAGGCAGAAAGGCATGAGACAGGTCTGAAAAGTAACGTTGGAGTTGAGAGACGTGGAAGATGTCGTGCATGGCCCGATACCTCTGAGGTAGCGGCAACCGATAGGCGACTGGCCCCACTCTCTCCAAAACCTCAAACAGACTGACGTATCATGGAAAAAGCTTACCCTGTCTCTGAATCTTCTTGTGTCCCAACCTAGGTGCGACACGTAGGAATACCCAATCACCGGCCTCGAACTCCAGAGGTCATCTCCGCTGATAAACATAATACTTCTGCCGAGACTGCGATGTAGCCATCCTCTTCTGAATCAGCTCTATCTTCTCTGAAGCCTTCTGAACAAGACGAGGTCCCAGAAAAGCTGCCTCTCCTGCCTCCAGCCAGCATAATGGTGATCGGCATGGCCTACTGTACAACGCCTCGTATGGTGCCATCTGGATGGTCGCCTGGAAACTGTTGTTGTATGCAAACACCACCAGAGGAATATGCTTCTCCCAAGAACTTCCAAAATCAAGGATGCAAGCTCGGAACATTTCCTCAAGCACCTGGATCGTGTGATCAGACTGGCATCAGTCTGGGGATGGTATGGTGTACTCAAAAGTACCTGTGTACCCAAGGCCTTCTGAAGTCCCTTCCAGAACCGAGAGGTGAAGCGTACATCTCTGTCCGAAACAATAGAGCGTGAAACTCCATGCAGATGCACAATCTCCCTGATGTAAATTCATCCCAGATCATCGACACTAATGGTACCCTTGATCGGCAAGAACTGATCAACCTTCATAAGTCTATCAACGAAAACCCAAACAGCATCGTTTCCTCGAGGTGATCTCGTCAACCCGGTCAAGAAGTCCATCACAACATCATTCCACTTCCACTCCGGAATGGGTAACTGCTGTAAGAGCCCCGCTGGTCACTGATGCTCTGCTTTCACATGTTGACAAGTAGAACATCTCATGTCAAAACCAGACACATCCTTCTTCATACATGGCCACCAGTATTGGCGATGAAGGTCCCGATACATCTTGGTGACGCCAGGATGAACTGCCCAAACTGAGGAATGGAAATCCCGCATCATCTCCTCGCGTATGTCTGATGGCACCCATACGCATCCTTGTAAACGCAAGATCTCATCCTCACCCACTATCCATCTAGGAAGAGGGTCCTGTCCTTACACACTCTCCCGCAGGACTATGCCTTCCGAGTCTGATAGCTACCTCATCTATACCCGATCAAGTAGCGTGGAGGTAACAGCTACAGAAGATAGAAAGGTCTACCCCCATTTGTCGTGCACCTCTAAATGCATCTCATAGAACAGATCCATCAGCTACCACTCACTACTGGCCTCCTGAACTACCAGAATCTGAGTTCTCCGGCTCAACGCATCTGCCATGGCATTGCCCTTTCCCTGCATATAGGCAAGATCGAAGTCAAAAGACTGTAGATACTCAACCCACTTGCGCGGCCTCAGATTTAGATCACGCTGAGTGAAGATATACTTGAGACTCTTGTGGTCAATGAAGACCACAAAGTGCTCTCCTAGAAGATAGTGTCTCCAACAGCACAAAGCATGAACAATAGCTGCCAACTCCATATCATGCGTAGGGTAGTTCCTCTCATGTGGCCTCAGCTGCCAAGACCCATATGCAACGACTCCATCTCCCTGCATAAGCGTAGCTCCCAGCCCGATACCCGAAGCATCACAGTAAACAGTGTAACTCTTTCCTGACTCTGGCAAGACTAGTATCGGTGCTGACTTCAACCTCCCTTTCAGTTCCTGAAAGGCTGAATCATAAGAATCTGACCATAAGAACTTCGCCCCCTTCTTGGTCAGACCTGTCAAAGGCACTGCTAGATGAGAAAAGTCCCTAATGAAGAGTCTGTAGTATCCATCCAACCCTAGGAAGCTCTGTACCTCAAAAACTTTCTTTGGCTGCTTCCAGGAAACTACAGCTCTCACTTTCTCTGGGTCCATGGATACTCCTGTCTCTAAGATGACATGACCGAAGAAGTGAATCTAATCCATCCAGAAGTGGCACTTCGAGAGCTTAGCATAAAGTCGATGCTCTCTCAGTGTACTTAGAACGATCTCAAGATGGGTGGCATGATCATGTCGAGTGTGAGAGTACACCAAGATATCGTCCACAAAGACCATGACGAAGGAGTCCAAGTATGGATGGAACACTCGGTTCATCAGCGCCATGAAAACTGCAGGTTCATTCGTGAGACCAAACGGCATGACTGTATACTCATATAGACCATACATGCTCCTGAAGGCTTTCAGAGGTATATCTGATGGTCTAACGCGCAATTGATGATAACCGGACCTCAATTCAATCTTCGAGAACACCCGGGCTCCTCGAAGCTGATCAAAAAGGTCCTCAATCCGCAGCAAAGGATATTGGTTCTTGACATTCAACTGGTTCAGCATCCGATAATCCCCTCAAATCCAAAGGGTACTGTCTGCCTTCTTTGCAAACAGGACAGGCGAACCCCTAGGAGAAGTACTGGGTCAGATGAAACCCTTAGCCTGTAGCTCCTCCAACTGCTTCTTGAGCTCCTGAAACTCAGGTGTGGCCATCCTGTAGGGAGGAATGGACACCGGTGCCACTCCTGGAATGAGCTCAATAGAAACATCTACCTCACGCTCCGGAGGAAAACCTGAAAAGTCCTCTGGAAAGACATCCCAGAAGCGATCCACTATTGGAGGGAAGTCCAACTATGGAGTCCCCTAATCATCCAGGTAAAGGCTAGCAATCTGGGTCGTCACTCCCCCTAGCCCAGGATGCTCGAATCCTGCCCAACTCGCCCGAACGTCCCATTCGCCTTTATTAAGGAAAGATTCACCCTCTGGTGAAATGAAACTGACTCGGCGGCGATAGCATTCGACGACTTCTCGGAAGGGAATCAACCAGTCCATGCTAAGGATGACACATAGCCTGTCATCTCTAGGACATAGAGATCCCATAAGAAACAATACCCTGCAACCTCGAGAGGGAACTCTCTACAGTGGCGTACACTAGATGTCCTCATTCCCAAAGGAGTGTCTAGTGTCAACGAGCCGGCAGAAGAAAAGATGTAGTGTCCAAGGCTCTCCACAATAGCAACAGAGATAAAGCTATGCGTAGCACTAGTATCGAAAAGGGATGAAGATAAAACTGAGGATACTAAAATCGTACCTCGAACAATAGAAGGGGCGTGATCCTGCTCATGATTAGTCTGCTCCATGGTGAAAGACTGGCCTGCACCGCGACCCTGCGCCCCTGACTGACCACTCTGACCTGAACCTACCTGCTGGTGTTGAAGAACTAGTGGCTGACCGCCACGACCTCGACCTCCACCTCAGCCTGAAGAACTCCAATTCCGTGACTGGTGAGAGACTTGTGGGGCTGCTCCTGAATGAGGAGTCATGGAAGAACCCCGGTCACCTGCTTCTTGTGGGAAAAACCTGGAAGAAACACTGAAGGTGACCCATCTTGCCGCAAGATCGGCACTCCATGGGGTCTCTCTGGCACTGCGGCCTCGTGTGCCCTGCCCGGCCACACTGACAGGACGTCACCTGGCTTCCAGATGATGCATCTCGCTTCCTCTAATCACCGCGCGTAGGCTCCCTACAGCGCTTCTTGATGTCATCTGAAGGAAATATAGCTCTGGAATCAGACCCGCCCAGACCCGCATCTCCAGTGTCTCTCAGATTGTGCTCCGCAATCAGTGCCTGGTTGACGGTGGAAGTAATGGAAGTCCGCTGGAAGATGTTCACTTGTGAGCGAATCTCCCATCTGAGTCCATCCTCAAACTTCCTTGCCAAGAACACCCCACTCCCGTCCTGAAGGGGTGTAAAATGCTGCAGCTCAGTGAAATGGGAGGAATACTCCATGATAGATAGAGTAACCTGCTTTAATCTCATGAACTCCCGGGCTCGATCGGCCCTCAGGGTCTCCGGGTAGAAGTAGTCATAAAACACGTGATGGAACTCCTCCCAAGTCATAGCCTGCTGCTGACCCGCCTGTGAGATCATGTCCCACCACCTCTTGGCAGAGTCTCGGAGCATGTAGGTGGCGAGCTTGACCCGCCTCTCTGGAGGCGTCTCCAGATTCTTGAATATAGTCAGCATGGATTCCATCCATGACTCTACAGCCTGAGGTCCTCCCTCCCCTGAGAACGTGAAAGGATACTTCTGATAAAAGACCCACGTCAAGTCTACCATAGACGAGGCAGGAGGCGGTGCTCCCTGAAAGTCTTGTATTATCCTCATGAAACGCTCCCTGAACTGTGCATCGACACCCGCAACAGGTACAACAACCAGTGCAAAGGTTGGCTCTGCTGGAGGATCGACAAGAAGTCCTTTATCAGCCATGTCTGGCATCTGATCACGGCCTGACGACAGACGTACAACCAGAGGACGTCTCGGAGGCATAGATCTGAAAGATCAAAAGCACACCTTAGATCAGGAAACAAGGACAAGGAACACAAGAGTACAAATGGGAACAGGGGAAGAAAAACACACAAGATTGCAAAACACGACTACACGGCCTGTATAAAACTACACGGCGTGTCTACTTAATCCACTGACATGGGCATGTACTTCTGCCCTACAAGTCATGTACACTTCAAACTACATGGCGTGTTGACCCCCACACATGATGTGTACTTGAAAAATATTCCCCTACCCGAGTATCCTTAACACGGCTAACCCACACGGTCTGACTCAACCCGATACTACACGGCGTGTTCGAAACAAACACGGTGTACAATAGACAAGGCTTCGGAGGTCCATGTTGTTGAGTACACGGCGGTATACACGGCTGGACCTTACACGGAATGCTCCGAACAAGCATGGCATGCATAGGCGAAGGCGACACCGTCCCGTGTTGTTCGTGACACGACTGCGTACCTAAGCAAGAGTAAATGGCGTGTTCCGAACAACCACGGTGTGTGGAAAAGAAGATCATGCCAGCCCGTGTTGTTCTTGAAATGGCCGAGCACTTGGATAGGACTACACAGCGTGTTCCCTACAGACACGGCGTGTTCTACCCGAGCTTCCCCGGCCCGTATTGTTAGTGACACGGTGTGGTACACGGCTCCAAACTCACACGGCGTGTACCAATGTTACACGACCTATTCCCGAAGTTACTCCTACGACACCGTGTTCTTCTCACACAGCCAGTGACACGGCCTGAAAACTACACGGTGTGTATCCAAAAAGTACATGCCCTGTATTCTAGGTTTTTCTGGGCAGTATCTCAGAAACTGCGCAGAATTCCAGAAACACTAAAACATGGGGAAAGGTTCCAAATTCTAATACGTGAGGGCCCATAACACCTCAAGAACCAAAATTCAGCATTCATTTTAAGCAAGGAACAAAGAAACATTTTTCTAACATAACAGCATATAATCTATCATGAAACTATCACAACAGCATGCATAATCTACACAAAGTCTATCTCAACAACATGCAATCACTAATGCACCCTAGATGGCATGGTAAGAATGCATGACATGTGATTTCTACAAGTGCCTATATGATGAATGAGATGGCATACCCTCATCTCATCGGGTTGCGAGAGAAATAGAACTGAAATATCAAAACAACAACCGCACAAGTCATACGAATCACTCTAGGTGAAAAAATACCAACCATAAAATCTCAAAACAAGAAAACTGCAATTAACGAGGTAGTATGGCTTTTCCCTATACATGGGGTAGCTACTCCCGATCACAGATTAATGCCAAGTACCAAATCAGTCCAATCCATGGCTGCGGTCTCCAAATAGTAAAGCAAGAGAAAAGAACTCCTCTGATACCATTTTGTAACGTCCTGAGTCCGGAGCCCTTCCACTGGTGCCCCGTACCCGGTTCGCCACATGACCTCAAGCGCGTTTCCTCGAACGCCAGAGGCTGCCGACTAGTAGCGAGGGCCTTGGTGAGTCATTGGGGAAACTATTCCCTCATTCAATAAGGTATACGAGGTAAAAACCACAATAACAGCAGAAGCAGCAACCAACATGCATAACAATAGAAACCAAACAGCAGAAGCAATGCAGATATATAACAATGATGATAACAATGAAAAAGGTACAAGTATCTAAGGAAAACATCAAACACAACAACGTGCTGAAATACAACTGATACCAAGTGAAAAAGAAAACAAAGAAAGCTCCTCAGCATCGCAAGCCACGGCTCGGTCGCATGCTCCCCAGCTCCTGGTGCAATCAAGATCCTGAAGTAGAAGGGCGCTTGCCATTATCTATACCCGCAGCAACATAGTCTACTTGGGCCCAAAAGCAAGGCCCAAACAGGGTGTTAGATACAAATCCCAGATGGAAATCACCCAAAGTTTTTTGCCTAACAGTAAATAAATACATGGCAGTACTAACACAAGAACCAGTAAACAGAAAGCACAAACAGCTACAAACCACTGTTCTAACAAGTATAACACCCAAGTAAGAAGCCAACAACAAGAAGAAAACAGGTAACCCTCTGGGTAGCTCTCACAGTCTAACCCCTATGGTTCAACCTCTATGTACTAGCAACCCTCTGGGAGGCACACACAGTCTCACCCCTCTGGCTTAGCTACGTAAAATTAAGCAGACTCTCTGAAGAAGCACTCACCGTCAATTCCCCCTATAGTCTCGTATCGTGCTAAAGGCTCTCTGGGGAAGCACTCAACATCAATTTTCCATGTGGCCCGCATCATAGTTAAAAGACTCTCCAGAGAAGCCCTTTCGTCAATTCTCCACTTGGTCTCGCATCGTGATTTAAAAGACACTCTGGAGAAGCCCTTCCGTCAATTCTCCCTTTGGTATACTACTCTAGGTTCTCACAGTCCTGAGTAACTAAACATGCTCAACGCATGTGTATCGTCCATGTAAACTTCAAGAACTACTTGGCTATCGACTAAGGCTCAATAGGAAAATAAAAAAACAGTTCCATTATCCTACGACTGGGCATGGAAACTGGAAAAACGCCAAACAGGCAGAACAAGCATGGAAAAGAAATCTGAGCACAAACAATTTACTCTAATCACAAGCAACAACCTCTACTAAAGAAATCAAGTAAGCAGGCAAGCAACAAGGGAAAACAGGAAAAATGCAATACCCCGATCAAGGGTATTGGTGGAAATTGCACAAAATATCGATAAGCTTTCTACGGAAAGGCACAAACCACCTACCTCAATCGTAGGAGATCGATATACGTGAACCTCGATGAAAGATTCCCCTTAAATGACATAGATCTGAGAAAACGCACAAAAAGTTCATCCCACGATAACTTGAAAACAAGGAGGAATCAAGAAACAAGGCTCAACCAGAAGTAAGAACTCACCGCTGTGATTCCAATGCAATCCACCGTGCTCGAATCAGAGAACGGGCGGTGAGGCAGGACTCCATCTAAGATCTGGCCTTACAGATGCTCTCGGACAGTTGAAAATTGGAGAAGAAGACGTATTTGGGGGTTATGCGTGACCCCGTTCCATTTAATGAAAAAAATAAAGTACACGGCATGTACTTTTAGAGTATACGGCGTGTACTTCGAATTTTCTGTACTCCGAAAAACCGGCCTCCACCTCAGCCTTACACACCGTGTGTGTGGCCCGGACACGGCCAGCACACGGCTTCGAGGTGAAACAGAGTACACAGCATGTACTCAGAAAGTACACGGCGTGTACTTTGAAAATTTCCAGAAAAACTATTTTCCTTAAAAACTCCAGAAAAAAGGAAAACATACCTGAACGAAGGTCCGGGTTCTTACAATTTTTTTAAAATGATTTCCTTTATTTTCAAATGGTTCTTACTTTATATATAATTAATTAGTCACACAAAAAAACATTTGTAAAACATTGTTTAGACCCATTGTGTTGTGTGTGTGTGTGAGGGCGAACAAAATGTCCTAATTGATAACAACTAATTACCTTCTCTTATAGAGAGTTTCACATGGGGCACAACATTTTGGTTCCATCCTGATTCTCATCATACCACATTCATTGACTAAGATAGTTCTTTGTGGGTTGGCTGGTGTGTACTTTTTATGATGTAAATAAGGTTCCATAATTTAATGGTCCTGGCAGGCGATTCCACGGGATTAAGTGTTTGTGCAATCGACCATTGCCAAGTACGATGTCCACGAATAGTCTTTAATGAGTTTATTCACATCGCTAGAAAAACCCAATATACCTCTTATTCATGATTCATGAAACATAATTCCAATTTCAGGTTCTCATTGGATTATTTGACCAATGAAACTTAAGTACTCCATTGGTCATGAGGATGGGAGTTTGTGCTCATCACACCCTTTTTGGGGGAATTATTTTCTATTTCTGGACTCTATTTTAGATTTAATTAATTTTAATATGTTCATGAATCCTTAGATATTTAACAAGCATGTGTACGCAGATTACCCAAGGGTCACAAGATCAATCGTGGAGAAACATGGGTATGGAATAATCTATATGTATTTGAATTTCTCCATATATTAGGATATACTCTTGTTGATAGATCATGAATTCCACTATTTTTTACCGATTCCATTTCAGTTGTTGCCTTGTGTTGAGGAACTGCATGTTCAATATCATCCAGGGTTGAATAGAATTGTTCTAATGTTGGGGTTGAACCAATAATATGGGCTTCTTAAGTATTCTCATGAGAGGAATTATAGCTCATGTTGTTGAGTTCCATATAGCTGGACACATCACTATTTAAGGTCATGTGATGATGAACAATCTGTGAATTTTAACATAAAATAGAAAGGATGACTAGGTGGAAGGGGCATGCTCATGATTCAATGTGGGAATTACACTATGGTGGCCCACGGTACCCAGAATAAATGTAGTTTTCAAGTTCAAGAGTGAACCTATTGGGAAAATGGTCTGTAGAATAGTAGAGTGATATGGGTGTCTAGTTTGGACCTTAGGTAGGCTTCCTATGTATCCTAGTTGTTTTGGAATCAAATCCCTTGTAGTTTAGTTTTATTCGGGGAATACAACATCGAGGAAGTGTTTAATGGGGGAATTATGTGGGGATTTCATTGATGTAGAATTCCTTTTTTGATCTAGAGTTTGGAAAATCACTGTAAAGGAATCCTTGATGTATAGGGGTACATGATATGGTTCATCCCTTGAGAAGGGTCCCCTTGGATCTCATTCCTTTGACATGCATCCTACGTATCATGATTAGGGAAAGAATCAATGTTGATGTAGTTAATTATATTTCTCGAATAACCCTTGGTGGCGGCACAATTTCTCATCTTATTGATGAGATGACATGGAGATAAGGCCATTTAATGGATTTTAACATATCATAGTTATGGTGGGAATAAGTGCTAACCTAGTTCAATTTCGGAAGTGGATCGTGAACGTGTTGTGATCATCACATGCCTCTAAGCCCACGTGACTCGTACTCGGTGTGAGAAACAAGAGGTTGTGAAAGATTCCACAACCCACACATGTTCTCTTCTACACTGATGGAAAAGGATAAGAATGAAGTTGGATGATGCCAAGGTGAGAGAACCACCTCTTATGATCAAAGGGTATTACTCTATGATGGATTCCCTGAAATTGGTTGTGGGGAAGGGTAGGGATGTTTCTTCACATAAAAAGGAAATCAAAGAATGGTTTACCTTATATGTCACTAACCATCATCGATGGTAAATTCCAACGACTACACTTTATACATAGAATGGGGAGGTTCATGTTAGTATCCCAAGGTTGCACCATGTAATACCATTGAAATTTAATTTTATGGCCATTCTGAGGGTTCAAACTGTTGTAGGTATTACATGCAGAACTCCGCTTACATTGTGTATGTAAACTCTAGAGAGAGTGTTGATGTGGCCGAAGGTTCTATCATACAGGTTTGGTGGGTTTGTAAGGAGAATTGGCCTCATTTCATCAGATTTGTTTGTGGAGGGACTGTGGATGAGGTGATGGAAGTGGTAGGAAATGATCAGATCTGAAGGTTGGAATGCCCAAAGGTACCCCATTCTTAATACCATTTGTTCCTGAAAGATGGGGTATCCTTCACATAGATTGTTCCTATGTGGGTGGATTGGTTTTAAATGTATTGATTTTGAATGTGAACTTGGATGTTGTCTATGTACCCTGGTGGTATGCGACCCCTGGTACTATCCTCATAGCATGGTTCCGGGCAGTGTTGGATTTTATCCGCATAGCGAGACGCTAACTAGGGTTGGTTTTCTTCCACATAGTGATGCACTATGTGGGATTCCAAATTGAATAATGGGCATTTATAATGAAGTTCATGGGATGTTCATCCACCACCAGGATATGGATTTTCGTTCACCAATTATTTTCACAGTCTAAAAATTAATATTATGTTTCCTTCCTTTATGGTAAGCGGGTAGCTATAACTCTATGAAATAATCCAAAAGGTCCATCCTTGTGTTACTTTATTCTTTTTTTTCTTCAAAGATCATAAATCCATTATCCTTAATTCTAAATCATCTCCATCCTTATATCCCCCTTCTAATCCCTTTTTTTGTCTCCCCCGAGATTCTTTTGTAGCGTGTAAGGGAAGCCGGATCGATGCATCACATGACACCTTTTATGGAAGACCATGGGGAAATCACCTAGCCCACAGCTGACTCGGTAAACAAAGGATCACATGGTTGTAGTACATAGTGGGGAAAATCACCCCCTTAATTCCAAGAATGAATTTGTCCCATTCATGGAACACTTCTAGATTTTCCTTTCCCACAAACTATTTAGTTTGCAATGACGGTATGTGGTAGATAGTTTATACACCTTCATTTGTCCAATAGTGATTCTTGGGAGGGCTATATGCGGGATGAATTTTTCTCCATCCATTCAACCTATAAAAAATATCACAGGATAGGGAATCATCATGTTTTTTTGACTAACCACTTGGTTTTCAGCTACTTTGTGAGGTCATTGACCACCATGTGGAGCAGTGGGCTCCAAATGATTTTTAGTTCACAGTGCCTCACCTTCCCATTACCAAACCTGGGATTCAATTATATTACTCTTCAAAATAGTAGTCAAATATATATATATATATATATATTTCCTTTAAAAAAATGAGGGAGTACTTTTATTAGCTTTCCAAGGTTTTTAGGACCCAAAAAATTCCCACCATTTGAATGGGTTCAGATCGAAAAGAAGAGGAGGCTATTCAAAGGTAAAACGTGGTCCTGAAATGAACTATTTTCAACTATAAAGGAGAAAAATTTGGTGTACCATGCATATATATAGGTAGATATGGTTATTTTTTATTTACCGTGTTTCTCATTGAATTCTATTCTCTCAATTTTTTCTCAGTTTCCTACTTTCATGAACCATCGTCCACTGTGTCTACCTTCATCCATGAACTGATCCTTACCACCCGTAAACCAAAAACATTTCATGGTCACCTTAATCCATGAACTAAAATTAACATATTTTAACAGGACATTGAGTCTTTGAATGGTGTGTTCATATTTCCATGTAGCGCTGCTCAATGTAAGGCTTTCTTATTCCATGAACTACTCGATTCGCTGGCCAATGCCCCATAGGAAAGTGCCTCATAGGTTTTCGCAAATAGTCTGTTCATGGTCAACGCCTTCTACATACCATTTTTGGAAGTCAGTATGCATACCATTTTAGGTTCTTTTCCAAATTTCATTTTTATTACCTTTTGTATGGTATTTTGATGCAAGAGTGATGACGGATCTCCCTCTTTCCACAATGGATGAGACTAGAAGAAGGGAAAATATGGTTGAAAATTTTATTGATACCCTCCAATCCCGTGTTATTCTTATAGATGGCATTCTAAAGGATCTTTGTCCACTATAACTATTGGACTGCCTGTTATCTAATCAGTTTCCACCGTATGGATTCGGTCTCCAAGACAACACTCCTTTTTCATCGGTTGACTAAAGTAGCCATACTGTTCACCTTAAGGTCTCTCAGAGGAATGATTGGAAAAATATTTCCACAATGGGGGCGATCATAGATTATTGAAGCTAAGATGACACATTTTTTCTAAATGGATCTACAAGGACAGAGATCCATTGATAGAACTATAACATATCTTCAGAATAAGTTATCTAAGATTATATATATATTTCAAATCATTCACGAGGAAACCCTAATGGGGGTAGATCTCTAAATGGGACCTCCAATCTAGAGGGTGCTTCTCTGATGAATGGAACTAAAACTATCAGGTGCACTAAAACCATATAGAGTTCCTTAATCAGGTAGAAGCTCTCAATATTTATCAAGTAGTATGGGTCTCCCAGTTTTCCATCCATTCACCCAGTGATATTCTCCAAAAACTACTTCGTTTTTTGTGATCAATACCAATACCTTCCTATTTCTTAATAGAGAAGTGGTAATAGGTATGTGGGATGTTTACTGGATCAGGGGACTCCCAATTCATGGTGAAATGTATTATTTATTATTACCAACAATCAATACATCGTAGAATATCAAATAGGTATATCATCTGGAGAGTTATTTATTGGTTATGGCGGAGGGATTTCTTAATCATCCTCTCCATGATCATTAATTTATTTCATTTAAGGAATAGATATGGATATTCTTGAATGTTAGTGGCCCAGTGCCATGTTTTTTCCACATCCAAACACATAAGACCAAATAGTCACTGAATATTCAAAACTCATATTATGCTAAACTTGAGGTGGGATAATACATCTCCTAGGGTTATGAGAATTGGTCAGAAGTATCATTTGAGATCATATATGGGGGTTTCTTATCCGTGTTCCTTTTTTGGATGGCTTTCCCCTTACTGTTATGTATACACCAGTGTTAGTGCTATCAGTTTAAATATTTCAGCAAAATTATGAGAGGGCAATCAATTAATCTAGATATACCTACCCTTTAATGTATCTTTGAACTATTGGGAAGATACATGATAGAAGGACTTCACATTTATTTAGTTTGAATTTTCAATTTTGATATGGCTGGATGAAAAATTACTTTTCTTATTATGATTATCATCATTCTACAATGGTTTCTCATTCTAGCATTCATCCATTTCTTGTCATTATAATTTCCATTCATCCTCGTTCATTAAGCATTTATGGTGGGGTTGAATTTCTGAATGATGTCTCACAGTTATCCTATGTTCCCTATTTTATGCCCCATGGAAGTGCAATGGATAATGGGAGGGGCTCTGTAGAAGAATGATCATATGTCATTGCACATTGGAATGGAATCATGGCTACTTTAATAGACAGAGTGTCTATTTGTGAACCCTATTCCACTAATAGATTTTTGATATAATTTGGATTCCTTCAAAAGATCATATATCTCCTCGCAGCCCTAGTTAAGAGGTAATATCATCCCATAATACTTCAGCTACTATGATTAATCATGATGTGGGATGATGCTAATTGTGATTTACTTATTCATCCCACAGTGACTTCAACAATCATGTCACCAAAATATTTTCATCTATGGGTGGCTTGTTACCCTATTGGAATACTTCCTAAACCTGTTAGATGGGTGAAAAAATCATTGACTACTACAGTTATAATTTTAACCATGTTGACTACCCCACCTCCCTCCATTCATATTGCAAGAATGTGATCCATCCTCCATTGCGTACATTTATAGGGGGAATCTTCTGCTCAGCCTACCTCTGTGGAGAGTGAATCAGACTCCATATCTCTGGATAATATTGTTCTTATCCCTACCGAATCTGGTTTGAGTGGGACATCACCATACATTGATGACTATTTATTAAGAGACACATTCCTAGTTCTAGAGACCAAACCATCTAGTGTGAAGGAAATCCCTCCCACATGGGTGACTCAACACAGTGGAATCTAATTTCCCGGATGGCACTTCTTGACAATATACCAATCGTGGGGGTGGGGCATGTCCAAAAATCCAATGTTGTTAAGTGGAATCATGCTATGCAAAGAAAGGAATGGTGAGAAATCTATAATATTTCTCTATAAACTACCATGGATGATTTTTCTAATGAGTTAGAGACCATTTGATTTCTATTCATTAACTTGGGTTCTGGTGATTTTGAATACTTACACTTGTATCTCCTCGTGTACCAAATCACCATTCCTTGAGAGGATATTCCTACTTATAAAGGTATCCTTGAAAATCCCCACTATTTACACCATCAAGCAAAGACCATTTGAGATGTTACTAGTGAGTTACAACATATATAGGATGAGTAAGCAGATGATCTTATTCAAGATATTTCCCAGACATAGGAACTATGGGAGTGCGAGGCTCATATAGCCAAACTGAGTGTGCGACTGGCATTGTAAAGCTTCAATTATGATGCTTTCAAAAATAAAGGGTGATACCTCTTGGGTATTATGAAATGAGTAAATAAAATGGTTGAATATAAATCTGAATAGAGGGATCATTTGGAATTGGACCTTGATAGCCAATGTCAGGCGGTCAACAATCTGCTAGAATGAGGAAATCAGCTGTATTTTTAAACATTTGTTCACCAGGAACTACCATTGTCTTTATGTTTGGGAGAGGATCTTGATTGTAGATGTTCCCCAACTCTTGTTTCATTTGATGGAATATAAACATTTTTCTCTTGAGTTATTCTCCTACATCCTTTTCTATGGTGACAATAAATCATAATTGACTATATTTAAATAGTTATTTCAATCTGATATCAATTTGAATTAAAATCAGAGATATCTAATTTGAAATAATTAAGTCATGGTCAATTTTTTTCTTGAGTTGAGGGACTCAGTGAGTGAAGATTGACAATTTCTGGGGTTACATTGAAAACCCTACAAAATTTGGGTCTTTTTTATTATAACCCAAATTGGTTCCTATAAACGTTATAGTGTGAACGTAGCACATATAACTTGAATTTTGATTAGGCTATCCATTGTGGATTTTTTAACTAACAATCATTCTGTCTTTTTTGATTTTTTTATTTCATTCATTTTTCTCAAACCATATGATTCATAGGTTTAGCACGCTAGCACTCGAATTTTATCCAGGGTGCCCTTGGTAGTACGCCATTATGGTGAGTATTGTATCTTTTTCATTGTATTTTTATAGTGTTGAAAACCAGAATATAATGACTGATGATTTAGGTTGAATTGAATTTAAAATGATTTGCAGGAAAAGGGCCCCAATTCCGGACTCGTTAACCATGAATGTCCCAACAGCTTTCAGACATGGATAATGGATTTTTCATGACCCTAACCTAGTGGTTTTTGGTATGGGATATTACAAGTGTTAAGGAATCAATATGAAGTACGTTGATGGGAGAGGCCTCACCCAAGGATGAGATTTCCATTGGTGGAAGGGATGTTTTTTAGGCCATTTATGTAGAGCTTCTATGGAATTGTGTACATTTCTCATACACGTTGTCTGTAAGACATTGGCCTCGCATTTTAGAGGGCCAAGAAATTTTATGGATGTTTGTATTTTTGTTTCTAAAGACCATAGCGGGTGGTCTATTGAGGGTATGTTGTCTAAATGTACGAGGGAATTTTTATTATATTTAAATGATAATCCCACTCCCACAATAATCCGACCTGTGTAAAGATGGTGATAAATAATGGTGTATTTTAATGTCATGAACCTAGGAAATTTGAGAATTATGATTTAAATTCAGTTTACCCTGACTATGATGATCAGTAAATGGAACATACCATTCAAATTATTTAGACCAAATATGCTTCATCGTCATCAGAATTGATTTGGGGGGATGTTGTAAACTCTAATTTGGAGGGTTTCTAAACCCAAGGAATGATATGAGACATAAAATTAATATGGAATACAGAAGTTGGAAAAACATATCATGAATACAAATTTTCCTTTGGTTGATAGGATATTTTCATAGGCACATTATGCATAGCAATAAGGGAATTATGTGCATAGTAAAACAATGGTGTGTGTATAGAAATAACCTTCCATCGCTGATAGTCATGGATGATTATGGGGACTCATACCCTTATGATCACAGAGTGTGGTTCATGAAAAATTGGTGTTTGAACATGAGAGGGGGTATTTACATCTAGAATATTCCAAGAATTGGTGAATAAATTCTCTTCATTATAGTGAGGGTTGATCATTATACAGGTCTGACCCTTACGTATGAAAGGATGAGATGATTTAACTGCATGGTTGGGCCTACAACATATGACTTAAGCCTGACTACATATCCCTATGATAATAGGAGTGAATCAAAAAGTTGTTATATTAAGGTTTTCTCATATGTGTATCTGATTCACACATATGGGTGGGAGAATTTTTGTTTTGTATATAATATTAGCAATAAGGTATGACCCATATTGGAATTCCTTGCGCAAATTCACTTTGTGCATAGGAACATAGTGGACAATATTATTTAACATGTATGGGCCTATGGGTCAACATTGGGAATCAAATATCATGTAGTTGAAAAGTTAAATGATTAGGAAATTGAAAAATTGGCATTTATTAGTAGGCAGATAACCCGGATGATATGTTCTAACATATCAAAGATGTGAGTAAGAATTAATGTGGAAGTCGCGGTTCCAAGGGATTTCTGATCGGGTGAAATAATATGGGGCATGGAATCTTCTGGGAATAAAAAAATTATTAAATGATCTCATGAGGAAAAAAAATTTGGTTTATATGTTGTTTTTGTAGGCCATTTTGACCATTTGTTAGGGAATTGTGTGCATAGTCAAAAAAGGGTTTTAACAGGATAGTGGCCTTCCATTCCTGATGACCTGCGAGGTATATGATGATCCAAAACTGCTTGAAGTATGTATTTTGATGAATCAAGAGTATTGGTTTGGACATATTAGAAAAAATCAAGTTTTTCTTATCTATGGAATCAGTAGTCTCCCCACACAGATATGAATCGTATATGAGGTGGGCCATTTTGATTCCCATGTTGGAGTGAGGCGTGGTTTTGGAGAACCATCAATTCCAAAATCAGATTCTCTATAAATTTTTTTCAATGCATAGAGATTGGGGGAATTTAACAATGTTTGGGATACCTTTATGTTTGATTTCATATAGTTAGGACATTGGGTTCTCCTTCATGGGGGGAAAAGGAACCATGATTTTCATTTTAATGACATGCAACTAGGACTAGACCTTGGGGATTGATTTTCCCTAGATCAATGGGAAATCCCCCCATCAAACTCCCTAAGCTCATATAGTTCATCCAAGGTGTATGAAACAAGGGGCAGTATGAGTTTCAATTCACCCACTTGGGATGGCATAATAAAAGTAAGAATCATTTTATACCTAGGGTGATATTATGCAGTTTTACATAGTGAATCTAGAATGTTTAATCATATTGTTTAATTTAATATTATTAATACCTTTTCTATAAATTTTAACATAATGTGGAAAGGACATAGATCAACCTACTTAAAAGGGGAGAATGTGATTATTCTTGACACAGCCCTACGAATAGGGCCTATTTGGGCGCCTTCCTTTTTGACCAACTCTCCATAAAAAATGGGAAATTTTTTTGTTAGTCCACATTCCATGATAGGATTTGGGTCATCCCATCTAGGTATGAAATTTTATCCCATGTTAAAATAAGAATCACCCCACATGTTTTTCCTTATATAGTGTACTCTGCGAAGGTAGGACCCATATGCAGGGGTGGATTTTTTTTATTTCTAGGTTGTTGGGCCATGATGAAATTTCAGTCCTTTCTATGTATCATACAAGGGTTGAAATTAATCCCAATATAGTTTTAAGACAGGGAATGGTAGGTGAAATAAAACAGAAGAAGTTCCATCTCATGTGCGATCATTTTTCTACCATGTAGTTTAACGTCATGTGGTGAGGAAGTAAGATTCTTTACATGAACAAGATAGGTGTGGTGGGTCCTTGTTGTTTTATGTCTAGAAGAAATTACATTGGAAGCATAGTTTAACATCACCTTTTGGGGAATAAATGTTAGATAAGGGTCATGAATAATAATAGGCTAATCGGGGTGGGATATTCTAGCATGCCCCTATGTCAGCGGGAAAAAAAGTTTAAAACGTGATCATAGGGACTCTTAGATCAATAAGAATGATATGGGGATTGGGATCCAATGGGAGAAAAGTGGTAGGAATAGTTTATCATAAATATGAATTTTCCATTGGTTTATATGACTTTTGTAGGCAACTTACGCCAAGCTGATGGGGCACTATGCTCAAAGTCAAACAATGGTGTTTACAAGACACTAACTCTATATTTTTGATGGTCATGGATGTTTGTAGGGGTCTGAAATTTCTTGAGTTATGAAGTTTGATGGATGAGAATGGAATATATGGGTACACATGGAATATCCAAATCATGATTAGTTGTGAACCATGGTATCCACTACATAGATCAGACTTATGTGTGAAGGGAAGATGGTCCTTTGACAAAACCTTACTATGGGAATCACAATTTTGAATCCCCTGCCTAACATTGCATTTTCATACAGTTGGTGGGGACATTTTTATTTTTCAGTTTTTCATGGATGGACCTAGGTTTCTATATCTGGGAATCACTAACTATCTTATTATACTAATAATAAAGACCCACATTGTTCTTAGGGTACATTGTAGTTTAATGTTGTTTGATTAGGACACATTCCATATAGTTTTATGTCTTACGGTAAGGACATAATCCAGTCATGAAGTACTATTTCTTTGAGGAACCCACATCCAAAACTCTTAATCCCACGTGAGCGGAACTCGGTGGGGAAAATAGTATGAAAATTGATTATTTATCCACACAGGGGGAATATAAAAGGACATGGTATTTTTTCCATCAATATTTTTCTACAAATAGGCCCATGATTGAAGACTTGAGTGCCGCTTACGTATCATATGTGGATGGGAATAAATCCAATGATGTTTTATGGATTTCCATGGGCATGTCAGACTTGTATATAGGGAATTTAAATTTTTACCTAGAGACAGTTGGTCCCAAGGATGTGGAATTCTAACATCACAACGTATCCTATGATGATAACAATCAATCCACACATTGTTCTATAATTGATGTTCTATGGGCTGGTCTAAGTCGTGCACAATGATGGGGGATCACTAATTTTATGTAGTGGTTTGGCTAGGATATAAGATCCTAGTATCACTACGTATCCTACAAGGGTAGGATACAATCTATACATAATTCTAAAATGGAATTTGCTGCATAGTTTTTTATCCCTATATAGGGGAATAGGTATTTTTTGAGGATGAACAATGTGGTATGATCCAGGCATCACTATATATTATAAGAGGGAATGAATCAAGATTCACATAGGTATATGGCTCCGTATACCCATCAATCCCATGCATAGGGATGATATATTCTTACCATTTTTATGATACCATATTGTACCTTCATGTAGTTTGGATTTTTGATTTTAAATTTAAATAGTGAGGAGAGAGAAACTATTAATGGAGGGGTTTTTCTCAACATTAATGGGGGAGTTTATCCCAAAATTAATGAAGAGTTTTTCTCAATATTAATTGATGGAATAATGAATTTTGAACACATTAAATGGATATATGGATGGGGTGTCTATATAAGATTATGCGGTAGCATGTCTTGGAATTTGGGCTTGCAAAGATGTAGACACCAACAGACAAATAGGGAAGGGGCAGTTGCGTTTGTGATTACTGGTGAGAAGCCATGATGAAGTCAAATGAATTGGAGGTGATGATGGTGATGATGATGGTAAGTCAACAACAATGAATGAATGTATGTGTGAGAAGATGATGGTGTGTGACGTTGTAGAGAGAATTGTCGACGACAGCGTGCAAAGAGATTCATGATGGTGCCATGTATGA
This sequence comes from Viscum album, assembly GCA_963277665.1. Taxonomy (NCBI): domain Eukaryota; kingdom Viridiplantae; phylum Streptophyta; class Magnoliopsida; order Santalales; family Viscaceae; genus Viscum; species Viscum album. The sequence continues at coordinate 1,614,765,203 of OY728151.1, forward strand.
AAGTACTATTGGTTTGGGAGATCAAGCGGCGTGTTCCAGTGGTGATGATCAGTGGTATGGAAAAAAATGGTACATTCATGGGCATTAGTGTTGCATTGTATAATTCCTTCATGTGTTGTTAAAAACCCTTCGGGTGCTGTGTACAATTCCTTTGGGTGATAAAATGCCTTATGGTGATAAAAGGCCTTCAGGTCATATCTTCTCTTCTCTTGAGTGTTTTATGCATAAATGACTTCCGTTGGGGAGCCAGGCTCTGAGCCCCAACAGTGGTATCAAAGGGATTGGTTTAAGTGCTTGGTCGTAGAACATAGTGGAAAGCATATGGTGGAGTAGCATATCAAGGACTTGGATGTCATCAAAAAATAACGGTGGTATCAGCAGTGTTGCAGGAATCTCGAAAGTAATCTTGGCTGCATGTGTCATGCGACATGTTCCGTTCATTGGGTGACATTCAGAGATTGGTGGAGTTGGAATTCAGATTGACCCAGATGGTGGAGATGAATATAGAGTATTTGAATGTTAAATAGAGGTGGAGATTGTTGGGATTTTTTATTTAAAATTTAAATAATGAGGAGAGAGAAAATTATTAATGGAGGGATATTCTCAACATTAATGGAGTATTTTCTCCCAACATTAATGAAGTGTTACTCCAAATACATATTGATGGAATAAGGAATGTTGACTACATTAAATGGAGATAAAGATGGGGTGTCTGTATAAGAAGATATGGCCAATTTTTTTGGAATGTGGGCTTGCAAAGTTGTAGCCACCAAGAGAGAAAAGAGGTAGGGGTTTCACACTTTGCGGTAACTGGTGAGAAGCTAATATGAAGAGGAATAATATAGAGGCAATGAGGGTGAAGATTATTGAATTTAAACGATGGATAATGAATGTATCTGTGAGAAGATGAAGGGTTTGAAATTGCAAAGAGACTTCTCGACGATGACTTGCAAAGGGATTCAGGATGGTGCCATGTATCTAAAGTCCTTTTGGTTGTAGATATCAATAGGATTGTCCTGGCTGTGATGATTGGCGGTATGAAAAAAAATGGAACATTCATGGGTGTTGGTGTTGCATTATAAAAGGCCTTAGGGTGTTTTTAGAAATCCATCAGGTGCTGTGTAAAATTATTTCAGGTGATAAAATGCCTTCCAGTGATAAAAGGCCTTCGAGTGAAATCTTCTATTCTCTTGTGTTTTTTCTGCAACAATGAATTTGGTTGTAGTGTCGGGCTCTGAGCCCCAAAATACCCTTTGTTTTTGTGGTGGGAAGGCATTATGGACATTCATATTCTCATGTGATCTATACTTGGTGTGAGAATCAAGGAATGGATACGGTTTCCTCTCGTAATAAAGAGGCAGTTGGAGGTACTGTGGAATCATTTTTTAACATGTGGTGGATGGACCAATACTGTAGATCACGGTTTCCCTACATTTCCCATTGGTAGATGGGAATCAAGTGTTACATAGTTCTATGAAGAATCCTCCTTGTGTAGGTCAGGTCCATACATGAAGAGGGGGAGAAACATTATATGGTGGTGGGTGGTGGCTAATCCAGATATAGGCATCAAATATTTATCATGTATAGATAGGAATTAAGATGTATATAGTTCTTTATGAAACTTTTTTATGAAGTTCCTGGTCCGTACATAGGACAAAAGGCCAATTTTTATGGGTGGATGGTCCAGGACATAGGATACAGGCATCACTACATATCCAGAAGGCGTAAGAATCAATCCATGTGTAGTTATGAATAAAGGGCTCCCATAAAGATCAGTAACTCGAAAGGGACACCTACGGGGATGCTGGGGGAATTTTACCTTTCCCTAGCCCATATTTGACCTCTAAGTGGTGAATCATTCCCTGGAACAAAATGGACCCCATTTAGTTTAAATACTTGTAGTTGGGATGATAGAATCCATGTAGTTTAATTTAATTCTGATAGAACATTAGATCATGTAGTTTTATTTCATGGGGTCAGGATGATGTTCACCCGATGTGAGTGGAAATGCATGATGTATTCATTTTGTTTTATGTCATTCAGTTAGGACACTTTATCATGCTATTTAACATCATGTAATCATAGTGGAGGTGTTGAGTAGTTTAACATCATGCATCATGGATGTACATGGTGCTATGTAGTTTAACATCATGCAGCTAAGATGAAGTTTAAATAATTAGACAATGTATTTATTCTGTAACCTCACATTTGTGGGAGTTATGGTGAGCTTCCCATCCATTAAAATTAAGGAATATTCTCCATTGGAGTAGACCTTGTGTATGTAATATGGTAATTCCTAGCATGGATCCAACTTCAATGGTTTATTTATGAGTATCATTAGAATTTTTAGGATCCACACTATTTCTCCTTTTAGGAAAGACCGAAGGTGAATATTTTTTATGAAGTCTCGTGTAATTCGGTTTTAGAAGACTTCCAAATAGTGGAGTGTGTCAATAATTTTTTCATTGAGTCACTAAAACTCATCAATTCATTTTTTAGAGTACAACTCTGTTGATAGTTTATCCAAAATGGTAATGCATATTGATGTTAGTTAAACATCAATGTGTATAACATCCTCTATCATTTACACTGATGAGTATGATGTTTCTTGAGATGTAGTGCAAGATGTGGTCTGGTAATCCCACAGAGCATGGATAATCTTATCTGGAAATGATTTCATATCTATGTCTACCATATTATGGAGTATATTGGATAAGGTCTTATTGAAGGCCTATATTTTCCCATTGGCTGCTGCATGGTTGTTGGAAGAAATGTTGTCCTTGATGCCATACTCATGATATATATTTTTTTATTCAACATAGTAGAAATTGGTTCCATTTTCCATCAATGTTGTATAAGGTACCCCAAATATAGTGATGATGATGGCTTCCACAATGCTTATAATGCTTCTTTCTTTTTCCTCTTTATGTTTTACAAACTCTCCACATTTTGAAAATAAGTTAGTTTCTATGAGAATAAACTGAAACTATTTTTATGTAGCAGAAGGATATGGTTGCAAGATATCAATTCCCCATATGAAAAATGTGCAAGAGTACTTGGTTGTGTGAATAAACATTGGGGGAAGTTAGATGTAAATGGAATGAACATGAATGGAGAGGAACTTCTTGGTGAACTAAGCAAAATATTGTATCATAGCGGGCTAATAGTACCCAAGACATTGAATTTGTTGAGAGAGCATGGATGCTAATTGATTCACTCTATAAGTTTCGTAATACACTTTTTTAAGGATGGTAGTTGTCTCTTCTCCATCAATGCACCAGATAAGGACTCAATCAAAGATCCACTTATTTATGGCCCTTTTATGTTTTATTCCATCATATAGGATGATGTTGGTTTCCCATCTCTAAATCTATTCCATTCAATCCCTATCTGGTGTAAGTTCTCCCTCTTGAAGGTAATCTACAATGGGATACATCCAACCAGTGGTAGGATCATGTAGCTCAGATATGGTATAAATCTCATTAATTTCTTCTATCTCGTCCTAGAAATAAGGTAAATCCATTTGGAATTAGGAAATGATGATAACTATTTCAATCTAATCTAGGTCGTCTAGAACCAGGGCATTATTTTCTAATGCATCGGCTTGCACTTTTTACAACTAGGGGACAAAAGTCAATATCATATCAATGGAAACTCTTCCATCAGGTCTCAAACATGGTTCATTAAGGGGATAAAATCCTCTATCTTGATATCATAATCACCTTTGACATTCTTGATGACCATCTCTGAATCCCCTTTTATCTTTAGGTGTTCAGTTTATACTTGAAGTTCTAGCCCAAATCCTGCAATAAGGGACTGGTATAATGATTTAATATTTTTTCACCACTCTGATAGTTACAAGGAATATGGATGGAATTCCTTTTCTAGTGATATGATTTTGACTCCCAACACCACTCTTTTGAGTCTAGGGTCTTCCATTCTTCTTCCTGTTGAGTATCTGGAGGCAACATCGAAGTACATTTCCCACATCTGGGAGTCCTCTAGAACAGAGAACACTTCTTCATATCGTATTTCATAATCCAATGGGGTTACCTACATTGAGGGATTATTAGCCAATAAATCCAAAATTCAAGGATTTTTAATGCTTTTTGTGTTATGGACTGTATAACGAACTGCTAAAGGATGACCGTCCATCGTGATAGTCACCTAATCAACATTGGATGAATGAGAATATAATTGACGGGTCTCTAGGTTAGACCAAATGGACATCATGGTGTTGTAGTTAATTATTTTACTTATGATCTATATAGATCAAATCCATACTACTCTTCTTAATGTTTGAATTGTGATTCTTAGCATCATTCATGGTTTTTCTATGATAAAACAATATATTCTCGCTACCAACATCATTAATCTTCTCTAGGAAGGTGCCTAGGGATCACTCTAAGGTGGTCACATATAAATTGAGTGGTCTCCCTTTAATAGTTGGAAATAGAAGTAGTGAGATTAATTGATATCTCATGATATTTTTGAATTCATATTAACAATCATGTGTCTATTGATATTCTACCCCCTTTTCATCAACTTGGTGAATGGAAAACATTTCCTTACGAGGTCTAATATCATGCACCGAATTTAGGCCAGGTGTCATTGGAATCATCTTGACATATTGATTTTGAAATGATGTGAAATTCCATGGATATCCTCTGGATTATTGGGGTTCAATTTTATTCCATGATGGATTATGATAAATCCATGGAATTTCCCTAAGGTGATGTTGAAAGAACATTTCAGGGGGATCATTTTCCGATTTTATTGTTGAAATTTACTGAAAATGTTGTCAATATCTTACAAGTGTTATAAGTGTTATCCTAAATTAACCACCAAATCATCAAATAGAATTTTATGAACATTACCATGAAGGGATTGAATATGTGGTGCATGGGATATTGATATGTGGTGCTGACATTTTTCAAAGCATAGGTAATTACCTTGAAGAAAAATACACCCTAGGGGACCTAATGGAAATGTATTCTTCTTCTTCATGGGACATGAAGATCATAATCTATATGAAATATCCAACCATGAATGAGAGAACCTTGTATCCATAAGTCACATCGATCATCAATTCTGTGATCAGGATTTGGAAATAATCATTTAGGCAGTGTCGATTGAGAACCCTAAAATTGATTCAAAATCTGATTTTAATGTTTTTATTCTTGATGGGATAAAATTTTCTATCCATAGGGAATTTTGTACCTTCTAAAGGATGTTATCTCTAATGATATTATTGCCTTTAGCCTATATTTTGGAAGCATGGATCAGTTGAACCATCATGGCATTGTGCTTATAAACACAATGTTTTGGTGGCATGACCAAGTGGTGAGTGGTCTCCTTGGAATCGAGGCCTGGAATTTCTGTATAGTTCTTAGAGAAAACATCTCAATTCATATTTATTAAGTATGTATATAACTCTTAATATTATTAATGTGTGGTCTCACTAATCGGATTGGGTCATGGGTCTTCTTCAGGACCTAGTTTTATTTCCCTGAGTTCATCAATAGTGGTAGAGACACCTTCCTTGAATGAAGGAGGGGAATCCCTATGATTTTCTTCCTCCTCCTCTTCTCCATCCTCTTCATCGTCATCTTCCAATTTTTATTGGGAATTGATTCCATATATGAGATATTCATAATTTGGAGTGTAATGATATTTTTTGTATTTACTGGATGAAACATATTCTTTTCTCCCTGGATGACTGTGGGAAATTCTCTAGAGAGGTGGAGTGAAAGGTGGAAGAGTGTCCTAACTTTTTTTGGTGATGAGGCATCCTATTTTTTCTTATTTGGTGAGGAATGAACCACCTAGAGCCCTAAATATGGGTTAAGTTCATTCTTATTTGAGTAATTTCCATCATCCTATGGGCCGTTTCACTTTTCCACACTAATGGGCTCGACAACTATTACAGAGATCTTGATGATTTCTAATAATGTTTCTGAATTTAGACCCACGCACTCCACAAAGTTGATTGGAATTGTGTATTATTCATCAAGATATCTTAGAGGATTGGTAGGGACCACCTCAAGTTCTTTTGGAGTAGTAACCCAATCACTCCCATCTTCCTTAGGCTTTTCCCATTTAGCTCATAGAATTCTGCATCAATGTAGTGTGACTTGAATGATTCCAATGGGGCCTTATCAGCATGCAACGTACCATTTTTCCCAATGATGATATATTTGACGTAATAATGGTATGATGAGGGAATTATTGCATACATATGTTGCTTGGGACTTCCTAGTTGGACATTGAAGTTCATGTTTTTCCATATCACTAAAAATTCAGAGTTATCTACAAGGTCACCTAGACATGTTTTAATATTGATTTGGCCCAATGGATTCTGCTCACATTTATCATAACCCAACAAGGTCATGATTTAGGGAATCATATTTTCCACATTGCATCCCAGTCGATGAACTGTTCGTAGTGGAATGAGATTAACTCCAGATGCATTTTCAATGAATACTTTCCGAATATTGACACAGTTATATCTTACATTATATGTATAGGGGTTTGATGTTCCCCTGAATAACAATGTCTTCATCTTTATCCATAAAGGAGATGACAACATGTAATTATACAAAACCGGTCACTATTTGATAGATATTAGCTGGGGATACATAAGAATCAAACTATTGGGGCCTTAGTAGAGCTTCGATGATTGATTCAATGTGGTTTGCTGATAGATTTAGTGCATCCAGGATTGACAGTATGGCTAGTACCAAGACTAACTATTCAATGATGTCATATTTATGATATAAAGTCTAGTAATTCCTAGTTCTGAGAAGAACATTCATATTTCCTTTAGGGCATGAACACTAGATGCGGATGGTTCAGTTCTAGTTATTGGAGTTGGCGAGACTTCGGTATTTTTGTTACTACTACCAAGCTAGTATTCATGCATTCAATGAGTGACATCACATATTCTCCTCTTCCGATAGATATCTAATGATTATTGGGATATAGTGTCTTCTGGTAGGGGAAAAGAAACATTCATTTTCCTATTGGTTCTACTGAAGGGATATTCCAAGAGTTTCTAAAACATTGACGGTTTGAGTAGAAGTGGATCCTATAATTTGGTTTCATCCATGAATATGTCTACCCATGAATCCTTGTCTTCAATAGCCTCTTCCTCATACTCCCCGATCAAGCTTGATGAGTCTGGGTTCATTTCCAAACACTTCATTAGAGAAAGGATCCATTAAGTGATTTACATTGATCGAGTCAAAGATCTGTTCTTCATCTGATGATGACTTTGCTAAATCTACTACTTCCACTAGGGTTGTTAGGTGGGGCGGTCCCCATTGTACTATTTTTCAGGGAAGTTCCCATATCTTCATATCTTTAAGCATGAAATCTAAGAGTATCAAAGACAACATTTTCCTTGGTCCATATTCATCTTCTTGCACTTGATCATCTCGGCCATTAAAGTATCATGGGTTTGAGAATGTTGGTTTGTCTACATCAACAGTTGTTGGGGGAAACATTCAATTACATCAACTATTCTTGTAGGATAAATTTCTCGGTTGACTATTTTCATAGTTATCCAAAAATATATTCTTCTACTCCACTTTATGGATAACTTTTTCCCATTCCCCTTCTTCATCAGGGTTGTTGGTGGAAACCCACACCACTTGTGTGGGCAATGGTTCCAATTTGACTTTTCCATTATCTATCATCCTTTGAATTGGTTCATTGAAGAAAAAACAATCCATGATGGTGTGTCCCTAAATTCAGTGGTTGGTAAAATAATGACCTTATTTATCAACCCTATTTGGATCCATCATTTGAAGCAAGTTTCAATTCATGAAAGCTACAAAGTAGGCACAAACTATATCATCCCGGAAAAAAAATAAACTTTATTAATTTTCTCCTCCAATTGATTTCTTATGGCTCCCCATAGATCATCTTATTGAGGAGGGGGAAGTTTCTGATGTCAATAGGGCCAACATGGTTTGGTGTGGGCCATGAAGATGGAGCCATGGTTGTGGTGGCTTAGTCCAAATAGAGGTTTCTTCAGATATTCCCACCATTTTACCTAGGTTTGATGGGGACTCTTGGTATTTGATAATAGTCCGCTTCAAGGAATCCTCTATTCTATGTGAAATCCTAGATAAATCCGATAACCCACTAGTACACTTCACTTGGATAAGGGGTGTTCACAAAACATCACAATTATTATCGATGGACATGACAATCATCTCATCTTGGATTAGTGGATGGTTTACGGAGTAAGTTAGACCATTCAATATGGAAATAATGTTTTAAACTCTTTCATTATCTTTATGTGGGGAGTTCATGAGGTTGTTGATAGTTGTTTTTAGAAATGTTGAACTAAAATGGGTGGGGATCTACAGCCAAAGGTCCTCCCATCCCATTATTGAATTATCTGGCATGCTGGAATACCACATAAATGCATAACTTTTTAAGGTGTTAATAATGCATTTATGTTTCACTAATTCTTATTGTTTTGGATTTCCCATCATGGGATCATCATATGATGTATAATGAATCATATATTTCTCCGGGTCCCAAAATCCATTGAACACATTGAATATGGGGTTCCGGAAATTTGGTAGCGGTTGGACGTTACTCACCCAATAATTTTTGGGCTTCTATTCTGGTTGTATCGGACTGTTCCATCCTTCCATGAATTATAATCATGTAATTAATGAATTCATGGTATTCATTATCCCTTGATTCATGTAATTTGAACCTCATCATGAGAGGGAACAATAGGGGAATGATTGGACATGTTGGTACTGCTGGATCATGAGGTGGATACCCAGTCTAGGGAATCCTTTGTGGATTCACCTGAATCTATTTTGGTTACATACCCAATGGAGCGAAATTTTGATATCATGTTGAGATTGGGTTCAGGTAGACTGGTGGTCTTGAAGCTGGATTGAACACCATTTCCTCTCTTTCTTCATCAATTAGGTTGAGCCACAATGGTAGAGGCACCTATGTTGGATGTGTGTGCTGATTCTATACTAGAGGAACATATCTTGTAGGATGAATCAATTTTCGAAGCTCGACATTGATTCTCCTTATCTCTATAATTTCCACACCTTTCTCAGTGAATATCTCCTTGATTATTAGGGATGTGTTCACATTGGGAGGAGGAGGTGGATTGTATGGAACCATTCTCATATTTTTATGGTTGTTGGGGATTTTTAGGGTAGGTAATTAGGGATTAACCGAGCTTTCACCAAAATTTAAGGTGACCTATTTGTTCTAGATATGCACACCTGCATGCTATGTGTGGACTGCCTCTAGGAGGGATCCATCTTCTCATGCTTCCTCTTCATTTATATTATATTCATTTAGGTCCATGGGATTTAAATACATGACATTCACTGATGCATACTGAATTTGCGGTGGTGTACCTAGTGTTGAATTTTTGGAGGGATTCTTACATCCTTTTATGATTCTACTCCTACATTTCTAGGGTGAACGTAAGGTTTTTTTGAAGAAGTGTAACTTCAAGAGAACCTTGACATGACCTAGTCGTATGTCTTCTTTTGGGGGGATGTCAGTCATGAGATAGGACAGAATGGGTAACCTATTTATTCTTTGTTCTCCCCCAGCGGGGAAAGACTGGGATTTGTTTGTCATGTTGTTGAGGTAAAAAATCCCATATCTCTATTGGGTAGGGTTTCGCTCGTTCCTTTGTCATTTCACCTCATCCCAAATTTTCTTGTCTTGTTGGCGAATTGTTGGTAAACAATTCCCCCAAACCAATGTGTTGGGGCTGATCCCATACAATAAAATTTACAATTTCTATTGGTGCTTTCATTATTTTTTACATTCCCATTCGAGGGTGATTCATATATGTTGTCGGGTGTGCATTTAAGTTTTTTCCATCCATGGAATTGATCAGTTCTAATTGATTGGATTCCCATAGGAGATAATATGGATGAATATTCTCAGTGGCCTCGTTCATGAGCTTCTCATTGTTTTTCCCCCTTTGGGCTTAATTCTTTTGAGACTTACTCAAGACTGGTTCTTTTTGAACATACCATCATTCCTGAACCAGTATTTCAGTTGATAACATATGGGGGTAATTAAATTGTAGTATTCCATCTCCAGTGGGCACTTCTAGAAATGGTGTAGGGTGAAGTGCAGTGTTCCATGTTCTCCCCATCCACGGATATGAACACCAAATGGTGAGTCACCAGTGAGACAACACAACTTGTGTAGGGAATGGATACATGCAAGTTAAAATAATTCATTCACCTATATGATTGTTTTCACTATGTAGACAGAAGGTCTTATAGGTCGATCTGATGACGAATGTCCCACAATATATTGGCATCGTCTACATACCCAACATAAGGGAAAACATTTCTTTCAACTGTCAATGATTTTTCCAGATATTGAGGTGAATGTAATGCTTGAATTCATTTAAAATCACCCTTGGTATACTGAACTGAGAAGTGGTCATGGAACAATATTTAGCTAGTATTTTATACATAGATTGGTGTTTCATCAAAAACAATTATTGTGTTTTTTCATCTAGGGACTCCACTACTTGATCATCCCAGTTTGACTACTTCTTAGAGATTTTGTTCCAAGCAAAGGGGCTAGTAAGAGCTTTATTGTTATGTGAGAGGAATGGGGGTGGTTTAGAGGATGATCGTGGCCCCGAACCATCATCTTGTTGTGAGAGGATGTTACTCATCATATAACGATTTTCTAACATGTTTCATTCCATATTTCCTAGATTCTTAGCATACGAGGGTTTCCTCATATTTGGTTCAATTAGTGGATGAACTTTTAAGTGGTGTGGATTTTGACTGTGGGGAGGACCTTTACATTCAGTGTCATAATGGTGAGGTCTACCGTTTTTTCATATAATCTAACCAAGGAGAGTGTCACAGTTGATTATGCCTGTGGGAGGATCTTCAGGGTAGACAACAACAAGGGGAGGTCCTTCTGCTACATGAGTTCATTGTGGAGAGGACCTTCAAAGAGACTACTATTTAGGAGAGGACTACCATAATGGATTCTTATCTATTTTTATGGAGATTTTCTAAAGTTTAAATTCTGGGGAGGTCCTTCATGATATATTGTAATGAGGGGGGGGCCTTCTTGTGGCTTGATGTCACTGTGAAGAGGGACTTTACAGGGACTGTCATCATGGAGAGGACTACCATCATATATTGACCATTAACTATAGGGAGAATAATATATGCAGCATATACCCTAATGAGGACAATTAGGGAGAATGAAAGAAAGGGGAGTATCTTCTTTTTGTTAGACCTTCTGGTCAGGTGGAGGGCTACCCTAACACACATCGGTAGATAGGATTTCATGATCAATCATTTCTGGTCAACGGAGTAAGCTCTATAGGTGATCTGGGAAGGCCATTCATAGATTCTATTAGCTTCATTATAGGGAGGACCTTTGGAAATTCTACTACCAATTCCATAATTTTTAAATAGGTTGAATGGATCTTGAGGATCTATTGATAGATGTCTTATGGCATCAAAAAATCCAGCTATTAAAATAGGGGAACCGGGATTATGATCTTAATTTTCTAGATTCCATTGGAGGATTTCATTTTTGGGAGCTCTCTTGAAGGAAGTTGGGGACACCTACTATTTATAATGGTCTTCATTTGTAGTTCTTTGATTATTTGGATCCTATGATGTCACTGGGTTACGCCGATGTGCATCTTGAGTTTGGTAGTGATATGTTCCTCTACGCGATATGCCACCACATTGGACCAGTGTCCCCAAGTTGGAATGAGTATTTTTTCCTGATTTGGGTGTCCTTCAATAGAGGAATATGGTCATTGACCCTCTTGGACTGGAGCAGGGTTATAGGAATTCTCTGAAGTGACTATATGATTTTGGGGATGGGTTACCCCAATCAGGGATACCGGGTCATGGGCCAGACTCCTAACTATTTTTCCACAAACGCAATTTCTCATTGAAGGGTATATATAATATGATCTGGGATATATTTATAATCCTCAATAATTTCTAGAATGTGTTGAGTATGCCTTTGGTTTGAATGGATATAAATGCCCATTCTGATGTTGAAGAAAGAGTTTATGAATTCTCTTATCCTCAATGTGTAGCCAGTGGGTACTAGCAGTTATCTAGTGTTAGGGAAGAGGAATGAGTTTTCTGTTAACTTTTAGATGGGATATTCCAGAGGCTTTATCCAGTGTACTCTATACATGGTTGATGGGATTTATATTTATGAGAAGAAATTTCATCTACTTGTTTTCTGCTATATTTTTTCCATGGACATGATATGAATCCCTAGGAATTTGACTCTACATATATTTTCATTGCACCATATTTGACTGGTGAGATTTGTTCTGGTAGGTAGGAATTTTCATTTACCAATTTATTTCCATCATATGTGACTGTTGGGATTCATTTGTATTTTTGTTATTGTATGACTGTCTATAGTTTTCTTCCCTATTTTGATGATGGGATACATTCATATCAGTGGATATTTTCATCCACCTATAATTTGCTTCCATATCTACACAGTGGGACTGGTGATCACTGGTGGGAATTATCACTAGATTGTATTGTGCCACTGTGTATCCACTGTGGGATTCCTATGAATAAGCTCGAATATTCATCCACTTGTAGGTTTCCACTATATTTTGGTGGAGGTCTTCAGAGGAGGATGCATATTTCTATGTCTTCCAATGGTATTCTATCTTCTTTTTATGGTGGATCTCCTCCTCAGGAACTAGGGTAACAACCTACTATAGATTTAATATTTCCCTCCCTCGGGGAGTATCTCATGGATACTATTTTTGTTGTACATTTGAAAGATCACTTGTTGTGGTATCCTCTTCAAAACAATTATATTGGGCAGTAATGAGTTGGAAATGGAATCTTCTGGAAGGTATTCTCATTTATGGACCCTATGAAACTTGGATGAATTCATTAGTGTCGGATTCATTTACCTCCCTAAGAAAGGGGAGGTACTCATTTTCATGTTCGACGGAAATTCTCCGAAAACCATTTTGGAAGGCAAGTGGGGCCGCCTAATTCTATACAGTCATTTATTGTTGTGTGGGCTAATGGCAGGTTGTTATGGACGAAAGGGCTTACCTAGATGCCTCCTGGGTGGAGAGAGTGCCATATTAATTTCACCCCATAATCAGTTCATTTGAAACACATCATTGAAGATTTTGTTTGGATGATGGCGTCATGCACTTCATTATAGACCCATCACCCTATACAGTCACTGATGCTCATGTCTGAGCAATTTGTCAAGACTCCATGGGATTTAACATTACTCTATGAATCACCTGAAATATATGTGAAAAGTAAACACAAAAACCCCTATCAATGTAGTATCTCATGATCATGTGTATAATTGATGAACATTCTTGGACTTCGTCCTTTTTTAATGCGAAATGAGATTGAGGTTGGGTAAACGACCACCTCGGTAAAGGATTCATATCAGGGTCACCATTTTTTTTCAATCCAAGGTTTTGTGTGTGGGATTGAAAAATATTTTTCTATGCATAACAACAAATTAAATGATATTATAGAGTGTTTTACATCAGGTTAAACTATTTTCATAGACTGATTTTCATTATACCACATTCATGGACTAGGATAGTCCTGTGGGGACTGGACGGTGTGTCCTTTTTAGGTTAAAAAAAGGTTCCACAGTTGAAAAGTCTTGGAGGGAAATTACAAGGGGTTACGTGTTTTTGAAATCAGACCACTTCAGGTACGACGTCATCAGATAGTCTCCACTGGGTTTATTAATAGAGCTAGGAACACTCAATTGGCCTTTTATCCATGATTCATTGACCTATTTTCCCAAGGTAGGAAGTCATTGGATGATTTTTCCTATGAAACTTAATGACTCCATTGGTCAAGAGGATCAGAGATTAGGCTCAACACACTCTTCTAGGGGGGGGGGGGGTTAATTCCCTGTTTGGGAGTCCCATATAGATTTATAAAATGTTCTTATGTTGGTTAATCCTTGGTTATTTTCCAAGCTTGATTCCATTGATTACCCATGGGTCATGATATTAATCATGAATATACATGGGTCTAGATTCATTTGTATGTATATGAGGTTATCCATCAATGACGTATCCTTTTATTAATTTATTGGGAATTCATTTATAGTTTACAATGACAATGAAATTTTAAGACATGTGATGAGGCACTTCCAATTATGTTTTATTCTAGGGATATGCAAATTGTTCTGATGTAGGTTTCAAACACACTAAATGGTATTCTGTTGTATCCATCTAATAGGAATCAAATCCCATGTAGTTTAGTTCCACTTTTCTAGACACATCACATTTTATGGTCAAGTGATGAGGAACTATCCATGAATTTTAACATCTTGTAGTAAGGAAATCTAGGAAAAAGGATCCTAGTTAATATTCAATGTGGGACACACGGTGAGGCAACCCAAGGCACTCGGAATCATTGTAGTCATTAGGGTAAAACATACCCTACTAGAAATATGGTATGGAGTTCCTTAAGGTTATATGGGTATCAAGATTAGTCCCCATGTATGCTTCCTACATATCCCCGTTGATTTGGAATCAAATCCCTTTTCTCTAGGTTTTATTTGGGACTTACAACCTCAAGGAAGCCCATAAAGGGGGGTGGATGTGGGGATTGTAGTAATGGAGAAGGACCTTTTGGATCTATATTTGGGACACAGTCCATAAATGAGGCCTTTATAAATTGGGGGTCATGATTGGGGTTATCCCTTGATAATGGTCCCCATTGAGCATTAAATTAGATCTCCATCCTACATATCCTGATTGGGGAAGGAATCATATTTTTAATAGTTTGTTGCATTTGGGGATTACACCTAGGAGGAGGCTCATTTTTGGGAGGCATAATTTCTCATTTCACGGATCTGAAAACATGGAGTTTGGGTGTTAAGAAGGATTACCATGAATACTATTTATATTTTGAATCAATTTTCACATACTTAAATATTAACGGATTGTTATGCAAGTGTTGTGATCATCACTAGCCTCTATGACCATGTGAGTCATAGTTTGTTTGAGAAACAAGGGGATATGAAAGATTCAATAATCCATAAAAAATTTCTTTTCTTCAAATGTAAAAGGAATAGAATGATGATGGAAGAGAATGGGGTGAGAGAACCACCTCCAATGACCAAAGAGGATTACTCTTGGAGGGATTCCCAAAAATTGGTTCTGGAAAAGAGGAGGAATGATTCGTCTAATCAAAAGGAAAAAAATCATAATTCCACTTTTACATCACCGACTATCATACATGTTATAGCCCACTGATTAACCTTGATCCTTAGAATAGGGAGGTCCACAATAATATCCCATGGTTAGACCCTGGGATAAAAAGGGAATGTAATCTTATGGACAGTCCGAGGGTCTACACTGTTTCATAGATTACCTATAGGAGTCTTATTACCATGGGTATGTAAACTCAAAGGGTTACACTAATGATCATGGTGGATCTATCATATGGGTCTAGTGGCTTTGGGAGGGGATTTGGCCGAATTCCATTGGACTGGTTTGCAGAGGGACTGTGGACCAGAATACGGAAATGGAACGAAATTATCAGATCTAGAGGGTGGAATGAACAATGGTACCCCATTTTGTATTCCATTGGTTCATGTAGGGTGGGTTATCCCTTGGATAGTGTGTTTATATGAGGCTGGATTGTT
Organism: Viscum album; assembly: GCA_963277665.1. NCBI lineage: Eukaryota > Viridiplantae > Streptophyta > Magnoliopsida > Santalales > Viscaceae > Viscum > Viscum album. The sequence continues at coordinate 1,614,780,893 of OY728151.1, forward strand.
TGTTTGCGTACCGAAGTGGTATGAAGACCAGGATGTGGTCTGCATATCCTGGTGGTATGTGAGCCCAAGTTTCTTCTTCATATCATGTTTCTATACAGTGCTGGATTCTATTCACATAGTCGGATGCTACGTGAGGCTTGGATTCATCTGCATAGAGATGCACTATATTGATTAAAGGGAATTGATCATATAGTTCATAGGAAGTTTATCTCCCACTGGGAAATGGTTTTTGGTTCTCCAATTAGGATCACTGTTTGAAAATTAAAATTATGTTTCATTCTACTATTGTAACAGGCCACCTATACATATAGGAATTCAGCAAAAAATCTGTATTTTCAATACATTCTTCTTTCATACCTTCGGAGCTTAGAAATACATTCTTCATAAGATTCACATGTCTCTATAATCTGCTCTCTCTTATGATCCCCCCATTTTAGGCTCCCTCAAGATCCTTTTATAGATTGTCAAGGAAGCAAGATCTATGGGTCGCATGACACCTTTTATAGAATCCCAAGGGGAAATCACTTAGCTCACAGATGACTCAGTCAACTGAGGCTCGTCGGTTTGCTGTTCAGGGAAGCAGAAATCGATATCTCAATTATATGAATGACATTGTCTCATTCTCGAGCCACTGCCATCTTCTCATTTCACATGAACCATTTAGTTCACAAGAATGGTATGCATGGGTGTGTTTTTGTACCTCTATTCTTCCAATGACTCCATTTGTGAGGGTTTTATGTACAGTAAATTATACTGCCTATGTTTCTCCACTTTAATGGTTTGCGGGAGCTAGTGTTGTCATATCTGTTTCATAAACCACTTGGTTCATAGCTGCTTTGCATGGTCGTGGACCTCATACGAAGTAGCTGTCCCCAAATGACTTTCAGTTCCCTATGCCTCTCCTTCCTTTTTTCGAAACTAGGCTTCATCAATATTATTATTCCAACATTTAATCAAATATATATATATATATATCCTTTATCAGATTTTCGGGAGTATTTTTTTCCCTTTACAATGTTTTCAGGACCGAAAAACATATTTCCATAATTTTTTTAATATTATCAATACTCACCATTAAATCATCTATGTGATGACAATAATATTAAATAATAGTGTGTTAGTAGTACATCAAAATTCATTTAAACTAGCTGTTGTGTGTAATGCAAGCTACACTCATTATTTTATGAAAAGAAAAATATCAAGAGGATTAAATTTATTTTAAAAAAAAATTTATTAAAAAAAATATTATCATTCTGTATTATATCCCCATTAAAATTAATTTCTCTCCAAAAATTAATTTTAGTCATCAGAGGATTAACATTCAAAAATTCCTTCATAGAAAATCACATTATTCAAATGAATAATAAAAAATCCATTAAAAAGGGAAAGATATTAATATAATGTTTAACTAATGTAGTTTATAACTAGGTTTCCACAAGCATAACATAGGTGACAAGTGATTATTTGGACATGGATGATAGGAATAAATAATTTTAATGAGTGATAAATATCATTTATCATAAGTAATTTGGTGATCTTGAGAAGGATAAGGACTAAAAAACCATCAGCCAAAGAGGTGTGAAATAGGTCATTAATATCTTCCAAATGATGATAACATTAAAACAATTTATTTAATTACCCTTTTAATAAATTTTAATAGTTTCCATTAGATGATATAATTACATTTTTTCATTCTTTTTCATATGAAAAATATTACCCTTGGGTTATTCCATGATCATCATACACTCCATCTCTTACTCAAAAAAATAAATGTGAATTTTTTTATACCTGAAACCAAAATAGATAATAGGATCCATTAATGAAAGGATAATTAATTCTTTCTATAATTAGTTTTATTAAAAATAAAATAGATATCATGTGATGCCTAATAAGTATAAATATTTATTTGTGGAAGTTATATAATAATCATTAAAACAACATCCAAAATTGACATTAATCCATTATATAAATTGTAACCCTTACAACCCATCCAAAATATAAATGTTAAAAATATGGTCACTAAATTTCTCTAAATTATTCTTAACATTAATCTACCCAATATCATAAAGTAGATATTTGTTATCAAATATTAAATATGAGGGAACCATAGTCACATATTTTCTTGAAACCTAGGAATAACTATAATTGTCATAGAAACATAGTAGAAACATATATTCTTCATCATTACTTGAATAAGACCACGAATATTTAAATATATTCCATAAATTGAACTATTTTAAAATCTAAATCATTAAACTATTTTTTCTGGAATTCCTTAATCAGTTCCAATGTCATCAATACTATCTAGTTTAATATAATAATATCAAACATCTCAGTATACAAATATCAGTACCAAGATAATATTAGTTATTATATTTCCATTATTCAAGTGTTCAACTTGAATACCGCATTTTCTATAAATTAGTTTTCTATTTTTTTAGCATCATTCGACATATTACATCAAATACATAATGAAAAACTTATATGGAACATTCCTTATATATTTCAAATTTATTGAATTCCAATACATAAAGAATTCAATAATCCCACCACAACCTTAATCCATTATCTTGGATTCATCATCTTATTCCATAATACCTCATTTATTTTATATAGCATTCATAATATTTTAACCGCCAACAAAAATACCAATACTTGTACAATATTATTGATTCGGTTGAAGGTATTTCCCGTTAGGCAATAGATTTTCATAATTCCAATAATTTCCACACATGAAACATTTAATATTTAATTATTCTATTAGTGAACTATAAATATCATCAATTTTGATACCCAAAATGTTATTTTTTTCCTAAAAAATTACTTTTATTGTGTCCTTATTTTACACATACAAAACATCTTCTCATTCCTTTATGACAATCTGTTGAGTTATGTTTTTCACATTCTCTACATATAGAAAACTAATCCTTATTTCCTATATGATCTCCACTACCCAAAATCTCTACCTAATATATCATTATCTTATTTTTTGAGTTTTAATGTGGTTATAGAGGAGGTTATAAATCTTATATTTTGATAACTGGAGTGGAAAAATGAAAACAGTTATCACTTCACTCATCATCCCATTTGGATATAAATTAAAAAATTGTCTATAACATTTAATGTTAACCCATTTCCATCTACATCTCTATACTGACTAAAACCAAAAATCACAGTTTGAGAAATTATAATCATAATGGGTATCCAAATAATCATCATAACCACTTATAGGATATAAAATTAACGACACCTGCGTTTTAATCATTTAAACCATAGGTTTATCCTAGGTTATTCATAGTCATCATCTATTTAAATCCATCATGCTGGTTCGTATATAAATTTTAATTTATCATATCATATACCTTGAGAGTGTCAAACAACATGTTCATAACGGTCCATTTTCATGCACCAGGTGATGATTGAGTCTATATCAATTCCACCTTTTTGGATTTATTAAACCAAGGTACCTATGTATTAGATCTACATCCAGTTTTAATTTATAGAATATGGAGTAATTTATTTAAAACCCCTCACTCTATCCATTACCAAAATTTCATGATATTTTCCAACACATTGACTTATCCTAAAAATTATCCTTAGAAATATCCCTAAAAGTATCCTTATTAATATCCCTATGGATATCACTAAAGTTTTCTCATCCTTGTTTCCATTGGTTAGCTAATTATTTCTTATAATACCTATTATAGAGACCCCAAATTTTTATACATGGATATTAATTATTTTTAGATTAATATTCAATACATTACAAAAAAATGCCTGAGGACTATAATAATATAGTACATTTGGAGAAATTGAAAAAAATATTCCTAATTCCTGGAAGATCTCTAATTTTTTTCAAAAATATCCTCCACTTTAGTACTCTTAAAATACATGTCCTACATATAATATTTCTTGATAACATGAGGAAATGAATCCTAAAAATGGTGTGATAATATACACAATAAGTGTAAAAAAGAGATATAAATATGCATAACATGAACATAAGGTTTTAAAAATCTGGGAATAATATTTGAAAATCATACCCTATATATCAAAAATCAAAATATCAAGTCATGTCATAATGATTGATATTTCATTAGGCCTAAATCACAAGGAAATCAAAGTAAATGATCCATGAGAGCATAACACTAGAATATTACATGGAATTACAGAATTCAAATAAGAATCTAAAATAACCTTCATAGTAGTCAATAATCCTTTTCCAAAATTATTAGGGCACTCCATGTGTGGCTACTCCACCTAGGCAGAGCACACCACCATCCCTAGGGGGTCCCTTTCCTCACAGTGGAATCACTTCACTCACCATGCTATTTTTGTAGTCATGGATCACTCTCAAGGATATCATAGTGTAAAAATTCCCTTAATGAACATGTTTATCTACCCATTCTAGTCCTATAAATTTCATGAGATATCAGTAAATACCAAATGCATCGGTTGGAGATATATTACCCTCCCCTCAAGGTTATAATGTGTCCACAATCCTTGGTTAAAATAATTGTTGACTTTGGTTATAAAGTATCAACAATTATATAATGAAAATAATTAATATATGTAAAAATGATAATAAAATATTCATCATATAAAAATCCATGAAATGAAATTGGTTTCTTAAAAATTTCATCATAACATTACTTATGGAAATGATACATGTTTCAAAATCATTTCAACATTTGATCAGAGCATAAGCCACAAATAAAGAACACGGTTTCTTCAGTATATTTTCTTGATATAACCCATGGAAGTGAAATTGGTTTCACAAACATATTTTCATAATAATACTAAACCATTTAGAAAACAAATAATAGTATTGAATATGGAATTTCTCTCACAGATAATAAAGGTGATATGGAAATCCCTTAGCTCATTTATCGAAATCCCTCAAACTTGTTAAAATTTATTGTATAATAAATATAAAGTTATTATATTTCAATTACAGAACAATACATATATATATAATACCATATATTTATTAATTAGGTTCTTTAATAACCTTTTTTAATAATAAATTATTGGTAAAATCACATTTTGCGTAATAACTGCTTTTTTTTCATTTATGCTTTGATTTGAAATTTTATGTCCTCTAACATTGATTATGGTTCAATAAACCATAGAATAATAATCATAATATAATTATAATATTTATAAATCAATTATATTTTTAATATAATAATGAAATATTTCTTTAAAAAATGAATTATGTTTTGATCATGGGGATGGCATGTCATACATACAGATGTGTAACATTTCAATTTTTCAATGATCATTATGTAAAATAAAAAAGTAATCTATTATCTTTAAATAATAATAATAATAACCTAAAATGCACAATATTTATTTTAATATACTAATACATGTTTTCCATGTGGTGTTCTGATGAAAATAGGGTCATATCGCTTTGGTATGATGGTAGTCCACTAGTACATGAAGATTGTTATTATCTGTCAGTGAGTGAAAAGGTACGAAATAAATGACATATTATAATTTTAGAATCATAATTATTTCATTAATATCCTAATTATTTCATTTAAATCACATATATTCATTAAATTGATCCTTATTATCTTCCATGGAAAGAATTAGTGAAAATGAATCACAACGCTTCTCAATGTGGTAGTCCACCATACAGAAGAGTGACGTTAACATTACTCCTATGGAATGGAAAATAAAAAGTTATATATCATAAAATTGATAAATATTTATAATTATTATATAAATATCATTTATATAATTTATATCCATCATCATACCAAACTATGGGAGGTGGTATTGGAAAATGGATGACATCGGTTCGTGAGGTGGTATTCTATCGCAAAAACAATCGATGATTTCCTAACCCATTTGATTAAAGTGGAGATGGTTTTAGGTAATAAACATAACATAGAAACATCTATGTATATGGAACATACTATGTTTTTTAGACCAGTGTGGTATAATATGAATTTAAAGAGATGGGGAAATAAATAAAATGAAATGATCATTGAAGAATGGTACATCCTCTTCGTGTAACCTCCTTAGGTTTGCACGAAAAGAAATATTATGTTGGATTTATTCAAAAAAAGGATTATAAGATGATGTAATGGAATTTTATAATTTATTTGGTTATGTATTTGTCGATCCAAAAGAGTTTTATGGTTTGAAGAAGAGAGGATAAGGGGTTTCCTTTTATACATGAGGTGATTGGCACACTTGTCATTGTTTTGAATAGAAAAAGGCATACCCACATTTTTCTAATACCAAATGTATTGGTAATGGATTATTATCGAGACATAAAAGTTATATGGAATATATATTAAAATAAAATCATTTTTAAACTTTTTTTAGTTCATTTTAACACTTATCTTTCAAGATTAACCAACAATAAACCCATTTTTACATTAACCACATAAATTAATTTTTACTATATTCACTATAAATTTTGATAAAAAAATAAGTTGATATTTTTCGAAAATATATATCATAAATAATCAAAATATTAAATCAATTTTTCAAAATTAAATTCACAAAATTGATAAAAATTTAATTTAAAATTATTCCCATATATGTGATGAGAATGTAATTTTTTAAAGAGAAAATGTTTAAATGTTTTCAAACAATTTATATCCAATTTCAAAATAAAATTGATTCAATTTAACTAAATGTATTTAGTAAATATATATTTAAAATAAATTAAAATTAAAAAAAATAAAAATAAATTTTATCTTTATAGATAATTTAATTGAAAATGCAGTTTTCAATTGATATTCAGTAATCAATTATATTCATCAAAATTTTATCTTTTCTAAAAATTATGAAAAATTTATGAGAAGATAAAATTTATATTATGATGTAAAAAATTAATTTAATTTTTAATATAATTTTCTAAAATTATTAAAAAATAATTTCAAAATATGTGCACAAAATATGCGAAAAAACTTCATTTTATAAAAAAAATCATATTTAGGCATAATGTTTGATTTATTCGTATTTATTAACTTGAAAAAACAGAAGATAAATGTTACAAATTATATTGTATATTTAATATAAAAATTTAATTAGTGTACTTCACCAAAAAAAATTAATTTATTAATGTGAAAAAAAACTTGTTCGAATATAATTAATTTATGAAGAAAACATTTCTTTCATTTTAAAATTTTTATTATTTTCATTTTTAAACAAATTGGTCACAAAATAATACATCCGTAAAACATATTTTCCTAATTTGGTAAATAGTGGTCATATACTCAACATTCCAATCGATTGGGGATAACTATAATATTATATATCAATTTTTTATAGTATGTCACATTCTATTTAAACTTGATGTTGAATGTTATACAAGCTATACATACTATTTCATGTAATTAAAAATATAAAAACAATCAAATTTATGTGAAAAAAATAGTTCACACAATCTCGAGGTGTTACATGTATAGTAATGATTTTTCCATTTGTATCTAGTATTTTTTAGTATTATTATCAAAATGTGGAGAGATTTAAAGAAAGTGATGAGTTAGTGAATTAATTAAGGGGTAGAACATTCAAATTACTTGACTAAAGATTACATGTATTTTAAGGCTGGAATTCATTCAGAAACACTACAATATCCCCTATTATAATTTCAAGATTCATCTCATTTGATATAGTCTATTATTTTTTATATCTAGATCGAGTTGTTGAGTTTTGAAATTGTTAATAGAGGATTAAAAAAATGGTGATATTTAAGAACCAAAATTAATTATTAAGAATTTAATTTATTTTCAACTAATTTTGGAGATTAGTGGATGATGTTTTTAATATATTTTTTAGGTTCTTAGTGATTTTTTTATCAATTGATGTCGGTCGAATATGTTTTTAAATGATGTTATAAGATTCACTAAATAATACCGTAAGAGTAATTGGGTACTTTGTAAGAGTAACTATGAATTCCTAAAATTACCCATAAAATATTATAAGAGTATTTGGTGAGTTTTTAATATTTAGTTCATACATTGGATGAGTAACTAGAATTTTTATAAGAGTTATGTATTATTTAGTGGAGTATATGACATTTTTTTAATGGTCATTTGGATTCATGAATTATAATTGAAAAAGGCATGTGATGTTTGGAAGGAAAATACTAAGACATCAACCAGTTACATAAGAAAATCATGGGGTTCATATACTTTTGAAATATATTTTAGATCATTAAATTTAATTTTAATTCAAATGATTCAAGATATATCATTCAAGTATATAAAAATCATGGTGAAACAAAGTAAACTATGATCCAAGAAAAGAAGGATATTTCAGATAAAATGTGATTCTATGTAGAGAAAGGAATTTTCACCTTATGCTGAAGAGCCATGCCATGGGACTCCAAGAATGAGAACATGTATTCCATAATTCAATAATTTTTAAAAATTATATTTTTTATATAAGAATTATACTAATGTTTCTGGTTATTTAAATGATGATTTCATTCTAGGGATAAATGATATTTAATCATGATTATTTTATTGATATATTCTTAATTTGAGAAGACCACACATGTGAGAGTAAATGGAGATTTATATATTATAAATATGGAATTATTATTTATGAAAGTATATATGAATATATAAATGATTAATTAAAGAAGAATGATGTTTGTGATAATCAATAATTGAAGATAATACATTGTTATGTTTTCAGAACACTTTTATCGAAGATAGAGTTGATCATCCACTATTACAACTTTTACTAGTCCTTATCCATGTTGAGGAAAGATAGATCTAACACTGATCATCTAAATTATTTTCCCTATAGAGTAATATGATTTACTTTTTTTGTATTCTCTAATTCATAAGATGGTTATTACAACAGATTGAGAAGAGAGGAAAAAAGAAATGTTCTTTTACTGAATTTTTTTATTAGCTGAATATCCAACTATACGAAGAAGATATCATCCTTGATGTAGATATATATAATAATATGTAGAATATAATTTTCATAACCAAGAGTATTTATTAAATATTGAAGGGTAGTGGCTCCAATATAAACAGAACCACATCAAATATATGAAGGGAATGATACCTACCCAATGCACTGTGTGCAAATTTTAATAAACTTGTAATCTCTAAAATATTATAGTGATCAAATTAATTCTATGTATTGGTAAAAAACCTAACACAATTAGAAGTAGGTTCTAACATTGAGGATGAACCATCCAAAATTAATGCACCTTTTCCATTTAATTATTTATTTTATATAAGCGAGGGATAAAAAATATATAATATTGTGTCAAAAACATAATCAATCATGACTCTTTATCCCATAGTGAAATTGTAATATCGATATAATTAATTCACCTAATCCCCCTTCAATGGTGTGTTATTGACTTTTGAATATCACATGTGAGATAAAATTACTATAGAGAATAAAAAATAATTGAAAAATAAAAATTGTGATAAAAAATAGGGAAGTTGAATAAATATATGAAATGATAAAAAATAATAATATTAACAAAAAATAAAAAGGAAAGATAACGTTATTAAGAAATTAATGATAATAAAAAAATGAGTTCTAGGAAATACTATTTTCCTGAAATAATATCATGGTATAAATATATAATCTAGTTATTTTAAACTCTAACCACTTAATATGTCCTTTAACGGGATTTTTTGAATCATTATATAAAAATTATGATAGTTTATTATAGATATAGTGCCACAATGCTTTCCACCCATTAATGTAGTCGGGAATCAAATCTATCTTATTAAATGATAATTCCAACCAAATTATATTTTATATAAAAAAATTGGATGAGATAAAATAATTTTAAATAGTTTTTAAAAACATAATAAGTTTATAGTATTGGGAGGGGTGTATTATATATATGGTGTTTTCTAACAACAATGTAAGATATTCTACTACTAAAGTTCCTTTATTTGATTTTTTTTATTTTTAATGACTTTCTACTATTAATCATCATCCTTTGACTATATAGGAACTTATTAATAAAATTGTGAACTAGAGTAAATTTTTTCCAAATATATGTTTTGAAAATACCAAGATTAATTTCGAGCAGTCCACAACATAGTACCTGAATTAAGTAAAGAAGGATTTGAAATCATTTACATTTTATCCATTTGGAATGATATTAATTTACAAAAAATGAGGCTTTATTGATAAAATAAATTAAAATAATATATTCCATACAAATAGATTTTTCATGTGCTTAAGAAATATAAGAACATTGTATACAAGACTAACATGTTATGTGAATGTATTGTTATCATTATTTCCATTATTAATGAATTTTCTCTTCATTTGGGCATAGAGGATGAAGAGTTAACGATAACCACCTTTTAATATGTGGTGATTATGATAACTATGATAATGTATTTGAGATACTTTCAAATTAAATGGAATTACATATTTTATGCTTATAGAAGAATTGAGAATATTGGATATAATATGTGCTCATATCATTGTATTAAGGACCTGAGATATATCACCTTACAATGTTGGATCAAATAATGATTTCATATCACTTATTAATGCTCCAATATTATGTATCATACCAAAGATAATTGGTTTCACAAAATTTTTAATCCCAACGCACTTAAAAAATCTTGAAACTTTTTGATTGATGAAAATAAATTCAAATTCAAATTCACGGTTATAGAAATGTCAAATAAAAATTCACAATCAATGGTAATGTAAAATGAAGAATAAAAAGTGAATAAAAGGTAAAATTAAAAAAAAATTACATGGGATGATTTTTTGGGATGGTTTTTTTAATATTGATAACATTTTTGAGATAGCTTCATTAACATAGAGAGAAATTTGTATTTTTTTTTTGAAATAGAAAAACATTTCTAATAATGTATATTTTTAAAATAGACGATCCATACATGTAAATTTTCTCCATTACATAGATTAATATTTTTGTGAAAATATATTTTTAATTTATACCATTCACCATTAACCATTAACTATTGAATATATGGGATTAGACTATTGAAAATTGAATCAGACTTTGGTAATAAATAGTCAGTTCCTTAGAACTTGTAATTGAATGAATATTTTGATAAGAATAATCTATGAGTTTATTTTTTCATCCATTTTGTGAGGAATAATTTCCCTTTTGTTTCTCTTTTGTATTCATTCTATGTTAATTGAATTGTTAGATTGGTTATCCAATATCCTAAATCCCGAAAAAGTTATCCTCATCCTAACTATGTTGTCCCATGGATCAAATTCACCTAACCAAATTTATTGTTTATGTAAATAGCATATAATGTTGTACGGTGCTTTCTGGCAATCTTGTACCAATGAAATAAAAATATACCTTTCATCCTTTACTTTATATTGTTATGTTTGAGATATCTTGTATATCTTGTAATATATTTATCATTAATGTATTATTTTATTTAAAAAACAATACTTTAATATTTGTGTAACATTGAATTTACCTTAATAAATATAAATAATAATAAATATATAAAATTTCAATGGAAAATATCATAATGATAATTATATTTATCTGTATCATGCATTAAATAAATGGTAAATATTTTAATGAATAATTAATTATTGAAGGAATTTAATCTTTATAAATAATTGGCCAATTTTTTATTCTCCAACTATCAAGAAAATTCAGTACTAAATAAAACTCAATTAGTATTAATATCTTCCTCTTATTCAATACTAAATCAACCTAATAATTATTTTATTCAGAAAAAAGAACAAGGGAAAGAAAAAAAATCAATGATAATTATAAAATTTCCATATTAAATTATATTCCTAAATTGGATTATTTATGTAATATCCTCAGTATTTATAAAATAATTTTCATTCATATTTATTACTATCATTGTATTAAATATTTAAATTCATTTTGTAAAGTAAATCTAAAAATAAATAATTTTATTAAACCAAATAGTTATATGAATATATTTAAAATATTAGTTTGTAAACAATTGAATTTTAATTTGTAAATAATATTTTTTTAAATTCAACAAATCAAAATTATCTTATAATGATTTATTAATTTTTCAAAAAAATTATAAATTTTATGTTAATAGTAAAAAATTTTGCTTTTTTATAAAATCTGGTATTTTTATGGTAGAATCAAGATATATTTATGATAAATTTTTTTACAAAAAAAATTAATAAAAAAATTATATTGTTGTAGAAATATTTTACATAAATAATTTATAACATGTAAAATATATTTCTTCAGGATTAGTATAAAAATCATTGTTAGTGTCGAAGTAGTGGATGCATATTACTGACAAGGTCAATCTTGGTGACTTATAAATAATAATTTTATGATAGCAATTATTTCTTGTATTTTTTATTAATTATTATGTACAGTTGATTTTCTTTTCTCTTAATTTGTAGTTAAAAAGTTATATAACATAAGCTTTATCCAAATGTTTTTGCAATTCTCTTGAATGGAAATAAAAGACAAATTATCAAATTAAAGAATATTTCATATCATGAATATGAGTAAATATACTTAATTAAGGAATATAAATGATAATATTGAACATATGTGATTTATGTTTAAGAAATGAATTTATTTTAAATTTTTACATATGAAATCAATAACATTAATTCTTATGAAATGTTGATTTAGTGCTTGTTAATAAGAATAAAAATCAATAATTTTGATTCTATTTTAAATTATAATAACCATTAGATGACATGAAAACATGGATATTTTTTTATTGGTTATATGTGGACCATTTTTTGTTTATGGTTCGAATGAATGTCCATTTTGAGAAACATGGATATGATTAAGTGCCATATAATAGTTTATTTAAAAATTATTTGATGATGTTCACACTGATGTTTTTATTTAGTATAATGCTTAAATATATAGTTTTGCAAAATATTTTTTAGAAGATTTTTATTAATATGAAAGATAATAAATTTATACTCTAAAATGAAATATATTTCTTATTTTTAGTTATAAAATATTTACCTTTATGGCTTCCACAAAAATGATTGAGTCATTATTTAATTGATGAAAGAATCAAATAAATGATATAAAAAATAATAAAATATGAATAATTTGATATTTTGAAGGTAATTCACGAATAATATAGTGGAATATTGTATATCTAGGATATAAAAAATATATTTTGGAATTTTAAACATTGTTTTTATGTTTCTAAAGTGATAGTTACAAATAGATATTATTTTCGCAGAAAAAATAGGTTTTCATGAATAAAATATGTAATTAAATTATTTTGAAACACAAAATAATGGAAAAAGAATAAAGTGATAATATAATGTCTACAAAATGATATACTACAGGTTTATGTCCTTTGTAACATCTTTATCTATATAATTTACGTACTATATTTTAATATTTTAATTAATTCGTAAATTGCCCCTCACAACAATTAGAAAAGGAGATTCATCCCTACACAAAATTTTATCCCCATGAGACTAATTTATTGACTATATTATGCCCAATTATCATCTCCTAATCCATTTTTAAATTATATTTCTTATAGTATAACAAAAAAAGACCACTTACAAGAGCCTTAATGAGGTTCTCAAGGAGAATAGATTCAAGAAGTAAATTCATCCTTCTTCTCATTTAAATTCATTATAACTACTACCTTATCCTCAAATCTATCCAAATTGTTTTGATAACTCTAGTATAATATATATACTATAATATTATTATGTTAAATGGTATATTAATCATCAAATCAATTATTTTGTTCCTTTATTCTTAAAAATGAAATTTTATTTCATGGTGTGTCAATTCACCACCTTCCATGACGATGACTTTTCTTTTACTTTTGCTGTAGTTATATAATGATTAAGTTCAAATATAATAATTTAAATCAACTAAATTATATATATTTTATCACTTCTCTATTATTATTTATTTTTTATAAGGAATTATATAATAATCCGACCATAAAACCATGAGGCGAACACACCCAGAACGATGAAAATAACTAAATATTATAAATGAATGGATGGAAAATGTTATAAAATTGATATATAAGATGTTATGAACATGAATATATTTCTTTAATAAATCAATAACACTCTTTAATCCAATATAAAGTATTTTTGAACACTTTATTCAAGACCATGAACCTAAGGTTAATGACTCTTGAACTAAAACATTGTTTTATGTGTTTCAAAGATTAATTATTCTAAATATTTCTATTTTAGGGAAATGTTTTAAAAATTCATGATGTCAAATATATTTATATGTACATAATTTTTTTTAAAACATTAATCAGATTTTTGTCTAAAATTTAATCAAAAAATTATCATTTTCATTTTTTTGTAATGGATTTTTTTTATAATATCTTATAATATCTATTTTTAAAAAATTCATAAGGAATTTTTTTTAATATACACAACATGATATTCATTTAACTCATTAATTATTCCTTAATATTTTGATATTTTATTTTATAATAATTCATGTTTGTTTTCAATGAATTTTTTTTGTGTTGTCTGTTTTTAATATTCATTTAATAATTGATTATCCTCAAGGATCATTTTTTATGATTCTCATGTTCTGGTATTTTGATTTTGTTCATGTTTTTGGGATTTTTTTATACACATTTAGTGGACCTATATCTCCCTCTAATGAATTGGTTATGTTTATGTTGGATTTTGACCACAATGGTTTCTCAATGTGTGACTAATAAGGGTACACCATAGGGTAGTTGTGAGGGTTACATCATATGGTAGTTGTAAGGGTTACATTTTAAGGTATCCATGGGGGTTAAAAATCATATGGTAGCCATGAGGGATGAAGTCTTAATTAAGTAATTCACCATGTTAACTAAATGTTTTAATTTAATTATAGGGAAATATATTGTTTTCAAAAAGTATGTATATGATTCTTTAAGGGTGATAAGTATTTATTTGTGGAAATTATTTCCTATGTTTATAAGAATTCATGATATAATGGATTCATTATTTTTTAAGTCCCTTAAGAAGATTTTTTTATCTCCCATTGACTTTAAATTTTTTGTCACAGTGTTTATGAATGAGAAATGGAAAGTAAGGATTCATTTTTGATGTCATGATCTTTTTTCATATAAATAAAGCATGTTTTGTTTTTAAATATTCATGTTGTGAAAAAATGGATATTTTTTATAAGTGAATACATTTCAATGTATGATTTTCTATGAATATGTTATGAACTGATTATCTAATAATCTAAACCTAAATGATCTGTGAGAATATAAAAAATTGAATTCAAATTGAATTTACAATGTTATGAAATATTTAAGGTTGTGTCTTTATAATTGGTATCAGCGCATAGTTTATATAACTTTAGGTGTATATATGATGTTAAAAAAGTACCAAAAATTATTTTTTTTACATTTTGAGATGATATACCATTTAAATTTTACTCGGTTTCCTCATCTAATAAATTTTTATTCATAATGTCTTTCTATTGGAGAAAAAGGTAATATGATTAGGAGTGCACTAAAAAAATGATATTCATCTGAATCTACAACCTGTAATGGTCTCAATTGGAATCAAAGAGTTTTTAAAAGTAATGGATTAGTTTTCATGGACTCTAAATTATGGGGGAATCCATGAAATATAATATTTATAGATACTAAAAAGTAACAGAATGATAGTGGGACGTTTTATAAGGAAACACCCTCATTATTCCAATGGATATTATAACCCATTTATATACTAAGAGTCATTTAAATACCTTGAAATGATATTTTAGGTCATGTGGTGCACAGATAATCAAAATTTTATTCTTTATATTTATCATTAAAAATGTTTCGCCAACCAGTGGTGTAAATGATTAGAAATATCTGGTATATAGAGGAGATTGATGCCTTGGAATGGGATGAATTTAAAAATATTTTAATTTAAAATATTTTCCTATGGTGGTTTGGAAGAGGATAGAAATAAATTACTTTAATTGAAACAAAAAAGGAATATTAAGTGGTTGAGTATGAATGAAACATCACCTGATTGGAATGGTGTGCTCTATATCATATTCAATATCATGATAGTAAAATCAGTCAATTTTACTTATAAATGAATCTAAGATATCTAAAGGCATTTCATTCCCATACATTAAAGAGTTTAAGTAAAATTTATCGATTTGTAGAGAGGGTAGAAACAGGGTTATATAATGATCACATATAATTCAAAAACAAGTAGACGAGAAGCTACATATTGGAAAAAATGGTTAAGAATCAATTAGAGAAATGTGAAGGTTAGAAAATAGAGTTTTCATTTTGTGGGATGTATGGAAGATAGAACAATGGGGAATTTCATATCAATTCTAGGATTTTTTTCAATGTGGTATGTTTATACATATGGCCCTATATTGAAATGAAAATGTTCTTCTGTTTAGTTCTGATAAGAAAACTGTAAAGTGTATTAAATGTTATGAGAAGTGACATTTTTCAAATACCTTCCCAAAAAAAGATCTGAATGATGTGAAATAGCCAAATTATATGAAGAATAGTGTAGTGAAATCCTTTTTAACTACATAAATAGATGTTGGTCCATCCAATGAAGTGGTATCAGATATATTGTTTGTTTACTATGATGTTTCTTTTATTTTTTTGATACGTTTTCTTTGTATTCAATTATTTCTAATGAATTTTCTTTTAAATTGGTAATTTTAACTCAATAAATGAATCCAGAACTTATGGTTATGACACATTGTTTAATATTAAAAAAATGGAATATAAGAATCTTCTTGTTGTTGTATGTGTGAATAAATTACTTGAAAATATGGTTCTTTTTCCAATAGTAGAGTTTGATGTTATTCCCTGTATGGAATGAATTTATTTTTTCCATGTTAAGATTTATTGTCAAGGTACAAAGGTTATTTTTCAGAAATATTTTTACTTTGAATAAATGAATAAACACATACCATAGATAACATATTTGAAAATTGAGAGATTTTTTAAATATGGTAATGAAAATTATCTTACCCATATTTTTGAAACCATGGGTAATTTTAAGATGAATGATGAGATTGTGGTAAATGATCACCTGCATGTTTTTACTAATGATATCCCTTCAGTTATCCCCGATTAGAAAGTTGAATTTACCATTGATTTAATACATGATTTTAATTAAATTTCTAGACCCCCATATCAAATGGATGAAGTGGAACATCTATAATTGAGAAAAAAGTTACATTAGTTTCTTGATAATTTTTTTAACATTCCTATTATGTCACCATGGGTTTTTCATGTTTTATTTTTAAAAAATATATATTGTTCTAGGAGGATTTTAATTGATTTTAGAGATTTAAAATACATTACTATTAAGAATAATTATGCATTGCCTCATATCAATGACTTGTTTTATTAGCTCTATGGAGATCAGAATTCTTCCAGGATTTAATTGATATCCAGGTACCATCAATTGAAGTGGATGGACGTTGATATTATGAATGGAACATTTCATTATATATATGGGAATTATGATTTTTTTTATTCCAAATGGATTGACTAATTATCCTGATTTCCTTATAGGTCTTATTAATATAATTTTACATGAATATTTGAATAAATTTGTGGTTATGTTTATTCATGTAATTATTATTCTTTTAAAATGATATAAAATATCATGAAAAAATCTATGAATTGTTCTGGATACAATAATACAAAAGGAGTTAAATGGAATATTAAAAAAAATATAATAATATATTTCTATCCTTTGGATCATTGTTAAAAAAGATAGCTACAATTTGATCCTACAAAATATGTGTAGTTGATTAATTGTCAAAAAATATAAATGTTAATGAGATTTTAATTTTTCTTGGATTAGTAGGATATTACCGATGGTTTGATAAAAAAATTATATGGTTATCTAGCCCGATAACTAAGTTAACTCGAAATGGAGTTAAATTTACCATGAAAAATTATAATGATTGTTTTCATAGAATTGGAAAGATTATTGGTCAATGCTTTTTTTTTCCTTGTCATCAAGAAAGGGTGATTTTTCCATTTTTAGTGATACTTCTTTGAAGGGACATGATTGCGTTTTGATAAAGAATGATTAGGTAACTGCAAATGCTTCATGAAAACTAAAACCTCATGATATAAATTATCCTACCCATGATTGGGAATTTATTGAAATTGTTTTTTCATTAAAAATATATACGATTTATTTAAATAGTCCATTTCTGAAATATATACTAATCAAAAAAGATTAAAGTATATATTTACTCAAAAGGAATTAAACATGAGGAAGGGAAAATGGCCTGAACTGATAACAGATTATGATTACATGATTAATTACAATTCATGAAAAGTGAAAAATGTGTTTGATTCCATAAGATGAAAACATGATGAATCATTAAAAAATGAGACATGTAGAATATTACCCTTTAATTAAAAACATGATGTATTTTTTCCTGGAATTTATGGGTGTAGTAATTTCATCTATTTTGTTTTAGGTGTCAATGCATTCTTCTCTGTTAGATAGAATTATGCATGCTCAAAAGGAATATTGCGAGTTACTGAAAAAGGTATAATTTGTTAAGATTGGTAAGTTAACTAAATTTAATGTTTAAAAATATGGTGTATTCTGATTTTTAAATTTAATATATGGTCCTTGTGATTCCTAGGAGAAAAAATAATTACAATGTGAATCTCACACTTTTCGATTTTTAGTTCATCCTGGTAGCAGTATGATTTATAGATACCTTCAAATGTATTACTGGTGGAATGTAAGGAAATTAGATATTACTCATTTCACTATGAAATGTTTGACCTCCCAATATGTTAAACTAGTGTGACATCTTCAAATTGGGTTTTTTTCCTTTTTTAGTGATAGAGTTAAAAGGGTAAAATATATCCAAGGATTTCATGGTTGGACTACCAAAAACATTAAGATGTAACAATGTGATTTGGGTTATTATTGATCAACTGAATAAATTTGAACATTTCCCTCCTACCCATGATACTCTATATCTATATCAACATTATTTATTGTATCTAAAATATATTTTTAGGATACATGGTGTTACTCTCACTAATGTATCTAACCATGATCTGAGGATAATTAATAACTTTTGGAAAGGCCTTTAGATGCCATTGGAAACTAAATTAAATTTTATCACAGCCTTGCGTCCAATTATTATGGATACTCAGATTGAAAAATTAAATAATTAGCTGAAAAATCAATATTTTTTGAAGGAATACAATGTAATTTGTGATTAATAACATTTATTAGTTTGGTTTTCATATAAAAATAATTTTCAATCTAGTATAGATATGGATGTTTTTGAGGAATTTTATGGAAAGTGATGCTTAACTCCATCATTCTTTGCAGAATTTGGGGGAAGGGAGTTGATTGGAACATAAATTTTGGATTAAGAGGATGAGAAAGTGAATATGATCCAACCATGGATGAGGAATACTCAGAGCAAGTAGACATGTTAGGCAGATGACACGAGGAAAGACAATTCATTCGAGGTAGGTGATCATGTTTTTATTTAAATCTTTCAATGGAAATGTGTGTTGTGTTTTGGTATGAAATTTAGGTTATATACAAGGATCCATGGATATTATAAAGCTATGGAGAATGTTGAAACAGTTTCTTAACAAGTAGCCTTTATTTCGAGTTTATCATAGGTTCATTATTTTCTTCATGTTTCGATGCTAATAAAGTGTTCCCCATAACCATATTATGTATTCATCCGAGAACTACTTCAGTAGAATGAAAAAATTTATTATAAATACAAACTTGTTATGATTTTTAAACATATAAAACAAGTATTTTGGAACAATTTAATTCATCAGGTTATGGGTTTTCGGTGAAACCACATAGTTGAAGACGCAACAAGGGAATATGAAAATGATATGGAAGAATAGTATACCTATTTGACTATTAAGTAGCTAAAATTTTAAATACTAAATTTATAGGGGGAATGAAAAATCCTAGTTATTCATATAATAATTTATTTTCATATTTATTATTATTCTATAATAAAATAGTTAAATTCATTATGTTAAATAATTCATGAAATAAATTATTTTATTCAACCAATTTCTTATATGGCTATATATAAAATATTAATTTTCAAATAATCGAATTATAATTTTTTAAACATGACTTATTTTTGGAATCTAGGTTGTCAAAATTTTCTTACCATTAATTATTTTTATTTTTCTAAAAATGTTTAATTTTTTGTTAATAGTAGAAAATACAATTTTTTAATAAAATATTTTTTTAACAACGTTAGTGCATAATTATAATATAAAATCTATTAAACTTATCGGAAAAATAAATAATGATATTATAATTTAAATATTGTATATAAATAACTCATTAAATGTTAGTTAAATTTTTTAATGATAAGTATTCAAATCATTGTCAGTGTTGACGCTATGCCCATACAACATCGATAAAGTCAAAATTAGTGACATATAAAAAATAATTGTATGTTAAAAATATTCACAAATATTTCATTAAATATTATGTATTATTGTGGTTTTTACTATTAATTTATATTTTAATATTTCTGTAAAATGATTATTCTTTTAATTCTTATGCAATGCATGCGCAAGCCAAGAAATGACAAATTAACAAATTAAAGAAGTTGTCTTGACATGAGTATGAGTAAAAGTACTTAAAGAATGAATAAAACTGAGAATCTTGAACCAATTTATTTTATTTTTATGATATTAGTTTATTTTTAATATTTATATACGAAATAATTAACATTAATTCTTATGCAATTCATATGGAGTGCTTGTGAAAGTAGAAGAAAATTCAATTAAATGGTTATAATTAATATTATAAGAAACATTAAGTGGCATAAAATCATGGATAAATATTTTTTATTGGTTAAATATGGACCATTTTGGTTTAAGAGTCCAATTAATGGCCAATTTGAGCCACATGGATATGATTAAGACTCTTATTGTATATCATTTCAAAAGGAGGTCAAGTTATTCATAGTATTATACATAATTAATATAATATTTTAATATATGGTTCCCATAAATATTTTTTAAAAATAATTGGAAAATAATTATCAAATATATTTATTATCTTCATTGAAATTTATTTTCAATTTCTAGGGAATAATTTTTTTACATTAATGTAATGCCCAATGATGATGATTTAATAGTTTAATTAATGAATAAATAAAATAAATTATATAAAAATAATAAAATAAATATAATTTGAGACATTTATGAAAATTAATGAATTATATATTTGAATTTGATATGTATAAAAGATAATAAAAAATTGGTATCAAATTTGAATATTTTTTTATGTTTTTAAAGGCATAGTTATGAATACTTTTTATTTTGAAAAAAAATATTCTTCATAAATATAATATTTAGAAAATTATTTGTACATATGAATCATGTAAAGGGACAAAAATGAAAACATTTTTAAAAAAATGTGATATCCTGTGATTTTTGGGCCATTTTAAGAAACTAAACCATTAATTGACTTGTTATATTTTAATAATATATGTATTTCTAAATTTCCCCTCACCTCAAATTTAAAAACAAACGCATACATTCACAAGCATTAATAATCGTGATCCTTATTGCATGATTATCCTCTGAAAAATTATCTTATTCTCATACATTTCCACATTTTAGTTTTCTTATATCGCAAAAACGCCGCTTCAAAGAGCATTAAGGAGGTTCCCACTATGAAAACAATTCTAGAGGTAAATTCATCCCATATTAAATTCATTCTTTATTACATATAATCACCTCTTATCCAATGATTCATGATAAATACAATATCATTCATATATTATAATTTTGTTATGTTTGATTGTACATTAATAATCAATTCTATTATCTTATTATAATATTATTAAAAATGAAATTGTCATTCATGGTGTGCCAATTCACCATCTTCGAAGGAAATGAGATTTTGTTTTATTTTACTATGATCCTGGGATGTTTAAATTAAATTAATTTTTTTCAAAATGAACTAAATATATATATATGTTATCTCTTTATCATTATTATTATTTTTTGACAAGGAAATCCTTAGTAATCCAATGATGAAACCATGAGGCGAAAGCACCAGAAACAATGAAAAAAGTTAATATTATAAATATGTTAGTGGAAAATTGTTTTAAAATAATCATACAAGGATTTGTGAACATTAATATAGTTCTATAATAAATAAATAGCACTATTTTAACCATTATACGAGAGGTTTGATCACTTTTTAAGGAATTCAAAACTAAGGTAAGGGACTCTTTAACTAAAATAATGTTTTAAGTGTTTCAATGTTTTATTCTTATAAATCATTCTATTTTGGATATATATTTTCACAATGGTTAATATGAATATATTTATATAAACATAAATTTTTTATGTTAGATCCTAGATTTCTCCCAATGGAATGATCTTGTTTATGCATCAATTTTAGTCCCCTTTGGGGTTAACTAAAAGTTTTCGCAAGTCCTTAAGATGTCTTGGTGGTGTTATGGGGGTTCGGGACGTGAAAAAGGGGAAAATGTGAGTGTTTGGGGTAGTATGTACTATTTGCGCATGGTTTGGAAAACCGTGTGAGGCGAGAGCATGCAAGAAGTGGAAATCTGCACATTTTGTGAACGGTCTAGAAAAACATGCGAGAGAGAGGGCATGCAGGTAGTAGCCTCCACAGAGTTTTTGCATGGTTTGGAAAACTCTGCGGGTAAACAGTGCTGCCTGGAAACTTCTATAAAATTATAAAAATTCCATTATGGGTTTTTCATGTTCCACATTTTATTTTCCTCCTCCATCCCTCTTGAAACACTAGGATCAAACCAAAGCTCCCAAGAGCATCCAAGTATCAATCTCCCACATCTTAGTGCCATTTAGTGTGTCGTTGGTTGCAGATTGAATATCAGGGTAAGCTAATCTGCCTATTGCTAATCATTTTCTATTAGGGTTTCTATTTCTTCCCAATATTCATCTGAGTCTCCCAAACCCGACATTTTTAGGGAGATTTAGGGTAAAGATTAAAGGGTTGGTTGAATCGAGATCGAAGGACTAAATTGAAAGGGTGTTCTCCAACAGATCCAAGGTAGGACGTCTACAATTTATATCCCATGGTTTTTGTGTAGATTTATGCATGTGATGTTTTTATTCTTGCCATCTTTTGAATAATTCAAGGTGCCTTTGACATGATCTGATGTAGTGGTTGCCTAAATGTTTAATTGAACCCCTCTTGATCCCCATGTGATATAAGTAGGATAAAATGACCAAATTAGGGCCACCCTTGGGGTGTGATGATATTTCCTGGACATAGAGTTTAGAAATGTTAGTTTAAAGTTGTTGTGAAAGAACATAGAGCTCATGATGAATATGTCAATATGCTTGAAGGATATTTAATTGGAGTTTAGTAGTGCACTTAGGTTGGGTAGTTTCCTATGATGTTGATTGGTTGGCAAGAATGAGGGTTAAATGGATTCATAGAAAAATGTTATGGGACTAGATTTATACATAAATAAGCCTACTGAGATAGGAATGGGAATAGGGAAATGGGGATAAAGGGTTAAGTAACATAAATGACGAATGTGTTAATATATTGAGGAAATAATGAAAATTTCACATTTAATGACATTTTTGTGATGTTGTAAATGATTTTGTCTATGTTTGGTGTGATATGGTTAATTGTGGTGAATGATAAATAAGCATGTGCAGATGGATTGGTTGAGTGGGTTATCGAATGGTGGTTCTATGCCCATGGGTTGAGTTTGTCCATGGTTCAAGCACCTCACCTAAATTCATGGCTTAGGTATGGGGATAGAGTTCTATTCCCATAAAAGTTTCATTCCACTTGGACAGAGGCATCGATGTGAGGATTATGAGATTGTTGTAGTGTGCTTCCTAGTGAGATGGGGCTAGATTTTATTCTCACATACATGGGAATATTTTACATTCCTAATCCATTGAACACATGAAAAGGGTAAATTAAATCATGAAATACCTATATGGTAAACCTAGACTCAATTGTAGTATAATTAAAAAGGAACATAGTAAAGAATAGACTACTAAACTGTTTATCTTTACATACCATTATTTATCACATGCATGCATTATAAACATTGTTGGATATTGTGTAGAGACCATTGGGTGTGGCCTTCTAAGTTATACTCACACCCTACTTGGGCCACCATTGGGTACCCAAGCATATTTCATGCTTGCAAGTGAGGACAAGGGCTAGAGCCCTATTCCATGGAGTTGAGTTGGACATGAGACATGTATGGGTGAGGTTATAAAAATGGTGTCCAGAAAATTTTGGGGATTATGTGGATTTCTTTCTTTTGTGGTTTTGTTCACTTGACAATGTAACATGACATGACATATTTATGATTGTATATGGTTGTACCTAGTTTTGGGAATTGGTTATTTATGCAAGTTAATTATTATTGCATATTTTTTCATTATTTGTATTATTATCTGATGTGCCTTACTCGGGTATAGAGAGTATAGTCTCCCCACGTGACATATTAGACCCTTGTTGCTATTCGGAAACCTCCGGTGTATGGGGAGGCATGCTTGAGTTTGTGCGACTACATGGATCAGGGCATCAGTTTTATGGATCCAGGGTCAGGGACATTACAAAGTGGTATCAAAGGAGTTATTTTTCTCTTTATTACTATTTGGGGTTGGTAGACATGAGATTAGAAAACTATTGGTCCTTGGTAATGTGCTCTTGGTTAGGAGTAGCTAACCCACGTACGGGGGAAAACCCAAGTCACCCTGGGATGTGATTATTGTTTGTTTTATGTGTTGTAATATTTGATTATATTTTATCATTGTTGATGCACATTCTGTGTGATTTGATGATTTTGTGGTATTTTTCTTATTGCTAGAATGGTACGAGGTTGTAAATTCATGCATTATTCTGGGCACATATGTAGGTAACTGTCATGAATCATGATAGGCACACACATGGGATGGGTGTACAGAATATAAAAGTTAGGATGAATATGATTTCAAAAAAGTAATGAAAAATGGTACCTAATAAGATGATATTAATGGGTAAAGAGGGAAGTGATAATGTCAAGAAGTAAATAAAAATGGTGTTTACTAGTTAAGTGAATATTGGTTAACATATTGTATGAGTAAGTTGGGATATGGGAATGGTATTTAATAGGTGTAAAATATAAGTCTTGTGACCATGTGAATTAGATATCATGTTATCTGTGTCCTTAAGAGAGATGTCCAAATGACATGATCCGATTGTGATTTGCCTCATTTAGGTATTGTATGAAAACTGGTTTGGTGGCATGTGATGAGCCTACTTGTATCTTTATTACATTCTTAAAAGTGTTTTACTTCCATTCTAAAGCTCATGTTTGTTATTGTAGAGAAATGCCACCTCGAATACGTGTGCTGGTCCGGAGACATGTGGAAATTACCGATAAAACTCCTCTAGTAGTGGAGCAAGAGAACGTGGTGATCCAAGGATATAGGAAAGAGATGTTTTGTGGGAACTTTTATTATTTTATGTAAATGATGGATAGAGACCCATGGCAGGTTTCACTATGTATGTTTGATCTAACTAGAGTGTTTCAGTTGCAGCACCCTCTGTCCTTTACCAGTGAGGGTGGACCAGAAGAAACAATGTTCATGATAGTCTTTAATAACTATTATAGACTATCTAGAGACCTCTGTCGAAAATCGATTTAAGATAGCATCCTATATGATGAAAGGTCAAGAAAAGCGCTGGAGGGACATCACTGTCCAAAAGGACCAGGATGAGGGAATAGTGTGGAAGGATTTTCAATAGAAGTTCCTTGAGAACTTCAACCTAGAAACTATTTGGTAGGAGAAAGATTCTGATTTTATGAGGTCGACTCAGGGGGGATTCGGTGATGGAAAATTATAGTTGTTTCATCGATTTGAGATGATTTGTTCCGACATTGACGCGAGATGAGGTAGTTGTGGCGAGAGGATTTCAGGATGGGTTGAGACATGAGATCAGATATATGCTCAATATCTTTTTTTCTGAAAAGGTTTTTTGAATTGGTGGATCAAGAACATATGACAGAGGGGAACCTGAAGGGATCTTCAGTTAATGATCTTGTGGCACCAGCTGGGAGAGCAAGTGGGGTGACTTCTGGTAGTAGAAAGATCCTTTTTGGAACCTTTTAGAAAGGTGGGAGTTCACAGAGAAGCGAGAAGAGGGGACATATTCTCAAGGTGGTGATGAGGTCTTCTTCTATCAGTGTGGTAGTCTGGGGAACAAACATGACTGGTGTTCCTGACCACCGGTCGAGTGCCGAGCTTGCGGCGGGTTAGGCCATGTGTAGAGATTCGACAGGAACCTGCAGTAGTCAGGGAGTTATGGATGTCAGAGGAAGATGGTTGGTGTAGGTAGGGGACCAGTTACCTCGTATCTAGAAGGTAGTTGGAGCTCCATGATTCATACTTGTAGAGGTGGTGGACGTGGAACTTTGGGGCACAATCATCCTTACTAAAAGAGAAGTGAAGTGCATGGAACTCGGGTTGGATCCCATGGTAATGGTGCATGTTATCTCCAAGAAGTTCACAGTACACAAGAAAAAGGTGAGGCAGGACTGTTAGTTGTTCCAGGTACGATTATTGTTGTTTCCATGTTTTCTAGTGCCTTATTTGATACATGAACTATGCATTCCATTATTTCTACTCAATTGGAAGTCATGTTGGACATACCTGTGGAGAATTCATGTGGCGTAATGTCACTTAATACTATTTTAGGGGTACGAGTTGAGGATATCAGGTAATGTAAGGGTTGATCTCTAGAGATTAGTAGGTATCATTTTCTATGGGATATGTTTGTCCTAGAAATGTCAGGTTTTGACCTAATCATGTGAATGGAATTATATTAATATCATATTGACAGTTAACGATGTCTAGTAATGTTCACATCTTGATGGGGGGTACTTATATCCGTGGTGAGTGGGATACTCGAGCGGGCCATGCAGGGACGCTATGCCAATAGTGGGGAGAACTCAAAACCCAAGTGGAATGACTTATGTTATTTTATGGAGAGAAATAAATGCCAGTCTTCTCTTGTATTGTGGACTAGTTTCAGGATGTGTTTCCTGAGGACTTATTAGGGTCACCACCTAAGATAGATGTTGAGTTTATGACTGAGTCGTTACCAAGAGTGGATCCAGTATCCGTTCCACCATATCGAATGTTCCCAGAAAATATCTAAGAACTAAAGGTTTAGTTAGAGGAAATGGATAGTAAGAGGTTTATACGCCCTATTTTATCACCTATGGGATCTATAGTTTTGTTGTATCATATTTTTGATAGATCACTATGAAAATGTGTCAATTATATGATGCTTAACTAGATGACTGTTAAGAACTAATTCACTCTTTTAAGAATCGATGAACTGTTTGATTAGGTTAGAGGTAACTCAATTTTTTCAAAGGTTGATTTGAGATCAAGATACCAACAGTTGACAGTGAGACCTTATGACAAACCTCAGATAACATTCCAAAGTTGGTATGGTCTATATGAATTTCTGGTAATGTTGTTTGGTCTAACCAATGCAATGACTATGTCCATGGCCCTGAATAACCAAATATTCCATCCATATCTTGATAATTTTTTGTTTTCTTTGATGATGAAATCTTGGTGTACTCTAGAAATCCTGGATATCTTGCCAAACATCTTGAAATCATCTTATGTACACTAAGTGAGCATACGCTTTACGTCAAGGTAATGCCAAATTTGGATTGATGAGGTTAACATTCTGGGACACATAATTTCTAAGTCAAGTGTTTCAATGGACATGTAAATGGTGTAGGTTGTAGTGTCTTAGGAGCATCCCCCGAACGTTACTGATATTCGGAGTTTCCTGGGTTTCGCTAACTATAACCAAAGGTTTATTAGAGATTTATCTCTTTTCATAGAACCAATCATAGGCCTAACCAATAATGGGGTTACATTTTTTTGGTCAGGGGCTTGAGAGAATTATTCTCAAGAGATGAAGAAGCGGTTGACTATTTCACCGATTTTGATCTTACCCGAACCTAGTAAGAATTACACTATGTTCTGTGATGCGTCTAGTGTTGGACATGTGGCAGTTTTGATGTAGGATGATTGGGTTTTAGCTTATTGGTCAAGGAATTTGAGAAAACATGAATGGAATTATACTACTCATGACCTATAGATAACTATTGTGATTCATGACTTAAATTGTTGAAGGTATTACTTGTTGGGAGAACACTTTATGGTGTTCACCGACCACAAAAGTCTCAGGTACATATTCTCTCATCATGATTTGAATATTTTACTATGATGGTGGGTTGAGTACCTACAATATTTTCATTTTGAATTGATATACACCCCAGGAATGAGAATAGTGTCACTGATGCTCTGAGCAAGAAGACTCTGAATCAGGTTGTTCAGTAATCCATATTATAGTGGGTGATGATGGCCTTTTTGTGGAGATTAATTTTTAGGGACATGGTGGGAACAGTTAGATGACCCATTCATTTATAGTAGTTGAGTCCGCACTTTTAATCCGAGTTAAAGAGACTCAGACAGTGGATCTGTAGTGTTGGGATATGAAGGAATGTCTTAAAGGTGGGGAGTCACCTTCTATTTGGACATTTGGTGCAGATAAAGTTGCATATGTTCATGGTCATCTTGTGGTTATGGTATCTATATAGGAAGATTTGATGCATGATTTCCATGAATCATAGTGTGAAGTACTACTTGGGAAGATGAAGATGTATTGTGATCTTTGTAGGCAGTTTTGGTGGCCAAGAATGAAGAAAGAAGTTGTGAGTTGTGTTGCACGATGCCTTACCTGTTAGTAGGTGAAGGTGGAGCACCAGTGTCAATGTGAGTTGTTGTATCCATTTTCTATTCTATAGTGGAAGTTGAGTGAAGTCACGAAGGAATTCATGGTTGGTCTTCAGAGGATTCCTCGAATGAATGATGGAATTTGTGTGGGGGTAGATCGACTATCAAAAGTGACCCATTTCATGCCGATCTAGGAGACCTATATAGTCGACCAGTTATGGGAATTATATGTTCAAGAAATAGTGTAGTCTCATAGTGTGCCAAGGACCATAGTTTCAGATCATGATCCATGTTTTACCTCACACTTCTTGAGGGTACTACAGAGGGCGCTTAGTACCCCAGATGTTTTTTATTACTATATACCACCCATAAACTGATGGGATGTCAGACCGTAACATTTATTTATTAAATTACATGTTGAGGTAATGTGTTCTAGATTTCAGTAGTTTGTGGGAAAAGAACTTGTTGCTTTTTGAGTATTCTTACAACAATGTTTTTTAGGATATAGTTTATATGGAACCATATGGGGCACTTTATGGGAGACTGTGTAGATTTCCATTGTGTCTGTTAGAGGCCAGAGAGTCTGAGCTATCAGGGATGAGTCTTGTATAGGAGACGCTGGAGAAGGTTTTTTTAGTCTAATGTGTATGGAAACACTTCATAGTAGGCATAAGTCATATGAATACTGGTGTCATAGAATGATTGTGTACGTGGTCAGTGATAGTGTGTTTCTTCAGGTGTCATCAATGTTGGGTCTTCATAAAATTCGGATGCAGGGAAAGTTGGAATCTATATATGTATGGGAATTTGAGATTGTAAAAATAATTGGGATGGTAGAGCACCGATTCTTTCTTCCATAACGGTATAGTGGGATTCATGATGTTTTATATGTTTTAGAACTCTTACAATATCATCCGGATCTATCTCATGTGATAAATGACTAGGATGTTCAGCTTTAGGATGATGTGTCCTTTAAGCAGCACCTGGTATGTATTGTGGATCATAGTGATAATTTTTTTCATAGAAAGGATTCTCCCTTGGTTCATGTTCTATGGAATCATGGGAATGTTCAGTTGGAAACAAGGGTGTAGGTGTCTGATATGAAAACCTAGTGGCCTAACATCTTTGATTCAGATACACGATGATTATCAGAAGAGCGGGTCGAGGATGATTTGTTATCAGTTAGGGACATTGTAAGATCCCAGATTTCTTCATATAGTATGTTCTTATTTATGTTTCATTGTTATTCCCCTTTTTTGATTAACTAATTGTTTTCCAATGTCTTTAAGAAGGATCGGGGGGTTTCTGTGGTTCGGGGCATGAAAAAGGGAGAAAGGGGGTGTTCTCGATAGTCTGATTGGTTTGTGCACAGTTTGGAAAACCATTCAAGGGTAGACTGTCTGGGAAGTGGCAATCCACATGGTTTGCACACAATCTGGAAAACCGTGCAAGAGAGAGGGTGTGCGGGAAGTAGCCTCTTCACTGTATGTGTAGGGTTTGGAAAACTATGGGGGTATACCACGCATCTTAGAAACTTATAAAAATTTTAAAAAAATCCATTATAAGGATTTTATGTTCTACTTGGT
Organism: Viscum album; assembly: GCA_963277665.1. Classification (NCBI taxonomy): domain Eukaryota; kingdom Viridiplantae; phylum Streptophyta; class Magnoliopsida; order Santalales; family Viscaceae; genus Viscum; species Viscum album. The sequence continues at coordinate 1,614,811,218 of OY728151.1, forward strand.
ATTTTCATTTTCATTTCCTATTAAAACCCTAGGAGAAAACCAAAGCTCCCCAGAGCTTCCAAGGATCAATATACATCATCTTAGGGTCGTTTGGATTGTCGTTGGTTTTGGATTGAAGATCTGCAAAAAGGATAATCTCCCTCTTGCTTTTCTTTTTTGGTTTAGGGTTTCTATTTCTTCACCATCCCCATATGATCAAACCCTATTTTTTGTGAGATTTTGGTTAATGATTTAAGGGTTGGTTGAATCGGGATCTAAAGATTTGATTGGGAGGGTGTTCATCAACGGATCCAAGGCAGGTGGTCTAAAATTTATATCCCTTGGTATTTTGTGTAGATTTGTGAATGTAGGGTATTTATTCTTTCCCCTATGTTGAAGGGTTGTGGGTTCCATTGACATGATGTGATGTAGCTGGTGCTTAAATAGTAAATTGAACCATTAATGATCCCCATGGGATGCATGGAGGATGGCTTGACCAAATTATGGCCACCTGTGGGGTGTGATGATATTTTACAGATCTAGTGTTTGGATAAGTGAGTGTAAAGCCATTATGCGAGAACATAGTTCCCATGATGAATATGTAAATATGCTTGAAGGATGTGTAATTGTAGTTTTATAGTGCATTTAGGTTGGGTAATGGCCTATGAATTTTTTTGGTTGGCATGAAAACGGTTAAATGGATTAATGGGAAATTTCTAGGTGATTATCCTGATACTTAAATATGCTTAGGGATATAGGAATGTGAATCACATGAGCCTCAGCCCAGTTGGTGAGGAATCAGCAAGTGCATCAATGATACCTAGGATCAAATCCGAGTGGAGACATATTTATAGGTATGGTAGTAGTATTATTGTCATCACTGTAGTACGTACTGTTTTGTACTACAGCAACATGAACTAATCATCCATTTGGGACTTTAGTCCACAGGTTGGGTCCTCGGGTCCTGCAAGGCATCCGGGCCACCCAAGGCCTTCGGGCCAGTTATCTGTCAAGGTCGTCGGGACAACTTAAGGCTTTTGAGCCACATGAATATGATAACATACCAATCAGACTATTAGGGAAAAGGATCCATAGGGGGGGTCAGAGCATGCACATTCACCAGATCAAAGCTAACCAGAATTGGAAAAATTAGAGGGTATGGCATTGCCATCAGTACTGGGCTTGTGCAGCTCTACATTGGAAAACTAGCCAACCATCCATGCAAAGGGGGACTACTGATATCCAGACATGTGCGGGGGAGGAGGAGTTCTATGTTGTACGTCTGGGTGATTTCCTCTTAGACCAACGGGTCATGTAATTGTCTCTAAGACTTTGTTCCTTGTAAGGGTTCCAACTCACCACTTAGAAGGTAGATTATAAAAAATAATAAAAAAGTCTTTCAGTCCATTCAAAAGATAGGAATGTGAAATGGGAAATGGGGATAAAGGGTTAAGTAACATAAATGAAGAATGTGTTAATTGATTGATTCAATAATGTTAATTTACCATTTAATGATATTTTTCTGATGTTTTAAATGACATTGTATATGTTTGTCGTGATACGGTTAATTGGGGTGAATAATAAATAAGCATGTGCAGAGGACTTGGTTGATTGGGTTATTGACCTGAGGTTCTACGCCCAGGGGTTGAGTTGGACCGACATTCTAGGTCCCCCCCTGAATGCATGGGTTAGGGAAGGGGACATAGTTCTATTCCACAAACTGTTTCATTACAGCCATACTGAGGCTTTGATGTGAGGTTTAACATATTGTTTTAATGTGTTTCCTAGTGATATAAGGCTTGATTTTATTGGCACATACTTGGAAATATTGTACAAGACTAATCCATTAATCACATGAAATGGGTAGACTAAATCATGAAATGCCTAAGTAGTGTACATGGACTCAATGGTAGAATAATTAAAAATGACCAAAGTATAGAATGGCCTTTTTAACTGTTTATCATCACTTAACATTATATATCATTTTCATACACTATTTAATTTGTTGGATATTTTGTATACACTATTGGTGGTGGCCTACTGAGTTATACTCACACCCTACTCGAGCCTCCATTGGGTACCTGAGTAGATTTCATGCTTGCAGGTCAGGACATGGGTAAGGGCCTTATGCTAGGGAGTTGAGTTGGTCATGAGACATGTATGGGTGAGGTTCTAGCCATGGATTCTAGACAATTTTTTGGATTATAGTTTTTTCATTCATCTAGAGTTTTTTTTAAATGACACTATAACATGACATGACATATTTACAATTGCATATGGTTCTACCTTATTTTTGGAATTGGTTATTTATGCATGTTATCGATTATTGCTTATTGTTTCCATTATATAAATTCTTATCTGATGTGGCTTACATTGGTGATTAGGGTATAGTCTCCCCACATGGCCTATTAAACCCTCTATACTAGTCAGCAACCTCTACTGTATGGGGAGACACGCTTGAGGTCATGTGACTACCCAGCTCGGGGAACCGGTTTAGTGGATCCCAGGTCAGGGATGTTACATTTCAATATTGATGTATTCTAATTTCTATTAAGTGTTTTAAAAAAGGGATATTTTCCAAGATTATGTCAGGGTATTTAATTTCAAAATACTATTCTAATTTATATTATGAAAAAATTCAAATGGATTATTTTTTTATCGTATACTAAATAAGAATCCTTCACTATATCATATAGATCCCGAGTTCCATTCAATAGTTCCCTAAGCTCGGTTGGCTAGATGACTTCAATCGCATCTCCCCAAACCTCAATAGGTGCTGACTAGCAGTGATGGCCTTGGGTGTGTCCATGGGGGAGACTCTTCCCTAATTGATCCATTATTCACAATATTAAATAACATATAATAAATAGTAAATACATGTGAGAAAACATATAGTATAAGAAAAATAAAAAAGAGTAATGTAATATAAATGAAAACTAGTGAAAGAAGAATAATCATAACAGATACAATAATGATGTCAATGTCATGATACTGTAAAAAATTAAATATTAGGGGAACATGGAACAAGAATATATTGCATGATATAAAAAAAATACAAAATTACTAAAACTTCTACACAACATTTTGTTCATTGTATCGGTCCAGCCCCCAAATCACTATCCCAAGAAACAACAAAATAATTCATCAAAATATCCCACTTCCCTTTATCTGTACCTTTGATTATAAATTCAACTCGGGTAACAAGTGATGTCTAAGATGGGTTTGTGATATAAATATCATATTTTCAGAACTGAAGGTGTCTAGTGTATTCAATTTCATTCAGTAAGTAACAAACAATGATCCAAATAAAATAGATGAAAGTGAGGTAACTAATTAAACATCTACACCGTGGTTCAGGTACCTAATTGGAAACTTGTCATAGTCCACCTACATCATCCAATGCTAGAAGTCTAAAAAGTATACCAGATAAAATTTTAAAATATAAATGAAGGTAAATAGTAACTTGTAAAACCAATGAAGGAATACCCCCAATATTTTGCTTTGTCTTCGTGTCAAAATCATATGTTATCACTTAAATATGTTGGAATGAAAATTCAGAGTGTCATAAGTGAATAATCATTCTCAAATAGTTATAAGGGATGCATATCATATGTTTCAACAATTAAACGGTCAATGCAATCTAAAAAATATATATTGTCCACTGGTGGAGTCCCATGCCCATCCATTGTGATTTAAAAATAATCCCATATTCCGCAATAGGATCATTCGATAATCCAACAGCACCAAACCTATCCATGGAGTCCCTTAAGGCATCCCATGTATCACGATAAGGTATGGTTACTTTTGAGTCCTTCCTCGGTATCACCCATTTTTTTACTTAGTATCACCCAAGGCATGTAAGAATTATCTTTCCAAAATTTCCATCAATGGATTCTACCCTAGGGAACACATATCAATCCGTAGTATAAGAAATAATCCCAAAATCCCTCACATAGAAATCCAAAAAATCCCCCACATGTGTTGAGTTATAACCCAAACGTGCACCAAAATTCCATCCATGGATCCTTAATATAGAACCATATTCTCTTCTGTCTATGTCATGATGCATATCAATAATCCATACATAACAAGGAAATGTATTTTTGATTTCAACACATCAAATAACATCTCCATACCACATGATTTCCATTTATCCAAGATTGAAACACAATCAAGAAAATAATGGGGCATTTTTATGGCATAATAATAATAATTAACAAGAGAAATAATTGTATGAGGCATAAGGTCAAAGTCATAAGCTTCAAAAAAATTCATATCATGACATGCAATTCAAAAGCACAGGCTGACAAGCCTACCATGGAATCTCATATATATCAATCCAATAAATAGTGGAATAATCATAATGAAATTATGTAATCAATGAAATATAATAAAATGGATTTGGTATCAACATTCCTATTTCATATTTTTCATCAATGAAATTATGTTATCCCATGCTATCAATCTTGAATAGGTATTAACTACAATTAAAACCATTTAAAAGGCTCATAAAAAGAGCACCAAACAAGGAAAACCATTTGGAATGATATAAGGTGAGTAATTTCACATATTAATAAGAATAATATTTTAGTTAACTATTATAAGTATTTTACGTAAGTCATAAATATTTACAATATAAAGAAACCATTATGAGAATTCAAAATTATGGCATATGGAATAAGCATAATTATTTGGATAATAATAAGAACCTATGTCAGAAAGCCTTAATAAATGGAATTTTACTTTACACATGTCGTTAACAAATAAGAAACATGAATATTCATTATAAAAAGGAACTCATTTCATGTTTCACTTCTCATATTAAATTAATAAATCAAACTAAAGCATTAATCCAATGTTCCACATGCAGCCATGGAAATTTTCACATTTTAAGAAAAGTTTAACACAATAAATTTAGGATGAAAACACCCAATTGTGTGGACCAAGGAGTAGTGTACATTGATTAATGAGTTTTTTCCTTAGTAATAGTCTTTATGGACATGGAAAACCATCCCAGTTAATTTAATATGCTTTAAAAAATCACTGCCAGAAGGATACACCTAGTGGTACAATAACCCAATTCATAAGACTGAAGAAAAAGTGGGTAAAAAGAGTGGAAACCCTACAACATATTCATAGTAGTACACACGTCTGGTAGAAATTATTGATTCAACCAAAATTGTAGATGTTTAGAGAATTAGAAAAAACACCACAAATAGTGCATAATTTCATCACAAGGAAATAACACAATGGGGGTTGGGGAAACATAGAAATAAAGGAGAGTGAAAGGAAGAGAATATTGAGATGAGTACTTGTCATATGATGGTGAAGGAAATAGATCACTATTGAGGTAGATAGATCAAAATCCATAAAGTGATGCAGGATGTTTTTGTGCCTTGTGGAGTGGTAAATCATGAGAGAAATGAGGGGGAGAGGAAAATGGGTTTAATACATTTCATTTAGGTTACCCATATAGTAGGGGTATCACTATTTGGGAACATTATCTAACAAACTATATGCCAAACCTATGGTAGGCTTTGATTCTATAGACATTTCACAAGGGCTACTGTACCGTTTGCCCAACCATGCACAGATCATGTGGTAAATCACTGTCTATGTTCTATATTGACCACAAAGTTGTGAACCTGGTACCACATGGTTATAGACTAACATTGTATCCCAAAGGATCCCACTACCTCCTACCGCATGGTTTTGGGAAATCATGCATATTGGGATGAACGGTTTCCTTTGAAAGTGAAATGTTGTATGTAAACTCATTTATTGAGGCCCCTAGGAATCAAACAAGACCCAGACATAACAGCAACCTAAATTTCAAGATTAGTCATTAATATCAGGGTTTTTAGGAATGAATACAAAAAACAGTCATTAAATACCATTGGATAAAAACACGACATCACAACCTCCCCTCCTTAAATTAACTCATCCCCATCTTTCCCTTCTAAGGGTGGTGTGACATCTTCAGAAAATGGTTTCATACTCTATACATATACATTGGTTTCCCACTCCCATTTCTCATCTTGAACACATCTATGGTGGCCTAGAACCCAGACTAATGGAACTGAACTACCATAGAGATCCTTTGTGATATGATCAATTATAAGAATTGGATGCTCCTCAATGGATGAATTCACTTCCCTATAGATATTTTCAGGATCAAATGAATGAGACGAGGATAGATGATACTGATGAAGCTGAGATTCAGGGAAGATGTTGTGTATGGAATGATACCTTTAAGGTAATATAATCCAATAAGATGCAATCCTAAATAACTCCAAAACCGTGAAAGGCCGGACATATCATGGAGATAATATTCCATATCTTCTGATTCATTTATGTCCCAAAAAAGGTTACACATGCAGAATGACCTGATGTCCCACATGGAACTCCATAGGTCTATAGAGATGATCTGTATAAGGATTCTTCCTATACTAGGTTGTATCCATATGCTCCTAAATTAACTAAAATTACATTGATGTATCTGAAACAATATGAGGATCAAATAGAGAATCCTCTCTGACCTTTAGCTGGACTAGACGTGATAAACACAGTCTATGATATAGGGAATCGCACGGTGAAATATAAATTGATTTTTGGAATAGATTATTATAGGAAAACTCAACTATTGGAATACGATTATTTGAGGAACCTCCAAAATCAAGGATACATTCCGTAGGAATATCTAATTAAACTTGAATTATCCACTCAAACTACCCATAGGTCTAAGGGTGATATACAGTGCTTAAGAGATCTTGTGAACCTAGTGCCTTCTGAAACCCTTTACAGAACTGCAATGTAAACTAGGAATCTCATCTGAGAGGATAGAAAGAGTTATTATATTAAGTCTCACTACATCCTTGATATAAATTCATCCCAACACATCAAAATAGTAGGACTCTATACCAATAAGAAGTGAGAACCATTGGTAAACCTATCAATGATCACCCATAATGTGTCATTTCCTCGAGCGGATCTATGTAATCCTATAAAAAATATTTAGTGATGTCATTCCATTCCCACTCAGGAATGAATAATTATTGTTTAAGACTAGAATATCACTGGTTATCTTCCTTCACATAGATACACGTGGAGCACCATTTAATGAAACCTACTATATACTAATTCATACATGGACACCAATTCTAATAATGCATATCCAAATACATCTTTGTAAGCCCGTGATGAAATTCACAAACAGAGGAATGATATTCCTTCATTAGCTCATTCTTTTATTATAAGGCACCCAAACACTCCCATGGTAGAGAATTGAATCACTACTATCAACAACCAAAATAAAAGGTTGGTTATCTCATATGATATTGTCCCTTAGAATGAGGAACTCATGCTCTAATAAATGAAAAATATGAACCTGTTCTAGAAGACAAGATGACACTACCAGAGCTTCTATAATTTGTTTTTGGGGTTGTCATTGACCCTCTAGATGCAACTTAGAAATAATATTCGTCATATTCTACACGTTTATGGCCACATTAATGGAATTTGTATAAGTATTTATGTTCAATGAATCATCCACTACATTTCCTTTTCCATTGGTATAAGATAGCTCAACAACAAATCACTACTGTCATTACACCCACCTGTGCTGCCTCAAATTAATGTACTGCTATGTGGAGATGTATTGTAATCATTTATAATCCATGTAAACCATGAAACACTCACCCAAAAGGTAATTCCCACAATTTTGAAGATCATTAACCAGTAGTATTTGATCATGATCATTCATAGGATAGTTCCTCTGATGTATCCCCAACTAGAGAGATCCATACCCAACGACATGGTCACCTTGTATCAGAACTGCACCATCCCAAATCCATGATGAATCCCAATATACAATATAACTCCTTCCTGGAATAGGAAGAATTAGAATCATAGAATATGTGAGACATCATTTTGACTCTTGAAATGACTTCTCAAAAGATTTACACTATAGGAACCACACACCATTATATGGAAGGTCCATAAGAGGTTCTCCTATGTGGTTGAAGTCTTGAATACAATTCCTATAATATCCAAAAATTCCAAATATTCTATGTATGTCAAACACATTCATGGGATTCCCCCAATAAACCTCATTTTTTCACGATCTCTAGGACAACATATATGCCTACCTCTGATAGTATATTACCCATGATGTGAACCATACTAATCTAGAGTTGGAATTTTCCAATCTTTTCAAATATCATGTTCACTCTTAGACTACTCAACATGTTCTCAAGGTAGAAAACATGGTCATGTATACTACATGATTAAAATAATATTTGTTCTATGAATAATACCATGAAGGAATCATGATACAGATGGAGAACCTTATTCCTCAAAGAGATGAAGACTTTCAACTTGTTCACTTTACCAAATGACATAACCAAATTATCATACAATACATACCTCCTTTTAAATGTTGTATGTTCTATATTCGATGGTCTCAACCAAACCTGTTTATTGGATGACATCAAATAAATCATGGAGAAAATATATGTTCCTCATATTTGGTTGAAGTGGAATTCTATACAAGTCAATGGATAATGGTTCATTACTATAAACTAATTCAACCAATTATAATCTATGTAAAATATGAGAGTGACGTCCTCTTTCTCAGAGAAAAGTCCATGTTAACCCAATGATGATTCGGTGGGTCAGAAAGATCCCTTTTCCTCAGGATCATAAAGCTGCTTCCTGTGTTACTACTACTCTCTCAATGACATACTATTCAGTTGAATGGAAGCTAGTATCGCACATAGCACTAGCTCTATGGTGAACTCAACCTCTATATCAAGAGGTAATATAGATAAATCATTAGGTAAAACATCCCTCAAATTATCCACATCCATAAATAATTCCATGAGTTTTATTCCAAAATTTATTATAAAGAGAGTCACTAGATAAGTGTTCACTCTACCAAGCCTAGTCCACTTGGGTCCATCTGAATCTTCATGGATATCCCACACACCATTTTTCATGTACTATATTACATCGTGGATTATAAAATACGCTTATTGGTGATAAAAATTCACTTGGTCATGATAAATAACAAGAAAATCTATATTGAGAAAGATGTTAAAGCTAGTGATCCCAACGATGATGAAATTATAAATAAAATGGTTCCCACACATCTCAAGGTGGAACATCTAACACAGACGTATGCTCTTTATTTTAAAACCTGACTGAGTATTGAGATACAAAAAACTGCAGAAGTACTATATTATATGACCAAATCATTTCATACATGAAACAGATATGAAAGAGTGAGATGAACCTATATCAAAAAGGGATGAATCTAAAGTAATCATTACCGGGACAATACCTCTTACCATAGATGGCCCTAGACTTTTTTTTTGGAACTAGATGCATTGAATACATATTTACTAAATCAAATCCCTTAGATGGATTCCTATTATCCTGAGTTGATCCACTTAGTAGTCACTAATGATCTAAATCATCACTCTTTGGGTCGTGACCACTACTGCTTTAGCCTGATTGTCCAGTAGAAGTCCATCTTCCCACCTGACCTATAGTTGAAGATCCTTTAACTGATAGTGGTGCTGGAATAGATCCATTTCCACTAGATTCTAGAGGAAAATAATGACAGTAGCATTATAAATGACCCATCATGACACAATCTCAACATTCCATTGGATTACTCAAGCACTGAGGCATCGTATAGACTATCCCACTATATAAGGGACATACAATGGAACTGTTAGTATGGGTCAACTAGTTAGAACTTCCCCCACTTGCATCCTTGATTCGTGTATCTAAATTTTCAAAAGAACCCTCACCGTGATTCATAATATACCATACCTTTCTCATAGGACCATATTCTCTTAGATTCCACTATGTGATCAAGGCATGGTAAACTATAACTATAACAGTAGTCAACCAAAAGTTCATTCACCAATGATCAAACATTGAATCAAAAAATCTCATCAAAAATCTATGAATTAGTCCATTCGACACTTCTCTGAGATAGATAAAAACAATAAATCTTGGTGGAATGTGTAAAATATTCAAGCACGATCAGGGATCATTGATTAAGATGAAAGAACTCTGTAACACCCCGAGATTTTATGAAAAATATTCTTTTTAATTTTATTGATGTCTTGTGTTGTACATTACAACAAAGGATTCTTGCACAACACGCAACCCTAACTTGGATGCATTACACGCAATCGCGACCTTCCTCGATAGCGTGTGTAGTACGCAATACCGAGTTTCACTAAACGAGATATTATTATAATATTATTATGAACTAGCCGTTATGAATAGTAATACCCACTTTTTGAAATTTTGGAAATTTTATTTTTCAAAGTGGACTTCATTTTTGGATTTGGAATATCGAAATTAGCTTAGGGTGAAATTTTGGTACCTTTCGGATAACTTTCATATTCTGATGAATAGTGAAAATTACTAAATTTTAATTAAAAACAACTTTTTAATCGAAATAATTAAGAGTGATAAATTATTAATTTGAGTGGTTTTAAAGTATATTTAGAATATATTTTTACAATTTAATACAATTTTGGTCATTGGATGTAATTTCACATTTAAACCAGACATAAACAAGTGCCAATCTTTTGATAGTTATTATCTCTTAAAAACACGCTATTTGTTTTGATGACGGGAATTAATTTTTAAATTAGTTAATGTAACTGATATGTTTTGAATTTGGTAAAATAGACATCATTTTTGAATTCATAATATCAAATACAGCTTAGGCCTAATTTTTGGTATTTTTCTGGAAACATTCAATTTTTGATGAATAGGTAAACCACTAAGTGGTAGTTAAAAAACTAAAAATTTTATAAATCTTAATTTTACCGCTTCTATGAGTGGAATTTCGAAAATCCGAGAGACACAGTTAATATCAAGGACTAAAATGTGGTTCAATGAGATGAAAATAATTGTTGGGGAATAGTATCTTTTTACTTTTTTAACCACGGTTAAAAGTAAATTGGGTAATTAAGGGTAAAAATGATATTATTATTACCCTAAAACATGTCCTAATACTATTGGATAATTTTAATTCGACCCAAAACAACCTTAGGAATAAAATATGACCATTTAGACCCACATTGATTAGATTAGGACATTTATTATTAATTTATTTAAAGAAGGGTTAAAATAGTTAAAATAAAAGTTTAATAAGTAAATAATTTTTAATATATGGTAATACATAAGATATATTAGAATATGAATATTCATTAGAACAATAAAATGATTTACTACATAATGGTATTTTATTTGTAATTTTTAGACATTAAATAATTTAATTTATTTATGACACAATTATGATGCAGTAATTATCTTATTAATGAAATATTGACATAATTGATGTTATAAATACCCAAATAAATGTAATTTGAGACTTTTTATTAATTAAAAAAAAATTCTAGGTTAATATGACATGTTTTTAATGATTTAATTAACTTTTTTAGAACTAATCATTCTGTTATGATTTTCACAAAAATCAATTACTAAATAGTGTCAAAATTGACATAAAATAGTTTTTTAAAACAATATAATATTATTAATTGTTATTTTATTCCTAAAAAGCTATGTTTCAGCCAAATGACTTATATAAGGTTATATATATTAATAATAAGAAACCTGGGGTTCGTTTGGCTTGTTATAGTTTGTTTATTAACCTTATAGTGTAAGAACACAAAAAGACACGGTAAAAGTAAAATTATCTAACTTAATGTTAAATCTAAATCATAAGGTTACAATAGTAAAATAAACCTGGTAAAATTATATTTGATGATAGGATTTAAACCCATACCCACCTTATCTTCGAAATAAATCAATTTGGAGCTATTTAAAACTGAATATGGCTTTATAATAAAATAATATTTTTAGTTTTTCAAAGGTGCCCCTCTCCTCCATTATAAAAGGGCACCTCCTCCCTCTCCTCCTCACACCAATTTGAGCTTTCAAGCTCGGCCAACCCCTTCCCATTTCACTTCCCCACTTCCCTAGAAACATCCTAGATGTCCTGGGATTCTTCAATGACCAATTTTAGTGCCCTAAAAGGCGGTCTCAAAGAGGCGCTTCAAAGAAGAGGTAATGTCCGTTACTGATTCTTTCAACTTTATTTCTTCTTATACTTCATCTTCATTAGTTGTTTAATTATGAAGTAATAACATCAGTATCACTCATATACTGAAATGTTTTATAAGTATGAAACAACCCCATTTCACCTTCTATCCATCCTACGGAAAACAAAATCACCGCGTGTGCGTACGTACAGAATATCATCTCCACGCCATGGTGTAATCTGTTTTTCCACCAACACCTTACTTGGATGGGTATAATGGTGTAAAAAATAACATTATATGGTTATTATAACATCATACGGATTCTGATATATTATACCATCCACTCCAATTGTATTCAATAATTATGGGAATGATATAATCGCTCGTGCGTACGTACGAACTACTGTCTCCATGACGCGATGAGATTCATTCTCCATGTTACCCATACATGAATGATTATAAAGCATATATAATGAATAATAATGAAATATATTACATAATAATGATACTGGATTTATTTATATATATATATATATGTCATTTACTTTATTCCATTCAATTCAAAAGGGAAACGAAAACAACGTTCATGCATACGTACGGCCTACCGTCTCCATGAACGGTGTATTTCATTCCTTTTATCGATCTATAATACATATGTATATGATGAATATATATTATATATAAATCATGTTTTAAATTATGTAATTATGTAAATCAGGATATAAGTAATAATAAAAATAACGACAATTCGAAACACAAACGATAAATGAAATGATTTTACCCAAAACGCTGCTTTAACATGGAATTTACAAAAGAACGGGTAATATAATGTCATAAGTGAAACATATATGATATAATAACAATGAAAATTATTCTGTAATAATTCAATTACATTATTTAAATCATCATACAGGAGGTTCAGATACGTATGAAGAATATCGGGCCTAAGGTAAGGGATAATTTTGCAAATATCATTTTTATCTGGGATTTCTTATTCGTAAGTTTTTAATGGGGTTATTTATATCATCAATGTCCATGTTTTATAAAATAGTTTTCATGTATGTTTAAATACCTTTTTACCCATTTTTGACTTTTACTACATGGTATGTAAGGAATCTTTCTTTTGTTTACGTTACGAGGTATTTTTTTGACTTTTCCGGCAAAAGTACGAGAAGAATGTTTTTTTAACTAATACAGCATTAAAGGATATTTACGGTTTTATAAAGCCTTATTTTCATGAAGCTTCCTCCAAAATATTTCATAACTATTTTCAATAAAATCCTTTTCTTTTAAAATTTCATGATGTTTTTTGAAAACAAATTGATTTTGAAGAAGAAAAGATATTTTCCTCAAGAATTAATTTCAAGTATTTTATCAAAATCATTTTCCATATAAGATGACATTATTTCATATGTGTATGTTTCAAGTATAATGTCTCTATGATTTATATGGTTTCATTGTTCTTATGATGAAATAATATCCATTTTTTATATGGATTATGTTATGATGGGATGATGTTTATGACACCCATTTTATTCTTTGGGTTATGATGAATGATTTTTGTTTATGTTGTGGCACAAGTAATAATGATTTCATTATGAGATGGGTGGGACCTATATATCCCTCCAATTCATTGGGTAAAGATTTATATCTCATGAGATAGACATGGCTGGAACGAAAAGTTAAACCGATTCAGTAATACAGGACTGGAACGAGGAGTGACCTCGATTCAGAAAGGGACTTTGTCCACTAAGATGGTCTTGGAAGCAATGACTTGGCTACTATGGAAATCATATCATGTGATTAATGTTTTTCCACAATTAAAAGTTTTATTTACAAGATATTTTATCATGATTGATGTTCTATTTCGATCTATTTTTTATGTACTTCCATGTTTTATGTCATTGCACAAGATTTCTATGTTTAAATATTATGTACATGTTTTTATGTTCAAATGTATATGGTTTGTTTTATTTTATCCATTCTTACCCTTACTGAGAATTTGAGCACACCCATTTAGTGTTTTCTTTTCCCCAGGATATAAAGAAAGGTTTTGGGTAAGAAAAAAAAGGGGAAGACATTTATGGGAGATGTTGAAGATCTTTCACCACGATTAGAAGATTACGTTCCAAGCTCCCAAAGACACTAAACTATTATGGTCCTTTTGTGTATGTCTTTGTTATGTACTATTTATTCCGCAAAAGTAATGTAATGTCCATGTACGCCAAGCTTAGGGTCTCTACAGTTGGTATCAGAGGAAAGGTTTAGTCAACCTTTGGAAACTTGGATGCAAAAACATAAGTGAGATCCCTAGAGATATTTCTAAGGTATGTCTAGGGATGTCCCCAAGGATAATTATACATATAGGATATAATCCTAAAACTACGGTAACGATCTTAGAATTTAACCTAAGATGTTATATATTTAGGGTACTCCCCCTTTACTATGTTGTTTTCTGTAGCATGATTTTTGCCTCTAAAAAAAGTCTTTTTGTGTTTTAGTCAATGGAGGGAACCAGAAGGAATTTGGTTAACATTGAATCCAATGGACAAAATGGTGACTATGAGCAAAAAAATTGTGTAATGCCTAGAGATGAAGATATTGTGATTATGCTGAATCGGTCATCGCGATATATGATTAACAAGGTGAAATTTAGTGGTATACCTAATTCAGCAAATAAGAGGAAGGTAGACTTTTATGCATGTTCGCATGTTGAGGAGCATAAAGAAAAAAGATTGAGTTTTCTAAAGAAGGGAAGAAGAACCTTGAGGAATACCTCAAATGGAGGGGAAGATGTTATCTGTGTGGAGAAAGGGTCATAGAGTGACAGACTGTTATGGAGTTCAATGTTTTATTTGTGGAGAACATGGGATTACCCAACTCAATGCCCTAACCTAAATAGTTAATTCTAAATAAAGGAAGGACTTATTCCAGGACAATCATTGAAGAGTATGGACTGAAGTGTTTATGTATTGGTATTTAAGAATAATGTTGTTGAGGTACTTTTACGGTGTATTAAAATATTTTTTGTATTAGTATATTGGGGTTTTCAATAATTTTATTGTACCGGTAACCATGAAAAGTGATTCAAATATTTCTGAAAGCAGATGATATGTGCATAATGAAGGGATAATGAGACAATGAAATGTGTGACAGTATTCATGAGCTTGTGATTGATATAAGGACTATGTGATATCATGGTTTGAGTGTATAGAATTTTGAGGATTTTGGTATGTGGATGGTGTTTACTTTTAATAGCATTCATGTTTTCACTAAGGTTTAATGGGTATTCATTTTTCAAGAGAATACATGATTAAGGTATTCACATGATTGAATGTGACCAACAAGGTATATGGGGGATAAATGATGGTATTCACATGCTTGGTTGATGACCTTTCAAGTAATCGTTTTCTTTATACTATGAGATTGGATGTATGTATTTTGGATTAGCCTAAAGATTGTAATGGATTATGTTGGACAGAATTTAGTATTGTTTAAGGATAGAAGTTTTTTCGATATTATTGATGGGATGTTATAGTAATGTAGTTTAAGAAAAAGGACAACCTGCAGGACGGGCGACATCCCATCGCGTCGGACAAGGCTGTGGGAACCAAACCCACAACCGAAGTGCGACTAGCCTTTATTTCGTACCACTAGCCTACAGGAAGTCCCTATTGAGTAGAAACTAGTTTTAATATATTAAGCAGTATGATATATGAAGTATATGTCCATTTTAGGAACCATATATGATTAATCTCACAATAGATGGACTTATGTATTTTTTGATAACTTTTCAAACCTTTCGATTGAGACAGATGGAATGAACCATCATTCTATCACATGATCTGCAAACACATCATGAATGAAAAATTCAACTTCACTTATTTAAGAGATGAAGTGGAAATTGTCCAAAGAATGACCAATGGTGAGACTGTACCAAAATCATGAAAGTATTTCTTCTAATTCCAATTTCATCAACATTAGGGAAATGATCTTGAAAACCAAAAATGTTGCCCTAGTGCTCTTATATCCAATGAATCATATGGTACCTTAGATCATCACAAATTTATGGTTTTATGATTTTTGGATTTTTCATAGCCATTTTCTCTACAACTCTCCATCAGAACTTGATGGTTAGATTTTTCTTCCATATCCATATTTTCACCTATGTTCTCCTACGTGGAAACCCAGTGATGATTTAATTTGGGTAACCATTACGTTTCATACATTAGTTTTTAAATCAATGTTTCTGTATTCCTTTTTACGATGTGGGTTTATATTAATGAAACTTTTGAGTAGTAAACCATTTATAAACCCGACGAATTTCGAGGGCGAAATTCATTTTAAGGGGGGTAGAATGTAACACCCTGAGATTTTATGAAAAATATTCTTTTTAATTTTATTGATGTATTGTGTTGTACGTTACAACAAAGGAGTCTTGCACAACATGAAACCCTAACTTGGCTGCATTACACGCAATCGCGACCTTCCTCGATAGCGTGTGTAGTACGCAATAACGAGTTTCACTAAACGAGATATTATTATAATATTATTATGAACTAGCTGTTATGAATAGTAATACCCACTTTTTGAAATTTTGTAAATTTTATTTTTCAAAATGGACTTCATTTTTGGATTCAGAATATCGAAATTAGCTTAGGGTGAAATTTTGGTACTTTTCGGATAACTTTCATATACTAATGAATAGTGAAAATTACTAAATTTTAATTAAAAAAACTTTTTTAATCGAAATAATTAATTGTGATAAATTATTAATTTGAGTGGTTTTAAATTATATTTAGAATATATTTTTACAATTTAATAAAATTTTGGTCATTGGATGTAATTTTACATTTAAACCATACATAAACAAGTGTCAATCCTTTGATAGTTATTATCTCTTAAAAACACGCTATTTGTTTTGACGACGGGAATTAATTTTTAAATTAGTTAATGTAACTGATATGTTTTGAATTTGGTAAAATAGAAATCATTTTTGAATTCATAATATCAAATATAGCATAGGCCTAATTTTTGGTATTTTTCTGGAAAGTTTCATTTTTTGATGAATAGTGAAACCACTAAGCGGTAGTTAAATAACAGAATTTTTCATAAAACATAATTTTACCGATTCTGTGAGTGGAATTTAGAAAATATGAGAGACACGGTTAATATCAAGGACTCAAATTTGGTTCAATGAGATGAATGTAATTTATGGTGTATTGAAACTTTTTACTTTTTTTTACCACGGTTAAAAGTAAATAGGGTAATTAAGGGTAAAAATGATATTATTATTACCCTAACACATGTACTAATACTATTGGATAAGTGTAATTCGACCAAAAACAACCTTAGAAATAAAATAAGACCATTTAGGCCCAAATGGATTAGATTAGGACTTTTATTATTAATTTATTTGAAGAAGGGTTAAAATAGTTAAAATCAATGTTTAATAAATAAATAATTTTTAATATAGGGTTATACATAAGATATATTAGACTATAAATATTTAATTAGAAATATAACAGGATTTCCTACATAAGGGTATTTCATTTGTAATTTTTAGTCATTAAATAATTTAATTTATTTATGACACAATGATGATGTAGTAATTATCTTATTAATGAAATATTGACATAATTGATGTTATAAATACCCAAATAAATGTAATTGGATACTTTTTATGAATTAAACTAATTTTGTAGGTTAATATGACATGTTAGTATTGATTTAATTAACTTTTTTAGAACTAATAATTCTTTTATGAGTTTCACAAAAACCAATTACTAAATAGTGTCAAAATTGACATAAAATAGTTTTTAAAACAAATATAATATTATTAATTGTTATTTTATTCCTAAAAATATAAGGTTCGTCCAAATGACATAGATAAGGTTATATATATTAATAATAAGCAACTTGGGGTTCGTTTGTCTTGTTATAGTAAGTTTATTATCCTTATATTGTAAGAACACAAAAAGAAACAGTAAAAGTAAAATTATCTAACTTAATGTTAAATCTAAATGATAAGGTTAAAATAGTAAAATAAACTTTTCCAAATTCTATTTTATGAGAGTATTTCAACCCATCCAAACCTTATCTTCGAAATAAATCAATTTGGAGCTATTTAAAACCGAATATGGCTTTATAATAAAATAATATTTTTAGTTTTCCAAAGGTTCCCCTCTCCTCCCTTATAAAATGGCACCTTCTCCCTCTCCGCCTCACTCCAATATGAGCCTTCATGCTCGTCCAACCACTTCCCATTTCACTTCCCCACTTACCTAGAAAGATCATAGAGCTCCTGGTCTTCTTGAAAGACCAATTTTAGTGCCCTAAAAGACGGTCTCAAAGAGGCGCTTCAAAGAAGAGGTGATGTCCGTTACTGATTCTTTCAACTGTATTTCTTCTTCTACTTCTTCGTCTTTAGTTTTTAATTATGAAGTAATAACATCAGTATCACTCATATACTGATATGTTTTATATTTATTAAACAACCCCACTTCACCTTCTATCCATCCTACGGAAAACGAAATCACATCGTGTGCGTACGTACGAGATACCGTCTCCACGCCGTGATGTAATCTGTTTTTCCACCAACACCTTACATGGATGGGTATAATGGTGTAAAGAATAACTATATATGTTTATTATAACATCATACTGATTCTGATATATTATACCATCCACTCCAATTCTATTCAATAATTATGGGAACAATATCATCACTCGTGCGTACGTACGGACTACCGTCTCCACGACGCGATGAGATTCATTCTCCATGTTAACCATTCATAAGTGATTATAAAGTATATATAATGAATTATAATGAAATATATTACATAATAATGATACTGGATTTATGTATATATATATATATATATGTATTTCATTTACTTAATTCCATTAAATTCAAAAGGCAAACGAAAACAGCGTTCATGCGTACGTACGACCTACCGTCTCCATGAACGGTGTATTTCATTCCTTTTATCGATCTATAATATATATGTATATGATGAATATATATTATATATAGATCATGTTTTACATTATGGAATTATTTAGATCAGGATATAAGTAATAATATCACCAACGACAAGTCGAAACACATAGGATAAATGAAATGATTTTACCCAAAACGCTCCTTTAACATTGAATTTACCAAAGAACGGGTAATATAAAGTCATAAGTGAAACATATATGATATCAAAAAAATTAACATGATTCTTTAATAATTCAATGACATTATTTAAATCATTATACAGGAGGTTCAGATATGTATGAAGCATATCGGGCCTAAGGTAAGGGATAATTTTGCAAATCTCATTTTTTTCCGAGATTGCTTATTCGTAAGTATTTACTGGGGTTATTTATATGATCCATGTCCATGTTTCATAAAAGAGTTTTCATGTATTTTTAAATACCTTTTTACCCATTTTTGACTTTTACTACATGTTATGTAAGGATTCTTTCTTTTTTTTACATTACGAGGTACTTTTTTGACTTTTCCGGCCAAAGTACGAGAAGAATGTTTTTTCAACTAATTCGGCATGAAAGGATTTTTATGGTTTTATAAAGCCTTATTTTCATGAAGCTTTGTCCAAAATATTTCATGACTATTTTAAAAAAAATCATTTTCTTTTAAAATTGCATGATGTTTTTTGAAAAGAAATTGATTTTGAAGAAGAAATGATATTTTCCTCAAGAATTCATTTCAAGTGTTTTATCAAAATCATTTTCCATATAAGATGACATTTTATCATATGTGTATGTTTCAAGTATAATGGATCTATGATTTACATGGTTTCACTGTTCTTATGGTGAAATGATATCCATTTTCTATATGGATTTTGTTATGTTGGGATGATGTTTATGACACCCATTTTATTCATTGGGTTATGATGAGTGATTTCTGTTTATGTTGTGGCAAAAGTAAGAATGATTTAATTATGAGATGGGTGGGACCTATATCTCCCTCCAATGCATTGGGTAAAGATTTATATCTCATGAGATAGACATGGCTAGAACGACATGTTAAACCAGTTCAGTAATACAGGACTGCAACAAGGAGTGACCTCGATTCGGAAAGGGACTTTTTCCACTAAGATGGTCTTGGAAGCAATGCCTTTGCTACTATGGAAATAATATCATGTGCTTAATGTTTTGCCACAATTTCAAGTTCTATTTACTCTATATTTTATCATGATTGATGTTCTATTTTGATCTATGCCTTACGTACATTCATGTTTTATGTCATTGCACAAGATTTCTATGTTTAAAAATTATGTACATGTTTTTATGTTAAAATGTATTTGGTTTGTTTTATATTCTCCATGCTTACCCTTACTGAGCATTTGAGCTCACCCTTTTTATGTTTTATTTTCCCCAGGATATAAAGAAAGGTTTTAGGTAAGAAAAAAAGGGGAAGATCTTTATGCGAGATGTTGAAGATATTTCACCATGTTTAGAAGATTGCATTCCATGTTTCCAAAGAAACTAAACTATTATGGTCCTTGTGTGTCTGTTTTTGTTATGTACTATTTATTCCGCAAAAGTAATGTAATGTCCACGTACACCAAGCTTCGGGTCTCTACAGTTGGTATCAGAGGAAATTTTTAGTCAACCTTTGGAAACTAGGATGCGAAAACATAAGTGAGATCCCTAGATATATTTCTAAGGTATGTCTAGGGATGTCCCTAAGGATATGTATACGTATAGGATATAGTCCTAAAACTATGGTAACGATATTAGAATTTAACCTAAGATGTTATGTATTAAGGGTACTCCCCCTTTACTATGTTGTTTTTTGTAGCATGATTTTTTCCTCTCATAGAATTCTTTTTGTGTTTTAGTCAATGGAGGGAACCAGAAGGAATTCGGTTAACATTTAATCCAATGGAAAAAATGGTGATTATGAGAAAAAAAATTGTATAATGCCTAGAGAGAAAGATATTGTGATTATTCCAAATCAGTCATCGCGATATATGATTAACAAGGTGAAATTTAGTGGTATGCCTAATTTATCAAATAAAAGGAAGGTAGACTTTTATGCATTTTCGCATGTTGAGGAGCATAAAGAAAGGAAGATTGAGATTTCTAAAGAAGGGAAGAAGAACCTTGAGGAATACCTCAAATGGAGGGGAAGATATTATCTGTGTAGAGAAAAGGGTCATAGAGTGACAGACTGTTATGGAGTTTAATGTCTTATTTATGGAGAACATGTGCATTGCCTAACTCAATGCCCTGACCTAAAAAGTTACTTCTAAATCAAGGAAGGACTTATTCCAGGACAATCATTAAAGAAGATGGACTGATGTGTTTATGTATTGGTATTCAAGAATAATGTTGTTGAGGTACTTTTATGGTGTATTAGAATATTTTTTGTATTTGTATATTGTGGTTTTCAATAATTTTATGGTACCGGTAACCATGAAAAGTGAATCAAATATTTCGAAAAGCAGATGATATGCGCATAATGAAGTGATAAGGAGACAATGAAATGTTTGACAGTATTCATGAGCTCGTGATTGATATAAGGACTAAGTGATATCACGGTTTGAGTATATAGAATTTTGAGGATTTTGGTATGTGGAAGGTGTTAACTTTTAACAGCATTCATGTTTTCACTAAGGTTTAATGGGTATTCATTTTTCAAGAGAATACATGATTAAGGTATTCACATGATTGGAATGTGACCAGTAAGGTATGTGGGGGATAAATGATGTTATTCACATGCTTGGTTGATGACCTTTCAAGTAATCGTTTTCTTTATACTATGAGATTGGATGTATGTATTTTGGATAAGCCTAAAGATTGGAATGGATTATGTTGGACAGAAGTTAGTATTGTTTAAGGATAGAAGTTTTTTCGATATTATTGATGGGATGTTATAGTAATTTTTTTTTAGAAAAAGTACAACATGCAGGACAGGCGACAACCCATCGCGTCAGACAAGGCTGTGGGAATCGAACCCACAACCGAAGTGCGACTGGCCTTTATCGCCTACCACTGGTCTACAGGTAGTCCCTGTTGAGTAGAAACTAGTTTTATTATATTAAGTAGTATGATATATGAAGAATACGTCCATTTTAGGTACCATATATGATTAATCTCACAATATATGGACTTATGTATTTTTTGATAGATTTTCTAACATTTTGATTGAAACAGATGGAATGAACCATCTTTCTATCACATGATCTGCTAACACATCACGAATGAAAAATTCAACTTCACTTATTTAAGGGATGAAGTGGAAATTTTCCAAAGAACGACCAACGGTGAGACTGTACCAAAATCATGAAATTATTTCTTCTAATTAAAATTTCATCAACTTTAGGGAAATGATCTTGAAAACCAAAAATGTTGTCCTAGTGATCTTATATCCGATAAATCATGTGGTACCTTAGAACGTCACAAATTTATGGCTTTGTGATTGTTGGATTTTTCATAGCCATGTTCTCTACCACTCTCTATCAGAACTTGATGTTTAGATTTTTCTTCCATATCCATATTTTCACCTATGTTCTCCTACGTGGAAACCCAGTGATGAGTTAATTTGGGTAACTGTTACGTTTCATAATTTAGTTTTTAAAGCCACGTTTTGGTATTCCATTTTACGATGTGGGTTTCTATTAATGAAACATTCTTGTAGTAAACCATTTATAACCCCGACGAATTTCGAGGGCGAAATTCATTTTAAGGGGGGTAGAATGTAACACCCTGAGATTTTATGAAAAATATTCTTTTTAATTTTATTGATGTCTTGTGTTGTACGTTACAAAAAAGGAGTCTTGTACAACACGCAACCCTAACTTGGCTTCATTACACGCAATCGCGACCTTCCTCGATAGCTTGTGTAATACGGAATACCGAGTTTCACTAAATGAGATATTATTATAATATTATTATGAACTAGCTGTTATGAATAGTAATACCCACTTTTTGAAATTTTGTAAATTTTATTTTTCAAAATGGACTTCATTTTTTGATTCAGAATATCGAAATTAGCTTAGGGTAAAATTTTGGTACTTTTTGGATAACTTTCATATTCTGATGAATAGTGAAAATTACTAAATTTTAATTAAAAACAACTTTTTTAACAGAAATAATTAATAGTGATAGATTATTAATTTGAGTGGTTTTAAAGTATATTTAGAATATATTTTTACAATTTAATACAATTTTGGTCATTGGATGTAATTTCACATTTAAACCAGACATAAACAAGTGTCAATCTTTTGATAGTTATTATCTCTTAAAAACACGCTATTTGTTTTGACGACGAGAATTAATTTTTAAATTAGTTAATGTAACTGATATGTTTTGAATTTGGTAAAATAGACATCATTTTTGAATTCTTAATATCAAATATAGATTAGGCCTAATTTTTGGTATTTTTCTGGAAACATTCATTTTTTGATGAATAGTGAAACCACTAAGTGGTAGTTAAAAAACTGAATTTTTCATAAAAATTAATTTTACCGCTTCTGTGAGTAAAATTTCGAAAATCCAAGAGACACAGTTAATATCAAGGACTAAAATGTGGTTCAATGAGATGAAAATATTTTTTGGTGAATAGTAACTTTTTTCTTTTTTTCCCACGGTTAAAAGTAAATAGGGTAATTAAGGGTAAAAATGATATTATTATTACCCTAACACATGTCCTAATACTATTGGATAAGTTTAATTTGACCAAAAACAACCTTAGGTATAAAATATGACCATTTATGCCCAAATGGATTAGATTAGGACATTTATTATTAATTTATTTAAAGAAGGGTTAAAATAGTTAAAATCAACGTTTAATAAGTAAATAATTTTTAATATAGTGTTATACATAAGATAAATTAGACTATAAATATTCATTAGAAAGATAAAATAATTTCCTACATAATGATATTTTATTTTTAGTTTTTAGACATTAAATAATGTAATTTATTTATGACACAAAGATGATGCAGTAATTATCTTATTAATAAAATATTGACATAATTGATGTTATAAATACCAACAAAAGTGTAATTTGAGACTTTTTATGAATTACAATAATTATATAGGTTAATATGACATGCTAGTATTGATTTAATTTACTTTTTTAAAACTAATAATTCTGTTATGATTTTCACAAAAATCAATTACTAAATAGTGTCAAAATTGACATAAAATAGTTTTAACAAAAAATATAATATTATTAATTGTTATTTTATTCCTGAAATTCTAAGGCTCGGCCAAATGACTTAAATAAGGTTATATATATTAATAATAAACAACTTGGGGTTCTTTTGGCTTGTTATTGTAAGTTTATTAACCTTATAGTGTAAGAACAAAAAAACTCACGGTAAAAGTAAAATTATCTAACTTAATGTTAAATCTGAATGATAAGGTTAAAATAGTAAACTAAACTGGTCCAAATTATATTGGATGAGAGGCCTTCAACCCATACCCACCTTAGCTTCAAAATAAATCAATTTCGAGCTATCTAAAACCGAATATAGATTTATAATAAAATATTATTTTTAGTTTTTCAAAAGGTTCCCCTCTCCTCCCTTATAAAAGGGAACCTCCTCCCTCTCCTCCTCACACCAATTTGAGCATTCAAGCTCGGCCAAACCCTGCCCATTTCACTTCCCCACTTCCCTAGAAACTTCCTAGAGGTCCTGGTCTTCTTCAAAGACCAATTTTAGTGCCCTAAAAGGTGGTCTCAAAGAGGCGCTTCAAAGAAGAGGTAATGTCCATTACTGATTCTTTCAACTTTATTTCTTCTTCTACTTTTTCTTCTTTAGTTGTTTCATTATGAAGTAATAACTTAAGTATCACTCATATAATGATATGTTTTATAAGTATGAAACAACCCCATTTCACCTTCTATCCATCCTACGGAAAATGTAATCACCGCGTGTGCGTACGTACGTAATACCCTCTCCACGCCGTGGTGTAATCTGTTTTTCCACCAACACCTTACATGGATGGGTATAATGGTGTAAAGAATAACATTATATGGTTATTATAACATCATAATGATTCTGATATATTATATGACCCACTCCAATTATATTCAATAATTATGGGAATGATATCATTGCTCGTGCGTACGTACGGACTACTATCTCCACGACGCGATGAGATTCATTCTCCATGTTAACCATTCATGAATGATTATAAAGTATATATAATGAATAATAATGAAATATATTACATAATAATGATACTAGATTTATGTATATATATATATATGTAAGTCATTTACTTAATTCCATTCAATTCAAAAGGGAAACGAAAACAGCGTTCATGCGTACGTACGATCTACCGTCTCCATGAACGCTGTATTTTATTCCTTTTATAAATCTATAATATATATGTATATGATGAATATATATTATATATAAATCATGTTTTACATTATGGAATTATGTAAATCAGTATATAAGCAATAATATCAAGAATGACAGGTCGAAACACATACGATAAATGAAATGATTTTACCCAAAACACTGCTTTAACATGGAATTTACAAAAGAACGGGTAATATAAAGCCATAAGTGAAACATATATGATATAATAACAATGAATATGATTCCGTAATAATTCAATTACATTATTTAAATCATTATACCGGAGGTTTGGATAAGTACGAAGCATATCGGGCCTAAAGTAAGGGATAATTTTGCAAATCTCATTTTTATCCAGGATTTCTTATTCATATGTATTTACTGGGGTTATTTATATCATCCATGTCCATGTTTTATAAAAGATTTTTCATGTATGTTTAAATTTATTTTTACCCGTTTTTGACTTTTACTACATGGTATTTAAGGAATCTTTCTTTTGTTTACGTTACAAGGTACTTTTTTTTGACTTTTCCGGTAAAAGTATAAGAAGAATGTTTTTTTTAAAAAATACGACATGAAAGGATTTTTACGATTTTATAAAGCCTTATTTTCATGAATCTTCCTCCAAAATATTTCATGACTATTTTCAAAAAAATCCTTTTCTTTTAAAATTGCATGATGTTTTGAGAAAAGAAATTGATTTTGAAGAAGAAATGATATTTTCCTCAAGAATTAATTTCAAGTGTTTTATCAAAATCATTTTCCATCTAAGATGACATTATTTCATATGTCTATGTTTCAAGTATAATGTCTCTATGATTTACATGGTTTCACTGTTCTTATGATGAAATGATATCCATTTTTTTATATGGATTATGTTATGATGGGATGATGTTTATGACACCCATTTTATTATTTGGGTTATGATGAATGATTTATGTTTATGGTGTGGCACAAGTAATAATGATTTCATTATGAGGTGGGTGGGACCTATATCTCCCTCCAATGCATTGGGGAAAGATATATATCTAATGAGATAGACATGTTTGGAACGGCAGGTTAAACTGGTTCAGTAATACAGGACTGGAACGAGGAGTGACCTCGATTCAGAAAGGGACGTTGTCCACTAAGATGGTCTTGGTAGCAATGCCTTGGCTACTATGGAAATCATATCATGTGCAT
Organism: Viscum album; assembly: GCA_963277665.1. NCBI lineage: Eukaryota > Viridiplantae > Streptophyta > Magnoliopsida > Santalales > Viscaceae > Viscum > Viscum album. The sequence continues at coordinate 1,614,837,781 of OY728151.1, forward strand.
AATGTTTTTCCACAGTTACAAGTTTTATTTTCAAGCTATTTTATCATGATTGATGTTATATTTTGATCTATGCCTTACGTACTTCCATGTTTTATGTCATTGCACAAGATTTCTATGTATGAACATTATGTACATGTTTTTATGTTAAAATGTATATGGTTTGTTTTATTTTCTCCATGCTTACACTTACTGAGAATTTGAGCTCACCCTTTTAATGTTTTATTTTCCCCATGATATAAAGAAAGGTTTTAGGTAAGAAAAAAAGGGGAAGATCTTTATGGGAGATGTTGAAGATATTTGACCACGATTAGATGATTACGTTCCAAGTTTCCAAAGACACTAAACTATTACGGTCCTTGTGTGTCTGTTTCTGTTAAGTACTATTTATTCTGGAAAAGTAATGTAATGTCCATATACGCCAAGCTTTGGGTCTCTAAAAACCCCATGGCTCAATTTACTCTCAATATCCATGGAAATAATTGATCGAACAAATCCATCTGGATGACGTCCCTAATAATGTCTCGATAACTCTCTAATTGAGAAAGGACATCCCTCTAGAATTTGGGGGAGTCATGAATAATATAGGTAGACATATTTACCCTCATCTCTATTGGAATCTCAATATAGTATATGATGGATACAAATTATTCTATCTATGAATCTGTAGCTTGAGGACCACCACTTTTTTAGAAAGATGGATAATACTACCACTGAAATCCCCCTCTAAACTCATCCATAGTTAGGTTAGTCTTGGGAAAACCCGAAATATTTTTCCTAAAATTGAGAAAAATATCCCTGAACTGAGAATCAGTGCACAATGGAAGATCAACATGGGTTTCTTGAGGTGTCACTATAGGCGGTGAAATTTGTGGATCAAGGCCCACCACCTCCAGAGTGTGCCCACCACCACTCTCTGGGCATGCATCCTGAGGACGTTGCAGTTCCATAACTCTGTAATTTTCAAACCCATGACTCAAATATTATTTATTATATATAACACCTGAAAATCATAAAATAAGACAAGGAAGGAAAGGTAAAAATCCTCCAAGATCATGGTCCAATATATAATGAATGATATAAAGAGAACATATTCATAGCCTTTCTCCAATCATAAAAGGGTGCATATCATGCTCCAAGATAAAGGTATAGATAAGAAGAAAAGTCCTAAGAAGGTTCATAAGGGCCTTTCCATACATCCCATGCCTATGTATGTTCACATTAAAATAATACCTTATAAATTGTCCATTTCATAATAATAATTGATTTTCATTTTAAAAATTGACGATTTAATTACCCTTTTCATTTGGCTATGTTAGGTGGATCACCATACCAATTCCTAAGGTCCCATACACCTCATGAGTCAAAAGTGGTATCCACTTAACCCAAAACATAAAATATATACCTATTAGATAAAAAGTAACACTTCTATATTTATGACTATCAACACTACAATATATGACAACTACGAACAAAGGAAATGAATTGAAAATAGACAGATGCATGCTAAAAGTAAACGTGGCATGGAATTACTCATGAAACATCATTCCCTATTATGCCTTGTATGATGTATGTAATGAGACACCCTCATTTATCTGGGATGATGTATTATAAACCATCATTTCAATCATACCAGTACCAATAGATGAACAATATAATTGCATTGCCCAATAGTGAAATCATATCAACTATTAATAGAATAATCCAGAACTCAGATCCCATCATAGGAAATGCGTGTTTCCCCTATACATGGCTTATCTTTATCGATGCATCAGTCCAAATCTAGATCCCTATAGCCTAGTCACCTATCTAATATAATATAGTATGATAAAATCAAAATAAAGTGCTCTGATACCTATTTGTAGCGCCCCGATCCTGAGTTCCACTCAACATTGCACTGAGCTCGATTGGCCACATGACCTCATGCATGTCCCCCCAAACACCAATTGTTGATTTCTAGAATAGGAAGAATAGAGTGGGTTCATGGGTTAGAATATTCCCTCATAAATCTAGTATGCACAATGGTAAAAATTTATAATAAATAGAAAAGGCATATGCGATATTAGATAGCAGTTGAAGCCAAGCAATGAGAAATGTTATATAAATGAAAACTACAGGAAGCTAAATTATCATAACATATACAATAATGATGTCAATGTCATGATAATTTAAAAAATATGGTGCAAGGGAAAAGGGAACAAGAATATACTACATTCTATCAAAAACTACGAAAGACCAAAAACTACTACGCAACATCTCAAGAATAGGCTTGGCCCTCTTTCCCCCAAAGATCCACTATAAGAAGAAATCAAAACAAGAATCTAAATCACCCTACTTCCATTTTTCGTACTTGCGGTCCTAAAGATTAAACGAGTACCAAATGGTTCTCGAGTAGGGTGTGATATTTAAAAGTCATAAGACCAGCACCCACAATTTCTAGACCATTCCATTTTGTGATGTAAATAACTGACAATGTTCCAAATAAAATTGATGATAGAGAAGTATATAAATAAACAACTACACCTTGGTTCACATTATTAAATGGACACCCATCCCATCCCACATACTTTGGAATACTTCAAAAGGATGAAAATTATACCTAAGAAAAGAAGAATATATAATGGGCATACAATAGTAATATCGAAAACCAAGGAAGGAATTCCCCCAAGCATGTGATTTTTTTGGGGTCTGAAACTAATGTTATCACATAAGTATGATAGAAATAAAATAGGTATTTTCATAAGTGCATAATCATGCTCAAATAGTAATAAAGTATGCCTCTCATATGATTAAATAATAAAACATACAATGCAATCCAATCAATCTCTCAAGTCTAGTGGTGGAATCCTATTCCCTTCTAAGGATATCCAAAAAGAATTCCTAGTTTTGAAATAGAAAAATCCAATAATCTAATACCATATATCCCACCAAAGGTGGCCCATACGGAATCCCATGCATCACTATGTGTTATGGTAACTTATGAGATCATCCTAGTTATTATACATATTGGACCAAGTATCACCTAAGGCATGACATAGTCATCTGGCCCAAAGGTCTATCCACTGTTACACCCCTGGGGACCCAATATCAGTCATGTGTATATGAATTGACCCATGAATCCCTCACCTATAAATCCAAAGAATCTTCCATAGTTAATAGGGTTGTAACCCAGAAATGAACTGAAATTCCTACAATTGATCGTTAATAAAGAATCCATGTTCTCTTCCGACAGAATTAAGAGCCACATCAACAAGGAATATATAAAAATTAAATGAATTTATGATTACGATCCAATAAATAACATCTCAATACCACATTCTTTCATTTTGAAAAATCAATGGAAGTCAATCTAAAAAAATGGAACATTTTTATAACATGGAAATAAGAGTAAATAATATAAAACATGGTGTCAGGCATAGTGTGCATGTCATAATCTTCAAACAATAGCATGTCCTCACATGCTATACAATAACACATAATAACTAGATTACCATGGAATTTCTTGTTGTTCAAACCACTATGAAAGGACATAAGAATAATTAATCTCTTGTAATCTAAGAAACATAATAAAGGAATATGGAATCAACATTCCTCTTATAAATATTTCATCAATGCCATTCCATTGTCTCAAGCTATCAATATTGACCATGTGGAACCTCCATCCCAAACCATTTAAAAATGATCAAGCAAGGAGAACCAAATAAGGAAAAGCCTATGGCATGATATAAGGTGGGAAATTACTCATGGTAATAGGCATAATCATTTCATTCACCTTCATAATCATTTTACATAGGTCAAAGATATATCCAATATGTAAAAAACATCATGAGATATCATAATTAAGGCCTGTGGAATATGAATAACAATTGGGAATATAACCAGAACCTATGTCCAAATGCATTAATAAATGGAATTTTACTTTACACATAGGGATATGTAATAATAATCACGCATATTAATTTAAAAAAGAACTCATTTCTTGGAGAAATTATCATTTTGAATTGATAAATGAACTTAAATAATTAAACCAAGGTGCCATAGTTACTCAAGGTAATATTCCCATTTTAAACAATGTGTAACACATGTCATTTATTATGAACACAACTAATGTGGAGGCCTAAGGAAATTAGAACACCGATGGATGGTATTTTCCAGGATCGATTGTCATTATAGACATGGTAGACCACCCATATTATTATAATATGTTATAAAACATAATCTCTATAATGTTCTAGCTAGTGGAATAGTAAAAAAACTAAAAAGTAAAAAAATATTAGAAAAGAGTAAATTCCATAACTTATAATCATTGTACTACAGAAGTCACGTAGCGAGGCTTAATTCCACCTGAAATGGGAGAAGTCAATAGATTTAGTAAAACCCCCCAAAATAGGTCATATATTCATTACATGGAAATAAAGAAATTGGGTTTAGAGAAACATAGAAGTAACAAATTTTGGAAGGAAGATCATTCAAAGATCATTCTATAGCTTTTAACAGAGACGGAAATATATCACTATTGGGGGATATAGATAAATACCCCTAAAGGTGATAAGAGGGGTGTTTTTTCACATAGAGGAGGGTAAAATACAGACTGAAAATAGGGGGACAGAGAAAAGTGGGTTTAAAAAGATTCATTGAACTTACCCATACTGTAGGCCTCCTAGAGCATGGTTTCATATTTGTCCAAACCATGCAACAAATGTGTGGCATGTTCTTCTTCTCTGGGCATATCTCACGGGCTACCACATGCATAGACTAACCTTGTGGTAGCTCAATATCCATGTTTTAAAATGAAAACACAACGATGCACCTAGTATTACACAGTTGAAAACAACCCATGTGGCATATAGGTTCTCATAACATGCTACCATAGAGTTTAGGGAAAAATTGATGGTTGGGGGGGGCACTGTTTCCTCTAATCATGCATCCCAATTCTCATTGTCAAATGTCAGGTCTCTCAGGCTTCAAACCATCCCCCAAAGCATCTAAGACCTTCATAACATGATTTGGAACCGATATTAGGGTTGTCTTAGGGAATTAAACAAAAAACTAATTTGCTCATACCTTTGGATAAAGCTAAGACGTTAAATTTATTACATTAATGACACCATAATGTTTTTATATTTTCAATACAATATTACATTTCTATTTTCAATGAATATGTTTTAATTTGTATATGCACAATATTCAATTAATAATTGATTATTCGCAAGGAATGCTTTTTATGATGTTATTAGTCTTATTTTATGATTATGTTCTAGTTCTTGGAAATTGTTTATGATGATCAGTGGGACCTATATCTCCATGTAATGCATTGGGTATGTTTATGTTGGAGGTTGTCTATAATGGTTACTCCATGTGTAGCAGTGATGGTTAAAATATAAAGCAGCCATGAGGGTTACATAATAAGGAAGCCATGATGGTAACATTGTATTGTAGCCATGATAGTTACAAATCATATGGTGGCCACGAGAGTTAAAATCTTATATAATTAATTCCCCAATAAACCAAAATGGTTTATTTATTTTTTATGGAAATATATTGATTTTAAAATATATTTATATAAAAAACTTTATGTTAGAAGTGTGTATTTTTAGAGATTATTTCACATGTTTATAAGTATTCATGGACTAAATATTTATTTTTTTTATGTCCATTGCTAATATTTTTGTGCTAATGCCTAATTTTCAAACAGTTCTTCATAGGATCAATGGATGGGTTATGGAATGGAAAGATTCGCGTTTAAGTCATGATGTTTTCTCCTAGAAATAATGCATATTTTTTAGATAAGATATATATTTTTAAAAAATGTATGTTGACTTGAAGAGTATCATTTGTAATATATTAGTTTCTATGTATATGTTATGAGATAATTAATTAATACTTTTAATCAAAAATATCTTTGAAAATGTATTAAATTGAATACTAAATGAATTTTCTATCTAATTAAATGTTTATGGTTGGGTCATTTTAATAAAATTAAAATAGTAAATTATAAGTATTAATGTATAAATTAATTTTAATGAAATATAATGGTTGAATTTTTAATCAAAAGTATATGAGTGTGTAAAAAACCCAATTATCACTTTATTTATTATGTGTAAATAATTTCACCACCCTTCTATTACAATTCCAAAAAAACTTATTTCTCTACATGATTTTGTTTTTAAAAAATAAAATATATAAATTTATTATACCAATCATTGAAGAATAAAAATTATAAAATTAATCAAATATAAATTTATTTAACCTTGAAATCAACCAATTCATGAAGTAAGTCTATTATTCTCTCGTTACTAGTTATATGTTGGAATTATTTATAGAATTGTGTCACAACCCATAAAACATAAAATTCCATCATCAAAAATGTTATAAAACTCTATCTCATACCTCCATGAAGCATGTTGAAATATTCATAATGAAGATAAAAAAGTTAATGTTTATTTATAAGAATATGTGTGGTCTTATTTAATTTTAAATAAACCCAAATACAAAAATATAGAATATACATGTCTCTGCAAGTTGTTTCCCTATTATCATTACCTTTGATTCATTTTGAATATTGCATAATAACATCATGGTTATTTTAAAATATATGTTCCATTCAACTCCGGTGTAGAATAACTATGTGAAAAACAAATCATTCACATATACAAAAAAACATGAATTTTCATTCATACTCTATCAACACAGTTTTTTTAAAAATAGTTACACATGAATGTCAGAATTATTTCAAATGATTTGGATATTTTTATTCTTCCATTAATCAAATATGAAATAGGTTTCATTAGTTATTTCCTAACATGGTTTTTTATATATACACATTCACATTCCAAATAACCACTAATATATATATTCTATATCTCTTGTTTTAATTCACAACATGATCAATGATTATCCAATTTTTTAATTTAATGAACTTTTTATCATTACCAGAAATATATAAATTATTTACCAGGATATCAATTTATTATGTGTAGAAATACAGGATTATAAATACATGTTTTATATGGTATGATATTTTCATTTTATTTATTCACTACTTTATGTCATTCAAAAATATTTTTATGTAGTTATATTTCATGGGAGCTTCTCTATTTGAATATTAGAACACCGTCATTGGATTTTATGATTTAATAATGATGTGTATTTTCCTAAATTCTTGTTATGTAAAACATAATAAATTTATAAATCATTTATAAAAGGTGATATATATATTATTTATTTTAAAATATTTGATAAATCTGTTATTATTCCATTATTGAAAAAAATTTATTGCTTAACTATTTGTGTTATCAAAAAGAGACATATTAACTCTATTGTAATGATTACTATTGAGCTAATCAGAAATGAATTAGCTAAAGAGAAATAATTCTAGACCCATAGTAGATTGGTTTTTTATTCAATATATTTTTTTAATAATATTATAACAATGATCTATATTGAATATATATATCAAAAGGTTTTTTCTATGATGTCTATATGATGTGAAAGACCCTGAGATTTTGAAATATTTTGAATCTAATATATTTAATGAGTTTGATCTCTTCTGACTCAAACAATAAAAATCATAGGTGTATAATTAATTACTGGTACGCCAAATTGAAGACATTGTTATATATTTCAATGAAATAAATTCTTAAAAAGGACCAAATTCACAAAATAAAATAATATTGATTCATAAGTTAGAGTTTTTCATATTTTGTTGAATTATGTGTTTTAATTAAATTTAATACTTATGGAAAAACAATAACAATAAAATGTTTTGATAAAAAAATAATAATATTTCTATTAATAAATTAATTACTTTCATATATTTATCAATCAACTATAATGAATTTTAATTAAATTACACAAGACTATATGAATATATTTTTTATTATTATATTTATTATATTTTATAATTTTTTTTATAAAAATGATAAATTTATAAATTTATAAATTTTAATTAGAAATAAATAAATTAATATTCTTAATTGAAAATATAAAAATTATAGAAATATTATTTTTTCATAGTTTCATGAAATAGTTGATTTCTTGGAATAGTGAAAAATATCAGTTTTTCGGATATTATAATTTTATTTAATTTTCATTTGATAATAATTAAAAAAAAAATTGAATCCATTTGGTTATAAAAATTATATATTTAAGAGGTAATATAAATAATTTTGAAATATAATTTTGAACATAAAAAACTTCCTTCAAAATTTCAGAAATTCCTATTGTGTTTTAATTCAATTGATGAATATTTTGGGTCATTCATTTTAATAAATTATTCAAAAGGTTTATTTTAGTATTGGTATTTTATAAATTTATACTAATTATATATTTATTAGAAATGATATAATTAATTCCATGGTAATCGAAATTGTACATGATTTATGTGTAAACTCGTTTTTATTCGTAATTTTTTTTCTATAAAAATTGTACTCCATTATGATTTGTGAACCTTTATTAAATGTAATTTTAAACACTAACAGAAAATTAACCATTTAAAATTTATTACAAATTATGAATTATATTCTTACATATTTTGTATAAATTATAAAAAAAAATTATTAATAATGATTAGTAACTATGGTAAAACTTTTACCATCATGGTTAAGGTTAAAATAGGATAAAAGGATTATAATAAGGAACAAGGATTATAAGATCACAAAAATATTACGTTTATAAAATTTTATGAGTATATTTAAACAAAAAAAACCATTATATTCTCAATATTACTAAATTTATGAAAAATTTCCATAGAAGAATGTTTTTCATATTTATATGTTCTTAATAATTTCCGGGGTTCCACTCCCTTTACTTATAAAGAGTACCTCTTATTGAAACATTTAAATTAAAAATGAAAACATTATCTGACATAAGATAATTGAGAATAAATCTCCAATAATCCCAAATTTTCATAAAGGATATTTTTTCCCCAAAGATGCATCCAAGAATCCACAAGCTGTTTTTCAAAGGAAATTATCCAAGGAAGTATTATATATTCATACCGACTGTTTTCATGTTTAATTCTCTATAATCCTCATATAAATAATATATAACCATTATAATATAATTACATAATTATAATTAATATACTTTATTTTTTATGTTATTCTTAAAACCATTTTCAATCACTTTTTTATTTATGAAAATTATAATCTTTGCATATACATATGTGAGGATTATCACCTCCAAGAAGTGATAGTTTTCACTAAGCATTACCTTATTACATAAATTGTTATATAGAAATTTTTTAAGAATATTTATGATATTTATTATTTATTTCTAATTATATTAATTTCAACTAGTTTTTACCTTTCTTTATTTCCCTTAATTGAGAAATGAAAACATCACTCATTTGTATGTGCAGACTACTGCCTCCATGAAGTGATGTGAATTACTTTTCATCACTAAATTACATATATGATTTCAAAAATGTATATAATAAATTAATATGATATTTATAACATGTTAAATATATTTTAAAATTCATACTATCATTATTAAAAAAATTACTTATGCATTCGATCATTAAAACATGTTTTTGTCAGTTTTCCCACACACATGAACATCGTAATTATGTTTACATCAAGAATTTATATGAAATTTTATGTACTCATAATATAATATATTAATTATTAATTTTGGATTTTTTCATAATAATATAGTCATAATATTAAAAATTATATTTTCCTATATATTTAATTCATTTTTAAATTCAATAATAACTAAAAAGGTAAAATTTTAAGTGATATATGTTAGCCATTAACATAAGTTATATAAAATGGTTATGAAACTCAGAAACTGTTAAAAAATAATGATTTAAATATTATTTAACATTATGTATATGATTTTACCATGACCAAGGTTAGAGGATCAGATCCATCGAATTAGAACATAAATATAAACCTGAATAGTTTATACACAAATATTGATTCTGAAAAATAATTACTATTAAGTGGGTAAAAATAAATTATTTTGAAATGATATAATTTGGAGAATATATGATTACGGAATATAATTTTTAATGTGTATTTAAGAGTGATTAATTTTTTTTGAGGAAAAGTTATACGTTTATTTTGGATGAATATGTAACCAAGTATATTTTAATTTTGGTTACCATTGTTTTTAAGAAATATTTGGATGTTTTTTATGGTTACATATTTATTAAATTATTTATGTTGATTGTTTTGTAGTATTTTTGAGGATTTTGTAATTTATATATTATTTAATTAAATGAATATTTATTCATATTAAATTGGGTATTATTCTTACTTATTCAAACTATTTTTTTTGATTTAGTAAAGGTCAACGGATATGAGAGATAATGTTTCATCCATCTTGTTGGTTTATAGTCTATTAAAAACTAATATTAGGGATTTAAAAATGAAAAAATTAGTCATGTTTAATTATCATTTATCATATAAGATGAAGTGGATCAAAAAAACTACTGAAACAAAACCAAAGGATATAATTGTTCTTATGGAAACGAAAAGTATCAAGAAATTGTATTTTATCTTATACTATATCTTAATATTTAATGAATTTATCAACTCATATAAGATAAATATAAACATTTCAAGTAATATTTGTAAAATATATCCCAGTTATACATGAATTCTTTTGGAAACTAATTTACATCTATGAGACTTATATAAAAGAATTCTTAGTTTTATAAATCATTAATTAAGAAATACTATGTTTAATTTTAGTGATTAAGAAATAAATAATCTAGAAACAATATGTATAATATTTTATTAAAATATCATGATAAACCCATTATAGTATGTGATAACTAAAATTTAAATGGAATAATTTTTTTACGGGGTGTAGAATATAAAACCTTGAAATTTGAGATTATTATCTCATTAAAAAATATTCCATGTTTAATTGAAATGATGTAGAAAAGTAAAAACAAAAGAAAATAATTATTTAATAAAAATTGGAACATATTATTTGATAGTTAAAATAAATTACATTTATAAATCGTTTCAAATTCAATTCTGAATATACAATTAATTCTCAATTTATTGTACTCCACTATTTTTTTGGAATATGTATTTTCAGTAAATTCAAGTATTTTGAGAAAATAAAATAAATAAATTTTTTTGATAAATTTAAAATAATGATTAGTAAAATAAATTATTTACATCCATATAATAACTCAAAAACTATAATTAATCTTTACATAAATATTCAGAACTAAACTAAATTTTTTTTTGAAAAACATTGTTTTTATATTATATTATATATGTTTTATTCAAAAGATAAATTAATAAAAATTTTAATTTAAAATTTTAAAATTTAACATATTCATTTTCTAATTCTTCACGTCAAAATTATAATTAGTTGAATGTTTTTTAGTTTTATAAAAACAAATTTAGTGGATAGTGAAAAATACCAATTTTATAAATACTATCATTTTATTATATTATCATTAAATAAGAATGACATAAAATATAGGAAACCCTTCTACTAAAAAAATAAAAATTTAATAAATAATATTATTTATTTTAAAAAATAATTTTTAATAAATAAATATATGATAGGAATTCATGAAATCTTTCTAATAATTTATTTTAAATATAAACAATTTCTAGTTCATCTCTTGTAATAATGTATTCACATGGTTAGTTTCTGTATTTTTTTTAAATAAAATAAGTTACCTGTTAATAGAAATATTAAAATAAGTTCCTTATGATTCAATATTAGACTATATTTTTAATTGAAATTGTTTTTACGGATAAAAAAGAATTTATTCTAAAAATGGGTTTTGATGCCATTTCGAAAACATATATTAAAATTAATTTTAACCTCTTCCCAAAAAAAATTTATTATAATGGATTCCATGTTTGGAATATGAATAATAAATCTTATATAATATGTGTAAATTAAATTTTTTAAACTATGAATAGTTAATATGCTAAAAAATCATATCATGAAAATTTAGGTTAATATTATTTAAAATGGATTCAACTAAGGGATAACACATGTAATAAAAAAATATTTATTTATCTGATTGGTTGATTAGATTTAGACCAACCCTTACCTTATCTTTGAAATTAGACTAAATTTGAGACACAATCCTTGAGAGAGTTATCTATTATATTTTAAGATTCCTTGGATTTACATAGGTAACACTCCCGTTAATTATAAAAGGGAACCTCATATTTACACTTTTTTCACCCCAATTTAGAACCATATTATGGGTAATATATAACAAAATACCTACTGAATAGTTCTCCCCACATGATACTATATCATATCCTCATTAATACCCCATCCAAGTATCCATTAGATATTTCTGAAGGGAGATTATCAAAGGAAAAGGTATATGTTCTTAACATTATTTTTCAAGATTCTTTCATCGTAATCCAGCAAAAAATATTCTATAAATATATTAAAATAATAATATAATTTTCATTAAGATATATAAATTATGTTATGTTAATGGTGAAATTATTTTCTATCACTATTCCTTCTAATTGAAAATGGAAACTTCACCCATACATATGATCCGACTACAACCTACATGAAGTGATATTATCCATTTTTCATTACAATCTCTCATACATGGATATATAGATGTATTTAATAAATATAAATTATATTTGTGATATATTTAATATTCAATAATGATACTTTATTTTTAACTTTCTTTCCTTCCACCCATTGAAAATGGAAACATCACTTGTTTATATGTATTGACTACCACCTCCGAGAAGTTATGTGATTCATTTTACACCCTTTCCGTACATAAATGATTCATGAAGTGAATATGATGAATAAATATGATATATATAACTTTATTAATATTCTTTAAAAATAATATTATCGATATAAAATATATATTTCTTACTCAATCAATTGTTAAAACGTATTTTTGTCAGTTTTACCACATAAATGGACATTGTTATGTTGTTTATGTAAGTAATAATTAAGTAATATTATATATATGTAATATTTTTATTAATGATTAATTTAATATGTTACCATAATTATGGATTGATGATATTCAAAAGTATATTTAAAAATAAGATCAATTATTTGTATAATTTAATAATAACAAATGGGAATTTTTAAGCCTTCAATGTGAATCATTAACCAAATTTCCAGAAATTATTTATAAAAATATATAACTGTTTAAAATTATATATTTTTAAATTTATAAACATTATAGAGATGATTAATCCATGTCTATATTTCATGTATCAAAACCATCGACTCAAAACATTCTTGTAAAATTGAATAGTTAGAAACAAATTGATTTTAACGAGGAAGTAATATTAATTGGTAATAATAAATTAAAATGGAATTATATACGGTAATATAAGTATGAATAATTATATATTATAGTGTTATAACAGGTAAAAATTTATTATATAGGTGTTTATATCACGTTCAACAAGGTATAAGTATGAGGTATGGGTTTGTTAACCAAATTATAATTTATTATGTTATATCAATAATTATTTTACTATATTATGTCAAGATTATATGTATTCTGGATTATGATTATTTATGTTTTAATTTCACTTTATTTATTTGGATTTTAATTTTTTCCACTTGATCAATTCACAGATACCCCTCATTTCAAATTTTATGAATCTTTGTAACTGTTGGTCATCTAACTACTCTTTCTATGAGAAATATTCATTGTTCACCACGTGTTTTTTATTTTTCATGTCTATTATATTTTTGATTGTATTCAATTATAATTCTTTTTAAATTATATATATTTTCAAATAAATCTCAAGATCTCTCTTTTATAATGTTTTAATTGAATGGTTACTAAACAAAAAAGGGTTTGTGTTATAATATCAATGTTTATAAGGATTTATTATGTTTTAAATAACAATATGGTAAATTTTATAATCATTAATAATTAAAAACAATATATTTTCTTATACCCTTTTTCATTCTGATGTTTTTGAGTATTATTACAATTTTCTTCTCTTTGGTGCTCAAAAAGTCTAAAAGGTTATTTTTAAGAAATGTCGACCTATTTTCTCTTATTTTGGTCATGAATTGTTCTTATCCATGTAAAAATTCATAAAAAAAATTAATATATTTTTTTACCTATACCTAATGTTTTTATGAAAATATTTTATACTACACTTGACTTTATTTTTAAATTATTAAATGGACCCTTTTTTGAATGATTTCTATATGACTCGCTTTTGAGATTTTTAAAAAGTGTTGAAAGAATGTTATATATCTAATATTATATTACATAAATGTATTTATCCCTTATTGTATCCATTATTAATCACGAAATGGTAATTATAATATACATTTGATTTTTATATAAATTCATATTCCTATTATTTTAGAAATTATTTCTTTTCAAAAGTTTTGAAAATAAAGGAATGATTTTCCTTGCTTTTCAATGAATATTTAAATGAATTTTATAAAAGAATTTTTTCAAAAATATTAACATAATATGGTGATTTTTATGTTTTATTGGGGTTATTAGGTAATGATACCCTCAACCTTCCTTCTTTTTATGGATTTTGATGATGCATTATGAGATTTCTCATCAAATTAATTTATTTTCATAATTTAATTGTGTAATGATTGAATTATGAATGTTATGACATTGGTTAACAAATATGAATTGATTATCATTATGTGATTAGTGGGTCTATTGTTACCCTCAAATTTATTAGATAAATGTGTCATATATCTTGAAAATACTATTGGACATTGGTAATTATTAATGATCCAGTATACTAAGAGATGTTTGTAATAATTCTTAACCTAATATACTAAGGGATGTAGTTAATATTTATTTATATAATATACTAAGGAGTATTATTAATAATTACTGATCCATTTTAATAAGGGGGTGTTGTTAATAATTCTTTATACATTATATTATGTAATTTAGAACATTCTTCCTAATATATTCTAATATGAGATATTGGTGATGATTACTAATACATTTTATTAAGGGGTTTGGGTTGGGATACCTGGTATATAATATTATAATTTCCTATAACTTTTTTTGTGATATTATTCTACTATTCAACATATTTAGTTATTTTTTCATGACTGATGATAATGATAGTTTTGGATATCTATGATTCATGTTATGAAGAAGTTTATTAAATAACCCATATATTCTGGGATGTATTCTTTTTGGTATGATTATCTTATGTTTTTAACCCAATTATATTTTCATAACCTTAGCATCATCATATGATCACTTGTGATGTTCAATTGATAATGACTTTATTTACCCATTCTAATCGATTGAGTTTTCCCTTATTATGTTTTCATTTCACTCACTGTTAATGAGGGTAATATTTTATGATATAAATAAAATAGTAACATTTGTAGAGTATTTTGTTAGATATTTTGATGAATTATTATAAAATAAAAAAAAATTAGTATAATTGAATATTTTAAAAATAATTAAAAATACATGAATTTCTCTATGAAATTTTTTCCCTAATTCAATGGACATTTAATCCTAAAAATTTATTAGGTATGAAAGTGACTCAATATTTTCATTAAAATTTTAAATAAAAAACCTATAATTTACAGGTATATTATTCTTTTCATTTAGTCCTTATTTATTTTATAATAAATTGTGTTTTATTTTGTTGAATATTTTCTTACATAGGGGTAGTTTATGAGGGGTTTAGTATCTTCTATGGGGGTTCACAGTTTGAGAATGGTTTTTGAAAACTGTTCAGTTTTCCCAAGGATACTTTGTTTAATGTTGGAGAGGAGTAATAAGTTGTGCATGGTTGGATCTAACCATGAGACATTCTATAAGAATCCATGTGACTTGGGATAAAGGAAAAAACCACTGTAGGAACATGGTTTATCAAACCGTGTGGGTTCGGTAAATAAAAAATTATACTCCAATGGTTGGAGCATATTGTGGTAAACCATGTTCCCAAGTCATTCATGTAGTTTTAATTAATAAAAAATTGAATTTTTACTAGAATCCTCCTCAAAACTCTTCAATATTCCTTATACAATAATGGATCTAAAACCTAGGGACACAAACAGTGGTTACTAGTGATTCTTCCCCATCCAAACCCCAATTCTAGTTTATCTAGAGTGTTTGGATGATAGAATTCCAGATAAGAGGATGTTCATCATGAATTTTTCATTTTTTTCCTTATCTCCTCTCACATTCTTATATGGAATCATAGATTATGAAAAAAATTGATCGTTATTTTAATTTTAGAATGATCTAATAAGAAATCTTTAATTTATCAATGGATATGTGTCTAGATAAAAAGAATTAGTATCATTCCCTTAAGTGGATGTGGATCTACTATTGGTTGTTGATATAATTAGGTTAGTTGATCCTTACCAATGAAATGTAACATTTTCCTTCTAGAATCTTGATTTTAAAATAAAAATATGATAAATTGGGGATAGTTCTATGAATCATCGTTTTACAGTATTGAGGATGGAGGAAATATCGGGATAGGATATTGATTATTTCTATAAATTCATAATTTATATAATTATTATCATACATTGGTGGACTTAAAACATTATGAGTCTTTTATATTATTATTCATTCATTACATACATTCCATTTTCCTATAACTTGCTGGTTTTGGTCATTTTGTTTTTGTTTGTATATATACTGAATAGTAAAAAAAATCAATTTTTTAATGAAGTGTGAGAAATGGGATAGGTCCTTCTCTCAAAAACTAAACAAAAAATTGGATAAAAATCATCAAATAAAAATCTAAAGATCTTAGAGTTCACTACTCAGAACTACCCCCAATGCCAAACTGATACCCTGATATTTCGATTGACTTGTAAGAAATCTTCAATATGATCATCCATTTTGTTAAACTTTTTAATATATTCCTCTAAATTGATCTTATCTTAATTGAATCTTCAGATCAAAAAGTTATATTCTTTTCAATCCATTACCATTATTCCTTGTCAATGGACCCTAGAATCTTTCTATCATTCAACTTTTTGACTACGTCTTTTGGATCATTTAAATAATGTAATTCTTATAACATTTCCTCCATGTAATTTATAAAAATATGAAATTGTTTCTTTATCCCCGTACTCTATTTTCCTCCAACCTTTATTAGGCATTCATCTATCACCTTACACTAATGTTCCTTGGCTTCACTATCAGGTGCTTCTCTATCCTCAATAGAAGTTTGTTTTCCCATCGTTCCTAAACCTAATTCCACACCTTCAAACAAACTAGATTCCCCCAATATAACTTATTTCCCATTACCCCTTTCCCTAACAAATAGTATTATAACTATTATCTTTGGGGTGTTTGAGTAATCGTTTCGGGGTATTGATTTCCCCTCTTTATGGACAATATGATTCCCACAACTAATATTCAAATTTTTCCCATAACTTGAGCCAATCCAAACAAATTAATCCTTCTCATAATCATTTTTTTGGGGAGAACCCTATTTATTCTAGGATGTTTTTATTATTTGTTGTTCTTTTACTTCATGGTTCTTATTACACATGGTACAATCACCCCACATAAATATTCCGACCCCTGCCACTAGTAGAATCCATATTGTGTGTTGGGAGATGCACATGAGGTCAAATAACACTCTGAATCAATCCCAGTGACTCAAGATGAGGTTTTATAGTATATATGGATGTTTATATTTCTATCACATATGTTAGTATCAAATCCAATATGTAATGATTTTTTTAATAGTATATCTAGGAATGTCGGTCTCATGTTTTCATAGAAAGTCTATCCACTTTACGATCTTTTTTTCTAAATCTAGAATATACAAATAATGAATATTGTTTTAATAAAAATTTAAGCATATATAAATAAGTGTCATTTGATAAATATAAAATATCATCTAAATAAATATGTATTGATTTAGATTTTAATTATATGGATATTCCAAAATTCAACTCAAATAGATTTTGGTTAGGTTATAATAAATAAATACATTATTTCGTCCGATTTTTTTTAATTGGTTGAAAGTATCATTAATTAAAACTGACGATTCTATAAAAATAAAATCTATTGATTAAGATAATTATTATATCATTTCATTGTATGATATTTAACTATTTCATAATAACTATATCATTTTTAATACATGATGCAATAAATGGAATCAATTTTAATAATTCATATACTTCGATATCCATTCGTGGAAGGAAATATTTTATATTTTGGAATACATAATATTTGTAGTAAATTTAATATCGAGGAACAATAGAAAATTGAATAAAATATTCAATAAAAAATACGAGAAATCCTGGTAGGTATTTTAGATGATTTAGAAAGGTAACTAATAAAAAATAAAATATTGTCTGGTATAAACATTCTCCCAATGTAGATACTCATTGTGTAACTTATAAGAACACTCTATCATTTATTACAACATTTCATTATTATCTTGATATCTTAGAATATTATCTATTTTTTATCTCCATATATTAGACTCGAAATAAAGATTTTTATATTGTAGATATCATTAAACCAATGGATTAAAATTTAAGAGTATCCCTTTTCAACAAAATATAGGATTCTCAAATTCCTACTGGAAACTCAATTAAAAAATTCTGATATTTTTATTTTTACATTGGTGAATAGTTAGCTCATGATAGAATTTCACATTTTTCTTCATTTTTAAAAAAATAAATGGTTTATTACAAGGATTATATAATAATGTTTGAATATATTTTTAACTATATTTCTATTTTGAAATATAAAATATCCGATCCATGGCATGTGTGAGAGTAATTTCAATGTGGTTTCTTCTATTTCTGAATTTAAGAGTAAAATTACTCCCTGATTCAGTAGTATTCATGATTAAATATCAGGTATTTATTTTTTAATCTATTAAATTTAAATACTCATGGAACCCATGAAAATTTTATTTATTAGGATAAAATATATGATCATGGAGGGTTTTATAATGATTAATCATAAACAAGGATTTCTTGGACTTATTTGATTCAAATTTTTTTCCATCATAAGAAAAAAAATATTTTTTTTAATTATTATCATATTCTTTTTAATCAATTACATAATAAAACCTATTGACTTATTAAATAATTTTTTTTGAATATTTGTTGGAATTACATGAACTTAAATAAAAATATTATTTTTTTCATTCTGAATTTTTTTTTGTGTCATATGGGGACAATTTTTAATGATAGAAAAATTAAAATTATGCATCATGGAGTTGAATAAGATGGTGTTGGGAAATATATTAGACCATACTAAAGAAGATGAGTAGGAGTTCCAGGATAATAAAAATGATTTTGAAACTTATCATTTTAATGAGAAATAGTATATATGTAAAATTATAAAGACTTAGAAAATTCCATATATTTTTTTTAAATTATATTGAAGATTTTGAGTCCACAAAAATTGATGGTGCATGATTTCGTGGTCGAGTGAGCCCATAATGAATTTGTAAACTTTTTTTGGGTATGTTCAGAAAAAGTGAGAGTGTGTTTTTGAAACTTTTAAACCAGTGCATGGAATCAAATTCCGAGGACACCATTGAACTCACAATGCCAATATTTTTTTATGGTGACTTTCACCTTGGCCACATCAGGACAAGGGTGGAAGTTATTTTTTCAATTTTTTCTGGAAATAAAAATAAAATAAAAAAACTTCTATTTTATTTTTTGTCAAACCTCCCAGGTGATTGTTATGGAGGTGGGGACCACCCAGCCTAAAACCTCCCATGATAATGTTATAAAGGTGGGTCCACCTGAACTAAAACCCCATTTTGAAATTAATGGCGGGGAACTCCCAAGCCCTATTTAATTGGAGAAAGCCTTTCAACTCTCAATTTAATTTTTGGAGGAAACAAAAAATTAATTAAATGTTTTAGTATTTAATTGTTCCAAAATAATTGATCTACTTAATTTATATTATATTAGCATCTCATTATTTTGGGAGGATTTGGTTTGAAAAGGAGAATGGGAGGGCTTGTGGAGGAACATTCTCTCCAACAAAGAACATCTCCCAATGAAGATCTTCTTCAGCGAAGAAGATGCCATCTTCTACAATGAAGAACGTGCCACCTCCAATATGGGAAATATTCAACAATGAAGAATCAACATTCGTCCTTCCCTACTCATCAGCATCAACAAACCTTAGAGGTAGGGTTTCTTGTTGTAAAATTTCCCCAAACCTGTTCTGGACAATTCTTCGTGATTCAAGAAATATTTGAGCCACTTGCTACCTCTCTAACGTGGAGGGAGAGGGTCAAAAAAATGGCATGACCACTACAAATATCATTGTGTAATATTGTGGAAGTATTTGTGATGGAGGAGGGAGGATATCAGTGCTAGAGATTGGCACTGTTGGGACAAAAGAGCAGCGGCAGACCACACGAAGAGGATGGCGGCGCACATCTGCACCACCCGATGAGGAAAGTGTCATGGCTTGTGTTGCGATACCGAAGAGAGGACGGTTGACCAAGCCAGTCGCTAGAAAAGGCATGATGCGCCATCACATAGTGCAGAGAGGACGGCGGGCCATCAGGCCCGCTGCGGTGGACCGCCGCACCGCAGCTGCCCTTCATAGCGGTCGCCCCACCGCCCCACCGCACCGTGGACACCCAGGCCAGGCCTCCAGGTCGAGCCACCCATCGCGGGTAGGGTAGGCTAGTGTGGGCTGGGTTGACCCGAACCGGGTAGGCCTAGACCGGGTTAGGCCGGGTCGGTCCGAATGGGACGAACCAGAACCGGACCATCATCGACCGATTTTTTTTCGCTCTTTTGGCCTTATAATTAGCTATATGCATCTGTTTAATGAACCGCCTACTGCGCCAGAAACCATTGAGTGATAGTGTCCTTTTGGTATACCCCACTTGAAATTTTGATGAAGTTGGGGGTATGAACGGGTTGGATTGAGGATGAATCCAACTGGTCCCTCAAGACTAAAACACCAATATCTTACAGACCGGGGGTCCGTTTCACACAAAGTCTATTGCGGTGAGACCCCAATGACATGGAAGCCCTTTGGGATACATCATCATGGGACTTTATGGCTGTTTTATTATCGACCAGTGGCTTTAGGATCATACCCTCCCAGAGAAACGTGAGCTTAGTGCGGGAACCCTATATCTGGCAGTAACATGAGAAAGGGATCCTATGTGGGAATGTGCTTTCAGATTCATCAAGGGTCTATGTTTGAGGGTCCCACATGTATCCTCTCTAGAATACATGGGGGGATACAATAGGACCATGTGTGGGTCAGATGATGTACTAGGATCATGTGTCGGTTTGATGATGAACTAGGATCATGTGTGTGTCTGATGATGTACTAGGATCCTGAGTGGGTGTGATTTCATACTAGGATTCTGTGTGGGTCTGATGATGTACTATGATCCAATGTGGGTCTGATGATGATTTAGGTTCTTATGTGGGTCTGCCTCTTAATAGAGTAAGATGATTCAGTAGTTACATCTAATCATCTCTACTTTTGTACCTATGATATTCCTAGTGTGAGCTGAGTCTTTACCTTGTGGTAATCTTCTCTATGGCGTACTTGTGTGGTACTTTCCTTCATGGAAATACCTTGGTGGTATTATTATGTGTAACATACCTGTGTGGTACTTTCCTTCATGGTGATACTTTTTTGGTGATCATCTGTGTGGCGTTATCATCGGGGTACTTACCATTGTAGTGTTACCTCCATGGTATTCCTTCCATTGTGGAATAGTTGAGCTTTGTAATTTTGAGTCGGACCCTGTGTTTTCTCATGATTGAGATTGGATTACTTGATTACATAGGTATATGTGTGGTCTTATACCTATGTAGGGTTGTAAGTTGTTTTCATGCTTTGTGGTTAATCCTTTGTGGATTTTGTGAGACCATGAGGGTCTCGGGATCCCTACTGAGTATCATTATACTCACCCCTACACGGGATACACCGGCACCTTGTTGTGTTTGGTGTAGAAGACGGAAAATGCTGACTAAGGACGATGGTACAAGGAATAGAGGTTGCTCGGAGGAGGAACTTAGATGAGGCGTACTGTAGAGACGACCGTTCGAGAGCTATACCTGCCCTTCAGGTAGGATACATGGAGAGTGTTCACAAGATCCATTCCAGTTTACTTGTACAATATAGTTTCCTGTACATTCCAGTTTGTCTTGTATTCACACCCCTTTTTCTTACATTACACTATCTATTTACTATTCAGTTTACTCATGTTCGTATATTTATTTTTGATTGGCTACATGTTTTTACAGGATATAAAGGCAATGCCTTTATGGATTTATGGAATAAGCCTTTCGATGCTAGTCGCTAGCCCCCATCCAATGGAAGGCGGTCTTGGGGTAGTCACAACACGGGCCCCGGGGGACGGGTCATGAAAAAATGGTGTCATTGGAGTCAGTTTTACCATAGAACATTGGACGTTGATCTTTTTAAATGTAATTATGGATAAATGTAGTGATTGTGATTAACACTTTAGGGAATCCAGTGTTGGAACGTCAACTGATGTATCCATACACCAGGACCCTGACATCTGATTTCTGAATAAGTGGACAAAAACTTGATTGTGTGTGTGTTTTCAACTATTTTCTTTTTGATCTCTATGATTCAGCTCACCATGTATAGTTTATTGACTGTGGAACACTTGTTTCTTTTCAGGATGCCTCCACGTAGACAACCATCTAGGTTTTTGGGTATAGTACGCACTGATAGCCCACTGAGTGATGAGGCCTCAGAGCAGGGCCGTCTTCCAGTAGAGGCACTACATGTGGAACCAGCGGTACGATTACCCATTGGGCCACCAATTCCACCAGGCCCAACATTATAGAGTGCACGCTTCTTGAGAGCATTTCAAGAGTTTCAAGGATATAGGCCACCCAAGTGGGGGTGTTAGAGCGAGCCCTCTTAGTGGAGAGTTTATTTGTTGAGCAGCCAACAGCAGTGAGAACCACCACTAGTCATCACATAGCAGAGTCTTCCGTAGTTGGCAGAAAAAAAATGTCCAAGAGGACCAGACCTATAGGCGGACGACCACATGACTCGGGATCAGTTGTGCGAGCTACCAGAGACAAAGCCAGTCATGTGAGGAGAAGGAAATGTTTCACATGAGGCAGGTAGGGTCATGAGGCTCATCACTATCTAACCCACCATATGGATGATCAGCTAATGGTAGAGGGACTGCCCAGGTAGAGACAGAGGTTTGACCGAGGAGGTTCGCAGGGAGAAAGCAGACACGGCAGAGGAGCTGTCCGTGCAGCTGGCGGTGGGTGACGATTCCAGGTGTTACCGCCACCACCACCAGGTGGTCCATCCCGTCCACAGAGAGCAGGTGGAAAGGGGCGAGATTAGCTCCATGCTTCTGAGGCCGATGACCATGGCTATCAAGATATGATACGAGGTTCGATCATTATCTACTCCACATTAGTTGTAGTACTAATAGTCACAGGTTCCAGTCGTTCTATTATTTCCACTGACCTCATTCAGTGCTCGGAGGTTCCGACAGAGCCGTTGGCTTGATCCTTACTGCTAGAGACTCTAATGGGAGCAGATTATATGATTACTCATTGGTTCCGGCAGTGTGAGATTACTCTAAGTGATGAGAGCTTCTGCTTGGATCTCCTAGTATCGGCATCTAGGCCTTATGACTTCATCTTGGGTATGGACTAGTTATCTACATTCCATACTAATATTGAATGTACTAGGAACAATGTTTGCAGTGTCCACATAGATGGGACCAGGTTTACTTTCATCAGAAAAAAGGGAGCCTTTGCAGCAAAAGATGGACTTACCCACAGGGGTGTGCAGTCGATCACTCATCAGTTGGCTAGCCTTACCCTCAGAGCAGTTGATGTGGTGATTCTGAGCTATCCTGTAGTGGTGGACTAGTACATAGATGTCTTCCCTGATGATGATCTAGGTCTACCACTTCATAGAGATGTGGTCTTTTACATTGACTTGTACCGAAGGACAGAACCAATATCTACACCAACATATCAGATGGCTCTCGTGGCACTTCTTCAGCGGCAGATATAGGTAGAGGACTTACAAAGGAAAGGGTTCATTTGACCCAGTGTTTCTTCTTGGCCAGCACCGATTTTTTTCACCAAGAAGGCAGATCGGAGCTTCAGACATTGTGTTGACTATTGGCGCCTGATCCAGGTGACCATTTAAAAAAACTACACAAACCAGTGGACGAACGACCTCTTTGATTAGATAAAGTGATCATGGTGGTTCTCAAAAATTGACCTCAGATTAGGATATCGCCAGATCCTAGTACATGATGTGGATGTGCAGAAGACAACTTCCAGATGTCGGTACAGCCACTACAAGTTCTTTTTTATGCCATTCTGTGTGACCAACACCCCAATAGTGTTCATGGGACTCATGAATAGGATCTTTAATCCATACCTTGATTGCTTTGTAGTAGTCTTAATTAACAACATTCTGATCTACTCGACTACTAATTATGAGCATTCATATCATTTTCAGATAGTTTTGGACACACTCCGAGAGCACTAGATTTATGGTTAGATCTCGAAGTTCCAATTCTAGAATAAAGATGTTCACATTCTGGGTCATTTCATCTCAGAAGCAGTAATTTTAGTGGATCCATCGATTATTGAGGCGGTACATGCTTTGGATCCACGCAAAAGTGTGACAGAGGTACGTAGTTTCTTGAGATTGGTCGAATAATACAAGAGATTTGTGCCAGATTTCTCCAGAGTTACAACACCTTTATCACCATTGACGAAGAAGTGGAAAAATTCGTGTGGTCGGAGAGATGCCAACTGAGTTTTTAAGTGATGAGGGAGAGGCTGACTAATTCCCCCATCTTGAGGCTTCCGGAGGAGGGTGTGGGGTACATAGTATACTGCGATGCCTCAGGGACCGATCTCAGATGTTTCCTGATGCATTAAAGAGCAGTGATTTCTTATGGTTCTCGATAGCTGAGACAACATGAGTAGAACTATGCTACCCATGACCTGGAATTTTCATTTAGTGGTTTTCTCCTTGAAGATATTGCAACATTACTAGATGGGTGAGTGTTTTGCTATCTACTCAGATCACAAGAGACTTAGGATTATCTTCTCTCAGAAGGAACTTATCATGAGACAATGAAATTTGCTTGAGTTCCACTAGGACGATAACATTGAGATAGTCTATACTCCTGGGAAGGGGAACATTGTACTAGATGCACTCAGCAGGAGGTTTGGTATACCACTACTAGGTGAGGAGACTGGGCGATTAGCCACTTTGCATATATCCTTTGTGGATCGAGATGGAGTGGCTTTTCTTCAGTCTCTTACAGTCACTCTCCCACTTCTTCAGAGAGTCATAGAGGCAAAGCATGGGGACATTGACTGTGAGGCTCGATGTGCTCAGATATCCACAGGATAGGCAACTGATGGATTTTTTGAAGGTGGGGAGCACGTCGTCCTCTTCAGTGGACATATCATGGTACCAGTGTCACTTCAGGAGGAAGTGTTGAGGGAGTATCACACATCCCCTCTAGCGGTACATCCTGGAGTGGGAAATATGTACCATGACCTCCGACGCATGAACTAGTGGTTGAGAATGAAGAAAGAAATAGCAGAGTTTGTCTCTCAGTGCCTCACTTATCAGTAAGTGAAGGCAGAGCATCAGGAGACAGTAGGCTTGGTTCTTCCTTTAGATGTCCCAGAGTGGATGTGGTATGGGATATCCATGGACTTCGCGACAGGATATCCACATACATCTAGAGGTGATGATTCTATCTGGGTGATCATTGAAAAACTCACCAAGTCGGCCCACTTCCAACCGATCATAGAGTAAGGTTCAATATAGAGTTTGGGATGCCTCTATGTGCAAGAGATTGTGAAATTACATGGATTACCCTTGTCGTTTGTCTCTGATTGTAACTTACCTGTTCCGGAAGCCTCCAAGAGGCGCCCATACCCAGTTGGTCACTTGTACTCAAGCATATTTCCCTGAATTCTAGAGGCTGCCGACCAGCAGCGAGGGCCTTGGGTGTGATAATGGGGAAACTATTCCCTCATTATCAGAGTAACGCAATGGAAGTTAAACAATCATACAATAGAAGAAGCCTTAAATATCCAACAACAATAAATAGTGGAAGACTTATAAGTAATCAACTGGGAAAAATATATAAATGATGAATGATGCATATGTGTCTAGGAAAGCATCCAAACATGTCACAATGCAGAATATAGTACTAAACCGAAATAAAAAAGGAAAACAGATAAACAACTCCTCAGCATTGCAAGCCTAAACTTTGTCCTATGCTTTCCACCTCTAATGCAATCAAGTACCCAAAGTAGAAGGGAGATTTTCGTTGTCTATACTGGCAATTATATAATCTGTTTGGGCCCAAAAGCATGACCCAAATAGGTTGTGAGACAAAATCTCAGTAGGAAACCACCCTAAGATCTGTGCCTAATAGTCAGTGAATATATGGCAGGTAAAAGTACAGAAAGAATAAAAAATCCACAGTTTCTAGAATATAATTTACAAACAAGAAAGCAGTAACACAAGAAAGTAGAAAAAACAGGAAACCCTCTAGGGTGTTCTCATAGCCTAACCCCTATGGTTCAACTTTCAAGCACTAACAACTCTCTAGGAGGCACACACAGTCTCACCCCTCTGGTTCAACTAAAGAATAGACTCTCTTGGGAAGTACTCCCCATCAATTCCCCCTATAGTCTCGTATCGTACTAAAGGCGCTCTGGGGAAGCACTAAAGGCCTCATTCCCCTTGTGGTCCACATTGAGGAACTACAAACACTCTTAAGAAGCACTCAATGTCAATTCCCCCTATGGTCTCACATCGTATTATAAATACACTTTGGAGAAGCCCTTACGTCCATTCTCCCTATTGTCTACTACAATAGGTTACCACAGCCCTGTGTAAAGTCTGCAAGTATCGCATCATGTAATGGCCAATGTGAACCTTAAGAAATAAATGGATAATAGTCTACAACATAACAGCATGGAAGAACAACTATCACACCATCTTATAATTAGGCATGAAACTAGGAACAGCCTAACTGGCAAAAATAGACCAAACGTTCATAAACAGGCAAAAAATTATGGGGAAAAACATCCAAAGCATAGTAAAATTACCCTATTCTCAATCAATAAACTCTACTCAGGAATATAAACAATTAAGGCTAACAAAACGGGAAAAATAGGAAACATACAATACCCCATTCAAGGGTATTGGTGGAATTTGCACAAATACTCAGTGAATTTATACAGAATGGAACAAACCACCTACGTTGATGCTAGGAGATCAATATACTTGAACCACGAGTCTTGAATCTCCATAGAACAACGTATAACTACAAAAACATAAAAAAAAATTCAACCCACGATAACATGGAAAATAGAATTAATTGGAAAACGATGCTCCATGAGAAGGATGAAATCACTTATGTGATTCCAACACACCCAACGATGTTAGAATCAGAGGATGAACGGAGGCTCGGTGGCTCATTGATGATCCGCGACCATACCCTCACTCATGTATGAACCAAAGATAAAATAAGGGTGTTCTATCTGTTAGATGTGACCTTGGTGCATTTAATGAAAAAATTAAAGTACACAGCGTGTAATTTTGGAGTACACGGCGTGTACTCACTTTTTTTGTACTCCGCTATAGGCGGCCTCCAAGTCACCCCACACGACCATGTGTGTGGCCCTTACATAGCCAGCACACGAACTCACGCAACAATGATGTACACGAAATGTAATCATAAAGTACATGGCGTGTACATCAAAAATTTCCAGAAACTCATATATTTTGAAAATATACCGAAAATGAAAAACATACCAAAAAGGAAGGTCTGGGTTCTTACAAACTTCCCCCTTAATTAAATTTGTCCCTGACTTTCCCAAGCAAGTTGTAGATTAAGAAACCCCAAACAGCTCTGGCCACTGTGATCAAACATCAGCCTCCCTCTCCCTAGTCTCGCCCTGTACTCGCCCGTGCTGCCACACCACCCATACGAGAGGAATAAACC
Organism: Viscum album; assembly: GCA_963277665.1. Taxonomy (NCBI): domain Eukaryota; kingdom Viridiplantae; phylum Streptophyta; class Magnoliopsida; order Santalales; family Viscaceae; genus Viscum; species Viscum album. The sequence continues at coordinate 1,614,865,734 of OY728151.1, forward strand.
GACCAAGAGGAACCTTCATACAACGATCGATAATCTGGATAGGATGCTCCTCAAATGATGCATTGTCCTCGAGTTCAACCACCAAAGGTTCAAAGACATGACACGGGTCTGAAAAGTAATATCGGAGATGAGAAAAGTGGAAGTCTTCGTGCATAGCCTGATACCTCTGAGGTAACTACAACTGATAGGCAACCGACCCAACTCTCTGCAACACCTACAATGGCCCGACAGACCTTGGTGAATTCTTACCCAATCTCCTAATCCTCCTATGCCCCAATCAAGGTGTGACACACAGTAAAACCTGATCCCCGACCTCGAAATCCAGAGGTCGTCTCCACTGATCGACAAAAGACTTCTGACGGGACTGCACATTAGTCATCCTCTTCCGAATCATCTATATCTACTCTGTGGTCTCCTGAACAAGATGATGTCCCAGCAAAGCTGCCTCTCCTACCTCCATCCAACATAAGGGTGATCGGTATGGCCTACTGTACAAATCCCCATAAGGTGCCATCTGAATAGTTTCTTTAAAACAATTATTGTAGGCAAAATCCAGAAGAGTTATATGCTTCTACAATGAACCTCCAATGTCTAGAATTCAAGATAGGAGAATATCCTCATGCACCTGAATCGTACGCTCGGATTGGCCATCTTTCTGGGGATGGTATGATGTACTCAAAAGTACCTACGTACCTAGCGCCTTTTGAATCCCCTTCCAGACCCGAGAAGTAAATCGCGGATCCTTGTCTGAAACGATAGAGTGTGTAACTCCATGCAGACGTAAAATCTCACTGATGTACGACCATCCCATATCGTCAACACTTATGGTCTCCTTGATCGGCATGAACTGAGAAACCTTTGTAAGCCTATCGATGAAAAACAAACTGCATCATTCCCTCGAGGTGACCTCAGAAAACCGGTCAAAAATTCCATAGTGACATCATTCCACTTCCTCTCTAGAATGGGTAACTGTTGTAAAAGACCTACTGGTTGATGATGTTTTGACTTCACCTACTGACAAGTAGAACACCTCAAGATGAAACTCACTACATCCCTCTTCATTCCTGGCCACCAATACTGACGTTATTGGTCACGATACATCTTGGTGACACCAGGATGAACTGCCCAAAATGAGGAATGAAAATCCTGCATCATCTTCTCACGTATGTCTGCTGACACTCATATGCTTCCCTCGAAACGCAAGATCTCATCCTCACTTACTATCCATCCAGGAATAGGGTCCTCTCCTGACACAATTTCCTATAGGACTAGGACTTCAGAATCTGATAGCTTCCTGATTCGAACTCGGTCGAGAAGTGTAGAGGTAACAACTATAGAAGAAAGAAACTTTTTCCCTTGTCTATCATGCATTACAAGATGCATCTCAGGGAATAGAGCCATAAGCTTCCACTCACTGCTAGCCTCTTGAACTGCCTGTATCTGAGTCCTCCTGCTCAATGCATCAGCCACTACGTTTCCCTTTCTCGGCGTATAGGCAAGATCAATGTCAATGGATTGTAGGTACTCAACCCACCTGCAGTGTCTCAAATTCTGATCGCGCTGAGTGAAGATGAATGGGAGACTCTTGTGTTTGGTGAAAGCAACAAAGTGCTCTCCCAGAAAATACTGACTCCAATAGCATAAGTCATGAACAACAGCTGCAAACTCCAGATCGTGTGCCAGGTAGTTCCGCTCATGTAGCCTCAACTGCCGAGACCCTTATGCAACAACTCCATCTCCCTACATATGCACAGTTCCCTTCCCAATACCTGAAGAATCATAGTAAATAGTGCATCTCTTTCCTGGATATTGAAAGACTAGTATCAGTGCTGAAGTCAACCTCCCTTTTACCTCATGAAAGGCTGACTCACAAGAATCTGACCATAAGAACTTCAAACCCTTTTTGGTTATAACCATCAGTGGTGCAGCTAAGCATGAAAAGTCATGTATGAAGCGTATGTAGTATCCATCCTGTCCCCGAAAACTCCACACCTCAAAGACGTTATTCGAAATCTCCTAGGAAACTACAGATCCCACTTTCTCTAGGTATACTGATACTCTTGTCTCTAAGATAACATGACGCAAGAAGTGAATCTGATCCATACAAAAATGGAATTTTGAGCGCTTATCATATAACTACTTCTCCCTCAGTGTACTCAAAACAATATCTAGATGGTTAGCATGGTCGTGTCGAGTGTGATATTACACCAAGATATCATCCATGAAGACAACCATGAAAGAGTCTATGTAAGGACAGAACACTCGGTTCATCAGTGCCATTAAAACTACAGGAGTGTTCATGAGAACGAATGGCATAACCGTATAATCGTATAGACCATTCCTGCTCTAGAAATCTGTAAGAGTAATAGCAGATGGTCTAACACACAAGGGATGATAACCTGACCTCAAATAGATCTTTGAGAACACCCAGGATCCTCGAAGCTGATCAAAGAGGTCATCAATCCTAGGCAAGGTCTATCAGTTCCTGACTGTCAACTGATTCAGCTTCCGATAATCCACACGAAGCCTAAGGGTGTCGTCTGCCTTCTTCACGAATAGGATAGGCAAACCCTGATGAGAAGTATTGGTTTGGATGAAATCTTTTTCCTATAACTCCTCCAACTACTTCTTGAGCTCCTTTAACTCAGGTGTAGCCATCCTATAAGGATGAATGGACACCGGTGCCACTTCGGGCATGAGCACAATAGAAAAGTCTATCTCATGCTTCAAAGGAAACCCAGAAAAGTCATCTAGGAAGACATCCCTGAAATGATCCACCACTAGATGAATTCTAACTGTGAAGTCTCTTGGTCATCCAAATACAAAATACTAATCTGATCTGTAACTCCACCTAGCCCATGATGCTCGGGTCCTGCTCTACTCACCTGGATATCTTACTCGCCTAGATGAATAAATGTTTTACCCTCTAGTGATATGAAACTCACACTATAGAGATAACAGTCAACAACTACCTAGAAGGGAAAATTCCAATCAATTCTAATAATGACATCATGCCCTATCATCTCTAGGACATAGAGGTCCCATAAGAGGTGACATCCCATAACCTCAAGAGGGCACTCTCTGCACTGATGTACACTAACAACTCTAGTCCCCAATGGTGTGTCTAGAGTCAAAGTATCGGTAGAGTAGAAGATTCAGAGCCCAAGTATCTCCACAACCGCAATAGAGACATTTCTATGGGAAGCCTTTGTATCGAAACGAGAAGAAGATAAAACTGAGGATACACCTTTCGTATCTCGAACTGTAGAGGGTCCAGGTTCCTACTCCTGCTAGGTCTGCTCCACTACAAAAGCCTGACATGTACCATGTCCCTCTGTCCCCACCTAACCTCTCTAAGCTAATCCACCCTGTTGTCACTAAATGGCCAGTGACTGACCACCACAGCCTTGACCACCACCTTGGCCTGAATAGCTAGAAGAACTCTAGTTCCCAGAATGGTGAGAAACTGGTGTGGCTTCTCCTAAACATGGAGTCAAGGATGAACCCTTTTCACGAGCTAATGGTGATAAAACCTGACCGAAGTGCTAAATATGACCCATCTTGCTGCAATATCGGCACTCCACTAGGTCTCTCAGGAACTGCAGCCTCATACTCCTAGGCCTTCCACACTAGTAGCATAACACCTGGCTACCTGAAGATGTGTCTTGCTGCCTCGAATCACCACACATAGTCTCCCTATGGTGATTCCTGCTGTTATCTTGTGAAGTACTAACCCTGGAAGTGGAACCTCCCTTGCTCTCAACTCCAAAATCTCTCAGATTGCGCTATGAAATCCGTGCCTAGTTGAATATGGAAGAAATGGAAGTTAATCTGAAGATATTCACCTATGATCAGATCTCCTTTATGAGACCATCCTCAAACATCCTTGCCAAGAACAACCCATCCCCACCCTTGAGGGGTGTGAAACACTGATGCTTGGTGAAAAGAGAGGAATAATCCAGGACAGAAAGAGTACCATGCTCTAGGCTCATGAACTCCCAGGCTCGGTCGGCCCTCAGGGTCTCCGGATAGAAGTAGCCATAAAAGAAGTGCTGAAACTCCTCCCATGCTACAACCTGCTGATGACCCACCTGGGAGATCATGTCCCACAACCTCTTGGCAGAGTCCCGTAGAATGTATGTAGCGAGATTGACCTTCCTTTCTGGAGGCGTCTCCAGATGCTCAAAGATCATCATCATGGATTCTATCTAGGACTCTACAGCCTGAGGTCCTCCGTCCCCTGAGAAGGTGGGAGGATGTTGCTACTAGAAAACCCACGTCAAATCTTCCATTCGAGGCAGGAGGCGGAGCTCCCTGAAGGGTCTGCATTATACTCAAAAAGCCTTCCCTAAACGGTGCAATTATGCCTATAAATGGTATCCCTACTGGGTCCAAGGCTGGAAGAACATGAGGATCTGTGGGAAGTCCCTAGTCAGCCATATCCGGCGTCTGATCACTGGATGGAAACTGGTGTGCAACCGGAGGACGTCTTGGTGACATGACTATACAAGTTCAAACTCACACATTAGATCAACATTGTCAAGGAACAAAAACTAGGAGTTTAAGATGGTAACTGGGGCATGAAATCATTAAAAAATCAAAACATGACTACACGGTGTGTATAAAGACTATACGGTGTGTTCCCCTAAGTCATTTACTTGGGAGTGTACTTTTTCCAAAACCGATTGTGTAACACCAAAAACACATAGCGTGTTATCGGAACTCACGGTGTGTACCTGAATCCTCTTCCAATGCATGTTTCCTTCTACATGGTTAGGCCACAGACCTCTCCTAAGACAAAACTACATGGCGTGTTCTAAGAAGACACGACATGTACTAGACATGCTTCACCTAACCCGTGTTGTTAGGTACACGTACATACACTTGGATCGAACCACATGATGTGTTCCTGACAGACACGACATGTACGTGAAAGGATAACATTAACCCGTGTTGTTCATGACACGACCGTGTACGTGGGTCAGACTACACGGCCTATCTAAGGGGGACCCATTGTGTATAAGAAAAGACTCAACCGACCCGTTTTGTTAGGTACACAGCCAGGTTCATATTATTACACTACATGGCATGCACAACCGGTACACGACGTGATCCCACAAGGTTTTCGATACACCGGTTCTCCACCCAAAAAACCTATAACACGGTTAGAGAATACACAATGTGTACATAATGTACACAGTGGGTACTTATGAAAAACTATTTCTTCCTAAATAGAAGAACATAGGGCATGTAGTGAAAACTAAACGGCGTGTATTCTGTGTTTTTTCAGAAAGTAAGCCTCAGAAACCACACCAGAGCCTAGAAAACGCTAAAACAAACACTTGAAGTTCCAAATTCAGATCTGTGACGGCCCATATTCTCCGGGAATCAATGTTTGGAATCTTTAACAAGTTAAAAAAGGTAAACAGGTCAATGATCCACCAAATTCCGGTCCATGAGGGCCCATAACACCTCAAGAACCAAAATTTGGAGTTCATTCAGGTAAAACCTTACACAATCAATGATCTAAAAAGTAGAGGATATTTTTATCATGCATCTATCACAACATCATGCATATTCTACACAACATCTATCACAACAACATGTAATTTCTAATGCATCCTAGATGACATGGCAAGAAGGCATGACATGTGATTTCTAGAAAGTGATTATATGATGCATGAGATGGAATAACCTCATCTCATCGGGTTGTGACAGTAATAGAACCTCAATAACATCAATGGTAACAACACGAATCATTTGAATCACTCAGGGTGAAGTCAAATCAACTGTAATAATTGCAAAACTAGACCAATTTCAATAAACGTGTTTGTATGGCTTGTCCTAGTACACGGGTTAGCTACTTCTTGGAAAAACATATTACCAAGTACTTATTATGTACTATCCATGGTTATAGGATCCAAACAATAAGTCAAGAGAAATGAATTTCTTTGATACAAAATTGTAATGTCCCGATTCCGGAAGCCACCCAGAGGTGCCCCATTCCCGTTTGGTCACATGGGCTCAATCACATTTACCCGAACCCCAGAGGCCACCGACTAGAAGCGAGGGCCTTGGGTTTGATAATGGGGAAACTATTCCCTCATTTGAAGTGAAATAAAGTGGAATATACACAATCATACAACAGCGGATGCAGTAAATATCCAACGACAGTAAACAGTAGAAGACAAATAAGTAAACCTCTAGAAAAAATATAGAAGTGATGCATGATTCATATCTATCTAGGAATGTATCCAAACATGTAACAATGATGAATAAAGTACTAAACCCAAATAAAAAAGAAAAACAGATAAAAATCTCCTTAGCATTGGAATCCTCAGCTTGGTCCCATGCTTTCTAACTCCAATGCAATCATGAACCTGAAGTAGAAGGGATCTTGCACTTATCTATACCCGAAACAATATAATCTTTTTGGGCCGAAATGAATGACCCAAATAGAGTGTGATACATATTCCTAGTAGGCAACCACCCAAAGATCTGTGCCTAACAGTCAGGGAATATATGGAAGGTAAAAGTACAGAAAGTAGTAAACAATCCACAGTTTCTTGCATATAATTTACAAATAAGTAAGAAGCCCCACAATCAAGTAGAAAAAATAGGTAATCCTCTTGGTAGTTATCACATCATAACCCCTATGGTTAAACCTACAAGTACATGAAACCCTTTGGTAGGCACACACAGTCTCACCCGTCTGGTTCAGTTAAATAATATACTCTCTTGGTAAGCACTCACCAACAATTCCCCCTATAGTCTTGTATCTTACTAAAGGCGCTCTGGGGAAGCACTCAACATCTCATTCCCCTTGTGGTCCACGTCAAGGAACTACAGACACTCTGAGGAAGAACTCAACGTCAATTCCCCATGTGGTCTTTCATCGTATTATAAAGACACTCTAGAGAAACCCTTATGTCCATTCTCCCTAGGTCTACTATATTAGGTTCCCACTGCCCTGTTTACAGTCAGCAAGTATCGCATCGTGTAATGGCCAAAGTTAACAATAAGAACTACTTGGCTAGAAATATACAACCTAACAGCATGAAAGAACAACAATCACACCATTCGACAACTAGGCATGGAACTGGCAACAACCTAACAGGAAAAACTAAACCAAACGGTCATAAACAGGAAAAAAATGCATTGGAAAAACATCCAAAGAACAGTAAAATTACCCTTTTCACAAAAAATAACCTCCACTAAGGCATATAATAAAATTAGGAAAACAACATGGGAAATGCACAAATACTCAATGTCATTATACAGAAAGGCACAAAACACCTACCTTTATTCAAGGGGATCTATATACTTGAACCACAAGACTTGAATCTCCTAAGAACATTGTAGATCTATGAAAAAATAGAAAAATTTCAACCCACAATAACATGGAAAATTGTAGGAATTGGAAAATGATTTTCTTTGAGAAGAAAGAACTCATTGATACGATTCCATCACACCCAACAGTGTTAGTATTAGAGGACGAATGGAGGCGTGGTGGCTCCTCAAAGATCTGTGGCCTTACCCTCGCTCTTGAACGAACTAAAGAGAAAAGAGGGGATTTCATTCCATTAGACGCAACCCCAGTGCGTTAATGAAAAAAAAAGTAAAAGACATGTACTTTTGGAGTACACGGCGTGTAGTCAAATTTTCCGTACTCTACTTTAGGCAGCCTCCATGTCACCCCACTTGACCATGCTTGTGGCCCTTACACGGCCAGCACACGGCCTCGTGCGACAATGAAGTACATGGTGTGTACTCATAATGTACACATCGTGTACTTCAAAAATTTCCAGAAAATCCTATTTTCTCAAAAACTCCCGAAAAGGAAAAACATACCTGAAAAAAAGGTCCTTGTTCTTACATTGATCATGATACATATTTCACTTCCTAGAAATGGAAGGTATGGTCGGAGACTTTTGGGACGCAACTTTGTTTGGGCACTGCCTTCCATCCTTCGTTGGATAGTTAGACTGAATGGACCATTCAGACCCTTGAGGACATGGAATTTGCTTACGTCCTTGACTTCAGTCACAGCTGGGAGGATCAGATTCCATTGGTTAAGTTTTCATATAACAATAGCTATCACTCCACCATTTGGATGGCACCTTTTGAGGCATTGTACAGGAGACCTTGCAGATCACCTTTGTGATGGAATAACCCAGGGGAGTCAACACTTGTGAAACCAGATATGTTATGGGATTAAACATAGATGTTTCAAATAATCCAGGAGCAGATGAAGGCTACAAAGAGCAGGCAGAAGTCTTATGCTGACATGAGATAAGGACCTCTTAAGTTAGAAGATGGTGACCACATCTTTTTACGGGTCTCAGCCCGATGAGGATTGAAGATATTTGGTCGGGGAAACAATTTATCTTCGAGTTTCATCGTACCCTTTCAGGTCCTCAGTAGAGTTGGTGTGGTGGCTTAACACGTAGCTCTTCAACCATAGCTGCACTAGTTGCATGACATATTCCACGAATCCCAGCTGAGGAGATACGTGCATGACCCATCTTACGTCATAGACCACAGAGAGATGGGCTTCGACGATGGGGAGAAATTTATGATGGTTCGAGTAGAGATTGAGGATCAACAACAGCGGGTCCTTCAGGGGGTAGTCGATACTTCTGGTGCACGTTCACTGGCAGCACGAGAACCTCCAAGAGAGAACTTCAGAGCGGGAGGCTCAGATAAATTCTCAGTACCCACACTTATTTCACTAATTTTGTGATGTAGCTTTCGGGGATGAAACTCCTTAATGTAGGGAGAATTTAATATCCCAAAAAATTCCATTTAATAATTTTTATTTATATGGAATATATTGAGTCTGTCAAAATTGATGGCGTGTGATTCCAAGGTCCGGTGATCCCGGAATGAATTTCTGAACTTTTTTTAGGTACGTTCTGTAAATGTGCGAGTAGGTTTTTGTATCTTTTAAACCAGTGCTCAGAATAGAAATTTGAGGGCACCATTGAACTCGCATTGCCGTTATTCGGATAACAAGACTTTCACCTTGACCGCGGTAGATTGAGGGGGAAAGTAAGTATTTTACTTTTTGTGTAAATAGAAATAAAATAAAAGAAACTTTAATTTTATTTTTGTTAAAACCTCCCTTGTGAATGTTACGGATGTGGGAACCACCGAGCCTAAAACCTCCCATGTGAATGTTATAAAAGTGGGAACCACCAAAACTAAAACCCCATTCTGAAATTATTGGTGGGGACCCCCCAAGCCCTCTTTAATTGGAGAAAACATTTCAACTCTCCATTTAATTTTTTGAGCCAACTAAAAATTAATGAAATGTGTCAAAATATTATTTTCCCAACAAAACTGATCTACATAATTTAAATTATATTGGAACCTCATTCCTTTTGGTGTATTTCGATGGAAAAGGAGAAGGGGAGGGAATTCGGAGGAACATTGTCTCCAACGAAGAACATCTCCCAATGATGATCTTCTTCAATGAAGAATCTGCCAGCTTATCCAATGAAGAACATCCCACCTCCAACATGGGACATCTTCAATGATGACGAACCAACTTCGGTACTTCCCTCCTCATGAACTGCAACAAACCTCAGAGGTAGGGTTTGTTGTTGTAAATTTTCCCCTTGCCCATTCTGGACCATTCATTAGTATTCAAGAAATATTTGAGCCACTTTCTCCCACTCTAACGCGGAGGGTGTGGTCCAAACAAACATTGCCCATCCACTCTACAAATATTTGTGTAATTTTTTTTGTTAATCATGATGGAGGAGGAAAACGACTGATGCGAGCGATTGGCACTAGTGGGACACAAGAGTGGAGGCCAGCTGTATGACAGGGATGGTGGCACACATCTATGCCGCCTAGAGAGGAAGGCGCCATGGCTTGAACCACGAAGACAAAGGGAGGATGGCCAGTCGTGCCGGCCACCGGTGAAGGTGTGGCACGTGACCACGACACGTGGAGAGGAAGGATGACAATCCATCCAGCCACGACGGACCGCCAGACCACGGTTGCCCCGCTGCTGCCCTGTGGGCCTCCCAGCAAGGTCCGGACTTCCCAATGTGGGTTGGGCCACCCAGCATGGGCCATGGAGCCCAACGCGGGCCGGACCGCCCGATGCAGGTCGCGCCGGGTCAGTCCGACCAGGACGGACCAGACCCGGACTAACATCGACCCATTTGTTTTCTCTATTTCGGCCATATCATGAGCTACATGTGTCCATTTGACGAATTGTCATTGGTTCCAGAAAACTTGGAGCTAGACGGTCCTTTTGGCATGCACCACATGAGATTTGGATAATGTTGGGGTATTTATGGGTTGGATCAAGCACCAATCCAACTGCGCCCTCAAGACTAAAAGGCCAATAACTTACATACCAGGTGTCTGTTTGATACACCGTCTGTTGCGTTGAGACCCCTATGACCTGACAGTCCATTAGAATACATATTAATTGGAATTTGTGGTATTTGGAGTATTGACTAGTGGAATGAGGTGTGGATCCACCCTAAGACAAGAAAGCTTAGTGTGGGAACCCCATAGCTGGCTGTAACAAGAGAATGGGATTCTATGTGGGTCTGTGATTTGGGATCCTTTGTGGGACTCTGTTTGAGGCTCCCACAAGGATCTGCTCTTTGAATCCATGTGTGACTACTCTAGGATCCTGTGGGGGTCTGATGATGTATTAGGATCATGTGTGGGTATAATGATATACTAGGATCCTCATTGGTTCTGATGATGTAATAGGATCCTGTGTGGGTATGAGATGTATTAGGATCCTGTGTAGGTCTGATGTCGTACTAGGATCCTGTCTAGGTATGAAAATATTACATGATCCTCTATAGTTCTGATGATGATTTAGGATCCTACGTGGGTCTTCCACTTAACAGATAATAATGATTCTGTAGTTATATATAATCATATCTACTTATGTTCCCATGATATACCTGGTGGGAGATGAGTCATTACCTTGGGGTAATCTTCTATATTGCATACATGTGTTGTACTTTCCTTCATGGTGATACCATGGGGGTATTCTTCTGTATGACATTCCTATGTGGTACTTTCATTCGTGGTGATACCATTGTGGTGATATTCTATTCGGCGTTACCTTTGTCTTACATACCAATGTGGTATTACCTTCGTGGTATTCCTACCATTGTGGAACAGTTAAACTTTAGACTTTTGAGTTACATGATGGGTTTTCTCATGATTGAGATGGGATTACTTTATAACTTAGGTATGTGTATGGTCATTTAGCTAAGTAGGGTTTTATGTTTTTCTCATGCTTTTTGGTTTATCCATTTTAGATTTTTTGAGACCTTGAGGGTCTCGAGGTCCCTACTGAGTATCGTTATACTCACCCCTGCACGGGCTACGCTCGCACCTTGATGTGCTTGGTGCTGACGACGGATTACGCTGACTGAGGACGAGGGTACCAGGACTGGAGGTAGCTCGGAGGTGGACCCTAGATGAGGCATACCGTAGAGACGACCATTCGAGAGATGTACCAACCCTTCCGGCAGGATCCCTGGTGGGTGTTCACTGGAGCCGTTCTAGTTTACTAGTACTTAATAGTTTCTTGTACATTCCAGTTGGGCTTGTATTCTAGCACCATTTTACTTACTATACTCACCCTATTTACTATTTAGTTTACCCGTATTTGTATCTTGTTGTGTGCTTAGTTGCGTGTGTATACAATATATAAAGGCAATTCCTTCCTGATTTTAAGGAATATGCCATTCAGTGCTAGTCTCCAGCCCTTGGCCTATGGAAGGCGGGCATGGTGTAGTCACGACATGGGCCTAGGGGGATGGGTCATGACAAAAAATATACCTACATTGATTCTAATGAAGGAAAAGAAATTGGGTGAAAAAATGTGAAATAGATCAAATATGGATATATGAATAGAACATTATTTCAATCATGGGTCAAAGAAAAAATAAATTATCAAGGAATTATATTTTATAATGTAATAATTAAATAACAAAAATGGATCCATATTATATTATACGATCAATTGTATCATATTATAAAACTACTTTTGACCTCGTGAAGTTGATAATAACTGTGTTGACTCATTACCAAATCATATTCCTATGATAATTTTAGATGATTCAAATTTATGGATCCAAGTTAATAACACATGAGCTGAATGATACTGTCACACACAAAAAAGATTTTTTTAAAAAAATTATAGAATATTATTCTGTAGATAAAATAGTTTTTATCCAATGTTAGGTCAAGCTGATTACTCTGACCTTAATGATTAATTGAAACCAATTTATTTCAAATTCATAAAGAATATTACTTAATTTTTTTATTTATATGTAATAATATTTATGTAATTAATGTATTATAATTTAAATTATTATTTCATATTCTATAAAATTCATGTCTGAATCAGTTTCCATTGTATTTTATATGATTTTCTTATCTAATAATGTTTTTAGAAATGTAAATTAAAACTAAATGGGCTTATGGATAATTAAATTTATTTTTGTTGTGATTGGTTATTTACTATTATGCATGTATTCTTATTGTGTCTGAGAAACAAGGGGTTTTGATGATTCTAGAATGGATTTCACATGCCATTATTATTACTATTATACTTCCTTTATTATTATCGTGGTTGTAATTATTAAATTTCAACACCTACGAGGGGAATCACCCTCTCCCTCTTTATTTCACATTCACATGATTTTTCAAGTGGTTGTGTATAGATATTACTCCCATATAATATATATTAATCTCCCCACCTTCTTCGATAGATGATCTCTCTAATATAAGGCCAGTCAATCTCATCTCCATCCTTTTTCTCTTCCTCCTTCCCTCTTCCTCTTCTATTTTCCTTCTTATACAGTTCTTATGCCTAAGTATCATTTATTATGTGTGAAGGGGGGGGGTATAAATTATATGGTGAAACACCCAACTCTCATTGGAATTTTATACAAACAATTATGATCAAACCCCTATGTGTATTACACAGTAGATCAGATGGTTCATTTTTATCCCATGACATATAGGTTGGTGTTATCACTTTAAGGTAATCAATAGAATTATAAATTTCTATAATTTTGAGTCCTAAATTATTTTATAATAAAAAATTTGGTTCCAATATGAAGTATTACACTAGTAATACTCATTTCAATTCATTAAAAACACTAGATGTTGGTTTTTCTATGTTTGACATATTTTTAAACAATAGTTCATGATTATCTGTAAGTGAATTTCTACAAATAATATAATAGTTATTTGTAATAATTATGACTAAATAATACTAGATTTATTGATATTATCCTTATTTTTTAGTCTAAATTAAATAATATATAATCACCATGTCTTTAATAAGTGTTTCCCATAAGTTTTTTAAGAAAATAAATTAGTGGATTTATAATTAATATTATTGAATTATTTTTTGGAAATGAGGTTTTATGTTTTATAATGAATTTACATTATTATTTTATCGAAAAAACCCATAGATATTGTGATTTTAGATATATTTGTATATGATCATTGTTGGAATTACCCCTTGTCACAAAATTTTTTCCTCAACTAATATTGTATAGTTTCACTACGTTCATCATTTAATGATTCATTACAATTAATGAGTGGGGTGAATCCATATGTGAATGGTGTTTAACATAAATTCATGAATTGTAGTAAATTTCATGGGCGTGGTCCTTAGGTACATGGGAGGGTCTATATGATTTAACATTTTATTCACTAAGGTGGCTTAATTTGGACATAACATTCCAACATATACATGATTCATGAAATGATTCTCAATAACATGATAAGGTACGTGTCACTCTGGTTATTATGAAATGGTTCTCCCTTATTATTTTAACATAATTTCAATATGAGGAAACACCACTACCATGGGAAGCTTTTTAACTTTATAATGTTATAATGTATGTAATATTATTTTCTTCCCTATTTTTATTACTTCTTACCCATTTTTATATTTTTATTTTTAGTAAAAATTATGCATCATTTATAGTCTTAGTTTAATCCAAAGTACTTCATATCAGTTGTTTACTCATTCTTATATGACATAAAATGTATAAAATATATTACTTATTTTATTTAAATGATTAAATAGCTTCCTACATACATGTAGTTCAAACTATAATGGATTCCTATATATTAATTTTTTTGTATAGACCACATGTTGAGACATTACTGGTCATGTTCACTCATACACTAAATAAAATATTTTGTTGTCTATATATTATATACCACAGAATAGTATTAAAAGATTGGATAATAGACCATCTCTCTATAGGGAATTAACTATTGGATAAATATAGAGTAATTAAGGTGGTGGAATATTAAGGATATCGTGTGTCATAAGGTGTTAATATTGTTTTCATTTATTCATTTTTTTCATTTTTCCCATTTATTTTTGTATACGACTTATTTTTTCATTTTAGAGCTCTATGTTTTATCTCACATAGTTCATATTGGATATTAAGATGCATTATTATTTTACATTAATTAATTATTATAGATTTTATGTGTGATATAATTCTTAAATCTTTTTTCTTGATGCTCATGCACCATTTCACAGTCTATGAAGAATGAAAATGACATTCGATCCTTATTCCAGATAATATAATGTATCTATATAGGATATCATCTGTTTGTTCCTGAATAAAAGTATCAAATTCTATTTATTGTAAAAACCCTTTATTTTACTATATGTATTTCCATTATATAAATCATATTTTTTCTATATATTACTCCACACATGATAGATAAATAAAATGATCCATGAAATGTTAGATGAATACTATTATGAAAATAATAAAAATGATATAACCTATAGAAAATAAAATGATATTAATAATCAAAAATTACTTTCAAATAGAGGATAAATAATTGATATGATTTCATATTAGAAAGGATTGTTATGTAATATTCTCAAATTTTAAATGTTCTTTAGATCCCCTTTTCAAAATAAATTATTTTTCCTTTAAGTGAAATTTTTATATTGTTAAATTTATTTTTTCCCTCACATTGATCATAGTGTCTACATATGGGTAAATACCATCTACATATATGCAGAATGGTTTTTGGGAGCTATCTAGTGTTAACCCTGAAATTTAAAGCGTTATACAAGGGCGAACAAACTACTTCATAGATGTACGTTGAATTTTTATCCACTATATATGGGTACATCCATGTTTTCAAATGATAAGTATAGTTAATCCATTACCATGTAAAGGAATATCATAATTTAAAATGGTTACAAAAGGATTACTTTGGTGTTATGTAAAGGTTACCCTATGTTTTAAACAGTTATGTGAGGTAATACTAGGTTTAAAAATGATTTACAATTGTATGAATTTTCAATCTCATGAAACGACTATGAGCAGCATAAGGCTAAAACCATGTTACTCTTACAAGACACACTTTTTGATATGAAGCTATATTTCAACCCTATTGTTCATTTTTCTTCTTCCTTTATCAAACCCGAAATGTCTTTTGATGATTTTAGAAGATTGAAATCATGTTAATTAATTAAATTCTCTTGTTTAAATCTATAACTCAAATCGTGAAATATTATCTACTGTTTACATTCATGAATTTATTCTAATGAAATTTAAATGGTTATTTAAATATGGTATTATATATAGTGAAATCTAATTCCTTTTGTATTTTATTTAAAAATTATTAACCCTACTGCCTTTAATTTTTATATCCTCTTGAGTCTAGGAATCATATAAATACAACTCCTAAGACATCTTAGGTCTTCTTCAATATATCATTATTCTTCTTATGGTTTCCAGAAGTGGAAGAATCCCCCTATTTTACCTATACTCTTGAGTACAACATTTTACAAGGAATAAATTATAGATATCAATCAATTTTAATTTATTTTATAATTTTTGGGATAAATTTTAAGATTCAAACATAAATGTAAATATAACAAATTATCAAAGATTGATAAAGATTTACATCATGAAAGTAATGTTTTATTCTAGAGAGATAAATTATTACCGCAAATCGAATTTTTAATTATTCTTTAATATAGAATCTATTAACACATATTATGGAGTAAAAGTATGACTTGGATATTTTTCTTGAGATTGAAATTGTTATCTCATGATATGTTTTATATTTTTATCATATAATTATGGAAAATTGGTTCTATGAATCATTTTTGAGTGTTTATATTGTATTATTACATGGATATGATTTGCGTGAGGATTCCATAGATATCCTTTTTATTAGACCTCACAATATTGGAGTTGGAAGAATTTATAATCATGGGAATTTATCTGGGATTACTTTTCATTTTGGGATTTTATAGGTGCCTATAATTGATACCTTTTCTTATCTATGTCTTGTGTGTTCCTTGTTATTCATTTTATTACATGTTTAATATTATAAATACTTTGGAAATAATTATAGAGATATATTGTTCATTGAAACACAATGAAATTAATATGTTTCTTTATAATGTTAGTGAAATATCTATTTTATTTTTTAGGATTGAAAGTGGACCAGAAAAAAATATCATGACCATTACTGGGGGAGAATGCGTGACATGAATCAATGATGATGTATTTTCATAATATGGTTAAAACATATTACTTTAAAGAATGTGGGAACAAAAACAGAACTTTTTTATAGTGTCCAAATATTTCAGTATGATCTATCGATGGGGAACATCCTTAGAAATGAGAGAGATTATATTATATGAGCATGACATGTTTGTGTACCTTCCCAAGAAATCAGATAATTGTGATCCCTGGTGTGACGTCCTAACCAAGGATCCCATAAACGGTTCCCCGATCCGGTTGGCCACATGCCCTCAAGCGTGGCTCACCATAGGCTAGAGGGTACCGACTAGATTCGAGGATCTAGTAAGTCAGTCCTCGGGAGACTATACCCATTGTGTTTTGAAAAAACATCCATGAATGAAAATACAAATACCCTAGTATTGAAGCATATAAATAACCAAAACAATACAATGGAATATGACAGTCAAAACCATAAAATAAAATACTAAATTGAAAGGTAAAACATGCAATGAAAATGCAAGTTCCAAGTGTCAACAATGAAACTCAATGTAATGACACAACGACTCCAAAATGGGTCCCAAACTACATAATGTTCCATCTCTCATGCTCCAATCCCAAATAATAACCTATACTATGGACTTTCCCTTATCATATCATGAAACAAAAAAGTCTACTCGGGTGCCAATCAGGATGGTTGAATAGGGTGTGACTAAAACTCATTATGCCACCACCAACGGTGTCTAAAACGAGCCTAGTCAAAATATAATGCATGCAGTTTTGTGAAGATACAATTACAATGAATAATTTAAACATTTATCACATTATCATTTAATCATTAATCAGCACATTGGGCCAATTTCAATTCATGTTTACCAATTGAATCATCATTCATTATCATTAATTATTTAGTGTAGGTCATCATTCCTAGCACCCTAATTCCCAGTTGAATCATTATTAATTATTATCATTATTCATTTGGTTTATGTCGTCATACCTAGTACCACAATTATCGTTGAGTGTAGGTCATCATTCCTAGAACTTATTTTATCAATCAGTGTAGGTCATCATCCCTAACACCCCATAATCTCAAGCATGTATAACTATTGGGGTGGAACACAGTGTACATGTCCCAAATTCTAATCAGTCTAGGACGCCATGCTTAGAACCACAAAATCTCATCCATGTAATCTCTCTTTAAGTCATAATAATATTACCACATTATTTTGTTAGTAATCCATGGATTAGTTAAACATTTAAAAGGCCATTAGTTAATTCAACAACTAACAAATCCTAAAACCCATTAATAAATTCATCAACTAATTAATCAATCAATACAATTCTATTTCCCTAATAAATTTCTCACGATTAATAATCCAAATAAAAACCCAACCAATAATAATTAATTCTCATAATAAATTATCATAGATCACATCATGACACATAATTTATTCTCAAAATTAATTATCTTACACATCCAAACATAGTTCCATAAATAATTTCCCCCAATTAATTATCTTATCACAGTCAAAAAAATATCCCAATTACAATATCTCTAAAATACAATATCTAATCCCATATTAAAATACCAAAATATTTATTTAGGAAACTCCCACTATAAAGACCCGTAAAATTCAAGGAAAATCTTTTCTTAATTTTCATTGGGATTTTACAAGAACTCAGTTTCTGACGACACCTGATTCTGAGGCCCGGTGTGCCCAAAACCAATTTCCAAAGTTTAGCTCGAGTATGTTCTGTGAACGAATGAGTGGATTTTTCCTAACATTTAAACCAGTGCTCGGAATTAAAATCCCAGGGCACCGATGAAACCGCAGTGCCAGTAATTTCTTAGGAGCACCTTTTCCAAAGGTGTATTTTCTCAGGATGAGTTGTTAAATTTGTGGTTTTAGTGAGGAATAAATAAAATTATATTACAAATTTTATTTATTTTCCACTAGGTAGTTTTTCCTAAGGGAGTTGGGGGTGGGACCCAGATGTTGTTAACCAACCTTGAGAGGATAAAGGTGGAGTGGGGCCAACACGATCCCAACCCCTCACATTCCTAACTCCTCATAAACCCCCCCCCCCCCATTTAATTTTTCCAACTTATCACTTCAAGAAATTTTTGACACGTTATGTGAATTTAATTTCGAACGTTTGAATTTCAAAATTTTTGGCATGGGAAATACAATAAGGCAAAGCCTTATTTTATTAGGTTGTTTCGTTGTGTGAGAATCTTTGGAAGAGGAAAGCTCTAAGTCTTGAAGAGCCTTCTTCCTCCTTGAAGAACGTGAAGAACGCACTGTCGCCGATGAAGAACGCCAGCCTCCGACGAAGGACAATGAAGAACGTTGAATCCTTGGAGATCGACAACGTGAAGCCATGTACCGCGACGTCGATGACTCTCTTCTACGTGATACCGATGACTCTTACGGAACCTTCTTCCGCGACACATTCTTCCGCGACATTCTTTTCCACACTGAACCTTCATTCAACGGAACCTTGAGGTAGGGGTTGATTTTGTATAATTCTAATTATGTGAATTATACCCTCTAAGTTGGGCGTTCATAATTATTGAACTATGGTTTGAGCCTCTAACACAGAGGGGGGTGGCTAACGAACAAGCTCGGACCCTCCGTTGGTTGATCATTGTGTGCGGATTGACGGGCGATGGAAAATGGGTCCGCAAAGTCAATTTGAAGCTTATGTAGTGAAGGTCGGGTCCCAGGAGGACGGCTGGCGAAGGCGGCAAGCAAAACGGACCACTAGAGCACGTCCGGTGGTCCGCGGAAAGTGGCAACGGCGCCCTGCCAGTACAGAACCGCCGAGGATGAGCCGCGGCGGCGGGCCAAACCGGAATGGCTTAGCCGTTCTGAAGGCAGAGCGGCGCGGCCTAAAGTCGCATTGGTTTCGTCAACCGGGGGGTTGTAAACCCCAGCTCTGCGCTGGCCACGCGGACCGGCCGCACCGGCCGGGCCGCGCCGCGCCTGCTGGGCTGGGCCACGCCCACCGGGCCGGGCCGCGCCTTATTGGTCCGAACCCAGACCCAGGTTAGGTCGACCCAGTTCAGGCCGACCCGGGGGGGGGGGCGTATCAGGCTGTGTCGGACCGGGCCTGAGACCCCTAATTTCGGATAGATCCGTTCAAACGCCCATAACATGGGCTACAGACCTCTGATCGACAGACCGTTAGTTGTGATGTGATCCTTGCATCAAGGCAGTCATTTCAGTATAATACACTGAAGGTTTCAGAGAACATTGGGTTCGACCGGGTTGGTTCGAACACGAAACCAACCGGGACCTCGGAGCGGAAACACTTATCACTTGAGCTCCGGACGTCCGATTGACGTGCCGTTGACTTTGTTGGATTTCTATAAGTGAGACACACGCTTTGGCTTACTCCGCTCGAGGATTGGAAGTAGTTGGAGTGTGGTCGGGTTGGTTTTGACTTAAAAAACCAACTGGGCCCCTGGAACGAAAATGCCAATAACTGTCCGACCGGGCGACCGATTGACGCGCCGTCAGTCACGTTGAGTTCATCTTGTCGAGACGGAACGTTGGGATACATCAAATCCGTACTACGTTTCAGTTGATGTATTGAACCCTTGGCTCGTGGAGCGGACCCTCCCGGAAATGAGAATGCTATGTGTAGGAACCCTATAGTTGGCTGCGACTGCGACTATAAAGACCGCACTGAAATCCTATGTGGGTTCGATGGTGATGAAGACTGCACAGAAATCCTATGTGGGTTCGGCAGTGATGAAGACCGTACTGAAATCCTTTGTGGGTTCGAAAGTGATGAGGACTGCACTGAAATCCAATATGGGTTCAGTAGCGATGAAGACTGTACTAAAATCCTATGTGGGATCGAGGGTGGTGACGACTGCACTGAAATCCTATGTGGGTTCGGCAGTGATGAAGACCGTATTGAAATCCTATGTGTGTTCGATGGCGATGAAGACTGCACTGAAATCCTATGTGGGTTAGGCAGCGATGAAGACCATACTGAGATCCTTCGTGGGTTCGACAGCAATGAAGACTGCACTAAAATCCTATGTGGTTTCGGCAGCTTGGTTGGTTTAGTATCCTACATGGGTCCCAGCTTAGATGAATCGGTGGCTATATCTGATCATCTATATCGCAGAAGAAGTATACCTGTGTGAGCTGAGTCTTGAATTCAATCAATATCTTCGATATGATTGACTTTCTTTCCTTTGTTGATTTAGTTGTGTTATCCTGTATGGGTTGGGTTGTGTTATCCTGTGTGGATGTGATCGAACTTGGTCTCGGGTGTTGGAGCCGAACTGGAATTGATGACTTAGGTATATGTATGGGCATATACCTAAGTAGTGTTGGGTGTTACTTCGTGATTTTTTCTTTCCATTGTGGATTATCCTTTGTGGATTCTGGGAGACCTTCGGGGGTCTCGGGGTCCCTACTGAGTAGCTTATACTCACCCCTACATAGGCTATGCCCGCAGTATGTTGTGTTGGATGCAGACGACGGACATCGCTGATCGTGGTTGAGGCTTGAGGAGCAAGTCGGTACCAGGAGGTGGACCACTGTGTGTAACGTACATGGAGCAGACGGCTGGACCCGAGGGGCTGAGGAGGCTATATATACCCACCCTTCAGGTGGGACTTCCAGTGGACGGCTCAACGTTGCTGCTTTACTTTCAGCTGATGTACTTTCTTTCTAGTTGTACTTTACTTTCAGTTTTGGTTTGTATTCTGGCCCACTTACTTTTTCACACTACTTTTGTACCCAGCTTTTCTTAGTATTTACTTATTCTTGCTTACTCTGTGGTGTTTGTTTACTTTATAAAGGCAATGCATTCCCCTTTGTCGGAATTTACGCCTTGGTGCTAGTCGCCAGCCCCTGGCCTATTGGAGGCGGGCTTGGGGTAGTCATGGCACGGGTCCCGAGGACGGGTCGTGACAAATTTGTATCAGAGGAGTACGGTTCTACCGCAGAACTCAAGACTCTGATATTTCTTCTATGTGAAGAAATAGTATTAAGGGTATTAAGTGTGTCTATCCATCCAGGCTGTCCAGTGTTGGTGTGGCGGTCGACGTATCCGTACACCAGGACCCTGACTTCTGATTTCCGACACAATGCATGAAAACATTATTTGCATGTGTGTTTCAAATGTTTTCTTTGTGATTACTTTTTGTCAGCTCACCAGGTATACTGTTTGACCGTGGCACACCTGTTTCTTTTCAGAATGGCCCCACGATGACAGCCAGCTAGGGTTCCGAGCATTGTGTGAGACGACAGCCCACCGAGCGACAAGGCCTCGGTGCGGGGCCCTTTGACAGTGGAGGCACCGGCGGTACCTCTATCCACTAAGCCACCGATGCTACCAGTCCCAGCTACTGATAGTGCACATCGCCTTAGTGCGCTGCACGAGTTTCAGCGTTAGAGACTGCCCAGGTTCTGCGGGGAGACGGACCCTCAGGCAGTCGAGGATTGGCTGGAGGTGTTTGTGCGAGTTTTCAGGTTAGTGGGGACACCAACAGACCTCATGGTGATCCTCGCAGCGAGCCTCTTGCATGCGGCAGCAGGCCGATGGTGGGGCTTGTGGCTCCAGGTGCACGACGAGGCATCACTCCCCTAGACGGACATTGAGATCCTCTTTCGCTCAGAGTTCGTCCCAGCCACCCCCCGTATGGTGCGCATCTAGGAGCTTCTATAGCTGTGGTAGGGCAGCATGACAGTCACCCAATACTCGGTGAGATTTACCGACCTCTCGCGCTATTTGACGGACATGGTACGGGACCCATTATTCCGGGCCCGGACCTTCGAACAGGGACTGAGGCATGAGATGAGGGCATCGATGATCTCCCTCAGCATTCAAACACAGACAGGAATACTAGATCGAGCTCTTCTCATAGAGATCTTTCATGCCGAGCGTACGCCAGCAGCGAGACCTACCGCAGGGTGGCACGTAGAAGAGACATCTGCAGCTGGCAGTCGATGGATGTCACAGGGGTCCAGGCGGACCAGACCATCAGGCAGATGACCTCAGGACTCTGGCTCAGAGGTGCGGGGCATAGGGCGTAGAGCCAGCGTTCCGAGGAGAAGATAGTGTTACGCATGTGGCGGGCAGGGCCACATGGCTTGTGACTGCCCGACCTGCCATGCAGAGGAGCAGCACACGGTTGAGGGACCACCCAGGCAGAGGCAGAGGGTCGACCATGGCGACCCTCCGAGAGCAGGCAGACGTGGCAGGGGAGCTAGCCGAGCAGCAGGTGGTGGGAGACGCATTGAGCCTTTACCACCACCACCACCACCACGAGGTCCACCCTGACCATAGGGTGCTGGCGGGAAGAGACAGGCTCAGCTTCAGGTAGTGGAGGCCTACGACCACAGCACGCCAGAGATGATTCGAGGTACTATCTGTGTCTACTCCACCCTTGTTGTAGTTCTTATAGAAACAAGAGTGAGTCATTCCTTTATTGCCGCTGCACTTTTTCAGAGCTCAGAGATTCCGACGGAGCCGTTGGCTCGATCCTTACGGCTAGAGACTCTTACGAGAGAAGAATCGACAATTACGCACTGGTGACGGAAGTGTGAGATTACTCTAGGAGGCGAGAGCTTCGGGTGGGATCTTCTCGTAGCGGCATGGAGGCCTTACGACGTCATCTTGGGAATTGATTGGTTATCTACAGTCCATGCTCAGATTGACTGTATTAGGCGCAAGGTGCGGTGTGTTCGCACCGATGGGAGCAGGTTCACCTTCACCGGCGAGAAGGGAGACTTTGCAGCACAGGATGGACTCATGTAGGGGAGAGGACAACCCATCACACATCAGTTGGCTAGCCTCATCCTAGGAGCAGTTGACGTGCAGAGTCATAGTTTTCCTATATTGGTGGATCAGTATGCGGATGTTTTCACTGACGACATTTCCAGACTACCTCCTTGTAGAGAGGAAAACTTTTATATTGAATTGTACCCCGGGACATCCCTGATATCCACTCCATCATATCGGATGGCCCCCGCTGAGCTTCGAGAGCTACGAGTACAGCAAGAAGACTTACAGAGCAAAGGATTCATCCGACCTAGTGTTTCACCCTAGGCTTCCCCGATATTGTTCGCCAAGAAGGAAGATGGGAGCTTGCGACTTTGTGTCGACTATCATTTCCTGAAAAGTTGACCATGAGGAACAAGTATCCGCTACTGAGGATTGATGACCTCTTCGATCAGCTCAAGGGAGCACGATGTTTCTTGAAGACAGACCTTAGATCAGGCTATCATCAGCTCAGAGTTCGAGACAAGGACATGCAGAAGACAGCCTTCAGATGTCGTTATGGCTACTATGAGTTCTTGGTTATGCCTTTCGGCGTAACCAACACTCTAGCAGTTTCATGGGTCTTATGAACAGGATCTTTCAGCCATACCTCGATCGATTTGTCGTGGTCTTCAACGATGACATTTTGATATACTCGACCACTGAGGAGGAGCACACCTACCACTTGCGGGTTGTACTAGACACACTCCGAGAGCACCAGCTTTATGGTAAGCTCTCGAAGTGTCAGTTCTGGTAACATTAGGTCCACTTCTTGGGACACGTCATCTCTGAGGTGGGAGTTGCGGTGGATCCTGCGAAGATCGAGGCAGTGCTAGCTTAGGATCCACCTAGGAGCATGACGGAGGTGAGAAGTTTCTTGGGGCTAGTTGGGTACTACCAGAGGGTTGTTCCAGACTTCTCCAAAGTTGCGGCACCACTCTCAGCCTTGATGAAGAAGGGGAAAACCTTAGTGTGGTCAGACAGATGTCAGCTGAGCTTCTAGGAGCAGAGATATAGATTAACTATCGCGCCTATCTTGAGGCTACCGGAAGAGGGAGTAGGGTTCGTAGTCTACTGGGATGCATCAGGGACTGGACATGGATGTGTCCTGATGCCGGAGCGAGCCGTGATCACCTATGGATAACGTCAGTTGAGGCAGCATGAGTAGAACTACGCTACCCATGACCTGGAGTTAGCAGCAGTGGTCTTCGCTCTGAAGATGTGGCGAAACTACCTGATGGGCGAGCACTTTAAAGTCTACTCTGACCACCAGAGTCTCAGGTACATCTTCTCGCAGAAGGACCTGAATCTGAGAGAATGGCGATGGCTCGAGTTCCTCCAGAATTATGACTTTGAGATAGTCTATACTACTGGAAAGGGGAACGTAGTAGTCGATGACCTTAGCAGGAGGACAGGCATTCAGCTACTCGGGGAGGCGACGGAGCAGCTATCCGTTTTGCAGATATCCTTCGTGGATAGAGATGGATCAGCCTTTCTTCAGTCACTCACAGTCACTCCTCCACTACTGCAGCGGGTCATAGAGGAACAACGTGGGGACGCTGACTGTGAGATGCGGCATGTGCAGATATCTTCAGGACAGGAACCTGATGTATTTTATGTAGGAGGAGAGCACGTCGTCCTTTTAAGAGGACATACCACGGTACCAGTTTCTTTACAAGATGAGGTACTGAGAGAGTTTCACACTTCCCCTTTGGAGGTACATCCAGGAGTGGAGAAGATGTATCAGGATCTCAGATGACCGCACTGGTGGCCGGGTATGAAGAAGGTTGTAGCTGAGTTCGTTTCTCGATGCCTCACCTGTCAGCAGGTGAAGGCAGAGCAATAGGTACCAGCAGGCTTGTTACATCCCTTAGAGGTCTCAGAGTGGAAGTGGGACGAGATATCTATGGATTTCGTGACTGGACTTCCACGTACTTCCAGAGGTCACGACTCCATTTGGATGATTGTCGACCGAATCACCAAGTCGGCCCACTTCTTACCCATCAGAGAGCAGGGCTCAGTAGAGAGCTAGGGATGCCTCTACGTTCAGGATATTGAATGGATTCATGGTGTGCCATCATCTATCGTCTCTGATCGAGATGCTCGCTTCACATCCCAGCATTGGAAGGGGTTAGAGGAGGCATTCGGGACGCAGCTACGTCTGAGCACTGCCTTTCACCCTCAGACTGATGGTCAGACGGAGAGGACCATTCAGACTCTCGAGGACATGCTATGTGCTTGTGTCCTCGACTTTGGTCGCAGCTGGGAGGACCACCTTCCTTTGGTGTAGCTCGCGTAAAACAAAATCTACCACTCCACAATCGGGATGGCACCATACGAGGAATTGTACAGCCGACCTTGCAGATCACCTCTGTGCTGGACAGACCCTGGGGAGTCAGCACTTGTGGGACCGGAGATGGTCCAGGCCATGATAGAGAAGGTCCAGGTCATCCAAGGGTGGATGAGGACAGCTCAGATCTGGCAGAAGTATTATGCTAAAAGGAGGCGGAGGCCACTGGAGTTCGAGGATGACGACCACGTATTCTTGCGGGTCTCACCTCGACGTGGATTACGGAGATTTGGCCGAGGCGGCAAGTTATCTTCGGGCTTCATCGGATGATTCCAGGTCCTTAACATGATAGGTGAGGTGGCTTATCGCATGGCTCTACCACCTCAGTTGCACCGGTTGAACGACGTCTTCCACATATCTCAGTTGAGAAGAAATGTGCATGACTCGACGCATATCATCGACCATGGGGAGTTGTACATTGACAATGGGGAGACTTTTCTGGAGGTCCCGGTGGAGATCGAGGATCGACAGCAGAGGGTCCTACATGGACTGTCGATACCTCTAGTGCGCATCAGATGGCAGCATGGGAACCTCCAAGAGAGGACTTGGGATCGGGAGGCTCAGATGCGTTCTCAGTACCCACATTTTTCCCCTGTTTTATGATGTATCTTTACGGGGACATAAATCCCTGAGGTGCGAGTAATGTAAAGAACCATAAAATTCAAGGGAAATTTTTTCTTAATTTTCTTTCAGATTTTACAAAAATGCAGTTTCTGACAGAACCTGATTCTGAGGCCCGATATACCCAGAACCAATTTCCGAAGTTTAGCTCGGGTACGTTTAGTGAACGAACGAGCGGGTTTTTCCTAACTTTTAAACCGGTGATCGGAATTGAAATCTGAGGGCACCGATAAAACCTCCGGGACGGGAATTTCTTAGGAGCACCTTTTCTGAAGGTGCATTTTCTCGAGATGAGTTGTTAAATTTGTGGTTTTAGTGAGAAATAACTAAAATGTTATTACAATTTTTATTTATTTTCCACTAGGTAGTTTTATCCTAAGTAAGGGAGTTGGGGGTGGGACCCACATGTTGTTAAACAACCTTGAGAGGATAAAGGTGGAGTGGGGCCCACATGATCCCAATCCCTCACATTCCTAACTCCTCAAACCCCCCCCCCCATTTAATTTTTCCAAAATATCACTTCAATAAATTTTTTACAAGTTAAGTGAATTTAATATTGGATGTTTGAATTTTAAAATCTTTGGAATGAGAAATAAAATAAGGAAAAGCCTTATTTTATTAGGTTGATTCGTTGTGCGAGAATCTTTGGAAGAGGAAAGCTTTATGTCTTGAAGAACGTTCTTCCTCCTTGAAGAACGTGAATAACGCACCATCGTCGACGAAGAACGTCGGCCTCAGACGAAGGATGACAAAGAACGTAGAATCCTCAGAGACTAATGACGTGACGCCGTGTACCGCGACACCGATGATTCACATCTCCGTGACGTCGATGACGCTTATAGAACATCCATCCGCGACACTTTCTTCCGTGATGTTCTTTTCCGCGATGAACCTTCGTTCAACGGCACCTTGAGGTAGGGGTTCATTTTGTATAATTCAAATTATGTGAATTCTACCCTCTAAGTTGGGTGTTCATAATTATTGAAGTATGGTTTGATCCTCTAACGCGGAGGGTGTAGGCAAACGAAAAATCCCAGACCCTCCGCTGGTTGATCGTTGTGCGTGGATTGACGGGCGACGACAAACGGGGCCGCAAAGTCAATTTGAAGCTTCCGCAGTGAAGTCCGGGTCCCGGGAGGACCGATGGAGAAGGCGGCGAGAAAAACGGACCACCAGAGCGTGTTCGGTGGTCCGAAGAAAGCGGCGGTGGCGGTGGGGTGCCTCCAAAACATAACTGTCTTGGCTGAGCCGCGGCGGCTGGCCAAACCTGAATGGTTTAGCCCTTCCGGAGGCAGAGCGGCGCGGCTTAAATCCGCGCTAGTTTCTTCAACCGGGGGGTTGTAACCCCCCACTCCGTGCTGGCCACACAGACTGGCCACACCGGCCGGGCCGCGCCCTATTGGGCCGGACCCGGACCCGGGTTGGGTCGACCTGGTTCGGGCCGACCTGGGGGGGGGGGGGTATCGGGCCGGGTCAGACCAGGCCCGAACCCCCTAATTTCAGACAGATCTGTTCAAACGCACATAACATGGGATAATGACCTCTGATCGACGCACCGTCTATTGCGATGTGATCCTTGTATCAAGGAGTTTGTTTCGGTTTATTACACTCAAGGTTTCGGAGAACTATGGGTTCATCCGGGTTGGTTCGAACACGAAACCAATCGGTCCCTCCGAGCGGAAACACTTATAACTTGAGCTTCGGACGTCTGATTGATGTCCCGTCGACATTGTTGGATTCCTCATAGTGAGACAGACCGTTTTTCTTCCTCCGCACGAGGTTTGGACACAGTTGGAGTGCGATCAGGTTGGTTTTCACTAAAAAAACCAAACGGGCTCCTGGAACGAAAAAGACAATAACTCTCAGACCGGGCGTCTGATTGACGCGCCGTCTGTCACGTTGAGATCCACTTGTCAAGATAGAACTTTGGGATACATCAAATCCGGACTACGTGTCAGTTGATGTATTGAAACCTTGGGTCATGGAGAGTACCCTCCCGGATATGAGCATGCTGTGTGCGGGAACCCTATAGCTGGCTGCGACTGCGACTATGATGACCGTACTGAAATCCTATGTGGGTTCGACGGCGATGATGACTGCACTGAAATCCTATGTGGGTTCGGCAGCGATGAAGACCATACTGAAATCCTTTATGGGTTCGACAGTGATTAAGACTGCACTGAAATCCTATGTGGGTTCGGCAACGATGAAGACCGTACTGAAATCCTATGTGGGTTCGACCGTGATGAAGACTGCACTGAAATCCTATGTGGGTTCGGCAGCGATGAAGACTGTACTAATATCCTATGGGGATTCGACGGCGATGAAGACTGCACTGAAATCCTATGTGGGTTCGGCAGCGATGAAGACCGTACTGAAATCCTCCGTGGGTTCGACGACTATGACGACTACACTGAAATCCTATGCAGGTTCGGCAGCATGGATTGTTTAGTATCCTACGTGGGTCCCATCTTAGATTAATCGGCGGCTATATCTGATCATAGCTATCACCGAAAAATTATACCTGTGTGAGATGAGTCTTGAATTCCTCAGTATCTTCGAGATGATTGACTTTCTTTCCTTTGTGGATTGGGATTTGTTATCCTGTATGGTTTGGGATGTGTTATCCTGTGTGGATGTGATCGAACTTGGGCTTGGGTGTTGGAGCCGAACTGGAATTTATGACTTTGGTATATGTATGGGAATATACCTAAGTAGTGTTGGATGTTTCATTGCGATTGTATCTTTCATTTTTGGATTTTCCTTTGAGGATTCTGGTAGACCTTCGGGGGTCTCGGGGTCCCTACTGAGTAGCGTATACTCACCCCTGCACGGGTTGTGCCCGCACTACGTTGTGTTGGATGCAGACGATGGAAAACGCAGATCGTGGTTGAGGCTTGAGGAGTAAGTCGGTACCTGGAGGTGGACCACTGGGCGGAACGTACATGGAGCGGACGGCTGGACCCAAGGGGCTGAGGAGGATATCTTTAACCGCCCATAAGGTGGGAGTTCCAGTGGATGGCTCGACGTTGCTTCTTTACTTTTAGCTGTTGTACTTTCTTTCTAGTAGTACTTTACTTTCAGTTTGGGTTTGTATTCTGTCCCACTTACTTTTTCACACTACTTTTGTACCCAGCATTACATAGTATTTACTTCTTCTTGCTTACTATGTGGTGTTTGTTTACTTTATAAAGGCAATGCATTCCCCTTTGTCGGAATTTACGCCTTGGTGCTAGTCGTCAGCCCCTGGCCTATGGGAGGTGGGCTTGGGGTAGTCACGGAACGGGTCCCGAGGACGGGTCGTGACAAATTGGTATCAGAGGAGTACGGTTCTACCGCAGAACTCAGGACTCTGATATTTCTTCTATGTGAAGAAATAATGTTAAGGGTATTGAGTGTATTTATCCGCCCAGGCTATCCAGTGTTGGTGTGGCGGTCGACATATCCGTACACCAGGACCCTGACTTCTGATTTCCGACACAATGCACGAAAACATTATTTGCATGTGTGTTTCAAAAGTTTTCTTTGGGATTACTTTTTTTCATCTCCCCAGTTATACAGTTTGACCGTGGCGCACCTGTTTCTTTTCAGGATGGCCCCACGATGACAGCCATCTAGGGTTCCGAGCGTTTTGTGAGACGACAGCCCACCGAGCGACAAGGCCTCGGTGTAGGTCCCTTTGACAGCGGAGGCATCAACGATACCTCTATCCACCGAGCCACCGATGCTACCTGCCTAGCTACTGATAGTGCACATCGCCTTAGTGCACTGCACGAGTTTCAGCCTTGGATATTGCCCGGGTTCTGCGGGGAGACGGACCCTCAGGCAGTCGAGGATTGGATGGAGGTGGTTGTGCGAGTTTTCAGGTTAGTGGGGACACCAGCAGACCTCATGGTGATCCTCGCAGCGAGCCTCCTGCACGCGGCAGCAGGCAGATGGTGGGGCTTGATGCTCCAGGTGCATGACGAGGCATCACTTCCCTAGACGGACATTGAGAGCCTCTTTCACTCAGAGTTAGTCCCAGCCACCCTCCGTACAGTGCGCATATAGGAGCTTCTATAGCTGTGGCAGGGCAGCATGACAGTCACCCAGTACTCGGTGAGATTTACCGACCTCTCGCACTATTTGACGGACATGGTACGGGACCCATTATTCCGGGCCCGGACCTTCGAGTAGGGACTGAGGCATGAGATGAGGGCATCGATGATCTCCGTCAGCATTCCAACACAGGCAGGAGTACTAGAGAGAGCTCTTCTCATAGAGATATTTCTTGCTGAGCCTACGCCAGCAGCGAGACCTACCGCAGGGCGGCACGTAGAAGAGTCATCTGCATCTGGCAGTCGATGGATTTCACAGGGGTCCAGGCGGACCAGACCATCAGGAAGATGACCTCAGGACACTGGCTCAGAGGTGCGGGGCACAGGGCGTAGAGCCAGCGTTCTGAGGAGCAGATAGTGCTACGCATGCGGCGGGCAGGGCCACATGGCTCGTGACTGCCCGACCCGCCATGCAGAGGAGCAGCACACGGTTGAGGGACCACCCAGGCAGAGGCAGAGGGTCGACCATGGAGACCCGCCGAGAGTAGACAACGTGGCAGGGGAGCTATCCGAGCAGCAGGTGGGGGGGAGACGCTTTGAGCCTTTACCACCACCACCACCAGGAGGTCCACCCCGACCACAGGGAGCTGGCGGGAAGAGACAGGCTCAGCTTCAGGTAGTGGAGGCCTACGACCACAGCACGATAGAGATGATTATAGGTACTATCTGTGTCTACTCCACCCTTGCTACAGTTCTTATAGAAACAAGAGTGAGTCATTACTTTATTGCTGCTGCACTTTTTCGGAGCTCAGAGATTCCAACGGATCCGTTGGCTCGATCCTTACGGCTAGAGACTCTTACGAGAGCAGACTCGATGATTACACACTGGTGACGGAAGTGTGAGATTACTCTAGGAGGCGAGAGCTTCGGGTGGGAACTTCTCGTAGCGGCATGGAGGCCTTACGACGTCATCTTGGGCATTGATTGGTTATCTACAATCCATGCTCAGATTGACTGTATTAGGCGCAAGGTGCGGTGTGTTCGCACTGATGGGAGCATGTTCACCTTCACCGGTGAGAAGGGAGACTTTGCAGCATAGGATGGACTCATGTAGGGGAGAGGACGACCCATCACACATCAGTTGGCTAGCCTCATCCTAGGATCAGTTGACGTGCAGAGTCATAGTTTTCCTATAGTGGTGGATCAGTATGCAGATGTTTTCACTGACGACATTTCCGGACTACCTCCTTATAGAGAGGAAAACTTTTATATTGAATTGTACCCCGGGACATCCCCAATATCCACTCCATCATATCAAATGGCCCCCGCTGAGCTTCGAGAGCTACGAGTACAGCAAGAGGACTTGTAGTGCAAGGGATTCATCCGACCTAGTGTTTCAACCTAGGATTCCCCGATATTGTTCGCCAAGAAGGCAGATGAGAGCTTGTGACTTTGTGTCGACTATCATTGCTTGAAAAGTTGACCATGAGGAACAAGTATCGGCTACCGAGGATTGATGACCTCTTTGATCAGATCAAGGGACCACTGTGTTTCTCGAAGACAGACCATAGATCAGGCTATCATCAGCTCAGAGTTCGAGACAAGGACATGCAGAAGACAACCTTCAGATGTCGGTATGGCTACTATGAGTTCTTGGTTATGCCTTTCGGCGTAACCAATGCTCCAGCGGTGTTCATGGGTCTCATGAACAGGATCTTTCAGCCATACCTCGATCGATTTGTTGTGGTCTTCAACGATGACATTTTGATATACTCGACCATTGAGGAGGAGCATGCCTACCACTTGTGGGTTGTACTAGACACACTCTGAGAGAACCAGCTTTATGGTAAGCTCTCGAAGTGTCAGTTCTAGTAACATTAGGTCCACTTCTTGGGACACGTCATCTCTGAGGTGGGAGTTGCGGTGGATCCTGCGAAGATCGAGGCAGTGCTAGCTTAGGAGCCACCTAGGAGCATGAAGGAGGTGCGAAGATTCATGGGGCTAGTTGGGTACTACCAGAGGTTTGTTCCAGACTTCTCTAGAGTTGCGGCACCACTCTCAGCCTTGATGACGAAGCAGAAACCCTTCGTGTGGTCAGACAGATGTTAGTAGAGCTTCCAGAAGCAAAGATATAGATTGACCATCGCGCCTATCTTGAGGCTACCAGATGAGGGAGTAGGGTTCGTAGTCTACTAGGATGCATCAGGGACCGTACATGGATGTGTCCTGATGCAGGAGCGAGCCGTGATCACCTATGGATAACGTCAGTTGAGGCAGCATGAGTAGAACTACGCTACCCATGACCTGGAGTTAGCAGCAGTGGTCTTCACTCTGAAGATGTGGCGACACTATCTGATGGACGAGTGCTTTAAAGTCTACTCTGACCACCAGAGTCTCAGGTACATCTTCTTGCAGAAGTACCTGAATCTGAGAGAACGGCGATGGCTCGAGTTCCTCTAGGATTATGACTTTGACATAGTCTATACTCCTGGAAAGGGGAACGTAGTACTCGATTCCCTCAGCAGGAAGACAGGAATTCAGCTACTCAGTGAGGCGACGGAGCAGCTATCTATTTTGCAGATATCCTTCGTGGATAGAGATGGAGCAGCCTTTCTTCAGTTACTCACAGTCACTCCTCCACTACTGCAGCGGGTCATAGAAGAACAGTGTTGGGACGCTGACTGTGAGATGCGGCATGTGCATTTATCTTCAGGACATGCACCTGATGGATTTTCTGTAGGAGGAGAGTACGTCATCCTTT
Organism: Viscum album; assembly: GCA_963277665.1. NCBI lineage: Eukaryota > Viridiplantae > Streptophyta > Magnoliopsida > Santalales > Viscaceae > Viscum > Viscum album. The sequence continues at coordinate 1,614,898,815 of OY728151.1, forward strand.
TAAGAGGAAATACCATGGTACCCATTTCTTTATAAGAGGAGGTGCTGAGAGAGTTTCACACTTCCCCTTTGGAGGTACATCCAGGAGTGGAGAAGATGTATCAGGATCTCAGACGACCGCACTGGTGGCCGGGTATGAAGAAAGTTGCAGCTGAGTTTGTTTCTCGATGCCTCACCTGTCAGCAGGTGATGGCAGAGCACCAGGTACCAGCAGGCTTGTTACCACCCTTGGAGGTCTCAGAGTGGAAGTGGGACGAGATATCTATGGATTTCGTGACTGGAATTCCACGTACTTCCAGAGGTCACGACTCCATTTGGATGATTGTCGACCGACTCACCAAGTCGGCCCACTTCTTACCCATCAGAGAGCAGGGCTCAGTAGATAGCTAGGGACGCCTCTACATTCAGGATATCGTACGACTTCATGGTGTTCCATCATCTATAGTCTCTGATCGAGATGCTCACTTCACATCCCAGCATTGGAAGGGGTTGCAGGAGGCATTCGGGACGCAGCTACGTCTGAGAACTGCCTTTCACCCTCAGACTGATGGTTAGACGGAGAGGACCATTCAGACTCTCGAGGACATGCTCCGTGCATGTGTCCTCAACTTTGGTTGCAGCTGGGAGGACCACCTGCCTTTGGTGTAGTTCGCGTAAAACAAAAGATACCACTCCACAATCGGGATGGCACCATATGAGGAATTGTACGACCGACCTTGCAGATCACCTCTGTGCTGGACAAACCCTGGGGAGTCAGCACTTGTGGGACCGGAGTTGGTCTAGGCCATGACAGAGAAGGTCCAGGTCATCCAAGAGCGGATGAGGAAAGCTCAGAGCTGGCAGAAGTCTTATACTAAAAGGAGGCGGAGGCCACTGGAGTTCGAGGATGGTGACCACGAATTCTTGCGGGTATCACCTCGACGTGGATTACGAAGATTTGGCCGAGGCGGCAAGTTATCTCTAGGCTTCATCGGACGATTCCAGGTCCTTAACATGATAGGCGAGGTGGCCTATCGCCTGGCTCTACCACCTCTGTTGCACCGGGTGCACGACGTCTTCCACGTATGTCAGTTGAGAAGATACCTGCACGACTCGACGCATATCATCGACCATGGGGAGTTGTACATTGACAATGGGGAGACTTTTGCGGAGGTCCCGGTAGAGATCGAGGATCGACAGCAGAGGGTCCTACATGGATGGTCGATACCTCTAGTGCGCATCAGATGGCAGCACGAGAACCACTAGGAGAGAACTTGGGATCGGGAGGCTCAGATGCGTGCTCAGTACCCACATTTTCCCCCTAGTTTATGATTTATCTTTACGGGGACATAAATCCCTGAGGTGCGAGTAATGTAAAGAACCGTAAAATTCAAGGGAAATTTTTTCTTAATTTTCTTTCGGATTTTACAAAAATGCAGTTTCTGGCAGAACCTGATTCTGAGGCCCGGTGTACCCAGAACCAATTTCCGAAGTTTAGCTCGGGTACGTTCAGTGAACTAACGAGCGGGTTTTTCCTAACTTTTAAACCGGTGATCGGAATTGAAATCTGAGGGCACCAATAAAACTTTCGGGCCGAGAATTTCTTAGGAGCACCTTTTTCGAAGGTGCATTTTCTCGGGATGAGTTGTTAAATTTGTGGTTTTTGTGAGAAATAACTAAAATGTTATTACAATTTTTATTTATTTTCCACTACGTAGTTTTATCCTAAGTAAGGGAGTTGGCGGTTGGACCCACATGTTGTTAAACAACCTTGAGAGGATAAAGGTGGAGTGGGGCACACATGAGCCCAACCCCTCACATTCCTAACTCCTCAAACCCCCTCCCCCCCATTTAATTTTTCCATCATATCACTTCAATAATTTTTTGACAAGTTAAGTGAATTTAATATTGAAAGTTTGAATTTCAAAATCTTTGGCATGAGAAATAAAATAAGGAAAAGCCTTATTTTATTAGGTTTATTCGTTGTGTGAGAATATTTGGAAGAGGAAAGATTTATGTCTTGAAGAACGTTCTTCCTCTTTGAAGAACGCGAATAACGCACCGTCGCCGACGAAGAACGCCGACCTCAGAAGAAGGATGACAAAGAATGCCGAATCCTCATAGATCGATGACGCGACGCCGTGTACCGCGACGCCAACAATTCACATCTCTGTGACGTCGATGACGCTTACAGAACCTTCATCCGTGACACTTTCTTCCGCAATGTTCTTTTTCCGCGATGAAGCTTCGTTCAACGGCACCTTGAGGTAGGGGTTGATTTTGTATAATTCTATTTATGTGAATTATACCCTCTACGTTGGGCGTTCATAATTATTGAACTATGGATTGATCCTATAATGCGGAGGGCGTAGGCAAACGAAAAATCCCGGACCCTCCGCTGGTTGATCGTTGTGCGTGGATTGACGGGCGACGACAAACGGGGCCGCAAAGTCAATTTGAAGCTTCCGCAGTGAAGGTCGGGTCCCGGGAGGACCGATGGCGAAGACGGAGAGAAAAACGGACCACCGGAGCGCGTCCGGTGGTCCGAGGAAAGCGGCGGTGGCGGCGGGGTGCCGCCGAAACATAACCGTCGCGGCTGAGCCGCGGCGGCGGGCCAAACCGGAATGGTTTAGCCGTTACGGAGGCAGAGCGGCGTGGCTTAAAGCCGCACTAGTTTCGTCAACCGGGGGGGTGTAACCCCCCGCTCCGTGCTGGCCACGCAGACCGGCCACACCGGTCGGGCCGCGCCCTATTGGGCAGGACCCGGATCCAGGTTGGGTCGACCGGGTTCGGGCTGACCCGGGGGGGGGGGGGTATCGGGCCGGGTCAAACCGGGCCCGAACCCCCTAATTTCGGATAGATCTGTTCAAAAGCCCATAACATGGGCTAATGACCTCCGATCGACACACCATCTATTGCGATGCGATCCTTGGATCAAGGAGGTTGTTTCGGTATATTACACTCAAGGTTTCAGAGAACTATGGGTTCAGCCGGGTTGGTTCGAACACGAAACCAATCGGGCCCTCCGAGCGGAAACACCTATAACTTGAGCTTCGGACGTCTGATTGATGTCCCGTCGACATTGTTGGATTCCTCATAGTGATACATACCTTTTGGATTACTCCGCGCGAGGTTTGGACACAGTTGGAGTGCGATCGGGTTGGTTTTGACTAAAAAAACCAACCGGGCTCCTGGAACGAAAAAGACAATAACTCTCAGACCGGGCGTCCGATTGACGCGCCGCCTGTCACGTTGAGATCCACTTGTCAAGATAGAACTTTGGGATACATCAAATCCGGACTACGTGTCAGTTTATGTATTGAAACCTTGGCTCATGGAGAGTACCCTCCCGGATACGATCATGCTGTGTGTGGGAACCCTATAGCTGGCTGCGACTGCGACTATAATGACCATACTGAAATCCTATGTGGGTTCGACGGCGATGAAGACTGCACTGAAATCCTATGTGGGTTCGGCAGCGATGAACACCTTACTGAAATCCTATGTGGGTTCGATAGTGATTAATACTGCACTGAAATCCTATGTGGGTTCGGCAACGATGAAGACCGTACTGAAATCCTATGTGGGTTTGACGGTGATGAAGACTGCACTGAAATCCTATGTGGGTTCAACAGCGATGAAGACTGTACTAAAATCCTATGTGGGTTCGACGGCGATGAAGACTGCACTGAAATCCTATGTGGGTTCGGCAGCGATGAAGACCGTACTGAAATCCTCCGTGGGTTCGACGACTATGACGACTACACTGAAATCCTATGCGGGTTTGGCAGCTTGGATTGTTTTGTATCCTACGTGGGTCCCATCTTAGATTAATCGGCGGCTATATCTGATCATATCTCTCACCGAAGAATTATACCTGTGTGATATGAGTCTTGAATTCATCAGTATCATCAATATGATTGACTTTCTTTCCGTTGTGGATTGGGATTTGTTATCCTGTATGGTTTTGGTTGTGTTATCCTGTGTGGATGTGATCGAACTTGGGCTTGGGTGTTGGACCCGAACTGGAATTGATGACTTTGGTATATGTATGGGAATATACCTAAGTAGTGTTGGATGTTACAATGTGATTGTTTCATTCATTTTTGGATTATCCTTTGTGGATTTTGGTAGACCTTCGGGGGTCTCGGGGTCCCTACTGAGTAGCATATACTCACCCCTGCACGGGCTGTGCCCGCACTACGTTGTGTTGGATGCAGACGACGGACAACGCAGATCGTGGTTGAGGCTTGAGGAGTAAGTCGGTACCTGGAGGTGGACCACTGGGCGGAACGTACATGGAGCGGACGGCTGGACCCAAGGGGCTGAGGAGGATATCTTTAACCACCTTTTAGGTGGGAGTTCCAGTGGACGGCTCGACGTTGCTTCTTTACTTTTAGCTGATGTACTCTCTTTCCAGTAGTACTTTACTTTCAGTTTGAGTTTGTGTTCTGGCCCACTTACTTTTTCCCACTACTTTTGTACCCAGCTTTACTTAGTATTTACATCTTCTTGCTTACTCTATGGTGTTTGTTTACTTTACAAAGGCAATGTCTTCCCTTTT